>CM060354.1:31801484-34265234 GCA_030545235.1 Helianthus tuberosus | reverse complement strand
TGCTCCACAATCAAATATCCTATAATTAGGGAATCCCAAAAAGCAAGATATTTTAAGGATCACAAGTCTAGTTGTCAAACTTTAAGGGTTATTCAAATAAATAATGAATAGAATTAAAAATAGTTAAGAATCATACCTGAGGATCCAAGTTAAGATCCTACCCATAATAAGGATAACTGTAAGATAAACCTTAGAGAGAAGTAAGGATCCAGGATCCCTAATTGTTTATCTTCAAGGACCTGAAATAGATCATAACTTGGGACTAAGCCAATATAAGATAAGAGTTAGCAACTGGGCACAAGCCCAAGGACAACTGGGGACAAGCCCAAGGACAACTGGGGACAAGCCCAAGGATAATTGGGGACAAGCCCAAGGATCGTATGTAAACTGGAGTATGGCCCTAACTGGCGACTATCCAAACTTAGTGACATGAAAATGCCAAAACCTTAGCTAACGTGAAAACGTTAGAAACCTTAGCTAACGTGAAAACGTTAGAAACCTTATGAACGGATGTATGGTACATCTACCATTATACGTAGGATCCTAGGCATAGCCAGTACAATGGGATTATCAGCCCCTAAAACGAGTACTGGTCCCACTGCCTTGAACTATACCAGGATCATCATGCGCTACAGGCGGAACTGGGGTCAAGCCCAAATAACTGGGGTTAAACCCAAGGAACGGATTGCTTCTGCGGATAACCAATGTTATGCTAAGGATACTTGAACTTTCAAAACTTAAACTCACGTGAGAGACGGATAAAGGACACATGATCCTTATCCTTATATGAGAAAATAAAGAAATGAAATAGTTCAAGTTTAGGATATTACCTAAGTAAGGATCATTGATACTTTAAGGATCCTTTAAGGATACCCCTATCGTGAGGATCATCTGTGCCTTGGGGATCCTGGTCACATGAAATATTTCTTCAAGTGGACAGCATTCCAAGCTCTTGGTAGCAAATCACCTTCCATGGTTAGCAATCTATATGCCCCCTTTCCTGCTTCAGCTTCAATCAAATAAGGGCCTTCCCATTTTGGAGCCAATTTTCCATCAGCAGGATTGGTGGTATTCTGAAATGCTTTCCTTAATACCATATCTCCAACTTGAAACCTCCTGATCCTGACGTTTTTGTTGTAAGCACCAGCCATTCTTTGTTGATAACTGGCTATCCTTATCCTAGCCATATCCCTGATTTCTTCAATAGTATCCAGGTCTTGAGCCAAGTTCTCATCATTCTCCTCAGGATCACGGGCACTTGTTCTAGCAGTTGGAACCACCATTTCTGTTGGGATCACTGATTC
This sequence comes from Helianthus tuberosus, assembly GCA_030545235.1. Taxonomy (NCBI): domain Eukaryota; kingdom Viridiplantae; phylum Streptophyta; class Magnoliopsida; order Asterales; family Asteraceae; genus Helianthus; species Helianthus tuberosus. The sequence goes on along the minus strand of CM060354.1, from coordinate 34,263,930 downwards.
TGCCCCAAATACCAAAGAGAATGGTGTTTGACCTGTAGCATTCTTAGGGGTTGTCCTATCAGCCCAAAGCACATAGGGTAGTTCTTCTGCCCATTTCCCTTTCTTGGATCCAAGCTTCTTCTTCAAATTGTTGATGATGATCTTGTTGGATGATTCTGCTTGACCATTAGCTTGTGGGTGGACTGGTGTTGATGTTATCATCTTAATCCCCCAGCTATCACAAAAGTTAGTGGTTCTGCCCCCAATAAATTGGGAACCATTATCACATATAATCTCAGAAGGAATTCCAAATCTAGTTATAATATTTCTTTTAATGAAGGATATAACTTCCTTTTCTCTGACTTGGGCAAAAGCTTCAGCCTCTATCCACTTGGAGAAGTAATCAGTCATAGCTAGCATGAATACTTTTCCACCAGGTGCCTTAGGGAGCTTACCAACTATATCCATACCCCATCTCATAAATGGCCAAGAGGAGGATATAGGATGCAATAATTCAGCTGGTTGATGAAGGATATTGCTGTGTCTCTGACAAGGATCACATCTCTTAGCATACTCCACGGCATCTCTTTTCATGGTTGGCCAGTAGTATCCTGTCCTCAGGATCCTTGAGAATAATGCCCTGCCCCCAGTGTGGTTTCCACAATCTCCTTCATGGAAGTCTTTTAAAACTTCTTGGATTTCAGGATCCTCAATGCATCTCAAGTATGGTCCTGCAAGAGATCGTCTATACAACATATTATTTAAAATTGTGAATTGAGATACCTTAATTTTGAAAGCCCTAGGGTTTTCTCCTGTAGGAATCTCTCCATGTTGTAAGTATCTCATAATTGGTGAGATCCATGATCCTGATCCTGAATGGGATTGAGTATCCTCACTAGGGATAATTGCAGAATCATTTCCTATCTCCATAACCACATGATCCTCGATAGCCGGGGTCAGGATATGGATAATAGGGATCTTGATATCCTCAGGGATCTTCAAAGATGATCCTAAGTTAGCCAATGCATCAGCTTCTGTATTTTCTTCCCTTGGTACATGTGTCAAACTAAAGGAAACAAAAGAGAGTGCCAAATTTTTTACTATCTCTAAATATTTGGTTAGCTTTTCACCTTTAACAGCATAGGATCCATTAAAGTGGTTTGTAATTAATAATGAATCTACATGTACCTCAAGATACCTGATCCCCATATGCTTGGCAATTTGCAAACCAGCAATTAAGGCTTCATATTCGGCCTCATTGTTAGTGGTTTGGAACTCACAAGCTATAGAGTGGGGTATTATGTCCCCCTGTGGCGATTTTAGTAGTATTCCAAGCCCTGTGCCTTTGACATTTGAGGATCCATCAGTATAGAGTATCCAAGGATCCTTGGTCTCCTCTAGCTGCTGGACTTCTAACTCAGCTTCTTCTTGTAAATCACTACTGAAATCAGCCACAAAGTCGGCTAATGCTTGGGATTTGATGGCTGTCCTAGGCTCATATCTTATATCATAGGCACTAAGCTTCACTGCCCACTTAGCCATCCTTCCTGACATCTCTGGTTTCCTGAGGACATTCTTAATTGGAAAGTTAGTTTTAACAACAATAACATGAGTTTCAAAATAATGTCTCAACTTAGTAGATGCCATAATTAATGCAAGAATAAGTTTTTCAAGGTGTGAATACCTGGATTCGGCATCAAGTAAACTTTTACTTACATAATAGACAGGATGTTGTGTACCTTCATGATCCTTAACAAGGACCGCACTTACTGCTTTTGAGGATACTGCAAGATATAAGGATAGCACATCGCCTTTTTCTGGTTTCATCAAGGCTGGGGCTGAGGATAGATAATCTTTGAGAGCTCTTAAGGCATTCTCATGCTTCTCAGTCCACTCAAATTTCTTGTTCTTCCTTAGGATATCATAGAATTCTTTGCACTTCTCTGAGGATTTGGATATGAATATGTTCAAAGCTGCTATCCTGCCTGTTAGCCTTTGAACATCCTTAGCATTGGCCGGAGATTTGATGTTCACTATAGCTTTGATTTGTTCCGGACTAGCTTCAATGCCTCTCTTTGTCACCATATATCCTAAGAATTTACCTGCTTTAACACCAAAGTGACATTTTGAAGGATTAAGTTTCATATTATATTTATCAAGGATATTGAATGCTTCCTCCAAGTCTCTTAGGTGATCCTTAGCTTTTAAGGATTTTACCACCATATCATCTATGTAAACCTCCATAGTTTGTCCAATCTGATCCTTGAACATCATATTCACCAGCCTTTGATATGTTGCACCTGCATTTCTTAATCCGAACGGCATAGCAATATAGCAGTATATACCAGTTGGAGTCATGAAGGCTGTATCCTCTTGGTCGGATGGTTCCATTTGGATTTGTTGAAATCCAGATGAGGCATCCATAAAAGTTAACAGTTCATGACCCGCAGTTGCATCCACCATGGAGTCAATGTGGGGTAATGGGAAAGGATCCTTGGGACATGCCTTATTTAAATCGGTAAAATCGACACATACCCTCCACTTTCTGTTTTTCTTTTGAACAACAACCACATTGGCCAACCATCTTGGATACTTGACCTCTCTAATCATACCTGCCCGGAGCAATTTCTCTACCTCTTCCTGGATAATGGCATTCCTTTCCGGTGCAAACTTTCTTCTCCTTTGATGGATTGGTTTGAAGGACCTGTCAATGCCAAGTTTGTGAGTGATTACATCTTTGGATATACCAGTCATGTCTTCGTGTTTCCATGCAAAGGTAGTCTTTCTCCTTTTGAGGAAGGATACAAGGTCTTCCTTCATTTCGCCAAGGATCCCTGATCCGATATAGATTTTGGATTCAGGATCATCGGGATCCATGAGGATTTCTACCACATCCTGCTCTCTTACCTCCAAGACATCCCTTGGAGGATACCTTGATTGCTATTGCTCCCTTGACTTCGAGGCTGGTTTCATCGATGAAGTGTAGCAATTCTTAGCCTCCTGCTGATCACTATCAATCTTCACTATTCCCCAAGGACTAGGGAGCTTGACACATTGATGGTAGGTAGATGGGACTGCTTTCATATCGTGTATCCAGGGCCTGCCAAGGATAACATTGCAACAAGATAAACAGTCAATAACACAAAATTTTTGATAAGAGTGTAGGCCTTCGATATATATTGGGAGTTTAATGTCCCCCAGGGTATTCTTAGTTTCGCCACTAAATCCTACAAGCACGGAGGATCTTGGTATGATATCTGATTCAGGAATTCCCATCTTCTTTAGAACATCAAGCTGGATAATGTTCACTGAGCTTCCTCCGTCTATAAGGATCCTGCGGACAAAATGGTTAGAAATGAAAAGAGTAATAACTAAACCATCGTGATGAGGATCCTGGATATCAACACGATCATCCTCATCAAAGGTTATGACTTTTCCTTCGGAGACACTTGATGTTCGAACTGGTCTTTCTCCATTATCCATTTTAGTTTCCTTTGCATGCCTTTTAGCCGCTGAGAAGGATGTGCCACAAATGTCTGATCCTCCAGAAATAAAGTTTATCACTTGTGCATCTGCTGGAGGGGCTGGAGCCTTCTCAGGGATCCTTTCAGGATCCTGAGTCCTTGACTTTTTTCTTCCCAACAATTCTTTTAGATGCCCCTTGCTCAACAAGTATCCAATTTCCTTTCTTAGTGCAATGCATTCTTCTGTGAGGTGCCCAAAATCTTCATGGTATGCACACCACTTTGATTTATCCTTAGTTGCAGCTGGCCTATCATTTTTTCTGGGCCATCTAGCTTTATCACCTAGATTCTGCATCGCAAGGATTAGTTCATTGTTATCAACAGAAAAACAATATTCAGAAATTGGAGGATAATCCTCATCATCCTCTTCTTGATCAACAGAATGCACATTCTGGTTATCAGATCTGTTGTAGGATCTGAACTTGTTGTTCCTGAATGAGGATCCTTGCTTTTCCTGCTTTGAGGATCCTGCTAACCTCTCCTGGATCCTCTTGTCATCCTCTAGCCGAATGAACCTAAGTGCTCGGGTTCTTACCTCGTCTAAGTTCCTTCATGGTGTCATAACAAGATCATCATAGAACGACGAATCCCTAAGCAATCCCATTTTAAAGGCCTCAACAGCCGTGGCTATATCTAAGTTGGGAATGTCTAAGGATTCTTTACTGAATTTGGTAATGTAATCCCTTAATGATTCATTATGACCCTGGGTTATCCTGTATAGATCACTAGTTAATCGTTCAAATTTTCTACTACAAGAAAACTGATTATTAAACAGGTTAACTAGATTAGCAAATGAGGTAATAGAGTAGGGGGAGACTTAGCAGCCATTTGAGAGCTGATCCAGTAAGAGTGGATCCGAATCCCTTGCATAGGCATGCTTCCTTTAACCTTTCTGGGATTGGATTGATCTCCATCCTCTCCCTGTGTTGTGCTATATGCTCTTCAGGATCCGTCGAACCATCATACAGCTTCATTGTTGGCACATGGAACCTCTTGGGTATCTCAGCATCACAGATTGGTGGTGCAAAACGAGATATCTTGTGGCTCCCATCTGCAATCTTTGGGATAGGTTTGACCACTCCTGGAACACTTGATATCATATCCTTTAGCTTTTGCAATTCTCTGGCCATGGCATGATTGATACCTGGATCCTGCATAAGACCATGGTTAGTAGTATAAGAATTATTAAAAGTGTTACCTCCCATCGGATTCAAATTAGGAAGAATGGATGTTAATCCATATTATTGGGGCTCTGGAATGATCGAGGGACCAGTAGAAGCATTGGTCTGCATTGGAATAAAATCTCCCTGATGGACATCTGAACTTCCTGTTTGCAAACTCCTCAAGGATCCTGGCATCTGGAAGGATCCCTGAAATTGGGACGGTCCTGAAATTGGGACGGTCCTGGAAGGACCCACGGTGGGCGCCAAACTGTTTTGGTCAAAAAATCTGATGAGGATATTGCAACCAAACTCTCTGTTACGGGGTATGATGCTTGAAATGTAGAACAATGACAAGGATCACTTTAATGTAAATTGCACAAATGACACAAGGATTTATACGGGGAAAAAGCCCTTGATCAAGAGTTGATCTCCGGCACAAAAAACCCCGGGTGATGGAAACTACCGATCACCAAGCTCAAATAAATCAATAAACGTTTACAACTTCGGATAGTAACGAGCTAGGTACAAGGATCACTATCGTGAAATGTGTAAAAGTGAGTGAAAATGAATGAATGTTCGTCGAGAGCTTCAAGTGTGCGAGTATATGAGAGTGTGTGTAGCTGAAAAAATGACTAAGTGTTCTAATTCTAGCTCGTTACTCCTTTTAAAATAGAAGTTAACTACACTAACTAACTATCCGACTTTTGTGCCAAGCTCCCACGTTCTCCACAACGTCCATTTTTGGTCAATCGTGTGCGAAATGCCCGCGGAATATTCCTTAGTACCGTTGCCAAGACCAAGTCAAGCTTGTTACTCATGCGAAGTAATACAAAACACAAATAAACAATCGTCAGTACGAGGATCCCTAAAGTGATCCATGATCCTGATCCTAAAGCTCTTCTGAGGATCACTATCTGTCACAGAAATAAGGATCATTAATTAGGATAACGAATAAGGATCACTAATTGTTAGAAAATCCTCCCCTAACAATAAGGATAATATATCCCCTTTTTCTGGTTTCATCAAGGCAGGAGCTGAGGATAGGTAATCCTTAAGGGCTTTGAGAGCATTTTCGTGCTTCTCAGTCCACTCAAATTTCTTGTTCTTTCTCAGAATGTCATAGAATTCCTTGCACTTTTCTGATGACTTGGATATGAACCTGTTCAAGGCTGCGATCCTCCCTGTCAATCTTTGCACATCCTTTGCATTGGCAGGAGATTTTATATTCACAATTGCCTTGATTTGCTCTGGACTTGCCTCAATGCCTCTTTTTGTTACCATGTAACATAGGAACTTCCCTGCTTTAACACCAAAGTGACATTTGGAAGGATTTAATTTCATATTAAATTTATCAAGGATATCGAATGCTTCCTCCAAATCTCTAAGGTGATCCTCAGCTTTCTTGGACTTAACCACCATGTCATCTATATAGACTTCCATAGTGTGTCCAATTTGCTCCTTAAACATCATATTGACTAGCCTTTGATAAGTAGCACCTGCATTTCTTAGTCCAAACGGCATAACAATATAACAATATATACCAGTTGGGGTCATAAAGGCTGTATCCTCTTGATCAGATGGTTCCATCTGAATTTGCTGAAATCCAGATGAAGCATCCATAAAAGTCAACAACTCATGACCCGCGGTAGCATCCACCATGGAGTCAATGTGGGGTAATGGGAAAGGATCCTTGGGACATGCCTTGTTTAAATCAGTGAAATCGACACATACCCTCCACTTTCCATTTTTCTTTTGAACAATAACCACATTGGCTAACCACCTTGGATACTTGACCTCTCTTATCATACCTGCTCTGAGCAGTTTATCTACCTCCTCCTGGATAATGGCATTCCTCTCAGGTGTGAATTTCCTCCTCTTTTGATGTATGGGTTTGAATGACCTGTCAATGCCAAGTTTATGAGTAATTATATCTTTAGAGATACCTGTCATGTCTTCATGCTTCCAGGCAAAGGTAGTTTTTCTCTTCCTTAGAAAGGATACTAGATCCTGTTCGATGTTGTTGAGGATCCCCGATCCTATGAAGATCTTGGATTCAGGATCCTGGGGATCCATAAGGATATCTTTTACATCTTGTTCTCTTGCCTCCAGGACATCTCTTGGAGGATGCTTTAATTGCTATTGCTCCCTGGGTCTTGAGGCTGGTTTCATTGATGATGTGTAGCAATTCTTGGCTTCTTGTTGATCACTCTCAATCTTCACCACACCCCATGGACTAGGAAGCTTTACACATTGAAGATATGTAGATGGGACTGCCTTCATGTCATGTATCCATGGCCTGCCAAGGATAACATTGCAACAGGATAAGCAATCTATAACACAAAATTTCTGATAAGAATGAAGTCCTTCTATGTAGATGGGAACTTTAATGTCCCCCAATGTGTTCTTGGTTTCTCCACTGAATCCCACAAGAACTGAGGATCTTGGGACAATATCTGATTCAGGAATGTTCATCTTCTTAAAAACATCAAGCTGAATGATGTTTACTGAGCTTCCTCCATCTATCAAGATCCTGCGAACAAAATGATTAGATATAAACAAAGTAATAACAAGACCATCATGATGAGGATCCTGGACATCAACACGATCATCCTCATCAAAAGTTATAACTTTTTCCTGTGTAACAGTAGAGGTTCGGATGGGTATATCCCCATTATCCATCTTGGTTTCCTTGGCATGCCTCTTGGCTGCTGAAAAGGAAGTACCACATATGTCTGATCCTCTGGATATGAAGTTAATAATTTGTGCATCAGCAGGATGAGCGGGAGCTCTTTCTGGAACTTTTTCAGGATCCTGGATCCTTGACTTTTTTCTTCCCAACAGCTCCTTCAAGTGCCCTTTTCTCAACAAGTAACCAATCTTTTTTCTCAGTGCAATACATTCTTCAGTGAGATGACCAAAATCTTCATGATATGCACACCATTTGGATTTGTCTTTTGTTGCAGCTGGCTTATCACTTTTTCTGGGCCATCTTGCTTTTTCACCTAGGTTCTGCATTGCAAGGATTAGTTCATTGTTATCAACAGAAAAACAATATTCAGAAATTGGAGGATAATCCTCATCATCCTCTTCCTGTTCTACTGCATGCACATTCTGGTTATCAGACTTGTTGTAAGACTTGGACTTGTTGTTCCTGAAGTAGGATCCTTGCTTTTCGTGCTTCGAGGATCCTACCAGTCTTTCTTGGATCCTTTTATCATCCTCTAATCGGATGAATCTAAGGGCCCTGGCTCTCACTTCATCAAGATTCCTGCAAGGGGTCATGACAAGATCATCATAGAATAATGAATCCCTAAGTAAACCCATTTTGAAGGCTTCTACAGCTGTAGCAATATCCAAGGATTCTTTACTAAACTTAGTAATATAATCCCTAAGTGATTCATTTTGACCTTGTGTTACCCTATATAGATCACTAGTTAAACGTTCAAACTTTCTGCTACATGAGAATTGGCTATTAAACAAATTAACTAGACAAGCAAATGAAGTAATAGAGTAAGGGGGAAGAATTAGCAGCCATTTAAGAGCTGATCCTGTCAGTGTGGATCTGAAACCCTTGCATAGACATGCTTCTTTTAACCTCTCAGGAATTGGATTGATCTCCATCCTTTCTCTGTACTGAGCTACATGCTCTTCTGGATCCGTTGAACCATCATATAGCTTCATGGTTGGTATCTGAAACCTTTTTGGAATTTCGGCATCACAAATAGATGGTGCAAAACGAGATATCTTGTGGCTTCCATCTGGGATTTCAGGAATGGGTTTAACCACTCCTGGTACACTGGATATCATATCCTTCAGTTTCTGTAAATCCCTAGCCATAGCTTGGTTGATACATGTATCCTGCACAAAGCCTTGGTTATTGTTATAAGAATTATTCAAAGTGTTACCTCCTGAAGGATTCAAGTTTGGGACTCCGGATGTGAATCCATATTGGCGGGATTCTGGTATAATTGAGGGACCAGATGAAGCAATGGTCTGCATTGGTATGAAGTCTCCTAGATGAACGTCTGAACTTCCGGGTTGTACACTCCTTAAGAATCCTTGATCCTGGAAGATGTTGGATCCTTGATGCACTGTGACTGGGGGTCTTGGAGGATAATCCATGGATCCGAAAACCTGAGATGAGGATCCTTGAACTTGAAAGGAGGATCCTTGAACCTGAGAGGATCCCTGAACCTGAGAAGAGGATCCTTGAACCTGAGAGGAGGATCCTTGAACCGCCTGCGTCCCCATGTATCCTCCTGAACTGGTAAACGATCCCTGATGCTGGAAGAAGGATCCTTGAGGCTGAAAAGAGGATCCTGAAGGCTGAAAGTAGGATCCTAGAGCCTGAGACATTGCCGATGATCCAGAACGCATTCCTGTTGATCCACCCTGGTATTGAACATCTGGAGCTGCAGATTGCTGGGCAGTTATGGCTGGAGTGTTGAAATTCAGCGACCTCGGCATCAGAGGAGAGTGATCCTCCACTGATCTCTTCTGTTTCTTGATGTCACCAATCTCCCGGAGGATCCTCTCGTTGGTTTTGTCCTGCTGTTGTATGTGATCCCTCATCTGCAAAATCAAAGTAAAAAGATCACTGTTAGTAGGGCTAGAAGAAACAGCAGAAGTTGGTGGTTTTGAGAAAACGGGGGTCGGTTTCTTCGCAGGATTCTCAGCATTCTTCTGAGATCCAAAAGATGGTGGAGGCAAAGGTGGAACTCCCTGTGAAGAAGTGATTGCCGGCATGGAACTTGAAGTGTTCTTTGCTGAAGAAGCCATCTGGTTGGAGATGATGAACCGAAATGATCACAATGACAAAAAAAAATTTAGAAATGAAGCACCAATTGCCCCACAGTGGGCGCCAAACTGCTTTGGTCAAAAATCAAGCTAGGATAATACAACCAAATCTTCTTTTGTGAGGTGGGATGCTTGAATTATATTGCAAATGTATGATCAAACTTCAAATGAAATGAACAAGAGACACAAGGATTTATACGAGGAAAAAGCCCTTGATCAAGAAATGATCTCCGACATAAAAAACCTTGGGTGATGGAAACTACCGATCACCAACTATATTGAACAAGTAAAGATTACAAATCGGGATGATAACAAGCTTGTTACAAGGATCACTAGTGTGCAAAGTGTAGGTAATCGCCAATATGTTGCTGAGAGCTTTCAAGAGTGTGTGTTTGCTAACTGTTCTTACTGTCAAGACTTGTTATCCCCTTTTTAAAATAGAAAATAAACTAAATAACTAAAATCCCGCAAATGGTGCTAGCTACCCACGACTTCTATAACGGTCATTAAGCTATGCACATGCAGAATATTGAGAGCATGTTCCCCAAGAATATCGCCAAGACCAAGTTCTACTCGTGTACTCCTGCAAATCAAGTTTAAACACAATGGAAACAACCGTTAGTGTTAGGATAACATTGAGGATCCTGGATCCTTAAACCTGCAATGCCTTCAGAGGATCCTTGATTCAACAGAACTGAGGATCAGTGATCCTGACTGCACTTGAGGATCCGTGATCCTTAGATATAGAAAATCCATCCCTAACAACCCTCTCTCGTGAAAGGGTATTTTCATACTCTCTAAGGTTTAAAGGTTTTCACCTTTCTAAGTCTTGGAGTTTATACACTCCCGCCTGTAGTGCACAAAAATTTGGGATTTTCCCCATAATACTTAAGGATCTATCTCCAGAATTTTTTAGGGTTTATCCCCTGTAATACGAAAATTATACACAAGTGTACAAACAATTGCAATTGATATCCAAGAAATTTCTAAGTATTCAAAGACATTATGCACAGGGGACATTCCCGCTAAGGTGTTGTGGAAAGTTCAAAGGATCAAGCTTGGCACAGTTCACTGAATATCCCAGACTGGGGACATCTTCGGTGGAAAGAGTGCCAAAGGATTGGAGTTTAAGCATAAAGGTGTACTCTATTTCTGGTATTGTCTTTCCTTTTTTGTTCCTTTGAGCCTTATCTGAATTGACTAAGTTTTTGAAACTATGTTCAACAAAGCTCTAGTTAAAACACTTATGAGTATCCTGATCAGGATATATTTTCAGAATATATTTTCAGGATATATTTTCGGGATATTTGTTCAAAATAATTGAAATTTTACACTGAGATTAAAGAATTAAAATTGTATTCAAGCCAAGCAATATGTGAGAAAAATTACAAAAATGGATAACAACAGATAAGGTCGCAAGAGAAAGTTATATTATTAACATATCAAAAGATTGTGCTTTTGGTTTTATCTCAAACCGAGACCCATCCACCAAAAGCACAGTTAGTTTTCTACCATATTTACTTAACAACTGAAGGCTTCGTCTTGGAACCCAAGATACCTCCACCTTCAATTGTTAACATTGTTCAAAACAAATCGTACTAACTAATGACCAAGGGCTTCGTCCTGAAACTCAGGATCCCTCCACCTTTGGTCATCATATTGTCTAAGTGCAGGAAATATAAATTGTTTGAAAGACAGGAAATAGAAATTGTTCAACAACCAACAAACTTAAAAAAAGTGGGCTCCAGCCTAGGCACGAACATCAATCATCGCCCACTCCGCTGCTTTCAAGGAGCAGCACCTTCTTCACCAGCAGCCTTCCCTCCAGCATCCGCTCCATCATCACCATCAGGATTCTTTTCAGCATCAGCCGCCTCCTCCGCTGCCTTGGAAGCCTCTTTACCCACAGGCTTAACAGGATACTCAACAGGACTCCCCCCGAGATCTTTCAACTTCGCCTCCCAAGCACTTACATTCCAGGAAGGGCATTCAAATCCCAAAGCTTTGGCTTCATAAGCCATCTTTAGCCTGGCTTGTAGGAGGGAAATTACAACTGACCCCTTGAGACCTTCTCGGTAGGTAGTCATATCCTGCTCGAATTGAAGATGGGCGGCATCTAGCTTGGCTTGGGCATCTTCATTGGCCTTGTTGATGGCAGCTTTAGCTTCTTGGGTCACAGCTTTGAATTTATCTTCATAGTGTTGTGACTTAGCGGCGGCTATCATCCCCTAATCTGTGATGGTGGTCTCAGCTTTCCTCAGCTTCACTTCCAGCATCTTGTTTAGACCACAGCTTTCTTCGTAGAGGCTCGTCAGGCGTTCAAGACCATGCAAAACGGAGAAACAGGTATTAACGTGCATTAACATATATAACCAGCATATGGTGTAGGATGTAGGTTAAGGATATGAACCTGGTTAAGGAAGCTGGTCATAAAGCCGCTGGAATCAAGGAATCCATGGTTTTCATAGGGGAAGATCTCGGATGATGCTGGAGAACCGGTTTCCTTTCTTTTGCGGGAACTTGAGGCACGTGGCTTGGTAGCAGGAGAGGGCTTAGGAACAGCTGCCGGTTTAGAGCTGGATACAGGCTTAGAGGTGGAAGCAGATTTGCTGGGTTCCTTCTTCACCTGGACAGGAATAGGGTAGTTATTCAGTTCATCAAGGTCAAAGACTTTTGGAACTTTGGCTGGTGCTGCAAAACAGGGAAATTATCTAAATCTCTACTCTTATCTCTTATTTTGTTAATTAAAAATATGCAAAGATTATGTGATCCTTACCAGACATATCTGATGAAGAATATTGGCTTGAACTTGGAAGATGCAGTGTAAAAGATATGTCACAATCAGGCAACTGGTAGACCCTGTTGATTCTTTTTTGGGATTCTTCAGTGGGAGGAGCCAACTCTTTGAAGTTTGCTGCATAAGAAACATCAGGATGTTAGTACAGGATACATTATCAGGATATGTTTGGGGATATCTTAAAGCCTTAAACCCTACCGGAGGTCAACCATTTCACTGGAAGGCTTTTGCCCTCGGGAATGGAATCTCGTCTAACAAAGAAAAATTTTTGTTGCCACCCATCCTCATTTTTTGAAGCTTTGAGGATGAGGGGGTTGCTAGAGGTTGAGAAAAGCAAGAAGCGACTATTGCCGTGGGATCGGGGACGGTAAGTAAGCGGAAGGTCTTCAATACAGAGATCGGGGACGTGAAGGGTTTTGATCTGGTTAAGCATGATAAGTACTCTCTAGACCATAGGCATTGTTTGGGCAAAACAGAGGCCGGTGATTCGAAAGAACTGCATAATGAATTCCGGAAAAGGATATCGAAGGCCAAGGGAAAATGGGTATGATGAAAAACAGATCCACTCCTCGGAAGATACGTCAGAACGAATGCTCCGGTCGAATGGACGGATAATCTCCGTGTCGGAGAAAGCACCGGAAGTCCTTAATGCGGCGATATCGGCATTATCGAATGAGCACACCTCCTTCTCGGGGTGTTTGAGCAGGTTTTGATTGACAAATGACGAGGTGGACTTGCCGGAATGGGAACGTGTTCTAGTGGCCATCGGAAAATTTGAGCTAAGAAGTTCTAAGAGATAAGAAAAGGGAAATACCTAAGAAATCTGAGGAAGGTGATCATTTATCAACAAGAAAAAGAGAAGATATAGGGGCAAGATAGATGGCCATCGAGTGAAAAGCGCGTTGGAAGTTGCACAATGTCACCTCAATCGTCACTTCAATTTAATTACCTCGATTCGCGAGATAAGACTTTAAAATATATCTGTTGGAATTGGTATACCAACATATATATTTTGGGGACAATTGTTATGGGTGGTTTTCTGCTTACATATCCTGAATAATATTCTAACTATGTTTCTTTTGTTGTGATCAGGATACCGGATCAGGATATTGGTAACATCCTGACACAGTATCCTGGTAGTGACTAATTAATTCACGTGCAGATTAATGAAGCAAGTCTATAACGTTCAAGTGGACTTATTCTCCCAAAGACTCGGGCCAATCTGTTGAAATAGGAATGTTGAAGCCGGAAGACGTGGACTACAACGTTCACAAAGGGAATATTCGTTTTATCCCGGATTTGTAGGCTAGTTAGTTAGCTTTGCTTTACTATAAATAGGATTGATCGGATCAGTTAAGAACACACAAAATCTCTCGAACACTCTTGCCCTCTACTAGCTGCAATCACACACACTTACACTTGTATTCAAATCGCATTGTAACACCTAGTTGATCCGCATCATATCCTGCACTGTATCCTGATATTTGAAGTAATAAGAAGAACAAGGCGGCTGCGATTGTCAGCTCCCGAGGTTTTGTGCCGGCGATCTAGATTGATCAAGGGCTTTCCTCGTACATCCTGTGTCACCCTTTACCTTTTTGCTCATTGTTTGATTGTTGATACAGCTCAAAATCCTGAGCCGTATCCTGAAAATTGTTTTTTGTCAATAACTTAATCAGCATACGTTTTTCAAATACTTCTAGCACACTACCTCACTTAACTAATTTGATCACTTAATTACTTAGGTAATTTTTGACCAAAACAATTTTATAGTAACATTTTAGAAAATATATTATCATTTGGATGAACATGTCATAACAATAGAAATTATATATATTAACATTACTATGTTTATGTTAACTTGATAATATAATGATGGAATCCACACTTCAGCCTTAGCCTTTTGCCTACTCACATCCAGCCGCTGGTTTTTCTTAACCAGCACCACCTCCACCGTCTACTCTTTCACACACAAACATATACACACATGCGCCGGCTGGCGCATGCTTCTCTATTTACGAGCGAGCCTCCACTTACGAGCGAGCACACGTGCGCTAACTGTCGCATGCTCCTCTACATATGAGCACGTAAGTCGCCATACGCGCAGGCTCTTTTACATACAAGCACGTAAGTCGCCACACGCGCATGCTCCCTTACTTACTTACGAGCACACATGTGCTAGCTGTCGTATGCACCTCTACATATGAGCACGTAAGTCGGCATACGCGCAGGCTCTTTTACATACAAGCACGCAAGTCGCCACGTACGCATGATCCCTTACTTAGGAGCGAGCACACATGCGCTAGCTGTCGCATGCTCCTCTACCTATGAGCACGTAAGTCGCCATACGCGCATGCTCTTTTATATGCGGCACATAAGTCGCCACGCGCGCATGCTCTTTTACATACGAGCACGCCGGTCTCCATACGAGTCTGTTGTTCTACATACGAGTATCTCAGTCTCCATGTGAGCCTGCCGCTCCGCATATGAGCATGTAAGTCGTCATATGCGCATGCTCCTTTTACATATGAGCACGCCTATCTCCGTGCGACACTGTTGCTCTACATACGAGCACGTAAGTCGCTATATGCGCATGCTCCTTTAGATATTTGCACGCCAGTCTCCTGGCGAGCTTGCTGCTACACATGCAAGCACGCTAATTGTCATGACCCCAGCCCCGGTTTGACCCGGTCAGGAGCCGCGGAACAGGAACCCATGGTATCTGTGATGCGACAGCGGAAGATTTTTAACAGGATCTTTTAAAACTCAAAATGCCCAATTATTTTATTTCATAATTTGGGATAAACCCCGTAATTTACAATAGAGGAATTTAACTAGGAAATTCCCTGATTTATTAAAACATGTTTATTTATTTTTAACTGAGCCACCTCTTCAAGCTTGTTAGTGCTCCGTAGCACGTTTCCTTGATTTACAGCAGGTCGCCTGAAATATGTTTTAAAAATATTTTACCAGCGGGGAAATGCTGGCGAGTCACTCAAATTTGATAAAACGACACATACTTATCAATTACAGCATAAGAGCGATTACAATGGCTTCTATCTTATTTTTATCTGGCGCCGTGTCACATTGCGTGACGATGGTCATACCACTATTGGGTCCTACCACCCAAGTAGTGATGATCACTGTTAGGATATATTAGCCTAACCAGTGAAAATTAGTAATGTGCACAATACCCCACTAGCCAGTGATTAAGATAACCACGACTTACTCCCTCTAATTATAACATTTGAAAAATAATTTGAGGTATTCTAAAACAGTTGATAAAAAGAGAATGACTCACATTGCAGATTTATATGGGCAGAGTTTAGCCTACTGATTAGCCTTTTAACCTAAATTTAAACAACATGCACACGAACTAGGTTAGTAACTAATACAGCATTTACGATAACTCACGAGATTAAACCCTCACAACGAATGACAAAGTGCGATACTCAAACATCCATCGAATTCACGACGAATGACAAAGCATAACCCTAATGTGGGCAGCACTTAAACATCCATTGGACAGTTTCAATCGATCGGACATTGAATCGTAGCAGCGATCGAGTTATTACCCTGTTATAGCGGCAGCGTTTCGTGATCGTGTGTGTTTTAGGACTGTTTCTGCTATATCCCAGTGTACGTATTGAATTTCTACGTCGAACCAACGCGAAATTGCAAGTGCCAAAGTCTACTATTTATATCTGAAAAACCGACCCCCTCGCGTGGCGCGAGGGGTCATCGCGTGGCGCGAGAGGAACTACCCTATCATAGGGTAGCCCCGTGTCCCAGTAGCTCAGGTGAGTTGGTTTTGCGTTAAAATTCGTTTTACACGTAAAACTATCAAGATAATATCAACTAGGGTTTACCCCCACTGAGTTTTAGGGGCCCTGATCCTGATTCCGATTATTCTGAAAATTTTAGGGTTTATGCAGGATCACTTGGGAGTCTCAATTAGGGTTTCCTTTTGAACCAAATATAATAATAAATATTAGTTTTGGTGAGAGTTGTTACATCCTCCCTACCTTAATAAAAATCTCGTCCTCGAGATTTACTGGAACAAGTGAGGATACTTTCGCTTCATTTCTGATTCCAGCTCCCAAGTGTATTCAGATCCTCTTTTCGAATCCCACTTGACTTTGACAAGCACTAAACGCTTGTGTTTAAGAAACTTGATCTTTCTATCTTCTATCTGAAGAGGTTTCTCAACAAATTTTAACTTTTCGTTTACCTCTATATCTTGGAGAGGTGCTACCAGAGATTCGTCAGATAGACATTTCTTGAGGTTAGCTACATGAAACACATCATGTACTCCAACTAACTCTTCTGGTAGTTGTAAACGATAAGCAACTGGTCCTATACGTTGGATTACTGGAAATGGTCCTATGTATCGTGGACTTAGCTTTCCTTTCTTACCAAATCGAACTACTCCTTTCCAAGGAGAAACTTTCAAGAGTACCTTGTCTCCCACTTGGAATTCTAGTGGTTTGCGTCGATTGTCGGCGTAACTCTTTTGGCGATCTCGAGCAGTTTTCAGTCTTTCCTTGATCTGAGTGATCTTATCGGTAGTTTCTTGTACAATTTCAGGACCTGATAACTGACTTTCTCCTATTTCTGCCCAGCAAACTGGAGTTCTGCACTTTCGTCCATACAGTGCTTCGAATGGGGCAGCTTCAATGCTTGCATGATAACTATTGTTATAGGAGAATTCAATCAAAGGTAGGTGATCGTCCCAGTTTCCACCGAAATCTATTACACATGCTCGGAGCATGTCTACCAAGGTTTGTATCGTTCTTTCACTTTGCCCGTCGTTTTGTGGATGATATGCCGTACTTAAATTTAGCCGGGTTCCCATTGCTTCCTGGAAACTTTTCCAGAAGTGGGAAGTGAAACGACTATCTCTATCTGATACAATGGAGAGTGGAACTCCATGTAAGGATACTACTTCATCTACATACAACTTTTCCGACCTTTCCATACTAAAGGTTTCCTTCATGGGTAGAAAATGAGCTGATTTGGTTAATCGATCCACAATTACCCAAATCGCATCATTACCTTTTCTGGTTTTGGGTAACTTAGTAACAAAATCCATTGTTATGAGTTCCCATTTCCATACAGGCATTTCTAGTTGTTGAAGTAGACCCGAGGGCTTCTGGTGTTCCGCCTTAACTTGTGAACAAGTAAGACACTTAGAAACATATCTAGCTATGTCCTTTTTCATTCCTATCCACCAGAAATTATTTCTTAAATCTTGGTACATCTTATTGTTTCCTGGATGCATGGTATACCTAGATTTATGAGCTTCCTCTAGAATCTTATTTCTTAATTCTCCTTGCTTAGGTACCCAAATCCTTTTCTGATGGAATCTCCAAATTCCATCATTCCCTTGCTCTAATTCCTTTATTCTTCCTTTCATTCCTTCAGCATTATCCTTGATTGCTGTCTCTTGAATGTTTTTCAGTTGTTTCATTAAATCTAACTGTAGATTTAATCTAAGAGCACGAACCCGTCGTTGTTTCTCATGATACTTACAACTTAAGGCATCTGCAACTACATTTGCCTTTCCTTCGTGATACTGAATATCACAGTCGTAGTCGCTTAGTATTTCCATCCATCTCCTTCGTCTCATGTTTAACTCTTTTTGCCCAAATATATATCTTAAGCTTTTATGATCTGTATAGACAGTAAACTTACTTCCGTACAGATAATGTCTCCAAATCTTAAGGGCAAAAATTATGGCTCCTAACTCTAAGTCATGAGTCGTATAGTTTTCCTAGTACTTTTTCAATTGCCTTGATGCATACGCAATTACCTTCTTGCGTTGCATTAGCACACATCCTAATCCTAGCTTTGAAGCATCGCAGTAAACTTCAAAATCTTCTGTTCCTTCTGGTAAGGCTAGAATTGGATCCATGATCCTGGTAGCAGCTGAGGACCCGTGATCCTTAGGATTTAGAAAATCCTCCCCTAACAGATACTTATCTGTTGTTTGCCATTTGTAGGTGCTGGAAAGTCCTCGAAATCAGCCTCTCGCTTCAGCGTCAGTGATCTTGATGCTTATGCTTCCTCCCAGTCAGGCAAGAAGCAAATTGCTGCTAGCCCTAGCGTCCCAATTCCTAAGGCTGTCAGCACCAAGGGCAAGGGTGGAAAAAAGAGAAAGACTGCTGACACTCTTGAAGGCCTGCCCCTCATCCGTCATCAGTTTGAATAATACTTTTCTGAGGTAAGGATCCCTGATCCTTAAATCTATCCTGCCCATTTTGAGGATAACGGATCCTGAATTGTGTCTTTCTTTTTCACAGAAATTTGCTGAGATCCAGATGCTCTTTGATTCTTATGCTGATGAGGCTGAGCAGAAGCAGCTGGACTTCCAAAAGATGTATCTGGCCAAGGATCAGAAGTTCGCCTCCCTAGAGAACGAGGTTAACTTGGTGAAGAGGGAGTTGGTCCTAGCCCACATTACATCTGATCAGGAGAAAGCTGAAGTGATGGAGGGTGCCAAGCTTTCTACCACCATTGCTATGCTCAAGATCAAGCTTCAAATGGCAAAGGAGGCTGAGGATCCTAACTTCGACAGGACTGCCTGGGACCAAGAAGGCTGGAAAGCCAAGCTAGCTGAGCTCGATGATGAAGAGGAGACTGAGGAGGTTCTGGCAATCGAGGCTGGCGGCAGTGGGTTGAAGGATAAGGCTAAGGATGCAGCGGCTGGTGGTGATGATGAAGCAGCGAAGGTGTAGGCTGCAACAATGGGCGATGATGGATTTATCTAGACACGGTCGGAGCCCATTTTTTTATGGTTTGGTAGTTTTTTGAACAATGGTTGGTCTGTAATAACTCTAAACAATAGTTTTTAGGTTTAAGGATCACTGATCCTTCAGACAATAGGTAGGATAACAAATGGTGGAAGGATCCTTTTTTTGGGGGATGAAGCCATTGTAATCCTGCCGTCTTTCTATTCTTGCACTTATTCGGAACTTATCGTTATGGACACCCTTTACCTACCCCAGCGGACGGGCCACGGATTGCTGGTAGATGCTTGGGGTAGGTAATTTTGACAACCTTTAAAGGGTTTAACTTTTGATAAATAAATAAAACCTTAATCTTTTGGCTATCTCATGTTGTACATGTTATGTGAACACTTTACCTTTCAATTGTTATGATACACTTTGTTTGAATTCATAAGTTAAAAACAAAAGTTTAGTAGATTCTGTCAAAAAGTTTAGGATATGATCAAGGATCAAATATCCTATAATCGAAAAATTCAAAAAAGTGATGTAACTTAAGGATCATGTATCCTGTTGTCAAAGAGTAAGGGTCAGTTAGGTAAATAAAGAATAAAATTAAGGTGATTAAGGATCATACCTGAGAATACAAGTTAGGATCCTAAACCTTCAATACTTACAATCAGGATAACCAAATTAGACAAACCTTAATAAAAGGTTAGGATCAAGGATCCTTAGTCGTTTAGTTTCAAAAACCTGAAATGGAACATAACTTGGGACTAAGCCAACATAAGAGAAGAGTTAGCAACCGGGGACAAGCCCAACAATTCTGGGGACAAGCCCAATATATACTGGGGACAAGCCCAAAAAACTAGGGACAAGCCCAAAGGATCTTGTGTAAACTGGAGTATGGCCCTCACTGGCGACTATCCAAACTTAGTGACATGAAAATGCCAAAACCTTAGCTAACGTGAAAACGTTAGAAACCTTAGGAACGGATGTATGGTACGTCTACCATTATACGTAGTATCCTGAATACAGCCAGTACAATGAAATTGTCAGCCCCTAAAGCGGGTACTGGTCTCATTGCCTTGAACTGCACCAGGATCATCGTGCGCTGCTGGCAAAACTGGGGACAAGCCCAATAAACTGGGGATAAGCCCAAAAAACTGGGGACAAGCCCAATAAAACTTAGGAGACTTCTGTGGATACTTGACCCTTTGCTAAGGATATTTCAATCTTCTACAAAACTCAGAATTAAGTGAAAGAAGGGTAAAGGATCCAGGATCCTTCTCCTTGTAAATAAGTTAATTAAAGAAGTGGATAAATTGAGGTTAGGTCATTACCAGAGCGAGGATCATCTATCCTCTGAGGATCCTTCATGGATATCGGACACGGAAATAGTTGAGGATCCTGGATCCTTATTACGTGAAGTATCTCTTTAAGTGGACAGCATTCCACGCCCTGGTAGCAAATCACCTTCCATTGTTAATAATCGATAAGCCCCCTTTCCTGCCTCAGCTTCAATAAGGTAGGGGCCTTCCCACTTCGGTGCTAACTTGCCATCAGCAGGATTGGTGGTATTTTGGAATGCTTTCCTCAACACCATATCACCAACTTGAAACTTCCTGATCCTAACATTCTTGTTATAAGCTCCAGCCATCCTTTGTTGATAACTAGCCATTCTTATCCTTTCCAAATCCCTGAGTTCTTCTATGGTATCCAAGTCTTGGACCAAGTTTTCAGCATTTCCTTCAGGATCACAGATGCTTGTTCTTGCAGCAAGAACCACCATCTCTGTAGGGATCACTGATTCTGCCCCAAACACCAAAGAGAATGGAGTTTGACCAGTAGCATTCTTGGGAGTTGTCCTATCAGCCCATAGTACATAAGGTAGTTCTTCTGCCCATTTTCTTTTCTTGGATCCAAGCTTCTTCTTCAAATTGTTGATGATGATCTTGTTGGATGATTCTGCTTGACCATTGGCTTGTGGGTGGACTGGTGTTGATGTTATCATCTTGATCCCCCAGCTGTCACAAAAGTTAGTAGTTCTACTCCCAATAAATTGGGATCCATTATCACAAACAATTTCAGAAGGAATTCCAAATCTGGTAATAATGTTTCTTTTAATAAAGGATATCACTTCTTTTTCTCTGACTTGAGCAAAAGCTTCAGCTTCTATCCACTTGGAGAAGTAATCAG
Organism: Helianthus tuberosus; assembly: GCA_030545235.1. Classification (NCBI taxonomy): domain Eukaryota; kingdom Viridiplantae; phylum Streptophyta; class Magnoliopsida; order Asterales; family Asteraceae; genus Helianthus; species Helianthus tuberosus. The sequence continues at coordinate 34,242,746 of CM060354.1, read as the reverse complement.
TCATAGCAAGCATGAACACTTTTCCACCAGGTGCCTTGGGAAGTTTGCCAACTATATCCATTCCCCATCTCATGAATGGCCAAGAAGAGGATATAGGATGCAGGAGCTCTACTGGTTGATGAAGGATATTACTATGTCTCTGACAAGGATCACATCTCTTGGCATAATCCACAGCATCCTTCTTCATTGTAGGCCAATAGTATCCTGTCCTTAGGATCCTTGAGAACAGTGCCCTGCCCCCAGTATGGTTTCCACAATCTCCTTCATGAAAATCCTTTAGGACTTCTTGAATTTCAGGATCCTCAATGCATCTTAGATATGGTCCTGCAAGAGATCGTTTATATAATATGTTATTCAATATTGTAAATTGAGATACCTTGATTTTGAAAGCCCTGGGGTTTTCTCCTGTAGGAATCTCTCCATGCTGTATATATCTCATAATTGGGAGGATCCATGATCCTGAACGAGATTATGTTTCATTACTAGGGATGATTTCAGAATCCTCTCCTATCTCCATAGCTACATGATCCTCAAAAGTAGGAGTTAGGATATGAATAATGGGAATTTTAATATCCTCCGGAATCTTTAAGGATGATCCAAGGTTGACCAGTGCATCAGCTTCTGCATTTTCTTCTCTGGGTACCTGTGTTAAACTAAAGGAAACAAAAGAGAGTGCCAATTCCTTGACTATCTCTAAGTATTTGATTAGCTTTTCGCCTTTAACAGCATAGGATCCATTAAAGTGATTAGTAATTAGTAATGAATCTACATGTACCTCAAGATACCTGATCCTCATATGCTTGGCAATTTGCAAACCAGCTATCAAGGCTTCATATTTAGCCTCATTATTAGTAGTTTGAAACTCACAAGCTATTGAGTGGGGTATTATGTCCCCCTTGTGGCGATTTTAGTAGTATTCCAAGTCCAGTTCCCTTGATGTTAGAGGCTCCATCAGTGAAGAGTATCCAAGGATCCTTAGTCTCTTCCAGCTGCTGAACTTCTAACTCAGCTTCCCTTTGCAAGTCACTACTGAAATCTGCCACAAAGTCAGCTAAGGCTTGGGATTTAATGGCAGTTCTTGGTTCATATCTTATATCATAGGCACTAAGCTTTACTGCCCATTTGGCCATCCTTCCTGACATTTCAGGTTTCCTGAGAACATTCTTAATTGGAAAGTTAGTTCTAACAATAATGGCATGAGTTTCAAAATAATGTCTTAATTTAGTAGATGCCATAATCAAAGCAAGGATAAGTTTTTCTAAATGTGAATACCTGGATTCAGCATCAAGCAAACTCTTACTTACATAATAGACAGGATGTTGTGTGCCTTCGTGATCCTTAACAAGGACCGCACTTACTGCTTTGGAAGAGACTGCCAAATATAAGTGTTTTGGTCAAAAAATCTGATGAGGATATTGCAACCAAACTCTCTGTTACGGGGTATGATGCTTGAAATGTAGAACAATGACAAGGATCACTTTAATGTAAATTGCACAAATGACACAAGGATTTATACGGGGAAAAAGCCCTTGATCAAGAGTTGATCTCCGGCATAAAAAACCCCGGGTGATGGAAACTACCGATCACCAAGCTCAAATAAATCAATAAACGTTTACAACTTCGGATAGTAACGAGCTAGGTACAAGGATCACTATCGTGAAATGTGTAAAAGTGAGTGAAAATGAATGAATGTTCGTCGAGAGCTTCAAGTGTGCGAGTATATGAGAGTGTGTGTAGCTGAAAAAATAACTAAGTGTTCTAATTTTAGCTCGTTACTCCTTTTAAAATAGAAGTTAACTACACTAACTAACTATCCGACTTTTGTGCCAAGCTCCCACGTTCTCCACAACGTCCATTTTTGGTCAATCGTGTGCTAAATGCCCGCGGAATATTCCTTAGTACCGTTGCCAAGACCAAGTCAAGCTTGTTACTCCTGCGAAGTAATACAAAACACAAATAAACAATCGTCAGTATGAGGATCCCTAAAGTGATCCATGATCCTGATCCTGAAGCTCTTCTGAGGATCACTATCTATCACAGAAATAAGGATCATTAATTAGGATAACGAATAAGGATCACTAATTGTTAGAAAATCCTCCCCTAACAATTGCCCCCAAAATATAAGGAGTGATATGTAAAATGAGCGAGTTATGTTTTCTTGATCTTATCCGCAACTAACTATCGTAAATATAGCCGTTATTGTTGAACTATCCGTTGCAATCGTGACGTCACAGAGGTGACAACCCTGCACGATCATGATTATAAATAGGAGATAGAGATAGGATCAAATGCATTTAAATTTTCAGAGAGACTCCCTTTATAACTGCATTCCGAAGACAATCAGGTACTCTCTCTCTTCATCTTCTTCCCTCTCTTGCTCTGTTTTCGTCTCTTTCCATCATTCCATCAAAGATGTTGCTCCGAAATTCCCCAGCCAAGGATCACCCGAAGAACAGCCCTCCGAAAAGCCAGGGGATCATTGAAGACTCCATTAAAGAATGCTACTGTTTCAATGATGCTCAGATCGATAGGATCTGCCACTGCTTCCCGGCGAACACCGAGTTTAGGCCTTTTGACCCCAATGCCCTGAGTGATCATATCTCCGACAAGTGGGTTGCTTTCCCCGTCACTCCGTTCACCATAGGCTATACATATCCTTTTCCAGCCTTCACCCAATCTTTCTTTTCCCTAACCGGCATCTCTTATATTCAAGCCATGCCGATGATTTGGAGGGTTTTGTACACCCTTGAAAGGATCATCGAGCAGGAATGGATAGACCTAGGAATGTCAGAGCTGGGAGAGCTGTACGATCTTACTACCTTTGGTTCCCATCGCTATTTGTTTAAACGTAAACCCGGTGAAGAACATCCGATCTTCAAAGCCACCAAGAACGATGCTAGTTGGAAGCGGCGTTTCTTTTTTATCAAGAGAGCTTCTATTGAGGATGGAAAGGATCTACCCAAGAAATGGGCTACCCATGGTAGGGTGGTGGATCCTGAGAAGGATCACCCAAAACTTTCTTTTGATGTAAGGATCACTTATATTTTTACTTTCTTGTTATGCAGCTATCACCGTCTCACACCTCAGATTGTCCCCTGCTGCTAAGGAGAGGCTCCTTGCTTTCAAGAAACTTGATCCTGAGACAAGATCTTTCAAGACAACAACCCAAGATTCACAGGAGGTATCCTCAGGCTCTGTCACGATGTCAAGTAAGTATCCTTGTTTAGAATTTAAATAAATAGTAAAATATAAATTAAGAGAAGATACTTATCTTGTTTTGGTTGTGTAGGTGCTGGAAAATCCACCAAGTCTGCTTCTAAGTTCAATGTCACTGATCTCACTACTGTCAGATCCTCCAAGATAAAAGCTCCTATCAGTCCGACAGCTTCGGTCCCCAAGGCACCCCTCAAAGGGAAGGCAATCAAGAAGAGAAAAGCCTCTGAAGCTGGGGATCTGCAGGGTCTGCCTCTGATCCGCCACCAATTCCTCGAGTACTTCAATGAGGTAAGGATCACTGTCTCTGCCCGTATATCCTGTTGACATATCCTGCTGATTTGAGGATCACTTAGTCCTGACCTTATCTTTTATCCTTTTTGCAGAAATTCTCTGAGATTGAGGATTATGTTGGCCACGTTGAGGATCAGGATAGGAAGATTGCCGACCTCCAGCAGGTTGCAGTGCTTAAGGACCTTGCAATTACTGATCTTCAGAAGGAAGTCCGGGATGCCAAACAAGAGACGGCCAAGGTGCTGATCAATGTTGACTATGAGAAGCGTGAGATCACCGAAGACGCCAAAGTCTCTGCCGCCATAACAATGTACGAGACCAAGCTGCAAATGGCCTTGGAAGCTCAGGATCCTGCTTTTGACAAGAGCACCTGGGATGTTGAAGGCTGGAAGGCAAGGCTAGCCGAACTGGACGATGAAGAGGCTGAGGAGGTTGAAGAGATCCTGACGATTGAAGCTGGAGGCAAGGATGCAGGGGGTGAAACAAGTGGAGCTGGAGGTGGTAATGCAGCGAAGGTTTAGGCTGCATGATTGGGCGATGATGGACATTCTTAGACGCAGCCGGAGCCCAATTTTTAAATTTGGTAGTAGGTCTTTTGTGGTTGTGATGTCGAACAATTTGATGGTTTGTACTTTAACAACAGTTTTTAGGATTAAGGATCATGTATGATCCTTTGGATAATAGGCAGGATTGCAATTGGTGGAGGGATCCTCTGTTTGGGGGATGAAGCCATTGTGATCCTGCCGCCTTTATATTCCTGCACTACTTTTGAACTTATTATCATGGACACCCTTTACCTACCCCAGCGGACGGGCCACGTTTTGCTGGTAGATGCTCGGGTAGGTAATTTTGACAACCTTTTAAGGGTTAGTCTTTTGTTAATAAATAAAATCTTAACTTTTTGTCGCTTATCTTGTATTGTTATCCTTTTGTCTCTTTAACTCTCCTTTGTTTCGTTGCACATTTATTGAATAAACAATTTTGAACAAGTCAGATTGAAAATGTTTAGAGCATGCTCCACAATCAAATATCCTATAATTAGGGAATCCCAAAAAGCAAGATATTTTAAGGATCACAAGTCTAGTTGTCAAACTTTAAGGGTTATTCAAATAAATAATGAATAGAATTAAAAATAGTTAAGAATCATACCTGAGGATCCAAGTTAAGATCCTACCCATAATAAGGATAACTGTAAGATAAACCTTAGAGAGAAGTAAGGATCCAGGATCCCTAATTGTTTATCTTCAAGGACCTGAAATAGATCATAACTTGGGACTAAGCCAATATAAGATAAGAGTTAGCAACTGGGGACAAGCCCAAGGACAACTGGGGACAAGCCCAAGGACAACTGGGGACAAGCCCAAGGATAACTGGGGACAAGCCCAAGGATCGTATGTAAACTGGAGTATGGCCCTAACTGGCGACTATCCAAACTTAGTGACATGAAAATGCCAAAACCTTAGCTAACGTGAAAACGTTAGAAACCTTAGCTAACGTGAAAACGTTAGAAACCTTATGAACGGATGTATGGTACATCTACCATTATACGTAGGATCCTAGGCATAGCCAGTACAATGGGATTATCAGCCCCTAAAACGAGTACTGGTCCCACTGCCTTGAACTATACCAGGATCATCATGCGCTACAGGCGGAACTGGGGTCAAGCCCAAATAACTGGGGTTAAACCCAAGGAACGGATTGCTTCTGCGGATAACCAATGTTATGCTAAGGATACCTGAACTTTCAAAACTTAAACTCACGTGAGAGACGGATAAAGGACACATGATCCTTATCCTTATATGAGAAAATAAAGAAATGAAATAGTTCAAGTTTAGGATATTACCTAAGTAAGGATCATTGATACTTTAAGGATCCTTTAAGGATACCCCTATCGTGAGGATCATCTGTGCCTTGGGGATCCTGGTCACATGAAATATTTCTTCAAGTGGACAGCATTCCAAGCTCTTGGTAGCAAATCACCTTCCATGGTTAGCAATCTATATGCCCCCTTTCCTGCTTCAGCTTCAATCAAATAAGGGCCTTCCCATTTTGGAGCCAATTTTCCATCAGCAGGATTGGTGGTATTCTGAAATGCTTTCCTTAATACCATATCTCCAACTTGAAACCTCCTGATCCTGACGTTTTTGTTGTAAGCACCAGCCATTCTTTGTTGATAACTGGCTATCCTTATCCTAGCCATATCCCTGATTTCTTCAATAGTATCCAGGTCTTGAGCCAAGTTCTCATCATTCTCCTCAGGATCACGGGCACTTGTTCTAGCAGTTGGAACCACCATTTCTGTTGGGATCACTGATTCTGCCCCAAATACCAAAGAGAATGGTGTTTGACCTGTAGCATTCTTAGGGGTTGTCCTATCAGCCCAAAGCACATAGGGTAGTTCTTCTGCCCATTTCCCTTTCTTGGATCCAAGCTTCTTCTTCAAATTGTTGATGATGATCTTGTTGGATGATTCTGCTTGACCATTAGCTTGTGGGTGGACTGGTGTTGATGTTATCATCTTAATCCCCCAGCTATCACAAAAGTTAGTGGTTCTGCCCCCAATAAATTGGGAACCATTATCACATATAATCTCAGAAGGAATTCCAAATCTAGTTATAATATTTCTTTTAATGAAGGATATAACTTCCTTTTCTCTGACTTGGGCAAAAGCTTCAGCCTCTATCCACTTGGAGAAGTAATCAGTCATAGCTAGCATGAATACTTTTCCACCAGGTGCCTTAGGGAGCTTACCAACTATATCCATACCCCATCTCATAAATGGCCAAGAGGAGGATATAGGATGCAATAATTCAGCTGGTTGATGAAGGATATTGCTGTGTCTCTGACAAGGATCACATCTCTTAGCATACTCCACGGCATCTCTTTTCATGGTTGGCCAGTAGTATCCTGTCCTCAGGATCCTTGAGAATAATGCCCTGCCCCCAGTGTGGTTTCCACAATCTCCTTCATGGAAGTCTTTTAAAACTTCTTGGATTTCAGGATCCTCAATGCATCTCAAGTATGGTCCTGCAAGAGATCGTCTATACAACATATTATTTAAAATTGTGAATTGAGATACCTTAATTTTGAAAGCCCTAGGGTTTTCTCCTGTAGGAATCTCTCCATGTTGTAAGTATCTCATAATTGGTGAGATCCATGATCCTGATCCTGAATGGGATTGAGTATCCTCACTAGGGATAATTGCAGAATCATTTCCTATCTCCATAACCACATGATCCTCGATAGCCGGGGTCAGGATATGGATAATAGGGATCTTGATATCCTCAGGGATCTTCAAAGATGATCCTAAGTTAGCCAATGCATCAGCTTCTGTATTTTCTTCCCTTGGTACATGTGTCAAACTAAAGGAAACAAAAGAGAGTGCCAAATTTTTTACTATCTCTAAATATTTGGTTAGCTTTTCACCTTTAACAGCATAGGATCCATTAAAGTGGTTTGTAATTAATAATGAATCTACATGTACCTCAAGATACCTGATCCCCATATGCTTGGCAATTTGCAAACCAGCAATTAAGGCTTCATATTCGGCCTCATTGTTAGTGGTTTGGAACTCACAAGCTATAGAGTGGGGTATTATGTCCCCCTGTGGCGATTTTAGTAGTATTCCAAGCCCTGTGCCTTTGACATTTGAGGATCCATCAGTATAGAGTATCCAAGGATCCTTGGTCTCCTCTAGCTGCTGGACTTCTAACTCAGCTTCTTCTTGTAAATCACTACTGAAATCAGCCACAAAGTCGGCTAATGCTTGGGATTTGATGGCTGTCCTAGGCTCATATCTTATATCATAGGCACTAAGCTTCACTGCCCACTTAGCCATCCTTCCTGACATCTCTGGTTTCCTGAGGACATTCTTAATTGGAAAGTTAGTTTTAACAACAATAACATGAGTTTCAAAATAATGTCTCAACTTAGTAGATGCCATAATTAATGCAAGAATAAGTTTTTCAAGGTGTGAATACCTGGATTCGGCATCAAGTAAACTTTTACTTACATAATAGACAGGATGTTGTGTACCTTCATGATCCTTAACAAGGACCGCACTTACTGCTTTTGAGGATACTGCAAGATATAAGGATAGCACATCGCCTTTTTCTGGTTTCATCAAGGCTGGGGCTGAGGATAGATAATCTTTGAGAGCTCTTAAGGCATTCTCATGCTTCTCAGTCCACTCAAATTTCTTGTTCTTCCTTAGGATATCATAGAATTCTTTGCACTTCTCTGAGGATTTGGATATGAATATGTTCAAAGCTGCTATCCTGCCTGTTAGCCTTTGAACATCCTTAGCATTGGCCGGAGATTTGATGTTCACTATAGCTTTGATTTGTTCCGGACTAGCTTCAATGCCTCTCTTTGTCACCATATATCCTAAGAATTTACCTGCTTTAACACCAAAGTGACATTTTGAAGGATTAAGTTTCATATTATATTTATCAAGGATATTGAATGCTTCCTCCAAGTCTCTTAGGTGATCCTTAGCTTTTAAGGATTTTACCACCATATCATCTATGTAAACCTCCATAGTTTGTCCAATCTGATCCTTGAACATCATATTCACCAGCCTTTGATATGTTGCACCTGCATTTCTTAATCCGAACGGCATAGCAATATAGCAGTATATACCAGTTGGAGTCATGAAGGCTGTATCCTCTTGGTCGGATGGTTCCATTTGGATTTGTTGAAATCCAGATGAGGCATCCATAAAAGTTAACAGTTCATGACCCGCAGTTGCATCCACCATGGAGTCAATGTGGGGTAATGGGAAAGGATCCTTGGGACATGCCTTATTTAAATCGGTAAAATCGACACATACCCTCCACTTTCTGTTTTTCTTTTGAACAACAACCACATTGGCCAACCATCTTGGATACTTGACCTCTCTAATCATACCTGCCCGGAGCAATTTCTCTACCTCTTCCTGGATAATGGCATTCCTTTCCGGTGCAAACTTTCTTCTCCTTTGATGGATTGGTTTGAAGGACCTGTCAATGCCGAGTTTGTGAGTGATTACATCTTTGGATATACCAGTCATGTCTTCGTGTTTCCATGCAAAGGTAGTCTTTCTCCTTTTGAGGAAGGATACAAGGTCTTCCTTCATTTCGCCAAGGATCCCTGATCCGATATAGATTTTGGATTCAGGATCATCGGGATCCATGAGGATTTCTACCACATCCTGCTCTCTTACCTCCAAGACATCCCTTGGAGGATACCTTGATTGCTATTGCTCCCTTGACTTCGAGGCTGGTTTCATCGATGAAGTGTAGCAATTCTTAGCCTCCTGCTGATCACTATCAATCTTCACTATTCCCCAAGGACTAGGGAGCTTGACACATTGATGGTAGGTAGATGGGACTGCTTTCATATCGTGTATCCAGGGCCTGCCAAGGATAACATTGCAACAAGATAAACAGTCAATAACACAAAATTTTTGATAAGAGTGTAGGCCTTCGATATATATTGGGAGTTTAATGTCCCCCAGGGTATTCTTAGTTTCGCCACTAAATCCTACAAGCACGGAGGATCTTGGTATGATATCTGATTCAGGAATTCCCATCTTCTTTAGAACATCAAGCTGGATAATGTTCACTGAGCTTCCTCCGTCTATAAGGATCCTGCGGACAAAATGGTTAGAAATGAAAAGAGTAATAACTAAACCATCGTGATGAGGATCCTGGATATCAACACGATCATCCTCATCAAAGGTTATGACTTTTCCTTCGGAGACACTTGATGTTCGAACTGGTCTTTCTCCATTATCCATTTTAGTTTCCTTTGCATGCCTTTTAGCCGCTGAGAAGGATGTGCCACAAATGTCTGATCCTCCAGAAATAAAGTTTATCACTTGTGCATCTGCTGGAGGGGCTGGAGCCTTCTCAGGGATCCTTTCAGGATCCTGAGTCCTTGACTTTTTTCTTCCCAACAATTCTTTTAGATGCCCCTTGCTCAACAAGTATCCAATTTCCTTTCTTAGTGCAATGCATTCTTCTGTGAGGTGCCCAAAATCTTCATGGTATGCACACCACTTTGATTTATCCTTAGTTGCAGCTGGCCTATCATTTTTTCTGGGCCATCTAGCTTTATCACCTAGATTCTGCATCGCAAGGATTAGTTCATTGTTATCAACAGAAAAACAATATTCAGAAATTGGAGGATAATCCTCATCATCCTCTTCTTGATCAACAGAATGCACATTCTGGTTATCAGATCTGTTGTAGGATCTGAACTTGTTGTTCCTGAATGAGGATCCTTGCTTTTCCTGCTTTGAGGATCCTGCTAACCTCTCCTGGATCCTCTTGTCATCCTCTAGCCGAATGAACCTAAGTGCTCGGGTTCTTACCTCGTCTAAGTTCCTTCATGGTGTCATAACAAGATCATCATAGAACGACGAATCCCTAAGCAATCCCATTTTAAAGGCCTCAACAGCCGTGGCTATATCTAAGTTGGGAATGTCTAAGGATTCTTTACTGAATTTGGTAATGTAATCCCTTAATGATTCATTATGACCCTGGGTTATCCTGTATAGATCACTAGTTAATCGTTCAAATTTTCTACTACAAGAAAACTGGTTATTAAACAGGTTAACTAGATTAGCAAATGAGGTAATAGAGTAGGGGGAGACTTAGCAGCCATTTGAGAGCTGATCCAGTAAGAGTGGATCCGAATCCCTTGCATAGGCATGCTTCCTTTAACCTTTCTGGGATTGGATTGATCTCCATCCTCTCCCTGTGTTGTGCTATATGCTCTTCAGGATCCGTCGAACCATCATACAGCTTCATTGTTGGCACATGGAACCTCTTGGGTATCTCAGCATCACAGATTGGTGGTGCAAAACGAGATATCTTGTGGCTCCCATCTGCAATCTTTGGGATAGGTTTGACCACTCCTGGAACACTTGATATCATATCCTTTAGCTTTTGCAATTCTCTGGCCATGGCATGATTGATACCTGGATCCTGCATAAGACCATGGTTAGTAGTATAAGAATTATTAAAAGTGTTACCTCCCATCGGATTCAAATTAGGAAGAATGGATGTTAATCCATATTATTGGGGCTCTGGAATGATCGAGGGACCAGTAGAAGCATTGGTCTGCATTGGAATAAAATCTCCCTGATGGACATCTGAACTTCCTGTTTGCAAACTCCTCAAGGATCCTGGCATCTGGAAGGATCCCTGAAATTGGGACGGTCCTGAAATTGGGACGGTCCTGGAAGGACCCACGGTGGGCGCCAAACTGTTTTGGTCAAAAAATCTGATGAGGATATTGCAACCAAACTCTCTGTTACGGGGTATGATGCTTGAAATGTAGAACAATGACAAGGATCACTTTAATGTAAATTGCACAAATGACACAAGGATTTATACGGGGAAAAAGCCCTTGATCAAGAGTTGATCTCCGGCACAAAAAACCCCGGGTGATGGAAACTACCGATCACCAAGCTCAAATAAATCAATAAACGTTTACAACTTCGGATAGTAACGAGCTAGGTACAAGGATCACTATCGTGAAATGTGTAAAAGTGAGTGAAAATGAATGAATGTTCGTCGAGAGCTTCAAGTGTGCGAGTATATGAGAGTGTGTGTAGCTGAAAAAATGACTAAGTGTTCTAATTCTAGCTCGTTACTCCTTTTAAAATAGAAGTTAACTACACTAACTAACTATCCGACTTTTGTGCCAAGCTCCCACGTTCTCCACAACGTCCATTTTTGGTCAATCGTGTGCGAAATGCCCGCGGAATATTCCTTAGTACCGTTGCCAAGACCAAGTCAAGCTTGTTACTCATGCGAAGTAATACAAAACACAAATAAACAATCGTCAGTACGAGGATCCCTAAAGTGATCCATGATCCTGATCCTAAAGCTCTTCTGAGGATCACTATCTGTCACAGAAATAAGGATCATTAATTAGGATAACGAATAAGGATCACTAATTGTTAGAAAATCCTCCCCTAACAATAAGGATAATATATCCCCTTTTTCTGGTTTCATCAAGGCAGGAGCTGAGGATAGGTAATCCTTAAGGGCTTTGAGAGCATTTTCGTGCTTCTCAGTCCACTCAAATTTCTTGTTCTTTCTCAGAATGTCATAGAATTCCTTGCACTTTTCTGATGACTTGGATATGAACCTGTTCAAGGCTGCGATCCTCCCTGTCAATCTTTGCACATCCTTTGCATTGGCAGGAGATTTTATATTCACAATTGCCTTGATTTGCTCTGGACTTGCCTCAATGCCTCTTTTTGTTACCATGTAACATAGGAACTTCCCTGCTTTAACACCAAAGTGACATTTGGAAGGATTTAATTTCATATTAAATTTATCAAGGATATCGAATGCTTCCTCCAAATCTCTAAGGTGATCCTCAACTTTCTTGGACTTAACCACCATGTCATCTATATAGACTTCCATAGTGTGTCCAATTTGCTCCTTAAACATCATATTGACTAGCCTTTGATAAGTAGCACCTGCATTTCTTAGTCCAAACGGCATAACAATATAACAATATATACCAGTTGGGGTCATAAAGGCTGTATCCTCTTGATCAGATGGTTCCATCTGAATTTGCTGAAATCCAGATGAAGCATCCATAAAAGTCAACAACTCATGACCCGCGGTAGCATCCACCATGGAGTCAATGTGGGGTAATGGGAAAGGATCCTTGGGACATGCCTTGTTTAAATCAGTGAAATCGACACATACCCTCCACTTTCCATTTTTCTTTTGAACAATAACCACATTGGCTAACCACCTTGGATACTTGACCTCTCTTATCATACCTGCTCTGAGCAGTTTATCTACCTCCTCCTGGATAATGGCATTCCTCTCAGGTGTGAATTTCCTCCTCTTTTGATGTATGGGTTTGAATGACCTGTCAATGCCAAGTTTATGAGTAATTATATCTTTAGAGATACCTGTCATGTCTTCATGCTTCCAGGCAAAGGTAGTTTTTCTCTTCCTTAGAAAGGATACTAGATCCTGTTCGATGTTGTTGAGGATCCCCGATCCTATGAAGATCTTGGATTCAGGATCCTGGGGATCCATAAGGATATCTTTTACATCTTGTTCTCTTGCCTCCAGGACATCTCTTGGAGGATGCTTTAATTGCTATTGCTCCCTGGGTCTTGAGGCTGGTTTCATTGATGATGTGTAGCAATTCTTGGCTTCTTGTTGATCACTCTCAATCTTCACCACACCCCATGGACTAGGAAGCTTTACACATTGAAGATATGTAGATGGGACTGCCTTCATGTCATGTATCCATGGCCTGCCAAGGATAACATTGCAACAGGATAAGCAATCTATAACACAAAATTTCTGATAAGAATGAAGTCCTTCTATGTAGATGGGAACTTTAATGTCCCCCAATGTGTTCTTGGTTTCTCCACTGAATCCCACAAGAACTGAGGATCTTGGGACAATATCTGATTCAGGAATGTTCATCTTCTTAAAAACATCAAGCTGAATGATGTTTACTGAGCTTCCTCCATCTATCAAGATCCTGCGAACAAAATGATTAGATATAAACAAAGTAATAACAAGACCATCATGATGAGGATCCTGGACATCAACACGATCATCCTCATCAAAAGTTATAACTTTTTCCTGTGTAACAGTAGAGGTTCGGATGGGTATATCCCCATTATCCATCTTGGTTTCCTTGGCATGCCTCTTGGCTGCTGAAAAGGAAGTACCACATATGTCTGATCCTCTGGATATGAAGTTAATAATTTGTGCATCAGCAGGAGGAGCGGGAGCTCTTTCTGGAACTTTTTCAGGATCCTGGATCCTTGACTTTTTTCTTCCCAACAGCTCCTTCAAGTGCCCTTTTCTCAACAAGTAACCAATCTTTTTTCTCAGTGCAATACATTCTTCAGTGAGATGACCAAAATCTTCATGATATGCACACCATTTGGATTTGTCTTTTGTTGCAGCTGGCTTATCACTTTTTCTGGGCCATCTTGCTTTTTCACCTAGGTTCTGCATTGCAAGGATTAGTTCATTGTTATCAACAGAAAAACAATATTCAGAAATTGGAGGATAATCCTCATCATCCTCTTCCTGTTCTACTGCATGCACATTCTGGTTATCAGACTTGTTGTAAGACTTGGACTTGTTGTTCCTGAAGTAGGATCCTTGCTTTTCGTGCTTCGAGGATCCTACCAGTCTTTCTTGGATCCTTTTATCATCCTCTAATCGGATGAATCTAAGGGCCCTGGCTCTCACTTCATCAAGATTCCTGCAAGGGGTCATGACAAGATCATCATAGAATAATGAATCCCTAAGTAAACCCATTTTGAAGGCTTCTACAGCTGTAGCAATATCCAAGGATTCTTTACTAAACTTAGTAATATAATCCCTAAGTGATTCATTTTGACCTTGTGTTACCCTATATAGATCACTAGTTAAACGTTCAAACTTTCTGCTACATGAGAATTGGCTATTAAACAAATTAACTAGACTAGCAAATGAAGTAATAGAGTAAGGGGGAAGAATTAGCAGCCATTTAAGAGCTGATCCTGTCAGTGTGGATCTGAAACCCTTGCATAGACATGCTTCTTTTAACCTCTCAGGAATTGGATTGATCTCCATCCTTTCTCTGTACTGAGCTACATGCTCTTCTGGATCCGTTGAACCATCATATAGCTTCATGGTTGGTATCTGAAACCTTTTTGGAATTTCGGCATCACAAATAGATGGTGCAAAACGAGATATCTTGTGGCTTCCATCTGGGATTTCAGGAATGGGTTTAACCACTCCTGGTACACTGGATATCATATCCTTCAGTTTCTGTAAATCCCTAGCCATAGCTTGGTTGATACATGTATCCTGCACAAAGCCTTGGTTATTGTTATAAGAATTATTCAAAGTGTTACCTCCTGAAGGATTCAAGTTTGGGACTCCGGATGTGAATCCATATTGGCGGGATTCTGGTATAATTGAGGGACCAGATGAAGCAATGGTCTGCATTGGTATGAAGTCTCCTAGATGAACGTCTGAACTTCTGGGTTGTACACTCCTTAAGAATCCTTGATCCTGGAAGATGTTGGATCCTTGATGCACTGTGACTGGGGGTCTTGGAGGATAATCCATGGATCCGAAAACCTGAGATGAGGATCCTTGAACCTGAAAGGAGGATCCTTGAACCTGAGAGGATCCCTGAACCTGAGAAGAGGATCCTTGAACCTGAGAGGAGGATCCTTGAACCGCCTGCGTCCCCATGTATCCTCCTGAACTGGTAAACGATCCCTGATGCTGGAAGAAGGATCCTTGAGGCTGAAAAGAGGATCCTGAAGGCTGAAAGTAGGATCCTAGAGCCTGAGACATTGCCGATGATCCAGAACGCATTCCTGTTGATCCACCCTGGTATTGAACATCTGGAGCTGCAGATTGCTGGGCAGTTATGGCTGGAGTGTTGAAATTCAGCGACCTCGGCATCAGAGGAGAGTGATCCTCCACTGATCTCTTCTGTTTCTTGATGTCACCAATCTCCCGGAGGATCCTCTCGTTGGTTTTGTCCTGCTGTTGTATGTGATCCCTCATCTGCAAAATCAAAGTAAAAAGATCACTGTTAGTAGGGCTAGAAGAAACAGCAGAAGTTGGTGGTTTTGAGAAAACGGGGGTCGGTTTCTTCGCAGGATTCTCAGCATTCTTCTGAGATCCAAAAGATGGTGGAGGCAAAGGTGGAACTCCCTGTGAAGAAGTGATTGCCGGCATGGAACTTGAAGTGTTCTTTGCTGAAGAAGCCATCTGGTTGGAGATGATGAACCGAAATGATCACAATGACAAAAAAATTTTTAGAAATGAAGCACCAATTGCCCCACAGTGGGCGCCAAACTGCTTTGGTCAAAAATCAAGCTAGGATAATACAACCAAATCTTCTTTTGTGAGGTGGGATGCTTGAATTATATTGCAAATGTATGATCAAACTTCAAATGAAATGAACAAGAGACACAAGGATTTATACGAGGAAAAAGCCCTTGATCAAGAAATGATCTCCGACATAAAAAACCTTGGGTGATGGAAACTACCGATCACCAACTATATTGAACAAGTAAAGATTACAAATCGGGATGATAACAAGCTTGTTACAAGGATCACTAGTGTGCAAAGTGTAGGTAATCGCCAATATGTTGCTGAGAGCTTTCAAGAGTGTGTGTTTGCTAACTGTTCTTACTGTCAAGACTTGTTATCCCCTTTTTAAAATAGAAAATAAACTAAATAACTAAAATCCCGCAAATGGTGCTAGCTACCCACGACTTCTATAACGGTCATTAAGCTATGCACATGCAGAATATTGAGAGCATGTTCCCCAAGAATATCGCCAAGACCAAGTTCTACTCGTGTACTCCTGCAAATCAAGTTTAAACACAATGGAAACAACCGTTAGTGTTAGGATAACATTGAGGATCCTGGATCCTTAAACCTGCAATGCCTTCAGAGGATCCTTGATTCAACAGAACTGAGGATCAGTGATCCTGACTGCACTTGAGGATCCGTGATCCTTAGATATAGAAAATCCATCCCTAACAACCCTCTCTCGTGAAAGGGTATTTTCATACTCTCTAAGGTTTAAAGGTTTTCACCTTTCTAAGTCTTGGAGTTTATACACTCCCGCCTGTAGTGCACAAAAATTTGGGATTTTCCCCATAATACTTAAGGATCTATCTCCAGAATTTTTTAGGGTTTATCCCCTGTAATACGAAAATTATACACAAGTGTACAAACAATTGCAATTGATATCCAAGAAATTTCTAAGTATTCAAAGACATTATGCACAGGGGACATTCCCGCTAAGGTGTTGTGGAAAGTTCAAAGGATCAAGCTTGGCACAGTTCACTGAATATCCCAGACTGGGGACATCTTCGGTGGAAAGAGTGCCAAAGGATTGGAGTTTAAGCATAAAGGTGTACTCTATTTCTGGTATTGTCTTTCCTTTTTTGTTCCTTTGAGCCTTATCTGAATTGACTAAGTTTTTGAAACTATGTTCAACAAAGCTCTAGTTAAAACACTTATGAGTATCCTGATCAGGATATATTTTCAGAATATATTTTCAGGATATATTTTCGGGATATTTGTTCAAAATAATTGAAATTTTACACTGAGATTAAAGAATTAAAATTGTATTCAAGCCAAGCAATATGTGAGAAAAATTACAAAAATGGATAACAACAGATAAGGTCGCAAGAGAAAGTTATATTATTAACATATCAAAAGATTGTGCTTTTGGTTTTATCTCAAACCGAGACCCATCCACCAAAAGCACAGTTAGTTTTCTACCATATTTACTTAACAACTGAAGGCTTCGTCTTGGAACCCAAGATACCTCCACCTTCAATTGTTAACATTGTTCAAAACAAATCGTACTAACTAATGACCAAGGGCTTCGTCCTGAAACTCAGGATCCCTCCACCTTTGGTCATCATATTGTCTAAGTGCAGGAAATATAAATTGTTTGAAAGACAGGAAATAGAAATTGTTCAACAACCAACAAACTTAAAAAAAGTGGGCTCCAGCCTAGGCACGAACATCAATCATCGCCCACTCCGCTGCTTTCAAGGAGCAGCACCTTCTTCACCAGCAGCCTTCCCTCCAGCATCCGCTCCATCATCACCATCAGGATTCTTTTCAGCATCAGCCGCCTCCTCCGCTGCCTTGGAAGCCTCTTTACCCACAGGCTTAACAGGATACTCAACAGGACTCCCCCCGAGATCTTTCAACTTCGCCTCCCAAGCACTTACATTCCAGGAAGGGCATTCAAATCCCAAAGCTTTGGCTTCATAAGCCATCTTTAGCCTGGCTTGTAGGAGGGAAATTACAACTGACCCCTTGAGACCTTCTCGGTAGGTAGTCATATCCTGCTCGAATTGAAGATGGGCGGCATCTAGCTTGGCTTGGGCATCTTCATTGGCCTTGTTGATGGCAGCTTTAGCTTCTTGGGTCACAGCTTTGAATTTATCTTCATAGTGTTGTGACTTAGCGGCGGCTATCATCCCCTAATCTGTGATGGTGGTCTCAGCTTTCCTCAGCTTCACTTCCAGCATCTTGTTTAGACCACAGCTTTCTTCGTAGAGGCTCGTCAGGCGTTCAAGACCATGCAAAACGGAGAAACAGGTATTAACGTGCATTAACATATATAACCAGCATATGGTGTAGGATATAGGTTAAGGATATGAACCTGGTTAAGGAAGCTGGTCATAAAGCCGCTGGAATCAAGGAATCCATGGTTTTCATAGGGGAAGATCTCGGATGATGCTGGAGAACCGGTTTCCTTTCTTTTGCGGGAACTTGAGGCACGTGGCTTGGTAGCAGGAGAGGGCTTAGGAACAGCTGCCGGTTTAGAGCTGGATACAGGCTTAGAGGTGGAAGCAGATTTGCTGGGTTCCTTCTTCACCTGGACAGGAATAGGGTAGTTATTCAGTTCATCAAGGTCAAAGACTTTTGGAACTTTGGCTGGTGCTGCAAAACAGGGAAATTATCTAAATCTCTACTCTTATCTCTTATTTTGTTAATTAAAAATATGCAAAGATTATGTGATCCTTACCAGACATATCTGATGAAGAATATTGGCTTGAACTTGGAAGATGCAGTGTAAAAGATATGTCACAATCAGGCAACTGGTAGACCCTGTTGATTCTTTTTTGGGATTCTTCAGTGGGAGGAGCCAACTCTTTGAAGTTTGCTGCATAAGAAACATCAGGATGTTAGTACAGGATACATTATCAGGATATGTTTGGGGATATCTTAAAGCCTTAAACCCTACCGGAGGTCAACCATTTCACTGGAAGGCTTTTGCCCTCGGGAATGGAATCTCGTCTAACAAAGAAAAATTTTTGTTGCCACCCATCCTCATTTTTTGAAGCTTTGAGGATGAGGGGGTTGCTAGAGGTTGAGAAAAGCAAGAAGCGACTATTGCCGTGGGATCGGGGACGGTAAGTAAGCGGAAGGTCTTCAATACAGAGATCGGGGACGTGAAGGGTTTTGATCTGGTTAAGCATGATAAGTACTCTCTAGACCATAGGCATTGTTTGGGCAAAACAGAGGCCGGTGATTCGAAAGAACTGCATAATGAATTCCGGAAAAGGATATCGAAGGCCAAGGGAAAATGGGTATGATGAAAAACAGATCCACTCCTCGGAAGATACGTCAGAACGAATGCTCCGGTCGAATGGACGGATAATCTCCGTGTCGGAGAAAGCACCGGAAGTCCTTAATGCGGCGATATCGGCATTATCGAATGAGCACACCTCCTTCTCGGGGTGTTTGAGCAGGTTTTGATTGACAAATGACGAGGTGGACTTGCCGGAATGGGAACGTGTTCTAGTGGCCATCGGAAAATTTGAGCTAAGAAGTTCTAAGAGATAAGAAAAGGGAAATACCTGAGAAATCTGAGGAAGGTGATCATTTATCAACAAGAAAAAGAGAAGATATAGGGGCAAGATAGATGGCCATCGAGTGAAAAGCGCGTTGGAAGTTGCACAATGTCACCTCAATCGTCACTTCAATTTAATTACCTCGATTCGCGAGATAAGACTTTAAAATATATCTGTTGGAATTGGTATACCAACATATATATTTTGGGGACAATTGTTATGGGTGGTTTTCTGCTTACATATCCTGAATAATATTCTAACTATGTTTCTTTTGTTGTGATCAGGATACCGGATCAGGATATTGGTAACATCCTGACACAGTATCCTGGTAGTGACTAATTAATTCACGTGCAGATTAATGAAGCAAGTCTATAACGTTCAAGTGGACTTATTCTCCCAAAGACTCGGGCCAATCTGTTGAAATAGGAATGTTGAAGCCGGAAGACGTGGACTACAACGTTCACAAAGGGAATATTCGTTTTATCCCGGATTTGTAGGCTAGTTAGTTAGCTTTGCTTTACTATAAATAGGATTGATCGGATCAGTTAAGAACACACAAAATCTCTCGAACACTCTTGCCCTCTACTAGCTGCAATCACACACACTTACACTTGTATTCAAATCGCATTGTAACACCTAGTTGATCCGCATCATATCCTGCACTGTATCCTGATATTTGAAGTAATAAGAAGAACAAGGCGGCTGCGATTGTCAGCTCCCGAGGTTTTGTGCCGGCGATCTAGATTGATCAAGGGCTTTCCTCGTACATCCTGTGTCACCCTTTACCTTTTTGCTCATTGTTTGATTGTTGATACAGCTCAAAATCCTGAGCCGTATCCTGAAAATTGTTTTTTGTCAATAACTTAATCAGCATACGTTTTTCAAATACTTCTAGCACACTACCTCACTTAACTAATTTGATCACTTAATTACTTAGGTAATTTTTGACCAAAACAATTTTATAGTAACATTTTAGAAAATATATTATCATTTGGATGAACATGTCATAACAATAGAAATTATATATATTAACATTACTATGTTTATGTTAACTTGATAATATAATGATGGAATCCACACTTCAGCCTTAGGCTTTTGCCTACTCACATCCAGCCGCTGGTTTTTCTTAACCAGCACCACCTCCACCGTCTACTCTTTCACACACAAACATATACACACATGCGCCGGCTGGCGCATGCTTCTCTATTTACGAGCGAGCCTCCACTTACGAGCGAGCACACGTGCGCTAACTGTCGCATGCTCCTCTACATATGAGCACGTAAGTCGCCATACGCGCAGGCTCTTTTACATACAAGCACGTAAGTCGCCACACGCGCATGCTCCCTTACTTACTTACGAGCACACATGTGCTAGCTGTCGTATGCACCTCTACATATGAGCACGTAAGTCGGCATACGCGCAGGCTCTTTTACATACAAGCACGCAAGTCGCCACGTACGCATGATCCCTTACTTAGGAGCGAGCACACATGCGCTAGCTGTCGCATGCTCCTCTACCTATGAGCACGTAAGTCGCCATACGCGCATGCTCTTTTATATGCGGCACATAAGTCGCCACGCGCGCATGCTCTTTTACATACGAGCACGCCGGTCTCCATACGAGTCTGTTGTTCTACATACGAGTATCTCAGTCTCCATGTGAGTCTGCCGCTCCGCATATGAGCATGTAAGTCGTCATATGCGCATGCTCCTTTTACATATGAGCACGCCTATCTCCGTGCGACACTGTTGCTCTACATACGAGCACGTAAGTCGCTATATGCGCATGCTCCTTTAGATATTTGCACGCCAGTCTCCTGGCGAGCTTGCTGCTACACATGCAAGCACGCTAATTGTCATGACCCCAGCCCCGGTTTGACCCGGTCAGGAGCCGCGGAACAGGAACCCATGGTATCTGTGATGCGACAGCGGAAGATTTTTAACAGGATCTTTTAAAACTCAAAATGCCCAATTATTTTATTTCATAATTTGGGATAAACCCCGTAATTTACAATAGAGGAATTTAACTAGGAAATTCCCTGATTTATTAAAACATGTTTATTTATTTTTAACTGAGCCACCTCTTCAAGCTTGTTAGTGCTCCGTAGCACGTTTCCTTGATTTACAGCAGGTCGCCTGAAATATGTTTTAAAAATATTTTACCAGCGGGGAAATGCTGGCGAGTCACTCAAATTTGATAAAACGACACATACTTATCAATTACAGCATAAGAGCGATTACAATGGCTTCTATCTTATTTTTATCTGGCGCCGTGTCACATTGCGTGACGATGGTCATACCACTATTGGGTCCTACCACCCAAGTAGTGATGATCACTGTTAGGATATATTAGCCTAACCAGTGAAAATTAGTAATGTGCACAATACCCCACTAGCCAGTGATTAAGATAACCACGACTTACTCCCTCTAATTATAACATTTGAAAAATAATTTGAGGTATTCTAAAACAGTTGATAAAAAGAGAATGACTCACATTGCAGATTTATATGGGCAGAGTTTAGCCTACTGATTAGCCTTTTAACCTAAATTTAAACAACATGCACACGAACTAGGTTAGTAACTAATACAGCATTTACGATAACTCACGAGATTAAACCCTCACAACGAATGACAAAGTGCGATACTCAAACATCCATCGAATTCACGACGAATGACAAAGCATAACCCTAATGTGGGCAGCACTTAAACATCCATTGGACAGTTTCAATCGATCGGACATTGAATCGTAGCAGCGATCGAGTTATTACCCTGTTATAGCGGCAGCGTTTCGTGATCGTGTGTGTTTTAGGACTGTTTCTGCTATATCCCAGTGTACGTATTGAATTTCTACGTCGAACCAACGCGAAATTGCAAGTGCCAAAGTCTACTATTTATATCTGAAAAACCGACCCCCTCGCGTGGCGCGAGGGGTCATCGCGTGGCGCGAGAGGAACTACCCTATCATAGGGTAGCCCCGTGTCCCAGTAGCTCAGGTGAGTTGGTTTTGCGTTAAAATTCGTTTTACACGTAAAACTATCAAGATAATATCAACTAGGGTTTACCCCCACTGAGTTTTAGGGGCCCTGATCCTGATTCCGATTATTCTGAAAATTTTAGGGTTTATGCAGGATCACTTGGGAGTCTCAATTAGGGTTTCCTTTTGAACCAAATATAATAATAAATATTAGTTTTGGTGAGAGTTGTTACATCCTCCCTACCTTAATAAAAATCTCGTCCTCGAGATTTACTGGAACAAGTGAGGATACTTTCGCTTCATTTCTGATTCCAGCTCCCAAGTGTATTCAGATCCTCTTTTCGAATCCCACTTGAATTTGACAAGCACTAAACGCTTGTGTTTAAGAAACTTGATCTTTCTATCTTCTATCTGAAGAGGTTTCTCAACAAATTTTAACTTTTCGTTTACCTCTATATCTTGGAGAGGTGCTACCAGAGATTCGTCAGATAGACATTTCTTGAGGTTAGCTACATGAAACACATCATGTACTCCAACTAACTCTTCTGGTAGTTGTAAACGATAAGCAACTGGTCCTATACGTTGGATTACTGGAAATGGTCCTATGTATCGTGGACTTAGCTTTCCTTTCTTACCAAATCGAACTACTCCTTTCCAAGGAGAAACTTTCAAGAGTACCTTGTCTCCCACTTGGAATTCTAGTGGTTTGCGTCGATTGTCGGCGTAACTCTTTTGGCGATCTCGAGCAGTTTTCAGTCTTTCCTTGATCTGAGTGATCTTATCGGTAGTTTCTTGTACAATTTCAGGACCTGATAACTGACTTTCTCCTATTTCTGCCCAGCAAACTGGAGTTCTGCACTTTCGTCCATACAGTGCTTCGAATGGGGCAGCTTCAATGCTTGCATGATAACTATTGTTATAGGAGAATTCAATCAAAGGTAGGTGATCGTCCCAGTTTCCACCGAAATCTATTACACATGCTCGGAGCATGTCTACCAAGGTTTGTATCGTTCTTTCACTTTGCCCGTCGTTTTGTGGATGATATGCCGTACTTAAATTTAGCCGGGTTCCCATTGCTTCCTGGAAACTTTTCCAGAAGTGGGAAGTGAAACGACTATCTCTATCTGATACAATGGAGAGTGGAACTCCATGTAAGGATACTACTTCATCTACATACAACTTTTCCGACCTTTCCATACTAAAGGTTTCCTTCATGGGTAGAAAATGAGCTGATTTGGTTAATCGATCCACAATTACCCAAATCGCATCATTACCTTTTCTGGTTTTGGGTAACTTAGTAACAAAATCCATTGTTATGAGTTCCCATTTCCATACAGGCATTTCTAGTTGTTGAAGTAGACCCGAGGGCTTCTGGTGTTCCGCCTTAACTTGTGAACAAGTAAGACACTTAGAAACATATCTAGCTATGTCCTTTTTCATTCCTATCCACCAGAAATTATTTCTTAAATCTTGGTACATCTTATTGTTTCCCGGATGCATGGTATACCTAGATTTATGAGCTTCCTCTAGAATCTTATTTCTTAATTCTCCTTGCTTAGGTACCCAAATCCTTTTCTGATGGAATCTCCAAATTCCATCATTCCCTTGCTCTAATTCCTTTATTCTTCCTTTCATTCATTCAGCATTATCCTTGATTGCTGTCTCTTGAATGTTTTTCAGTTGTTTCATTAAATCTAACTGTAGATTTAATCTAAGAGCACGAACCCGTCGTTGTTTCTCATGATACTTACAACTTAAGGCATCTGCAACTACATTTGCCTTTCCTTCGTGATACTGAATATCACAGTCGTAGTCGCTTAGTATTTCCATCCATCTCCTTCGTCTCATGTTTAACTCTTTTTGCCCAAATATATATCTTAAGCTTTTATGATCTGTATAGACAGTAAACTTACTTCCGTACAGATAATGTCTCCAAATCTTAAGGGCAAAAATTATGGCTCCTAACTCTAAGTCATGAGTCGTATAGTTTTCCTCGTACTTTTTCAATTGCCTTGATGCATACGCAATTACCTTCTTGCGTTGCATTAGCACACATCCTAATCCTAGCTTTGAAGCATCGCAGTAAACTTCAAAATCTTCTGTTCCTTCTGGTAAGGCTAGAATTGGAGCATTTGTTAGTTTCTGCTTTAAAATCTTAAAAGCCTCATCCTGTCTAGGTCCCCATTCAAATTTTGTTGCTTTACAGGTTAGCTTAGTTAATGGTACAGCTATCTTGGAAAAATCCTTAATAAACCGTCTATAATATCCTGCTAAACCTATAAAACTTCTAATTTCCATAGCTGATTGCGGAACCTTCCATTTGGTGATGGCTTCTATTTTAGCAGGATCTACGTGAATACCTTCGTGGTTCACCATGTGTCCTAAAAATTGCACTTCCTGTAACCAAAATTCACACTTTGAGAATTTGGCGTAAAGCTTTTCTTTTCTTAACAAAGTTAAGAGTGCATGCAAGTGCTGACAGTGTTCATCCTGACTTTTGGAATAAATGAGTATATCGTCTATGAAGACAATTACAAATTTATCTGAATACGGTTTACAGATTCTATTCATCATGTCCATGAATGCTGCAGGTGCATTCGTTAGTCCGAAGGGCATAACTGTAAACTCGTAATGACCATACCTAGTTCTGAAAGCTGTTTTAGGTATGTCTTCTTCCTGTACCTTTAACTGATGATATCCGGAGCGTAAGTCGATTTTAGAAAAATATCTAGCTCCCTGAAGTTGATCAAAAAGATCATCAATTCTAGGTAATGGGTATTGATTCTTAATTGTAACCTTATTCAATTCCCTATAATCGATACACATTCGCATCGAACCATCCTTCTTTTTCACAAACAACACTTGAGCTCCCCAAGGGGATGACCTAGGTTGTATGAATCCTTTGCTTAGTAATTCATCTAACTGCTTTTTCAATTCTAATATTTTGGTGGGTGCTAACCGATAAGGTGCTTTAGCTATCGGTGTAGTTCCAGGAATTAGATGAATTCTAAATTCTACCTCCCTATCAGGTGGTAATCCATGTAGTTCTTCTGGGAATACTTCCGAGTATTCTGATACTACTAGAATGTCCTTAAGTTCCTTTCCCTTAGTGTTAATGATTACTGAAATCATATACACTACTCCTTGCTTTCGTTCATAACTAGCAATTTTCATTACTGAAATGAACTTTAGTGGCTTTCGTGGCTTATCTCCTGTAATTATTACTAATTCTCCTGTAGGTGCATAAATTTCTATGGAGTTTCTATCACATAGGATTCGAGCATGGTTGGCTACTAACCAATCCACTCCTAATACCACATCGAATCCAGCTAAATTCATAGGTAACAGATTTGCAGAGAATTTATGACCTGAAAGTTCTATATTTCCTTCTCGCAACATCTTATCTATGTTGACAGAATTTCCATCTGTCGTTTCAACTGTAAAAGTCTGCCTAAGGTTGGTTAAGGGTAACTTAAGAGCTTGGCAGAATGAAGTATTTATAAAACTTTGGTTTGCACCAGAGTCAAATAATACTTTTGCATAGACGTTGTGAACTAAAAACGTACCAGCTATCACATCCGGGATTAGCTCTGCTTCTTGAGTAGTCAGTTGGAAGGCTCTTACGTTCTTCTTGTTAGTTCCTTCTGCAAGTTTGGCTTTATTATCAGCTGGTTTGATCAATTTCGGACAGTCTGGCCTAATATGTCCATTTTCTCCACAGTTATAGCAAACTGTGAATTTCTTCTTCCTGCAATATTCCTCCTGATGCCCTGGAATTTTGCAAAAATTGCAATATCCCTTGCATCTTCCAAAATGATTTCTTTTGCAACTATTGCAAAATGGAACAGTGGAAGATTGCCCAGTTCTTCTTCTCTTGAAATTGTTACGGTTACCCATACGAAATTCCTGGGTAATCTTTTGGGCCACTTCCTTCTTTTTATTTTCTTCTTGTGTCCGCACCAGTTCGTCAGTCAATGTATTGGCTAAATCCACCGCATCATCAATTGTGCGGGGTTTTGCGGCCTTAACAATATTACGAATCTCACCAATCAATCCCCAAATATAACAAGAAATAAGTACCGATTCTGGAGAAGCCAGGGTTGGTACCACTCTAGCATATTCGAAGAATGTCGAAGTATATCCTCGACAATCTACACTAATCATTCGATGATTTAGAAACTTATTTGTCATTTGTTCCTTTTCATACTCGGGACAGAATTTTCTTTCTATGAGATTTTTAAACTCTTCCCATTTTATAGCATACGCCACAGTTCTTCCTTTAGCTTGTAGAACTGTATTCCACCATTCTAAAGCCCCTTCTTTAAAAAGATTCGACGCATACATGACCTGGTCTTCTTCAGCACATTTACTTATGGTAATTACTGCCTCGGTTTTCTCTAACCAACGCAGTGCTACAGTTGCCCCTTCGTTACCTACAAACTCAGCTGGTTTACAGGCAAGAAATTCTTTGTAAGTGCAACCAGATGTTGCAGCTTTCATTTTCTTAGGGAGTGGGGTCTGTCGTGGATTATTATCGTGATTAGTATGGTTGCCGCCTCCGTTTACACTATTACTGAAGTTATCTTCTTGGGTACGTTTACTAGGAATGATTTGTTGAGGTTCAACAGGTTTCTGGGCCGCAGCAAGGATTGCTGGAATAGCATTGGCTATTCCTTGAGCAACGATATTCTCGATATCTTGCTGAGTCATAAATTGATCCTCCTGGTGTTGCTCAGATTGGTTAATCTCGTTAACTGGTTCATTATTAGCGTTTTCCATCTGATAATTAATATATATAATTTATTAGTATAAAGTAAATAACAATTATACATAAAACAATCATGCAAATTTCACAATACACATATAGCCAAAATTATCGATTTCTCGATTCCCATTTTATATATATATTATGCATCATTACACATCGTTATCTTACAAAGATTTTATTTGTAGGTTATTTTACAGACTTATTTTATTTTTATTATTATACAATCACAGCTTCACAACCATCCTATCCCTGGGTACTTTTAGAAGCGACGTTCCCTCTCGTCGTACTTCCAGGAGATCTGTTCTCCTACTTCCCGAATCCTATTCCCCGCACCTATCAGTTCCTCGCCAAAATGGCGAAGTTCAGCTAAATTTTCATTGCTCATTGGTGGGTTTGGTATAGGTTCTGGGTCGAACTGAGGGAAGAAGGTATAAGGGTTATTAAGGAGGTTTTGAAACTGCCAATCATTGGTCCACCACTCGTCCATTTCTCCTAGAGGTTGGGTGTGGATCAGAGGATCTAGAATGGTTGGTTCTAAGTTTATTGGAAGTTGAGTTTCAGCAGGATAAGGATAAAGGTTGGTATTGATAGGACTAATGATATCACAGCCTGCCAGTATGCGATCCAATTCTTCCTGTAAAGGCAACTCCTCGACTTGCTTAGAACTTTCCCCAATTTCCATTTTTGCTTGCCTGGAATCTTCCCCGATTGCAATTCCTTTTCCTTTATCTATGGGATTCCCTATTTTGGGAATTCTCCTAGTTGTTGGTTTCCTTCTGCATACACGCCTCCATCCTACAATTCTTCTCCTTTTCTTAGGTTTTGGTTTCTCCGCAGGTGGAGCGTTGAATTCTATAGGTTTTTCTATATCGGGTATATAACCAGTAAAGTCTCTGGAAACTTCTATTTTCACCGGATAGAGATTGAGATTCTGAAGGGCTTCAGATAACTCATTCATGCTGTTTAGCATATATGCAAAAATACACACAAAATGCTAAGTTAAAATTTTATAATAAAAATCTCTCAGATAAACATTCAAGTATTATTGCACACTGTGTGACTAATTTAATACAAAGGACAACTGATAATTAAAACATACTATGGTTTATTATAAACTTATTTATTTATTGGGTAAAATTTTCTTTTAGAGTTTCTGGATTGTAGAGGATATGGTTGCTAGAACTGGGTCATGGTATTTAAATGTTAGCATTGACTGCTGCCGTAGCTAACATATAGAGATTTGCCCATTTTTCCTCTAATTTTTCTTCCCATGGTGGATTACTGCCTAGTTCCTGGGTTTCTGGATTAATCCTCACTTCTTTTGGTTGTGATTTCTTTATTTTCTCCTGACTTTTCCTAATAACCAAACTTCTTTTATTAGGAGAAAGTGGTTCCTCATATTGTGCCTTTCGAACAAATATTTCTTCCTCAGTATCTACTGAGTATCTTGAGGAATTTGATTGGGATGAGCTTCCCTTTTCTTTTGATGAATTATCTAATTTAAGATAGATATCCGATATTCTTTGCTTACCCATACTGTAACTAACAAGTAGTCAGTTAATAAAACATCTAATCACAAAATGAAAATCAGGAAAATTAAGTATTTTAAAATACTTAATAGGCTTAAATCAGTGGCTCTTTCAGTAGCTCTGATAGCACCTTTTCCTGTCACGACCCCAGCCCCGGTTTGACCCGGTCAGGAGCCGCGGAATAGGAACCCGTGGTATCTGTGATGCGACAGCGGAAGATTTTTAACAGGGTCTTTTAAAACTCAAAATGCCCAATTATTTTATTTCATAATTTGGGATAAACCCCGTAATTTACAATAGAGGAATTTAACTAGGAAATTCCCTGATTTATTAAAACATGTTTATTTATTTTTAACTGAGCCACCTCTTCAAGCTTGTTAGTGCTCCGTAGCACGTTTCCTTGATTTACAGCAGGTCGCCTGAAACATGTTTTAAAAATATTTTATCAGCGGGGAAATGCTGGCGAGTCACTCAAATTTGATAAAATGACACATAGTTATCAATTACAGCATAAGAGCGATTACAATGGCTTCTATCTTATTTTTATCTGGCGCCGTGTCACATTGCGTGACGATGGTCATACCACTATTGGGTCCTGCCACCCAAGTAGTGATGATCACTGTTAGGATATATTAGCCTAACCAGTGAAAATTAGCAATGTGCACAATACCCCACTAGCCAGTGATTAAGATAACCACGACTTACTCCCTGTAATTATAACATTTGAAATATAATTTGAGGTATTGTAAAACAGTTGATAAAAAGAGAATGACTCACATTGCAGATTTATACGGGCAGAGTTTAGCCTACTGATTAGCCTTTTAACCTAAATTTAAACAACATGCACACGAACTAGGTTAGTAACTAATACAGCATTTACGATAACTCGCGAGATTAAACTCTCACAACGAATGACAAAGTGCGATACTCAAACATCAATCGAATTCACGATGAATGACAAAGCATAACCCTAATGTGGGCAGCACTTAAACATCCATTGGATAGTTTCAATCGATCGGACATTGAATCGTAGCAGCGATCGAGTTATTACCCTGTTATAGCGGCAGCGTTTCATGATCGTGTGTGTTTTAGGACTGTTTCTGCTATATCTCAGTGTACGTATTGAATTTCTATGTCGAACCAACGCGAAATTGCAAGTGCCAAAGTCTACTATTTATATCTGAAAAACCGACCCCCTCGCGTGGCGCGATGGGTCGTCGCGTGGCGCGAGAGGTACTACCCTATCATAGGGTAGCCCCGTGTCCCAGTAGCTCAGGTGAGTTGGTTTTGCGTTAAAATTCGTTTTACACGTAAAACTGTCAAGATAATATCAACTAGGGTTTACCCCCCTGAGTTTTAGGGGCCCTGATCCTGATTCCGATTATTCTGAAAATTTTAGGGTTTATGCAGGATCACTTCGGAGTCTCAATTAGGGTTTCCTTTTGAACCAAATATAATAAGGAATATTAGTTTTGGTGAGAGTTGTTACACTAATCTCCCTGCAACCATGCTGCTTTACATACGAGGGCGTAAGTCACCCGTGCGCGCATGCTTAGTCACATATGAACACGCTTACAAAACGTATACTGTGCTACAAATGCACACACCACTTTGGGTATATGCAAAAACACATTGGCTAAAACAAAGTTTCGCGTACACCTACAATCTTCAAGACAAGCCGCATCTCCTTGCTTCACGCCACATTGTTGTTGTGGCACACCAGAGGATCAGCGCAAGCTCGGGCTTCCACTTCGTTATCCTGGCGCGACTTTATGCCAATTCTCATTCGCGATAAACTGAACAAAGTGGATTACACATGCAAATATTGTAGACAACAGTTTACAAAGATTCAAACACTATATATATACGTATGCTTCATGGCCTAAGACACGCGCACCATGCGCTAACCAACAGAAGTCACCAAAGGGTGAATATTTTACAGTAGCCACACGACTGTGTGCGCACCGCTAAAGCTGGGCCACACTCGAAAATCATCCGAAGGGAAGACACTCATCTAGTCCAGAATTCCACCCACTTGCCATCCGCGCATGGGAGCAACACTGGACTGGGGGGACCCAAAGGGGTATGGTCCCAAATGCTGCAAAAGTCATACGCGCGTTGGGCCCTAACCAAACTCAACCGCCAAAACTCAGCCTGTTCCAAGACTCATGCATGAGACCTAACCACGTACGCGAAACCTTGACAAGCTCATGGTAATGCGCAAGTACAAATGGCAACTGACTGCAACCAATCAGCGTGCGCCAGGTTTGCCCAACCAATTTCCACGATGAACAATCGTGGGATATTCACTCCTCCATTATCTCTACTCACAGCTAAAGACAGACTCACCAAGCGTGGCCAGCAACTTTCCCGCACCCATGCGACAGGTAAGCCTAAAACTCAATCTTTACTTCCGAGCACTCCTAACAAATCTAGTACTCCTCCCACGCTTGCACGCGGGAGCAACACTAGACTGGGGGACATGATGGGGTACGGTATTAGACCCAACCTGAGCGACCGGACATATCCGTTACTTTTCGCATTTTATTATAGTATTTATTATTATTGTGTACTAACCCGCGAAGCCTACCGCGTTGTAGTTTACACTACACTAGGTTGTGGGCTTGTAGAGATAACCCCTAACTGGGCCTGGCCCATTGAGGTTAGGGAAGGCCCATGTCTCCTATATAAAAAGGTTTTCACCTTATTATCAGGGCACAAGATATGGAGCCGCCACACTTTTGTTGCTAGAAATAAGAGATTCTTCTCTTACCGGTCATCTCTACATCCCCATGTTTCTCTCTTCTGCATTGCATATATAGGTTCAAGAGGAAGAGCAAGGTGTGATTCTCCATCCTCTCAGAGAAAGCGGTCCAATCACCCCGGCGGTGATTCCGTGTTTCAACAAATATAGAAACAAAAATTACATGTTAAAGTAACACACGGGTTAAGAGATCATAAAAATGGCACAGTTACTTTTGTATACTTAAGATATCAATTGTTTCTTCAAAAATAATAACAAAGCATATAACAATCACAAACGATAGGCACA
This sequence comes from Helianthus tuberosus, assembly GCA_030545235.1. Lineage (NCBI taxonomy): Eukaryota > Viridiplantae > Streptophyta > Magnoliopsida > Asterales > Asteraceae > Helianthus > Helianthus tuberosus. Next base: position 34,211,532 of record CM060354.1, on the reverse strand, counting down.
GAGTCTTACTTAACTATTTCAGAAGCATCTTCCACAGTATACCGTTCCCACTTTGTAATGCACCTTTCCATAGCTTTGGATATGCAATCAGACCTGTGACATGAATAAAAAAGATCAGAACCCAATCAGAGGCGAGATGTATATGAGTATTTAAACAACAAACCGACTAATCGTGCACGGCTATCTCCATATAAGCGACATCCGGTAAGAATAGTGGCCGGAACCCTTTCTCTCTGTTTCAGATGGTCAGTAAAGTAACATGTTATCACTTGCTTTTATCATTCCAAAATACATAAAACAGTTAAAGGAATTGCATACAACCATATTCAATACATATATTTGCATGAAACTTTTTTATAACCATCCAATTATTAAAGACTAAAAGCCAGTTAATATAAAACTTTAGATATATACATTAATTTGATCTTATATACATACATGATATATATATATATATATATATATATATATAATATCCCTATTCCTAAATACCACCGCACTCGATCAGATCATCACTATCATCCATTCCCTCTGCAACCCGATTCCATACATATACATATATGTCACACTTTTTAAGATATTCAAGCAAGATTTGATCTAAAAGATCTCCATCACCACATCCATTGGCCATACCAGAAGTTCAATCGCTGATTCACGTAACAACAACAGAACCAAAGGATTGTGGATAAGCGTATAAAGCCCTAAATCAGATAAAGACAAAAGAAAAAAACATTCCAGTTGAGATAAATAGCAGGGAACAGAGCAACCGCACCTCGGAAAGTGATAAGGAGTCCCTTGCCGGAGGAGTGGAGGAGGACACTAGGCGGAAAATGTGGATGACACTTCGTATACCTTGACTGAAGTCATTACCCCATCACATCACCCTGGTCGTTCTTCGGAACCCTAGTCGTAACTCAAAGATGTGGCTGCTGACCATCGGCGAACTACCATCACCATCGTCACTATGTCACCCTTGAGCGGTGACGTTACCCCCATCACCCTCGTCGTCGTGTCCTGAGTAACAGAGGGTCACCGAGTAATGTAGCCGGCAACCATGCACTCTCTCTCCAGGCCCCTCTCCCCCTGATTATCTTTGTGGCGATTTATTCCAGATTCTCTCTATATGTATAAATTGAGCATGATTGAAGGAACTGAATAGATTAGAAACGGAAGCATTCAATAGGAAGGCTGAAATCCCCCAATTAACCCTCTAGTATCTTAAAATTTTGGGTTAAATACGGATTTAACCTCTCTAAAATGGCTTACTCATTCTTGTACATGGTGCTTGGTAACTTGTATGCATGGTAAAATTACAATCTTATCCATCACATTTGCTTTATATAGTTATATATAAATACATACATGCATTAATTAGCACCTTATGAACACTAAGATTCAAGTCAGATGAAGTTTGTAACGTAAATTATAAAAGTTTGTTTTCAACAAAAGGGAACAATTTGCAAAATGATCATAAGTCTAGTGTGAACATGATGTAGTAATATATGTAAGATGCATGCATAAAATGGTTAAATAAAGTATTGAAACATAAGATTTCAAATTTTGTTTCCATTAAATATGGAACAATTTATTGAACAATAACCGGTATTTTTAAATTTACGTGGGAAGACATTTGAATAACCAAAAATGATTTTACAAAAATATATTTTAGGCTCTTCATCTAAATTTCTATTCCTATATAAAGGGTATACACATTGCATAATGCATCGAAACACATACAATACTCACTACTAAAAACCAATCAAAGAGCTTGAGAAAATGAAGCAAGAAACCATAGTTGTGATAGTTGGAGCAGGACTGCTGGCATTGCAACATCAGCTTATCTCAATCTTCTTTCAATCCCAAATATTGTTCTTGAAAGGGAATATTGTTATGCATCTTTATGGCAAAAGAAGGCTTATGATTGTTTAAAGCTTGACTTAGCCAAAAACTTTTCTCAACTTCCTCATATGCCATTTCCTTTGTCCGCACCCACATTTGTACCAAAAATATGTTTGTCCAATACTTGAAAAACTATGTTTATCATTTAAATGTAGACCCATTGTACCAACGTAGTGTCGAGAGTGCATGGTACTACAAGAGTGCACAAAAATGGGTGGTTACCGCCAAAAGTAATGTTTCGGGTTTGGTCGAGGAGCATGTAAGAGAGTTTCTTGTGGTGAGTGAAAATAGCGAAGGCTTTATTCCTAATGTTTATGGCTTAGATACCTTCAAAGGGTTAGTCATCCACTCCAGTGAGTATGAAAATGGAAAGAAATTTGGAGACAAGGATGTGCTTGTTGTTGGTGCCGGAAATTCTGGATGGACGATTTTGGATGTACGGTCCGATTACTGGACAAGCTGTGATTGTGTGTGCAAATACAGAATACAGGGTTACTGACGTGAAAGATTTGATGTGCTTTGGAGAGAACGATGTCAGGCTTCTGGCAAGAACTCAGATTGTCTGTGCAAATACAGAATACAGGATTACTGACACAAAAGATTTGATGCAGTTTGGAGAAAACGATGTTAAGTTTCTGGCAAGAACTCAGATCAGGAGCGATCTTCAGTATGAAGTTTGTGCTAAAAACTTCACAGCTTCGCTTGCTCAAATTATGTTGTTTAAGCTATGGTCAGGACAACGCACGAGAGTGGAAACTCAGCTGTTTGGTCCGTATGTAGGAAGGAAGCTACCTGGTCTCAAGAAAAAGCAGAAAAAGCAGAAAAAGCAGAAGAAGAAGAAGAAGAAGAAGAAGAAACGCAAGTAGAGAATGAACGGCCAAGACAACATAAACCTAGGGGGATATTGTAAAGGCATAAACTTGTATAGGTTTACATTTGTCTTGGTTTACTTGTTTTGGGTTGGTTAGACTTGAATAGTGGGCTTGGTTAATGTTTGTGTGGTCGATTAGGGTTGGGCTTGGCCCATTGTATTAGGGCATCCTATAAGCTATAAATAGGATGTTCCTCTTCTTGTTTTGGTTGTTGATTGATTAGCAAACTTGTGTAATTCTCGAGTACCAGACGGTTCCTAGAAACCATGTGTTGTTTGTTTAATCTACTCGACATTCATTCAATCTTCTACACCTTTCTTGTTTTTCCGCAACTAGACTAGGTGTCGTGATATCCGATTGTATCGTTTTCTGGACTTACATTCGGATATGATAAACAACCTTCCGTCACCCATAATAGAAACCATCTTACATCTTCTACCATTTAAAGAGGTAGTAAGGACAAGTATCCTCTGTAAGGATTGGAAATACCATTGGACCAACGTTCCCAAACTTGAGTTTGTTGCGAATGTGGTTAAAGTATCAAATAATGATAATGAGCTTCATAAGGAACAGTTAAGTCAAGCAAATCGTAAAGTTTTCCATGCTATAAACCAAGTTATGTCAATTCACCAGGGTCCAATACATGAGTTTTCTCTATCCACGTATGCTGCACAAGGCCCGTGTGTTGAAATCGTTCATATAATAGATAATTTGTCAAGGAACAACGTTGTCAAGAAATTAACACTTGACATGCCAATGTATTGGTTACCCGAATCTCTTTTCTCCTTGCATTAGTTAACGGACCTGTATCTCAATCCTTGCCACATTAGTTTACCCGTGATTAAAAATCTGACAATTCATCTTCTGACATTGAAGGTAATATTATTCACATCTATATAATTGGTTCAACTCTTGTGCTCAATGTTAATCTTGTGTTTGTTATGGTTCAAGTATTTTGCTCAAGGCAGAATTCCAAACAAGCTTCCAGCCGCATTAGTCCACCTTAAATACTTATGTATTAGAGATACGTGTATTGCTTATGAACACAGAATTCCTTGTTATGCTCTTTTGATCAGAAGCAGCCCGAACCTGGAGAAACTTAAACTGGTGGTAAATAACATAAATCTGTCCTGTGTGTATTTACGATCCCTGCGTGTATCACCGATGGTTGAAATAATTGTAGAAAGAGGAGTTAAGCCTCGTAGGCCTTATAACCGAGGACTATAGACTAGTAAACATATATTTGTTTGGATAATGTTTTGAGTTTTTCGACAATGTATTTAACATGTTAAAACTTTTAAAATATTAATTGGTGGTTTTATGTAAACTTTTTAATTAGTTAACATCTTTTTGTTTAGTGTGACTTTAAAACTCAAGGCTTAATTTGGCCGACGGCGTTGTAACACTTTAACAATCAGGGTCGACCCTAAAGATTCAAGTGCCCTATACAAGACGAAAAAAAAAGGCCCTCGGACCCTAGCAAGTTATATAAACTAATTTTTCTAAATGACGATTAACATTATAGCAATAAACATAACAAAATCATAGTATTAGAATAACATACCGTATAATCTATGACAGGCCGTTTATAAAATTTGAGAAAAAGAAATAAATGAAGACAAAAAAATGATACATCGGTATATTCGAAAATCAAGAAAAAAGTTATCTTGTTGTAAAAAGTTAGCGTTAAGAAACATGAAGTGTATTTAAAAAAAGTAAAAATGGGGAGTAAACCGAACGCAGGTGTTGTAATGTTAATAACTAATCCTAATATATATGCTCGTGTGTTGTAATGAATTAAATTGACCCATATTTTTCAAGTTTGAGTTGTACGTGAAAACTTGCATAAACTAAGAGGAGGGGCGGTGCGTTATAGCACCGTGATACACAAACATAACGCGTGGAAAAAACATTACTTCCACCGCCACCTAAAAGTCCACGCGTGATAAAGTCCACGAATTCAAATTTCGTTATTTTCTTCACGGCGTGATGGTTTTTTTTGTGAGGGTAATTGTTGGTTGGGGGAAATTGTTGGGTGTGGTGGTGAGTGATGACCATTGCCACCAAAAAAGGTTGTGAGTGATAGAAAAATGGTTGATGACATGGCGGAACTTGATTGGGTGCTTGTGAGTGATAGAATTCTATCACTAGTGACCACCCCACCCCCTAATACAAGTATTTTTACTTTAGGAAGGCAACAAGTTTAAAGAGTACCCAAGTAATTAAAGGGTCTATAAGCTGATGTGAGTTTTACATGACCTTAATTGTGAAAGTTTAAGTGATTTTCTTAATTTGGTTAAAGGCGTGTTTGTGATGTGTGAATGGTTTTATGAACAATAAATTAAATAACATGGATACAAAGTTACATACTTTTTTGTATAGATCCTATACAAAGTGATCCTCCACTTCGTATTTGGTGATCAACATTGTATGTCTTTTTATTAAGCGTATGATAACAAATTAGTTACTCGTATATATGAAGGAAAACTATTGATGATTCATAGTATTAGAGATGTAAAAGTTGGGTTCTAGCCTGAAGGGGTATGGTCCCAGATCTTGCGCTAGGCTTAGGCGCAAGTGACCATTACTCATTTTACTTTGCCACTCGGCTAAAAACATACTTAAGTCCCGCGCGGATATATGAAAATGGGTGTTTTAGGCAGCATACGCAGAATGCGGTGATTGCTACTAAATATGGTAGTTGTGACTCGGTGGTGATAAGTGGTCAACGCCATTTGACCCATGCAAATGACCATCACCCAGTTTGTTAATATCATCTGAATCCACATCTTCTACAACTGGGGTGTTACTGCATTCACCTATTGTCACACATTTCCATGCTACAGTCCCGCGCGAGCGCGCGCGGATAGCATCAGACGATGGAACCTTCTCTTGTGGAAGGAAGTGCAGAGTAGTTAATGGGGATGTTTCCAACACACGCTACGGTCTTGCGCAAGCATACAGGGCGCACGCGCAAGGGCAGCATCCTATCTTGATGCAGGTGGGACCTTCGCTTTGACTTATGTGACCAACCAGCAGGTGGTACGCCCTGACATTGACAACAACGGTCAGCTGACCATGCAATACGCGGCTACCCGGTCCACTAACAGGGCTTCCACTTGCATAAAGTTTATGAACAGGCCATGTGGCGGCCGCTCCTCCGTGCGCCTGACACAGCAGGAAACCTGGCGACACCTCCACCATGCGCCTGACACTTCTGCAGCCTGCACACCTACCAGATCAGTGGATAAGCTGCAAGTTGTCAGTCAGACCCAAGGCCCGTCAAACGGCCCATTGGCCCCTCTCCTTCACTCTTCGGCTATAAATACCAGACTTCAAACCAGGTTTGATGTAATGCTAATCTTCTCACTCACACTTACTACTTAATCACTTATCTTGCTTCCTAAGCAAATACTGATTCTCATGCCGGATGGTGGTAACAAGGAGCAACCCCCCACCTCATTCTCCTTGTATCCGCCTATGCTTGTATTGTTTCGCTTCTTATCAACTTACATTACGAGAGATATCATTTCAGTTGTTTATTTGTTTATTTGTTATTTGAGCCTATTATTCCGTACTGGGCAATCGGCTTATTCCGTAAACTTTTTGTATACCTCAGGTTCACATGATACCTAGGGCTGGATCAAGAGAGAAGACTAATGCTTAGGAATAATCAAAATAATCCGAAGATGCCCATTAACTTTATGTTTTCACAATAACATGTATTAGACATTTGGGCTAACCCTAACTTTTGTTATGTATTTCCAACTTGGGTTTAATCAATGGAATTATGACTTTTGTTCTGATCCACTGTTATAGTGACACGTCAGCAGGTTGGGGTGTTACATATAGTGTCAAGAAATTACATCACTTAGGGCGTATGTGTTACCCTTATCTATGTTATCATTTTATCAGTTAACGGACCTACATCTCATTAGTTGTGAGCTTGGCTACAAACCGATGACGTTCAATGTATATGATAGCCTTACGTTGTCCATTGCTTAAGAGCTTGACTCTGTAAGTTCTTGTGATAACAAAATACTGATCCTTTTCTTTATATTCCTCAATATTGCAAGTTGTTGCAGATTATTGATGATTCACAAGGTTTTGACGATTCACAAGATTTTGAAGAGTGCAGCCTTACAAATCTATTTGAGTGTTTCCCTATGGTTGAATCTCTATCTACTTGTCTCTCGATAACTGAGGTAACCAAATAACCAATTCAACTTAGGATTTTTTTTTTTTTTGTACATATCCAATCTTTGTTTTGGCTATGATTCAAGGTTTTTTTTTTTTTTTTTTGCATATAACCAATCTTTGTTTTGGCTATGGTTTAAGTATTTCAATAAAGACAGAGTTCCACAAGTGCTTCCAACGACGTTAATCCACCTCAAATACGTGTATATTGATTGATACAATGAGTTTCATGGTACGAACATGGGTTACCTTTCCTTCTCTTTTTTATTAGAAGCTCCCCTAACATGGAAAAACTTAAGCTGCGAGCGAATGGCTTTTATTATCATAAGGATCCGGTTCTTCTGTCTCAATGAGCTTCTACACTTGAAGATAGTTCGAATATTTGGTTGGAGCATCTGAACAAACTAGAGATATCAGATTTGAGGAACAAGAACAAAAAGGCTGGGTTGGATTTTGTGAAGTTTATCTTGGCCTAGTCACCTGTGCTAAGGTGAGGATATCGCTTCAGAAGGGCGTTCACAAGGATAACGAGTTGCAGGTTTTCAAAGTTTCTCTCGTATTTTTTCTAAATTTTTTATTAGGGAATGTATCAATGTAGTGTTGCAGAAGAGCTAAGATGTTGGTACGATGATGTAAGGGCATTAATTAGAGCTTATCAAAATCCGGTCCGCACCTCCAACCCAAAACCGGGCTATATTAGCATTCTGTGGTTCGGTCTATGCTCTTTAAATTTCTTGGTGTTGTCCGGGACCAAGATAACCTGAGTAGGGTTGCTCATTGGTTCGGTTTTTGGCTTAGCCGATTGTGATTTTCTTTGGGCGAAAATGAAAAGCAAACCAAACTAAATTTCTGAAGTTCAAAACCAAACCAAAAATTAAATTGAGTTACGTTTTTTGAGTTTTAGTTCTGGTTTTGGTTTTTGGCTGAATAAAGACTTTTTAATATTTTTTTACCATTATTTGATATTGGATTGTGTTCAGCTAAATCTTCTTAACCAAAGTTGTAACTAAATTGAGGTAAATGATGAAACTTGAATTACCGTTATTTCGGCAAACCGAATTGAATTTTTTTAAAGAAAAAAAAATCGAACCGAAAATTGAATATGTAATTCAGTTCGGTTTTTAAAGTGGTTTTGTTCGATTCTTCTTATTCAGTTTGAAACCGAATAATGAACACCTCTAGGTTCAAGTGAGTTTGTTAATTGAACTCAGGGTGTCCGGGGCACCAGCGGTAACCCCTTTCGGTGTCCCAAGTCACCTAGCGGGAACACCGCCGCCGTTGGTGCGGGGAGGGGAATCGGGGAGAAGTCACCGCGTGAAGAGAGAGGAGATGGTGGGCCCATCTGTTATTTCAACCAATCAAAACATTTTCTTCTTCTTTTTTTTTTTTTTTTTGAATAAAAAAACAAGGGGAGTTAAGAGGGGAGTGGCGCCATCAAATTGGGGTGTTAGGGGAGTTTAAGAGGGGAGTTGACGTGGCATATGCTGAGTGGTGGTGCGTAAGAGAGGGGACTCCCCTCTTAGGGTGAAGGGAGTGGTTAAACAGGTGAAAGTGACAAACTTTAAAATGGACCAATCAGAGAGTGCCACGTCAGAGAGGGTAAAAAGTTTAAACTTTGCTGAAAAGTGTTGGCAATGGTTTAGACACTTGAAAGTGGCAAACTTTTTTTTTGTTTTTTTTAAATTATATGTTAAATAAAAACAAACAAAACATTAAATTAATAAAAAAACAATTACATAAAAATGAAACTTAAAAAAAAAACATAAAATTCATAAAAATTACACGACACTAAAACAACGCAACGACTAAAAAAATTAAAAATCACACGGCCATCCATACTTTTCGGCTATCTCGCGTTTTCGTGCGAGCGTGATCTCCAACATTGCTGGGAGAACATTGTCGTGAGGCCGGTTGTACGTCTTCAAGTCCTTGTCGAATTTAGCCTGGCGCATATTTTCGTCTTGCTTCTCGGCCAACGCCAAATATTTTTCCTCTCGCACCCTTTTGATATCCATCAACTCTTTTTTCATCGCCCTATATTCTTCAAATTTAGTGGTTATGTCTCTTGGATCGTCGCTTGAAGAAGGGGCGGCTTTGGTTTTTTTATCCCTCCTCTTTTGTCTTCGTGGCGAGGGATCCACGTTCATGTCGGGGATAGTTTGATGGCCACTCATGAACTCGGCATTCGGTGTATCCGGATGGTAATTACCCGAGTCCGACGACTTTCTTTTTGAACTCGAGCCCGAGCTTTCGTCTTCACCCAACAACGGAACTTGGCTATATTTTTCTTGACTTCGGACGACCTCCCACGCCGCCATATGAGCAAACTCATGACGTTCTTTTTCCTTGTAATCCTTAAACGCTTGCTTCAAGACCCAAGAATCGTCGGATCCGCTTGGACGTAAACGGTCCTAAAATAATAAATTACAGAAAAAAAATAAGTATTTTTTTGGGTAAAAATTAAACGTATGAATATTAAATAGTTTACCGCTTGCTGATAAAACCATTTGAATAATTTCAACTTTCCGTGCATGGTAATCATCTTGGAGCGGACCTGATGTTGGGTTCGGCTGCTTCCTCCGATCGTGTTGTTGAAGTGCTTAAGAATTTTGCCCCAAAAACTATTCTTCTTTTGTTGGTTGCCATTTCTTTTGTCTAAGGTGCAATGAACCCAAGCCTTGGCCAATGCCTCCTCTTGTATAGGAGTCCAATTTTCCCGTTTCGCTTTACCACTCTTCCCTCTCGGCTCGTTTGCGGGTTCTTCTTGATGGTGGCCTTCGTCTTCGTCATGATATTGCTCTTGAGTTTCCGCCACAAATTCTTCGTCGTCTTCATCTTCCACATCGGCTCGTTGTGAGGATGGGGTTTGAAAACCAAACGGGTCAAAAGTGTTTTGGTCGTCTAGGGAATCATAAATATTTGGAGCAACCGTGGTCGGACCCTGTGGAAAATAGTTATGCGGCGAAAAATTAAACTGGGGTTGGGTGTTGAACCCGTAAGTCGGTTGCATGCCTTGGCTATAAAAAAATGGAGGTTGGCTATGTGTGGCGAAGCCTAGTTGCGGATGATACGGCGGAGTTGAACCACTCGAGCCGCCCCGTTGAGTTGGCACACTCGTCTTCGAGCCGCCCCGTTTAGTTGTCTTGCCATCGCGTTTGCTTGAGCCTTCCATTTGCAAAAAGAGAAGCAGAATGTATAAAATTTGGTTGATTGTTTGAAGAAGGTTTGGAGAAATGTTGGGTGAAATGTTGATTTATATTAAAAAAAAAATATTTTTTTTTAAACGGCAGTAATGCCGTTACACACACACAAACCGAGGTTGTCGGCTAGCCTTTGTCGATCGGTGACCACACACCGAATCTTGAGTTTGCCGATCGGTTTATAAGGGGTGGCGGCAGTGTTCCCGATCGGCATTCTCCTTTGCCGATGGGTTTGCCGTGCCACTCCCTTCACCCTTAGGGGAGTGCCCCTCTCACCCTCACAGTTTGGTCCAGCTAGCTACCTATGACATAGTGCTCTAGTAATACGGGTGTTTGTCCCATAAAGTAGTGATGTGAGTTTAAATCTTTGAAAGTGCAAGGTTGACACATGAAGTTCGAGCCCCCCCCCCCCCCAAATCGCCGAGTGACGTGTCTGTGGGGTATGGTGGGACGTGGGGGCACCGCGTGGGTTGGCAGGTTATAAAAATAAATAATACAAAAAATTTAAAAAATACACACAACATTTAAAAAAAAGCCTAAAATTTTATTAAATTCTTAAAAATTACATAATTCCTAAAAATTACAAAATAAAAAAAAAACCTAGAGCATTAGGTAAATTTCAAAAAGCGCGAGCTTGTCGAACGTCTTTCGCTCCTTGCCTCGAAACTCAATGTTCGCCACCGCCACCCGGTCCTCGTGGCTTAACTCACCGCTCGGAACGGCTTCGTAGGAGGCCTTGAAACGATCAAGCTTCGGCCGTAGCTCGCGCCATTTATGTTGGCACGCGTTTAAGTTGTGTCGGTCGTGTCCGACGTTATGTCGGTAGCTTGCAAAGGCTTCCGGCCAATATCGTGTTTGACCGGGTTGTCGCCCCTTCATTGCGTCAACGACGCTTGTGACGAGAGCTAACTCTTCTTCGTGGGTCCAAGAGGCCATCTTCTTCGGGTTGGGGTAGCGGGTTCGTGGGATCAAGTGGGTTTTGGTTGGGGTAGCGGTGGACAGCGATTGTTTGGGTTGGGGTAGTCGGTGGGGTTGGGGTTATATTTATAGGGGATGTAGACTGTTGGGGGTTGGGGTGACCGCTTGGCTTGGCCAAACGGTTACAATTTAAAATTCAAACACCCCGCTATGGCATGGCCAACAAAGCGAATAGGAGGCCGCCACATAGGATCGCTAGCCTGCCCCACGCCCGGCTTCAAACTCCCGCCCCAAGGGCCACGCCCCAACCCAAGCCCACCCGGGGTGGTGGCTTGGGCGTTTTCGGCCAACCCACGCCCCATACCCCACAGTCTTAAGTGGTATAAAGAAGGGTTTTTTTTTTTTTTTTTTTTTTTAAACAGTTTGATCCAGCTCTTTTATAAAACACCTGAAGCAACAACTTTGCACCTCCAAACTTTGAAGGCTCCCAATTTCAAAGGGTTATTTTAACTCCTTTTCTAAGTTGAAAAATTATTATCCCTATGATAATGCGACAATTTTATGTTTCTAAGTCTGCCCGTAGTGGGCGTTGTTTGTAAAAAAAAAATCAAAAAAAACGCCCGGAAACGCCCCGAGCCCCACTACGGCCGGCGTTTTCCGGCGTTATTTTTGAAAAAAATTGCTCCTAGCGTGTTTATTAAAACGCCAAAATGGGTTTATGATGGTTTGACTTTGGTTTGACTGGCCAATGAGAGAATAGATTGTTTTTTTTTTTTTTTTTTTTTGTTTAATGAAGAAGAGATTGCATGGGCGTTATTGGAATAATGCCCCACTACGCCACTTTATGCTATAATGCCCCATGCTGACTGGGATGACACGTGTCGCAAAACGCCCCATGGTGGGGGCATTATATTGATTTACCACTACACATGGTCTAAATACACTAGAGAGAATCTTAAAACGAAGAGGAGTAATGTTTTTGACACCTAGGTGCAATGATAAAACTATAAACATTATTTAATTAATATTTACCAACTCAGTTGAAACTTTATGAACACCTTGGTGTATTGCAATAGCCGGTTCTGTTATGAGAAAGCAGATCATATGGAAAATTATATGTTAGTATAATAAAATGCATAAATAAATATTGCAACAGGTCTAATGTGCCACATACTTTTATCTTAAGAGGGTACAACTTTATTCAATCCATGTATGACGGCTATAAGGATATGAAATTCCAAATAAATTGGCTTCTTCGACATTTTTGTCATCGAATGTGTGATAGTTGCATGTCTCGAGAGAATAGAACACTATCTTCGTATTCGAGTTGTGTGATAATCTTGGAACGTAGATGTTGTTCCCCATTTGTGGTGATTTGACTTCCGTGTCGTTCCTGTGATATCTGGGAAAGTAGATCTTGTTCCCCATTTGTGGTGATTTGGCATCAAGGCAGATACATGATGTTTCAGAAATATAAATCATGTGTTTTCCTAAATCATTTATTTTCTCCCATTCTTTTGTAGAATCATTAAGTTTGAACACCTCAACGGATTCTCCATACTCACCCACGATAACAAGTAAAAGATGTTGATCACATTTTGATAGACAGAAGTTTGCCCGAGGTCTTGTAGGGGCTTCGACTTTAACAACCTTCAAAGAGTAATCTCCTTTACCCCTGTCGCTAAAACTAAAAGCATCAACTCTTCCATTGTTACACAAGGCATAAATACTCCGGCCACTGAATGTTGGAAAGAGATAAGAATGCGGATCATTGCCATAATCATCCCAACGATACCTACGCCATGATGGTGGTTCTCGAGACATGAAGTGGATGTAGACATGATAGGGCCCGTGTGTTGTGAATCCAACAACCATACAATCGGGGGAAGTAGGGGGCGCTGAAAAACAAACGCTTCCAAAAGAACAAGGCTTTGCTGAAGGAAGCTTACGGATTTTACCTGTAAATGGGTTACAGAACACCAACTCGTGGATGTGTCCACGATTGTTAAGCATCAACAACCAACCATACCTAGAACATACTATTGAGCATTGACCGTTGAGTAATTCTGGAGGTGTTTTTACAACATACTCGTCACCGCACATCGGATCTATAAAACTAATAATGTCATGATTATTGCGTAACACCAACAACCATGGTGAAGACATATGCGGTCTCCTTAATGGTGCTGCTAAATAACAATGTTTGCATGTAGCACGGAAATTCATGAACTCGACATCACGAAAATGCTCCATAACCATTTCCAAAATATGCAATGGAATACTGAGCAGGTGTGACTCACTTGTGTTATCAATTTTAGTCTCATTCTCATCGTTGTTTTCAGCAATTAACGACTCGCAACTTGCCGACTCATCACAAGAAATCTGCTTTAGCTCCATCTAATGTTTGCCCAGAATGATCAAACAATCAACAAACAAACAAACAGATCAACCACGAACACAAGACATTGGGGGGGGTTGGTTACGACTCTTTCTATATAGTTAAACGAACTTATAAGGTAAAAGAACATGTATAAATAATAACCTAGACCTCTATTTATACTAAAATAACCATACTAGTCCGACTCAAACACTTCTATCAGTTATAATCTAATACTAACTCATATCATTTTTCTTTTTGAAAGTTATATGTTTTGTATAACTGGCTCACATTCATTAAAACACACCATTGGTTCACATTCACTGAAACACTTAAATCAATGGCAATGATGCAATTAAATACTTGTAACTATAACTAACAGAAATCAGTCATTACGGATTCGATTGAAAGACATGATGAAGACGACAATGATATAAAGACTAAAAGACATTATGAAGATGACAATGATATAAAACGCTGTGAGTAAGAGACCATAGAATCCGTACTTAATAATGAATAGAGATAATGGCAATAAACCTTGAGTTCAAATCAAACGTCGTGAAAGCCTATAATTTTGTGTTGTTTGTCATGTTTGCTAGCCAATCAGCCCTAAACAACAACTGAATCAGCCCTAAACAACTAATGAAATCAGCTAATAGTAATATGAAATCATTCCTAAACAACTCTGGTGTGTACACAGTACATATTAATTTGGTGGCCAAAAATCAGAAACAGAAAATAGTTAAAACAATCAACCACCCCAAACAACAATTGAAATCAGCCCTAAACAACTAATGAAATCAGCTAATAGCAAATTGAAATCATCCCTAAACAACAATTGAAATCAGCAAATCGACCCTAAAAAATTGTCATTTAAATAGCCAATGCACAATAGCAAATCAAAATCACCAACACTAAAGATTCAAATCGCAAAAACTAAATTAATTTTTTAAGTTGAGCAATTAGCAATATATATACACAATACAAGAATGCAAGATTAGTAGATGCTGCTGATTAGTTGATTTTGTCCGGCCCTAATTTCGCATAGATAACTCAGCAGACAGACGCCTACGTGGGTAATGAATTAATTTCGCATAGGTTTGTTTCACACTTTCACGTATTTTTTAACTGAAGCTGTTAACAACAGTTGGGCACTTGGGCCTTGCACTTGATTTATATGGCCCAAAACCAATATGGAACAATATATAAACTTTGAAAGCCCTAGATTTTGTAGGCTCTAGGCCTTTGCCTAATTTTATTATCCCATTGGGCCGAAATAGATATTCTAAACTTTCAAATAATTAATTAAAACAAATTAAACTAAACTTACCACTTTTACCCCTTTAACTTTATGACTAATTCAAATTATCCCATTGGGCCGAAATAGATTTTGTAGGCCCTAGGGTCATGCATAGTAATGTTATGACCCCGAGATCTATGGACGTAGTTTTTAAAAGGCTTAGTTTTGCTATTCAAAAAGGGGTAGCGGCGCAGCTTATTGCCCGTTTACCAATTATCTCGATGTAAAATAAACAAGTGCTAGGAAAGTTAAAAGACATTTGATGCTAAAACTATACATGGAAGTAGTTTTTTCAAGTAAAGTTTATCTTTCAAAATTAGGATAATTAAAACAAATTAAACTAAACTTACCACTTTTACCCCTTTAACTTTATCACTAATTCAAAATTTACCTTCATCTAAGACATCATAATTGTAACTCAAAACTTCATTAATCCACGCCTTTTTAATAACCATGCAAAATCATCAAATATAAGCTTATTAATCAAGGAAAAAAAAACAAATTTTGACGTCCAGTTTTGTGATAAAATTCAACGGAAAATGCAATGAAATAATAGTGAAACAGTGACTAGATAATTTATAGGTTGGACTTAAATATTACCTGGATATAAAATAGAAAAACAAACCGATGGGTGAAGCAAATCGACTCACGGAGGTCTAACAGCACAGCAGCGAGGGGGCAGTTGATGATCGAACGAGGCATTCTAGGTTAAATAACGAAGGCAGCCGAGTTAAGCAAGGAAACTAAATCGTTGCTCTTTTTTATTTTTAAAATATCTATATCTATCCTTTAATGTGCGAATGTTGTTTATAAATCTTAAACAAACCCTATAAAATTATAATTGCCCCACGTCATAACTTTTTGGTACATTGATATATTTTATTTTTTAAATTACATTATAAAAACAAATATTTTATACTCTTTAATTTGAGTATGGTAAAACTATAGTTTTTTTCTTAATTGAAAATTTGATGTGTTATGTAATTAACAGTGTCTAGGACGAGCAATAACAGAATCGTTAACCGAAACAAAATTGAAAACAGAAGAATTAACCCCATTCACGTTAGTGATTATCCGAGAAACGAGTGTGTAAAAGTTGAGAACAATAGTTGTAATTTTAGAAAGGTGGGGAATATAGCACAGGGACTATTCGGGCATTTTTTCTCAAAATTATATATAATTAGTTAGTAGTTACATATTTCCCCCTTATAAAAAATAATCACCCCCACGATTTTTAAATAACCATAATTTTTTTGTAAGTTAGTATTTAAAAAAATAGACCATGAAAACAAGCATTTTGTTCTGGTTAATCAGAGTATACCATAGCTATGGCTTTTTGAATAAAAAAATTGATATTTTACATGAACAGTGTTTAGATTGAGCAATAATTGAATCGTTAATCGAAACTAAACCTAACCTAAAACAGATGACACCAAACCAAAATCTACCAAAAACGGAATTAACTTAAACCGGTTATCATTTTTTGCACCCTCATTTAATCATAATTAACCGAATTGAACCGTTCATATTTTCATATATTTCTAGCTTTTATATTTCCAGTTCATGTATTTCATATTTTATACGTCCATTTCATTTATTTATACTTTCATTTCATGTATTTATACATCCATTTCATGTATTTTGTAACACTCTACCCCGTTAATACCGTATATCTTAAATATTCGTAGAATTAGGTCCCATATTTTTTACACAAAACAAATAAGTACGAGTCTAGGTTAACTGATAATCCAGACGAACCGACATAATGAATTATAACGTATAAATTACAGTCCAAGAACAATAAGGTTTTAGACTCAAAAACTTTGCCACGCGTAATCATGCTTTAACTTTTCCGAAAGGATGTTCCCGAGGAAATTGTGGATTCAGGGTGTTCGATTCTTCATGTGTTTGGTCGTCTGTCTAGTTCCCGCCAGTTTGAAAGCCTATCGTAAACACTACAAACAGTTAGTGTTTAAGTTAAACGATCAAATGTGTTTTTAAAAAAGTTAAAAAAACAATCTTGCTGAAACAGGGTGCCCCTACTCGTCGCTGAGGGGTCACCTAGCTCCTCGCGTGGCGCGGGGGAATAAAATTGACTTTTTGTTGACTTTTTTAAATATATGTTTAAGTTTACTGATATTTATGTTTAACTTGACCGATATCTTTTATTAGATTAAATATGTTAATTTTACCAATAAAATCCGCTCTTATTTCATTTTTTATAGTTTATAACTTATAATTTATAATGATAATGACAATTATTATTGTAATGATATTTTTAAATTAAACCTTAAAAACATATTTTTGTGAAACTTTTGTATATTAAATTTATAATGATACTTTTAATTAGAGTTAAATGCCATTTTAGTCCCTGTGGTTTGAGCCATTTGGCCAGTTTAGTCCAAATGTTTCATTTTTAACTTGTGGGTCCAAAAAGGTTTCACAGTTGCCATTTTAGTCCACTGGGTTAACTTCATTCATTTTTTCTGTTAACGAGAAGGCCAATTCGGTCATTTTATATGGCCGAATTGCCCTTTTAGTTAACAGAATTACATACAAAATGACCGAATTGGCCTTCTCGTTAACAGAAAAAATGGATGAAGTTATCCAAGTGGACTAAAATGGCAACTGTGAAACCTTTTTGAACCCACAGGTTAAAAATGAAACATTTGTACTAAACTAACAAAATGGCCCAAACCACAGGGACTAAAATGGCATTTAACTCTGTTAATTAAAATACAAAATTTGTGATCATATTTACTATGTTATTTAATATTTACTATATTGTTTAATGTTGTAAAGATTGAAAATGTGTAGATCAATATTCGATGTAAAGAAGATTATCATTGGCTTCAATATTACCAAACGATCCTCACTTCCAGGTTCAATATGCAAAAAAGAAAGGGTTCATACAATCGTGAACCGTTTTATATTATTTGCAAAATAAATGACTTTAAAGGGTACATTTGTGCACATATGATTTGTGTTTAGTTTTTGGTTTGTGGATACTTAGAACTTTAGAGTTGATGCAAATATGCAACAACTCTCTAATATATTTAATGAAAATTATTTCATTACTTCATTTGCTAGTATAGATAATCAAAGCATTTTTTGATTACTTTTGCTTTTAATACTTGAAGGGGAAAGAAAGCGATGGGCAAAAGAAATATGTGTGTGTGGGGGGGGGGGAGAAAAGCCTTGAACCCGGGAGGCTTCATTCAAAAGAAAAAGAGCATAACCTCTGAAAGTGTAAAGAGCCCGAGATCTAATACCATTTGTAACATCGGATATTAATACCAACAAATACAATTTGCTTTGCCCTTAGGGAGCTCCCGAAGTTGTTGTCGGGCGCTTGAGTGAGAGTAGTACTAGGGTTATTGATCTTGACAACAGTCGTAACCATCATCGAGACGGCATAACAATTTTTTATGGCTACCAAGAAGTGTTAGGATCGGAGGCTCTCATGATTGTGTTTGTTTGTAATAAATGAACAATTAATAAACATGATTCAATGAGTTATGCAGCGGAAATGAACACAAACTTTGTAAACACAATCAAAGAGGAAAATAGTTTTTATAAACACATGCTTTTCATCAATCGAAAGGTTACAAAGCAAATCAAAAGATTACAAAGCAAGCTTACAAACTAAACTCCCCCTCAGCCTGATACTCCATGGTTGATTGCACACATGATGAAAGGATTGGACTAGAGGAAAAGAACTCGCTCAGTCAATCAAATGTAACAGTACAGAGTACTGCTCCATTTATAGGCAAACCAAACCACTGAGGCATCTCAGCTAACGTCACCATGAAAGCGACGTCTAACAGCCTAACAACATGTAACCACTGTTCCTATACAAACACTGCTAATCTTAACCACTGATTCTACATAAGACAAGTAATTACACTAAACTACTGCTATCTTCTTCTATCAGTGCTTTCCTCAAAGTTGTTCAGTTCTTGAGTGGGCGGTGCTTTGTCATCAGTAGATTGAACCAGCAGTGTTTACTTCTTCAGGGCTATATCAGCAGTTTAAAGGGTAGCAGCAGTAATATACGGACAGTGGATAGAGGACCATCAGTTGTTATAATCACTTTCAAAGGGAAAGTCTAATGTAAACAGCTGCTTATTGTGAATCCACTGTTGTGATGCGGTTTTGGCTTTAATTATCTGTTCCTCTGGTAGGGTTCAATACCAACAATCTCCCCCTGGAACAGATAATGCCTAAACCCTTCATTATTCTGGATCTTTATTTTCTCATCAGAAGTTCCTTAGCTTGTCTTTTAAATTCTGTTTCAAAGTCCTTGGAACTTGAGTCATCCTCATCACTGCACAGTGTAAGTTCAAGGAGATCTTGTAGATCTTCAACACCAAGGCTTAGTGCTTGTTTCCTTGATATGTACTTCACTTCTCCATTGGATCTGAACAGGGTCAATACATGGGTCTTTTGATCAGACATCCATTTTAGTATTTTTGAAGCCAATAGGTTTCTTGGGAGAGGTTTATTTACTGATAAGTTGGGAGATTTTGGCCTTGTAAATATTTGTGAAGCAGTATCCTGAGCTTTTGCTAGCTTAGAATTTTCAGACATTTGTTGGAAATCCATTTTTATGACATCATTTGCTGCAGCTATATCTTCTGCAACTTCTTTGTCAATCTGCTCTTGTCTCTTTTTTTGATCTAGCTCAATGTCTGATATTTCTGCTGATGTGTTTGGTGATGATGGTTTGCTTAAAACCTTTTTGGCAAGGTCTTGAAGCTTTGCTGATCTGTCTTTATCTAAAGCCATTTTCTTGATGGCTTCTTCAAAGTATTCAGCTTCCTTTTCCTTTTCTTCTGCAACAGTCAAATGTTTCCTCTTTTCTTGGTTTATCACAATGATAGAGGTATATGCTGATGTGAACAGTGGTTTAGGATCAATGACCTGTTTTGACTCTTTGTGTTCAGGCTTCTTTGGTGAATCAGGATTTGTCATTTTTCTTCTTTTTAGCCTTTCATAAGCCTCATGTGTATACTGTCTATTCCATTTTGCTATGACATTGGCATGTTCAACCTTTGCATCCACCAGCTCTTGTTTCTTCCTTTTGTACTCTGAAGTAAGATCAGCAATGAGTTTTTGTATTTACTCCAGTTTGGAGCTTTCCTCTTCTTGCTTGGATCATTTTTTATTCTTTCAATTATGTTCGCCTCATGCTTTAATGCAACTATTGGCCATTCTTCGAATTGTTTTTCTTCAGCTGGATAGAATTTTTCTTTCATGATGTATGCAAGATATTATTTTCTCATTTCTTTTCATAGATCTGTTTTGGGTGGTAAATTTGCCATTTATTTGCTCATATCTCTTGCATAGTCTTCCATCTGTTTGACTTTGGTGAGCAAAAATTCCATTCTTTCAGAAATGGCTTTGTCACTTTGATCTTCACATTCAATTTTGGCTCTTATCTTAGCCTATCTTGCTTTGAGCTTAAGATATTCATCCATATTTTCTGGGATTATGAAGCCTATGAGAGAAGGAAATCTTCTTTTTGAAGGATCATCCTCAGTGTAGAATTGTCGCATCTCATTTTTTTACAGCTTCAGGTTCCAGTGGATATTTGGCAGCCATAGGATCATATTTGTCATCACCTGCCTGAGTTGTTTTTCTTTTTCTGGAGTAAATTTTCTGCAGTGAAGGAGTGCTTTTGGGTGATTTGTTGATTGTAGTGAAGATGGCTTGAAGTGAAGTGAAGGTAGTGGTGGATGGTGGCTGACTAACAGTTGTTGAAACAACTGGTGTTTCAACTTCTGTTGTCATTACAACTACTGATGTGTATGTAGATGTCTTCTGCTTTTGAGCAGGGGTTGAAGGTGGTGAAGTTGTTTTTGGTGATGGTGATGGAGAATTATCATTAGGAATGAAAATCCGTCTCCTTTTTATTGTAGGAGAGGCTGATGATGTCTTGGGTGGATCAGTGGTGGTGGTGGTTTGAGTGGTGGAAAGTGTCTGACTAACAGGTGTTGAAACAACTGGTGTTTCAACCACTGTTGTCGTTACAACATATGTTGTAACATCTGTTGTCTTCTGTTTTATGGTTGGAGGTAATGGTGGTGAGTTTGGTTTTGGTGGTGGTGCTGTGATTATAGATGATGATGGTGGTAGGGCAGTGGTTGTGGTGGTGTGTGGTGAAGTAGTATGTGTTGATATGGCAGCTTTATTCTGACTATCTTTTTCCGGTTCAATATAAACACCATCCTCAATTCCCTTCTTCTTACACTTGATTTTCTCCCCCTTTTTGGCATTATCTGGGAAGGGGTTATTCATGAAAAGGATAGTGGGAGGAACTTTTCCAGCGGTGCTTTGTATATGAGCCTTGATAGCTTTGATGTCTGCTTGAGTATCTTTAAATCTTGACTCCACCATGTTTGTCAGCATTTATACATGTATTGCATGCTGCTGATCAGCCATTTGTTTTTGTTTTTCAAGCAGGGGTTGAAATACATTCCATAGCTCATTTGCAGCAGGTGCAGGTTGTGCAGGTGCTTGAGCTGGAACAGCAGTGGATTGCGCTTTTTGAGCTTTTAATAGCTGTTGCACCATATCCTTTATTTCAGCAACTGATGTTTCAAGATTTTTCAACTCTGTCCGTCAATTCCTGATATTTTAAATCATCACCCAAGTTAATGGGATGATCTGATTCCCCACCATCAGTGGTTGTACCAATGTGTGACTTAGGAACTGAGTCCGAAAAATCATTCATTGATGCCCCTTGTTCTTGGTTCTGGGGTCTTCTTTCTTCAACACTTGATAACCTTTTTAGGGTACCAGTGGTCAAAAAAAACTCACTGACCAGAGGTGCTATGGAAGAAATTGCCTTCAAGGGAGTCTGATTGATGAAACAACTGGCCAAATGTAGATTTGTTGATCCAACATTTGTAGTTGTTGCTCCACTTGAACTACTGTCAGGAATTACTTGTAACTCCTACAGTGTAACCTCCTCAGTTGTTGCTGGGATAGCAGAGGTATAAGCATCAGACCCAGTCACTTGTTGGAGTGTACTCTCAGTGATAGGTGATAGAGAGGAACTGGTTTGTGTCTGAGCTATAGCAACTGCATGCAACAAGGGTATTATGGATTGTGGTAATGTGAGGGGTGAAGATATAGGTGATGAAAGAGACATGTCCTTGGGATCAGGACTGAGGAAGATGGATCCGATTGGGTCCAGAGCTTCATATTGTGGGGTCCCTGTGTTTACAACTTGATCCTTTTGTGAGGATGCAGGAGGAGTTTGAGGCAATGGTGGAGATCTTTCTTCCATATGCTGTGAGGAAGTAGCAGCAGTGGTTGTAAGTGACATTTGTGTTGTCACTGGCAGTGGCTCTGGGATCTCATCTTCCAGAGTTTCCTTTGTTTTGGGTTTGGTGGGTTTTTTGTATGATTTCTTTTTGGTCTTTTTGGTAGTGGCAAGTGTGGGTTTCAAAGCAGTGGTTGTGCTGCTATGATCACCTGGAGCAGTGGGCTCAGCAGCTGATACCTGAGGAGCAGTGGTAGCTGCTAAATTCTACTCAGGCACCTCTGCTTTTGTTTTTAAAGGTGTTAACATTCTAGTGAATGTTTCAGGTGTTAAACCTTTTATTTGAAAATAAACACCTTGTTCGAGCAAATTTTCATTTTCTTTTCCAAATTTTTGTTTAAAATAGTAGCTTAGAAACCTTGGAAAAAGTAGAAATGCTTTGCTATCAACATTTTTTACCAAATCATCAAAGATCTCCTGGGAATAGTTATAATTTTCATTATTTAAAATAGCATAACCCAGACATTGGATCTTCAATGGTATTTCGTTAAAAGCAGTTGTTTTATTTGAAACACACATAAAAAATGTGTGGAATAAAAACCTAGGTGCAGAAGGAAAGAAACATTTTTGTAAGGTATCTCTTTTTGTTTGTTCTGCATACCCCCTTTTCAGAAAATCAGTTTTCAACTCGTTTTTAAGAAAAGAAGTTTTACCTTGCTGATCATCGAGCTTAAAGACTTCTGAAATGGATTGTGGAGTAATTTGAATCGTTTTACCCTGTATGGAAGAGTTGATGGCTATGACTTTATCGTCTTGTTTTTCAAGCGTAGCATTTTTCCAAAACTCTCTCTGGGTTTGTTGATAAATTGGAGCATTTGCTGTTAGCAAAGTTTTATACTTTGATGCAGTCATGATGTCGATGATGGAATCGAAGGTGTGGTTGTTGGTGGGTTTTGTGAGTAGACCCAAGTAATTGTGAGGGGATTTGTAAGGGATTTCA
Source organism: Helianthus tuberosus (assembly GCA_030545235.1). Classification (NCBI taxonomy): domain Eukaryota; kingdom Viridiplantae; phylum Streptophyta; class Magnoliopsida; order Asterales; family Asteraceae; genus Helianthus; species Helianthus tuberosus. Next base: position 34,188,499 of record CM060354.1, on the reverse strand, counting down.
ATGGGTTCAGCGGTCGTTTGAGCGACTTCTTTGGAAGATGATGATGATTTTGACTTTGATTTTGATTTCGTCATTTTGATGAAGAAATGCGAAGAATGATTTGTAAAGGAAGGTCGGAAACTGCTTTGAGAAGAGAATTTTTGGAATTCAATTCGACAGTGTAAAACCTGTTTGGGGTTTTGGTTAGGGTTTTATTTAGGGAGAAAGTGTATGCTGATGTGGCAGCGGTTACAAAGATCTGATGGCTAAAAACTGACCACGTGCCAACCTCTGATGAAAAGATGAATAATGGAGGACAGTTGTTTTGGAGAACCACTGATGAAGCAAATATCAGTGGTTACAACGGTAACAATATGAGAGCAGTGGGTGATTTTTACTATCAGTGGATAGCATATCAGTGGATAAGATACTGATTTTGAGCATCAGTGCTTGCCAAGAAAATGAAGGATCAGGGGTTGACTTTCAGCAGTGGACAGTATTTAGGAAACAGATGTTCGAGCAAAACAGTGTTTAGGGGTAAGGTAATGGTAAGAATTTGAACGGTTAGTATCTCAGCAACTTTTGGTGCAACAGTGGATAAGCTTTTGACAGAATTCTTGATCATCTGTTGTTCAGATGAAAGGAATGACTTTGTTTTGTGTAACCACAATATCATGTCCAGTCATTTGAAGATGATTATAAGATATCTGCAAGATTTCTGTCCTTAACAAAATACATTTTAGATGCATATTGTCAAGTTCAATATGTCAGCAGCTTTTACAGGAATTTGCATTCAGGGTTTTGCCACATGTCAATTCAAGTCTTGAAAATTTTATAGATTCATGACAGTGGTTTAGTACCCCAGATGATGTAGACCTTTTTTTTTTACTAAGGCTACTCATTTTGTGTCATAATTTTTGAATTAGAACATGAGTACCCAAGCATTTTAAGGTCTTTTAGCAATCAATCTTTGGTCTGTTTTAAAACAAACTTGAGTTTGACATAACCTTGACACTTGTACCATTTCCTTTTGATATATTTTTAAGGATAATATCACCAACAAAAATAAAGGTTTTATATCCAGACCGGAGATTGAAACTTTTACTATCAAAAACAAGTAAAAGTACAAAATATACCATTCTAAAGAAAAATAAAGAATAATATATCATGTTTTATTGAGAAAAACCTTTTCAAGAAAAATAAATAAAGGTTTTTCTGAGAACAGCATCAAAAAGGAATCTGGTATATTTTCCAATTAAACTCATGATCATATCACTCTCAAGTTTTATGAAACTGGTTAGAGGTTTGAAATATATTGTAATAACCATTGTTTGAAACCATTTTTCTTGTTAAATTGATTGCTAAAATGAGGAGACATGCTCACATGAGTTTTTGAGAGTTCAGTTATAAACTTAGTTACCATGTGATGATTCTGAAAAACTTGTCTAGTCCTCTTGTAAGTTTACTTACTGGAGATACTATTTATACCTGAACTTCTCTGTACCAATGAATGCACACAGTTGGTTGATGACCATTGTTCACCCTATTTTTGGACTCTTAAGTGTTTTATATTTATACTCTATTCTTTTGACTGCAAAAGTTTTGAGATAAACACACTTTTGAGATTTTGAGATTTTTCTTTTTCCCATTTTACCCTTCCCATTCATAAGTACTGAAATACTCACTGGGAGGTTTTATTGAAGGAATATTTAATCCAGAATAATTTTGCAGTAATATTTTGAGAAATTTGGCCACATTTGTACACGTTCCATTATCAGATCTCACATTACATATGATTCGGACTATTTTGACCCCTGATTTTCTTAATGTATTTTTAACAAGGTTGATTTGGTCCTTTTGAGGATTCTCAACCTGTTTTTCAACACATAAGATCTAATGACTAAAGTTTTAATTTCCCTCTTCTTACGTTAGCAAAAACACTAATGTTTTTATGAACATAGGTTTTTGTTAATCTGAGGTTCATACTTTAGCATCAAACATGATGAAACCATCACAAATTTCATAACAACAGTTGAAGTCAATTTTGAAAAGAAATGATCATACCATAATTACCAGACATGTTTTCAGATCTGAAAACTATAGGCGACTTGTGCATGACATCACTTGTTGTGTGAAATTTGTGTATCTTATGACATCTTGGTTGTTTTACAGAGTTTTTGAATAGCAGCTTTGAACGTGATCACTCGTTACTCTGTTTTTCAATTAAATGCAATCAACCTTAGTATCAATGAATTTTGAGCTGAACTGTTATGTCAAATTGACTGTTAGATCGAATTTGACTGTCCTTGACCATCTTCGCCTTCACGTGACCCCACCACCATTAAGAAATCCGACAAGCACCTCTCTCAACCTCTCTTTTCTAGGAACTTTTCTTCCTCATGTACTTAAAGATTTCCCTTTATACTCTTGTCTATATTAGAAAAAATCATCAAGACTTTTCACTTTTTAACCATTGTGGAAACTAATATAAATAGTCGAATGCCGCACTTATTAGATACTAGTACTTTAACCAAAGAGCTTGTATCCCAAAGCTCAGTAAAAGAATACTCACTGGAAATCGGCTGAAATGGTTTGGAGCCGAGCCGAGCTAGCTCACTTACATTTCAAGCATAGATACGCTAACTCGCTCGACTGGCTTAAGCCCAAATTTTGAACTTTTATACCCAAAATCAGCAACCCAATTTTAGTCGTCTAGAGCCCAAATAGTCATTCCTGATCCAGCCCAAATTCGCAGCCCAGTTTCTTCTATTCTATCTCGCATATGCCTCTGGTATCAAGTTTGGAAACATTGGTGCCCTGATTTCAGCCTTCACACATCACAACTTAGGTGGTCTGGTCCCCTGCAGGCTACATCGATCGACAACGAACTGCTTCAAATCAAACTGGTAATCTTTTGAACTTGTTCCTTAGGGTGAGAGGGGTGGTCAACTCTTGAGTAGAGGTAAGTAAACTCTCCACCCACCCAATTATTTCTTGCCATGTCAACTTCCCTCTCTAACTCCACTCTTGCTCTTAATCACAAGGGTTGGTTCACCGAAACCAATTTTCTTTTAAAAAGTAAAAATGTATGATTGGCTGGAAGAGAGTGGGGCCCACTATACACCCCTCTCTCCCCTCTTCCCTCCTCTCCCCTTGTACAGTGTAGGGGCGGTCAGAAAAAACCGTAACCAAATAAAAACCGTAAACCGTAACCAAATAAACCGAACTGAACAACGAATTTGGTTTTTGGTTTGGTTTCTAAATATGGTTTTTTATTTGGTTTTTGGATCCACATTTTTTTAGTTTAGTTTATTTGGTTTATTTAAATAACCGAATAAACTGTTAATTTAATTAATTATTAAATAAAAATAATAATGTCATGGCCCCTGACCCGTACCCCGGTTTGGGAGCCGTGAGGCAGACAGTAGTGGTACTGGTGTTTATTATTTGGCAGCGGAAAAATCGTCAGGACCGGGTGTCAGTAAAATTTTTATCAGAGTTTTTCAAAACACCAAGTTTTCATTTCAATAAACTGTGGGGTAACCCCCGTATTTACAGAGAGGAATTTCTTTAGGAAATCCTTTGTTTACAGAAAACACATTTATTTCAGATTTTCATAGCCACTTATTTAAGCTGAAGTGCTTCACGGCACTTTTTCCTTTCTTCACAGTAAATCACCTGTAACGCCTTTTAAAAACATTTGGTTAGCGAAAAATACTGGTGAGTTCATTCAGTTGTTTAAAAACACATTGTTATAATTACAGTATTAAGAGTTTTTACATTTGCTTATATCTTATAATTACTCAACCTAGTTGTCACTCGGCAAGACCTGTGACTATGATTGTCACACCCTGACTTTTGCGGAAGCGTGATTATGTGTGACTTGCTTAATATCATTGCATTCAACCATAACAAACAACTATATGATTTAAACCATGATGTCCATCCATAATTAAGTTTTCAAAACATTACAACCAACATTATTTTAAATCCAAACACAGACTTCATGTTCAAAATACAACACCAACAAAGTTTTAACTTCCATAATGGACTTGACACGATACAACGATAAAACAAGGCTTTGAAATGTATGTCTTATATAGGATGAGACACCCATTCCAAACCCTACAAAAAGTGGGATGACATCATTTATTTCAGACAATACTTGAAAACCTTCAACGCCCGCCAGATCCATTTCAATTCCCTGAAATACATGTAGTTTGAAAACATCAACAAAAGTTGAGCGAGTTCATGTGTTTTGTATGTGAGCTCATAATAAACTTGTAAACATTGTATGTATGTATTCGTAAACCCGGTATGAAAGCAAACAAGGAAACAAATCAATTAATGGTTTGCAAGGCCATTAATATGTGTGACGTGATGCAGGAAGGCTCAATCCTAGCGGATTTTGTACCGGGCTTCCAGCTGGAAGACATAGTGTCACACCCCCAAAATACCACTTGCGGAAACACCGCAGGGTGTGTGACGTACCAGGATCTTGCCACCGATCACATTGAACTCATAACTATATTTAAATAAAAACTTTCATTCATTAACATAAAGTGTTTCAAAACGTTAAATGTAATTCATTGTATACAGCGGAAGTATAAATCATTTGTTACGTGTTTCATAAACCACATGCACGAAAACCATTAGACTTGTCATGCGATTCCATGTATCTCGACCTATGACCACTCCAGCCTCCCAGATAGCAAGTTCCAATGATATAACCCTATAAACCTGCAAGCATGCAGACAAGTGTGTCAGACGACGCTGGTGGGTTCAAAGTTTGTTAACACGTTTAGTTACCAGATATGAGTTTAAAACCTTTCAGAGATTTGATGTTGTTAATAACTCGATTACCGCCGATGGCTCCAGATTATTTGCCCTATTCCCCAATGCCTCTATCAAAGCAATGGTCAAGACTGGGGTCATTAGTTCATGCCCGTCCTCCCCGGTACGGTGTGAGGGTGCCAAACCTAAATAGCGCTATTAACTAATACTCCGTTGCCTCCCCGGCAACAAATCGGTAGAAGGGACTTAAGTGATAGATATGAGTGTATTAACCAACATCCCAGGTTTAACATTCCAGTCAAACCCCATTACCCGACATTCCTCCCCGGAACGTTACCAGATGTCCCTCCCCGGGACACATGCTTGGAAAAAGAGCAGAGAACTCACCTTGGTTTGCTCGGTTTGTTAAGTTGCCCATTCCAAGTTAGTCAACCAACCCTAGATACCGAGGTGATTAGATTGCTTAAGACGCAAGAGGCTTCGAGATCCCCAGTAGCCGTTGCACAGGAAAGATAGGGAACAATAGGGTTTGTGTTTACGGTTACGATTATAAGAGGTTACATAATCTGAAAGGTGTGGGCCACAAGTGGGCCTGGGCCAAGGGTTTTGACGAAGGACTTTCTTCGTCGTGTAAGGTGATGATGAAGGACATGTATTTCGTCGGGTTTGATGTTGACGAAAAACTGTTTTTCGTCGAGGTGAGTTTATGACGAAGAACCGAAGAGTCTTAGTTATGAAACATACACAATACAACCACACAATCAATACAGTAGTCATTTATCAAACATGCAACATTAATCAGTTATCCAACAGAGTTGTGAAACAAGTAACGTGTCGAGGAAAGACCTTGCAAACTTGGGTTGTCACATCATCCCCAACTTGAAAGAAATTTCATCCCGAAATTTGATAAGCAATCCCAAATAGCAAGGTGTTAGATCAGGATGACTTTGGATTTTCCGCAGGTGCCACATCATCCCCAACTTAAAAGGGAATTTCGTCCCAAAATTCGCCAATAATATCAGAAGTTGATACAACCGTTTGAACAACTGAGGATACTAGGGCTTACTCCGATCATTGCGTTCCCACGTGAACTCCGGTCCACGTCTTGAGTTCCAACGAACTCTAACGATTGTAATTAGACTATGCTAACGAATCTTGACGTCCTGGTCCATGATTTCAGTAGATTCCTCAACAACTGAAACTTGTCATTAACCTCAGACTCTAATAAGGGTATCACAAGCGTTTCATCGGACAAACACTGCCTTAGATTCGATACATGAATGACATCATGTACGTTACCCAATTCATCGGGTAACTCGAGTTTGTAGGCGACGTGACCGATTCTTTCCAGAATACTGAATAACTCAACGTAACGTAACGTAAATTAAGCTTGCCACGCTTCCCAAGCGTACCACACCTTCCCAGGGTGAGATTTTCAACATGATACGATCGCCTACAGGGAACTCCCAGTGTTTCCGAAGCCTATCAGCTTTCCTGACGGTCACGCGTTGCCGCCAAACGATTTTCCGATCTGAACAATCTTCCCAATAGGTTCGAGTTCAAATCCTGGAACTGTGATTAGGTTGTCACCCACCTTAGTCCAACAAGGATATCGGCATAGTCGCCCAAGTAATGCCTCAAACGGAGTTGCCTGAATGCTAGAATGGTAACTACTGCAGTAGAGCTCAACCAAAGGTATGTGTCTTTCCAATTTTTCACTATAACCCATCACTCACACGCTCGCGGCATGTCTTCGAGTGTCAGGATGGTTCATTTGTTCTGACCATTTGTCCAACGGTGATAAGCAATGCTCATGTCTAGACGTGAGGTATAGTTCAAAATCAAAGGTAACAGGAGTTGGCACATCGTGCCTAAAAGCCGCCTCTCTCAGAGGAATATTCACAAGCTGTGGCGACTCGTCAGTTTCCTTGATTGCAAAAAAGTGTGCTGGTTACGTGAGGCAATCAACGATCACCCAGGTGATATTGTTTCTGTTTCGAGTTGTAAGTAGGCTAGCGACAAAATCCATGGCAGTTTGTTCTCATTTCCATATGGGTGTTTCTGGTTGCTGATACTCCACCTTGACTTTCCCACAAGTCAAACATCATTCACATACATTGCCAGGTGGGCCTTCATGCCCGATCACCAGTACAAGATTTATAAATCCTAATGTCTCTCATCAAAACCCAGACAACTAGAATATCGAGGCCGGTGTGCTTTGCTCAACACAAATTCCCTACAGTTGCTGTATAATGATATCTACATTCGTTCCATGAGGTAGCGGATATCGTCCGACCTGCCAAAGGTTGCTTCTCCATGCCCCGCATGGGTTCAACTTGAAAATTCTCTTCCTTCAGTTCTCTAGTTTGAACAGAGCGAGTCTGATCAGGTAGGTTAGAGTCGATAGTGAGTTGCAAAGCTCGTGCACGTTCAGGTTTCACAGTCGTAATCATTTAAAAGTTCCATCCAGCGACATCATTACACGTTTAAGCTCTTCCGAAACAAAGGTACACGGGAGGCCCTTGGGATCGGTCTAAGTAGTGCATTTGGTACCCTCGGATAGAAGCGATGCTCAGTGCATTGCAGAGTTGGGTTTCAAAAGCTGAAAAGATGTCCTCCTGTTTTATCTCCCATGAATTCACAGCACCTTGCTGGGTTAAGGAGATTAGAGCTGTGCGATCTTCGAAAATCCCTTGATGAATCTGCGATAGTATCTAGCGTGACTAAGAAATTATTTTATCCCCGAAGGACTCTTTGGTGCCGATCAACTTATACTAAAATGGATCTTAGCGAGATCCACGTGTGTTCCCAATTCGTTGACTACATGACCAAGAAAGTGTACTCCTCGAATCCTGAAGTTACACTTTGATAGACTTCGCGTGGAGTCGCTCCTCCCCTAGGAGCTCTAAGATAAGATACAAGTGCCGTTCATGGTATTCCTTTCTCCTAGAAGTGATTCCAAGCGTCATCAATAAACACGGTTGACAGTTTGACGAGATGAAGTTTACACTTACGATTCATGTGATCCATAAAGCTGCTGGTGTACAGAAAATCGTAATAGCCATACTGCGTTTGAAATGTCGTCTTAGGAAAATCCTCCTCCTGGACTTCCATCTGATGATTGCCTGATCTCAAGTCGGTTTCCGAGTAGATGATTGACCCTTGCAGCTGGCCAAGAAGGTCGTCAATGTGAGGTAATGGGTGATGGTTTCCGACTGGCACCTTGCTGAGTTCTTGACAATCAGTACATATGTCCAACGAAAAAAAGCTTATCCTCACGGATATATTCGGGGCTCCCAAGAGTGAAAAACTAGGTCTGACAAAAATCATGTCCAACAGTTCCCGTAGTTGAGTAGACAGTTCTTGCAACCCTCCTGATGCAAGAAGGTAAGGAGTACGAGAAATCAAGGCTGCCTCTGGTGTGGGATCAAACTGAGATTCTACCTAACAGTTGTGGAAGTAAACCTGAAAGTTCTTCGAGTAGCATATCGGAAGGAATTACGAACAATTGGTGGATCCTCAATCCTCTTTTCCTTAGCCTTATTATCAGTATCGAGTGCTAACATAGCGGGGTAATCCCTCCGTAGACACTTCTGGGCTTTCATAGCTGAAATGGCGCTAACCTTTGCACCATTCTGACGCTTTAGAATAGATAACGATTCTCCGCTAGGGAGAGGGATACGCAAAGTTTTCTCCTCACCGGGTATATCTGCGCGATATCTGGATAACCACTCCACACTAATCACTGCATCGGAACCGTCAAGGATAGTAGAAGGAAGGTCGATGTCGAACACTTGTCCCACAAGATCGAGTTTGTATCTCTATGATCATATGAGGTTTTTATTGACTTGCCATCAGCCGATTCCACAACAGGTTTGGTTCCAAGAAGCGTCAGGGTTAAACAGAACAGAGACGAAGCGATTAGATACGATGAACGTGCAGGCCACCATGTTGCTATACTCCTGGCGTCGCCCATGCCAAGTCTAAATGCCCTTCCACGAGCATCATTCCCAGTGTTGTTGTTTTCGTTACAAGGATTTCCAGTACTGCCATCGTTCCCTTGGTTGTTGTCGTTTTGTTTTAACAACAGCCAATCCATGTCGTAGGCACCTTCATTTCCATATTGTAGGCCATGATTACAAACACCTTGATGTCGCCGTGACTGTTGTCTCTAATGTCGTTGTTTGAAACGGAGTCCTGCGATCTTTCACCAACAGGGTCCATCTTTTCACATTCCGTGCCACGTCCTAAGGCGCTACTCATTGTGCTGGCAATCACACATTCCACACTATAATCAATTGTCATCGCTTATTTCCCGATTGATTCATAAGAGTTGACTCACATAGGTCGCTGACTAGGGTTAAGGATTCGATTGAATTCAGTTCGCTGGTGTTCGTTGCCGGTAATCAGGGTCGTCCAAATACTGAGGTCGGTAAAGTACTACGTTCACCCTCTTGTCAATCAATCTAGCAAGTTGATTGAGTAATACACGGTATGTTGCGGGAGTGTTGCAGAAGTGATCGTACTTCGGGATCTAAGACGTCAATACATTGAGTTCCAGTAAACGAAGAGGAGTGGGAAAGGTATAGACCAATCATTCAACGCTGCGACGCCCAACTCAGGGACGTTCGTACAAGCACCTAACATTCTACACAGTTCACTAGGCGTTCAGATGGGTGTTTAGGTAATACTCGATAGCATCGAGATTCGAAAGGATTCAGAGAGTATTGAAAAGATCACGTTCGAGTAGGAGACAATCACTTCTATGACCCCTATAGGTTTGTTATGTTTCTCATTGATCGAATAACGGATCAGAACCCCTTTTTCACTTGTTAAGCATCACTGGGACTCACATGCACCCCACATTATTATTATGTGTGCACCCACAATAATATTGTGATTTGCATGCTCATCTCAGTTCCTCCTAACTCAAGTCAAATGGTTCCTCAAACTTGAATGCCAAACAGAGGTTATCAAAACGATAAGATCAAAAGAATCTAAGGACTACGACACACCAACTACGCATCATAAAGTAAACAAGCAATTCATGAAATTATGCTATAGTGACGAGTGTGTGTCCGTATGCTACATAATAAACAAGTGTACACTAGCCATGCAATGTATACAACAGGTGAAAAAGACGAACCTTGCAATCTAGAGCTGAGTGTCATGGTCGTATTCTCGTTTTCAGAACTGTTCGGTCATAGTCTGGTTTTATAAAAACATTTTTAAAACCAAGTTCACTATAACCAGTGGCTCTGATACCAAACTGTCGTACCCCCAAAATACCACTTGCTGAAACACCGCAGGGCGTGTGACGTACCAGGATCTAGCCACCAATCACATTGAACTCATAACTATATTTAAATAAAAACTTTCATTCATTAACATAAAGTGTTTCAAAACGTTAAATGTAATTCATTGTATACAGCGGAAGCATAAATCATTTGTTAAGTGTTTCAAAAACCACATGCACGAAAACCATTAGACTTGTCTTGCGATTCCATGTATCTCGACCCATGACCACTCCAGCCTCCCAGACAGCAAGTTCCAATGATATAACCCTATAGACCTGCAAGGATGCAGACAAGTGTGTCAGACGACGCTGGTGAGTTCAAAGTTTGTTAACATGTTTAGTTACCAGATATGAGTTTAAAACCTTTCACATATTTGATGTTGTTAATAACTCGATTACCACCGGTGGCTCCAGATTATTTGCCCTATTCCCCAATGCCTCTATCAAAGCAATGGTCAAGACTGGGGTCATTAGTTCATGCCCGTCCTCCCCGGTACGGTGTGAGGGTGCCAAACCTAAATTGCGCTATTAACTAATACGCCGTTGCCTCCCCGGCAACAGATCAGTAGAAGGGACTTAAGTGATAGATATGAGTGTATTAACCAACATCCCAGGTTTAACATTCCAGTCAAACCCCATTATCCGACATTCCTCCTCGGAACGTTTACCAGATGTCCCTCCCCGGGACGCATGCTTGGAAAAAGAGCAGTGAACTCACCTTGGTTTGCTCGGTTTGTTAAGTTACCCGTTCCAAGTTAGTCAACCGACCCTAGATACCGAGGTGATTAGATTGCTTGAGACGCAAGAGGCTTCAAGATCCCCAGTAGCCGTCGCACAGGAAAGAGAGGGAACAATAGGGTTTGTGTTTACGGTTACGATTATAAGAGGTTACATAATCTGAAAGGTGTGGGCCACAAGTGGGCCTGGGCCAAGGGTTTTGACGAAGGACCTTCTTCGTAGTGTAAGGTGATGACGAAGGACCTGTATTTTGTCGGGTTTGATGTTGGCGAAAAACTGTTTTTCGTCGAGGTGAGTTTATGACGAAGAACCGAAGAGTCTTAGTTATGAAACACACACAATACAACCACACAATCAATACATTCATCATTTATCAAACATGCAACATTAATCAGTTATCCAACAGAGTTGTGAAACAAGTAACGTGTTGAGGAAAGACCTTGCAAACTTGGGTTGTCACACATAGTCACCTCATGGGCCAAATCCCGGTCCTCATGGGTGAGGCATGCAACACCCAAATAGATCTATCACTCATCTCCCTCGGTCCTACTACGAGGATTAATGGTCTTAAGCGTTGTACCCACCACTCACATGATCTAACAGTTCATTCCTTAGCTAACCATACCATATGTAAACGTTTGTAAACAATTTGTAACATGTACTTCACCCCCGAAGTTATAAAACGGAAAACACTTAAAAGAAAAAGGGGGACATGAACTCACAGTCTTACGTCTCGAATCCGGTGTAACTCAAAGCTGCTACTTGTTCACACGACTACCTACAAACGTGCTAAGGTGTATTAGACGGATGGGTCGTGCCTTGACTTTAGTCTTAATTAGTATCTTTGAGTTACGTTTCCTTGTGTCTTAATATTTTCTCCAAAGTATATAATTATTTGTTAAAATAATAAATATTTTAACTTAAATTATATTTATTAAATCTTGGAATATTAGTTAAAATAATATATTTTAACTTGCCACATAATGTGTTTATACATGTATAACTTCTCCAAGGATGGGTGTATTCATACTCGTATTATTTAAACTTGTATATTTTTGCTAAGTATCGGTGGCGTATTCCGGTGCATTTATACGTACGAGAATACGTATCCTTATTGTGTTTATTAAGTATTCTTATACTTAATTTTCATATTAATTCTTCCGGAATAATATTTCTAAATAAAAATTCACCAATATATATTTTTAAGAAATTATTTATAGAACTTTATTTATACTTCTTCTTGGCAAAAATATTTATATTTTCATATAATTCTCAAAAATATTATATTTTCAAGATTATCTTAGAAAATATTTATATATCCATTTTTCACCCAATAATAATATATTCTAAGTTTATATAAGAAAATATATATTTTCTCCAAAAATAGTATATTTTCTAGTAAATCAAGAAAACATATATATTTTTCTTTACCCAAAAATAATATGATTTCTTCTTGTCAAAAATATGATATAATTTTGTAATAATTGTAAAAATCATATTTTGTTCTCTTGGTGTCCAAAATACCGTTTACCAAAATATACTCATGAATTTAATTCCGGTTAATTTTTGTTAGTTATATTCCTTGTTCGGTTTCTCCAATTTTGGGTATAAATTATATATTTATTTCTTGGAATTTTTGGTAATATTTTGTATTGTAATTGTTGGTATTTTGGTGAGTTATATTATTTCAAGTCCTAAAATAATATAACTATTACACATAATATAAAAGTAATCACACACATTGTGACATCTAAATATATATTTTCCTAAATACATATTTAGTCACTTTTATTTATTAAAAGCAACCTCCAATATTTTGTAATTTTTGTAACAAGAATTATGGAAAAATTTATATGAAAAATCATGGTTAAACAATATACTTGTAAATACTTGTTTTAAAAGTATTTTTCTAAGTGTTCAATTTCTAGGAAAATTTTGCCATAGTTTCCCCTTAAAAATGGAGGTTTCCATGCTTTCAAAGCATATCATTTTCTTTTATAAATCATCACAATCAACAACAAATCAAACAATACTTACCAAGTGCCAAAATCAAGCTATTTACACAACTTCATGAACTTGAAAATTTATAAAAATTTGTAGTAACTTGGTAGTATGTTTAGTAAGCTTAGTTACCCTCTAAAGTGTGGTTGTTTATTTAAAAACATCATTCTTGAAGATTTTAGATGTTTACAACTTGTAAAATAATTTTCAAAAAATATTTCTTCTTGAATTTTTCTTGTTAAATACATGTTTCTACACTTGATTAACCAATAAAAATGTGGTTAGTTTCTTTAAGAACCAAGTTTATGTAAATCTTGTATTTTAACTTAGTTTCTTGAGAAAACTAGTTTTGAAATCATCCACTTACATGATTTATTTTACACTTTGATCATCATTTTTCAAGAAAACATTTCATACTTCAAGTTCATGCTTTCACATAAGGATGATCATCTTGATCTTTCATAAGATCATCCTCTTATCTTGCTAGATTATGTCTTTAATCACCATCTAGCAAGTTCATATGATGTTTAACATCATTAACACAAACAATCAACAATCAAGAAGCATAATAACACTTAAACAACATGATTCATGGTGATTTTTAGTCTTATGTTAAAGATTATGTTCTTAATCATTAGTGTTCTTCATGATTATTTACTTGTATCATCTTTTAACCAACTAAACAAGATGTAAAATGGGATTAAGATGGTCTTACTACTAGCTCAAGGCTAGGGATGAACACAAGAAGATGAAGATGATGTTCTTGGTGGTTAATAGCTTGTGAGAGAGGTCCTTCCACTTCCAAAGGCTCCTTGCTCCTTTGTTAAGCTCCTTACACCTTTGTAATTACTTGAAAATGGATGAAGATGGAATGATGATGGTGGTGGTGTGCTTGTTGTTCTCGGCCGTAAGCAAGAGGGAGAGAAGAGAGAGTTGTGTGTGTTGGTTTGTGATGAGAATGAAGAAGTTATGTTCTTATGGTTACTTATAACTCTTGGTTTCTAGCACATTCTGTGTCTCAATACCATGTCTGTCTATGTACTGAACTCCGTCAGCATTTTTCTGATTTGTCTGATAACTGTGCTATCTCTGTTTCGTGCATCATTTGAATCACTAAGTGTTGCATGCAATAATGATATGACATTTTGCAATATATGATGCACATGTATGTATGATAACAATAATCAGAAAACATTCATGTCATAAATGTTAGTTCAGCACAGTCCTTAAGCACTAATCATTGTCTAATTACTGTACGGATACATGCAAATTTGACAATTGTTACATTCTCCACCTATTAAGAAAATTTCGTCCCGAAATTTTAAGTTGCGTTATTAGCTGCAGGGGAGTTAGGGAACAAATGTGGATATTTTGTTTTCATACGATCTTCACGCTCCCAAGTAAACTCTGGGCCGTAACGTGCATTCCATCAAACCTTGACAAGCTTAACACTACTCCTCCGAGTCTTGTTAACTTTCCAATCGGTAACCTCAACGGGTTCTTCTGTGAAGTGGAGTGTGTCGTCTATAAACACTTCATCCGCAGGAATGATTACTGTCTCTTGAGTTGGACTTTTCTTCAGATTTGATACATGAAATGTATCGTGAACACCATTTAGTTCCGCTGGTAGCTCCAACTTGTACGCTACTGTACCAACCCTTTCCAGAATTCTGAATGGCCCGATATATCATGGGTTTAACTTACCATGCTTCCCAAAGCGTGCTACACCTTTCCAAGGTGAAACTTTTAACAAAACCATATCACCCACTTCAAATTCCAAGGGTTTTCATCTTTGATCCGCGTAACTCTTCTGTCGATCACGAGCAGCCTTGATGCGTTCTCGGATCTGCATGATCTTATCGGTTGTTTCCTGGACCAGTTCGGGACCAACCATCTGTCTATCACCTGCATCTGCCCAACATAACGGTGATCAGCATTTACGTCCGTAGAGAGCCTCGAACGGTGCAGCTTGGATGCTTGTATGGTAGCTGTTGTTATAGGAAAACTCAACCAGAGGCAGATGAGTATCCCAACTGCCACCCATATCCATTACACAAGCACGTAGCATATCTTCTATCGTCTAAATAGTTCTCTCGCTCTGTCCGTCCGTCTGCGGGTGAAAAGTTGTACTCAGATTCAACTGAGAACCAAAAGCTTCTTGAAAGGATTGCCAAATCCTTGACACAGACCATCCATCTCTGTCCGATATAATCGAGATAGGCACTCCATGACGTGCTACTATCTCCCTTAGGTAAAGCTCAGCTAGCTTACCAGTGTTATCCTTTTCTCTAATCGGCAAGAAGTGCGCATACTTTGTCAACCGGTCTACGATTACCCAAATCGTATCATGACCTCTGGGGGTCCTGGGTAACTTTGTTATGAAATCCATCGAAATCTGCTCCCACTTCCACATGGGTATCTCCGGCTGTTGCAGAAGATCTGAAGGCTTCTGATACTCGGCCTTCACCTTGGCACAAGTTAAGCACTTCCCAACATAAATAGCAACATCACTTTTAAGTCTTGGTCACCAATAGTAATCCTTTAGATCTAGGTACATATTGTCCGATCCTGGATGGATCGTGTACCCCGATTTATGAGCTTCATCGAAAATAACCTCTCTAATACCACCATAAAGCGGAACCCAAATACGTCCCATGAAATATAAGGTTCCTTCCTCGTTGGGTACTGATGTGCGTTAGGTGTAATATATTTTTTGATGTATATTTTAAGCCCTTTTACGCTTTTTAGCCAAGTTTTAAATTTATAAAACACGATATTTACTAACACTAAACACACATATGGGCAAGTGCACCCATCGTGAGCGTAGTATAGTGTTGGTAAGATATCGAGGTCGTCCAAGGACACAAGAGCTTTTAATACCGGTTTATCCTCAACGTCTAATCAAATCAAATTTAGAAAAAGGTTTTAAACTAGAAAATAAAAACTAAAAATGCTGAAAAATAAAAATAAAAGTAAAAATAGATAGACAAGATGAATCACTTGGATCCGACTCGTGTTTAGTGTAACCTTTGATTATTTCCGCACTTTTGCACTTTTTAAGAGATTATCTTAGTTATTGTAGTAGGCCCCTCTTTTGAAGGTGACGTTACCCTCAACCCAGTAGTTTGAGTCAGCAAGGATACAATCCTAAAGGGTTGGATTATTGAAAGATAATTAATTAAGTTATTAATGCATAATGTGGCAGACCCCTCTTTTGAAGGTGACGTTACCCTCGGCTAAGGAGTCTGAGTCAGCAGGGATACAGTCCTAAGTAGCCGGGTTAAAGTTTTAATAGTAGCTTACATATGAGGGGATCAAAGAGTTTGGACCCCCGCCATCCAATACCGGTGGGTATTGAAGGAGGTCCTACTAAATTTGACCCAGGTCCTTGTAGGATCTATACACTGAACAACGCAAGACTCTTACCAAACCATTCCCTTAACCCCCGACCAGGTAGCCAACATACCTCCATATAGACCGTGGAGATATGAATGGTGAAAATCTTTTATTTTATATAGACAGTAAAATAATGCCAAGACACCACGGACAAATGATAAGGAAGATTCACCTTCAACATAAGAAACTAGTTATTAAAGTCATTAATACATAACCAAATAAAAAGTGCGAAAAGATTAAAAATAAAAAGTATTACACTAGACACTTGTCTTCACCAAGTGATGTAAGAGACTTAGGCAAACATGGCCTTTGATTGTCAAGAACTCTTACGATCAATCTTGGATCCCGAGACTACTCACACACTCTATGATGGATGATGGTGGTGGATGATGGTGCTGTGGTGGTGGTGGAGTGTGGGTGAAGTGTGAGAGAGGTGGTGTGCCAAGGGATGGTTTGCAAATGAGCCAAGCACCCCTATTTATAGCCTGCACAGAAGCTCGGGCATGGCCCCGTGTCCATTGGGCACGGCCCCGTGTCCATCCCTCTTCTCTTTCTTCATTAATTGCAGTTTGTCTGCATTAGTTGACCACGACCCCGTGTCCGCTGGGCACGACCCCGTGTGCAGAAGCGTATCTGTACTATCAAGATTTCCTCAGATTCTGCGAATCTTAGAGTTGACCACGGCCCCGTGTCCGCTGGGCACGCCCCCGTGGTGGGTGATAGAAGCTTCTACAACTTTGTCTTTTCCGCAGACACCTGGGCACGCCCCCGTGCTCACTGAGCACGGGGCGTGTTCAGCCTTCTGTTTTCTTTTTTTTGCTTGGGAAGATGTTTTCGGGGGGTCGGACATGCCACGTTTGTTCCTTTTCTTGTGTTTATGTTAGATTTAGCTGCATTTTTGCTTCTTTTGTTCATTTGAGCTCATTTAATCCTGAAAATACAAAAGGAAGACAAAAACACACTTTTTCCAACATTAGTACTAAAAAAGGGTTAGTTTTATGCCACATTTGATGTAATTTATATGTTGCATTTTGCGCACATCAAATACCCCCACACTTGAATCTTTGCTTGTCCTCAAGCAAAACTCTTTATAATGTGGCTTACACTCCCAAATGGAATGGGTAGAAGAGAAGGTTTTTGGGCTTGTCATAGAGTGTCGGGATTTTCAAGATTCTTTATTAAGTTTTATTTTTATTTATTTACAATCCTATTTGTCATGATTTATTTAAAACATTACATAAGATAAATTACTTATTAGGGCATTACATGCCTTTTTTAAAATTTCATTTATATACAAGTTCACATACCTCACGGGGGATCACTCAACACTCGGCCGAAGATGTATTTTAGTGAATCACTCGAGAGTGGCATGGAACTTACTACTACCATAAGCTTGCCAAGCAATCAATCCTCCTCCTTTTTAACTATACACATTTGTAAATATCAAGAGGACTTTTGGGTGAAGGGTTAGGCTTGGGTTAAAGGTAGGTGGTTGGGTTAGTGGTTAGTAAAAGGGCGAAAGGCGTAAAAAGCGTCGGTTTTCGTGAGACTTTTTATTTTTGTAACTTTTTATTTTGATGAAGCACTTTTTCAAACAAAGTCCCTTTTTGATAAACTTGTTTATTTATTTTGGCTTCATCATCATCATTTTATTTTATTTTTTGATAAGGAAGTCATAAGAAAAACCGAGCTTTGTTACTAAAATAAAGGGTAAAAAATGAAAAGGGTTTTGGTGGGTAAAAGGGTGTTTGTTTTGGGTTAAGAAATAAAAAGGTTTAGGCTCAAAGGGGTTAACTAGGGGGATTTTGGGTAGGTGGTAAAAAAAATAATGGTGTAGAAATAAAAAGGGTTAGTCCTAATGCCTCCATCATTTACTTACTCGGGTTTAAGTTGGTAAGGAACGGGAATGTATCGTCGTGGCAAGTTCTAGAGTCGTAAGAACCAAGCGGCTATTCACACAAGAAACGAAGAATGAGCATTTAGTTAAAAGATGTGTATTTGTATGCTCAATAAAGGCTCACAACTCACTTTTTGTGGGAATGGGTTTTTATGTGATCAAGTATATATAATCAAATTTTAACTAAACTTGTCATGCCGTTTCATAATTTTCTTATGTTGGTTCTTTTTATCACGACGCTATCGGTTGTAAATTTATAAAAATATAACTTTTTAGAACTTGAAATTCCCAAATTAAACCTAGACAAGTAAAAAAAATGAAATTTTTGAAAAAAAAAAAATTGGGGTGATTAGTGGTTCCAATAGAGTTTTGTGTAAGGCTTGTAATTAGGACTTGCAAGATTCAAGGTTTTAGTATCCCCCCCACACTTAAATTACACATTGTCCTCAATGTGTCCCAAAAATAAGTTTTTAGGTTGATTGAATGTGTAAAAATGTGTGAAAAATCAAAAATTTATTTTACTTGGCGTCTGGACACGACCCCGTGGTGTCCGGGCACGGCCCCGTGTTCAGATCGCCAGTAACAGAGATTAGTAAAAAGAAACAGAAGCCTAGGCACGGGGGCGTGTTCATCGAGCATGCCCCGTGTCCAGTTACCTGAACTGGGCATTTTCTGCAGATGGTTGGGCACGAGCCGTGTTGGGTGAGCACGGCCCCGTGCTGCACTTGCTGTAATGAAGAAAAATTTGTCGGGTGGCCCTGTTTTTGTTCATGGGGTGCTGGTTCAAGTTTCCCTTAGTATCCTTCACCATCCCGAGTGTGTTTTATCCATTACAACATCATCCAAACACCAATTTAACTAAAACCATCATTCATTTAAATAGAGAGAATTACATAATATTCCTAGAAAATTAAAAACAAAGTAGAAAAATAAAATTTAAGGGTCCTAAATTAGATAGGTCAAGTGATACATAAAATCATCCTAAGGAGCACTACTTTTACGATAGGGACCAAAATTCAGGAAATAGTTTTCCGGTATCTAAAAGCTTCGTAGAACTCCAAGCCGAGGAGTGTTCCCTAGATGTTGTTAAAGCCATTCTTCTATCTCTCTCGGGAGGAAGAAGGAGGCTTCATTTTCCTCAACATCTTGTGGAGGGGGAGTGACACCAACTGGAACCCCTTGTAGTATGTCTCGAGGGGGTTCCAGGTGTATGGCGTACCATTCGGCCGGTATGATGACTTCCGGTACCACATTCCATGCCCTTTGGGTGATAATTGGTACCAAAGGAGGAGAGGCGAGAATGTTCAACCTTTGGTGCAAAAGGTTGACCTCTCGAAGACATCCCTCTAGCCCCACCGTCAAATGATTAATACGGTTGACCAATGCTTCTTCCACCCCCGTCATGTCATCAATGGCCTCTCTTAAGGCGTAAACGTAATTCACAAGAGAATCTTCAACCGTTGATGACCTCCTCCCTTGTCGGTTGTTCCTGGAGTGCGATGAAGACGTTCCGCTAGTTCTGCTCGCCATTCTGAGAAAACAGACCAAAAAGAGTTCAATCTTTATGGAACAGTACCTCGGACACGGCCCCGTGCTCGTTGAGCACGACCCCGTGTTCCGATGTCTGCAGATTTTTGGAACAAGGAATCTCGGAGTTTTAAATTATTTTTAAGGTTTCTAAAGCATTTTTAAGCAGAAATAACTTAAAACACTGTTGTAGAACTTATTTTTAACAAGATTCCTTGAGTAAAAATCTATCAAACATCTCCTTAAAGCTTGGAACCATGGTGATTTCAAGCTCTAATGGAGGTATTGAGTGAAAAATTGAAGGTAATGAACAAAAATGGAAAAGACAAGATGGTTGTTGAGAACCTTCCTTAGAATATACCTAGGATGGTATGTGTGAAGATCCCAGCAAATCTTTGTCTTTGGAGTGGTCCAAATGAGCAGGAATCTTGCTGCCTTTATAGAAAACGACAGCACGCTGCGCACGGCCCCGTGTTGGCTGGGCACGGCCCCGTGTGCAGACAGGATCCTGACACATTTTGTCTGTATTCTGACAAAAAGTCAGAAAGGAATCTTTTGGTGGACACGGGGGCGTGTTGACCTGGACACGGCCCCGTGTCTAGAGGCTGTTTATGAAGTTTCGTCTATTTCTAAGGAACTTATCCGGATCGGGTGGTTCCTTACTGGATGGAACAACCCCAAAGTGCCTGAGATACCTTAATTTCTCTAGATTAAGATGAGAACGCAAGAGGTTGTCGGTGAGGGTGATTCCTATGCTAAATGTAGGTGGACAAGTCCAACCCTTTCCCGGGCTCTCGTTAAAGAAGGTGTATGCCAAATCGCTCAGGTCTATGTATGCACCGAACGAAGTCGATGGAGAGTCCTTCACGGCACAATCGACACAGGGACGACTATCGCCCAAGTCTTCGCTAGAGTTGGAGGTAAAATCGGGAACAACGAAGTTGTTTTTATTCGAATGCGATCCCAACAATTCTTCTTGGGTATCGTCTTGAGATAGAAAGTCTAACTTAAGTTCTGTTAACCAATTAAGAATTAGATCTTCTATTTGAAATAGTTCATCAAGAAGCATTTCTCCTAGAAGGTCCGGTTGAGAGCATTCGAGGGAGAGATAGGGATTATTTTTACTTTCGCCCCTCTTAAGGCTACAGGAAAACAATGGGTCTATATAATGGGACTTATAATTTAGGAAATAACATTCTAAATCTTTATGAGAGCCACCACATATTTGACATCACGTACCATAACAGTGTCGAAAGTAAAAAATATCAGTATCACTCATGTTTGTGTCAGAAATTACCAATCGTCGGGATCTTACGGTTCTGTTTTCAGTAACTGAAACTTGGGCACGAGGCGTGTTGAGTGGGCATGGCCCCGTGTTCAGCTAACTGTCTGACTTAAAACAGGATTGTCAGTTCCAAAGATTGGGCACGGGGCGTGTTCAGCGGGCACGGCCCATGCTAAGTTCTGCAGAAGATGAAAAATTAAGAAAATCCTAAAAAAACATAAAAATTAGAAAAAACGATTAGGCCGTTGATTCCTAACTTTCTTAAAATCCTTGTGTCCCCGGCAACGGCGCCATAAACTTTATGTGCGTTAGGTGTAATATATTTTTTGATGTATATTTTAAGCCCTTTTACACTTTTTAGCCAAGTTTTAATTTTATAAAACACGATATTTACTAACACTAAACACACATATGGGCAAGTGCACCCATCGTGAGCGTAGTATAGTGTTGGTAAGATACCGAGGTCGTCCAAGGACACAAGAGCTTTTAATACCGGTTTATCCTCAACGTCTAATCAAATCAAAATTTAGAAAAAGGTTTTAAACTAGAAAATAAAAACTAAAAATGCTGAAAAATAAAAGTAAAAACAGATAGACAAGATGAATCACTTGGATCCGACTCGTGTTTAGTGTAACCTTTGAGTATTTCCGCACTTTTGCACTTTTTAAGAGATTATCTTAGATATTGTAGTAGGCCCCTCTTTTGAAGGTGACGTTACCCTCAACCCAGTAGTTTGAGTCAGCAAGGATACAATCCTAAAGGGTTGGATTATTGAAAGATAATTAATTAAGTTATTAATGCATAATGTGGTAGGCCCCTCTTTTGAAGGTGACGTTACCCTCGGCTAAGTAGTCTGAGTAAGCAGAGATATAGTCCTAAGTAGCCGGGTTAAAGTTTTAAAAGTAGCTTACATATGAGGGGATCAAAGAGTTTGGACCCCCGCCATCCAATACCGGTGGGTATTGAAGGAGGTCCTACTAAATTTGACCGAGTTCCTTGCAGGATCTATACACTGAACAAGGCAAGACTCTTACCAAAACATTCCCTTAACCCCTGACCAGGTAGCCAACATACCTCCATATAGACCGTGGAGATATGAATGGTGAAAATCTTTTATTTTATATAGACAGTAAAATAATGCCAAGACACCACAGACAAATGATAAGGAAGATTCACCTTCAACATAAGAAACTAGTTATTAAAGTCATTAATACATAACCAAATAAAAAGTGCGAAAAGATTAAAAATAAAAAGTATTACACTAGATACTTGTCTTCACCAAGTGATGTAAGAGACTTAGGCAAACATGGCCTTTGATTGTCAAGAACTCTTACGATCAATCTTGGAGCCCGAGACTACTCACACACTCTATGATGGATGATGGATGATGGTGGTGGATGATGGTGTTGTTGTGGTGGTGGAGTGTGGGTGAAGTGTGAGAGAGGTGGTGTGCCAAGGGATGGTTTGCAAATGAGCCAAGCACCCCTATTTATAGCCTACACAGAAGCTCGGGCACGGCCCCGTGTCTATCCCTCTTCTCTTTCTTCATTAATTGCAGTTTGTCTGCATTAGTTGACCACGACCCTGTGTCCGTTGGGCACGACCCCGTGTGCAGAAGCGTATCTGTACTATCAAGATTTCCTCAGATTCTGCGAATCTCAGAGTTGACCACGGCCCCGTGTCCGCTGGGCACGCCCCCGTGGTGGGTGATAGAAGCTTCTACAACTTTGTCTTTTCCTCAGACACTTGGGCACGCCCCCGTGCTCACTGAGCACGGGGCGTCTTCAGCCTTCTGTTTTCTTGTTTTTGCTTGGGAAGATGCTGTCGGGGGGTCGGGCATGCCACGTTTGTTCCTTTTCTTATGTTTATGTTAGATTTAGCTGCATTTTTGCTTCTTTTGTTCATTTGAGCTCATTTAATCCTGAAAATACAAAAGGAAGACAAAAACACACTTTTTCCAACATTAGTACTAAAAAGGGTTAGTTTTATGCCACATTTGATGTAATTTATATGTTGCATTTTGCGCACATCAGTACCAACTTTTTCTCCATTCCTCGGAGATATTCAACCTGAATGTTCTCTTTCTTAAGAGCTTCTCTTTGTGCAGTACGAATACGCAACGTGAGGTCCGTCTGAATAATCATCTCTAAAGCCCTAACCCTTATGGGCTTGATCCTTTCCTTTCGACTTAAGGCATCTGCTACCACATTCGTCTTCCCTGGATGATACTTGATCTCGCAGTCATAATCATTTAACAACTCAACCCATCGTCGCTGTCTCATGTTAAGCTCTTTCTGATCGAATATGTGCTGAAGGCTCTTGTGATCCGTGAAAATAGTACATCGTGTACCAAACATATAATGTCGCCAAATCTTCAAAGCAAACACCATTGCGCCTAATTCCAAATCATGCGTGGTGTAGTTCTTTTCATGGACCTTCAGTTGGCATGAAGCATAAGCGATAACCTTCTAGCGTTGCATTAGCACACAACCCACTCCCTGACGCGAGGCGTCAAAGTATACCACGAAGTCGTCGATGCCTTCGGGTAAGGATAATATAGGTGCATCGCATAGCTTATTCTTAAGCAGCTAAAATGCTTCTTCTTGTTTGTCTCCCCATTCGTACTTCTTGTCCTTCTGAGTGAGGGAGGTCAACGGTTGACCTATCTTGGAGAAATCCTCAATGAATCTGCGTTAATACCCTGCTAAGCCCAAAAACAGTCAGATCTCGATTGGCGTCTTCGAAGTTTCCCAGTTCTTGATTCCCTCGATCTTGGTGGGATCCACATGAATACCATTCTCATTTACCACGTGACCGAGGAACTGTACTTCACGTATCCAAAACTCGCACTTAGAGAACTTTGCGTAGAGCTTTTCCTTCTTTAGCAGCTCTAGGATGGCTCTGAGGTGTTGCTCATGGTCTTCCTTTGTTCGCGAATAGATCAAAATATCATCGATAAATACGATCACGAATTTATCGAGATATGCCTTGCAAATCCGATTCATCAAGTCCATAAATATTGCTGGTGCATTTGTCAACCCAAACGGCATTACTAGAAACTCGTAATGTCCATAACGAGTTCTGAAGGCAGTCTTCGGTATACTTTCTTCTTGAATCCGCAGCTGGTGATAACATGATCGAAGATCAATCTTGGAATAGTAGCTGGAGCCCTGAAGTTGGTCGAATAAATCATCAATCCTCAGCAAGGGATACCGATTCTTGATGGTTAACTTGTTCAGCTCCCGGTAGTCGATACACATTCGAAAACTACCGTCCTTCTTCTTGACGAACAGCACTAGAGCTCCCCAAGGCGATTAGCATGTTATAAGGTTAAATGATAAACTTAATATAAGATCCGTGTGATGAAAAGGTTTTGATGAATGAAGAATAAGCTAACTATCTTGAGAATGATATATGATAGTTGATGCTTGATAAGCGACATGGAAGCTTGGGAAAGAAGTGGGTCAAACTGGACTAATGCGCACGGGAAGCATATTCGAATGCTATGTAAGTAAAGCTTACACCCCTTTTTGTAGAATATCTATTCAATGTACAGATTACGAACATGGTAACTAAATATGTAAATTATGATGTTCCGACAAGTTTTGGTATGGGTCGGAACATGTGATTATGTTAAGAAACTAAGTTTGATGGTCAAAGGGTAAAAAGGGTATTATGGTAATTTTGGTTACGAGATAACGAAGGAATAAGTTACATGGATGGGATAATGAATAACTAAAATCCCACAAGGATAAAATGGACATCTAGACTTAACGGGTCAAATGGTGAAGACATTACCATTTGGCGATATTGACTAATGAATTGTTTTGTCAAGTATTATGCATTCACAGGATGAATAGCGAAAGGAATTATGTTGCTATTAACTAACCATTTAGTGCACGAAGTATTAAAACGGGTCATAGCTTTGATCCGAGCCATGTATGTGCGATTAGAGTTGTAGTTAAGTCGTGGGATTAGTCAAATGTTTAAGGAAGCCTTTTGTAGTAAAGGATGGAACAGAGTTGACAAAAACGCCCTGGATGGGTAAATCAGGAAAACGGTCTTAAAAGTTGATTAGAAACAAGCTATTTGATTAAGTGAATGTTTTGGAAAAGTAGGAAAGCGAGAAGTATGATTTTCGTAAGCCAAGGACCTTAAAATGCGCAAATAACTTTTACGGGTCAAAATAAGCTTTTGAGCAAAAATGGGTTAAGAGGATGCAAGACATTCGAGAATTTAATCTTTTATGATAGACGTCATTGATATTATTAGGTTCATAAGAATTTATGGTCAAACAAACGAGTTATGTTGATAAATGCATGAATGGGTCAAAATTTGGTAAAAGGGTAATAAGCCGAAGGCTTGAAGGTCCTAAATTTTGGTAGTCCGAATATTGGATTTTCCCTCCATGTGATGGAAAATTAAATTACGATCACGTAGGAAAAAGATTCATGTAAATCGGATAAAAATGAACAAGATATGCTCGTTTCCGTAAAATTCGGATGTGCTGGGAATATGCAACAACGAGCTGCAACATTCTGATCAAATGAGGGCGTCGCGCCACGCGACGGCAGGGGCATGTAGCCGTCGCGCGACGCGACGGGGGTATGTTTCGCCGAAAAGTGTTTAGCTGACTCGTTTGGCCTGGGAAACTTGTTTAAATGCGTTTTAAGCTTCGTATGACTAATTTAACTTACGTTTTTATGAGCATAAATGTATGCACACATGTAGATAGGTATGTATGTATGTTTGTATGTATCTATACACATATGTAGAATTGTATGTAAGCATGTATGCACCTACGTATGTATGTTTATAAGTATGTGAGCAAGTATACGCGGATATATGAAGGTATGTATGTGAGTTGGCATGTATGAGTTAGATATGTTGCAAGTAGGGATGTATGTATGTATATATGTATAATGTCATGAGTGTAAGTAATGATGTAGGTATGTGTGTATGTAGATACGTATGTAATGATGTAGATGTGTTTATATGTGCGTATGTACGCATGTATGTAATTGGTTACGTGTGAATGTATGAATATGAATATGTATAAGTATGTATGAAAGTAGATACGCAAGTATCCAATGAAATTGAGTACTAACGATAATATTAGCATACCTGGTGAATGAAGTGTAATGCAGGAATAGCAAAGAAGTCTCACCACGGATTGTATGATCAGATGGAAAGCCGGGATGTAAAGGGTTAACGGAATGAAAAGTAAATGTGAACAAATCTTGTATGTTTATAATGCGTACTAATGTTATGAATTTTATGTGGTGAGCGCAGGTAGTACGAAACACGAGGATCATCAAGGAATAGAGATCGAGGACCGAGTCACAAGATAGATTGTACGGAAACGTTAGTGTGTGTAGTGTAATAAACACAAGTCATGTTTTTATTTGGTAAATGAGTCGATTTAATGACTTTATGCAAAAGAGTAATCTTTAAAATGAAACTTTAAAGCAAGCCAAAGTATTATAAAGAAAGAAATTTTATGTCATGAGCTTCTGCTTTGACTTTTTTTCAAATACGAACTAGGGTCTTACAAGTTGGTATCAGAGCCCGGTTTGAGAGAATCAAGTACGAAAGGGTAGGTACTTGAACTCAAACCTGTGTGCTCTTGTGATAAGGAACCCGTACAATCCATGACTCGATCAAGATCTAAAGGTAGAAATGGAATGAAAGTGTGTATGTATGCATTTATATGAAGAAACTAACGGTTATGTTATGTGTAAGGTAAGCATAACTGCTTGGAAAGGATGATCCGTGAATGCGGTCTAGGACCGGCATCAAGGCAAGTGATAAGACAAATTGACCCCAGGTACGTAAATTTAATGTGTGGGCATATGAAGTGGTATAATTAAGCAAGTGAAAGAAAATTTTAAATGAAATATAATAATGACATAGCAATGAAGTCTTGAAAATGTTACACGTGCCGAAACTTAATTCTTTGGACATAAGGTGGTGATTACACGAAGACACGAAACTAGTATGTGGATTGTGTACCTGGCAAGTACACAAGAAACGTATGACGTTCGTGAGACCGTGATAATTGTTACAGGTATGTCCGTTAGAATTAGGTAGTAGGTGGACGCGAGGGTAAAGAGAAATGTAAGACTTTCAGGAATGAAAGTATGAATGATATGCTAGAATCCGCGGGACGGATTTGAAACATGAAAGGAATGAAAGTATGAATGATGTGTTAGAATCCGCGAGACGGATTCGAAGCATGAAAGGAATGAAGTATGAATGACCTGTTTGAATCCGC
Organism: Helianthus tuberosus; assembly: GCA_030545235.1. Classification (NCBI taxonomy): domain Eukaryota; kingdom Viridiplantae; phylum Streptophyta; class Magnoliopsida; order Asterales; family Asteraceae; genus Helianthus; species Helianthus tuberosus. The sequence goes on along the minus strand of CM060354.1, from coordinate 34,161,312 downwards.
GAGACAGATTTAAGGAATGAAAGGCATGAATGGAATGTTTGAATCCGTAAAACGGATTCAAGGAAATGATATGTCTGAATCCGCGAGACGGATTCAACACATGTAAAGAATAAAGGATGTGAATGATATGTTTGAATCCGCGAGGTGGATTTAAAGGATAGAAGGAAGAAAATGTGTGAATGGTATGTTTGGAACCGCTAGACGGATTCAAAACATAGAAGTAATGAAAGGTATGGATGTTACGTTTGAATCCGCGGGACGGATTTAAAATATAAAAAAGATGAAATTAGTCCACATCAGAATGTGACGATAGTTTGACCATGGTTGCGTCAAATGAGTCATATGAGTAAATGTAAAGTAACTGAATGAAAGAATGATGTAATGAAAGTCCTTGCAAGTAAGCATGAATGGAAAGAAGTACAAACGTGTGCCTCAATACATGTATGATAATTAAGAAATGTCAGTTTGGCCTTGAAAATTCAAACTGCGAAGGTTGACGAAATAAGTAACTGGAATGAAAGAATTGCGTGTGAGGAATGAAATGTGTGACACATTATAGCGTGTATGTAAGAAATTGTATAAGAATTATAGGTGAGTATTCACCTAATAGAATGAATGTTTGAATGAAATGTGCTAACTGCTAAATTTGTTGATGATAATGTTAGAACCCTTGATGTGATGAAACCAATCGAATTGGTGGAAGGATGTGTACGAGCGAAGGCACATTACACAGGTAAATGGAATCTAACCTAGTACGGCTAGTACTTGTGAAGAGTGCGGATCGATCTGGGTTACGGATCGTCGATTGCTGATATGAGATGAGGTTAGTAAAAGGTCTAACTTATGTTGGATAAGCACGAATTGGTAGATTGAAAATGACCTATGAAGGGAATGACTGAATGAGTATGATATAGTAGGGAATGTATGATTTCTAATAGTTGACATAAGAAGAAAACTATGTCATTAAGAAGTGAATCTTAGGGGTTTTGAGTGAAAGTTTCGAGTATTGGTTAAACTCTCGTATAATGAATTTGCATGACACGTAGACTTATGCGAATTAATTAATGCATGAAATGAGAGTAATAGTGATGTAGAATGAATGACGTGAGTTGAAGGTAAAGTAAGGATATGTATGGTACAAACAACTATGGAAAATGTAGAATGATGTTAACCTGGGAGTTAAGTAAGTATGTATGATCATGAAATAGTAACTTCGTTACAATAACAAAACAATAATTAAATGTCATGTAATATATATAGAATGTAATCTTAAAGGATGAGACAAAGGTATTAGATCTGTTATGAATGGATCATATGAAAATAAGCATTACTATAAGTTTGGATGAATATGTATATTGACCTGTTACTAACGGGTCGAGGAAGTAAGAATGTTAGGTGAAAGTATGCCATGGAAAGTATACACTTGCTAAGAAGTTAATTTGTATGAATAAATATGAATTGAAATAAGATAATTACTTATAATTATGATGTGACTATGAAGTCAAACATATATGTGTATGTGTAAATGGAAGAGAGAAAGGTTTCGGGGACGAAACCTTAGTTAAGGAGGGTAGACTTGTAACACCCCAAAACCCGAATGTTTATATTCGGTAAATGTTCTGATATGGTACATCATGAAATAAACAACTAGGCTATTTAACCTAGTTAGGAATGTGGTAAAAAGCAATTAAAGGATGATAGTTGTGCCAATATTATTTAGTGGCAAACTTGAGGGACTAAAGTGGGGCAAAATAAAAGTTGAATTTAATATATGAAAAACACACACAAACACACAAATCGTGTGTTCTAGAAACAAGCAGGATCTCCATGAGCTCAAGAAGCCCTAAGCATGAAGAATCATCAAATTGAAGGGTGAATCGAGGTCTAAATTCATGAATAAACACGGATTAATGATCACCTACACGAGGGGATCATAAGGTATGTCTTAAAAGTTAGATTGGTGATCTTTCACGAAGTGGGTTATGATGTAAATTGTGAATTTGTTTGAAATTGAGAACGGGTGTGTGTTAGAATCATCATATAGAACATAGATTATGCATGGTTTAGGTTAATTTGATGTTTAAGGGTGAAACCCGTTTGTTATGGTGAAGATGATGACATGGGTAAATCATCCATGTCCAAATTCTTGCTTATTATTGATGTATTTTGATATATATGATGGATTCTTGTTAGAGGAATTGAAAGAAATGTGATACTAGTAGGTTTAATGTTTATATATGGATGATTCATGTTGATTAGAATGAGGAATTTGATGAATTATGTGTGAGATTAGAAGGATATGCATGAATTAGTTGTATACTATGCTTAGGAGGTAGTATACACACCAAATGTAAGATGAACTTATGAGGAATTTGAGATTAGATCACTTATAAGTGATTAACAAAGTAGTTATAAAGTGGGTTTTGATGATATGATAAAAGTAATGATAGGCTTACGTTAATGATGTTTGAAAATCATATATGCGTATGTATGTTTAAAGAAATTGGATAAGAAAGGATGGATTAGCATGTTATAAGGTTAAATGATAAACTGAATATAAGATCTGTGTGATGAAAAGGTTGTGATGAATGATGAATAAGCTAACTATCTTGAGAATGATAAATGATAGTTGATGCTTGATAAGCGACATGGAAGCCTGGGAAAGAAGCGGGTCAAACGGGACTAATGCGCACGGGAAGCATATTCGGATGCTATGTAAGTAAAGCTTACACCCCTTTTTGTAGAATATCTATTCAATGTACAGATTACGAACATGGTAACTAAATATGTAAATTATGATGTTCCGACAAGTTTTGGTATGGGTCGGAACATGTGATTATGTTAAGAAACTAAGTTTGATGGTCAAAAAGGGTAAAAAGGGTATTATGGTAATTTTGGTTACGAGATAACGAAGGAATAAGTTACATGGATGGGATAATGAATAACTAAAATCCCACAAGGATAAAATGGACATCTAGACTTAACGGGTCAAATGGTGAAGACATTACCATTTGGCGATATTGACTAATGAATGGTTTTGTCAAGTATTATGCATTCACAGGATGAATAGCGAAAGGAATTATGTTGCTATTAACTAACCATTTAGTGCACGAAGTATTAAAATGGTTCATAGCTTTGATCTGAGCCAGGTATGTGCGATTAGAGTTGTACTTAAGTCGTGGGATTAGTCAAATGTTTAAGGAAGCCCTTTGTAGTAAAGGATGGAACAAAGTTGACAAAAATGCCCTTGATGGGTAAATCGGGCAAACGGCCTTAAAAGTTGATTAGAAACAAGCTATTTGATTAAGTGAATGTTTTGGAAAAGTAGGAAAGCGAGAAGTATGATTTTCGTAAGCCAAGGACCTTAAAATGCGCAAATAACTTTTACGGGTCAAAATAAGCTTTTGAGCGAAAATGGGTTAAGAGGATGCAAGACATTCGAGAATTTAATCTTTTATGATAGACGTCATTGATATTATTAGGTTCATAAGAAGTTATGGTCAAACAAACGAGTTATGTTGATAAATGCATGAACGGGTCAAAATTTGGTAAAAGGGTAATAAGCCGAAGGCTTGAAGGTCCTAAATTTCGGTAGTCCGAATATTGGATTTTCACTCCATGTGATGTAAAATTAACTTACGATCACGTAGGAAAAAGAATCATGTAAATCGGATAAAAAATGAACAAGATATGCTCGTTTCCGTAAAATCCGGATGTGCTGGGAATATGCAGCAACCAGCTGCAACATTCTGATCAAATGAGGGAGTCGCGCCACGTGACGGCAGGGGCATGTAGCCGTCGCGCGACCCGACGGGGGTATGTTTCGCCGAAAAGTGTTTAGCTGACTCGTTTGGCCTGGGAAACTCGTTTAAATGCGCTTTAAGCTTCGTATGACTAATTTAACTTACGTTTTTATGAGCATAAGTGTATGCACACATGTAGATAGGTATGTATGTATGTTTGTATGTATCTATACACATATGTAGAAATGTATGTAAGCATGTATGCACCTACGTATGTATGTTTATAAGTATGTGAGCAAGTATACGCGGATATATGAAGATATGTATGTGAGTAGGCATGTATGAGTTAGATATGCTGCAAGTAGGGATGTATGTATGTATATATGTATAATGTCATGAGTGTACGTAATGACGTAGGTATGTGTGTATGTAGATACGTATGTAATGATGTAGATGTGTTTATATGTGGGTATGTACGCATGTATGTAATTGGTTACGTGTGAATGTATGAATATGTACAAGTATGTAAGAAAGTAGGTACGCAAGTATCCAATGAAATTGAGTACTAACGATAATATTAGCATGCCTGGTGAATGAAGTGTAACGCAAGAATAGCAAAAAAGTCTCACCACGGATTGTATGATCAGATGGAAAGCCGGGATGTAAAGGGTTAACGGAACGAAAAGTAAACGTGAATAAATCTTGTATGTTTATAATACGTACTAATGTTATGAATTTTATGTGGTGAGCGCATGTAGTATGAAACATGAGGATCATCAAGGAATAGAGATCGAGGACCGAGTCACAAGAAAGATTGTACGAAAACGTTAGTGTGTGTAATGTAATAAACACAAGTCATGTTTTTATTTGGTAAATGAGTCAATTTGATGACTTTATGCAAAAGTGTAATCTTTAAAATGAAACTTTAAAGCAAGCCAAAGTATTATAAAGAAAGAAATTTTATGTCATGAGCTTCCGCTGCGACTTTTTGTCAAATACGAACTATGGTCTTACATATAATCGGCACCAGTATCAAATAGCACAGATGCAAAATGTTGATTAATAGGGAATGTACCAGTAACCACGTTCGGATCCTTGCGTGCTTCCCTAGATCCAATGTTAAACACTCTTCCACGAGCTTGGCTATTCTTTGGGCAATCCCGCTTAAAATGCCCTATTTCACCACAACCAGAGCAACCTTGACCGCGTCCATTTCCAGTACCACCCTAATTATTGGTGTGGTTGTGTCATCCTCGGTTTCCATTTCCGGCCGGGTTTCCGTTTCCGGCCTGGTTTCCGTTTCCACCGCGGTTCTGATTGTAACACCCTAGTTACTATTTAACGGTTTTACATGTAAATATCAACAATTAGATGTATAGTTAAGACTACACATACTATAAAAATACGGGTTTATTAAAACTTTTACAAATCATAAGTTATTCAACATAACGTGATCGGAATCGTCGTTTAAATTTACGACGAGGCAATGTGCGGAAGCATGAAATCTTTATTGTGTTTGGTTCTTCGTTGAGCTTGATCGTCTTCCGGCATCCAAAATGTACCTACTTTTCATAAACATGAAATGATTTAGTCATACGGAGTCTAAAACGTGTCTAAACGAGTCCGGAAAGCGAAACTGATTAAAAATTACATTTTTGTTACAGGGTCTACCGTAAATTACGGTGGCTACCGTAATTTACGGTAGCCCCTGGATATTGATTTTTCCACCGTAAATCAGTGGATATGTGGCGTAAAGATTTTAAGGCTACCGTAAGTTACGGTGGCTACCGTAAGTTACGGTGGCCTCTGCAGGATTTTCCAAGTTTGCCGTTTTCTAAAACGAAAACCTTCATAACTTTTAATCCGCTTGTCCGTTTGACCTACTGTTTCTTCCTACGTGATTGTAATTTGATTCTCCATCTTATGGAGTTAACATCCGTATTGACAAATTTATAGAGTTTTAAGCTTTAGGCTTAAATTAAAATTTACCTATTTTGACCCATTCATGTAATTATCAAACAAACTTGTTTGTTTGATCCCAAATTCTCGTGAATCTCCTAATTTCTATATTGTCTATCATATTTGGCTCAAACCACGGGTTTCCTACGCGTTTTAAACCCGCTTATACTCAAGTGCTTATTTTGACCCGTTAAGGGCATTTATGTCCTTTTAAGTATAATTTCGCTCATTTACCTTATGCCTCATAATTCCACTCGTTCATTTTGGTTAGTCTTCCACCACAACTTTGAACGTGGTGGATTTAATGTAATAGGCTATTTATTCCGAGTTTTATCCCTCAAATATGTTATTTTTGCGGTAATACACATTTTAAGGCATTTAACCCTTGATAGTTTATGCCTACGATTTTCATACGCATCTAAAGGTTACAAAATCATAATATAAGTTCCTAACCAACCTTTATGGGTCGTTTGCCCAATTTACCCTTCAAGGGCATTTTACTCAACATTAGCCCCTCACTTACTACGAAGGGCTTTCGCTACATATTTGGCCATGAAGTATGTTATCCACAACCATATTTACACGTACCTGGCTCGGGTCAACTTATTGACCCGTTTCGATACCTTGCCTTAGTAACCGCTAAGTAATAGCGATGTAAGTATCCATTTGATATGTATTCCTGAAATCATACAACTCGACAAACCATTAGTCGATATTGTCAAAGGGTGATATTTTCACCCTTTTGACCCGTTTGATTTAATTGACCGATTATATTGGCGAGATGAAGGTTATTTCCATCTCGCTTAAACGACTCGCTCCAGTTTACATCGTGCGGTCATTTTAATTATAAATCACTTCTTAACACTTTTTGGCCTAACAAGGCTTTCAAAATAAAGTATCTTTCAAAACCAACAATTATTGTCAACGAGTGACCAAATTACAATTTTACCCTTATTGGTTATTATGATTTACCTTATATGGTAACCCTTAAAAGTACATGTTTCATTCGTCATAAGATGATCGAATTACCGATTTAACTCATTTTTAGCCATCACTATGGTTTCTTATCATATTTGATTATCTTGTTCCGTACGACTACACGCCGGAACACCATATCTCAATTAGGTATTTGTCTTATTCGTAATCAATACGACAAAGAATATTCCAACATATGTGACTAGTGTAAGCTATACTTACCTTGCATCCGAATTACGCTTTTCCTTCATTCTTGATTCGTTTGACCCGCTTCCTTCCCCAAGCTTTCACCTAGCTTGCCAAGCGTCAAACTATCATTGAAATTGTAAGATGGTTAAGTTAGTCATAATCATTTACAACTATTCCATCCTACGCTTCTTATATCGAATTTATCATTCGATCATATACTTGGTCGGTTTGACTTTTTAAAGTCAATCGACTTATCAACTTATTCAATGCACATTTGGTTTATTGAATTTCGCTTAGGCATTTCATCCGAACTCTTAACGAAATCAGATTTTACACACTAACTACTAGGTAACTTGATTTCAAGCCTCTATATCATGATCTTAACATCAATTCTCTTATATCATACAAAACCCATTTCGTGAGAAGTATGATCTTGTACTCAAATTCATGGTTTAATCGAGCACCTTCTATTTGTTATCATGCATGTTGATTCTAAGCATAGTTATATCATCAATTTCATCATAACATTAAAACCCACTTATCTAAGTGTGTTAATTCATCAAATCCCTCAATTCATAGCATGTTATGTATGATTTTCACTTAGGGTTTCGTTCCTAAGCAAGTATACATCACTAATCTAGCCATAGCTTCTATAATCCATGCCTAATTCGCGATTAGGATGATTATCAGATTTTTACAACTTCACGAATGTTAGAAATTCGACATACCTTACGATCCCCTTGACTTGGTGATCGTTAATCCACGTTCGGTTGTGAATTTAAGCGTCATTTGGCCCTCCAATTTGATGAATTTGGATTAGCCAGGGTTTGGAGCTCTTGCTCCTTCTCCTGGACGATTTCATGCACACACACATACCAAGTGTGTGTGTTGTGTTTTTTTTAATAAACCAAGTTTCCCACTCGGCAATATTAGTCCCTCATGTTTTATCTTGACCAATTGAAGCTATAACTCACCATTAGTCATTTGATCTCATGCTACCAACCAGGTTAATTATTCCTAGTTACCTTAACGGGTTCGGGAAGTTATAACATGTCATGTTTTAAGTCTCGTTAATTCGGGCCTTTTATAACTTTGTTCTCTCAAAGCATTTATTCTCCTTTTTATTAATTATTGGGCTTATTTATTTAAATTCTAATAAATTTCCGGGTTAATCTTTACCGCTAATGGTATTTTACCCGCTCTTTTGTATTAACGGGGTTTAATTACCAAACCCGTTTTCGGGGTGTTACACTGATTACCATTCTGATTCCCATTACCACCACGGTTACCGTTGCCATTACCATTTCCTCCTTGCCCACCATTTCCACGACCAGCTCCAAACCAACACGTTTCCTTAGAATGACCATTCCTTCCACAGTTACCACACTTCCTAAACCTGCACTGACCGGCATGATGAAACTAATATACATCACACTTTGGTAGAGTACCCATGTATCGTTTCCCTTTGTTCTCAGCATTTGCAGTGCCAGCTTGTGCCTCAACTGGCGGATTAGCGTCTCTGCGCTTGTTGGCATGGTTGTTGTTCGCACGAGTACCTTTCTTGAAGTTTGTGAACTTTCTCTTATTTTCTCCAGATGACTCCACATGAGTCTCTTTCTTCTTTGCGTCGGAAATCGAGAACTTTCCCAATCTAATGGTTTCCTATGTCAGTGCCACACTCAAGTCGATTGCCTCAGTAATTGTTGGTGGCTTGGAAGCAGTCACCATGCTCAGAATCTGAGGTGCCAAACCCCAGATGAAACGTTCTATCCTCTTAAACTCTGGTTCTACCAAGTAAGGAACCACGCGAGACAAATCATGGAATCTTTGCACATACTCAGCTACTTTAGGACCTTCCATTTTCAGATTCCAGAATTAAGTTTCCAACTTCTGGATTTCGGCTCGGGAGCAATACTTCTTTCGCATCAGTTCTTTCAATTCATCCCATGACAATGCATATGCCGCAGCCTCACCCAAAGTTTGAAACTGAAGGTTCCACCATGACAGAGACCCATCTAGAAACAGTCCAGAAATGTACATGACCTGATGCTCTGGAGCACATTTGCTCATCCTTAAGACAGAATCCGTCTTCTCAACCCATCTCACAAAAGCTACGGCACCCCGGGTGCCATCAAAATTCAGGGGCTTGCAGTCCAGAAACTGCTTATAGGTACAGCCTATTCACAAGCAACATCATTCACAGAAAGCATTAGCAAAGCACACTTGGAAATGTCCAAACGCATTGTAATGTGTCTTAGGTGACTAAACATTACCGTTAGGTGGGTTATTCCCTGAGGTACCCCCGCTGTGTTCGGAGCGAAGGGCCTCATGTTGTGCGATGGCCTGTGAGATGCGCTCTTGTAATTCTGCCTCGGTCGTGGGCAGTTGATTGTTCCTCCGAGGAGGCATTCTCCTTCTAAGAATAAGATTTGATAGGTCAGGTCTTATTCGTTAAGTAAATAAGTAATTGTCTAGAGGTCGTATGTATATATATATAAACAATCATCATATCAAACAATCATGCAACAACACAATCATAGTATAAATTTGTAACCCAACAATGTGTTTAGTGAGAACATGACGATTAAGCTTTCATTAATTACCGACCACAGTTACATTGTTTACAAAGGGTATCACATCAAAAGGAACACAGGGTCACACTACCCATGTTCAATAAGTTTGTCAATTTACAAAAATCACATGGTCAAAAAGTGGTCTTCAAAAGGATTCACAATCTCGGCTCAATAGTGGTGCTCTCACCAAAAGTAATGTAATCTGCATAAAACCAAAAACCAACTATGCTGATGGTGGAGGTGGAGGAGGAGGGAAGAAAAGCAAGCTGCGAACATGCGCAGGATCCTCCTCGAGCTCGTATACACGGCGAAGTAAGTAACTGATCTGCTGCTCGACAGTAAGAAAAAGAGCATCAAAACCTGGAAAAGGAGTAAGAGCAGCAGGGGGGTGTGCAAAAGGAGACGGTGATGAATGTGGAGGTACAAAAGTAGACTGACAGGGACAAGGTATAGGGCGTGGAGTCAGCTTGAGCTCTAAAACCCTGCGACTCAATACCTCAAATTGTAGCTGAAGCAATAAAAGCAACTCATCCCGTGTGTATCCAACGAAATGTGAGGGATGGTAGGGGTCTGAAATCGGCATGGGAGTACGGTGGGAACCATCGGAATGGCTCGTCAAGCGGTGAAGAAGTGAAGGGAGCAAACGGTGCCGTCTGAGGAATCTGAGGAAATGCTGCTGAAGCAAAAGGATCGTAACTAGGGTGCTGACCCAAAGTACCTTCCCCTGGACGGGGTGCAGGGATGTCCTGGAGGAAAACAATCAGCAAATCAGTGCGATGGACATCAGACTCTACAGGAGGGAGAGGAGCAACATAAGCGGGTGCGAGTGGAGGAATGAATGGCTCAACCACTGGAGGATCAACAGGTGCAGGAACTGGGTCAGGAATAAGAGGTGCAATGTCAGGTAACCCAAACGGGACATGGTCATGAGCAGGAATCGGCTCAGGGTCAACCGGTGCAACATCAGGCTGACCAAAATGAATAGGGTCCGGATCAGGGACATGCTCGGGTCGTGTGGAGGCGTGGGAACACGAGCAGGAGATGGAACAGAAGACATAGCGATGTCGTCGTCAGAATCGGTAGCATAGAGCTGTAGTCCGGCTGCCCGTAAGGCTGAAGAAGTCACAGACTCAAAGGAGTCTGAAACGGAATGCAAAATGGAATCAGAAGATATCTCAACGACAGGAACAGTAGGAGGTGGGACAGTTACAACATCCTCATCAATCTCCCCATCGTCCAGGGCGTCAACTGGGGGACCTTCTACAAACAAATCAACATTGTCATCGAACAGGTCATCGAAAGGCTAATCCTCGGGAGGGATGACCACAAGAGGAACAGGATCGAGGATCGGAGCCACGATGTGCTCACCATCGGGGTGACCAATGATGAGGTGATCATGGACTGGAGCAGGAATGACAAAAGGATCCTCGTCAGGGAAACCATCAGCAAGAGGTAAATCATCGCTAAAGTCTGGTAGCGCGAACGGCTGGAAGTCGTCCTTGTCCTCGGATAGCATGTCAGGATCACTCTCAGTGTCTGACGTAAATATCTTTGGCTCGGGTATCACCTCGTCGTCTGATACGACAGCCATCGGGTCATGGGTATCGGATACCCCACTCTCTGAAGATGACATAATGCCTGTAACATAACAATCATAACATGTGCACATAAATTAACCACTATCACTTAGTATGCAATCAAGACAGTTATCACTCAATCATGTATTCACTTTATCCCTCATGAATTTTTTCTATCTTTCTGTTGGAACCTGAAGGTTTATACATAGAGGATTGCATAGTTCAAGGGTTGGTTTTGTAAATGTTCACTTTATGTTTTGGGTCGATATGTGTTGTTTAGGTTTTGATAGATAGTTTCGAGTGGGCCTAGGGTAGCTACCCATACGTTTAGTATATAAGCAAACCTCAACCTTTAGGTTGAGGTTGATCAGTTGTTGCGCATAGAAGGCCATTCGAAACCTGTGAAGTTGTCTTGTATCAGTCATTGTTCAAGCTTTGAATGCAAGATAAACTGGTTTGTTTGTTTATTATTGGTTTCGATTATTTTATATTACTTGAATCCACTTGTGTTTGATTTCCGCACTTACACAAGTTGTTGTTTGATATCATTGAAAGATCCACACGGGTTTTACAATTGGTATCAGAGCCAAGAAACCAATTCTTGGTTCGGTTTTGATATCATTCGGATTCAAGAAGATTGTATTTATTACTGATCTTATTTACCAGTTCTGTTTTACAGGAATTTAGTTTGGTTTGGTGTGTTTTTCTTGATTTTAAGATTCACATCTTCAAACTGTTCTTAGCATATTCTACATAATTGGTGCTGATTTTGGTTTGTGTGATTTCTGATAGAGTGTTTGCTGATTTCTCGGAGGTTTGGTGATAAAAGAAAATTCGAAGATTTCAATATCTTTGAATTTTTGGAAAAGTGCTGAAAATCAGGGATTACGAGTCAACAGTATTATCTCACATCTGTTTTGCAGGTCTCGACTCGATATCAGCTACCGTCTCGAGTTGTCTTCATTTGGTCTCGACTCGCAACAACCAGTGGTCTCGAGTAGTCATCATTTGGTCTCGACTCGCAACAACCTGTGCTCTCGAGTAATCATCATCAAGGTCTCGACTCGCAACCATCTGTGGTCTCGAGTCATCATCATTGTAGTCTCGACTCACAACAAGCCGTGGTCTCAAGTTGGAACTTTTGACTCGCAATCTCTTGTCTCGACTCGAATCGACAAGCTGCAACGTGTTTTTGGACTTTGGACATTGAACATTGATCTTTGGACTTAAAACTAAATTAATTAATTAACAATTAATTAATCATGTCTGCAAATAATTTGACCTAGCTGCCCTTAACAAACAGCAAGAACTGGATTCAAAAGTTGGAACCACTACACGCATTCCAAGGTTGACTGATGCGAATGACTTTCCTGAGTGGAAGTGGCATTTTGAACAACATGTGAAGGTCAAAGATTCTAAAATTTGGCGAAGTATTCTGAGAGGTCCAAGGGAGATCATAATGGATAGTTCTACTGAACCTGGTGTAAAAGTAAAGAAACCCCTTAGCCAGTATACTGAAGAAGATTTCACAATAGTTGAAGAAGATGATAAAGCACTTTCCTATCTGACCATGGGATTGGGTCCAGACATTGCTATCGGTTTTCGTACTTGCAAATCAGCCAAAGAACTGTGGGAATCTCTGATAGATGTTTATGAAGGTAACGAGGATATGAAGGAGAGTCGAAGAAATTTGCTGAGACAAAATTTCAACAATTTCAACCATATCTATGGAGAAACTGTTGACAATCAACTTCAGAGGTTTGTCAAGCTGGTTACTCAAATGCAGATGGAAGAAATACATACATCAAATGCTTCAACAAATAGACAGCTTCTGAATGCGTTGCCTAAAAGTTGGGATCATCATGTTTCTATGATCAAGAAGACCAAAGATCTTGCTAGGTGCAGTCTGTCTGAGATGATTTCTCATATCAAGGCCTGTGAGTTGGATGATAAACAAAGGGAAACTAACTATAAGAACAGCATGCTAGCTGCAGGATTCTCTGTTGCTCCTGCTTCATCAAATAATAACAATGCAGCTCTCTTGTCTCAAGGAGGTTTTTAAATGTTTAGCAACGCGGCATCTGCTAAAGCTGCTCCTACTTTGGCAAATGTTTATTACTCTGGGTCTCCTGCTCCTTCACATTCTTCTGCTGCTGCTGCATCGTCCAATTCGCCTACTGTTGCTCCTACTTCTGCCGTGAAAAATGAGATGATTGCTTTCTTTACACAACAGTCTAAAGATAATCTGGATATCGCAGCCTCTGTTATAAATTGTTTGAATGCATTTGTTGCAGGAAAAATTGATCCTCCTAAGTCTGGAGATGACTTACATCAAATTCATCCTGATGATGTTGAAGAAATGGACATCACATGGCAGATGGCTATGGCTGCTTTCAGAGCAAGGAGATTTATGAAAAGAACTGGTAAAAACAGATGGGGTGCTTCGTTTACTGGAGCTTCTAAAGTGTCATTCAATCTGCGCTGTTACAATTGTCATGAGGAAGGACATTATGCACGTAACTGCACCAAGCCTCTAATTATTAGAGAACAGACTCCAGTCGAACCTGTTTCACCTAATCCAGAGAGAGCTCTTGTGACCACATCGAGTACAACTGCTGATGCTGATGCTGGTGGAAGTCCTCAAGCCTTGGTGGCTCAGCCAGATAGCAACTTTGATTGGACCTCATAAATGCAACGTCTGAACATCTCAGCTCCAGAAAATCAAGCTGTTGCAAACAACATTGCTTTCATGACCTCAGCTTCAAATGATCAAAACTCTGCACCCGAGGATGAGACTTCAGCTAAAAACCTTGCTCTCATGACCCAGATTATTTCAGCTCCAGTCAAAGGTCTCACCAAAGAAGGGGTACTTTCTGTTTTCTGTACTCCTGAGTGTAGAGAAAGGGTTGAAGCTTATAGAATACACAATGCTGAGCTAATTCAAGACTATCAAGATATAAAAAATAAAAACTTTACTTTATCGAAAAACGAAAAACTTTATAAAGAAAAAATTGAGGCTCAGCGGAAAGACATCATCAAACTCATAGATGATGTAAGTGTAAAAACAGCCCATTTCTTAGAGGCTCAGGAGAAAGTATGCATTTTGACTAAAGAACTGGAAGATATCAGAGATAGATATCAAATAAATGAATTCAATATTAAGAAATATGATTCTTCCAGCAAACTAGTTAAAAACTTGTGTGATCAACAGCTCGCATACAAGAAAAAGAAAGGGTGTGGATTGGGTTTCAATCAGGCTCCTCCTCCTTATAATGACAATTATACTTATTTACCTATGACTGAGGAGGAGATGATGAATGAAAGTAAAATGACTTATGGTCCCAAAAACAATAAGTCATCATTTAATGACAGACCAGTTGAGAAACAAAAGTCTACTCCAATAAATTTTGTTTCTAAAGGCTTAATTGATCCTAACGCTTCGTCTTCATGTGCAGATAAAGTATCTGAAGTAAAGTGTGGAGATGTTCTTGGGAGTGAACCAATTGTTCATTCTAATATTTCTGAAAATTATTTTGAACAAACTGAATCTGATATTGCTTTTAGTAGAACTTTGTTTGAGTCGTTTTGTGCTTATGTGTCGTCAAGTGAGCCTGATGTTTGGGGCAAAACTGATGATGTTTGTGATGAATCTTTGAACAATAATTGTGGTGATGATTGTGTTTCAGTTAATGCACCTGATTGTGATGTTTCTAATATTTCAGTTATTGACAGTGTTACAGGTGAGGTCCCTCAGGACACATTCAGTGAAACCACTGAAACTTCTTCTCAAGAAAATCAAGAGTATCCTGATTCTTCTTCTGAATATGTCTCAGTGGGTGTCCCTAATGTTGAATCTAGTGGGACCCCATTGGAAACTGTAGTTGAAAACAAACCTAAATCAGATTCACATGATACATGTGTTGATGAGACTTCAACATGTTCTAAAATTGAAACTGAAACTGAATTTAGTAAAGAAGAAAAGGGGTTTGAAATAAGTAAACAGTTACCAGAAAATGTTTTTGAACAGAAAACTGAAACTGGAACATTAGTTTTTCAAACAAATGATGATCACAGTAAAAGAGAGGTATCAAATTGTTCATCAACATCACATGATTGTGTCAATTCTAATCAGCAGACACCAAAATGCTCAAAACAGACACAGGCAAAACATACTAGAAAAACCAAAACGCCTCATCATTCAAAAACAAGCAAAGCTTCTTCAACAAAGTATCAAAATTTTCACACATTGAAACGACAAACATGTTTCAATTGTGGTACTGCTGGACACATTGCCAGAAACTGTGTTCAACTCCCAAGCGCACAGTCTAAGAAGAAGATTTTCCAGAATCAGAAGGTCAAGTCTAATCTATATCGTTGTTCAGAGTCAGTGACGACTGAAAGGTCTAAGACAATGAAGAACAACTATTGCAAGACTAAACCTTCTGATCAAGATTGGAATGCAGCCAAATGTAGAAATCAAAATCAAAAGAACAATTTTCAAAGAAATCAAAATAATGGTTTTGGTAACTACAATTCTAAATGGTCAAACACATTTTGGAAACCCAAAACTGCTGCTGCACTAGGGATGAGCATATGCCACCGAATACCGATCCCATACCGATCCCGATCCCGATCGGTATCCACTTTTTGGCGTTTTCGGTATCGGTACGGTACGGTATCGGTATTATACCGATACCGACCCTCAAAATACAGTATAATACCGATACCGTACCGTACCGATACCTAACCGACATGTTTCGGTATCGGTATCGGTACCTAGTTTGGGTGAAATTCGGGATCGGTATTAGGCGGTATCGGTATCGGTTCGGTATCGGATACCGATATACTCATCCCTATGTTGCACAATCTAATACATCTCGTCAAGGATCTCTCATGAAAAATCCTTCAAGATTTTTGAACAAAGATAATTTAATTTGGCAAAGAGTGACATATATTGATGCACAAGGAAAACCCAGATCCACCATGGGCTGGGTTCCTAGGTCTAACTAATCCCGCTAATCGTGCAGGAACAGTTGTGGAGGACTACCGTGCGACTTTGGTACATGGATAGTGGCTGTTCCAGGCACATGACGGGAGACTTATCCCAACTGATAAATGTAAAAGAATTTAATGGTGGATATGTCTCATTTGCGGGAGGAGAATCCGGAAGGATCACTTTAAAAGGAACAGTAAGAAACGGCGTTTTAAGCTTCGAGAATGTTAACTATGTTACAGAACTGAAACACAATCTGTTGAGCATTTCACAGATTTGTGATCGAGGAAATTCAGTTCACTTTACAAAGAAAGGATGTTATGTGCTGAAACCAGGGATTGTCATTCCTGAAGATTGGTTCTTAATGTCAGCAGATAGACGAGGAAATGCTTATGTTATTGATATGAACAAGAAACCGTGTGAAGAAGTTACTTGCCTATTCTCAAAGATTTCATAACATGATGGTCTACTGTGGCATCGTCGCCTTGGGCATGTGAACATGAAGAATCTGAATCGACTTGCTAAAGGTCAACTAGTCCATGATCTTCCAATCAAAGATTTCATGTTGGTGGAAAAATGTGTTGCTTGTGCAAAAGGAAAAGCACATCGAAAACCTCATAAGTCTAAATCTGCACCCTCAACGAAAGTTGTGCTCGAATTACTTCACATGGATCTTTTTGGTCCAGTGAATGTGCTGAGTATTGGCAAGAAAGCTTATTGTCTCGTAATAGTTGATGATTACTCACGTTACACCTGGGTGTATTTTCTTAGTCACAAGAATGAAACAGCAATCTTAGTGAAACAATTCGTTACTCTGGCCGAAAATCAAGCTAGTACGAAAGTGAAGGTTATTCGATCTGACAATGGGACAGAACTCAAGAACGTAACTCTGGATACATTCTGCTCTGAAAAGGGAATTGATCGTCAGTACAGTGCACCACGGACTCCTCAACAGAATGGAGTAGCTGAGAGAAGAAATCGTACTCTTATAGAGGCTGCACGGACTATGCTGGCTGACTCGAAGCTTCCTAGTTTCTTTTGGGCTGAGGCAGTTAGCACGGCTTGTTACGTCCAGAATCATGCTTTAGTAAACAAACGTCATATGAAAACTCCTTATGAGATTCTGGAAGGACGTAAACCTTCGGTTTCACACTTTCGTATCTTTGGTTGTCCATGTGTGTTACTACTTATGGACTCTAATGGAAAGTTTGAAGTCAAAGGGGATGAGTGTTTCTTTGTTGGATATGCAAAAGGCTCTGCCTATAGAGTATACAACAAAGTAACTAAAAAGGTCGTCGAGTCGTGCAACATTGAATGGCTCGAAGAAAATGCTACGGATGCTAGAGTTGGACCAGATTGGTTATATGATTATGCTGAATTGTTTAAATCATTTAACATTTTGTCGAATGTCTCTACAGATGCAGGTGTGTCTACGCCAGAACAACCTCTGTCTTTTGGTGATACTGAAGAAGAAGAAGAACAGGCAGAAGGGAGCTTCAGACATCATACCATTGACCCGCCAGGGATGGTTTTTACACAGCATCCTTTGCCTCATCAAATGTCTCATCAATCCCCTGAAGGTGCGCAGACTAGCGGAATTTCTTCGAATGCATCTGGATCAGAACTGTTTGCTGATCCTATTCCTGAAGAGTGTACTGTTACCACTCCTGTGATTCACAGTCCGATAGCACCTAATGAGGGGGAGTCAAGCAACATACACACAAATAAAGATGAGATAATACCTGAACTTGCCATTCCAACAAGTGTTCAAAGAAATCATCCTATTGAGAATGTGATCGGTCCTGTTAGTGCAGGAGTCCAGACCATAAGCCAATCAGGAACTATTAATTTGTGCTTATATTCTAGCTACATTTCTCAAATTGAACCTAAAACCATTGATGTAGCGTTTGCAGGAACCAGGCTGGGTTGATGCTATGCATGAAGAGCTAAACCAGTTCGAGAAGCTAGGAGTATGGAAACTTGTGGAGTTGCCATAAGGGAAACGCAAGCTTGGAACTCGCTGGGTTTTCAGAAACAAGCAAGATTCAATTCATAAAGATGCTAAGATTATTCAACTTGAAGATACTATTGTGCAAAAGAATCAACAAATCGAACAGCTTCAAGGTGATGTCAGTCTGTTGTTTAATATGGTTTATGATTTACGTGGAAAGCTGGAGAAGAAGTTTGGACAAGAGTTTTCTGATCCGACTGACGTAGAAAATAGAAGAAAAGCCTTTGATAAGGATGATGCTGAGAGAAGTGCTGCTATGGAACAATACTTCAAAAGAGTTACTGATCCAGTTGCAGACAAAGAAAAGGCTGAAAGAATCAAAAAGAAAAGGGAGTTTGTGATCCTGAAGAACAAGAATCTTAATCCAGATGATGATGATGCTCAAGCAACTCACCATTTAATGGATGTTGGTGAAACTCTCTATGATAAAGTTGGAAATCGATCTGGAGTGGTTAGCTGGGGATTTGATCATGATCGCCGAAGATGGTGGATAAAGAGAAAGGTTGGACCTGTTGAGTGGTACAAAAATCCGGCTCAGTTTCAAACCTTCACAAAAGTTGACTTGATAAACCTGTCTAAGTCACCTTATGTGGATGATCGACCTGGAGGTCGTGGATATTTGTTCTTCGAGAGACTTCAGAGGGAAGTTCTTCGTAACTTTCCTTCGATGCATACTGCAGAGTCTATTGTTAAACCAGCTAAAGGCGTTAGAGATCCTTATACAAACAAGCGAATGAAGATCACAATTACAATCTTTCATGGCTAGTTATGTCGTACCTTGTTTTTCACAACTTGTAACATAGAATTGTTAATTTTCTTTTGCAAATAAATAAATACAAATCCTTTAAATGAAAACCCTAGTTATTTCCAAATAAAATCTAGAGTTAAATGCCATTTTAGTCCCTGTGGTTTGGTCCATTTTGCCAGTTTAGTCCAAAGGTTTCATTTTTAACCTGTGGGTCCAAAAAGGTTTCACAGTTGCCATTTTAGTCCACTGGGTTAACTTCATCCATTTTTTCTGTTAACCAGAAGGCCATTTCGGTCATTTTATATGGCTGAATTGTCCTTTTAGTTAACAGAATTACATACAAAATGACCGAAATGGCCTTCTGGTTAACAGAAAAAATGGATGAAGTTAACCCAGTGGACTAAAATGGCAACTGTGAAACCTTTTTGGACCCACAGGTTAAAAATGAAACCTTTGGACTAAACTGGCAAAATGGCCCAAACCACAGGGACTAAAATGGCAGTTAACTCTAAAATCTAAAATCCCTAATTTCCTATAATCCTAAGGCTAAAGGGTGTGGGGGTCATGGTTAAGACATGATTCGCCACCTAGGAACATGAATGGAAGGCTACACCATCCCCTTGCTTGATCCACCATGATTTGCATGGATTAAACCATGGCAACCATGGTCCTCCTTTCCATTTTTCAAGAAATCGTTTCCTTTTTATTAAGACAAAGATAAACTAAAATAAATAAGGGGATAGTGGTTTGGTTCATGACCACCCCCTTAAGGTAGTGGTTTTGGATGTTGGATGGTCATGAGGTTCACGACCACACCCTATAGCCTAACATTCTTTAGACATCAACTTGGGTTCATTTACAAACTAAGCTTTATCATTTAATTGATAGGGTAACACTTCGGAATTCTCTCGACACCATACTTTTTGCAGCTTGTTGATTTCACTTGCACCTAAGGTGAGTTTATAATCCTCTTTTTCAATTTTTATTTTTGGGGTGATTCATGTTTACAATTACAGTTGTTACTTTTCAATTTACATTATGTCTTGTTATATCTAATTGCGAACTTGTACTACAATATGTGACTAGGATTTTGACCCGCCGCACGTTGCGGTGGCGTCGAAAGTTAAAGTAACTCGTATTTATACTGTATATTTGACCCGACTCTTTACTTAAAAAAATTACATCGCCATCGAATGAAAACGTATTATATTTGACCCGACTTGATTTCAAATACAGTTTACGAACGTACACAAAATAAGTATAAAACGTATTATTTTTTACCAGACTCGCTTGAGAAAAAAAGTTTATGTCAAAACGTGAGTCCTTTACGTTGAAACATGAATTTTAAAACGACATGTAAAGTTGTAACAATATTTTAGACAACTGTGTAAAATCGTAAAAGTACTTTAGACATTAACATGGTAAGACATAGATAAAAAAAATATATTAATGTGTGACACTATGGTCTAAAGTCGTAGAAGCAATTCAAATAAAATGAGACGTTAAGTTATTAAGTAGAAAAAGTTGGCAGATCAAAATTGTCAATTACCAAAAGTTAAAAGTGAATGCTTAAGTTACCTAGTTTGAGAGTGTGAATTGAAAGAAGTAAAAGTATAGAGGTTAAAAGTAAAAGTATAGAAATTAGACCAGACGGTATGGGGGCCGGCTTAGGCCCAGCGCCGGTCCCCCACACCGCCCCCTCGGTCCGGCCCGTCCCCAGCGTCTCCCACACGACGATCTCGCCGTGCCTCCCTTCTCTCACATATACCTATACATACATATATATACATAAAGGGGCTCATCCCCCACCCCCTAAGTCCATCCCCTTCAAGCCCCTCCTACGTGGCGGTGACGTGGCGGTCCATCCCCTTGGGGATGAGGCTCTCCATACCTA
This sequence comes from Helianthus tuberosus, assembly GCA_030545235.1. Classification (NCBI taxonomy): domain Eukaryota; kingdom Viridiplantae; phylum Streptophyta; class Magnoliopsida; order Asterales; family Asteraceae; genus Helianthus; species Helianthus tuberosus. The sequence goes on along the minus strand of CM060354.1, from coordinate 34,140,650 downwards.
CCAGCCTTAGAATTGTAATATATGAAAATTGAAAGGAGATAAATGTATAAGGGCTAAGTGTGTATTTTTGTAAAAGTTGAGGACTGAAAGACAAAGGTCCTCCACCGACCTTTGTCTTTAAGATTATATTACCCGTGCCGCGCGTTGCAGCGGCAACGTCGTGTTTGCGACTTCGTTACAAACGTTCGATGATGCCATTAACATGTGGTGCCCGTATGTGACTTGGCACGTTTTTTGACTTTGTTACACATGTTACGTTTAATGTGGTTAGTCAAAGATAAAAAAAAAAAAAAAAAAAAAAAAAAAAAAGAATGTCTTACACGTTATGGTGTAAATTCGTAAAAGTAATTTATACAAAATAATTGAAATGTTGGAGAAGACGAAGTGTGAAGTTTTTAAGTAGAAAAAATAGGGCTCAAAGTTGTCAATTACCAAAAGTTAGAGGTCAATGTGTCACTTATCAAAAGACGAATGTTGGATGTATTAAATCTCTAAAGTTGGATGTCTTGCATATTGCGGTGTAAATTTGTTTTTTTGTTTTTTTTATTTTTTTTTTATTTCTTATTATATAACTATTTTTTTTTTCAGTTTTTCACATCAAAATAATAATTTCTTATAGTGAATGGAAACCAGTTGTAATAATGCCATAGCTGATCTAAAATAAAAGAAAAATCAAAATAGATGGTTTGTATGCAAAAAGGAAATTGGTTGTCACGTGTGAAAGATATGGTCGGAACCACCGACCTTTTTCTTTCATATTATATAAATTTACTTAACACGTGTACGTTCATTGACAATGATCAAGCCGACCGGTTGTAGATTATAGCGCTATAGGTTTGACACCTCATTCCCAATCCTTGGTTTTGTTGTGTTACCAGAATGCCTTTGTGTAATGATCAAAACTGTGTATCCTCATTTTGTTTTATTGTTTTTATGGGTTCCACCATGTTGGAATTCACACAAGCAGTCTTCACAAGGTTTGAATGTGCCCACTTAGCATCCATATATGTTATTACATTTGTTGTTTAGATTTTACACATATACCATATGAAATGAAATACTCTTTATACTTCATTTATGCTTAAATTCTCACCAACTTCTTTATGGTTGACACTTGATTTTATACATGTTTTAGGTGATAATATTTGATGATGCTAAGACATGCTATCACATAGGACACTTAGAGTTTGCTTTAGTTTAAACTTAAATTGGACCTTGTTTGTTCTAGTTTGTCCTGTTTGTTTGAACAAGTGTTTTGTTTTTTTGGATATTTAAATTTGATTAATGCAATATATAAACTTTAATTTAGTTATTAAGTGCTTTTGAACAATCTAGTTACGTGACGCCCCGGCATTTTCGTCATCGGTTGTGGTGTTACAATCGCATTGATATTGATATTCGTTTTTATAGTTTCGATCAATGTAAAACACGAGTTTGTAGACTTTTAGACATATTACCACTTTCGTTTTTTTTTTTTCCTTTCGTTCGTTATAGAGAGTGGCGGTACTGTTACAAACCGATAGTGATCGAATTTTTAGTGTGAAACGCAGAGAAATCCTACTAGTTATTTAAATAGTTGGTAGACTCTATATCTAAACCTGCCATTTATATTAAATGTATAAAGATTTTGGTTAGTTTTGAATATAGTTGAACTAGTGTTGTGTATCACATCAAAGGTTGGTAAGAATAAGAAGAGAAGCTTACATGGGTTTTGTATAAAAACTTGTAAAATGTTGTGATGTGGATAGTAACCTAATACATTAAGCAGTATCTTGACACGTACCACTTAGGAGGTGTATAAAAACTTGTAAAATGTTGTGATGTGGATAGTAACCTAATACATTAAGCAGTATCTTGACACGTACCACTTAGGAGGGCAAGTTATAACACTTATGAGGACAAGTTATCTCAGTGAATCGATACTCACTTGCATACGTTTCTATCAATATAAGAACAATTAAACGACACCATGCTTGATATACAATTATTGTAATACTTGTATTTATTTAATAATTAACGATAAGGATGATAGTTTCTTTGGTTACAATCTTCATATCACGTTTTTTTCGTTAATAAGTTAACGAACCTTTATTGGATAAGCTGATAAGTATATGTGTTGACAAAAGATTTGTACTTTGTTAATATTCTTGATGTCATATTAAATTAAACAAAACAGTCTTATCGTGGCTATGATAATATTACGCTAGCGGGAATCTTTAGGTTGAAATTTATAGTTGCATGCTAATATCGTACGTTAATTCTAGATAACCATTATGCCATATGGACTCGTTTAAACTTTTATACATATGCTAGTACACAAACTTGTATGTTCGCCCATATTTTATGTGTTGACATGTAATTTAATACGTATTACAGGAAATTAATGATGATGATGACGAATGGAACTTAGTAGGATAAACTAGAAACTCATCTTAATTTTGTACTTGTTGTATTTGTTCTTTTGTTAAATTATTGTAATTTGCTTTCAAACGTTATACCTTGAATTTAGCAATGAAATGAAATTTTGATCTTATTAATTATTGTCATAAATAGCGTTATGAAGTCTCTTAAAATCTATTTCGCCCCCCCCCCCCCCCCCCGATGTTTACGCAATCGGTTGAGGTGTGACATCCGGGCATTGGATGTTTTGAGGAAATCTAGCAAGTGGGCGCCGGTTCCAAAAGAGGTTGAAACCGCTAAACGGTCTAAAACTTCGTAGTCTAGAAGTTACAACATGGGCAAATAAATATCAAGGACCAGCCGAAACTTGACGATGATATAAATAAAATTCTAAAGGAGCAAAGTCTCGTAGGGAGTGACAAAGCCAAAAAGGCGGCGGCTGAAAAAAAACAAGTCGCGTCAGGGAGTTGTTCGAAAATGGAAGATTTAATGGCCTAATTTAAAGCATTCACCGAGGTCGAAGCCGAAAAGGTAAGAATGAAGAAACATAAAGCGATGAACGACTTAGATTTTAACAAGAGGCAACACAAATAGATGAATGAAAGATAATTACAACTGACATTAACGCGTAAGATCGCCACAAAATGGAGTTCCTAGTTTTTTAAATTTAGTAATTTTTTTACTATGAATTTTTAATTTTTAGCAATCTTGTATTTTTTAAGTCAAGGGTTTTTTTTTAAGTTTAGGTTTTTTAATGTAACGTAAACCATATTATTAATTTTAGTATTTAACTTAATTTTAATTTTATATATGTTTAATATTAATTATCAAAAAAGGGAAACTCATTATGCACACCCCAGGCTTGGCCCATCACTTGGGTGAGGTGATGACCTCTTGGTACGTGGCCGCTTACATGGCGATTCAGCACCAAGTGATGGTCCACCTCTACACCCACCGGCATTAATTAAAGAATTCGATTATTTTAGAAAACTTGTTAATTTGTTTAAACTCCCAACACGTGTCTATTTGTGACTTGGCTACGTTAACTAGCTTAACCAATTCTATATGTGTGATAAGTTTCTCTTTATAAATAGATAGATAGATAGATATTGATCCAGGAAACCAACTCAAGTTATCAATGGCCATTTCCATTTGCTTTGCAATATTGTTACTTATGTCTAGGATCTCGTATGCTTATGAGTGCAATTATACTTCCATCATCAGCTTTGGCAACTCACTAGCAGACACAGGCAACGTTAAAAATCTAGTCGCTATTCATCACAGCGAGCCTCCGCATTTTTTATTCCCACCTTATGGAGAAACTTTCTTTCATAAACCCACTGGTCGCTGCTCCAATGGCCGCCTCATTATTGACTTCATAGGTACCAACCATTCCATACAACATTTACCTAAATTTGTAACTACTAACTAGCTAGCCAGATGTAATTGATATGATCAACCTGGATTTGCTTTGGGTAATATCTTGTCTTGCTAAAACATAATATAATATTACCTTGATTATAAGAATACCAACCTAATTACCTATTTTTAATATTTCAACATGTTTAAATCATTATTTGGCGTTGCTTTGAGCTTCATTTTTATATGAACCCGTAGCATGTTATGTTATTCAACTTCTTCGCTGAGTTAATTCAAAATTTCAGTGAACTCAACAAGGTATAAACGGTTTGAACAGTTTGAATGGTAAATAAGGGAAACATGTTAGAAATTTTGAATATAAAAACAAAAACAAAAAAAAAACTCATTTTTTGCCATTTAAACTATGGATATTATAGAGAATTTTGTTAGAAATTGTTAATATAACGAGTTGACGTTAACCCGCGCATTGCGGCGGGACGTTGATAAAGACTAATATCTTTTAAGCTATTATTTATAATTATAATTGCAATACATATTATTAAGACCAAGTTGATCTAATTAAAATGAGGAGTTTTAAAACATCAATTTAAATAACATCCAAAAATACAAAATAAAATTTCATGCATTATGGTGTTAAATTTGTAATAAGTGAATGGTAAAACATGTGAGGGCGTGTTTAAAAAAAGTAAAATTTGTGAATGACACCATCAATTCCAAGTTAATTATACGTCAACTCTCGCAACCAGTTTTAAAGAAAATTTATAATAAGTCGTAAATTAAAAAATAAAGAATTCAATAAGTCACACTCACATTTTGTAAAAAGTTTGAGAAAACAAAACGTAACCAAAATTATGTAACCATAACTTTAGTAGTATCCTATTTTTAGCAATAGATTGGTCTTCCTGAACATGAAAAATCAAACCATTAACATGTTTCTTTTTTTTTTTTTTTTGTTATATATTTTCATACAAAATAGATATTTAGTAAATTTTAAAAAAAAATGATAGTAACCAAAGAAAGTTATGAATTTTTGGAAAATAAATTAAAATTGAATGTTGATCAGTTCTGTTTAATCTTAATGGAAAACATGAATAACATACCTGTTATAGCATTCAAAGCAGTGGAGAATCCAGTCAGAGATCCAACCATTGAGTTCGACATCTTTGTCAGGATGATCCGGTTCCTCCTTAGGGTGTAAAGTGATGATGGTTATGAAAACCGAAAGTAGGGTAGAATCGGTTTGGGAGAGAGAGATACGAATTATGATGTTATGAGGGTTTGTAATTGTGTAAAGTGTCTAACCCTTTAACTCTCTAATAAGCCCCTTATTTATACACCCAAGAGGAAACATAATTAGTTAATAAGGGTAATATGGTCCATCAACAATTACCAACTAATTATAATAGGTTATTAATATATTTTGATCTAATATAATATAAATGATTATAAAGGCTACAAGATTAAATATTACATAAATAATATTTAATCTCACATTCTCCCACTTAGCCGAGTAATCATTTATCATGAGTATTAGGTAAGCCTGGCCAGGTGTTAACACTCATTTTAGCCTTAAACAAAGAACTATAGCAGAGAAATACAGCCGTTGAATCATCATTCGACTCAGGACCCCCATTAATCATACTATAGCCTTAATTTAAAACCTAACAGTTACGATCAAAATATGTATAAGCCCTTTAGCGTCTGATTTGTATTTATATTTGTCTATATGTCATTACACCGGCAGAACATATGTTAGAGACATACAAAATCAAACTGAGGAAATTTTATTAATTAAAACATAAGCTAGTACAATATGCCATTAAACAAGGTCTTTAGTAAGTCCCATATTCGATACATGTTCTTCGAAAACTTTAGGTGGGAGACCTTTAGTCATCGGATCCGCAAGCATATCTTTAGTACTAATATACTCAATACAAAGATTATTTTCCTCAACTCGTTCACGTACGAACAAGTACTTCGTATCAAGATATAAACCAGCTCCAGTCGAACTGTTACTGTTCGAGAAACTAACGGCAGCTGAATTATCACAGTAAAGCTTCAATGGTCTAGAAATGGAATTAACGATTCTGAGTCCAGTGATCAGATTTCTAAGCAACATTCCATGACAGGGTGCGTTGTAAACAGCAATATATTCTGCCATCATTGTGGAAGTTGTAGTTAACTGTTGTTTATGACTCTTCCATGAGATAGGTCCGCCTGCTAACATAAAGATGTAGCCCGAAGTGGATTTCTTGTCATCTTTGCATTTAGCAAAGTTAGAATCAGAATAACCTACCACTTCTAAGTGATCACTTCTTCTATAAGTCAGTTTATAGTCTTTCGTCCCTTGCAGATATCTAAGGACCTTCTTAGCTGCTTTCCAGTGATCTAGGCCAGGATTAGTCTGATAACGACCTAGCATTCCAGCAATGTAAGCGATATCTGGGCGAGTACAGACTTGAGCATACATCAGGCTCCCGACTACTGACGCGTAAGGTATCTGGCTCATTTGCTCCTTTTCAACCTCTGTTGTCGGACACTGAAATGAACCGAAAACATCTCCCTTAACTACTGGAGCGACGGAGGGTTTGCACTGTTGCATGTTGTAACGTGTAAGGACACGATCTATGTAAGTCTTTTGAGACAATCCTAAGATCCCTTTGTGTCTATCTCGGTGAATTTCGATGCCAATGACGTAAGAAGCATCTCCGAGATCCTTCATGTCGAAGTTATGCGAGAGTAACCGCTTCGACTCATGCAACATGTCTAAACTATTACTTGCCAATAGAATGTCATCTACGTAAAGGACAAGTATAGTAAAGTTACTCTCACTCATCTTGAGGTAGGTGCATTGATCCACTTGATTCTTCATAAAACCTTGTCTCTTCATGACTTCATCAAACTTGAGGTACCATTGACGTGATGCTTGTTTTAACCCATAAATGGATTTCTTCAACTTACAGACTAGATGCTCCTGACCTTCAGGTTTAAAGCCTTCAGGTTGTTTCATGTAAACATCTTCGTCTAAGTCTCCGTTAAGGAAAGCAGTTTTGACGTCCATCTGATGCAGCTCTAAATCAAAATGAGCTACTAGGGCCATAACGATCCTTAATGAATCTTTACGAGAGACAGGTGAAAACGTCTCTTGATAATCAATTCCCTCTTTCTGAGTGTAGCCCTTTGCAACCAATCTCGCTTTGTAGCGTTCAACGTTCCCATTCGGATCCAGTTTTGTTTTGAACACCCATTTACAACCTACAGGTTTGGCACCATTGGGTAATTCAACTAAATCCCAAACGTCATTTTTCTTCATGGATTCAAGCTTATCAATTATTGCTTTGTTCCATTCAGAAGACTGATCACTGCTAATGGCTTCGTTATAAGAGATAGGATCATTGAGCTTTCCAGCATCCATTTCAGTCAGGTAGGTAACATAATCATCCCAATTAGTAGGCCTTCTTTGCCTAGATGACCTCCTGAGTTGATTATCGGGTTCAGCGTTGTCTTGGTTTTGAGCGTTTGATGTGCCTTCGTTATGAGGTATAATGGGTTCTGATTGTGGAGGTGGAATTTGTGCAATGGCTTCAGGTACAGTTGTTGCATGGGGTACAAGAGGAGTAAACAGAGTAATAATAAGCGACGAGTCTCCCCCCCCACCCCGCGTCTTGTACTTCTTGCAATTCTTCGTAAGGGTTGGTACTGCTCCCACTGACCTTGAAATCCTCTAGGAACGCAGCACGCTTGGTTTCAACAATACGGGTGACATGGGAAGGACAATAGAAACGATAACCCTTCGAATGATCAGGATACCCGATAAAGAAGCAGGTAACTGTTTTAGGGTCAAGTTTCCTTAGGAAAGGATTGTAAAGTTTTGCTTCAGCAATGCAGCCCCATACTTTCATATATTTAAGACTCGGTTTCCTTCCTGTCCAAAGTTCATAAGGAGTTTTAGGGACAGACTTAGAAGGAACTCTATTGAGTATATGAACAGCTGCTTTTAACGCTTCAGTCCAGAGGAATAATGGTAAATTAGTGTTGGCTAACATACTGCGCACCATGTTCATAAGGGTACGATTTCTTCGTTCAGCGACACCATTCTGCTGAGGTGTACCGGGCATGGTGTATTGGTTCACAATCCCCTGGCCCTTACAAAACTCATAAAATGGACCAGGAGCTTGACCCACATCAGTATGTCTTCCATAATATTCACCGCCTCTATCTGATCTCACAACTTTAATCTGACGATCTAATTGCTTTTCAACTTCAGCTTTATAATCTTTAAAAGTTGTAAGAGATTCAGATTTTTCCTTTATAAGATACAAGTACATGTAACGAGAATAATCATCAATGAATGTGATAAATGAAGTATGTCCTGTTATACCAGCAATTTGATAAGGACCACTAATGTCAGTGTGAATGAGTTCTAATAAATTAGAGCTCCTAGTGGCACCTTTCTTATTTGCTAATGTCATTTTGCCTTTAAGACATTTGACACATGTTCCAAAATCAGTAAAATCGAGAGGAGGTAAGACTTCATCCTTTACGAGACGATTTAATCGTTCTCTTGAGATGTGGCCTAAACGTTGATGCCACAACATAGATGAAGTCTCTAAGTCTCGAACTTGTTTCATCTTTGTGAGTGATTCATTAATATTATATGACAACAAAGATTTGGAAAAATTATCATCTAGTTCTAATCTATAGAGACCACCATCCAGAATGCCAGTACCATAAACAACAGAATCATAGAGAATAGAGAGTTTGCGATGACCATGGGAAACAACAAAACCGTCCATGTCTAACTTTGGTCCTGATACAAGGTTTCGAGTTACCTCAGGAACATATAAGGTATCATAAAGTTTAATACATAAACCAGTTTTCAAAAATAATTGTAATGTTCCTATGGCCTTCACTTCTAATTCCCGATCATCTCCAACTTTAAGTGTTCTTTGGTTTCTTCCCAGCTTCCGGATTGTAAGGAATCCCTGAAGTGAATTGGTAACATGAACCATAGAACCAGAATCAAAGCACCAAGAATTAGCAGGAACATTTAAATTAAAGGACTCAAGTATCATGAAAAAATCGTTACCTTTCTTAGCCAGCCACTCCTTGAAGTCAGGGCATTCCTTTTGCTTATGTCCTGTTTTCTTACAGAACTTGCAGTAGGGTTTGCCTAAGGAGTTCTTAGAGCTGGAAGGTGCACTTGTATTAGGAGTTGGATTTGGCTTTTGAACCTTAGAAGCATCCTTTCTTTGATAATTGTGCTTCCTCTTCTTTGAGCTGGAGGTGGTGAAGTTAGCAACATCAGTAGTGCGATCCATCTTCATACGCTCTTCCTCCTGCACGCACATAGCGATCAGCTCACTCATCGTCCATTTGTCCTTCTGAGTGTTGTAATTGATCTTGAATGCTTCATAGGACGAAGGAAGCGAAGTGATGATGAAGTGAACAAGAAAACCATCACTGATCTCCATCTCTAGGCCCTTCAACTTATTGGCCATGTCATGCATCATCATGATGTGTTCGCGAATGCCGCTCCTCCCATCATACTTAGTCGTCACCAGCTTGAGGATAAGAGTGCTAGCGTGTGCTTTTGATGTTCCCTTGAATTGATCCTCCACAGAAGCCAAATAGGTTTTAGCATCGTCAGAATCAGGAATGGCCCCTCTGATTGAGTTATGAATGGACTGCTTCATGAACATGAGAGACATGCGGTTACACCTAGTCCACTTATCATGAAGTAACTGCTCAGCAGCAGTACTTGTAGCAGTAAGGTCCGCTGGCTTATTCTCTCTTAGAGCATAGTCAAAGTCCAAGAGTCCAAGTGTAAGCATGAGGGCATCCTTCCATGCAGCAAAGTTATCACCAGTCAAAGGTGGAATCCCCTGATTGGGTGCTGATAGTGGAAATAAGGTGAGCAAGTTATGATACTAAGAAAGAAGTCTTAATGTGATCTAAGGGCATGTTATACTAAGGCAGGCATAAGTAATGACCATTTTAATTATGAAGCTGTGATAATGTCTATTACTAACATCAAAATAATAGACTTAGTAAAATTCTATTTAAACGAAGACAAATCAGCTTTGGCCAGAAGTGTAATCATTTAAATATGTGTGCAAAGTAATTGTGACAAATCAGCTTTGGCCAGAAATGAGACAATCACTTTAGTTATGCACTTGTCAAGCATGCTAAACATAAATGAATTAAATCAGCTTTGGCCAGAATATAAACATTTCACGTTTGTAATGCATACTTAACATAGCTTTTATAATAATTGAACAATAAATAGATGTATTAAATCAGCTTTGGCCAGAATTAATACATCAGAAGCTCATTCAAGTTAAGCTATTTTGGTTTTGTAAAAATTATCTGATTCTGATTAATTAATTAAGTATTAACAAAACCAAGTGTTTAATAGCAAACCACCTGTTAGCGCGGATCAGTAATGCCTTGTGCGATCGATAAGGCCCAAAACTTGTGCAATGTAAATAAAGCCCAAGTCTTGTGCGATCAGTGAGGCCCAAAATTTGTGCGATCAGTGAGGCCCAAAACTTGTGCGATTAGTCAGGCCCAAGTTTTGTGCGATCAGCACTATCTTGTGCGATCCACAGGTCTTGTGCGATCCATAAGTTCTTGTGCGATCAGATCACCTTTTTTTTTCGTGATCTGACTTGTGCGAATGTTAAGGGGCTTGTGCGATTATGATTTCGAAACCACTGTTAATGCTGTTTATTGTGATAATTAACTGAAAATCGAAATTTGAGGGATTGTGGGATAGTGTTTCCTATTTTATTTCTGATCTAATCTTATCAAAAAGTAAAATTTGTGAATGACACCATCAATTCCAAGTTAATTATACGTCAACTCTCGCAACCAGTTTTAAAGAAAATTTATAATAAGTCGTAAATAAAAAAATAAAGAATTCAATAAGTCACACTCACATTTTGTAAAAAGTTTGAGAAAACAAAACGTAACCAAAATTATGTAACCATAACTTTAGTAGTATCCTATTTTTAGCAATAGATTGGTCTTCCTGAACATGAAAAATCAAACCATTAACATGTTTCTTTTTTTTTTTTTTTGTTATATATTTTCATACAAAATAGATATTTAGTAAATTTTAAAAAAAATGATAGTAACCAAAGAAAGTTATGAATTTTTGGAAAATAAATTAAAATTGAATGTTGATCAGTTCAGTTTAATCTTAATGGAAAACATGAATAACATACCTGTTATAGCATTCAAAGCAGTGGAGAATCCAGTCAGAGATCCAGCCATTGAGTTCGACATCTTTGTCAGGATGATCCGGTTCCTCCTTAGGGTGTAAAGTGATGATGGTGATGAAAACCGAAAGTAGGGTAGAATCGGTTTGGGAGAGAGAGATACGAATTATGATGTTATGAGGGTTTGTAATTGTGTAAAGTGTCTAACCCTTTAACTCTCTAATAAGCCCCTTATTTATACACCCAAGAGGAAACCTAATTAGTTAATAAGGGTAATATGGTCCATCAACAATTACCAACTAATTATAATAGGTTATTAATATATTTTGATCTAATATAATATAAATGATTATAAAGGCTACAAGATTAAATATTACATAAATAATATTTAATCTCACATTGAATGCAAGGGAGAAAATCAAGTGATTTACACCGTAGTTGATGATGATACTAAATTAAAAAAAAACAATAATAATTTAAATGTAAAATTAGAAAAAGTTACACGTCTTTGAAAAATAAATTAAAATTGAACGCAAAGGAGAAAATCAAGTGATTTACATCGTAGTTGATCATACTGAATTTATAAAAACAATAATAATTTAAATAAAACAGAAAAATGGTTTCTGATATTTGGAAAGCTATATTAAATTGAATTAGGTTATTTACATTTTTAGTTTTTACTATTGATAAATTTCAATTACATAAAATACAAAGTAAAGAATACAATTCATATACAAAGTGACGAATAAAATCCTCCCCTCGTGGCCCAGTGGGTATTCCCACTTGGGTTAAGTCGGCCGGCCCTCCTTGGAGGTCTCCGGTTCGACTCCCACTCGTGGTCTTAGGGGGGGGGGGGGGGGGGACGTCCCAATGATGGATCGTATCCTACCGAGGCATGGTGCGGTCCTGAGGGCAACCCGGTTTTACCCAGTTGTTACCCCAGCGAGTCTCTCGTGTGGGGGCAGTATGGTTTCCGGGCGGAAGTCAGCTTACGCGGGGGCCGGGGCCCAATCGAACATCGCGTCCTCAGATGCGGGGATGACGAGGGATTGTCTTCGACATAAACCCGGTGACCACTGCATTTACGGACGCGATGTTCGATCGGACCCCGGCCGCCGCATAAGCTGACTTCCGCCCGGAAACCATACTGCCCCCACACGAGAGACTCGCTGGGGTAACAGCTGGGTAAAACCGGGTTGCCCTCAAGACCGCACCATGCCTCGGTAGGATACGATCCATCATTGGGACGTCCCCCCTAATGCCACAAGTGGGAGTCGAACCGGTGACCTCCAAAGGAGGAACCGGCCGACCTAACCACATGGGAGTAAACCACTTGGGCCACGTGGTTTTGGTGTGTGATATTTTATAAGGTTCAAAAACTATATATGAATTTCACGTTCTTTTTCTATTACATATCAAAGAACTTATAAATTTCTTTATTCAAAACCTTATTGTTATCAAATAATATAATACCAGGCAAATTGCCCACTGTAAAAACCAAAACCACGACTCTTTATTTTCTCTCTTCCTGTATAGCATCATGCGCTCATCCATCCTCTCCGTAATCTCCATCCTCCGATGTCGATGCAATGCCGTTTCGCCCATCACCCCGTTTTATGCACCATTCGCCCAAAACTTATCCCAACCCCCTAAAACACTACACCCATCAACATCCGTTTCTTCTTGTTGAACCGTGACGGTTGAGGACTTGAAGATCGGTTCCGCGGCACCGAAAGCGTTGGTGTTTTGAGTGTGGTGCGGCCGCTGGAGTCATCGATTTGTTGGAACGGTGAGCCGGAGACGGAAACGGACGATAAACGTGAAACAACGATAAAGGGAATGGCTCCGTTTTATATTGCTCAAGAATCCTTTCTTGAACCATCACCACTGTTCGTGAAATTCAACAACCGTTCCTAATTTTTCCATTTATGAACCGGGGTGTTTTCGTTTGACTGCCGCACCGTTGCCTTTTGTGACACTATTTTCATGGAGGCGACTGCTCGTGAAATTAAACACTCAGTTCCCAGTTTTTCCATTTGTGAACCGGGGTGTTTTCTTTTAACCGCTGCACCCTTGTCATTTGTGACACTATTATCGGGGAGGCGTGTGATGGGGTGATGTAATTGGGTGGAAGTTATTGGTGAACCGGTGTTTTAGAAAAAGAAAAGTGGCAATTGTGCCGTCAAAAGTTATACGTTAAAGAAACGACGCAAGTTGCTTTTTGTATAAGAGTGTAATGTAATGTAATAACAATGGAGCAAAAATATAATTTAATGATAAAGATAATAACTTTAAAAAAAGATGTTAGAGCATTCATAATCAGTTCCCTAAATTAAATTCTGTGAGAGAGTTTTTTATATTATGAAAAGTGTTTGTAGGTGGTTGGAAGTGGTTCTGAGTGGAGGAGAGAGAAACCGTTACTGTTCATCTGTAAATTTGGGAGGACACTGTTCACCCTTTATAATTTTTTAATATATTTTGAAAGTGGTTGTGAGTAGAGAAAAGAGAAAAGGTAATAATAAAAATATAAAAAATATTATTTAATTGAAAGGAGAGAGAAAATATAGTTGTTTTTAGTGAAATTATAGGGTAAAAAAGATGGAAGGGGTGTGAATGCTCTTAGATGTGGATGATAACAATACTAATATAAATATACAAACTTGATCAAATTATACAAGTAATAACTGGAAAGTTTTTATAAAACAGGTTTTACGTAATTAATATTTGGTTATTATCTACTCCTAGTAATTGAAATACTTTCTTTCTTTGGGTGTGAAGCTGAAGGTCTTGGATTGCCGTTGATACCACCGTATGTGGGTGACAAGAGCAATCTTAGAAAGAAAAAAGTACGACAAGGAGTGAACTACGCGGTGGCGGGTGCAACCGCCTTGAGTTCATCTTTTCATGAAGCAAGAGGAGTTTCAAATCCAACTACCAATGCAAGCTTACAAGTTCAACTCAAATGGTTTAAACAATCCATATGTCCCACTTCTTCAGGTACTTTAACAGCCCATAATGATTGTTCTTTACCTGATTCAATCTATACTAATTTTTCTCCGGTAGATTGTCAACACTTGCTTCAACATTCACTAATTCTTATGGGTGAGATTGGTGGCAATGACTACAATCATGAACTAAGAGCGGGTAAACCCGTCAATGAAGTCAAGTCGTTTGTTCCTCTTGTTATCAAAACTATCATTGCAGCAGTTAACGTAAGATACAGCATAATCGAAGCAATTATATATATTTGCAATACTATCTAGTAATGGTTTGTGGGATAGATAACAAGATATCAACTTTATGAAAAATTCATGCAGGAAGTAATTAAACTTGGTGCTAAAACCATTATTGTTCCTGGAAACTTTCCCATCGGATGCTCATCAAGCTATTTGGCAATGTACAATAACTCTGATACCAAGATGTATGATAACAAAACTGGTTGCATCATTTGGTTAAACAAATTTGCAGAGTACCATAATCAACTACTCCAAAGGGAATTAGAGAAAATCCGAAAGTTTAATTACCACCATGTCAATATCATTTATGCTGATTACTACAATGCTGCCATGCAGCTTTATCGATCCCCAAAAGAATTTGGTAACTTTTCGTTAAATAAATTTCCATGATATTTTTTTGTTAAGTATGAATATATGTGTATTGAATCATGGTTTGTAAATATTAATTACAGGGTTTTTGAATGGAGCTTTGAAGGCATGTTGTGGTGCTAGAGGACCATATAACTTCAACGAGACAGTTGAATGTGGTGCTGCATCATCCACTACATGTGCTGATCCAGATACATACGTTAGCTGGGATGGAGTACATTTGACAGAGGCTGCATATAGATTGATTTATAGGAGTTTATTTAAAGGTTCATACACCATGCCCCGATTCAACTCCTTGTGTAGAAGCTAAAGGTATCTCGATTTATGCACCGTGAATGTAGTAGTACTATATAAATTCATAAACATAATAAAGCTACCAAACACATATGGAGCAATGCATATACAATAAGCATGGTGTACATATTATGAGATTCGTGTATGGATTTATATTATGCATATTTAATGATGGTTTTTGTAACACCACACCCGAAAATAATATGATGTTGCATATTTACATTAATAGGTTCAAAGATTAATGTTTCTGGATTGTTCCCTTTGCGTCCTTCAACAATTAGAGTGAAAATCTTCAACCGAATAAACCTCCAAAAATAGCTCTAATCCCGAATTTAGCCATCAAGTTTTATAATTAGACAAATTCAACCGATTAAAAGTTGTAGAATAGTGAACCGAGCAATCGTATTCACTCATATTACACCAACCATAAATCTGCAAATTCAGATCCAAAAACTCAACCAAAAGCTTTGAACATCTTTATAACCACTCAAAAAGCAAAATCAATTCGAATATCGTATGTAAACATCTCAAAATCAACCAGAAACAGCTTGCAACCCTTTTAATCGAGAGCTTGTACCAATTGTATGTCCTAAACAATGAATTTGCGATCAAATTCTGATTGCAACAATCACTTGTGAAAGGTGGAATACAATCACAAGTAATCCGAGAACAATCACACACACAAAGATGTAAATAAAACCCGGTTTGATTGTATTGAACGTATAAAAGTGAGTACAAGAACTTTGAGCACCAAAAACTAACTGATGAACACACAACACACCTATTTATACTAAGACCGAAAACCCAAATAAGCCTAAACATTTTGCATGTGAAATGTCATGTGCCACGCAAAAAATGCTATGAGCACTTTACGTATGGACATTTCACATGCCCATACTTATACATTTAGCATGACTCAAGCTATATAATAGTTTAATACAAGGTATTTTGGTAAATCAGCATTTTATATTTGTGATATCCCACATCGGTTGTGAAGGGGAACTAAGGCTTCCTTATAAGGGGCTGGATACCTTCACCATCATGACGCGTTTTTAAAACCGTGAGGGGCAGACGCTGAGGGCGTGCTGGCTGCCAAAGCGGACAATATTATGGTGCGGTTACGCTGGGCTGTTACAGATGGTATCAGAGTCAGGGCCGGACCGATGGTGCCAGGTCCTGCGAGGACGCTGGACCCCTTAAGGAGGGTGGACTATGATATCCCACATCGGTTGTGAAGGGGAACTAAGGCTTCCTTATAAGGGGCTGGATACCTTCACCATCATGACGCGTTTTTAAAACCGTGAGGGGCAGACACTGAGGGCATGCTGGCTGCCAAAGCGGACAATATCATGGTGCGGTTACGCTGGGCTGTTACAATATTCCTTACAAGGATTATCAAAGAATTAAATAAATTCTAATTTAATTCATAATATTACAGACTTACTCACTATTAATCAAGTCACAGAACACATAACTTGGGTTTTCACAACCATAAGTGGATTGCGTAGTATTACTAAATAATAAATTTGAATCACCCAAACACAACTTAAGTGACTTCATTCATGAGCCGAAAGGAGTTCCAATCAACTAAGCCACCTGTTTTGAGAATAAGGTGTGGTTGAAAAGCCTTATGGGAGTAACACTTATAACCAAATGTCGATTAGTAGTGTTACGTAATAATAAATTTGAATCACCCCGACAACAGCAAAACACATAACTTGAGTGACTTCAATCTTGTTGAAAAGCCTTAAGGGTTAGGATCAATGGCATCTAAAAAAGGTACATCAGTTGGGAGAGTTTCTACTTCTAGACTCAACCCCACTTCCCTCAACTTTCTCGTCACTTCCTCGAAGGCAGTCTCGTTTCCAGCTGCGGTGATATCTAATCCGTCCCTGCATCCAAATTATGAATCAATCATTGAATCCTACCATATAATATTAATGACATCTCCAAGAAAGGTACTGCAGATAAGCTTTGTGCGAATCAGGAAACTGCGGGTACAAAGATCAAGCACTAGGATTCCACATTCTCCTGCTATAGAGGCGCATGCAGTTGCATACTTCCCATCCACTTCATTTGGGAATTCATGTAAGTTTGAAGGATTCTCACTAAAATGATATCTTCAAGTTCATCATAAACATGCACTAACCACAGTGAATGATGACTACATTTCTCAAGTTCAAGGCAAAAAGGTAACTTCAGCCAAACAAAAATGTGGGATGTGTAATACTTATTTCAAACTAGATGTCATCATTATTCCCGATGTTAGGTCCATCCGCATTTGGATTCGCCATATATAACAAAAATCAAACAAGAAAACCAAAATTTGCCAGCTGTCTGGCGCTCGCGGGGAGCGACAGCCCCTATCCTGGGCGCTCGCGGGCGCGACAGCCCTATTTCGACAGAAACTTCAATTTGTTACTGCAAATTCCCAGCTATGAATTCCAAGGGTATTTTCGACTTACAATTTGCAGAACTTTTGATCTACGAATCCGATTAAGATGATTCTTTTTCCTATGCGTTGGTAAAATCGATTTTCTAACATATGAGCTTGTAATATAACATCCAAACAAGGAAAACTATTAACTTAGAGCCTTTGGCTCTACATACTCGTTTCGACTATTCAACTCATTCATATTTTTATTATTAAAACTTGCGTATCTCGGACATTCCTCAATCAAATTGCTCACAATTTATTTCTAGTTGTCCGTAAGACTTGTCCTTACATTATGGGCTAAACTTCCTTACCTGGGTCCTTAATCTTTATGCGTTTCATTAGCATTACGAAGTTTATACACATTTATTCGACCCGTTCGTATTTTGTTAAACCATTCTTTTATTTAAGGTCAAAAACTAAGTCTTTTGACCATTAACCTAAGTCCCCATTCTCGGTTGGCGCACTTATGTGCAATTCTACCCATTACCCGGTTACAATACCGTAACATTACTTAGACATCAATCCGTCATATCATTACAGCTTTATATTGTTCCGTTCGGTCTACTTAGCTAAAATTACCGATTTCATACAACCAAAACCATATCAAACTTCAGTCATCATCATGCTCAATTAACTAACCCTGCCTTACTTAAACAAAATAAGAAGTGATTACGGAAATCACTTACCTCGTGCGTCCGAGTTCATGCATAGCTTCCGTATTTACCTTTGACCCATTGTCCTTCCATGCTCGTGTCCATGTTGACATGGCTCCTACGCTTTCAGGTTATCATCAACACATTCTTGTTAGCATACATAATTTTACTTGATAACGAGCATACATTTGCATAATTTCATATTCAACTTGCATAATCATTCATTCACTAACATGTATAGCTTATTTCACTGAAAATAGGCTGTTTGGGGACGTCCGTTTACTGTACTTACGAGCTTGCAAAAATTACAATCTTTTTATGCAACGTTCCCCTCGGAGGGGTTGTCCTTGTGTTAAATTTTTAGAGTCTAACTCTCTACAAAAAATTTATAAAAATTCATTTACTAAGCTGCAATCAGATTCGTCACTTCTGACTGCAGCTTACGGAAAAATTCATTTAAAATTCCTCGTTTATCCGATTGACGAAATTCCAGTTGGAGATTTTTCTAATCACCTGAAGCTATATACAGTAAAAATTTGAGATCATAAATCAATTCCTAAATTGAGTTATGACATTCGTAATGGGCTGCAAATTCTGCCAGAAAATGCAGCCTGAACCTTCGATACGGAAAAATTCATAAAACGTTCATTTTTCGTCGAAAAAATGCAATTCCAGTTGGGTTTGAGATGTTTTTCCTGGGAGTTCATCACAAACTCAATAAACATCAGTTTTTACAAGATTTGGCCCAGTTACAGCCGATTACATTCGGCTGTAACTTTCTGGACAGCTTTAGTTTTCATCCAATCTTTTCTAAATATCTCTCATTCTAACTTCACCTAGACATTTCATCATACACCTTGTATGCATACCACCAATAAAGCACATGATACAAGTACATTCTTCCCTAATTCATTCTTTGATTAGCATAAACATCCTTAATTTCTCAATTTGCCATCCTATCTATAAACATCAAATTCTAATTCAGTTACTCATCAAGGTTTCATCAACATTCTACTTCCATCACCAACATCATACTAACTAACATATAGAGGGTTCTACAATTTATAAATCATCCTATGGCATACAAGTGGGTTTTACCCCAAATCATCACTATACACAAAATTAAACATGTCTTACCATCTACATATTCATAATAACTATCATTCAGGTTAAATTTTACATTACATTCATGGATTACACAAAAACCCACTAATTTAAACATCACCAAAACACTTAATTCAACTTACTTGATGTTAGAGACACTTAAGGAATCAATCTCCTAACTCATGCACTGGTAATTCAGCCTTTTTCTCCTTTAATTTTGTAAAATTTTGAAGAACTAGGGTTTTCCCCTTGGATCCCTTTCTCTTGTTCGATCGTACACAAGCCAGGAACAAGTACTGGCTTTTTTTATCACATTTTCAATACACATTTACACTTTTAGTCCCTTGTCTTTTAAAGTGTATCTAAATGGTTATTTTCCCATACTAACTTGATTACTTTCATTTACATAAGGGGTTTCTAACTTATTATTACTTATAAAACTTTCGAATGGTAAAAATTTATATTTACTGTTCCTTATTATTAAAACGTCCCGATTAAATTATTATATTATGTCATACGAAATTTGGGGTGTTACAGTTTCCCTTAAATAATTACCTGTAACTTGCACCAGTCTATATAAATCTTGATTAGGATTAGCACCAGAGATCCTTATTCTAACGAAAGCACCAACAATTTTGCTATGAAACGATTCGGTATCATCAAGTAAATCCTCTGCCAACTTCCGTTTTATATATATTAAGTTTCGAGATGAAGATCGTCGGAGATGAAGATTGCCGGAGAAGAAGATCATCGGAGATGAAGATCGCCGGAGATGAAGATCACAGGAGATGTAGAGGAGCGGTGTGGGAAGGTGGGGGGTAAGAGTGCTAGGAGTCTCAAATGTATAGGGGGTTGTAATGTGTAAGGTACAAAAGTATAGTGGAAATGACCTATATACCCTTTGACCGTTACTTAATTATGTTGACTTTTAACAGAAGTTAACGGCAGGGGGTAAACTTGCGACATAACAGCGAACGTTGGGGGGTAAAATTGCAATTATTTCGTTAGGGGGGTAAGAGTGCCAATTGGCCTAAACCACAGGGGGTAAAATTGCAGTTTACTCTTGAATAATAAATTTCACTTCACCTCATGTGATACGTGGGCAGTTCAGTCATGCCTGAGTTGGTATCAGAGCTCGTTAGCATCCTGATGGCAATTATCAAAGGTGTTCAACAACCTCGTTCTAATGGATGGAGGTTGGAGGTTGAAGAACAGTGGGGCGCAACGGAGGATCTCACTGCTAGGTTCGACAAAACCACCATAGAACTTGAAGATTGTGTGCCTCAATCGTATGCAGTTGTAATAGTTGTCACATAGATGACAAATTACTAAAAAATCATATAAAAAAGGAGTTCTATGTAATTATTTTAGTCATTCAATAATATACCTTTTTTTTTCTCTTAAAGAGTATTAATATTTCTCTCTTGTTTTCTATTTCGCTTCCGCCTTGCTTGAGACGTGGCAGATTGTAGTTCCGTCCTGATTCATGACCTAAACCTATTCGGGTTCAACATGTCAATAATACTCCAATTTTCTAACAAATAGTTATGTTATCTTTTGTACTTGTGTTCTACCTAAGTTAGTGCACCATGCATGTGGTGCATGTGTCCAGCAAATTCCCATATGATGAAAGGCCACCACTACCAACATGGAATCATTATTCCTGAATAGTTAGACATGAATGCAATTAATTCCCATATGATGTGTTTGCTTAAACAAAATCATCTTTCCCACTCCCTTTTAATGAAATTTGTACTGGGGTTGGTGATAAGATGAGATTTAACAAGACACAAACTATATCTAGATATATGCCATTAAAAAAAGCCCGTAATTTAAGGATAGTTTTTTGCTGAATTATGAATTTGTGGAACTCTAAACACTAGTCCTTGCAATTTAAGATATTGGGTTAGTTTTTCTTTTTCTTGCGGGCTCACAATTTTAAGAACATCTTCAATAACATCTTTTAGCCGAAACTCTCTTAATGTCAATGTTGGGTGTAGCTTTAATAAAACTTTGCATGTGAGATGTATCATGGTGAGACTTTTATTTCCTTCCAAAACCTACCAAATAAATGTTTTAATCTTCTTTTATTATTTTATGGCATTGCATGTGCTTCAATGCATCAACAAAGCTGCCAATCTTGATGTAACAGGACAACCAGTTCTAAACTTTATGTACTACTTGGTAATATTTTTTTTGCCTCGTTTGATCTTTTGGATTTATAGTTCTATAGTTGAACATTTGGTAAAAAAATTTCATTAAATTCAAGCCCAATACACTTACTTATTTTTCATAAACATGACAAAGAAGGATACCACAAAATAACCACAAACAAGATCAAACATGCTAAGAAGTTTAAAAATTAATAGATTCAATCATCTTCGATTACGCTGTATAGAAAGTAGCTTAACTTAACTAGGGTAAACTTCAATGAGAGATCTTAACCCTAAAACTAGAGTTATTTTGTAATCACCAAAGCCAGCATTAAGGAATAGCTTTGGCCACTCTTTTTCACTCCACTTTCTTCCTGTCACCAAACTCATCATCCTCATATCCAATAAAAGTTGAGTCTTGAGTAAATCATTCTCTCCTTCGTGTACCTACAAGACCATGTCTATAATGATCCACTTTCCTCCATCGCTTGAGTATCTTTATACATTCCTCATCACTCCAGTCATGTAAAATGCACTATTTTTTGTGACACCTGTGTCACTTCAACCATCATACAAATACCAAACCAATGAAATATTGTATTTCATACTTGGAATTTGTATAAATATGTGCATCATTTGCACATATCAATTCTTGTTCGATTTCGAGCTTTAAATCGCTTTCTGTAAGGTTATACGCGATCTGCTGCGTAAATATAACCAGTTTAATGCAACAAACACTCTGGAACAGTGACATAGGCTTAACATACCTTAAATAACCTTTACATAACTTAGAAATAAGTTTTGGATGGTTTGGTGTGTTGAAATCAAGTTTATTCGCTTATAGGGACTAATTTTCACAAACTGCGAAAGTATGCCGATTCGTACTGTAACGAACATTCCGGAACATGATGATAAGTTAAACATGCCCTAAATATCCTTTACATAGCTTAGAAATAGGCTTTGAGGTGTTTGGTGCGCAAAAATAAACTCTCTTGATCAATAGGGACTAAAAGCGTCAAAAAGTGCATAAGTTTGCATTTTTGCGCATATCTTACGTTCTGAATATATCCGTACATCCAAAATTTTATGTAAGCATTAAAATATTTTATTTTAGTGTTTGGAATGATTAAATTTCATTCATCGCGTAATTTGGATCGTTTTTCGCGTTCGTTCGTGTTTCGTCGTAATTAACCGAACAACGCAACCGTACGACCAAACGAACCAACATCCGAGATGTTTTTGGGCATATTTTAAGTTCTCTATACTTTAACTTCATTTTGGAGCCTTGAAATTGGGTTAACGGGGCTTAAACGTGTCAAAAATGCATCGAAATCAAGTTTCTGGGCTGCAGGGGCCTTTTCTACCAAACTGCCAAACTCAGCTTAGGCGGGCAGCGTAAGATTTTGTCTATTCTTACGCGGGGCACGAGGACTTGTCAGACAGAAACTTTATTTTTAGCATTCTGGTCAAATTTCAGGGGTTTAAATGCAAAATTCTCAATACCTTGGGCTGATATTTGATGGTTTTTAGCATTCCCATGGTTTTGAAAACCATGTGCCCAAGTGGAGGATCAAGATTGAAGCACGGTTTACGAGGAACGATCCTAACGGTTAT
Source organism: Helianthus tuberosus (assembly GCA_030545235.1). Taxonomy (NCBI): domain Eukaryota; kingdom Viridiplantae; phylum Streptophyta; class Magnoliopsida; order Asterales; family Asteraceae; genus Helianthus; species Helianthus tuberosus. The sequence continues at coordinate 34,117,787 of CM060354.1, read as the reverse complement.
GGGTTTCCTATAAATACCCACTTCTATTCACTTGTTTCCTCACAAAATCTGATTCAAATGCTCTAAGTTGGGGTCTAGCACTTCATACCTGAGCAATTTGAATCAAGATTTCCTTGCTTGGACCCTTTGTAAGTATTCTTTCGTGCTTTTATCACATTTTTAAGCGTGAAAGTCAAACTACGTTTGACTTTCAGCTTTGACCAGTTTATGGTCAACACGAAGTTCGTTTGAACTTCGCAACGTGAGCGTAATCACGATGGTTATAGTCCCTTGTGACTATACCTACTGATTACCACGTTGATTAGGTGTAGTGACGAGTCATGGTTTCGGTCAAAATACGTATTCAAGTGTATTTTGCCACCAAACTATTCTTAGGTATCAAAACCATTTGTTTTGATATCAAACTTGTTTTCTAACTTCGTTAAACATGTTTTAACATGTTTAGCTCGTCACTTTTAGTTTAGTGCTTATATAGGGTCGTAAGATAAGCGGTCTAAACAACCGCTTAGACTTTCGAACCCGACCCGTTTGGTCGATCTTTAGGGTCCAACCAAGCATGTTTAGTGACCATAGTTGTATAGGGAATAACCTTCCGAGGTTATACCTTATGGTCAATTCGTTTAGTTAGTTGTATGATAGGTAGTTTATATGCCTTAGGAAAATGACCAAAATGCCCTTTATGTGCATAAATTCATTTTAAGCATATGTAACCTAAATTTTGACATCTAAACTGATTAGGAAACATTATTAGACTTGTTAAGGCATATAATACTTGTCATAGGACTAGTTAGGCGGTCCGAACGCGTTTTATGCAAACGACGCGTTAAAGTAGCATAAGCTACCTAAACGGGTCGTAATGGGTCGTAAGCACTTAGGTTAGGTTTCGTTTTAGCATGTAGGCTTTGTTAAACCATTTCATATGAGTTCCCACACTCATTTGGTTTACAAGACCTCATTCTATCCAATCATTTGATTTAGGTCCGGTTTATTTACTTAGTTACCTATATTAGGTGCCGCTTGATTCCGTGATCCCTCTAGCTTTGCTTGGTTGTTATTCAAGACTTCTAAGCATCCTCAAGTGAGTACATAGTCCCCTCTTTTACTGTTTTCAATGTTTTGGGGTGAAACATGTGTACCTATTTGTTATGTTCATGATTTCAAAGTGTAAATTGATTATACATGTTAGTACTTATCTTTTGACAAACTGAATGATTATTTATGGTTTAAACACTAATTTTTCAAAGATTATAAAATTAATTGTTGGATTGTACTTATTTTATACATTCACCAGACCGATTGGTAGTATGATATAGCGCTATAGGATTAGACACCCCATTCCTGTTGTATGGAATGTCAGAAACCGATTTTTATCCAAATAGAGATTGCCTTTGTGGTATTTCTATAGTCTCAATTGGTGTAGTTTGATACACTAAGGTTTGAATGAATTCTAAATCACATTTTTGTTGTATATTTTGTTATACTCCCAAGGGTATAGTTTGATATACTCTCATGTGTGATATTGTACAAAACAACATATATTTTGTTAATTACTAAAGCATAGTTAATATGTTATTTACAAAACCCAAAGCATAGTTTAATATGTTATTTATAAAACCAAAGCATAGTTTAATATGTTATTTATAAAACCAAAGCATAGTTTAATATGTTATTTACAAAACCAAAGTATACTTTTAATATACTACTAAAAACTATTATTTTGACAACTAAAGTATATTTAATATACTATCTGTTTAACTATTTTTGGAACTGAAATATATTTTAATATATTACTTATTCGACTTTCTTAAAAACCAAGGTATATTTTTATATATACTATAAACCTTTTTATCAAAACATTGTTTTACAAACAACATATTTTATACAAACTCATTTTACTTAATTTTTCATTTATGCATCTTTTATATCATCTGATTTCTTGTCACTTGTTATATGATTTATAAAAGAAATTATTTTCAAGGCTCATGACTAAATTTTGTTAAACATATTTTCCTAAAACTTACAAGTCATGAATCCTATTTTAATAAAACCTATGTATCTCACAGGCATTTTTATGCTGACGTACCTATTTTTACACATGTTCCAGGTGCTGCTATGTGATGATTGTTGATGCATGATATACATAGGATGAACTCGTGCCTTAGCGACTTTAAAACTTGAAAGACAATATTTGTATTTATCTGATTTGTAATAAAGCAATGAGTTCATTAAGTCAATAAAACAAAACTATTTGATCCATGGTTATGAAACAATGATTCTGTTACGACACTCCCCGACGTTTCCGCCATGATTTGTTGTTTTACGTGGTCGGGGTGTGACAGAAAAGTTGGTATCTGAGCCAATGGTTATAGGGAATTAGGTTATTAGTAATGCTTTGACCTAGACTATAACCTTCCTAGGACCCTAACACAAGTTATCTTGTGTTTAGTTTTAAAACAATACCGTCACTTATCCTTAGGTGACAACCAAAATAAGAACACAAATTTCGAATCCGCTTTGAAAACCAATCATCTGTTCTAGGATGATTTATTTTAAGGTTTTGAACCTTCAAAGTTTTCAAAATCCCGTCAAAGTTGGGTCTTATAATGTGAACACGTGCAATCTGGAAGGGTGGATGCCTGTACTCTGAGCTTTCTGTCTAAGGCTAGAGTGTTCGTACGAATCCACATAATCGGACCAGTCACTCTTACCTGGGAACTCTTGGGGTGAGTGTCCACTTATAGGCTAAAGCATGTCTTCGCGATACATTAATATGAACCACTTACTTTGATTAGTCACCATTTCATTTGTTTGCCTTAGGTAACAAACAAACGATCGCAATTTTTATGCGTTGTTATTCTGTTTTCATTTCCCTTGTTTCCTCCCATATCTTTCATTATCTTCATGATGCCTCTTCATCGCAACAACAATGTCCGAACTAGGTGCTACAATCGCTCAACAAATAGGCATCGTACTCCAGAGGACCGTTGATTTAGCTATCACCATGACTCGCCTCAGGGATGAAGCCATACAAGGGAACCGCTTTTTGGTGCAATCAATGTAACCGTCATCATCCGAATCAAATACCCTGTTTCAAATGTACCTACTGTGGACGATGGGGACATTTGATTGACATGTGCATTTGCTATCCAAAACAAAGCTGTTACAAATCCTGCTGCTGCTCAACCTCTTGCAAGGAAACCTTATACCGGTACTGCGCTGATGTGCAACAAATGTAATGCACCTTACCGAGCTTACCTGCAGTGTCGTCTGTGTGCATCACGTGGACGACTCGGTCACCTGGCAAATGCTTGTCAATTCAACCCAAACCAAGGTGGTCTAAACCAACCCCAAGTCAACCCTGCTCGTATGATCGACTTAACATACGTAGTACCCAACCTCCAAACTCTGCTTCGTATGTCGCCTTGGCATATCTAGTACCTCAACCTCATGAACTTTCTACCTTGTGTATCGACTTAAGCACGTTTAGTGCAAGGTTTGAAACACCTCTCGTTACACAAATTCCAAAATCCAAAATAGGATCTTTCTATCCTCATAATTAGATCCATGTGGATAAATATCACTCAAATCGGAGCCCTTAATTGAATTATTCGTCTGCCTTAATACGTATATTACGATTCAAAAAGGACAAAGCCGAATTCCTATTAAGATCTTTCTATCTCCATAGTTAGATTCTTGAAGATGTTTAAAGTGCCAAATGAAATCCACGGATTGGATTCCTGGTGTGCTTTAAAATACCGTCCAAAGATAACAAATTAAAGATCAAGTTAAACAATTATGTGATTATGTGCTTATGTGATTTCTCTTATGTCTTGTGTTTTTAAGAGATCTGAATATTCATTATCCAAATCCTCGTAGAATCTTCCATATCTCCATATGAGGGATTCATAGCAGGATATCCAAAGGTACTATCTTAAATCCTTAATGGGCTTCTACGTTATAGTTAAGTCCCCTGGATTATGAAGTACTATTCTATAATTGGACCCCTTGAGTGGTCTAGTTAAACAGATTGATTCAAAAATCTGGTTAGGAATATCATATGATGATATAATTGAAAAGATCCCTTAAGTGGTCTATTTAAGGAGATCGTACGACGGTCTAGTTAAGAAGATCATGTGTTGATCTAGTTAAAAAGATCGTTCGTTGATCTAGTTAAAAAAAGATCCTTTGGTGGTCTGGTCTAGTCAAGTCACTTCATGTTTATCCGATTAATCTTTCCCCTACGCATTATGAAATGAACTGTGCAGACTGTGCAAGGAATTACGTAATTATGGATGCATACATAATTATGGAATTCAGTGCACATAAACCACAGCAAGTTTTGTCATGTGTTAAGACCTATAGTGATGAGAATAACGAAACGGGAACAATGTAGAAAGGGGCATGGTGGATACGCCGCTGGTACTTCCTATACATAAGTGTTCCTTATTACATTAGGAACGTAGCGTTATTTAAGTTACTAGAAGTCCTGGACCTCGACCAATGTCATTTTATCTTACACTCTCCGACTCTGATTTCGAGCACACACAAGTTTCCTATGATAATCTTCATAAGAAACGTTCTTCTGTCCGTAGTTCGAAACTCCATGTTTTGTTACTACAAGGACTTCACTTTGACAGTTGACAATTTCGCTAAGAATCCAAACATGGCCCAGAGTTTTACTTAGGGTTTGAGGGATTCATTCGAAAGCGAAACCATCACAGTTGTCTTCACAAGTTTCCTCTAAAATTAAATTTCGGGACGAAATTTCCTAAAGTAGGGGAGACTCTGACACCTGTGTCACATAAACCATCATACAAATACCAAACCAATGAAATATTGTATTTCATACTTTGGATTTGTATAATTATGTGTATCATTTACACATATCAATTCTTGTTCGATTTCGAGCTTTAAATCGCTCTCTGGAAGGTTATACGCGATCTGATGCGTAAATAAAACCAGTTTAATGCAAAAAAACATTTCGGAATAGTGACATAGGCTTAACATACCTTAAATAACCTTTACATAACTTAGAGATAAGTTTTGGATGGTTTGGTGTGTCGAAATCAAGTTTATTCGCTTACAGGGACTAATTTCGACAAACTATGAAAGTATGCCGATTCGTACTGTAACGAACATTCCGGAACATGATCATAAGTTAAACATTCCCTAAATATCCTTTACATAGCTTATAAATAGGCTTTGAGCTGTTTGGTGCGCAAAAATAAACTTTCTTGATCAATAGGGACTAAAAGCGTCAAAAAGCGCATAAGTTTGCATTTCGCATATCTTACGTTCTGAATATATCCGGACATCCAAAAATTTATGTAAGCATTAAAATATTTTATTTTAGTGTTTGGCATGATTAAATTCCATTTGTCGCGTAATTTGGATCGTTTTTCGCGTCCGTTCGTGTTTCGTCGTAATTAACCGAACAACGCAACCGTACAACCAAACGAACGGACATCCGAGATGTTTTTGGGCGTATTTTAAGTTCCCTATACTTTAACTTCATTTTAGAGCCTTGAAATGGGGTTAACGAGGCTTAAACGTGTCAAAAATGCATCGAAATCAAGTTTCTGGGCTGCAGGGGCCTTTTCTGTCAAACTGCCAAACTCAGCTTAGGTGGGCAGCGTAAGATTGTGTCTATTCTTACATGGGGCGTGAGGACTTGTCGGACAGAAACTTGATTTTCAGCATTCTGGTCAAATTTCAGGGGTTTAAATGCAAAATTCTCAATACCTTGCGCTGATATTTGATGGTTTTTAGCATTCCCATGGTTTTGAAAACCATGTGCCCAAGTGGAGGGTCAAGATTGAAGCACGGTTTACGAGGAACGATCCTAACGGTTATGGGTTTCCTATAAATACCCACTTCCATTCACTTGTTTCCTCACAAAATCTGATTCAAATGCTCTAAGTTGGGGTCTAGCACTTCATACCTGAGCAATTTGAATCAAGATTTCCTTGCTTGGACCCTTTGTAAGTATTCTTTCGTGCTTTTATCGCGTTTTTAAGCGTTAAAGTCAAACTGCGTTTGATTTTCAGCTTTGACCAGTTTATGGTCAACACGAAGTTCGTTTGAACTTCGCAACGTGAGCGTAATCACGATGGTTATAGTCACTTGTGACTATACCTACTGATTACCACGTTGATTAGGTGTAGTGACGAGTCATAGTTTCAGTCAAAATACGTATTCAAGCGTATTTTGCAACCAAACTATTCTTAGGTATCAAAACCGTTTGTTTTGATATCAAACTTGTTTTCTAACTTCGTTAAACATGTTTTAACATGTTTAGCACATCACTTTTAGTTTAGTGCTTATATAGGGTCGTAAGATAAGCGGTCTAAACAACCGCATAGACTTTCGAACCCGACCCGTTTGGTCGATCTTTAGGGTCCGACCAAGCATGTTTAGTGACCATAGTTGTATAGGGAATAACCTTCCGAGGTTATACCTTATGGTCACTTCGTTTAGTTAGTTGTATGATTGGTAGTTTATATCCCTTAGGGAAATGACAAAAATGCCCTTTTTGCGCATAAATTTCATTTTAAGCATATGTAACATAAATTTTGACATCTAAACTGATTAGGCAACATTATTAGACTTGTTAAGGCATATAATACTTGTCATAGGACTAGTTAGGCGGTCTGAACCCGTTTTACGCAAACGACGCGTTAAAGTAGCATAAGCTACCTAAACGGGTCGGAATGGGTCGTAAGCACTTAGGTTAGGTTTCGTTTTAGCATGTAGGCTTTGTTAAACCATATCATATGAGTTCCCACACTCATTTGGTTTACAAGACCTCATTCTATCCGATCTTACGATTTAGGTCCGATTTATTTACTTAGTTACCTATATTAGGTGCCGTTTGATTCCGTGATCCCTCTAGCTTTGCTTGGTTGTTATTCAAGACTTCTAAGCATCCTCAAGTGAGTACTTAGTCCCCTCTTTTACTGTTTTCAATGTTTTGGGGTGAAACATGTGTACCTATTTGTTATGTTCATGATTTCAAAGTGTAAATTGATTATACATGTTAGTACTTATCTTTTGACAAACTGAATGATTATTTATGGTTTAAACACTATTTTTTCAAAGATTATAAAATTAATTGTTGGATTGTACTTATTTTATACATTCACCAGACCGATTGGTAGTATGATATAGGGCTATAGGATTAAACACCCCATTCCTGTTGTATGGAATGTCAGAAACCGATTTTTATCCAAATAGAGATTGCCTTTGTGGTATTTCTATAGTCTCAATTGGTGTAGTTTTGTAACACCTCGAAAATTCGTGTTCAATGAAATAACGACACGTGTCATGTAAGACAAAACGCGTTGTAAACCCGGATTTAATAAAGATGTTTTGGCAGGATTTAAAAGTGGCGTCATGTTAATTTTTACCTCTGAACGACCTCATTTATAAATCCCAAGACCCAAGTATATATATCTTAAACATCTAATATATCTTAAATCCAGAAATTCTTGACAATAATTGAAATGGTGGACTCCTACGAAGAAAAACACGGTAAACCTTCTTGTTCGGCACTTTCAAAAATGAATCCAAGCAAACAATTCAAAATGGTAGGGTATGTAACTGTTCAAGGCCATTTTGGGAGGTCCCTAACTGATAATTGAGGTCCCAAAGTCGGAATATGAGGTTGCCCTTTCAAAACACCAAAGAACAATAGATTTTTAAGCCTGATGTCAGGCTTACGGACCTCAACATTGGGAACCTTGAGGTCCGTAAGGTAGTGCCCAGCAACAGAAAACCGGTTGTTGCCAGTTTAAACGCGAATTTCGACCTTTAAACGATTTTCCTCATCTCCCTTGGCCCCTAAACAATCCCTAAACATCTAGGGACACTTGTGGATCAGTTGTGGTAAGTCATAGACTTGTGTGTCAACCTTTTGTGGTGTTCTTGATCACTATATAAAGGCTTCATGTGCAACAAGTTCTTCACACCATTCATCTGCACATTTGGGGCATTTCTGGAGCTAAGGATCTTTCTCTAAGCATCACATTTCGTGCATAGGACTTCAGTAAGTTTGCTAATCCCTTCTTAATTAAGTTTTAGCTTAGTATTAGCTTAAAAGTCAAACCGTCGTAATTAACGGTTGACTTTAAGATTAATCACTAATGGTCCAGTGATTAATCGAATCGAAAGTAGTTATAAGTTGGTAATTATGTGGGTAATAAACCCTCAAAAGGGTTCCCCCTGATTCCCACTCTAACTAGGTCAAATGTCGGGTCAAACTTGTATTTAAAAAGTCAACAGAATGTGTAAATTACAATTTATGCATAATTAGCAATGTAGAACACATACAACCTGTTTGATCATTAATATAACTTGGTAATTAGTGTAAGGACATGTCTAAACATGTTCAACCCGACAATTTCCTGTTTAGACCCGGTTCGGAACCGAAAGTCGCATAGTTTGACTTATACTTTGACTTTCAGTTCTGACCCGTTTTGGTATGATTTAGAAATACCTAAGAGCTTCATATGGACCAGGTTACATGCTAGTATAACCCTCTGTGATTATACACCTAGGATCATTAGTTATCCAATTAATATGCATGATTCCGTTAATTGCTCATATGTTGACCATTATGCCCTTTTCACCTTAAAACGTGATTTTTGGAAATATAAAAGAGTAGAAACCTTATTTACTGATATATAAACTTGCATACAAAATTTGACATCAGTTTGAGGTGTAGGTTAAGAGTTATGCTCGTTAGCGCAAAATTAAAGCTTTATGTTAATTAAACGGCGTATTTAGCGTATAGCCTACTTAAACATACTTTTTGATATCAAACTCTTTACCCACTGATGTAATATATTATTTTGTGATTTTTAAAGATTTTTAATTAATTTTAGGCTGAGCATAACTTATAGTCGTAGTCTTAATCCGATAATTGTCGGTTTTGCCCTTACGGGCTATAAAATGAGTTTTACATATCTAAACGACTCCAAACCTTTTGCTACTGATCACATATGATAAATAAATTATTTTAAGCCTTCTGGAAATATAAAAATATCAGATTTATGTATCAAACCCGGAAATGGCCTCTAATCGCCTTTTTAAGCGTTTTTAACGCATAGTATGTACTAAAACTATTTTAAACATACAAGGGTTGATACCTACTGATATTTGAGGCAAATTATAATATTTTAACAGTAAGCAAAGGTTGTTAAACTCAGACTTCAGTTTTGAGCTTTTCGGCTTATGTGAAATTACCAAAATGCCCCTACGGTGCATAGTTTGGTTAAAATTGATAAATTTCACATATATACTTTACCCTACTGTTATAACTTAGTAAAATAAGTATTTTTGCAGATTACATCAGACCTGTAACTCAGGTGAATACTTAAACTCTTTTATAACCTTTTAAATGACCAAACTACCCCTACGGGGCATAGTTTGTGTTTAAATTCGTTTCGGGCATAATAAAAGACATACTACTGATGTCACAACATATATGAAGAATATTAACTTAGGAAACCTATAAATAGCTCTCATGAATACCCGTTACGCTTATTACACGTTCGGTTCGGTTTATGTAACTAGTTTACATAAACTAGCCTAAACGGGTCAAACCTTATCGGTTTTATCTCAAAATCCAGAATGTGTATGAAATACACATTTTAAACAAGTCTCTGAACTTGTCGGGCCTAAATCACATTCTATCCGGTCTTCGCTTAATCGTGCGTACGAACCGTGTCTTTGAAACTAACCGGTCTAAGCTTAAGCTTAACTAAAGACCCGTTAGGATTCTAATAGGTTATTATAAACCTTCATTCCAGATTAGGAGTACCAGTAAAAGCTACTTGCGTTTGCTTGTTGTGATTTATACTTTGCTCAGGTAAATACTTTTAACTTATTTTCCCTATACGGGCTTGGGTTACGGTATATAGCATACCGCTTGATCGGGCATCAAATCTTCCATCGTTGGGTGGTTAATTGAATAATTTGATCGGCTCGTTTAAACAGTCTTGTTACTTAAAGCCTTTGGGGGGTTAATGACCATGTCCCGGATATCCTTGGCATCATTTTACAAAATGGCCACGACTTAAGCGCGGGGTGTAGGCGTACACCCGTCAGTGCACAAAAGGAATAATGTGGTGTGTCTATTGATCTTTAACCCGGACTTGATCCGGGCTACTGAACGCACAAGAAACATGTAATTCGTTCACAAGATTATATATTTAAATAATTCTCCCAAGTTAAATAAAAATGTTTATGCCACGTGCATCCAAATCAATTTTCAATCATTTTCCAAAATGAGTCAGTTGATTGTATTTACCAGTGTAAACTGACGTATTTTCCCAAAAAGATTAAATGCAGGTACTAAGCGTAATTGGCTGGGATTTCTCCTTAGCATCATTAGAAGTCTCGCAAGCTTAAGATGCCTGAAGTCTGTTGAACTATTGTTTCCATTTTGTTTCCGATCCATCTGTGGATAAACTTCCGAATATTGTGACATTTGATATTACAATATTGAATTCGGTTGTATTATATCTTTTAAATTGCTTCCGCTGTGCATATTATATATTGTGTTGTTTGACTATTATGTTGCCAACCACGTCACGATACTCCCCACCAGGCCCACCGGTGACACGTGGAAATCGGGGTGTGACAGGTTGGTATCAGAGCCGACACTGAGTGAATTAAACACTAGCCTTTTGTGTTTAATCTCAGTTACACAATTGCACAATTCTAAACTTTCGAGTCTAGACTTATAACTTAGGACAAATTCCACTTTGTTTGTGTGTCCTTTAATTTACATATGTTTTTGTTGTTATCTCATGATATATTGACAGGAATTTAAAATGCCGCCAAGATTCTTCAGGAGAAGAGGAAGAGGCAAGGGGCCAATCACCGCCCCCAATGATAATGAAGCTGGACCTTCAAATGTGCGAGCTCCATCTACCACGGAGAGTGACGATCCCCGGCATAACCGGAGGAACCTCTTTGAGCCGGCTAGACGGTCGGTCTCACACAGTTCAACACCTCCTAACCCTTACGGGCCACAGCCGGAGTACGAGCCCAACAACCCTCAACCCTCATGCATACCTCTACAACGATCTTTATCGCACAACTCCTTTGGTGACCCCACACCTGTCTTCAGGGGCCGGTTTAACCCGGCCAATTATATACAAGAACCAGTGGGTTTTAACCCATTGGGACCGGAAGACCACTTCTCTGGCGATCACGCGGAGGATATGGACGAGGACACGGATCCCGTCGAACCCGCCAGTGGTACACCGAACCATCCCATAGAGATTTCGGATGGCTCTTCGTTCCACGGATCACCCTATGTTGGTCCAGATAGCTTTCAAGCTATGTTTACCTGGCACGAATGGTACTATACACCTCCTCGCCATTCACCGCCTCAGCAGCAGCAACAGCAGCAATAGGATCCCTCTGTGGATTCACGGTTTGTGGCAGTTACGCCACCGCCTCCACCGCCGCCAGTTCAGCCGGCACCTCCGCAACCGCCAAGGCATAGGAGATCTGGGCCGCGTATGCCTACACGGGGAGGAGACTTCCATTTCAGCTCTCCTCGGCAATCAAGTGGCAGCCACTACCCGCCACATCAAGAAGATCCACAAATGGGTGGACCTTCACACCCAGTTGCACCGCAACCACCACCTATGGGTTTTGATAACCCAATTCCAGCATACACGGGTTCCATGGCGTATAACCCGTTTGAACAGCCAGTGCACACCAACTACAACTACGCCGAAGCCGATCCTTACATGGTAGCGGCTAACTACAACACCCAAGGACCCTATGGAGATCCATTGGGAGTAGGGTACCCAACTCATGGGTACCAGATACCTGCAAGACCTATTATCAGGCAACAATCGCAACCACCAAGGTTCTCTCCACCGGAGCGTGAAGAAATTCTGCAAAGGTTGGACCATGTAGAGCGAGAGTTTCACAGGGAACGAAGGGAGCGACAAACTTTCTTCCAAGGATTAACGAGCCTAATTAAAGGGAAGAGCAAGAAGGACCACCGAATCCTTACATTTTTTGTTAAGCCCCTGCGTGGGCCAGTCTTGCTGTATAAACCCCTGCGTGGGTGTGCTTGTTTGTTTTGACCCCTGCGTGGTTCAATAAGTTTAATGAAAATGTTCAAAAACAATGCAACATCAAGGAGCGTTCCAATTGCCATGACCCATGACCACTCCAGCTTCCCAGACAGCAAGTTCCATGTCAATGCACCTAAGGGCCTGCAAGCATGTAGAAAAGTGTATCAGCCAAAAAGCTGGCGAGTTCACAGTGTGTTTAACCGTTTGTTACCAAGTATTGATTTACGTTATGTTGATAATAACTCGATACCGCATATGGCTCCTTTTTGCCCTTCCCCAATGCTCTATCAAACATTGGTCATGATTTTAAAGTTATTAGTTCACGCCCGTCCTATCCAGGTACATCGTGAGGGTGCCAAACCTTATAGCGCTAATAACTAATAACCCCGTTGCCTTACAAGCAACTAGTTCGGTAGTATGATGGGACTTAAGTGATAGAAAGTGAGTTTATTATCCAGCATCGACAATTATGAAAACTGCCTCATATCCCCTACAAGGATATGGGTTTGTGAAACTCTGTTTGATTGTTTAGCTGTTTGATTTGTCCCCACCGAACGCATGCTTGTATTGAGAGTAGTGAACTCACCTTGGTTTGCTCGGTATGACTAATTACTTGTTCGCACTTAACCAATCAAAGCCTATGATGTTCATGTACACATAATCAGTTTGCATTCAAGTTGTTCACGTAGACACACAATTATTCTAATCATTAATACACAAATAGGCAGGTTTCATGTTGCAAATGGTTAATCAGCAACTTAGTCGCACATCATGTCAATGTGTTAGTACAATTTATTCTAACAAATATACACTTCTACTAAGTGTGCGATTGGTGTAATATTGTGCGAACCATCGGCCATGCAAACTGGCTCTTGTGCGACCCAAATCAGTGGAAGCCCACTTAGCAGGTGTGCGGCCCACCAAAGGACAACCCACACCATGCCTTGTGCGATTGAGGTTATACTTGTGCGATGGGTAATTGTTTCGAGAACTAGTATGCGGCCCAATTAATTTGCAAAGCCCAGTTGAGTGTGTGAGATGTTGGGCCGGTGTGCGATCACCAGGAAATTGTGCGACCAGCCGTTGGTTGTGCGACTGATGTGCACAATTCCGTGACAACAAGGTGTGCGACTGCTTCCTTGTTTGCGGGCCAGTGTTCGACTGAAATCAAGTGATGCAACCTAATCAATTCAGTGGCCCAACATTTGTGCGATTGCAAAGGAATTGTGCGATTGTGTGATTTAAATCTAGAACATGAATTCAATTTTAGTAATAAGACCAATCAGTTACATAACTTGGTAACCAATTCCTTAATTTACGCAAACACAACTCCATCAATATCCAAAATCCCTATTCAGATCAAATAGCATAGAAACTCTAGAACAAAATAACAATTCATCAAACATTAATATGCCCTTACCACTAAATCGGATCATAATTGGTTTATCAATTTCATCACACAAGCATCCTAGTTCATCGATTTATTATTTGCTAACATATGTGTGCCTTAACTTCCCCAAACAATCATTAAATTATCAAGATAGATTCATCAACCGCATCATATAACACAATTCGTACACATAATTCATACAATCGCATAACCCTCGTGATCATTATCCTAACTCACAACAAATCGCATACCATCCAGAGAACTTGACGAAATCAGAATGAACATAAACACTAACCAAAGATCGTTGGAGATGTGATAGAACAAAAGGAGGAAGGCTTCGAAGGGGCTTTCTCGAGTCCTCAAGGCTGCCGTCCCTTGTGGTGTCTAGAATAGAGTTTTAGGGTTTGCAATTGTATTTCTTTTCCCTTCCTACATGCATACTCGTACAAAAGGGAAAGGGTGGGCTGGGTTCGGCTTGGGCTTGATGGGTTATATAGGCCAAGGTTAAAAGATATCGAACTAAGGGAATGTGTGATCACAAGAGGGGTGCGCGACTAACATATCATAACATTTATCATTCTACAACTCATGAAACCAACACATTCACATAGTATTAAATCTCAACATCATAAAATTCATGTAATTAAAACGCATATTGAATCACGAGTAGAAATTATATCCACAAAAGAACCTTGGAAATCCGAGTTGTCACATCATCCCAACTTGAAAGAAATTTCATCCGGAAATTTGATAAGCAGTCTCGGAGGGTGAAGTGATATCACGATAGGTGGATCAAGTTGACCGTGGATTTTCCTCGGGTGCCATATCATCCCCAACTTGAAAGGGAATTTTGTCCCGAAATTCACCGGTTGCATTAGGATTTGACTCAACAGTTTTGAATAGTTGAGGATACTTGAGCTTCACTCGCGTTCCCATGTGAACTCCGGTCCACGCCTTGAGTTCCAACGAACTCTCATGATTGGAATTTGACTGTGCTTATGGACTTTAACTTCCCGGTCCATGATTTCGATAGGTTCCTTGAAAAATGGTAACTTGTCGTCAATTTTCAGTTCTTGCAACGGTATTACAAGTGTTTCATCGGACAGACACTTCTTGACGTTTGAGACATGAAAGACATCATGAACATTACCCAACTCATCAGGTAACTCGAGTTTGTAAGCCACTTTACCGATTCGCTCCAAAATCTTGAATGGCCCTTCATAACGTGGATTGAGTTTGCCGTGCTTCCCAAAGCGCACCACGCCCTTCCAGGGTGAGACTTTCAACATGACACGATCACCTACAGCGAACTCCAAAGGTTTCCTACGCTTATCAGCGTAGCTTTTCTGGCGATCACGTGCTGCCGCCATGCGATTTCTGATCTGTACAATCTTCTCAGAGGTTTCGACCACAAGTTCTGGACCTGTGATTTGGCTGTCACCCACTTCAGCCCAACAGAGAGGAGATCGGCATTTTCGTCTGTATAAAGCTTCGAACGGAGCTTCCTGGATACTTGAGTGGTAACTGTTATTGTAAGAAAACTCCACCAAGGGCAAGTGTCTCTCCCAACCTTTACCAAAATCGATAACACATGCTCGTAGCATGTCTTCTAAGGTCTGGATGGTTCGCTCACTCTGACCATCCGTTTGAGGGTGATAGGCAGTGCTCATGTCAAGACGTGAGCCAAATGATTTGTGCATCGCTTGCCATAAATCGGATATGAAATGCGGATCGCGATCAGAGATAATGGAGGTTGACACTCCGTGTCTGGAAACTACCTCCTTCAGATAAATGCCAGCCAGCTATGAAAACTTGTCAGTTTCCTTGATTGCGAGGAAGTGCGCTGATTTCGTGAGACGATCGACGATCACCCAAATGGTATCGTTCCCGTTTTGAGTTCTAGGTAGCCTGTGACAAAATCCATGGCGATTTATTCCCATTTCCACATGGGTATTTCTGGTTGCTGAAGCAAACCAGATGGCTTTTAGTACTCTATCTTAACCTTTGCACAAGTTAAGCACTTGCTCACATACATTGCTATGTGGGCTTTCATTTTCTGCCACCAATACAAGACTTTTAGATCCTAACACATCTTATCAGAACCTGGGTGAACGGAGTAGCAAGACTTGTGTGCTTCATCCATCATAAGCTCTCTAAGGTTTCCGTACGAAGGGATCCATATTCGCTCCATGAAATAGCGAATACCGTCGGATCTTTCAACAAGTTTCTTCTCCAATCCTCACATGGCTTCGGCTTTAAGGTTCTCGTCTTTCAAAGCTTCAGTCTGGGCAGAACGAATATGGTCAGGTAGATTAGAGTGGATGGTGAGCTACAAAGCTCGAACACATTTAGGCTTTGATTCTTTGCGACTAAGGGCATCAGCTACAACGTTAGCTTTGCCTGGATGGTATTTTATTGCACAGTCGTAGTCTTTTAAGAGTTCCACCCAGTGGCGCTATGGCATGTTCAACTCTTTCTGGTCAAAGATATGCTAAAGGCTCTTGTGATCGGTATAAATGGTGCATTTAGTACCGTACAAGTAATGCCTCCAGATTTTAAGCACAAATACCACGCCCCCCAACTCTAAGTCGCGAGTCCTGTAATTCTTTTCATGGACCTTCAACTGTCGAGAGGCGTATGCTATCACTTTCTCGCCTTGCATCAGCACACAACCGAGACCCTGAATAGAAGCGTCATAGTACACCATGAAATCTTCAGTACCTCAGGTAGAGACAAAATCGGTGCACTGCATAGTTTTTGATTTAGAATCTGGAAGGCGTCTTCCTGTTTCGTCCCCCAGGAATACACGACTCCTTTCTGTGTGAGAGCGGTGAGAGGTAGGGTGATCTTCGAAAATCCCTCGACAAACCTCCGATAGTACCCTGCGAGACCAAGAAATTGCCGCACCTCTGAAGGATTCTTTGGGGCTGCCCAATTCCTAATAGAGTCGATTTTAGCAGGATCCAAGTGTATTCCCAGCTCGTTGACTATGTGGCCGAGAAAGTGTACTTCTCGAATCCAAAAGTCGCACTTAGAGAATTTCGCGTAAAGCTGCTCCTTCCTCAGAAGCTCCAAGATAAGACGCAAGTGCCGTTTGTGGTCCCCCTTGCTCTTAAAATAGATCAGAATGTCATCGATAAACACGATTACAAAATCGTCACATACGCGGTTCATGAGATCCATGAATACCGCTGGTGTGTTGGTTAACCCGAATGGCATGACCAGAAACTCGTAATGGCCATATCGCGTTCTGAAGGCTGTTTTGGGAACATCCTCCTCTCGGACCCTCATCTGATGATAGCCCGACCTTAGATCAATCTTTGACTAGAAGCTTGACCCTTGCAACTGGTCAAACAGATCGTCAATGCCAGGCAAGGGATAACGATTCTTGACTGTCACCTTATTGAGTTCGCGGTAGTCGATACACATGCGAAAAGTTCCGTCTTTCTTCTTCACGAACAAAACTGGGGCTCCCCAAGGCGAAGAACTGGGTCGGATAAAGCCTCTATCCAACAGTTCCTGGAGTTGATTAGACAGTTCTTGTAGCCCCCTGGTGGAAGGCAATAAGGAGCGCGAGCAATCGGGGCTGCTCCTGGTGTAAGATCGATTTGGAACTCCACCTGACGGTGTGGAGGTAAACCTGGAAGTTCCTCGGGAAAAATGTCAGGAAACTCACGAACAACTGGTAGATCCTCAATTCTCTTCTCGTCAGGCTGAGTATCAGTAACAAGCACAAGAATAGCAGGATAGCCCTTCCGTAAACATTTCTGGGCTTTCATGGATGAAATGATGCTAACAACTGCACCACTTCGATGACCCAGAACGGATAATGGTTCCCCACAAGGGAGAGGTATACGCACGATTTTCTCCTTACAAAGTATATCGGCTCGGTGTTTTGACAACCAATCCATACCAATAACTATATCAAAGCTACCAAGAGTGACGGGGAGAAGGTCAATGTCGAACACTTGACCCAAGAGGTCGAGTTTACACCCAAAGTGTACACGTGAGGCTTCAATTGTCTTACCATCAGCCAATTCCACTACGTGTTTGATTTCGAGAGGTGTTGG
Organism: Helianthus tuberosus; assembly: GCA_030545235.1. Lineage (NCBI taxonomy): Eukaryota > Viridiplantae > Streptophyta > Magnoliopsida > Asterales > Asteraceae > Helianthus > Helianthus tuberosus. Next base: position 34,100,226 of record CM060354.1, on the reverse strand, counting down.
AGTTAACCCTAATTGATGACTAAACCCCAAATACACATAACTCCAGTCAGCACCAGAGTCGAATAATACAGAAGCGAAAATACAATTGACAGATAACATACCGGTCACGACGTTGCCATCATTCCTTGCATCACTTGATCCAATGGTAAACACTCTCCCATGAGAACCATTCCCACCATTATTCCCATTGTTGTTGTTTCCCGCATTGTTATTGTTCTGGCGATTATTGTTCCCACCGTTACTGTTGTTGGCGTTCGGATTCAATTGTGGGCAATCCTTCTTGAAGTGCCCTTCATTGCCACATTGGTAACATCCCCTTTGATTTCCTCAATTCTATTGTGGTTGTTGCCTCTGTTGCTATTGTTGCTTTGGATGCGGAGCTCTACAATCTTTCGCCATGTGACCCACCTTGTCACACCTTTGACATGTTCGATTACACGAACCATAGTGGTGGAAACCGCACTTGTTGCACTTCGGCTGTTTCCCTGCATAAGAGCCTGAAGTTTGACTATTGGTCTGATTCTGGTTGACCGAAGATGACTGACTGAAACTGCGGTTGTTGTTGTTGTCAGGCTTCTTTTGCAACTGGTTCGAGTTGGTCGCCTTGTCTGCGTCATTCCATTTACACTTGTTGGCAGTAGTGGGGGTAGTAGTAGTAGCAGTAGTGGCAGTAACACGTGGTGGCAGCGAGCCACGCTCCACCTCTTGATTAGTGATCTTATGAGCCAGTCTGATGATCCGTGGTAGGTTGTCAAGATTTGTTGCAGTGACTAAACCCTTGACTTGTGGTGCCAATCCTTTGATGTAAAGTTCGATCCTGCGGTGAGGTGGTCGGGATAGGTTAGGACACATGTTTGCCAGCTCGTGAGACTGTTTCGTATAAGCCTCGATCTCAGATCCCACCATCTTCAAGTTATAGTACTCGTTTTCCAGCTTTTGTATCTCATCTCGAGGGCAGTACTCTTCCCGTATCAATTCCTTGAAATCGTCCCATGTAATCGCGTTTGCCATTTCTATGCCCAACATCTGCACCTGAGCATTCCACCAAGTCAAGGCACCGTCCTCCAAGGTGCCTGAAGCAAACTTTACCCTGTCCCCAGCTGGACAGTTACACATAGCAAAGACAGATTCAGCTTTCTCAAATCAACGAAGCAGTCCCATAGGACCTTCAGTTCCACTCAAATCCATGAACGTTTTGAACGTACACATAGGCGGATTGTTTTCTGGTTTTGGTTCGCATGTTGACCTAAAACAAAAAGAAAGTACGCACCAATGAGAATCGAGTAAAATGACTAAGGGCTATGCTTTGTCTGGTATGTATCGTACCAGCTTACTGAGCTGCCTAAGCCTCAGCCACGCGTGTGTTAATCAGATCTGTCAGCTCTGCCTGAGTCATTACAATGTTGCCACGTCCACCGCCGCGGCCACCTCCGCGTCCACCGTTACGTCCACCACGTCCGCTCATGATTCTATATAAGAAGAGTGGAAAAGATGAGGATCATAGTTGAGTAGAAGTCAATCATCACTATGACTTCTATGGATTTGAGGAACTCTATCATTATAGCGGATAGTGGAACAGAACCCCTTTTCACACTTATTAAGCCTCACTGGGACTCACATGCACCCCACATTATTATCATGTGCGCACCCACAATAATAATGCAATTTGCATGCTTATCTCAGTGCCTCTTAACTCGTGCTAAAAGGTTCCCAACATTCGAATAACAAAACGAAAGGCATCACAAAACTAGGAATCACAAAAGTCGAAGGGTAACATTACACTATCAAACATCACTTAAACAAGCAGCACATGTAGTCACATCATAGAGTCAAGTATGTAATTTCATGCAAGTCGTGGGTGTGTTGATGTGTGCAAAATTCAACATATAAATTACAGCAATTGTAGTATAAAACTAACCCTTTTTTAGTACTAATGTTGAAAAAAGTGTGCTTTTGTCTTCCTTTTGTATTTTCAGGATTAAATGAGCTCAAATTAACAAAAGAAGCAAAAAGGCAGCTAAATCTAACATAAATACAAGAAAAGGAACAAACGTGGCATGCCCGACCTCCCCGAAAGCATCTTCCCAAGCAAAACAAGAGAACAGAAGGCTGAACACGCCCCATGCTCAGTGAACACGGAGGCGTGCCCAAGTGTCAGCATAAAAGACAAAGTTGTAGAAGCTTCCATCGCCCACCACGGGGCCATGCTCAGCGGAAACGGGGCCGTGGTCAACTATAAGATTCGCAGAATCCAGGCAAATCTTGATAGTACAGATATGCTTCTGCACACGGGGTCGTGCCCAGCGGACACGGGGCCGTGGTCAACTAATGCAGACAAAAGCAGTTAATGAAGACAGAGAAGAGGATGGACACGGGGTTGTGCCCAATGGACACCGGGCCGTGCCCGAGCTTCTGTTCAGCCTATAAATAGGAGTGCTTGGCTCAAGCTCAAACCATCCCTTGGCACACCACCTCTCTCACACTTCACCCACCATCCACCACCACCAAAACACCATCATCCACCACCATCATCCATTGTCCATCATAGAGTGTGTGAGTCGTCTCGGGATCCAAGATTGATCGTAAGAGTTCTTGACAATCAAGGCCATGTTTGCCTAAGTCTCTTACATCACTTGGTGAAGACAAAGTGTCTAGTGTAATACTTTTTATTTTTAATCTTTTCGCACTTTTTAATTGGTTATGTATTAATGACTTTAATAACTAGTTTCTTATGTTGAAGGTGATTCTTCCTTATCGTTTGTCTGTGGTGTCTTGGCATTATTCTACTGTCTATATAAAATAAAATATTTTCACCATTCATATCTCCACGGTCTATATGGAGGTATGTTGGCTACCTGGTCGGGGGTTAAGGGAACGGTTTGGTAAGAGTCTTGCCATTGTTCAGTGTATAGATCCTGCAAAGGACCTGGGTCAAATTTAGTAGGACCTCCTTCAATACTTAACGGTATTGGATGGCGGGGGTCCAAACTCTTTGATCCCTTCATAAGTTAAGCTACTATTAAAACTTTAACCCGGCTACTTAGGACTGTATCCCTGCTGACTCAGTCTACTTAGCCGAGGGTAACGTCGCCTTCAAAAGAGGGGCCTACCACATTATGCATTAATAACTTAATTAATTATCTTTCAATAATCCGACCCTTTAGGATTGTATCCTTGCTGACTCAAACTACTGGGTTGAGGGTAACGTCACCTCCAAAAGAGGGGCCTACTAGAATAACTAAGATAATCTCTTAAATAGTGCAAAAGTGCGGAAATAATCAAAGGTTACACTAAACACGAGTCGGAGCCAAGTGATTCATCTTGCCTATCTGTTTTTACTTTTATTTTTATTTTTCAGCATTTTAATTAGTTTTTATTTTTCTTAGTTTAAAACCTTTTTCTAAACTTTTGATTTGATTAGACGTTGAGGATAAACCGGTACTAAAATCTCTTGTGTCCTTGGACAACCTCGGTATCTTGCCAACACTATACTACGCTCACGATGGGTGCACTTGCCCATATGTGTGTTTAGTGTTAGTAAATATCGTGTTTTATAAATTTAAAACTTGGCTAAAAAGTGTAAAAGGGCTTAATATACTTAAACTTATATATACACTTCACACGCATCAAGTTGTTGGCGCCGCTGCCGAGGACACAAGGATTTTAAGAAAGCTTAAAATCGACGGCCTAATCAGTTTTTCAAAACCTTTTCAAAACGCACGCACATTTTTCTGCATTTTAGTTTAGTTTTGCATTTACAGTAACCTGAACACGGGCCGTGCTCGCTGAACACGGTGCCGTGCTGCATAATTTTCATAAAACACCCAAATACAGTAGCTTGAACACGGGGCCGTGCTCACTGAACACGTCCCCGTGCTCAACAAAATCAGTAACTTTAATTAAAACGCCCAGATATAGATTCTGTACACGGGGTCGTGTCCACTAAACACGGGGCCGTGTCCAGCCTCTGTTTCTATTTTTATTTTTGTTTTCTGATCTCGAGACTTGGTGGTGGTCTGCTGAGTGATTCTTATGGATCAATACTCAGGAGGTTACAACTACACCTATAGGAGTAATTATTGCACTAATTGTGGTGACCCACACTCGGTTCAATATTGTAACTTATATCAACCGTCCACTTCATATACCTATTATGAGGAGCCCAGGTACGAACCATCGACTTCATACACATCCTATGAAGACCAAAGGTATGAACCTTCTCCCTCATACTCATATTTTGATGAACTAAGGTATGAGCCTTCTTACTCATACTTTGAGGAACCAAGATATGAGCCACCACCTTCATATGCTTACTATGAGGAACCATGGCGTGAACAACCCACCTCATATGAGTATTATGAAGAACAAAATTACGACCCTTATCCATCATATACTTACAATGAGGAACAATGGTGTGAACCATCTACTTCATATGGGTATTATGAGGAACAAATGATCGAACAACCGGATTCAAGCTTTGAAAATCCTGATCCTTTTTCTATAACCGAAGTGACCGATAGGATATTAGAACACCTTAGAGTTATCGATCGCTATATAAAAGAATCTCGCGCAAGGGAAGAGGAGTCCCGCGCAAGAGAAGAATTAAATAAAGAAGAGATAACTGAAAGTGTAAAAATGGAAGAACAAACAAGTGAAAAACCGACACATGAGTTAAACAACGAAAAAGGTGAGTCCGACAACGTTAAAATTCAAGAAGAGTCTAATTTTGAAGAAATTAATCTCTTGTCACCTTCTTTTGAAAATCATTGTTTAGTTCCCACTCATGCTAAGTTTTTAAAAGAGTTAAATACTAACACTAAAATTGACGAAACGGTAAGTGTTAAGTTAACTAATGATCAAACATCGCTAATAAAAGAAGACCCATTTGAAATCAACATTACACCGGTTCCATGTTTTTTTCAAAATTCATTTATTAGTAATGTCACAATTGATAAAGATCTTTGCGTTAACATAATGCCTAACTACATTTTCGAAAAATTAAGTATTAGTGATTTTTCTCCACTTCAAATACTCATTTTTCTATCTAATCGGAAAGTAATAAAATCAATCGGTGTAGTTGAGGATGTCTTGGTTCAAACAAATCAAATGGTAATCCCAACCGACTTTGTCATCCTTGATGACGCTCCTTTAGTGTTAGGACGACCCTTTGTAAAAACCCACGAAGCTTTGAAAAACCGGAAGCGCAACAATCTACCTATTCAATTAGGGGCATTCAAAAAAAGTGTCGACCTTGAGGGATCAATGAAATATCCATTCGGCAATGACGACCCCCTAATTGAAGATGAGCCAGAACCACCTGATAAGGTGGGTCTAGCCAAGGACCCTTATAAATGTGGCGCACCATGGAGGCATTCCGCGGAACTATCCGTAGTTTTAGTTTAGATTAACTTTTACGTTTTCTAGTTTAGATTTAATTTTCAGGAATAAAACATACTCGGGATGGTGAAGGATACTAAGGGAAGCTTGAACCGACACCCCATGCACAAAAACAGAGCTTCCCGACAATTTTTCTTCATTACAGCAAGTTCAGCACGGGGTCGTGCCCACCCCAACACGCCCCGAGCCCAAGGTTCTGCAGAAAATGCCCAGTTCAGGTAACTGGACACGGGGCCGTGCTCACTGAACACGCCCCCGTGCCCAGCCTTCTGTTTAAATTTGATACTGGCAGTCTGACCACGAGGCCGTGCTCAGCCAACACCACCCCGTGTTCTGCTACCCAGTAACATAAAATCTTGTTTTTAACCGACTTTTACACATTTTAATCAACCAAAAAACTTATTTTTGGGACACATTGAGGACAATGTGTAATTTAAGTGTGGGGGGGATGCTAAAATCTTGAATCTTGTAATTCCTAATTACAAGCCTTACACAAAACTCTATTGGAATCGCTAATCACCCCAATTTTTTTTTCAAAAATTTTCATTTTTTTTACTTGTATTGGTTTAATTTGGGAATAACAAGTTCTAAAAAGGTTATATTTTTACAAATTTACAACCGATCGCGTCGTGATAAAAAGAACCAACATAAGAAAATTATGAAACGGCATGACAAATCTAGTTAAAATTTGATTATATATACTTGATCACGTTAAAAAACTCATTCGCACAAAAAGTGAGTTTTGAGCCTTTATTGAGCATACAAATACACATCTTTAGATTAAATGCTCATCTTTCGTTTCTTGTGTGAATAGCTGCTTGGTTTCTTACGACTCTAGAACTTGCCACGACGATACATTCCCGATCCTTACCAACTTAAACCCGAGTAAGTAAATGATAGAGGCATTAGGACTAACCCTTTTTATTTCTACACCATTATTTTTTTTACCACATACCCAAAATCCCCCTAGTTAACCCCTTTGAGCCTAAACCTTTTCATTTCTTAACCCAAACCAAACACCCTTTCACCCACCAAAACCTTTTTATTTTTAACCCGTTGTTTTAGTAACAAGCTCAGTTTTTCGTATGACTTTCAAAAATATATATATATATATATATATATGTTGATGATGAAGCAAGAGAAATAAACAAGCAAGTTCATCAAAAATAACTTTTTTTGAATTATGGCTTCATCAAAATAAAAAATTGCAAAAATAAAAAGTCTTACAAAAAAACCGATGCTTTTTACGCTTTTCGCCCTTTTCTACTAACCACTAACCCAACCACCTACCTTTAACCCAAGCCTAACCCTTCACCCAAAAGTCCTCTTGATATTTACGAAGGTATATAGTTAAAAAGGAGGAGGATTGATTGTTTGGCAAGCCTATGGTAGGAGTAAGTTCCATGCCGCTCTCCAGTGATTCACTAAAATACATCTTCGGCCGAGTGTTGAGTGATCCCCCGTGAGGTATGTGAACTTGTATATAAATAGAATTTTAAAAAGGTATGTTATGCCCTAATAAGTAATTTATCTTATGAAAAGTTTTAAATAAATCATGACGAATAGGATTGTAAATAAATAAAAATAAAACTTAATAAAGAATCTTGGAAATCCCGACACTCTATGACAAGCCCAAAAACCTTCTCTTCTACCCATTCCATTTGGGAGTGTAAGGGCCTGTTTGGTTGGCTCTGAATGAAACCATTCAGAGGTCAACCTCTGATTCGGTCAGAGGTTTGCTTGTTTGGTTGGCAAAACACCAGCCTCTTAATGGTTATCATTCAGTGATATGAAGTTGCTGAATGAAAAAAGACTCCTTGCTACCCTTCCCTTCCCTTCTCTTCTCTGTATCAAAAACAAAACCCTACAAACCATTTACATAGAGCTGTAAGGTGTCACACCCCGACCACGTAGAACATACAAAACGTGGCGGAAATGTCGGGGAGTGTTGTAACAGAATTAATTGTTTCAAATCCATGGCAATTGAAGTTTCATTTTATTGATTAAAGTGTTACAATGTCTTATCAAACAAGGAAATACAACATAATTAACTAGTCTTGCATCTTTTATTGTCACTAAAGCCCAAGTCTGCCTATATGTATCTTGATCATCTTATGCAACAGTTCCTGAAAAACACATGTGAAAATAGGTACGTCAGCATAAAAATGTCTGTGAGATACATAGGTTTTGTGAAAATAGGTTTCACGACCTATGTTTGAGAAAATGTTTAGTCATGAACCTTGTAATTTGCTTTGTCTTGTAAATCATTTGAAAAACAATGAGTTCAGATGATATGTATAAATAAGTGAATAATGTATGATTAAATGAATAACCATGTAAAATGAGTTTGTATAAGATAAGTTGTTTGTAAATAAATGTCTTGTGAAAAGTATGTTATTTGTATAAAAATGTTCTATGCCTCAAACTGAAATGATTCAAATAACGCTACAATATGTAATACCATACAAACACTTATATATAGGAAGTACCAGCGGCGTATCCACCATGCTTGTATCATATTACACACGCATCGTTACTTAATCACTTAATCAAACCAAAACACCAAAGTAATGTTTAACAGTTGTAGAAATGTTTATGTATGGTCAAATACGGTTCACACGGTTCACCGATACAAACGGTTCACAGATACAGACGGTTCACAGAGTACAAACGGTTCACAGATTCAAACGGTTCACGGATACAAACGGTTCACAGAGTCAAATGATTACAACGGTTCACATAGTCAAATAGTTATTAACGGTTCAAAATGTAATATAATGTGTTCATATACTGGATGAGCATATGCAACAAAATGTAATGTAAAACAATGTACCAAGTAATGCACACAATGGGCACACCTAGCATGAAATGTAATGTAAAACAATGTACTAAGTAATGCACACAATGAGCACACCTAGCATAAGATGTAATGAAATCATGTACTATAATGTACTAATGAACATAGCAAGTATATGATGTCAAAACAGGAAAGCATGAAAGTAACAAGTAGGCACATGTGTTCCACCCCAAAACAGTTTGGAAAACAGTAAAAGAGGGGTCTATGTACTCACTTGAGATTGCTCAGAAGTCCTAGGATAACCACCAAGCAAAGATAGAGATCACGGAATCAAACGGCACCTACTATAGGTAGCTATATTAATAAACCGGACCTAAATCGGAAGATCGGGTAGCATGAGGATTTGTAAACCAAACGAGTGTAGAGACTCGTGTTATTTGGTTTAACAAAGCCTACATACTAAATGAAACTTATCATAATTGTTTACGACCCATTACGACCCGTTTAGGAAGCTTATGCTACTTTAACGCGTCGTGCGCGTGAAACGCGTTCGGACCGCCTAACTAGCCCTATGACAAGTGTTATATGCCTAAACATATTACATAATCAGTTATGTGACAAAGGTTTAGGTTACATATGCTTAATTACCAATTATACATGAAAAGGGTATTCTGGTAATTTACCTAAGGCATATAAACTACCTATCATACAACTACTTAAACGATGTGACCATACGGTTTAACCTTGGAAGGTTATTCCCTACACTATGGTCACCTAATGTGTTTGGTCGGATCCTAATGATCGACCAAACTGGGTCGGGTTCGAGGCATAAGCGATTTATTAGATCGCTTACCCTACGACCCTAGACAACGTGGTAATCAGTAGGCATAGTCCCAAGGGACTATAACCAACGTGATTACACTCACGTTGCAAAGTTCAAACGAACTTCGCATTGACCATTACTGGTCAACGCTGAAAGTCAAACAAAGTTTGACTTTCTGACTCGAAAAGCAATAAAATAAGGAAAAGAACGAAAGAATACTTACGAAGGGTCCCCGAATGCTAACCTCGTTTCAAAAATCTCAGGTATGAAACAATAGTTTCAACTTAGAGTTTCTCAAATCAAAGTTCTAGTGATTTTAGCAATGGGGGTGGATGGGTATTTATAGGAATACCCGAACCGTTAAGATCGTTTCATGGAAAACGTGCCTTAATCCCATCCGTACATGTGTTGCAAAGTTATGGTGCCTAAATTCCATCCATACATGTGTTGCAAAGTTATGGTGCCTAAATTCCATCCTTATCCGCTGACTAAGCATGTTAGAATGTGTGGTTGTGAATTAAACAGCTGTTTATACATCGAATCTGGTCCCGAAAGTGCAAAACTGATATTTCTGCATGTTTTCTGTCCAGAGTAGGCAGTCGCGTAGCGCGACGGGTAAGCCCATAGGGCTCGCGCTACGCTAGCACCCCTCTGATTCAGAAATGTTTCAAAGTTGGCAGGAATGGTCCCTGCACGTGTTTAAGGCCTTTTTCGATGCGTTTGAACCCCGTTAACCTCATTTCAAGGCTCTAAAATGAAGTTAAAGTATAGGGAACTCAAAACATGCTCAAAAATATGCCGGATGTTGGTTCGTTTGGTCGTACGAACGCGATGTTCGCTTAATTACGACGGAATGCGCACAAGCGCGAAAAACGATCCAAATGACGTGACGAATGGATTTTTCTTATGGCGAACACTAAAATAAAATATTTTAGTGCTTACATAAATTTTTGGATGTCCGGATGTATTCAGAACGTAAGTTATGCGCGAAAATGCAAACTTGTGCACTTTTTGACACTTTTAGTCCCTGAATGACCCAAAAGTTTATTTTAGCATACCGAACCCCTCAAAGCCTTTTTCTAAGCTTTGTAAAGGATATTTATGGTATGTTTAACTTATGGTCATGTTCCGGAATGTCTGTTACAGTTCAAATTGGTATACTTTCGCAGTTTGTCAACTTTAGTCCCTGTAAGCGATTTAACTTTGATTTCACCACACCGAACCTTCCAAAACTTATATCTAAGTTATGTATAGGTTATTTAAGGTATGTTAAGCCTATTTCACTATTCCGTAGTGTTTGTTGCATTAAACTGGTTATATTTACGCATTAGTGCGCGTATAACCTTCCAGAAAGCGATTTAGAGCTTGAAATCGAACAAGAATTGATATGTGCAAAAGATACACATATTTATACAAGTCCAAACTATGAAATACAATATTTCATTGGTTTGGCATTTGTTTGATGGTTGAAATGACACAGGTGTTACAGTCTCCCCTACTTTAGGAAATTTCGTCCCGAAATTAATTCGTAGGAGTCTATTTGTGACTTTGTGTCAGATAACCACCAGAGATATGTAAAGCATAATCCAGTCATTTCCTTAACGGACATTCTTCAGAACGAAAATGAACAAACGGAGTCATTTTCCTCAACGAGTATTCTTCAGAGGCGGAAATGAAGGAATAATCAAACGGGGATTCATTTCCTTAACGGACAATTCTGAGAAACGAAAATGAACAAACGGAGTCATTTTCAACGGTTGCTTCCTCAGAAACGGAACTGAAAATGATAGACAAACGGATATTCATTTCCTCAACGGAAAATCTTCAGAAACGAAAATGAACTCACAGAGTCATTTTCAACGGTTGCTTCCTCAGAAACGAAAATGAAAATGATAGACAAACGGATATTCATTTCCTCAACGGATAATCTTCAGAAACGAAAATGAACAAACAGAGTCATTTTCAACGGTTGCTTCCTCAGAAACGGAAATGAAAATGATAGACAAACGGATATTCATTTCCTCAACGGATAATCTTCAGAAACGAAAATGAACAAACAGAGTCATTTTCAACGGTTGCTTCCTCAGAAACGGAAATGAAAATGATAGACAAACGGATATTCATTTCCTCAACGGATAATCTTCAGAAACGAAAATGAACTAACGGAGTCATTTTCAACGGTTGTTTCCTCAGGTTCGGAAATGAAGGATTAAATAAACGGATATTCATTTCCCTCGATGGATACTCATCAGAACGAAAATGCACAAACGGAGTCATTTTCCTCAACGATTATTCTTCAGAATTGGAAATGAAGGATAAACGGATATTCATTTCCTCAACGGATATTCTTCAGAAGTGAAAAATGAATAGCTAGTTCATTTTTCCTCAACGGATACTTCATCAGAATTGGAAATGAATAGGGTTAACTTCTAGGTACATGACAAAGCTCGCTGTGGTTTCTGTGCACTAAATTCCATAATTATGTATGCATCCATAATTACGTAATTCCTTGCATAGTCCGCACAGTTTGTCTTGTAATGTTCATAAGCACATAATCACATAGTTGTTTAATTGTTATTGTCTTGTTTATTGATTGCAATTAACTTGGCACCTCGTACTTCGTTTCTCTTGGAAGAAACGGGTACTTAGGATTTTCGTGAAAAACGCAAGAGATCATACAATGGAAGAAATTTGGGAGTAGTCTGTTCTTCAAGGAATGCGGTTCCTTGATTGTCGGTATTGTAGGGGATATGTTGTTTATACATACAATCACATAAATACATTGCAATGTATAAGATTTATTTATAAACAACGATAACAACTGTTTCTTGGATCTTGACAACAAAAGAAAATAATACATAAGACGTGATTATTTCTAAATGATGTTGTCTTCTGGTTGATCATATGCTCATCCCTGCGCTGGATTTGTATTAGCAAGCCTTGGGCAATTCCTACGAAAATGGCCCATCTCGCCACAGTTGTAGCAAGATCCCGGTGGAAAACGAGCTTGAGCAGGATTGTTGCCAGCTTGATTTGGTGCAACTGCGGTTGGGCAAACCCTAGCTGTATGGCCTATAAGTCCGCAAACTTGGCATGTGCGGCACTTCACCCCAGCATGATGATGTAGGCCACATTGGTTGCACAAGGGTGCAGTTCCGTTGTAGGGTTTCCTGGCAGGGGGTTGAGCTGGTTGGTTGAGGACGGCTTAATCATTGTGAGCGACCACAGCGTAGTCCTGAGAATCCTTTCGCTTCTTTGACCTCTTAGGGGATCCAGTCTGTTCATCCATGATCTTTGATTCCTCGATTGGTTTCGATTCTTCGACCGGCTTCTTGTCACCTTTTCGGAAAAGTTTACCTTTCCTGATCTTTGATTCAGTCAAGGTTGCAGATAGCTCAATGGCCTGTCTAACTGTAGTAGGGTTGCTACCAGTCAAAATGTCTTGTATTGAATCAGGGAGGCCATCAATGTACTTTTCGATTGCCTTATCCAAAGGCGTGACCATGTTTGGGCATAACAGACTTAACTCCTCATAACGGTCCGTGTAGGCTCTATGCTCACCGCTGTCTTGCTCCAGATTGTCGAATTCCCTTTCCAAAGCCCTGATCTCGTGTCGAGGACAGAATTCCTTCATCATAAGGGCCCTAAGTTCAGCCCATGTCTGTGCGAATGCAACTTCTGCACCACGATCTCTCATAACACTGTTCCACCACGTAAGGGCTCTCTTCTGGAACACACTCGAAGCAAACTCGACCTTGCGATTGTCAGGACACTGCACGTGGCGGAAAGTATTCTCAATGCTCTCGAACCATTGAAGAAGCCCAGTCGCTCCCTCAGAACCACTAAACTTGAGTGGTTTCGCCGAGTTAAAACTCTTGAAATTGCATGGACCATTGTTGTTGTTGTTGGCTTGATTCCATTGAGCAAAGAGGTTTGGGAATTGAGCAGCCATTTGCTGCGCAATGATTTCTGCCAGCTCGGCAGTCGCTATCTGGTTTTCGCGTCGAGGAGTCATTCTAAAAGAGGAACATGAAAGGAAACGAGTGAGAGGATTAGACGAAAAGAATGAGATGAACAAATCTGATGAAAGCAATGGATAGTGGTCGTTTGTTTGTTACTACAAAGCAACAAACGACCTCGGTGAATAATCAAAGTAAATAGGTCAAAAATAATGTATCGCGAAGACATGCTCGCCTATAAGTGAACACTCATCCCAAGAATTCCCAGGTAAGCACAACTGGTCTCGCGTCTGGTTGAGATGTATACGAAGTGCTTGCCTAGACAGAAAACTCAGAATACAGGCATTCACCCTTCCAGTTTGCACGTGTTCACATTATTTAAAACCCAAAACCTTGACGAGATTTTTGAAAACTCAAAGGGGTTCCAAAACCTTATAACAGAGGGTTCAAAACCTAGTAATTAATCATCCTAGAACAGATGATTAGTTTTCAAAGCGGTTTCGAAAATTATGTTCTTGTTGTGGTAGTCGCCTAAGGATAGGTGACGGTATTTTTTTATGACTAAACGCAAGTAAACTCGCGTTAGGGTCCTAAGAAGGTTATAGACTAGGTCAAAGCATTACTAATAACCTAATTCCCTATAACCATTGGCTCTGATACCATCTTTTCTGTCACACCCCGACCACGTAGAACATACAAAACGTGGCGGAAATGTCGGGGAGTGTTGTAACAGAATTAATTGTTTCAAATCCATGGCAATTGAAGTTTCGTTTTATTGATTAAAGTGTTACAATGTCTTATCAAACAAGGAAATACAACATAATTAACTAGTCTTGCATCTTTTATTGTCACTAAAGCCCAAGTCTGCCTATATGTATCTTGATCATCTTATGCAACAGTTCCTGAAAATCACATGTGAAAATAGGTACGTCAGCATAAAAATGCCTGTGAGATACATAGGTTTTGTGAAAATAGGTTTCACGACCTATGTTTGAGAAAATGTTTAGTCATGAACCTTGTAATTTGCTTTGTCTTGTAAATCATTTGAAAAACAATGAGTTCAGATGATATGTATAAATAAGTGAATAATGTATGATTAAATGAATAACCATGTAAAATGAGTTTGTATAAGATAAGTTGTTTGTAAATAAATGTCTTGTGAAAAGTATGTTATTTGTATAAAAATGTTCTATGCCTCAAACTGAAATGATTCAAATAACGCTACAATATGTAATACCATACAAACACTTATATATAGGAAGTACCAGCGGCGTATCCACCATGCTTGTATCATATTACACACGCATCGTTACTTAATCACTTAATCAAACCAAAACACCAAAGTAATGTTTAACAGTTGTAGAAATGTTTATGTATGGTCAAATACGGTTCACACGGTTCACCGATACAAACGGTTCACAGATACAGACGGTTCACAGAGTACAAACGGTTCACAGATTCAAACGGTTCACGGATACAAACGGTTCACAGAGTCAAATGATTACAACGGTTCACATAGTCAAATAGTTATTAACGGTTCAAAATGTAATATAATGTGTTCATATACTGGATGAGCATATGCAACAAAATGTAATGTAAAACAATGTACCAAGTAATGCACACAATGGGCACACCTAGCATGAAATGTAATGTAAAACAATGTACTAAGTAATGCACACAATGAGCACACCTAGCATAAGATGTAATGAAATCATGTACTATAATGTACTAATGAACATAGCAAGTATATGATGTCAAAACAGGAAAGCATGAAAGTAACAAGTAGGCACATGTGTTCCACCCCAAAACAGTTTGGAAAACAGTAAAAGAGGGGTCTATGTACTCACTTGAGATTGCTCAGAAGTCCTAGGATAACCACCAAGCAAAGATAGAGATCACGGAATCAAACGGCACCTACTATAGGTAGCTATATTAATAAACCGGACCTAAATCGGAAGATCGGGTAGCATGAGGGTTTGTAAACCAAACGAGTGTAGAGACTCGTGTTATTTGGTTTAACAAAGCCTACATACTAAATGAAACTTATCATAATTGTTTACGACCCATTACGACCCGTTTAGGAAGCTTATGCTACTTTAACGCGTCGTGCGCGTGAAACGCGTTCGGACCGCCTAACTAGCCCTATGACAAGTGTTATATGCCTAAACATATTACATAATCAGTTATGTGACAAAGGTTTAGGTTACATATGCTTAATTACCAATTATACATGAAAAGGGTATTCTGGTAATTTACCTAAGGCATATAAACTACCTATCATACAACTACTTAAACGATGTGACCATACGGTTTAACCTTGGAAGGTTATTCCCTACACTATGGTCACCTAATGTGTTTGGTCGGATCCTAATGATCGACCAAACTGGGTCGGGTTCGAGGCATAAGCGATTTATTAGATCGCTTACCCTACGACCCTAGACAACATGGTAATCAGTAGGCATAGTCCCAAGGGACTATAACCAACGTGATTACACTCACGTTGCGAAGTTCAAACGAACTTCGCATTGGCCATTACTGGTCAACGCTGAAAGTCAAACAAAGTTTGACTTTCTGACTCGAAAAGCAATAAAATAAGGAAAAGAACGAAAGAATACTTACGAAGGGTCCCCGAATGCTAACCTCGATTCAAAAATCTCAGGTATGAAACAATAGTTTCAACTTAGAGTTTCTCAAATCAAAGTTCTAGTGATTTTAGCAATGGGGGTGGATGGGTATTTATAGGAATACCCGAACCGTTAAGATCGTTTCATGGAAAACGTGCCTTAATCCCATCCGTACATGTGTTGCAAAGTTATGGTGCCTAAATTCCATCCATACATGTGTTGCAAAGTTATGGTGCCTAAATTCCATCCTTATCCGCTGACTAAGCATGTTAGAATGTGTGGTTGTGAATTAAACAGCTGTTTATACATCGAATCTGGTCCCGAAAGTGCAAAACTGATATTTCTGCATGTTTTCTGTCCAGAGTAGGCAGTCGCGTAGCGCGACGGGTAAGCCCATAGGGCTCGCGCTACGCTAGCACCCCTCTGATTCAGAAATGTTTCAAAGTTGGCAGGAATGGTCCCTGCACGTGTTTAAGGCCTTTTTCGATGCGTTTGAACCCCGTTAACCTCATTTCAAGGCTCTAAAATGAAGTTAAAGTATAGGGAACTCAAAACATGCTCAAAAATATGCCGGATGTTGGTTCGTTTGGTCGTACGAACGCGATGTTCGCTTAATTACGACGGAATGCGCACAAGCGCGAAAAACGATCCAAATGACGTGACGAATGGATTTTTCTTATGGCGAACACTAAAATAAAATATTTTAGTGCTTACATAAATTTTTGGATGTCCGGATGTATTCAGAACGTAAGTTATGCGCGAAAATGCAAACTTGTGCACTTTTTGACACTTTTAGTCCCTGAATGACCCAAAAGTTTATTTTAGCATACCGAACCCCTCAAAGCCTATTTCTAAGCTATGTAAAGGATATTTATGGTATGTTTAACTTATGGTCATGTTCCGGAATGTCTGTTACAGTTCAAATTGGTATACTTTCGCAGTTTGTCAACTTTAGTCCCTGTAAGCGATTTAACTTTGATTTCACCACACCGAACCTTCCAAAACTTATATCTAAGTTATGTATAGGTTATTTAAGGTATGTTAAGCCTATTTCACTATTCCGGAGTGTTTGTTGCATTAAACTGGTTATATTTACGCATTAGTGCGCGTATAACCTTCCAGAAAGCGATTTAGAGCTTGAAATCGAACAAGAATTGATATGTGCAAAAGATACACATATTTATACAAGTCCAAAGTATGAAATACAATATTTCATTGGTTTGGCATTTGTTTGATGGTTGAAATGACACAGGTGTTACATAAGGATTCTTAAAGAAATAGAGGAAACAAAAGAGAAGAAAAGGGGACCTCGTTCTTACCAGAATTTCGTCAAACAGGAGCACTACCGCCGCCGCCACGGCGGCGCAGCCGAAGTCGTCGGAGCTCGATGTCGCTCGCCGGCTTTCCTTCTCACTCGAGCTCTCTCTCTCTCGTTCTCTTTCCTCGTTTCATCGTAGCACCACCACCAGACGGTGGTGGTGGTGGTGGTCGGCCATTGAGGGGGGAGAGAGTGGGGTTGAGAGGTGTGTGGCTGATGTTGTAGTTCTGAGGTTTTGAAGGAGAGTGAAGATGATGATGCTTTGTCTGAGGTTTTGAAGGAGAGTGAAGATGATGATGCTTTTATAATCAATTAGGTATTTAATTTTGTTGAGAGGGGTAAAAATGTCATTTTACACAGTCATTCAGATGTGCAACAAACAGCACTTTACTGGTTCAGCACTTACTGGTTCAGAGCCTCTTACCCATTCGGACCTCTTATTCATTCAGCACTTATTGATTCAGATGTTGCCAAACAGCCCCTAAAGCCACATTATAAAGAGTTTTGCTTGAGGACAAGCAAAGATTCAAGTGTGGGGGTATTTGATGTGTGCAAAATGCAACATATAAATTACAGCAATTGTGGCATAAAACTAACCCTTTTTTAGTACTAATGTTGGAAAAAGTGTGCTTTTGTCTTCCTTTTGTATTTTCAGGATTAAATGAGCTCAAATTAACAAAAGAAGCAAAAAGACAGCTAAATCTAACATAAATACAAGAAAAGGAACAAACGTGGCATGCCCGACCTCCCCGAAAGCATCTTCCCAAGCAAAACAAGAGAACAGAAGGCTGAACACGCCCCGTGCTCAGTGAACACGGGGGCGTGCCCAAGTGTCAGCATAAAAGACAAAGTTGTAGAAGCTTTCATCTCCCACCACGCGGCCATGCTCAGCGGACACGGGGCCGTGGTCAACTATAAGATTCGCAGAATCCAGGCAAATCTTGATAGCACAGATATGCTTTTGCACACGGGGTCGTGCCCAGCGGACACGGGGCCGTGGTCAACTAATGTAGACAAAAGCAATTAATGAAGACAGAGAAGAGGATGGACACGGGGCCGTGCCCGAGCTTCTGTTCAACCTATAAATAGGAGTGCTTGGCTCAAGCTCAAACCATCCCTTGGCACACCACCTCTCTCGCACTTCACCCACCACCCACCACCACCATAACACCATCATCCACCACCATCATCCATTGTCCATCATAGAGTGTGTGAGTCGTCTCGGGATCCAAGATTGATCGTAAGAGTTCTTGACAATCAAGGCCATGTTTGCCTAAGTCTCTTACATCACTTGGTGAAGACAAAGTGTCTAGTGTAATACTTTTTATTTTTAATCTTTTCGCACTTTTTAATTGGTTATGTATTAATGACTTTAATAACTAGTTTCTTATGTTGAAGGTGATTCTTCCTTATCGTTTGTCCGTGGTGTCTTGGCATTATTTTACTGTCTATATAAAATAAAAGATTTTCACCATTCATATCTCCACGGTCTATATGGAGGTATGTTGGCTACCTGGTCGGGGGTTAAGGGAACGGTTTGGTAAGAGTCTTGCCATTGTTCAGTGTATAGATCATGCAAAGGACCTGGGTCAAATTTAGTAGGACCTCCTTCAATACTTAACGATATTGGATGGCGGGGGTCCAAACTCTTTGATCCCCTCATAAGTTAAGCTACTATTAAAACTTTAACCTGGCTACTTAGGACTGTATCCCTGATGACTCAGACTACTTAGCCGAGGGTAACGTCGCCTTCAAAAGAGGGGCCTACCACATTATGCATTAATAACTTAATTAATTATCTTTCAATAATCCGACCCTTTAGGATTGTATCCTTGCTGACTCAAACTACTGGGTTGAGGGTAACGTCACCTCCAAAAGAGGGGCCTACTACAATAACTAAGATAATCTCTTAAATAGTGCAAAAGTGCGGAAATAATCAAAGGTTACACTAAACACGAGTCGGAGCCAAGTGATTCATCTTGCCTATCTGTTTTTACTTTTATTTTTATTTTTCAGCATTTTAATTAGTTTTTATTTTTCTTAGTTTAAAACCTTTTTCTAAACTTTTGATTTGATTAGACGTTGAGGATAAACCGGTACTAAAAGCTCTTGTGTCCTTGGACGACCTCGGTATCTTGCCAACACTATACTACGCTCACGATGGGTGCACTTGCCCATATGTGTGTTTAGTGTTAGTAAATATCGTGTTTTATAAATTTAAAACTTGGTTAAAAAGTGTAAAAGGGATTAAAATATACTTAAACTTATATACACACTTCACATGCATCATGTGTGTATACTAGGTAAGTATTACATAAAGTAAATAAAGGACGAACCTTGCAATCTGGAGCTGAGTGTCATGGTCGTTTTCGATACTGTTGGGTTATAGTCTCGTTTTATGAAAATGTTTTAAAACCTAGTTCACTATAACCAATGGCTCTGATACCAATCTGTCACACCCACAAAAATACCACAAGCGGAAACCCCCGCGAGGCGTGCGACGTACCCGGATCTAGCCACTAATCACATTGAACCGTAAATAAAATAGAACTTTCCATTAAACAAAATAGTATAATTCAAACATTAGTTTAGAAAACCAATCATGTTCAGCGAAAGCATAATAGTTTGTTCAATAAGTTTAATGAAAATGTTCAAAAACAATGCAACATCAAGGAGCGTTCCAATTGCCACGACCCATGACCACTCCAGCTTCCCAGACAGCAAGTTCCATGTCAATGCACCTAAGGGCCTGCAAGCATGCAGAAAAGTGTATCAGCCAAAAAGCTGGCTAGTTCACAGTGTGTTTAACCATTTGTTACCAAGTATTGATTTACGTTATATTGATAATAAATTGATACCGCAGATGGCTCCTTTTTGCTCTTCCCCAATGCTCTATCAAACATTGGTTATGATTTTAAAGTTATTAGTTCACGCCCATCCTATCCAGGTACAACGTGAGGGTGCCAAACCTAATAGCGCTATCAACTAATAACCCCCTTGCCCTACAAGCAACAAGTTCGGTAGTATGATGGGACTTAAGTGATAGAAAGTGAGTTTATTATCCAGCATCGACAATTATGAAAACTGCCTCATATCCCCTACGAGGATATGGGTTTGTGAAACTCTGTTTGATTGTTTGCCTGTTTGATTTGTCCCCACCGGACGCATGCTTGTATTGAGAGTAGTGAACTCACCTTAGTTTGCTCGGTATGACTAATTACTTGTTCGCACTTAATCAATCAAAGCCTATGATGTTCATGTACACACAATCAGTTTGCATTCAAGTTGTTCACGTAGTCACACAATTATTCTAATCATTAATACACAAATAGGCAGGTTTCATGTTGCAAATGGTTAATCAGCAACTTAGTCGCACATCATGTCAATCTGTTAGTACAGTTTATTCTAACAAATATACACTTGTACTAAGTGTGCGATTGGTGTAATATTGTGCGAACCATCGGCCATGCAGACCGGCTCTTGTGCGACGCAAATCAGTGGAAGCCCACTTAGCAGGTGGCCCGCCAAAGGATAGCCCACACCATGCCTTGTGCGATTGAGGTTATACTTGTGCGATGGGTAATTGTTTCGAGAACTAGTATGCGGCCCAATTAATTTGCAAAGCCCAGTTGAGTGTGTGAGATGTTGGGCCGGTGTGCGATCACCAGGAAATTGTGCGACCAGCCTTTGGTTGTGCAACTGATGCGCACAATGCCGTGACAACAAGGTGTGCGACTGGCTTAAAACTTGTGCGACTGCTTTCTTGTTTGTGGGCCAGTGTTCGGCCCAAATCAAGTGATGCAACCTAATCAATTCAGTGGCCCAACATTTGTGCGATTGCAAAGGAATTGTGCCATTGTGTGATTTAAATCTAGAACATGAATTCAATTTTAGTAATAAGACCAATCAGTTACATAACTTGCTAACCAATTCCTTAATTTAAGCAAACACAACTCCATCAATATCCAAAATCCCTATTCAGATCAAATAGCATGGAAAATCTAGAACAAAATAACAATTCATCAAACATTAATATGCCCTTACCACTGAATCTGATCCTAATTGGTTTATCAATTTCATCACACAAGCATCCCAGTTCATCAATTTATTATTTGCTAACATATGTGTGCCTTAACTTCCCCAAACAATCATTAAATCATCAAGACTGATTCATCAACCGCATCATATATCACAATTCGTACACATAATTCATACAATTACATAACCCTCGTGATCATTATCCTAACTCACAACAAATCGCATACCATCTAGAGAACTTGATGAAATCAGAATGGACATAAACACTAACCAAAGATCGTTGGAGATGTGCTAGAATAGAAGGAGGAAGGCTTCGAAGGGGCTTTGTCGAGTCCTCAAGGATGTCGTCCCTTGTGGTGTCTAGAATAGAGTTTTAGGGTTTGCAATTGTATTTCTTTCCCCTTCCTACATGCATACTCGTACAAAAGGGAAAGGGTGGGCTGGGTTCGGCTTGGGCTTGATGGGTTGTATGGGCCAAGGTTAAAAGATATCGAACTAAGGGAATGTGTGATCACAAGAGGGGTGTGCGACTAACATATCATAACATTTATCATTCTACAACTCATGAAACCAACACATTCACAGAGTATTAAATCTCAACATCATAAAATTCGTTTAATTACAACGCATATTGAATCACGAGTAGAAACGATATCCACAAAAGAACCTTGGAAATCCGAGTTGTCACAGGGGTTGGTGATAAGATAAGATAAGATTTGACAATACACTAGTTTCGATAATGAAATTTGGACTGGGGTTGGTGATAAGATGAGATTTAATAAGACACTAATTTCTAGATAATGAAATTTGGACTGGGGTTGGTGATAAGATGACATTAACAAGACACTAATTTCTGGATAATGAAATTTGGACTGGGGTTGGTGATTAGATGAAATTTAACAAGACACTAATTTCTGAATAATGAAATTTGGACTGGGGTTGGTGATAAGATGAGATTTAACAAGACACTAATTTCTGGATAATGAAATTTGGACTGGGGTTGGTGATAAGATGAGATTTAACAAGACACTAATTTTTGGATAATGAAATTTGGACTAGGGTTGGTGATAAGATGAGATTTAACAAGACACTAATTTCGATAATGAAATTTGGACTGGGGTTGGTGATAAGATGAGATTTAACAAGACACTAATTTCTGGATAATGAAATTTGGACTAGGGTTGGTGATAAGATGACATTTAACAAGACACTAATTTCAGGATAATGAAATTTGTACTGGGGTTGGTGATAAGATGAAATTTAGCAAGACACTAATTTCTGGATAATGAAATTTGGACTGGGGTTGGTGATAAGATGAGATTTAACAAGACACTAAATTCTTGATAATGAAATTTGGACTGGGGTTGGTGATAAGATGAGATTTAACAAGACACTAATTTCTGGATAATGAAATTTGGACTAGGGTTGGTGATAAGATGAGATTTAACACGACACCAATTTCTAGATAATGAAATTTGGGCTGGGGTTGGTGATAAGATGAGATTTAACAAGACACTAATTTCTAGATAGTGAAATTTGGACTTGGGTTGGTAATAAGATGAGATTTAACAAGAGACTAATTTCTAGATATATGCCATACAACAAAAAATACAAAACAAAAGCCTGTAATTTAGGGATAGTTTTTTTTTGCTGAATTATGATTTTTAACTCTAAAAGTATATCAAAACACTAGTCTTTGCAATTTAAAAATCTAATGATGTAAATAGGAATATCGATCTTGGGTAATTATTTCAGTCTAGACCTAAGATTTCTAGTATTGAGAAAACATTTGCTTCAAGCCTTCAACAAATTATATATGCTTATGTTTCCATCAAATTGTAACTACTTTTGACGGTAATAATTCAAGAAAAGCTTCTACAAGGGGGGGGGGGTTAAAATGCAACTTTTCTTCCTTCAATTTCTCCGTATGTTGTTAGTTATTGTGTGTCCCCACCGACATTAAACCTCTTCAAATGTGACCACTGCACCTGCACCCTTTCTAGCAAATCTTGGTGGTTTAATAAAAAAACATGTTGGTCTTGGGTTAACCAAACCCCATCCATCTGAATCATATAAAATTTTACACAACCACCCATTTTTTCACCTCTACGCATCTTCTATTTCTGAAACATGTTTCTAGCATTGGCAGATGACCTTATTTTGGACAATGTGCTTGTACACAAGCAAAGGCACAGTGAGCAGGATACCCGATGAAAAGGGCAAAACAACATGATTCTGTAGGTGCTAACTGGACCAAGAAAATGCAAAACCAAGCTAACTGTCTTTCTAGAAAATTAGCAAGGTACATGCAACAGGTGATGTTTATCACTACTAGCTTGAGCTTTAGTCTTTTGTATGTGGACAATTTACTAAAAAGAGCACTCGCCAATCCATGTTGGGCTTTAGAGGGAGGTGTCCTTATTAGTCAAACCGCGGAAGTCGAAGCTTGGAATCATATCACGAAGATAAGCCAAAGCACAAAAAATGTAACCAAAATGAAAAATCTAACATTTAGAAGCATTTACCATAATTTGATCCTTTTCCCTACTTATGAGAAATCAAAAAACCCTAATCGGTAATCACAAGAACGATTTGATGAACACTGAGAAATCAAAAAATGTAAAAATTAAAAACTCGGAATCTAAGATTTGGAAACAGATACTAACCTTCAAAATTAGAGATGGGGAAGAGTTTGTACGAAGGAAGGATGACGTGAGAGAGACTGAGATGTGTCCGAAGATAGGAGATCTGAAGATGACTGAGAGAGAGGGTGGCGTAGTGTTTTAGGGTTTCGAAAGGGAAAAGGATTGTGTGGAAGAAGGATAGAATGAGAGAAACGAATTCAACATATGATTATAAAGGATCCGAAATCTCAAACACGGGTCTTAAAATTACTGAAACTCATTGAGAGAGTGACACATGTCCCCCCCCCCCCCTCCCCCAATGTTTTACTTTATTGGTATAGATAGACAGATAGATGAAACAAAAGTTTAATTACTACATGGACATAGTGAATATTGATTATTTATTAACTATAAGCACAGTTTATATCAAACGACACCAATTGAAATTCTCACTGACCAACATGACATCTTCTAATTACACTAGCTACTCTGGCATGGCACCATCTGATAAGCAACAATCGACCGTCTTCCAATTAAAACAATAATCAATAACATAAGCGCAATCAAACTGCATCCGTATGTTAATGAGTATTTTCATTTATGCAAATGCCTAAATACAAGTTCATAACACTAAAGATGGTTTGCTACTTGAATCCTCGACACATGAAATTGGTTACACAAACATAGTTTATATTGGTTGATTGACCAACTTTGAGCAAGTGTGATAGCAAACCATACTAATCGGACATCCCCTAACTATGATTACTAGGGTGAGATGGCACCATTGGGGAGTCATAATAACTAGTGATGGGCATATCGGGTTTTTTTATACCCGGAACCGCTTCCTAACCGGACCCGGTTCTTGTATGGTTGTGGGTGGAACCAGTTCTTGAAGGAACCGGGTCCAGTTCCTAACCGGTTTCAGACCAATAATAGTGGAACCGATACTAACCGATTCCGGATAGGGTAGTAACCGGTTTCTCTGAAGAACCGCTGCAATCATACTGTAGGAATCGGTTCTTTTAAAAAAATACCTTAATTTGAATAAAAGATTACATATTACAGAAATACAAACATATTAAGAAAATACAAACATATTGCAACCGGTTTATTTATTTGACCGTTTACTTGTCGTGGGTGCGGCCATTTGACTTGCAGCTCGCTTTGGTGGGGCCACTTCGATACAATCGTCTTCGGAATCATTAGTTTCTACTTCATCTTCCTCCTCTTCGTCAACAATCTTGTTCTCTAATTCCACTTCGTCTTCTAGACTTGTCTTATCTTGAATACGGTCCACGGCATCTAAATGATCCTTTAGGCAAATTGGCATCTCTATTGCAACGGCTAGGAATCGATTCCAACGGTAACAAAACTCAATCAATGATAGAATTTAATGCACCGGGTTTTATTTGTTTACGGAGGAACCGGTTCCGAGTGGGGCCACTTCGGTACAATCGTCTTCGGAATCATTGGTTTCTACTTCATCTTCCTCCTCTTCGTCAACGATCTTGTTCTCTAATTCCACTTCGTCTTCTCGACTTGTCTTATCTTGAATACGGTCCACGACATCTAAATGATCCTTTAGGCAAATTGCCATCTATATTGCAACGGCTAGGAATCGATTTCAACGGTAACAAAAGTCAATCAATGATTGAATTTAATGCACCAGGTTTTATTTGTTTATGGAGGAATCGGTTCTGGGTAGGAACTGGTTACGAACCTATTTTTTTATAAAATGTGGAACTGGATAAGAACCTACGGGTTGCTAGAACCCGTAACCGGTTCTTCAATAAAGCGGGTAGGGACTAAAACCTGTTCCAGATCAGGTCTACCGGGTCTTTTTGGAACCGGTTGTTATGTCCATCTCTAATAATAACTCATATTACTATTAACACAATCAAATAACCTCACATGAGCTTTAATACCCTTTTTGCCACTTCTTCTTTTGTGACCAGCCCAACGATTTTAGGTAAGCCCAATTGAGCTCTAACTCAGCCCACATGATTACTTATTTATAATTGGCCATATTCTTAACCCACAAAAAGGATAAAACCAATGGATCCTCTTTTTGTCAATGGATTCTAGTACCGTATTAAATTGAAGGTACTCAATTTTCTTATTTTAGTACCATCAAACTTTTTACTGACCATTTGGGTTTAACACAATCAAGGTTACAATGTTACATCATGCCGTTGACAACTTTTACATCTTTTAAACTCGGTTTTTTATAACGTACAAAATTGTAAAATCTATAAAAAAGTGATGTGTCTATAGTGATATCGGTACATTTGACAAATAAATAATAAGCAATAAGGTGTATGTAAAATGTGTCAAACAATGTTCCATTGCAAGTTATAGTCGTAGCAATCACGAGATAAACAAATATTAAAAAACAATTTAACGAATCCTTGGTAAAAATCATGAAATATTTAAAAATAAATTTGCAGATATCGAAACAAAACAGAGGAACAAATATATTAAAACTAACTAACAATTATTTAAGGCTATAGGGTGTGGTCATAACCCTCATGACCAGCATGACCCTCCGCGTAGGCATCATGTCATTGTCGGAAAGAAGAAAAAAAGATAGTATAGGGGCTAGAGTGTAATATGGTGTCCTATATATCACCATCTCTATGTATCCCAATTCTTGTACCACTTCAATACAATTTTTCTCAATACAATTCTAACCCTATTCAGAGATCATTCTCTATACCAAACAACATGGTATCAGAGCGGTGTTTCTGATCCTTGAAACACTTTGCTCATCATCTACAATCTATCCCAGCAAATCCAACCCAAAAACAGAAAAAACCCAAAAACCAAAATCAAACTCTCAAAATCAAAACCTACCTGTTCAAAGGCTTAAGAAAAACTCGGTCTTCATCTTCTTCCTGCCGTCACCGCCGGTCACCAAACCAAACCCAAAACAAAACCTTCTCACCACCGTAAAAATCCGCTGCAACCACCCTGTAACAACCAATACCCACTCCACTACAGACCGTCACAAGATCTGAGTCGCACGAGGCCCCGTGCGTCACCCGATACCGCCGGAGATGAAGAGAGAGACGGGGGTTGGGTCGTGGCGGCGAAGTGGGTGTTTTTTCTGTGGGTGTCGGGTTGAGACCAAACCACTTAAGCTCGTGGTTCGTCGCCAGAGTGATGTGACTCGCCGGTGAAGGGCCGGCACCCCTTGTTCTCTTGTGGCTCTCACTCTATCTCTGAATTTTTCATATGCAGGTGTGTGTTTTGAAGAAGATAACATATAAAAAAAAGGTGAAGAACAAGATTGACAAGGAACTGCTCACCTAAAAGAAAGGGGAAGGAATCTCCTTTAGTGGGGACAAAGACTAAAAAAAAGGAACGAAGACCGAACAAGGCGGAGAGAAAAAAAAAAGTGGAGGAAGTGAAGAAAACAAGATGAAGACAGGTTCTTATTAAAAAATAACGTTTCCGCTCAAAAAAAATAAAGCTCAAAAATCTCCAAACCAAAACAAAGTCACCATGTCTACCGACGGTGGCTCCAAACCAAAGCCAAGGCACCATGTCTAACACGGTGTCTTCAAACCAAAACCAAAATGCCAAGACCCAAATGGCCAAGTTGAATTTTTCAACTTGAGGGGAACCAAAACCCAAAATAGGCTGCCATGTCGAAAGGCGGTAGCCTCAAATCAAACCGAAAGTTACCATGTCGAAAGGCGGTAGCTCAAATCAAACCAAAAGTTGCCATGTCGAAAGGCGGTAACTCAATAGCTCAAACTACCATGTCAAGGAGACGGTAGCCAAACCAAAAACCAAACATAATCAAAACCCAAAATCAAAACCAATCCAAGTTGAATCGTGCCAATCCCACCATTCAACTTGAGGGGGAGTGTTAAAAAGGTTCAGCAAACACTTAGGCAAGTTGGGTATTGGGAATCCCACTACTCAACTTGAGGGGGAGTGTTAGAAAGAAGAAAATGATCAGTCAAAGATTGGCTACTATTATTGACAAATTGAAAGATTGGCCACGATCTCCTCCTCAATTCCAGCAAACTCAATTTCAAACTCAAATCCAAATCCTTCGATCCGACAATGGGGGGGGGGGGGGATTTGTCAATACATCTATGAAACAATTCATTAAAACCAAAGGATTAATTCACCAAACCTCTTGTGCTCATACCCCCGAACAAAACGGTGTTTCCGAACGGAAAAACCGTATTATTCTTGAAATGACTCGAGCCCTTTTGATCGAATCTCAGGTCCCTAAATCTTTCTGGCCGGAGGCAGTTGCAACCTCTGTGTATCTGCTGAATCGGCTTCCCACAAAAGCTCTTAAATTTAAGACTCCCTTAGATTGTCTGTCTAAGTCTGCCAGTATCCCTCATCCCCTTACACTTGAACCCCGAATCTTCGGGTGTACCGCATTTGTTCATATACCCAAAACCAATCGAAATAAACTTGGCCCATGTGCTGAAAAATGTGTATTTGTCGGCTATGGAATCGATCAAATAGGTTACCGGTGTTATAATCCAACAACTCGTCAAATGTTCACCACAATGAATGTTGACTTTCTTGAAACAAAATACTTTTATAACACCCAACTCAGTGGTCAGGGGGAGAATGACAGTATAGACACTCTGAGCTGGTTAACTCAAATTCCCTCATCTGAAGAAGTCACAACAGAAAACTATCACAGTACTGCGAGTCCTTCAAACACAGACACACAATCCGCGGAGCACAGTACCACTGAAGAAATTCCATCCAACGTGATGCCTGAGGTAAGAAATACTGAGAACCCTGAATGTTCTACATCTTATAACTATGAGACAACAGGGGAACACATAGAACCGACAACTACAGAACATGTTGATCCAGTGGTTGAACAGGTTGAGCCAGTCGTTGAACATGTTGAACCAGGTGCAGCAGAGACTACCGGAAGATACTCTCTTCCACCTAGAGCCAATAGAGGTGTTCCTCCAAAACGGTACTCCCCAGAGAGGGAGACCAGAAATTCAAGATATCCTGTAGCTAATATGGTCAACGGGAACTTATCTAACAGTGCGAAAGCATTTGTTACTTCTCTATACACTGAACAAATACCTAATTCCGTAAAGGAAGCTCAAGGTAAGAAGAACTGGGAAGAAGCAATGGAAGTGGAGATGCGTGCTCTTATGAAAAACAACACATGGGAGAAGTGCATTCTTCCTAAAGGAAAGAAAACTGTTGGATGCCGGTGGGTGTATTCGAGTAAATATAAACCAGATGGCTCTATTGGAAGATACAAAGCCCGGCTTGTAGCCAAAGGGTACACTCAGACGTATGGGATCGATTACTCTGAGACATTTTCTCCAGTTGCAAAAATGGATACCATCAGAGTTCTTTTTTCCGTGGCAGCTAATAAGGATTGGCCCCTTCATCAATTTGATGTTACAAATGCATTTCTTCATGGAGACCTAACTGAAGAAGTTTACATGGAAGCACCTCCAAGTTTTTCAGGGGGTTTTAAAGACGGGGAAGTTTGTAGGTTGAAGAAATCTCTATACGGGCTAAAACAGTCTCCTCGGGCATGGTTTGGAAAGTTCACCTTGGCCATGAAAGAATATGGGTATCACCAAAGTAACGCTGATCATACCTTGTTCCTCAAAAGGAGGAACGGCCTCGTAACTTGCTTGATCATATATGTGGACGACATGATTATCACCGGAGATGATGTAGAAGAAATAGCACAGCTGAAAAGAAATTTGTTTTCAAAGTTTGAAATGAAAGACCTTGGGAATCTCAAGTATTTCCTTGGAATAGAAGTTCTCAGGTCTAAACGGGGGATTTTCATCTGCCAAAAGAAGTATGTTCTTGATCTCCTGGCGGAAACTGGGCTGATTGATTGTAAACCAGCAGATACGCCAATGGTGGTGAACCACAATCTTCACATGGAACTCGATGGAAAGCTCGCAGACAAAGAAAGATATCAACGACTCGTGGGCAAGTTAATGTATCTCTCCCATACTTGCCCTGATATAGCTTATGCTGTTGGAGTGGTAAGTCAGTTTATGCACCAACCGCAAGTTACCCACATGGAAGCTGCTCAGAGAATTCTAAGGTATCTAAAGGGTACCGCAGGCCATGGGGTGTTGTTCAAAGCAAGTGGACATTTAAATGTTGAGCTGTACACGGACGCCGACTGGGCAGGAGATAAGGGAAACCGAAGGTCAACGTCAGGGTACTTCTCCTTGGTTGGTGGAAACCTTGTCACATGGAGAAGTAAGAAACAGAAGGTGGTCGCTCTGTCGAGTGCAGAAGCTGAGTTCAGAGGCATAGCTTGTTACACCCTAATTCGTAACTGACTAAAGTCGCAGCGGAAAATCGTACCATAAAAATTTCTTTCGTTACAAACACCTTGACGCACTTAAATTCATTTTTAAGATTTATTCTTTCACAATAAATACATTTATTATACTCATTTTCAATAAGAAGCCATAACCTAGCTTCACTCCATCACGTACTCAACACTCCCGTACAATCTATCTTGTGACTCGATCCTCGATCTCCAATCCTTGGGTATCCTCATGACTAGTACTACCTGCGTTCACCACATAAAATTCACAACATTAGTACGCATTATAAACCTACAAGGTTTTCACGTTAACTTCTCGTTTCGTTAACTCTTTACATCCCAGCTTTTCCATCCTGTCATACCATCCGTGGTGAGACTTCTTGGTTATTCCTGCATTTCACATATAACTCCAGGTACACGAATAAACAACGTAAACACTTATTCATACCAAAAGACTTACATACATACCTAAACTTCATACATATTATCTCCATATATACATACGTACACACATGCATACATACCCACTTGCATACATACTCATACACATACATGCCAGTCTACATGCATGCTTACATATACACACATCTACATCATTAAATACGTATCTACATGTACACATACCAACATCATTACGTACACTCATGACATTATACATATTTACATACATACAACCCTACGTGCATCATACCAAACTCATACATACCTACTCTCATACATACCATCATATATCTGCTTATTCTTGCTCACATACTTATAACCATACACACGTAGATACATACATGCTTTCATACATTTCTACATACGTGTATAGAGATATACAAACATACCTACATACCTATCTACATGTGCGCTTACCCTAATGGTCATAAAACATAAGTTAAATTAGTCATACGCAACTTAAAACGCGTTTAAACGAGTTCCCAAGCCAAAACGGAGCAAACGAACAATTTTCGCCAAACAAGGGGGGCCTCGCGTGACGCCAAGGGCCTTGGCGTCACGCCAAGCCCCTGTTTTCACAGAACATGTGCAGCACAATGCTGCATATTCCCAGCACGACCGCATTTCACGGAAACGGTCATAACTTCTTCGTTATTGGTCCGTTTTACCCGATTCTTTTTCCTACGCGTCCGTAATTTAATTCTCCATCTTATGGAGTTAAGATCCGACATCTGGATTACAAAATTCCAGACTTTTAAGTCTTCGGCTTACTACCCTTTTTACCAAGAATTGACCCGTTCATAATCCTATCACATAACTTGTTTGTTTGACCTTAACTTCATATGAATTGATAATATCAAGGTCATTTGTCATAAAAGATTCATTCCCGGATACCTTATATCTTATCCCACCCGTTTGCGCTCAAAACTTATTTTGACCCGTTAAAGGTAATTGCGCATTAAAACGTTTCTATCTTACAAAACCATACTCCTCACTTTCATACTTGATCAAAACATTACACTAATCGAATAACTTGTTTCTAAACTACTTTCAAGATCGTTTGCCCAAAATACCCATCAAGGGCATTTTGGTCAACTTTAATCCCGTAAATTACGACGAAAGTCTACAACACATATTTGACCTCAAACATCATGTTTAGTTAATTAAAACACCATATTACTTAATCGAACTAAGAAGTGATTACGGAAATCACTTACCTTATGCGTCTGTGCTCGTATCCGATTCCTTGCCTCTTCTTGACCCGTTAACACCTCATGCTTGAGCCCGTCTCGACGTGATTCCTATACTTTCATTTCATCGAAATCACGCTCTTATTAGCATACTCATGTGTATACGTTAACAATCATATCAATCACATATTTCACACTTAACTTTCCTTAATCATTTCTAACAAGCATAAAACATATAATCAACTTCATATCCTTTCCAACACATGTACTTCATCTTGTAATCACAATTAACGCATATTAACATAACATGCCCAAACGACTTCCTATAATCCTGCTTCTACAACAACGAGTCAAATCATGTTACTTATACTTAGTTGACTTTTGAGAGTCAACTATTAACCATATTTAACTATCGACTTATCATCATATACCCGTAACATCATAATCGACTATACGGACGATACTATATACATTTTATCATAGGCTTGGTGTGCGTACCACCTTCTAAGCATAACGTACAACTAATTTATGCATAAATCTTCTAAGTTCATATATAATTCATCATATCCATCATAATTCATCAACAATCAACAAGAATTGAACATGGATGATCATTCAAGTCATCATCCTTACCAAAACAAGTGGGTTTCACCTCTAAACATCAAATTAACACAAACCATACATAACCTATGTTCTATATGATGATTCTAACACTTATACATGATCAATTTCACATTAACTTACGGATTAGAACATAACCCACTTCACACATGATCACCTATCTTTGATTTAAGACATACCTTACGATCCCCTTGTGAAGGTGATCACTAATTCATGCTCGGTTGTGAATTTGGGCCTTGATTCATTCTTCAATTTGAAGCTTTTGATGAACTAGGGTTTGGGGCTCTTGAGAGCCCCTACTCGATCTATCCAGAACACACACAAAAGTGTGTGTGTGTGTGTGTGTGTGATCTCTTTTCTTTTAATAACCCAACTTTTATTTATCCCACTTTAATCCCTCGTGTTTGCCAAATAAACATGATTGGCACTACTTATCCTTTTTACTAGTTTTTACTATAAACTTTAACTGGGTAAAATAGCCCAGATATTTATTTCATAATATAATGCATAAGGACATATTTCGAATATATAACATCTGGATTTTTGGGGCGTTACATAGCTCGAGGGCTAAGTGAAGTTCTTTGGATCAGGAAGCTCCTAGAAGACATTGGTTTTTCCCAAGGGGCGACACCCAGTAAAATTATGTGCGACAATACAGCTGCAATACAAATCTCAGAAAACCCAGTTCAGCATGATCGAACAAAACACGTGGAGGTGGATCGACATTTCATCAAGGAAAAACTGGAGGAAAGAATCATAGAGCTCCCATATATATCAACAAAAGAACAACTCGCAGATATTCTCACAAAAGCAGTCAACGGAAACGTTTTTAGTAGCTGTTTGAGCAAGTTAAGTATTGGTGACCCCACTACTCAACTTGAGGGGGAGTGTCGGAAAGAAGAAAAAAAGATAGTATAGGTGCTAGAGTGTAATATGGTGTCCTATATATCACCATCTCTATGTATCCCAATTCTTGTACAACTTCAATACAATTTTTCTCAATACAATTCTAACCCTATTCAGAGATCATTCTCTATACCAAACAACAGTCATCCACCTCTAATTCACCATCCAAATTCACTACCCTAAGGGTGTGGTCAAGACCAAAACCACTATTCCTTTATTTTTTTTAATATATTTTTATATTAAAATTTTCAAATGGGAGGGTTGTGGTTGTGGTTTAATCCAACCAAACCACCATATGATTTAATGAGGGGGTGGTGTAGCTCATGAATGATGTTTCTATGTGACAAATCATGTAAAACTTCAGTACTTTTACATGCTTCTAGAAAACGCTTTTATTTGGCACATCATGTTTTACAAACAACCAATAAGACTAACAAAGTGAGACCAACCACATGAACATCAAAAGGTTTATCTCCATACGGCTCTTTTGGAGTAAAGATCGACAATACTACATAGGATAAAACTCTATAAACGAATATTCTCCATAATTGAAGTTACTTTGCTAATTTTTACATTGTTAAAGTTTGAATACGTTCAAGCTAGAAAATGAAGATGCCATTGCCACTACTTGGGTGACCTAACCTATTGTGGGGCCTAAAGCAAAATATATAAATTTGAGGGTTTTTTTCATAAATATTTTAGCACAACAACCATTTTCTTTTATTTAGTTTTAGGGTGTAAAGTTCAAATATATGAATTTATCATACAAATATACGAATTGAAGATAATAAAAAATAGAGTGAATTGCAAGTTTTGTCCTTTATCTTTAGGTCATTTTGCAAGTTTTGTCCTTTATGTTTAAATTTGACGAGTTTTGTCCTTTATGTTTGAAAATCAAGCACGTTTTACCCTTTGGGGCAAAACGTGCTTGATTTTTAAGGACAAAACGTGCTTGATTTTTAAACATAAAGGACAAAACGTGCTTGATTTTTAAGGCCCAAAGGGTAAAACGTGCTTGATTTTTAAACATAAAGGACAAAACTCGTCAAATTTAAACATAAAGGACAAAACTTGCAAAATAGCCTAAAGATAAAGGACAAAACTTGCAATTCACTCTAAAAAATAGAAAGCATGGTGACATTTTATAAACCAAAAAGCATAAGGGTATAAAAAGAAATTAAGGTTCTGTTAGTAAAGGTCAATTAGTTTACAATACATGAAAATGTAAGACCACCACTGATTATTTTTAAAGTTTGAACCGTGACCAGCCAGGCTAATAGTTAGGATTATTAAAATCTATTATTCTATTTTTATATTATTTCCGTTGTCTTTATGTGCCATGTTTGTGTGGTAGTTTTTGCTCGCTTGTTTTCGTCAATTTATTGGCAAGATGGTAAATAAACCTAATATAATGGGAAAACCTGAAATCGAAAGATTCAGAATGGTATTCTTCATCTTTTTATTTTTCTTTTGATACAAAAGTAATCTAATTGTTCTAAACACTAATCATATGACTCCACGCACAATTGAGTTTGACCACATAAAACAACGAAAATGATATGCACAATATACTTGAACTGTTACTACTAAAACAACATCAAAATGTCAAATCAGGGCATTAATAATCATTTCGTAAAACCGACAACTTCCCAAGTTATATGTTTTTTTATCGGATCAGAGAACTAATGTTCACGTTATTGTATTTAGACTGTGTGTACAACCCAAATTCATTCTTTAATTACGACCACAACACACAATCTTAAACATAAGCTAGAGGTGAAGGGACATTAACTTATATAAAACTAATACATGGTGAAACTTAAATACTGCACTCTCATACATGTGGGGACGAATAAAAATTAAAAATTAATATCTTTAATTTCAAATGAGAATTATCACAAGTCACTAGATGAATAGCATACGTGTTTAAAACCCCATGAATTTATTTATTATCAGTCTCATACATAGATAGAGTCCCCTTACCCGTCTCAAATTGTTTTGGTTTCGATTTTCACTATCAGATTCAGGGTTTGTTTGTTTGTTTTTTTTTTTTTTTTTTTTTTTTTTTTTTTTTTTTTTCTGTATCATACTATATAATAGAGGAGGCTTTCTTCTTCTTCAAGAGTTACATAAACCCTATACTTTTACACTTCAATATTTTTACTTTGTTTATGGCTCAGTTGAGTGTTAAAATGAGTTACATGATTCAAATGGTTTTGATCGAGTTAAATATCTAGATTTAAATGTTGGCCACTCGTTTTAGTCATAAGATAATTTATGATTATTTATTAATATACCCTTTAAATCAAAATAAACTTAGACAAACTCATCTGATTCATACTCACCTACACTAATTAACTCATTTTGATCTAAAAAAAACCTATCTTTTTTCTATTAATCAACAATCTAATCTATTTCTAATTCTACGACATTGTCCACCACGAGACTTAAACTTCGACATCTTTCGGAGTAACACCATTTTACACTGGATACCGCTAGGCCGAAGAGCCTTTGGTTCTAAACTCATTATCAATCACATATATAACTCAGTTAACCAAATTAACCAAACCACTTAAAATAACTTTCATTAACCCTACCCAAATAGAAAACCACCAAAATCAATGGCATTATAGCCTAGTGGTATCTTAAGGATGTGATAAGACTTAGGACCATTAGATCCTGGGTTCGATTCCCACAAGGGGGTTTTTCCCAAATTGGGTCTACTCCTGAATTTGTGTATACACATTATTACCTAGTTGAGATAGATATGATCGGATGGTTCCACTCTTGACACGATGATACTCCAGGGTCGTCAGTGATCTAAATTTACCGTTAAAACAAAAAAGGGGCAATTACATATACCCCCCCATATAAACTTAATAAATTACATATCTACTCAAGCCAAAAATTAAATTACATATTTCCCCTCTAAAGAGTTATGTGAGTTCACGGTCGGATCGTAAACGATTACTAGTTCTGCGATTAATTCGATTTAACTTGAGGAATCTGTTAAATCGAACCGTAATCGTGTGCGAAAACGTAAATAAACATCATTTTATTACCAAACAAACGACAACCGGACAGAGTTTCGACTCGATCTATACAACGAACACTCGAAATCTAATAAATGTAACGAAACCGAGAGTGTCTTGTGGTTGTAAATGATGAACGTTGAAGAACTTGTTTGAAGTTTTGAACCGGTTCGTACGAAGTTCTCTGATGTTATGTATATATAGTTGTTGTAGCTTCGTACGAACTCACAAGTTAGAAATATCAAATATACCCATTTCATTAAAAATATATTATAAAATGACTATTTTACCCTTCTTTTTACTAAATCATAAAAATGACATATTTACCCAATTTAAGCAGTGTTGCAAAAGTCGCTAGGCGGTCCCTAGTATGCCGACTGGGGAGTTGGAAGTATTCGAAGTAGTCGGAGAGTACTCGGGGAGTACGCGGACATGATAAATATAAAGAAAATTAATTGGTGTATATTATATATATGTTAAAAGAAGTATAATTCATGTCAAAATGAGTATAATTTAAAATGAAATATGTTTGAAGTTCAAATATAACCGAGTATAAGGCCGAGTAGTCCGAGTAGAAGGCAAGGTCTAGTAGCAAGAAAAGCTGCTTCTAAGAGGTTGTCAAGTGTTTTCGCTTGACGATTCCATTCTTGGGTGGTTGGTTTGGCCCTTGTTCCTGTAACTCGAATCCTAGCCCGGTATATATCCCATTTTAATTTTACACCATTGTGAACCTTACGCCTTTTTTACTCTCTGATCGAGGTTCTCGGCATTGAAAAATCTTCGTAAACTAAATCACACGTGTATATGTTGACATTTAAGAGATATACAGTCAAGAAAATCAAGGGCAATGGTGATATATATGCGGATTAGACACACAAAAAAAAAACCACTCAACAAATGGCTACAATTTAAGGAATGTGTTTAGTGATGGCATGAAATTCCTAATTGATGGAGAAAAGTCTGGTGGCAAGAAAAGCTGCCTCTAGGAGGTTGTCAAGTGTTTTCGCTCGACGATTCCATTCTTGGGTGGTTGGTTTGGCCCTTGTTCCGGTAACTCGATTCCTAGCCCGGTATATCCCATTTTAATTTTACACCATTGCGAACCTTACGCCTTTTTTACTCTTTGATCGAGGTTCTCGGCATTGAAAAATCTTCGTAAACTAAATCACACGTGTATATGTTGACATTTAAAAGATATACAGTCAAGAAAATCAAAGGCAATGGTGATATATATGCGGATTAGACACCAAAAAAACACTTAACAAATGGCTACAAATTAAGAAATGTGTTTAGTGACGGCATCAGATTCCTAATAGATGGAGAAACGTCTGGTGGCAAGAAAAGTTGCATCTAGGAGGTTGTCAAGTGTTTTCGCTCGACGATTCCATTCTTGGGTGGTTGGATTGGCCCTTGTTCCTGTAACTCGAATCCTAGCCCGGTATATCCCATTTTAATTTTACACCATTGTGAACCTTACGCCCTTTTTACTCTCTAATCGAGGTTCTCGGCATTGAAAAAATTTCGTAAGCTAAATCACACGTGTATATGTTGACATTTAAGAGATATACAGTCAAGAAAATCAAGGGCAATGGTGATATATATGCGGATTAGACACAAAAAAACACTCAACAAATGGCTACAATTTAAGGAATGTGTTTAGTGACGGCATCAGATTCCTAATTGATGGAGAAATATCTGGTGGCAAGAAAAGCTACTTATAGGAGGTTGTCAAGTGTTTTCTCTCGACGATTCCATTCTTGGGTGGTTGGTTTGGCCCTTGTTCCTGTAACTCGAATCCTAGCCCGGTATATCCCATTTTAATTTTACACCTTTGTGAACCTTACGCCTTTTTTACTCTCTGATCGAGGTTCTCGGCATTGAAAAATCTTCGTAAACTAAATCTCACGTGTATATGTTGAGATTTAAGAGATATACAGTCAAGAAAATCAAAGGCAATGGTGATATATATGCGGATTAGACAACAAAAAAAACAATCAATAAATGGCTACAATTTAAGGAATGTGTTTAGTGACGGCATCAGATTCCTAATTGATGGAGAAAGGTCTCGTGGCAAGAAAAGCTGCTTCTAGGAGGTTGTCAAGTGTTTTCGCTCGACGAATCCATTCTTGGGTGGTTGGTTTGTCCCTTGTTCCTGTAACTCGAATCCTAGCCCGGTATATCCCATTTTAATTTTACACCATTGTCAACCTAACGCCTTTTTTACTCAATGATCAATGTTCTCGGCGTTGAAAAATCTTCGTAAACTAAATCACACGTGTATATGTTGACATTTAAGAGATATACAGTCAAGAAAATCAAGGGCAATGGTGATATATGTGCGGATTAGACACAAAAAAAAAACACTCAACAAATGGCTACAGTTTAAGGAATGTGTTTAGTGACGGCATGAAATTCCTAATTGATGGAGAAAGGTCTGTTGCCAAGAAAAGCTACTTCTCGGAGGTTCTCAAGTGTTTTCGCTCGATGATTCCATTCTTGGGTGGTTGGTTTGGCCCTTGTTCATGTAACTCGAATCCAAGCCCGGTATATCCCAATTTAATTTTACACCATTGTGAACCTTACGCCTTTTTTACTCTCTGATCGATCTTCTTGGCATTGAAAAATCTTTATAAACTAAATCACACGTGTATATGTTGACATTTAAGAGATATACATAGGGCTGTAAATGAATCGAACGAACAGGAACAACACCTTGTTCGTGTTCGTTTGTTACAAAATATATGTGTTCGCGAACCGTTCACGAACACTTATCGAAAGAGATTTTATGTTCATGTTCGTTTGTTAAGGAAATGAATTTTTCGTGTTCGTTTGTGTTTGTTTGTTAATTTTAGGCAAGGAATGTTGACGAACACAAATGAGCTCAAACTATTGTTCATGAACACAAATGGAAACAAACGAACACAAACAATCGTTCATGAACATAATATATAATACGCCGACACTTATTCAATATTTAATTTGTCGGAATTTTGAAGTATTTAAATAAATATAAAAACTAAAAACATTAATGAAGTATCGAACACAAACGAACACGTTACCGAACATTCACGAAAATAAACGAATGAACACAACCTCTGTTCATGTTTGTTCATTTAACTAAACGAACGGAATTTCTTGTTCGTGTTAGATTGTTTAGTAAACGAACGAACACAAACGAACTTCCCGCCGAACGGTTCACGAACTGTTCGCCGAACGTTTGGTTCGATTGCAGCCCTAGATATACAGCCAAGAAAATCAAGGGCAATGGTGATATATATGCGGATTAGACACAAAAAAAACACTCAACAAATGGCTCCAATTTCAGGAATGTGTTTAGTGACGGCATCAGATTCCTAATTGATGGAGAAAGGTCTGGTGGCAAGAAAAGCTGCTTCTAGGAGGTTGTCAGGTGTTTTCGCTCGAAGATTCCATTCTTGGGTGGTTGGTTTGGCCCTTGTTCCTGTAACTCGAATCCTAGCCCGGTATATTCCATTTTAATTTTACACAATTGTGAACCTTACGCCTTTTTTACTCTCTGCTCGAGGTTCTCGGCATTGAAAAATCTTCGTAAACTAAATCACACGTGTATATGTTGACATTTAAGAGATATACAGTGAAGAAAATCAAGGACAATGGTGATATATATGCGGATTAGACACAAAAATAAAAACTCAACAAATGGCTACAATTTAAGGAATGTGTTTAGTGACGGCATCAGATTCCTAATTGATGGAGAAACGTCTGGTGGCAAGAAAAGCTGCTTCTAGGAGGTTGTCAAGTGTTTTCGCTCGACGATTCCATTCTTGGGTGGTTGGTTTGGCCCTTGTTCCTGTAACTCGAATCCTAGCCCGGTATATACCATTTTAATTTTACACCATTGTGAACCTTACACCTTTTTTACTCTCTGATCGAGGTTCTCGGCATTGAAAAATCTTCGTAAACTAAATCACACGTGTATATGTTGACATTTAAGAGATATACAGTCAAGAAAATCAAGGGCAATGGTGATATATATGCGGATTAGACACAAAAAAAAAACACTCAACAAATGGCTACAATTTAAAGAATGTGTTTAGTGACGGCATCAGATTCCTAATTGATGGAGAAAGGTCTGGTGGCAAGAAACGCTGCTTCTAGGAGGTTGTCAAGTGTTTTCGCTCGACGATTCCATTCTTGGGTGGTTGCTTTGGCCCTTGTTCCTGTAACTCGAATCCTAGCTCGGTATATTCCATTTTAATTTTACACCATTGTGAACCTTACGCCTTTTTTACTCTCTAATCGAGGTTCTCGGCATTGAAAAATCTTCGTAAACTAAATCACACGTGTATATGTTGACATTTAAGAGATATACAGTCAAGAAAATCAAGGTTAATGGTAATATATATGCGGATTAGACACAAAAAAAAACACTCAACAAATGGCTACAATTTAAGGAATGAGTTTAGTGACGGCATCAGATTCCTAATTGATGGAGAAAGGTCTGGTGGCAAGAAAAGTTGCTTCTAGGAGGTTGTCAAGTGTTTTCGCTCAACGATTCCATTCTTGGATGGTTGGTTTGGCCCTTGTTCCTGTATCTCGAATCCTAGCCCGGTATATCCCATTTTAATTTTACACCATTGTGAACCTTACGCCTTTTTTACTCTCTGATCGAGGTTCTCGGCATTGAAAAATATTCGTAAACTAAATCACACGTGTATATGTTGACATTTAAGAGATATACAGTCAAGAAAATCAAGGGCAATGGTGATATATATGCGGATTAGACACCAAAAAAAACACTCAAAAAATGGCTACACTTTAAGGAATGTGTTTAGTGACGGCATCAGATTCCTAATTGATGGAGAAAGGTCTCGTGGCAAGAAAAACTGCTTCTAGGAGGTTGTCAAGTGTTTTCGCTCGACGATTCCAGTCTTGGGTGGTTGGATTGGCCCTTGTTCCTGTAACTCGAATGCTAGCCCGGTATATCCCATTTTAATTTTACACATTGTGAACCTTACGTCTTTTTTACTCTCTGATCGAGGTTCTCGGCATTGAAAATTTTTCGTAAACTATATCACACGTGTATATGTTGACATTTAAGAGATATACAGTCAAGAAAATCAAGGGCAATGGTGATATATATGAGGATTAGACACCAAAAAAAAAACACTCAACAAATGGCTACAATTTAAGGAATGTGTTTAGTGACGGCATCGGATTCCTAATTGATGGAGAAAGATCTGGTGGCAAGAAAAGCTGCTTATAGGAGGTTGTCAAGTGTTTTCGCTCGACGATTCCATTCTTGGGTGGTTGGTTTGGCCCTTGTTCCTGTAACTTGAATCCTAGCCCGATATATCCCATTTTAATTTTACACTATTGTGAACCTTACGCCTTTTTTACTCTCTGATCGAGGTTCTCAACATTGAAAAATCTTCGTAAACTAAATCACACGTGTATATGTTGACATTTAAGAGATATCCAGTCAAGAAAATCAAAGGCAATGGTGATATATATGCGGATTAAACAACAACAAAAAACACTCAATAAATGGCTACAATTTAAGGAATGTGTTAAGTGATAGCATCAGATTCCTAGTTGATGGAGAAAGGTCTGGTGGCAAGAAAAGCTGCTTCTAGGAGGTTGTCAAGTGTTTTCGCTCGACGATTCCGTTCTTGGGTGATTGGTTTTGCCCTTGTTCCTCTAACTCAAATCCTAGGCCGGCATATCCCGTTTTAATTTTACACCATTGTGAACCTTACGCCTTTTTTACTCTCTGATCGAGGTTCTCGGCATTGAAAAATCTTCGTAAACTAAATCACACGTGTATATGTTGACAATTAAGAGATATACAGTTAAGAAAATCAAGGGCAATGGTGATATATGTGCGGATTAGACACCAAAAAAAACACTCAATAAATGGCTACAATTAAGGAATGTGTTTAGTGACGGCATCAGATTCCTAATTGATGGAGAAAGGTCTGGTGGCAAGAAAAGCTGCTTCTAGGAGGTTTTGAAGTGTTTTCGCTCGATGATTGCATTCTTGGGTGGTTGGTTTGGCCCTTGTTCATGTAACTCGAATCCAAGCCCGGTATATCCCATTTTAATTTTACACCATTGTGAACCTTACGCCTTTTTTACTCTCTGATCGATCTTCTCGGCATTGAAAAATCTTCATAAACTAAATCACACGTGTATATGTTGACATTTAAGAGATATACATAGGGCTATAAACGAATCGAACGAACTCGAACAAGACCTTGTTTGTGTTCGTTTGTTAAAAAAATATATGTGTTCGCGAACCGTTCACGAACACTTATCGAAAGAGATTTTATGTTCATGTTCGTTTGTTAAGGAAATGAACTTTTTCGTGTTCGATTGTGTTTATTTGTTAATTTTAGGCAAGGAATGTTGACGAACACAGATTAGCACAAACTAATGTTCATGAACACAAATGGAAACAAACGAACACAAACAATCGTTCATGAACAAAATTTATAATACGCCGACACTTATTCGATATTTAATTTGTCGTAATTTTGAAGTATTTAAATAAATATAAAAACTAAAAACATTAATGAAGTATCGAACACAAACG
Source organism: Helianthus tuberosus (assembly GCA_030545235.1). Lineage (NCBI taxonomy): Eukaryota > Viridiplantae > Streptophyta > Magnoliopsida > Asterales > Asteraceae > Helianthus > Helianthus tuberosus. Next base: position 34,057,569 of record CM060354.1, on the reverse strand, counting down.
AACACGTTACCGAACATTCACGAACATAAAGGAACAAACACAACCTCTGTTCATGTTTGTTCATTTAACTAAACGAACGGAATTTCTTGTTCGTGTTCGTTTGTTTAGTAAACGAACGAACACAAACGAACTTCCCGCCGAACGGTTCACGAACTGTTCGCCGAACGTTTGGTTCGTTTGCAGCCCTAGATATACAGTCAAGAAAATCAAGGGCAATGGTGATATATATGCGGATTAGACACCAAAAAAAAAAACAACTCAACAAATGGCTCCAATTTCAGGAATGTGTTTAGTGACGGCATCAGATTCCTAATTGATGGAGAAAGGTCTGGTGGCAAGAAAAGCTGCTTCTAGGAGGTTGTCAAGTGTTTTCGCTCGACGATTCCATTCTTGGGTGGTTGGTTTGTCCCTTGTTCCTGTAACTCGAATCCTAGCCCGGTATATCCCATTTTAATTTTACACCATTGTCAACCTTACGCCTTTTTTACTCTCTGATCGACGTTCTCAGCATTGAAAAATCTTCGTAAACTAAATCACACGTGTATATGTTGACATTTAAGAGATATAGAGTCAAGAAAATCAAGGGCAATGGTGATATATGTGTGGATTAGACACCAAAAAAAACACTCAACAAATGGCTACAATTTAAGGAATGTGTTTAGTGACGGCATCAGATTCCTTATTGGTGGAGAAAGGTCTGGTGGCAAGAAAAGCTGCTTCTAGGAGGTTGTCAAGTGTTTTCGCTCGACGATTCCATTCTTGGGTGGTTGGTTTGGCCCTTGTTCCTGTAACTCGAATCCTAGCCCGGTATATCCCATTTTAATTTTACACCATTGTGAACCTTGCGCCTTTTTTACTCTCAGCTCGAGGTTCTCCGCATTGAAAAATCTTCGCAAACTAAATCACACGTGTATATGTTGACATTTAAGAGATATACAGTCAAGAAAATCAAGAGCAATGGTGATATATATGCGGATTAGACACAAAAAAACACTCAACAAATGGCTACAATTTAAGGAATGTGTTTAGTGACGGCATCAGATTCCTAATTGTTGGAGAAAGGTTTGGTGGCAAGAAAAGCTGCTTCTAGGAGGTTGTCAAGTGTTTTCGCTCGACGATTCTGTTCTTGGGTGGTTGGTTCGGCCCTTGTTCCTGTAACTCGAATCCTAGCCCGGTATATCCCATTTTAATTTTACACCATTGTGAACCTTACGCCTTTTTTACTCTCTGATCGAGGTTCTCCGCATTTAAAAATCTTCGCAAACTAAATCACACGGTTATATGTTGACATTTAAGAGATATACAGTCAAGAAAATCAAGGGCAATGGTGATATATTTGCGGATTAGACACAAAAAAAAAACTCAACAAATGGCTACAATTTAAGGAATGTGTTTGGTGACGGCATCAGATTCCTAATTGATGGAGAAAGGTTTAGTGGCAAGAAAAGCTGCTTCTAGGAGGTTGTTAAGTGTTTTCGCTCGACGATTCCGTTCTTGGGTGGTTGGTTTGGCCCTTGTTCCTGTAACTCGAATCCTAGTCTTGTATATCCCATTTTAATTTTACACCATTGTGAACCTTACGCCTTTTTTACTCTCTGATCGAGGTTCTCGGCATTGAAAAATCTTCGTAAACTAAATCACACGTGTATATGTTGACATTTAAGAGATATACAGTGAAGAAAATCAAGGACAATATTATGTAAATAACCAAAGTACAATGTATAAAAGCCCCATTTTGGCTCATTTTGGGCAGAATTCTCTCTCAAGTTAGAGAGAGAAATAAGAGAGAGAGAACTAGAGAAAGAGGGGTGGCCGGTGGTGGCGTTTGGCGGCGATTCGCGATGGCCGGAAGCGGTCGGAGTTGTGAGATTCAATCTGGAACCAATTATCGATGCTACGAACGCAATGGTAGGCTTCGATTTCCCTAAATCCTTGCTGAAAGTTGTTAAAATTATATAAATCAAATCTGTCCAAAATGTTATTCTATAACCCAGTTACAAAGAACCGGACAATCCGCCATGATGTTTGGGAAGTGTTTTATGTATGAAGGGGTTCGTACTCTTGGCTTTGGGGTTGTACCCTCTTTTGGGTATAAAATCCTACACCTCCGGTGACGTTGCCGGTGTACGCCGCCGATGTTGGTTTGGTGTGTGGTTTTGCTCATTGGTTTGTACTTAGTGACCTGATTGGACCACATTTGAAACTTCAGTGACCTAATTAGAACACTTTAAAAACTTGGTTACTATTCTACAAAGCTACCCGTTTTTATAAAGCAGGTAAGTTATTGAAAGAATAAAATATAGAAGTGATGAAAAGAATAATAGAATAAAAGAAAAGGAAGTAAATGAAAAGAACATAAAGAATTGTTAAGAGAAAGAAAATGGAAAACATTACAAGTTTTGTTAAGAACAAAATAAAAGAAAAGGAAGTAAAGGAAAAAAAACATAAAGAATTGATAAGAGAAACAAAGAAAAATGGTAAACATTACATGTTTTGTTAAGAACAAAATGGTTATTTTCAGAAAACTAACTAAAACTAAAAACTTATTATAATGACATTTCGTGTAATCTTTAACAGTTAAGACCAAAAAATGCAATTTGATGTATATATGAATCACAAACTGAGATTTATTCGTAGCTTAATCTATAACTAATAAATAAATAACTGGTTGCGTCATTTGTCATAATTTTGTACACACAAGATTCTTTTTCCCGTTTCTCTTATTTCACCCTTTCGTATTTTATATCTTATGTAAAAATATCGTTTTAAAATTGTTCACTATTTTAATATTTCATATATTTAACCCAGTTTACGAGTTTCTAACCTAGTATATTAATCAGGAAGATTGATAACTACAATCCATTTTAATTTTGATTGGAGATTGTGTTTACCTCCCAACATATATAGATGTTAATGAACACCTTTATGTAAAAGAAGAAATCACAAAATTGGTTGTTTAGTATCACATTTCATTATCGGATGATTTGTGCCTATTCATCCTTTGATTTTATTTACACTTAGAATATGGGGTATGGGGCGGGGGTTGGGGTTGGGGCGTGGGTTGGGTACAAACGCCCACGTCATCACCCTGGGTGGGCTTGGGTTTCGGCGTGGCCCCTTGAGCGAGGGTTTCAGCCCGGGCGTTGGGCGGGGCTACCCACATGACATGGCGGAACCTCATTAGCCAAGAGAACTAGCCCTTTGAAATTGGTTTTTTTTTCACGCCCCACCATACCCCATTGAAATTGGCTTTTGGTCTTGGGTGCCCCATACTCCACGTGTCGATATAAAGAAGAATTGGACATTGATGCTAATGAACTTTATTTGGAGTTGAAGTTGATCTAGACATTTTTACCGAGTTACATTGTTAGCCCTTTTGATGCTTTAAACAATATCAAGCGGTTTGGTCATTTTCCTAATGCTATAAATGCATACAAAGTGCTTTTGACAATTCCGGTAACGGTGGCATGGGCGGAAAAAAGCTTTTCAAAATTGAAGTTGTTGAAGACTTATTCACGATCGACAATGTCCTAAGAAAGATTGAACGGATTGGCGATGATATCTATTGAAAATGAAATATTAGAAGGTATGGAAGATAAAGACTTGATCGAGAGTTTTGCTTCCAAAAACGCTAGGAGAGCCGCGCGATTTGCATAAGTAATTTCGATCATTTTGTTACACTACTTTTGTATGGTTTATTTAGAGTAAATTACAAATCTCGTCCTTTATGTTGACACCAAATTGCAAAGTGTGTCCTTTGTTTTCAAAAACTACAAAAAAACGTACTCGATGTTTGCAAACTCTTGCACGTTACTTCCTTTAGCCATAACTCAGTTAGTTTTCATGGTTAAATCTGACTAAGTGGATCCCACATAAGGGTATCTAGGATGAGACATCCATTCCAAACCCTACAAAAGGTGGGATGACATCATTTATTTCAGACAATACTTGAAAACCTTCAACGCCCGCCAGATCCATTTCAATTCCCTGAAATACATGTAGTTTGAAAACATCAACAAAAGTTGAGCGAGTTCATGTGTTTTGTATGTGAGCTCATAATAAACTTGTAAACATTGTATGTATGTATTCGTAAACCCGGTATGAAAGTAAACAAGGAAACAGATCAATTAATGGTTTGCAAGGCCATTAATATGTGTGACGTGATGCAGGAAGGCTCAATCCTAGCGGATTTTGTACCGGGCTTCCGGCTGGAAGACATAGTCACCTCATGGGCCAAATCCCGGTCCTCATGAGTGGGGCTCGCAACACCTAAATAGATCTATCACTCATATCCCTCGGTCCTACTACGAGGATTAATGGTCTTACGCGTTGTACCCACCACTCACATGATCTAACAGTTCATTCCTTAGCTAACCATACCATATGTAAACGTTTGTAAACAATTTGTAACATGTACTTCACCCCCGAAGTTATAAAACGAAAAACATTTAAAAGAAAAAGGGGGGCATGAACTCACAGTCTTGCGTCTCGAATCCGGTGTAACTCAAAGCTGCTACTTGTTCACACGACTACCTACAAACGTGCTAAGGTGTATTAGACGGATGGGTCGTGCCTTGACTTTAGTCTTAATTAGTATCTTTGAGTTACGTTTCCTTGTGTCTTAATATTTTCTCCAAAGTATATAATTATTTGTTAAAATAATAAATATTTTAACTTAAATTATATTTATTAAATCTTGGAATATTAGTTAAAATAATATATTTTAACTTGCCACATAATGTGTTTATACATGTATAACTTCCCCAATGATGGGTGTATTCATACTCGTATTATTTAAACTTGTATATTTTTGCTAAGTATCGGTGGCGTATTCCGGTGCATTTATACGTACGAGAATACGTATTCTTATTGTGTTTATTAAGTATTCTTATACTTAATTTTCGTATTAATTCTTCCGGAATAATATTTCTAAATAAAAATTCACCAATATATATTTTTAAGAAATTATTTATAGAACTTTATCTATACTTCTTCTTGGCAAAAATATTTATATTTTCATATAAATCTAAAAAATAATATATTTTCAAGATTATCTTAGAAAATATTTATATATCCAATTTTCACCCAAAAATAATATATTCTAAGTTTATTGAAGAAAATATATATTTCCTCAAAAAATAGTATATTTTCTAGTAAATCAAGAAAACGTATATATTTTTCTTTATCCAAAAATAATATGATTTCTTCTTGTAAAAAATATGATATAATTTTGTAATAATTGTAAAATTCATATTTTTGTTCTCTTGGTGTCCAAAATACCGTTTACCAAAATATACTCATGAATTTAATTCCGGAATATTTTGTAAGTTATATTCCTTGTTCGGTTTCTCCAATTTTGGGTATAAATTATATATTTATTTCTTGGAATTTTTGGTAATATTTTGTCTTGTAATTTTTGGTATTTTGGTGAGTTATATTATTTCAAGTGCTAAAAGAATATAACTATTACACATAATATACAAGTAATCACACACATTGTGACATCTAAATATATATTTTCCTAAATACATATTTAGTCACTTTTATTTATTAAAAACCAACCTCCAATATTTTGTAATTTTTGTAACAAAAATTATGGCAAACTTTATATGAAAAATCATGGTTAAAATATACTTGTAAATACTTGTTTTAAAAATATTTTTCTAAGTGTTTAATTTCTAGGAAAATTTTGCCATAGTTTCCCCTTAAAAATGGAGGTTTCCATGCTTTCAAAGCACATCATTTTCTTTTATAAATCATCACAATCTACAACAAATCAAACAATACTTACCAAATGCCAAAATCAAGCTATTTACACAACTTCATGAACTTGAAAATTTATAAAAATTTGTAGTAACTTGGTAGTATGTTTAGTAAGCTTAGTTGCCCTCTAAAGTGTGGTTGTTTATTTAAAAATATAATTCTTGAAGATTTTAGATGTGTGCAACTTGTAAAATAATTTTCTAAAAATATTTCTTCTTGAATTTTTCTTGTTAAATTCATGTTTCTACACTCGATTAACCACTAAAAATGTGGTTAGTTTCTTTAAGAACCAAGTTTATGTAAATCTTGTATTTTAACTTAGTTTCTTGAGAAAACTAGTTTTGAAATCATCCACTTACATGATTTATTTTACACTTTGATCATCATTTTTCAAGAAAACATTTCATACTTCAAGTTCATGCTTTCACAGAAAGGTGATCATCTTGATCTTTCATAAGATCATCCTCTTATCTTGCTAGATTATGTCTTTAATCACCATCTAGCAAGTTCATATGATGTTTAACATCATTAACACAAACAATCAACAATCAAGAAGTATAATAACACTTAAACAACATTATTCATGGTGATTTTTAGTCTTATGTTAAAGATTATGTTCTTGATCATTAGTGTTCTTCATGATTATTTACTTGTATGATCTTTTAACCAACTAAATAAGATGTAAAATGGGATTAAGATGGTCTTACTACTAGCTCAAGGCTAGGGATGAACACAAGAAGAAGAAGATGATGTTCTTGGTGGTTAATAGCTTGTGAGAGAGGTCCTTCCACTTCCAAAGGCTCCTAGCTCCTTTGTTAAGGTCCTTACACCTTTGTAAATACTTGAAAATGGATGAAGATGGAATGATGATGGTGGTGGTGTGCTTGTTGTTCTCGGCCGTAAGCAAGAGGGAGAGAAGAGAGAGTTGTGTGTGTTGGTTTGTGATGAGAATGAAGAAGTTATGTTCTTATGGTTACTTATAAAATTCTCCAACACTTTGTAGTCCAATGGTTCTTGTGTCTTCTAAAGTTCAAGACATGATCTTATAAAATATACAAATAAAATCCAAGGGTGGGCCACCCTTGGTGACCGTAAATAGGAGGGGGGTCTAGATTAGCTTGTAAAGATTAGTTAGTTATCTAGTTGAAATCTAATGATTTAGTTAGGTTGTAAGTTGTTATGTTGTAAGTTGTTATGTTGTTATATCGTGTGTTATGATGTTCAGGGACCATAACTAGCTCGAAAATGGTAAAACAATGCTTCTAGTGAAAATTTGGTGTTTCGGATAGTGTCCGGTTGTTCGGTTGGTTACCGGTTCGTTAAGGTGCTAAACTATGCAGTTTAGTGTGCTTTATGTTACCTTTTGTGACAGTTTTGATTCCCGACACTTGGGAAAGCATTCTGGACCATTTAACCATAATTCTGCATAACATTTAGTTGTTTAAAAGCTGAATTTTGCTGAATTGAGCAGTTTATGTGAGTTTTAGGCACTTTCCGGCACTTAAACTATCACTAAGAAGGCAGTTTTGTGATCCTTACTTTCCTACACACTAGACTAGTGTAACTCTTAGTTTCTGGCACATTCTGTGTCTCAATACCATGTCTGTCTATGTACTGAACTCCGTCAGCATTTTTCTGATTTGTCTGATAACTGTGTTATCTCTGTTTTGTGCATCATTTGAATCAATAAGTGTTGCATGCAATAATGATATGACATTTTGCAATATATGATGCACATGTATGTATGATAACAATAATCAGAAAACATTCATATCATAAATGTTAGTTCAGCACAGTCATTAAGCACTAATCGTTGTCTAATTATTGTACGGATACATGCAAATTTGACAATTGTCACAGTGATCATATCACTATTGGATCCTGTCATCCAATAGTAACGCTTGACAAGTGATGTATACAAAACCCCACATACTGGCAGCAATTTAAGAATACAAAGACTTAATCACTGTAAGTATAACTGGAAAACATTTAGGGTTTTGCAAAGCAGTTTGATAAAAAGAGAATGACTTACAATGTTGTGGGAAAAAGAAGAATGACTCACTTGTAGGTTTAAGTTGATAGATCTTGCCTACTGGTTTAAAGCTTGGTATACCTAATTAAATACACAATGCACATGTATTAGTGTATTAACTCATTTCAACTTTAATGATAATCACGAGATCAAAACCCACAACGAATGACAAAGTATAGCCGGGTATCGGCAACACTTAAACATCCGTTAGATCGGTTTCAATCAATCGGACAAAGTACCGTATCAGTGATTAGAGTTATTACCCTGATATCGGAGCAGCGTTTCAGGAATTTAGAACTTTGTTGAAAGAAACTGAGATACGAGAAGTAGGATGACGTTTTAAACGATCGAACTAAGCAAACTGAACAAGTCCCACACTGCTGGATTTATACTCAATTTTAGTGCCTCCCGCGCGTCGCGCACGGCCCCCCTCTCCCTTCCGCGTGTCGCGGGGCTAACCCCCCCGGCTAGATTAGCCTTGTTGCAAAAATTGGTTGGCCACTTGTCAAATTTCGAGTCCCACATGTCCAGGTATTCCGCCACGCGTCGCGGGAGTTTTAGGGGATCCCCCCTGCTTGTCTCCGAGGGTCCCTATTTCAAGTTTCTTTTGTTTTTCATTTCGGGTCGCGTTGTACAAGTTCGGGGCCTCAATCAGGTTTCCTTGAAATGTATTTTGGGAATGGTTATTTGAAATTTTGGAGGTTGTTACAAATAATGTTTAATAAACTATATACAATTTATTAACCTAAAATACTAAGTCTAATATCTAAGTATATGTATCCCCATTGTTTAAAGATTATTTATATTTTGTGTCATTAGACTTGTTGACTATTTATAGTTTCTATAATCTATGTTTTGAAGTTTTAACTTTGTGGTTGTGTGTACGACTATTTTATGGATACATTTGTTTTATTTTGCTATGTCTTTTAGTTATATATTGTTAAGTTTAAATTCGTTGTTGATTTGATATTTGGAAGTTAGAACACAAACATAAATATAAATTCCGAAAAAAAAGAACTTAGGTACAATTTGGTTAAATATGGTTTATTTGGTTTTTAATCGAAACCAATTTGGTTTGGTTTGGTTCGGTTTGCATATTCCTAATTTGGTTTGCTTTGGTTTGGTTTTTGGTTTTGGGTTATTGTTGATGCAACAAATAATAGACCAAGGATAGTAGCCGGGCTGGTTAGGCAAAAGGGTTGAAGGGTTCAACTTTGCCTAAGGCAGGTCGTGGGGTCCCCCCACGTTTGCAAGACGTGGAGAGAGGTTCACTAGATTGTTTTTGTTGTTTGCTAAAGATCCTCCTCTGAAGTGTGTTCAGATTCGGATGTATGAGCAAAAGGAATGTGTGTGTTGAATGTAAAAGAAAGTAACTCGCATGAAGCAAGTACTCGAAGTGAATGACCAGAGATTTCAGGAATCAGGGCTGGCCAGGAATGTCCTGCTTAGTAAATGAAGTGTCTAATTTATAGTAGAAGACATCACTCAAAGAGGAATGTATTTGACTAGTGACCATGCTTGCAGTGGGGTTTTGCCCTTTTTGGGGGTTGAAGGCTTTGACCTGCGGGTAAAAGAGTGTGTTTTGCGGATCCGTGTTACTTTTGCGGCTGGTGAGTTGGTGAAGCAATCCAGAGATGTGACCATTTACTGTTCCCGTATTGCTTTACTTCATCTCCCCAGCTTTTCAACCTTTGAACCGTTTAACCTTTTGGGCATTTATGTATTTAAGTCATTTTATTTGGTCTTGGGCTACCCCCGTCATCAGCCCCCCAAGTCAAAGGTTTTTGGGAAATGAGCTCAAAGACTTCTGACTTTTATACATGTGTTTTACTGTCTAAGGGCTTCAAGGGTTCAAAGCTTGAAGGCTTAAAGGGTTGGAGTCAGTTAATTTTTTGAATTTTAAAAAAACTGACAACTGATTTGATTGATGTGTGGCAGTTCATAGGGCGGCGGTTTTGCAGAGAGTAACTGTTTGCAATTATAACCTCTATTTTGGGTTTTATTTTCTTTTATTATTGAAGATAACATTCAATCTTTTCATTATCTCTTCAAGTTTCCTCTGCAATTCCTTTCCTCTCTTCAAGGTTAGTTCCGGCTTCTTTATTATTTCCTTACTTACTTCATATTTTCTTGTAAAAATGGGTGCTCGTAAGGATTTGGCAAAGTCCTTTTCTCGATTAACCCAAGAAGAGGTAGAATTATTTTGTAAGGAATATGGTATTGGAAAAATGTTTAAACCAACTGCTCCTGCTTGCGACGTTCCTATTGATAAATTTATGGCTGGTTCGATTGCTCTTTATTGTCATCATTTTGAGTTTTCGAACCTCTGTTATCCCTTTTCCCTCTTTGTATTGAATCTGTTGGAGTATTATCGGGTCTCCTTTAGTCAAATTCATCCGAAGGGCATGGCTAGGGTTTTGCACTTTGAGGTTTTGTGTTGTGCCCTTGGTTATTGTCACACCCCGATATTTCCACGTATCACCGGTGGGCCCGGTGGGGAGTATCGTGACGTAGTTGATATCATTATAGTCAAACAACACAATATTTAAATGCACAGTGGAAGCAAAAGATAGATATATTTCAACTTTAATAAATTGTAATATCAAGTATCACAAATAGTTGAAAGTAATCCACAGGTGGATCAAAATAAAATGGAAACATTGTTCAACAGTTTTGACATCCAAGCTTGCGAGACTTATTGTGGACGCTAGGAGAAAGCCAGCCTAGTTCGTGTAGTACCTGCACTTAACCTTTTTGGGAAAATACGTCAGTTTACACTGGTAAATACAATTAATTGACAAATTTAGAAAAGGTTTAATAAAATTGATTTGAATGCACGTGGCACAAACTTTTTATAACTTGGGATAATTATTTGAATATAATCTTGTAAAAGAATTACATGTTCCTTATGCGTTCAGTAGCCCGATCCGTTGACCGGGTTAAAGATCAATAGACACACCACATTATTTATTTCGGCACTGACGGGTGTACGCCTACACCCCGTGCTTAGGTCGTGGCCATTTCGTAAAATGATGCCAAGGATATCCGGGACATGGTCATTAACCCCCCAAAGGCTTTAAGCAAACAAAACATTTCAAAACGGAGCATATCAATGGTTTAACCTCTATTCGATTAAAGATTCAATGTCCGACCAAGCGGTATTTTATATACCATACCCCAAGCCCGTATAGGGAAAATAAGTTAAAAGTATTTACCATTGCAAGTATCAATCACAAATAGCAAGTGCGTGTAGCTTTTACCGGGTCTCCTATTCTGGAACGAAGGTTTATGATAACCTATTAGAATCCTAACGGGTCTTTAATTAAGTCTAAACTTAGACCGGTTAGTTTTAAGGAAAGATACGGTTCAAACGCACGATTAAGCGAAGACCGGAATAGAATGTGATTTAGACCCGACAAGTTTGAAGACTTGTATTATATGGGTAATCTAAACACATTCTGGATTTTGAGATAAAAATGATAAGGTTCGACCCGTTTCGGCTAAAATATACAAACTAGTTACATAAACCGAACCGAACGCGCAATAAGCGTAACGGGTAACCATGAGAGTCATTTACAGGTTTCCTAAGTTAATATGCCTTAAATATGTTGTGATATCAGTAGGATATCTTCCATTATGCCCAAAACGAGTTTAATCTCAATTTAAGCCCCGTAGGGGTATTTTGGTCATTTTAAAGGTTATAAAAGAGATTAAATGAAATTCTGAGATTCGGGTCCGAATACATCAGTAAAATAACTTATTTTAATAGGACATATCAGTCGGTGATAAGTCTTATATGACAAAATGGTTTTAAACCCATACTAGGTGTTTAATACGCGTAAAAAGCCGTTTTAAGCGATTTCCGGGTTATACAGGAAATCTGAGTTTTCTGATCAGGTTATAAAGTTCAAAATACTTCATTTATTATATAAAATCAGTAGCAATTGGATTGGTGTCAAAATATTATGTAAAACTCATTTTATACACAAAAAGGGTATAATCGGTATTTAACGAATCAAGGCCATAACCTTAGGTTATGAGCAGGTTAAAATAATTAAAAATCTTTATAAATCCCAAAATATTATATTACATCAGTGGGTAAAAGTTTGGGTGTCAAAAATTGGGTTTGGATAGGCTTTATGCTAATTGCGCCGTTTAATTAACAAAAAACTTTTTAAGTACGCTATTGAGCATAACTCCTAATCTAGACCTCTAACTGATATGAAATTTTAGGGACATGTTTATAATTCAGCAATAAATATTATTGTCCTCTCACATATCCAAAATTCTCGTTTTATGGTAAAAATGGCATATTGGTCAACATTAGGCAATTAACGGAAACGTGTAAACGAAACGGACAATCAATGAACCAACCACAGAGGGTTATACTATCATGTAACCTGGTCCTAAGGAAGCTCTAAGGCATTTCCAAATCATACTAAATCGGGTCAGAACTGAAGTCAAAGCAAAAGTCAAAGTTTTGCGACTTTCGGTTCCGAACCGGGTCTAAACAGAAAATTGTCGGATCAAACAAGCTTAGACCAGTTCTTATACTTATTACCAAGTTATATGAGTGATAAAATAGGTTACACGTCTTCTACATTGCTAATTACATGTTAATTCGCAAATTATGTTTCTGTTGACTTTTTATAAACAACTTTGACCCGACAAATGACTAAGTTAGGACGGGAATCAGAGGGTGCCCTTTTAAAGGTTTAATGCCCACATAATTACCAACTTATAACTACCTTCAATTAGACTAATCATTGGACCATTAATGATTAATCGCTAAGTCAAACGTTAATTACGACGGTTTGACTTTTAAGCTAATAACTATAAGTAAAACTCAATTAAGGAAGGTCAAGGAAGCTTACCAAGGTCCTATGCACGACTAGTGATGCTTAGAGAAGGCTCTTGAGCTCCAGAAGTCTAAAGGAGTGAAGTTTGGAATGAATGATCAAAGTTGCGACAATGTGGGTTCTTATATAGTGTTCTTGATTGCTTATGATCATGCCAAACAACTCTAGGATTGATCCCTGATCAATAACAAGTGTCCCTAGTGCCTAAGAACAAGTTTAGGTTGCACATGGAAGTGAAAATATCTCTTTAAGTCGGTTACAACGTTCATAACAGCAGCTGTCACATTGTCTGTCGCTGGGCACTCCTTACGGACCGTAAGCGGAGGGTCTTGCGGTCCGTAAGAGCCTCTTACGGACCGTAAGACCAGGTCCTTGCGGTCCGTAAGCCTTTACCAGAAGGCAAATTTTTTGTAACCTTCAAGCTTTGAAAGGGCAACTTAGGTATTACTATTTTGGGCTTAAATTATCAGTATGGGACCTTTATATCATGCTTGAACTGTTATGACCACCTTGACATGATCTAAAGTTGTCTTGGGTGCTTTTGAAAGGTCTATAAATGAAGATTTGTCAACATAATCTCATAGGATCCCATTCTTGTGCAATTAGAATTATACAACATCAATTAATCGGACTTGAGTATATCAGATGTTTATAATATGGATTTGGGTCTTGGGATTTATATTGAGGTCGTTCAGAGGTATAAATTAACATGTCGACACTTTTAAATCCCGCCATACGTCTTTAACTAGATCCGGGTTTATAACACTTTTGTCTTACATGAAACGTGTCGTTATTTCATTGCACACAAATTTTTGAGGTGTTACATCCTCACCCCCTTAAAAGAAATCTCGACCTCGAGATTTACTGAAATAAACGAGGGTACTTTTCTTTCATTGTGGACTCAACCTCCCATGTGTACTCGGGACCTCTACGGGCATCCCATTTAACCTTTACTATTGGCACATGCTTCCTTCGAAGCTTCTTAACCTGTCGATCCTCGATCGACACAGGTTTTTCAACAAACTTCAAGCTCTCTTCTATGTGCACATCTGTATGTGGTATGACTAGTGATTCATCAGCGAAACACTTTTTCAGATTGCAGATGTGGAATACATTGTGAATACCACTGAGCTCTTCAGGCAAATTTAACATATAGGCAACAGATCCGACACGTTCGATGACCTCGAATGGTCCTATGTATCTCGGGCTTAACTTGCCTTTCTTACCAAATCGCATCACTCCCTTCCAGGGTGATACTTTAAGCAACACTTTGTCACCTACCTCGAATTTCAGAGGTTTACGCTTTAAATCTGCGTAGCTTTTCTACCTATCCCTGGCAGCTTTCAGGCGATCTCGAATCTGTACAATCTTGTCCGTTGTTTTAAAGACTATTTCTGGTCCTGTCAGTTGGACATCTCCAACTTCCGCCCAACAAACGGGGGTTCTGTACTTTCTACCGTACAAGGCCTCGAAGGGCGCGGCCTTGATGCTTGTATGATAGCTATTGTTGTACGAGAACTCGATTAATGGCAGGTGGTTATCCCAACTACCACCTAAGTCGATCACACATGCACGAAGCATGTCTTCCAAAGTTTGGATAGTACGCTCACTCTGGCCGTCCTTCTGAGGATGGTAAGCCGTACTAAAATTTAAGTGCGTGCCCAAAGACTGTTGGAAAATTTTCCAAAAATGTGATGTGTATCTAGTATCTCTGTCAGAGATAATAAACACTGGTACGCCATGTAGAGATACAATCTTATCTACATACAGTTGGGCTAACATGTCGGAGCTATAGGTCTCCTTAATGGGTAGGAAATGTGCTGACTTAGTCAGTCTATCCACTATCACCCATATAGTATCATTTCCTTTCCTTGTCTTTGGCAACTTGGTGATGAAATCCATCGTCACCATTTCCCACTTCCATGTGGGAAGTTCAGGCTGTTGTAGCAAACCTGACGGCTTCTGATGTTCAGCTTTGACTTGCGCACACGTCAAACATTTAGCTACATAGGTAGCTATAGACTTCTTCAAGCCTATCCACCAAAAGTTTGCTTTCAGATCCTGGTACATCTTATCAGCTCCAGGATGAACGGAATATTTAGAATTGTGGGCTTCCAGAAGAATAACATATCGAAGTCCTCCAAAAACTGGAACCCATATTCGTCCATTTAACCTCAGGATTCCGTCCTTGCCCTGAGATAACTGTTCTTCGGTTACTCCTAGCTTTTCATTAGGATAGTTAGCTTCCAGCACAGCTTCCTTCTGCGCAGCAAACAACATTTCATTCAAACCATTCTTTATCTCAATGCTCTTGGCATTGATTCTTATAGGCTTCACTCTTTCCTTTCGACTCAAGGCATCGGCGACTACATTTGCCTTGCCAGGATGGTATCTTATCTCACAATCATAATCATTCAAAGTTTCCATCCAACGTCGTTGCCTCATGTTCAAATCTTTTTGGTTAAATAGGTGCTGGAGGCTCTTGTGATCAGAATAGATCATACACTTAGTTCCATATAAATAGTGCCTCCAAAGCTTTAGTGAAAATACAACGGCACCCAACTCCAAGTCATGGGTGGTGTAATTCTTTTCATGCACCTTTAACTGACGTGAAGCATAGGCAATAACTTTGCCTTTCTGCATAAGCACACACCCCATCCCGGTGTGTGATGCATCACAAAATACCACAAACTCTTCTATTCCATCAGACAATGTCAAAACAGGTGCATTGCTTAGCTTCTGCTTAAGGATATCAAAAGATTCTTGTTGATTCGGTCCCCAGTTGAACTTAATATTCTTCCTAGTCAAAGAAGTTAGGGGTGCAGTAATCCTTGAAAAATTTTCAATAAAACACCTGTAGTATCCTGCCAATCCCAAGAAACTGCGAATTTCTGTGGGCGTCTTCGGTTCTTGCCAATTCATGACAGCTTCAACCTTAGCGGGATCTACTTGAATTCCGTGTTCACTAACCACATGTCCAAGGAATTGGACTTCTCGAAGCCAAAATTCACATTTAGAGAATTTGGCGTAGAGCTTCTCCTGCTGAAGTAGTGAAAGAATACATCGAAGATGTTTCTCATGGTCGGCCTGATTCTTTGAATAAATCATAATGTCGTCAATGAAGACGACAACAAATTTGTCCAAGTATGGTTTGCAGACACGGTTCATGAGGTCCATGAATGCCGCTGGTGCATTAGTGAGCCCAAAAGGCATCACTAGGAACTCGTAATGACCATAACGAGTCCTAAATGCAGTCTTGTGTACGTCTTCATCTCTAACCTTCAGTTGATGATAGCCTGACCTTAAGTCAATCTTAGAGAAGTAACTTGCCCCTTGAAGTTGATCGAACAGGTCGTCGATCCTGGGCAATGGATACCTATTCTTGATAGTGACCTTATTAAGCTCACGGTAATCGATGCATAGACGCATCGATCCATCCTTCTTCTTGACAAATAAGATGGGTGCTCCCCAAGGAGACGAACTAGGTCTAATGAAACCTTTGGCTAGCAATTCATCTAGTTGTGTTCTCAATTCCTTCATCTCTGTTGGTGCCAACCTATAAGGCACCCTTGCTACTGGTGCTGCTCCAGGGATGATGTCAATTCTGAATTCCACTTGCCTATCTGGGGGTAAACCAGGTAGTTCTTCAGGAAAAACTTCAGGGTATTCAGAAATGACAGAGATATCCTTAATCTTAGGCTTCGGCTCATCAATAGTCACTTGTGCCATGTAGATGACACAACCCTTCTTTAAACACTTAGAAGCCTTGAGCATAGACACTTGCTCAGGTAGTCCATACTGGGTATCTCCCTGAATGGTAAGTGATTCACTAGACGGAGTCTTGATCACCACTTGCTTCTTATTGCAGACAATCTGGGCCTAGTTATGAGATAACCAGTCCATACCCAAAACTATGTCGAAACCAGCTAACTTCAAAGGAACTAGGGACAAAGGAAAGGAGTGGTTCTTAATGGATATGAAACATCCATCTAATATGGTTGAGGCGGTTTCTAGGGTGCCATCTGCTAATTCCACCTCATACTTCACACTTAGGGTTTTAACAGGTAAATTCAGCAACTTACAAAACTTATTATCTACAAATGATTTATCAGCTCCTGAATCAAATAGCACTCTCGCATAAACATCGTTTATAAGGAAGGTACCTGTGATCACATTGTCGTCATGCACAGCTTCCTTTGCATCCATCCTGAAGACCCTATCATTGGTCTTCTTCCCTTCATCAGCTTTCTTTGCATATTTTGGGCAATTTGTCTTAATGTGCCCTTTTTCGTTGCAACCGTAGCACGTTGCGTCCTTCAGTTTCTTGCACTCTAGGGTCTTATGTTCCGAAGATTTGCAAATCCCACAAGGCCTCGGCTGAGATTGGGATTTTGAGTCAAGTCTGCACCTCCCAAAGTGGTGCTTCTGACAAATCTTACACTTGGGCTTATCTCCAGATTGATGCCCATCCTTCTTAGAACCAGACCCCTTCTTGTGGTCATTGTTTCCCCGGTGCTTCTTGTCTGACCTTCGTGAATTGTCATCATCACGCTTCCTTTTCTCGGCATCCGTGTTCCTCTGCGATCTCTGTCTGACCGCGTCCAGTGTGAGGGAGAAAGATATATCAGCTACAGATCTGAAAGTAGCTGGCCGAGAGGCTTTTACACTTGCCTTGATCTCTGGGGCTAAGCCCCCAATGAAACGAGCTATTATTTTGGGTTCCGGGGTCACCAGATAAGGAACCAACCTTGACATTGTATTAAAGCTCGTAAGGTAAGCTTGGCAATCCAGATTTTTCATTACCAAGGATAAGAAATCAGATTCAATTTTTTCTACCTCATGCTGAGGACAGTAGTTTTCCCTGATGAGGATATCAAATTGTTCCCATGTCATATTGTACAGTGGAATCTTCCCAGTAGCTTGAATCAACGATCTCCACCAGGCTAAGGCCTCACCTTTGAACGATTGAGACACAAACTTTACCACATCCTTCTCAGCGCAACCGCTGATATCAACCACGGTGTCCATCTCATCCAACCATGTCATGCAGTCAGTCTATCGCTCCTTTCTCCCCAGTGAAATCTCTGGGTTTGCAGGAAACAAAATACTTGTAGGAACAACCCTTGTCACGGGGTCCTTGATTCAGTACTATCCTTTGAGATGGGACACTTTGCTGATTAGAAGAGTGACGATCGTCATCATCTTTCTTTGGTTCTTCCTTCTTGGAGGGTGGCTTGCTGTGAGCCTCAGAATGAGTCTTAGGCTTTGAATGCGGTGCAGATAGGGTCCTACTTCGAGTCCCGCTATATTCATTATACTGTCGTTCTATAGCTTTGGTAACCGCATTGTCTATTAACGCTTGCAGTTCAGCACCTGCTATATTAATTCGGGCATCATCCTGATTCCCCCGTGGGTGACTGTTGATCTCATCCGAGTCAGCCATTGTATCTTGAACTGTTACATAAGATATTGACAATAATTTATTTGGGAGTTTATTATGGAATTGTCTTTTATGGCAATTCATTAACCATGGTAAACACAGACCATATTTGGTTAATTTATTAGTCATGTTTATTTAGGATTTTTATTTTAATTTATCCTAATTATAAATCAATAACAGTATTATTAATGGCACAAAAGGCCTAGTCACAGGGACATTTTAAATCATAAACCATGATTTCAGAGAATCAAAGCATGAAGGTTTAAACATAGTTCTTTACCTTTTTTTCCTGACAGGGAGTCATAGACTACTACTGTCTTTTGTCTTATATGACAATGAGTATGGCCCGTAGGCACTACATCACCAATGGATGTTTAATATATAATCATCTTAATTGATGATTTAAACCCATGATTTATAGATCATTAGGTTGGGTTAGGAAATCTCTTGAAGAATCCTATTATAAGAATGACGTGTGTGATTTTAACGAATCACGTCTGCCAGGAGCGTTAACATGTTTTCAGATGTTAACAGGGATTTGAATCTTTTTAAACAGGTCTTACCATCTTGGCCAAGTCTTATAATGACATGCAGGCTAGGCTATACCTTTAAGATTCTTAGTTAATATTTAAATAGGCAGATATATTTTAAAAGGAATGATTTTGATTCATTTATTTCATATACTTATGCATAAAATGACAAAAATGAAATTTGTAACTTAACATTCCATTAATTATAAAGAGGATTACACATTGCCCTAAACGGGACTTTTAACAGAAACAACTTGCCCACGCAGGGTTAAACCGATAATACAAGTCCACGCAGGGACCAAATACTAAAATAGATGTCCACGCAGGGACTAAAAAGACAAGTCCACGCAGGGACTAAATACACAAATAAATGTCCACGCAGGGACTTGATTGAAATAGGAATACAACAATACATATAGGGATTTAATGATCCCTCTTCTTCTTCCCCTTTAACAAGCTTGCTAGGCCCTTGAGGAATCCCCTGTTGTTCCTACGTTCTTCTTGGAATTCATGTTCCACCCGACTTAGTCTTTGGAGGATTTCCTCCTGTTCCGGTGGGGAAAATCGTGGTGGCTGCAACTACTGTCGAATCGGTGGTCGAGCCGGTACTTGATATCCATGAGTTGGATATCCCACTCCCCAAGGGGCTCCATACGGTCCTTCCGGATGTAGGGCGTTGTAGTTTGCCGCGACTAGGTACGGGTCGGCTTCAGCATAGTTATAATGAGTGTGAGCCGGCTGCTCAAACGGATTGTACGTCGTTGATCCAGCGTATGCAGGAATTGGGTTATTAAAACCCAATGGTGGCGGCTGTGGGGCAACTGGTGCAGAGTTCACCTCTGGAATTGGGTTTGAGGGCCCACCCATTTGTGGGTCTTCGTGCAGTGGCGGGTAGTGACTGCCACTGGAGTGTCGAGGGGTGCTAAAGTGGAAATCCCCTCCTCGCGCGGATATTCTTGTGCCTGTTCTCCTACGCCTTGGTGGTTCTGGAGGTGCTTGATAAACTGGCGGCGGTGGAGGCGGTGACGTGACTGCCATGAAACGTGAATCCTCGGAGGGATCCTGCTGCTGTTGTTGTTGTTGTGGGTTATGAGAGGGTGTAAAATACCACTCATATTGGTTAAACCTCGCTTGATAACTGTCTGGACCACCGTAGGGTGATCCGTGGAAGGATGATCCATCAGAGATCTCGATGGGATGGTTGGGTGTCCCTGATGCAGGCTCGACGGGATCCGTGTCCTCGTCCATGTCCATTGCTTGGTCTCCCGAGAAATGGTCTTCAGGTCCTAGCGGGTTAAAACCCACTGGTTCTTCGATATAGTTCGTCGGGTTGAACCGGCCCTGAAAGACAGGAGTGGGGTCGCCAAAAGAATGGTGCGAAAGGGATCGCTGGAGAGGTATATATGAACGTTGTGGGTTATCGGGCTCGTTTTCCGAATGCGGCCCAAAGGAATGACGATAGGGAGGTGTTGAGCTGTGCGAGACAGACCGTCTAGCATGCTCCAATTGGTTCCTCCAGTTCCCCTGAGGATCGGCACTCATTGTAGTAGAAGGAGCTCGCCGGTGAGAAGGCCCGGCTTCGTGATCGTTGGGGGCGGTGATTGGCCCCTTTCCTCATCCTCCTCTTCTGAATCTTGGTGGCATATTTCCTGTTAATACAATTGAAATAAACAACAAACAATAAAGGAAAAATTAAAGCAAAATTAGGAATCGTCCTAAGTTCTTGTCTAGACTCGAGTATGTGCAATTGTGTCATTGAGATTAAACACAAAAGGCTAGTGTTTAATTCACTCAATGTTGGCTCTGAAACCAACCTGTCACACCCCGATATTTCCACGTATTACCGGTGGGCCCGGTGGGGAGTATCGTGACGTAGTTGATATCATTATAGTCAAACAACACAATATTTAAATGCACAACGGAAGCAAAAGATAGATATATTTCAACTTTAATAAATTGTAATATCAAGTATCACAAATAGTTGAAAGTAATCCATAGGTGGATCAAAATAAAATGGAAACATTGTTCAACAGTTTTGACATCCAAGCTTGTGAACCAACCTGTCACACCCCGATATTTCCACGTATTACCGGTGGGCCCGGTGGGGAGTATCGTGACGTAGTTGATATCATTATAGTCAAACAACACAATATTTAAATGCACAGCGGAAGCAAAAAATAGATATATTTCAACTTTAATAAATTGTAATATCAAGTATCACAAATAGTTGAAAGTAATCCACAGGTGGATCAAAATAAAATGGAAACATTGTTCAACAGTTTTGACATCCAAGCTTGCGAGACTTATTGTGGACGCTAGGAGAAAGCCAGCCTAGTTCGCGTAGTACCTGCACTTAACCTTTTTGGGAAAATACGTCAGTTTACACTGGTAAATACAATTAACTGACTCATTTAGAAAAGGTTTAATAAAATTGATTTGAATGCACGTGGCACAAACTTTTTATAACTTGGGATAATTATTTGAATATAATCTTGTAAAAGAATTACATGTTCCTTATGCGTTCAGAATCCCGATCCATAGACCGGGTTAAAGATCAATAGACACACCACATTATTTATTTCGGCACTGACGGGTGTACGCCTACACCCCGTGCTTAGGTCGTGGCCATTTCGTAAAGTGATGCCAAGGATATCCGGGACATGGTCATTAACCCCCCAAAGGCTTTAAGCAAACAAAACATTTCAAAATGGAGCATATCAATGGTTTAACCTCTATTCGATTAAAGATTCAATGCCCGACCAAGCGGTATTTTATATACCATACCCCAAGCCCGTATAGGGAAAATAAGTTAAAAGTATTTACCTTTGCAAGTATCAATCACAAATAGCAGGTGCGTGTAGCTTTTACCGGGTCTCCTATTCTGGAACGAAGGTTTATGATAACCTATTAGAATCCTAACGGGTCTTTAATTAAGTCTAAACTTAGACCGGTTAGTTTTAAGGAAAGATACGGTTCAAACGCACGATTAAGCGAAGACCGGAATAGAATGTGATTTAGACCCGACAAGTTTGAAGACTTGTATTATATGGGTAATCTAAACACATTCTGGATTTTGAGATAAAAATGATAAGGTTCGACCCGTTTCGGCTAAAATATACAAACTAGTTACATAAACCGAACCGAACGCGCAATAAGCGTAACGGGTAACCATGAGAGTCATTTACAGGTTTCCTAAGTTAATATGCCTTAAATATGTTGTGATATCAGTAGGATATCTTCCATTATGCCCAAAACGAGTTTAATCTCAATTTAAGCCCCGTAGGGGTATTTTGGTCATTTTAAAGGTTATAAAAGAGATTAAATGAAATTCTAAGATTCGGGTCCGAATACATCAGTAAAATAACTTATTTTAATAGGACATATCAGTCGGTGATAAGTCTTATATGACAAAATGGTTTTAAACCCATACTAGGTGTTTAATATGCGTAAAAAGCCGTTTTAAGCGATTTTCGGGTTATACAGGAAATCTGAGTTTTCTGATCGGGTTATAAAGTTCAAAATACTTCATTTATTATATAAAATCAGTAGCAATTGGATTGGTGTCAAAATATTATGTAAAACTCATTTTATACACAAAAAGGGTATAATCGGTATTTACCGAATCAAGGCCATAACCTTAGGTTATGAGCAGGTTAAAATAATTAAAAATCTTTATAAATCCCAAAATATTATATTACATCAGTGGGTAAAAGGTTGGGTGTCAAAAATTGGGTTTGGATAGGCTTTATGCTAATTGCGCCGTTTAATTAACAAAAAACTTTTTAAGTGCCCTATTGAGCATAACTCCTAATCTAGACCTCTAACTGATATGATATTTTAGGGACATGTTTATAATTCAGGAATAAAGATTATTGTCCTCTCACATATCCAAAATTCTCGTTTTATGGTAAAAAGGGCATATTGGTCAACATTAGGCAATTAACGGAAACGTGTAAACGAAACGGACAATCAATGAACCAACCACAGAGGGTTATACTATCATGTAACCTGGTCCTAAGGAAACTCTAAGGCATTTCCAAATCATACTAAATCGGGTCAAACTGAACTCAAAGCAAAAGTCAAAGTTTTGCGACTTTCGGTTCCGAACCGGGTCTAAACAGAAAATTGTCGAATCAAACAAGCTTAGACCAGTTCTTATACTTATTACCAAGTTATAAGAGTGATAAAATAGGTTACACATCTTCTACATTGCTAATTACATGTTAATTCGCAAAATATGTTTCTGTTGACTTTTTATACACAACTTTGACCCGACAAATGACTAAGTTAGGACGGGAATCAGAGGGTGCCCTTTTAAGGGTTTAATGCCCACATAATTACCAACTTATAACTACCTTCAATTCGACTAATCATTGGACCATTAATGATTAATCGCTAAGTCAAACGTTAATTACGAGGGTTTGACTTTTAAGCTAATAACTAAGTAAAACTCAATTAAGGAAGGTCAAGGAAGCTTACCAAGGTCCTATGCACGACTAGTGATGCTTAGAGAAGGCTCTTGAGCTCCAGAAGTCTTCAGGAGTGAAGTTTGGAATGAATGATCAAAGTTGCAACAATGTGGGTTCTTATATAGTGTTCTTGATTGCTTATGATCATGCCAAACAACTCTAGGATTGATCCCTGATCAATAACAAGGGTCCCTAGTGCCTAAGAACAAGTTTACGTTGCACATGGAAGTGAAAATATCTCTTTAAGTCGGTTACAACGTTCATAACAGCAGCTGTCACATTTTCTGTCGTTGGGCACTCCTTAAGGACCGTAAGCGGAGGGTCTTGCGGTCCGTAAGAGCCTCTTACGGACCGTAAGACCAGGTCCTTGCGGTCCGTAAGCCTTTACCAGAAGGCAAATTTTTTGTAACCTTTCAAGCTTTGAAAGGGCAACTTAGGTATTACTATTTTGGGCTTGAATTATCAGTATGGGACCTTTATATCATGCTTGAACTTTTATGACCACCTTGACATGATCTAAAGTTGTCTTGGGTGCTTTTGAAAGGTCTATAAACGAAGATTTGTCAACATAATCTCATAGGATCCCATTCTTGTGCAATTAGAATTATACATCATCAATTAATCGGACTTGAGTATATCAGATGTTTATAATATGGATTTGGGTCTTGGGATTTATAATGAGGTCGTTCAGAGGTATAAATTAACATGTCGACACTTTTAAATCCTGCCATACATCTTTAACTAGATCCGGGTTTATAACACTTTTGTCTTACATGACACGTGTCGTTATTTCATTGCATACAAATTTTCGAGGTGTTACAGTTATGATCCTTCATTGTTACCTTTTCGCCGTTTTTTTCGTTTGGCCAAAAACAGTGATTGGTACACCTTTAAAACATCCAAGGTTGATGCTTGTCTTATTTCGTCTATGGTTATGACACTCGGTACTTGGAAGGATCGATTTTTCTGGGTTTCTGATTCTATTGTCCCATTCAAAATGGTGTGGAGGCACCCGGATGCCGTTCTCAATGAACCGGATCCCTCTGAATCTGAGTTGAATGATACTTTTCTCAAAGCCATCCGGGAGTGACCTTCGAGGGTTCGTCCCTTCCCTGAACATTTGCTAGTTTTGTTAGGGGTTAGTAATTTGTGGGAAAAGGCCGATCGGGGTCCGGTTCTAATGAGGAGTGGCACGGGTATGCATTTTTCTTTTTTGCCCCCTTTGTATTTTCCTTAATTTATGTCTTATGTGTTTTTGTTTTATGGTTATTTGCAGTCATGTCTGCTCTTGACTTCATCAAAAGCGATGATACTTCTGATGTTGCATTTGAGGATGTCCCTTCTGTTCCTGATGAAAACATTGTAGTTAGGAGTGCTGAGCAAAGGTTCGAGGGTTCAGGTTATGTTAGTGTTTCCAACGTCAAAGGTTTTTCCAAGTCTCATGCTCCCAAGGCTTCAACCCGTCGATCTACCCGTCGTTTGTTGAAGGGTGCTCCTCAATCCACTTCTACTGAACCAGTGGAGTTGAGTGATGATATTGAAGCTTCTGAAGATCAAGGTGTTGAAGTGGGTGCTGAAAAGGAGAAGAAATTGGTTGTTCATAGCAAGAAGACTTCAGCCAAGAAGGTTATGGCTACTCCTGTTCAAGGTTCTTCGAGCAGGGACGTTAAAGGGTTGGACCCAGATGAGGTTTATGTGCCTGGTTGGTCAGTGAAAGTTGATGACAGTTTCAAGGATGCTGTTGTTTGTGAAGATGCACTAAGCCACATTGCTCCTCCCTCGGTTCATAACACCATTGCTGAGATGGATGATGACATGATGCTGTCCCGCATGATTTTGAGTACCTGCAACCTTGCTGCCATGCTTCCTCAGGGAGTTGCCCGTTTTCGTAAGAGGATGCATGAATATGAAGAATTTTCTAAAAAGAAAGATAAGATGAAATCTTCAGAGGCTGCAATGAAGAAGGAGATAGGTGGGTTTGCTGAGAAAGAGGAGACTTGGGCAAAAAAGGTTGGTGAATTGACTAGACGGCATGAGATTGAAATGGGTGATCTTAGGAAAAGCTTCGAGGCTGATCGGTTGAAGCTTAAAGCTGATAGGGAGGCTTTGTCTGTTCAACAAAGGGCTTTTGATGAAGAGAAGGAAGGGCTGAAGGCTTCGGTTGCTCAAACCACCGGTGATAACCAATGGTTGATTGAGCAAGGTTTCCAACAGGTTGTTACCTACCTTCTTCACTCCAAGGAGTTCAATTCCGCTCTTGTGAAGTTTACACTAAATTGCTCAACTTGGGGAAACATCAAGGCCTCATCGCTGGTTATAAGCTTCATGAATCTGGCCATCCTTTGGAGAAGTCTCCCTTGTTTCGTCCCGACGCTTCCGATGTTTTCAAGGGCTCCGTTGAACAGATGGAGAGGCTGGCCTATCCATATATTCATCAAGTTTCTACTTGTTTTGGTAAGCCTCTTACTGTATTGCAGGATTTGAAACCGGAGGGCCTTAATGAAAAAGTCTGTGTTGAAGTCTTGGGTTCTCTTTCAAGGAAGAGATCCTACTCGGGAGATAGTGATGACACCCTTTCAGGAGGACCAGATGCTTCAAAGGATGCAAGCTTGGAGGCTTCAGCGGTAGGTGGTGATGGTGGTGTAAAAGCTAAGAAGTCAAAGAAAGCAAAGAAGGTCAAGGGTGAAGGTTCCGGGGTTTCCAAGCCTTCTGCTGATGCTTAATGGATATTCATAGCTTTCTTAGCACTCTTGAAAACAATTTATGGTTTGTATGTTAACTTCAAACAATATTAGGTTTTGCAGGAACCCTTAAGGTTCCTGTTATGTGGTTGTGTTTTAGGCCTGTATGGCCGTTTGAACAATTTCTGAACCTACAAATCACTAGGACTTGTTTTAACTTGTGTTTGGATGGTTGAAAGTCTTTCAAGGCTTTCTTTGCTATGATACTATGTTTAACTATTTTCTTTGTGTTGTGTTTTTATACTTATGCCTATTTTGTTAAGGCAGCTTGGTTGGCTTTAAGCCTTTAAGCTTTTTGGCGATCCCGTATGTAGGTTGAAGCCTTTAAGGTTTTGAGTTGTCACGTATGTAGCTTGAAGCCTTCAAGGCTTCTTGGATTTGTGACTTTGCTTGGTTTGTATCTTTGAGTTTTTATAACTTTTTGTTCAAGTTGTTGCATTGTTCCTCAAGTTATTTCTTTTTTCTTGTAGCTTTGTCTTTGTCAAGTTTGTGTTGCCTTTATGTTTTTTATACCTTAAAGGGTTCAGTGCTGCAGTCACTTAGCCTTGGTATTTTTAACAAGAAGACATAACACCTATCCTATTTATTTTCTTGTTTTTATTTGGTTTCGTAAGCTTGTTTGTTGGATATTCTTCTAAGGCTTAAGGAACATTTGGTGTAGGTTGTTCAAACCCGTCTATGAGACAACTTTGTTTTCAATAATAAGTCTCATGGAGTTGTATTGATTTAGGAACTCACCCCTTATATAGGTTCATTTAACCCTTGAACCTATTGAGCGATGTGGCCTGGGAGCTCATCCCCTTACATGGCCCTTGCCATGGAGTTTTTTGCTAGGTTCTCAACCTGATCTTAGGATAGAAAGACAAATTTGATAAAACAACTTCATTCATTCAAGAGATACTTGTTTTTAAAAAAGGTATTCATAGTGCCATTCTTGAAGTACAACTTGTGAAATACAAACCAATCTTTCCTGTTTAGATATGGAACCTTTTCAAGGTTTTTCCATTCCAATGTCTTGGAAGCCTTTTGCCTTCTGAGTCTGCTAGTTTGTAAGATCCACCCTTTTGTGCTTCGAGGATGGTATACGGGTCCTCCCATTTTGGGCCAAGCTTTCCTTGATTCTCTTTTTTGCTAGCTTCATTGTTTCTAAGCACCAGGTCTCCTGGCTTAAAGCGTTCATTTTTGACTCTCTTGTTGTAGTAGGCTTCCATTCGTTGATTGTACTTGGCTTCTTGAATTGCAGTTGGTCTCGTGCTTCCTCTAGGAGTTGTAAGTTCAACATGGTCTCTTTTTTATTTGTTTCGGGATCCATGTTGACAATTCGTTGTGTTACAACTCCTACTTCAGCTGGGATCACGGCTTCGGATCCAAATACCAAGCTATAGGGTGTTCTTTTGTGGCTTGTTTTTTCGGTTGTTCTTATGGCCCATAGAACACTTGGCAATTCCACAAGCCAGTTGCTTTGGTACCTTCCCAGTCTGGTTTTGATACCTTCCACTATGCTTCGATTCGTCCTTTCAACTTGACCGTTTGATTGTGGGTATGCTACTGAGCTGAAAACCTGATTGATTCTGTATTCTTTGCACCAAACGCTGAAAGGCTTCTTAGCAAACTGCTTACCATTGTCAGTGATAAGTACTCCCGGCAATCCATAACGGCAAATAATGTTTTCCCAAATGAAGTCAATGACCTGTTTGCCCGTGATTTTCACGAGTGGTTTAACCTCAGGCCACTTGGTGAAATAATCTATGGCTACTAACAAGAATTTTACTCCACCTTTGCTTGGGGGGAATGAACCGACAATGTCCATCCCCCATTTATAGAATGGCCATGCTGAGGTTATTGGGACAAGCTCATGCTTGGGATTTTTTGGGATTGGTGCATGAATTTGGCAGGCATCACATTTCCTTAATTGCTCAGTGGTATCCCGGTGTATTGAGGGCCAAAAATACCCAAGGTTCATAAGTTTGGCAACCACCGACCTAGCTCCAAAATGAGCTCCGCATATACCTTCATGAATCTCTTTGATCAAATACTGACTTTGCTCGGGACCAACACATCTTAGCAAGGGTGCAAGATAACCCTTTTTGTAAAGGGTTTCACCTTGTAGTATATACTGCCTTGCCTTGATCTTAACCCTTTCAGCTTCTATTTGATCACTAGGCAATTCACCGTTTTTAAGGAATTTCTTGATTGGAGTCATCCAATTTGGATCTTCTTCGGTGATAACATCTTGAACTTCTAACTCATCGATTGATGGAGCCTTTAACACTTCTACCAACACCTTCTTGGTAAGGTGGGCAAAAGTGAGAGATGCAAGCTTACTCAAGGCATCCGCTTTCTTGTTTTGGGACCTGGGAATTTGCTTGATGTTGCATGTTTGGAAGGTATTCATCAGCTCTTTGGATTTTTCTTTGTATCTTTTCATGTTGGGCTCCTTTGAAACGTAGCTATCATTCACTTGGCTTGAGAGCAGCAACGAATCTGTGAACACTTCAAGCTTTTGGACCTTCATTTCTTTAGCCAGTCTTAAGCTGGCGATCAGTGCCTCGTATTCAGCCTCGTTGTTGGTGGTCTGAAAATCAAAACGGAGAGCATACGTGAATTCCAACCCTTCTGGGTTGATCAAAATGAGCCCAGCCCCTGACCCTTCAACGCTTGAAGCCCTATCGGTGAAAAGCTTCCAGGCTTCAAGGTCTGAGGGTTCAGTGGCAGCGGTGTTTACTTCAGTGACTGTTTGCTTTGGGACTTCTACAATGAAATCAGCCAGGACTTGGGCTTTGATAGCTTTTCTTGGGACGTAGGTGATGTTATGCTCACCTAGTTCTACTGCCCATTTGGCTAGTCGTCCCGAGTTTTCTGGTTTTTCAAGCACACTCTTAATAGGTTGGTCGGTGACCACTTGTATAGGGTGTGCTTGGAAATACCTTCGAAGCCTTCTAGCTGTTTGAACTAGGGCTAGAGCAAGTTTTTCAAGGGGAGGATATTTGGTTTTAGCCAATTTTAGAGTTTTGCTGAAGAAATAGACAGGTACCTGAACCTTGTCTCGCTCAATAGTGAGGACCGCACTTATGGCCTCTTCAGCAACTGAAAGGTATACCGAGATTAACTCTCTCGTTTCGGGGGCTGCAATGTCTGGTAAGGAAGCCAGATGTTGTTTCATCTGGTTGAAGGCTTCTTCAGCCTCCTCAGTCCATTTGAAGTCCTTCTTATCTGAGTAGCCCTTGAGCGTTTTGAAAAAGAGTAAAGACCTTTCAGCCAATTTGGAGGTAAAACGCTTTAAGGCTGCAAGCTTCCCGTTTAAGCTTTCAACCTCCTTCTTGCTTCTCGGTGGTTTGGTTTCTAGGACAACTTTCACCTTGTTCGGATTGGCTTTAATGCTTTGTTTTCCCACAATATGCCCAAGGAATTTACCTTCCTCAAACCCAAAGGAGCATTTCTCGGGGTTAAGTTTCATGTTGACCTTCCTTAGGTTCTTGAAGGTTTCTTGGATATCATTGAGCATTTGATATTCCGTCTTGCTTTTAATCACCAAGTCGTCGACATATGCCTCCATGTTTCTACCAATTTGACTTGAAAAGGCCTTGTCAACTAGGCGTTGGTAGGTTGCTCCAGCGTTTTTGAGGCCAAAAGGCATCTTTCGATAACAAAAGATCCCTTTGTCCGTGTGAAAGGCGGTCTTTTCTTCATCCTCTTCCTTCATGAGGATTTGGTGATAACCTTTGTAGGCATCAAGAAAACATTTGAACGGATAACCGGTGAGGGATTCAACTTTGAGATCTATTTCAGGTAACGGGTAGCAGTCTTTGGGATAAGCCTTGTTAAGATCCTTGAAGTCTATGCACATTCTCCAAGAATTGTCTGGCTTTCGAACCATGACCGGGTTTGCAACCCAGGATTGATACTTGACTTCTCGGAGAATGCCGGCTGACACAAGCTTTTCAACCTCTTGGCATGCAGCCAAGCTTCTTTCGGGTGCCAGACTTCGTTTCTTTTGGACGACAGGCTTGACATTGGGTGGTATTTTCAACTCATGTTCAACAATGCTTCGAGGGATGCCTGTCATATCTTCCGGGCAGCAAGCAAAGACATCGCTGTAATGCGTTAGCAACTTTTCAAGATACGAGAGGGTTTCTTCTGAAAGGCTTGGATTGACCCTTATCTTCTGCTCAGGGTACTTGGGATTTATGATTAGCCTTTGCTTGTCCTCCTCACTTTTGGAGCTTTCACCTTCAATCATGTAGGCCTCCTGAGAAGGTTGAAGGGTTGCTATTCCCTTCTCGGTGGGAAATTTGACAGTGCCATGGCCAACAGACACAACCATAAAGAATGTACACTGTCCCGGCCTTCCGATGATTACATCGTAGTTTGAAGGTATATTGATAACCACAAAGGTGAGCGGTTAGACTCTCTCCTTCTGACCTTTGCTGAAACGAAATCAAGTGTCAGTTGCCCTAATGGCTTGAGGGGTATATCGGCAATACCTTTTATGGAGGTTCCGGAGGGTTGAAGCCTTGAACGTTCTTCATTGCTTAGACGGTTGAAGAACTTTTCAAACATGATTTCGATGATAGCACCAGTGTCTATGTATGCTTTACTTGTTTGCAATGTCCCCACAGTAGACTCAACCACGAGAGGGTTTGAAAGAGGCTCCTTCTCAGTTGGGGGGAAGCAAACACACTGAAGCTCCCAAGCTTCTAGCCGTTTCCTTTTGTGTGGAACCCTTCCATCGAAATCTACCATATTGACTTCCTTGCCCTTTCCTTCAGCCATTTTGTCCCTTACTCCCTTTACCAAGTGAGCAAGTTCCCCGGACTTGACGGCTTCTTCGATCCTCTTTTTAAGTTGGAAGTAATCATTGGTATGGTGTCCCTTTTCTTCATGAAATTCACAGTATTGTGTGGAATTTTCGTTTTTTCTGCTTTTGGGGAGAGGCCTAGGAGGCCGAAAGTTTTGCTTGACTTCTTCCGTTGCAAGGATTTCTTGAGGAGTCTTTGTGAGTGGTGTGAAACTTATGCCTTTCTCCCTGGTGGAAGGGTTTCGACCTTCAAGCCTTCGATGGTCTGAACCCTTTTGGCGTCTGTCATAGGAGTTAAAGTTCCCCCTTTTTCTGGCTGGGCTGTTGCTTCGCCAACTGGATCCTCTTTTCCTTTCCTCTTTAATATCTATTGCCTCCTCTCCCCGGATATGGGCTTCAGCTCTTTCGAGAGCTTCTTCCAAGGTCTTTGGCAGGGATTTGTTGAAATCTCTTGTGAGATATTTTGAGGTGACAGCATTCATAAAACCAGCCACCCTCATTTTTTCGTCTGCCCCTACATATGTTAGACCGTCCTTCTTGTATCGTTCGATAAACTCTCGAAGACTTTCATCATCTCGTTGTTTTATCTGAAAGATCACTGTTGCATCTTTGACGTATCGCCTTTGTTGGGAGAAATTGGCCAGGAATCCCTTGCTGAGGTCATCGAAGCTTCGAATGCTTCGAGCAGGTAAATCATTGAACCAGATTCTGGCTGATCCGACAAGAGTTTGCATGAACATTAGACAACATTCATCGTTTGACCATTTCTCAATCCTTGCGGCACCAGTGAAGATCTGAAGATGGTCCTCAGGATCTTCAGTCCCATCATATGTTTTGATGTGGGATGGCATCTTGATCTTCGTTTGAAAATCATAATCGGCTATTTGCTGTGAAAAGCATGAGAGGTTACTCGGCTTGTAAGGTTTGGCCAAATCTTCTTCAGCCCTTGCACCCGTGTTGTTGCCATTGTTGTTGTTCCCTTGAGTGGCCAGCACCTGATTAATAAAGTGCTGCCACGGGAAGCTGGCCATCATTTGGGCCATCATCTGGGGCATAAGGTTGAAGCCTTGAAGGCTTCCGGGTGCAACTGGGCAACTAACTCCCAAGGGGGTGCTCATAACAGCACTTCGTGCCAAGGGGAGCACAGACAAAGCTTGTTCCCATGAAGTTGTTGTAGAGGGTGGAAGGCTTGTCACTGGGGATTGTAGGAGCTGGTCAAGGGTCAGCTCATGGCCTAGAGGAGCACCACTTGTAGTTGGTTGGGATGAGAAGAGAGGATATGCTGTAGGATTCGGCCTTGCGGACAGATACGGGTTAGGGTTTGGAGGATTACTGGGACCAGCCTCATCCCTAGATGCAAAAGGAGGGATAGGAGGTCCAGGAGATAGTGTTGGTTCTGGCTCATCATAGTCTAAATGAATCCTCACTCCCTTGTCCCTTTCCCTATTCACGTATTGGTTGAGAAGAGACCTCAACTCAAGGAAATTGTTGGCAACCCCTTCAGGGGTAAGTTCAACACGTGGTGGGGTGCCAGAGACACCAACATTAGGGGAAGGGACCCCTGATCTAGATGGGGTTGGAGTGTTGAAAGTGAGAAACTCGAGAGTGCTTCCCGGAGTCGAGAAAGAAGTGGGTATAGCCACATGAGTTTGGCTTGTACCTGGGGTAGAAGTGTTTGGAACCTGATTTACTTCTCCCGGGGATCCACTTTCTGACATGGTAGTTTCAAGAGAAAGGAGCTACACTACTAGGTCTTTTGAGGAAAAATAGTGGCGTAGTCCCACGGATGGCGCCAACTTGTTGATGCAACAAATAATAGACCAAGGATAGTAGCCGGGCTGGTTAGGCAAAAGGGTTGAAGGGTTCAACTTTGCCTAACGCAGGTCGTGAGGTCCCCCCACGTTTGCAAGACGTGAAGAGAGGTTCACTAGATTGTTTTTGTTGTTTGCTAAAGATCCTCCTCTGAAGTGTGTTCAGATTCGGATGTATGAGCAAAAGGAATGTGTGTGTTGAATGTAAAAGAAAGTAACTCGCATGAAGCAAGTACTCGAAGTGAATGACCAGAGATTTCAGGAATCAGGGCTGGCCAGGAATGTCCTGCTTAGTAAATGAAGTGTCTAATTTATAGGAGAAGACATCACTCAAAGAGGAATGTATTTGACTAGTGACCATGCTTGCAGTGGGGTTTTGCCCTTTTTGGGGGTTGAAGGCTTTGACCTGCGGGTAAAAGAGTGTGTTCTGCGGATCCGTGTTACTTTTGCGGCTGGTGAGTTGGTGAAGCAATCCAGAGATATGACCATTTACTGTTCCCGTATTGCTTTACTTCATCTCCCCAGCTTTTCAACCTTTGAACCGTTTAACCTTTTGGGCATTTATGTATTTAAGTCATTTTATTTTGTCTTGGGCTACCCCCGTCATCAGTTATAAAATTTTGAAAACCGAATAAACCGAACCGAATAAAACAAATAAACCATAAACTTCACCGATGAACACGCCTAGTACGGTGAACACTCCCCGAATTCACACTCACCACGCGGCGACTTGTGTTGCCGAGCGGTAAACCAACGCCCCAACCCCTTTCCCGCACCCACCCTTATACACACTTCTGCAAGTGTAGTGAAACAGGGTAAACCGTTTGTTATGTGATTGATGAACATCATTGTCGAAAAAAAAAGTTAAATATTGATTTGTTTAGTATATACTAGTTTTTTTATCTTGTTATTACCAAAATATAAAGAAATAGAAGAATCGTTTTTAACTGTCATCATCAAAAATGAAATAAAAAAAATGATATTTAGCATAAGTATGTTTCATAATAGGGTAAATTACTTTTTAAGTATCTTTTTTAACTATATGTGTTTTTAGGGTTTTAACCATTTGAGTCTAAAATTAAAATGTTTAACGCCCTGAATCCCTACAGCTACTTTTCTTAACCATTCGAGTCCAAATTTCTAACACCATCCACCAAGTCTGTTAACTATGAGGGTAATTTGGTCATTTACACACAAAGTGCAACTCACATATGCATAAGAGTATAATGAACAAGTCTTTATATAAAAAAATATAAAAGTACGTTATTCACACATTCACACACTGCACTTTATCTCTCTTTTTTCCTCTCTCTAGACTTCCTATCACCACTAGCCCCACCATCGCACCACCACCATCCCCACCGCTTCACTACCATCATCCCCACCACCGTACCACTATCCCCACCGAACCACCACACCACCATCATCCTCACCACTGCACCACCATCCCCACCATTATCACCACCATCGTTCCCACCACTGCACTGCCATCCCCACCAAAATCGTTTTCCAGATCGGACAAAAAATACACAGAACTCTCAGAACCCATCATGGATCGAGTCAATTTCAGGACCCAAATCCTCACCCGCCATCTTCAAGTGATTGTACATATCTGATAAAAAACACACGGGGGAAGGTTGCCATCGTCAACCTCAACACCTTTTATTCTCTGTCAATAGAGTCGTCAACTTCAACACTACCCCAACACCTTCGATCTTCAGTTGGGGAATTTTGAGATGGAATCGTGACGAAGGCGGCTAGGGTTTTTGGTGGTTGGGGATTTTTGGTTCAGTAAGGTTTAGGGTTTCACGGTGCTCCAATCCCCAACAGATCTGAGTCGAGGAATGTCTGACGGCGAATTCTTGGCAACAAAATCGCCACCGATCTTGTAGAGTCAGCGGTGGCATTGGTGGTGTATGGTGGTTGTGGTGGCGGGAAAACGGAAAGAGATAGATCGGGAGGGAAAATGGTTGTAGGGACTGGTGGTTGGTGTGGTGTTATGGTGGAGGGGATATAGGTGGTCTAGAGAGAGAAAGAAAGATGAGAGATAGATGAAGGGTGCAGAATGTTCAGAGAGAGAGAAAAATCTAATAATAATTTATTTTTTTATTTTTTAAGGGTATTTTGGTCATTTAACAATACTTAACTAAAAAATTCTAATAGTGTTAAAAATTTGGACTCAAATAGTTAAGAAAAGTGGTTGTAGGGACTCAGTGCATTAAACATTTTGATTTTAGACTCAAGTGGTTAAAACCCCTTAAACATAGGGACTCAAAAAATAATTTATCCTTTAGGCCACAGGGTGTGGCTTAACGCCACCCCGCCACCTCACCAATTATAGCGCCCCGGGGCGCCAACCACCATACCACCGCCGCTAAGAGGGGGCGCTAAAGGCTCTCCGCCAACGTGCTAACAGCCGTGTTTTGGCTTGATCGAGGCATTTGGTCAAGATAAGGGGGCGCTATGGCATTGAGGGGGCTTTAAAGCATTGCATGCAAGTTAAAGGAATGGGCTTTAAAGCCCCCTATGTGACGTAACGTTAAGATGGCGCTTATGTGACGTGATAAAGCCCCTAGGGGCTTTATACCAAACCCTCCAGCCTTATAATATTATTCAAATTTGTAATTAAGAAGATGCAGAATTAATTCACTCCGGAAAATAACAATTATATATATATATATATTGTTAACGAAGGGCCATGAATAGTAACTTTATTTTTATAATAATATATAGCTTTTGGGTGAGGTTCGGCTACAAAGTCCATTTTTCCTACAAAGTGTACAAAGTCATAAAACACCACAATTTTAGCCATAAAACACACTAAAAACCCACAAATAACATAGTGAATATCATTAAAACACAATATCCAAACCCTAACAGTCCTTAAAAACTTCAAACACATCATCGTACAACTATGAATATAAAACACAGCATGATAATCAACATAAAACACACTAATGTTAGTCATTTGATAATCAAAGCCTTATCATCCAAAACACAACACAAAACCCACAAATATGGTGTTTTAGTAATCTTCACTAAGTTATTTGTCGGTTTTGAGTGTGTTTTATGGTTGAAATTATGGTGTTTTATGACTTTTTACACTTTGTAGGAAAAATAGACTTTGTAGCCAACTCCCACCCATAGTTTTTTATTATTGTTGTTGTTAATATTATAATAGTTTATTATTATATTTTCTTTTACTAACATACTTTTATTTTTCTTTTTTATAAACCACATATTTTCTTTACCAATTTTTTTAATACTTCTTTTTTCTTTTTTAGAACATATATTAATTTATCAATTAATTTGATACTTCTTTAATAAATTACGTTTATAACTTTTTTTCTAAAAAATCAAGTACGTAGTTGTTCTTGATTTTTTCCCTCGACATTCCGCTATAAGTTTTGTTAAAAACAAAGTTGTACTCAAAATAAAGTATTTATTTGGTATAATGAAACGGTACAATGATAAACTAAACTGTTCTAATGGTTTGATTTTCTAAACAACATGCTTTATTTTAAAATCACGTTTGTTTTACATTATCATTTGCTCGATTTCACCGTAACACGCGACGTAAAAAAACTATACACATTAATTAACCATCCTTTATTTATCAAAACTGAGTCACCTCACAATTTTATTATTCAATTTTTGTTTACAAAAAGCCCCCTCAAGCATGTGATAACATTCAAGACAAACCTATGGTTTGGTTTTATTTTTGGATAATCCTCAAAGTTTTCTTATTTATCTAACTTATTAGAATTTTCTTATTTTTCTTATCTACATTATAGCACAAAACTGTTTGGTACTGCTTCAAACCCTACAAAATAATGACGGTGATCAATAGTGGTAATGGTCAGTGAGTTCAATTGTTGCGCGCGTATGTGGTTCAACGTTTTTACATAAAAAATATTTTAATAGGTCCGTCTTAAAGCACAGATTAGTTATTTATAAAAGTCAACTCATATCAACACTAGAATACATTGATTATAGTGAACTGAAATTATCTACGCTATTTGAAAAATAATGAAGCAGCCATGACATTATAACCTATTGGGTTTTAAGCTCAGATAATTTAAAACAAAGTTATACAACTAACTTTAAGCCAGAATCTTTAGTAAATAATCTTACAAACTTCACATAGAGGGTTGGAATCAAGGGATTTCCAAGCTTCCATGGAGGAACTTTTTTTAAAAAAAAAAAATT
Organism: Helianthus tuberosus; assembly: GCA_030545235.1. Classification (NCBI taxonomy): domain Eukaryota; kingdom Viridiplantae; phylum Streptophyta; class Magnoliopsida; order Asterales; family Asteraceae; genus Helianthus; species Helianthus tuberosus. Next base: position 34,020,917 of record CM060354.1, on the reverse strand, counting down.
TGAAAGAGGAGGAAATGAATAAAAGTGGAAGGGACAAGAGGGTCCCTTGGAACCTTCTTTTAACACTTACCTAGGATGGTATGAGTGAAAATCCCAGGGATCTCTGTCAATTGAAGTGGTCAAAATGAGCAGGAATCAGGCTGCATTTAAAGAAAACGACAGCGCCCTGGGCACGGCCCCGTGTTGACTGGACACGGCCCCGTGTTCAGAGGAAATCCTGACACATTTTGTCCGTATTCTGACCAAATCAGCAGAGAATCTTTTTAGTGAGCACGGGGGCGTGTTGACCTGGACACGGCCCCGTGTTTGGAGGCTGCTTTATGGAGTTTTGCTACTTCAAGGATTTCATCGATATCGGGTGGTTCCTGACTGGTTGGAACAACCCCAAAGTGCCTAAGATACCTTAATTGTCCTAGACTAAGGCGAGAACGCAAGAGGTTGTCGGTGAGGGTAATTCCTATTTTCATTCTAGGTGGACAAGTCCAACCCTTTCCCGGGCTCTTGTTAAAGAAGGTATATGCCGAATCGCTCAGGTCTATGTATGCACCGAACGGAGTCGATGGAGAGTCCTTCACGGCATAATCGACACAGGGACGACTATCGTCCAAGTCTTTGCTAGGTACGAAGGTATTTTTGGGAGCAACGAGGTTGTCGGAATGCGGTTCCAACATTTCTTCATGGGTATCGTCTTGGGGTGGATCAATAAAATCCTTCCCAAGCTCTTCTATCCATTTCAGAATTAGCTCTTCTAGTTGAAATAACTCGCTAAGGAGCATTTCCCCTAGAATATCTGGCTGGGCGCATTCGAGGGAGAAATAGTGCTTATTTTTACTTTCGCCCCTCTTAAGGTTGTGAGAAGATGGTGGGTCCATGTAGTGGGGCCTATAATTTAGGAAGTAGCATTTTACTTCTTCATGTTCGCCACCACATAATTGACACCACGTACCATAAGAGTGCCGAAAGTAAAAATAATTACTATCACTCATGTTTATGTCAGAAATTACCAACCGTCGGGATCTAACGGTTCTGTTTTCAGTAACTGAAACTTGGGAACGGGGGCGTGTTGAGTGGGCACGGCCCCGTGTTCAGCTTACTGTCTGATGTAAAACAGGATTGCCAGTTCCAATGATTGAGCACGGGGGCGTGTTCAGCGGGCACGGCCCGTGCTGAGCTCTGCAGAAGCTGAAAAACTAAGAAAATCCTAAAAAAATAAAAAGAAAAAATAAAAGATGATTAGGCCGTTGATTCCTAACTTTCTTAAAATCCTTGTGTCCCCGGCAACGGCGCCAAAAACTTGATGCGTGTGAAGTGTCGTATATATTAGGTGTATATTTTAAGCCCTTTTTAACACTTATTTTAGCCAAGTTTTAAATTTATAAAACACGATATTTCACTAACACTAAACACACATATGGGCAAGTGCACCCATCGTTGAGTGTAGTATAGCGTTGGTAAGATACCGAGGTCGTCCAAGGACACAAGAGCTTTTAGTACCGGTTTATCCTCAACGTCTAACCAAAATAAAAGTTTAGAAAAATGTTTTAAACTAAGAGAAATAAAACTAACTAAAATGCTGAAAATAAAAATAAAAATAAAAAACAGATAGACAAGATGAATCACTTGGTTCCGACTCGTATCTAGTATAACCTTTGATTATTTCCGCACTTTTGCACATAATTAAGAGATTATCTTAGTTATTGTAGTAGGCCCCTCTTTTGAAGGCGACGTTACCCTCACCCCAGTAGTTTGAGTCAGCAGGGATACAATCCTAAAAGGGTGGATTATTGGAAGATAATGAATTAAGTTATTAATGCAGTATTGTGGTAGGCCCCGCTTTTGGCGGTGACGTTACCCTCGGCTAAGTAGTCTGAGTCAGCAGGGATACAGTCCTAAATAGCCGGGTTATAGTATTAATAGTAGTTAACTTATGAGGGGATCAAAGAGTTTGGACCCCCGCCATCCAATACCGTGAAGTATTGAAGGAGGTCCTACTAAATTTGACCCAGGTCCATTGCAGGACCTCTAAACGCTGAACAATGGCAAGACCTTTACCAAACCGTTCCCTTAACCCCCTACCAGGTAGCCAACATATCTCCATATAGACCGTGGAGATATGAATGGTGAAAATCCTTTATTTTATATAGACAGTAAAATAATGCCAAGACACCACGGACAAACGATAAGGAAAGATCACCTTCAACATAAGTAACTAGTTATTAAAGTCATTAATACAAAACCAAATAAAAAGTGCAAAAGATTAGAAATAAAAAGTATTATACTAGACACTTTGTCTTCACCAAGTGATGTAAGAGACTTAGGCAAACATGGCCTTGATTGTCAAGAACTCTTACGATCAATCTTGGATCCCGAGACGACTCACACACTCTACGATGGACAATGGATGATGGTGGTGGATGATGGTGTTGTGATAGTGGTGGGTGGTGGATGAAGTGTGAGAGAGGTGGTGTGCCAAGGGATGAGATGAAATGAATCCAAGCACTCCTATTTATAGGCTGAACAGAGAGCTGGACACGGCCCCGTGTCCGCTGGGCACGGCCCCGTGTCCGTCTTACACTCTCTCTCCTCATTAATTGTAATTCGCAATTACAATAAATGCGCCTGCTGTACTTTCGACACGCCCCCGTGTCCGCTGAGCACGGCCCCGTGATGGGCAATAGAAGCTTCTATAGGTTTGTCTTTTCTGCTGCTTCTTGGGCACGGCCCCGTGCTGGCTGAGCACGGGGCGTGTTCAGTCTTCTGTTTTCTCTATTTTGCTTTGGAAGGTGCCGTTGAGGGTTCGGGCAGTCCACTAATGTTCCTTTTCTTGTATTTATGTTGGATTTAGCTGTCTTTTTGCTTCTTTTGCGTTTTTGAGCTCATTTAATCCTGAAAATACAAAAGGAAGACAAAAACACTCTTTTTCCAATATTAGTACTAAAAAAGGGTTAGTTTTATGCCTCATTTGATGTAATTTATATGTTGCATTTTACACACATCAAATACCCCCACACTTGAACTTTTGCTTGTCCTCAAGCAAAACTCTTTAATATGTGGCTTACACTCCCAAATGGAATAGGTAGAAGAGAAGGTTTTGGGCTTGTCGTAGAGTGTCGGGATTTCCAAGATCTTTTTGGGTTTTATTTTTATTTATTTACACTCCTATTCTTGATGATTTATTTAGAACTGTTCATAAAAGAAATTACTTATTTGGGCATAACATGCCTTTTTTAAAATTCTATTTATATACAAGTTCACATACCTCGCGGGGAAATCACTCACACTCGGCCGAAGGTGTATTTTTAGTGAATCACTCGAGAGCGGCACGGAACTTATTCCTACCATAGGCTTGCCAAGAAATCAATCCTCCTCCTTTTTAACTTTTATACCTTTGTAGATATCAAGAGGACTTTGTGGGTTAAGGGTTGGCTAGGGTTAAAGGTAGGTGGTTGGGTTAGTGGTTAGTAGAAAAAAGGGCTAAAAGCGTAACAAGTGTCGGTTTTCGTATTTTTGCAACTTTTTATTTTGATGAAGCTTTTATTCAAACTAAGTTATTTTTGATTAACTTGTTTGTTTATTTTCTTTTTGCTTCATCAATATCACAAAAAAAAAATTATTTTTTTTTATTTTTTTTTTCACGAAGAACCGAACTTGTTACTAAAATAAAGGGTTAAAAATGAAAAAGGTTTTGGTGGATGAAAGGGTTTTTGTTTGGGTGATGAAACGAAAAAGTTTAGGCTCAAAGGGGCTAACTAGGGGGATTTTTTTGGGTAGGTGGTAAAGGAAAAAGAAAAATAATGGTGTAGAAATGAAAATGGTTAGTCCTAATGCCTCCATCATTTACTTACTCGGGTTTAAGTTGATAAGGACCGGGAATGTATTGTCATGGCAAGTTCTAGAGTCGTAAGAACCAAGCAGCTATTCACACAAGAAACGAAAAATGAGCATTTAGTCAAATGATATGTAATTGTGTGCTCAATAAAGGCTCAAAACTCACTTTTGTGGGAATGGGTTTTTATGTGATCAAGTATATAATCAAATTTTAAATAAGTTTGCTATGCCTTTTCATAATTTTCTTATGTTGGTTCTTTTTATCACTACGCTATCGGTTGTAAATTTGTAAAAATATAACCTTTTTGAGAACTTGAATTTCCCGAGTTAAACCTAGACAAGTAAAAAAAATGAAGTTTTTGAAAAAATTTGGGGTGATTAGCGGTTCCAATAGAGTTTTGTGTAAGGCTTGTATTTAGGACTTGCAAAATTCAAGGTTTTAGCATCCCCCCCACACTTAAATTACACATTGTCCTCAATGTGTCCCAGAAATAAATTTTTAGGTTGATTAGATGTGTAAAATAGTGTTTAAAAAGCAAAAAATTTGTGTTACTGGGCGCTGAACACGGCCCCGTGTTATCCGGGCACGGCCCCGTGTTCAAGTGCCAGTAACAAAATTGAAATAAGAGAAACAGAAGTCTGGACACGGGGGCGTGTTGGGTGAACACGGCCCGTGTCCAGGTACCTGAACTGGGCGTTTGTCTGCAGGTGGTTCGGCACGGGGCCGTGTTGGTTGGGCACGGCCTGTGTTGAACCTTCTGAAATGGAGAAAATTGTCGGGTTGCCTCGTTCTTGTGCATGGGATCATTTTTCTCGTTCCCCTTTTCATCCTTTACCACCATGAGTGTGTTTTACTCATTACAAACCATCCAAACCTTAAAACCATCATTTCATTTCATCATAGAGAGAACTTACATAATCCTAAATTAAAATAAAACTAAAACTTATCTAGATAGGTCAGCAGGTACACAAGGTTATCATAAGGAGTTCTACTATTTTAAGAAAATTTCGAGAACGATTTCCCGATATAGTAGGACTTTTAGCCGAACGAATTCTTCCCTAAACGTTGTTTAAAGCCATTCTTCGATCTCCCTAGGGAGGAAGAATGCGGCTTCGTTTTCCTCTGCTGCTGGTGGTTGAGGGGGAACATTCACCGGGACTCCTTGCACCACTCTTCGCGGAAGCTCTTGGTGCATGGCGTACCATTCGGCTGGAATGACAACTTCGGGCACCATGTTCCACGCCCTTTGGGTTATTATGGGTACCAAAGGCGGGGAGGCGAGAAGGTTCAACCTCTGGTGCAAGAGGTTTACTTCATGGAGACAGCCCTCCAGCCCCACAGTAAGATGGTTGATACGGTCGACCAATGCTTCTTCCACTCCCGTCATTTCATCAATAGCCTCCCTTAGAGCGTAAACATAGTTTACAAGAGAGTCTTCTGCTGTTGAAGATCTCCTCCCTTGTCGGTTATTCCTTGAAGATGATCCGCTTGTTCTGCTTGTCATTTTCTGCGAAGAAAACCGAAGAAAGCTAAATTTTTACAAAGCAGAGCCCCTGGACACGGCCCCGTGCTCGTTGAGCATGGCCCCGTGTCCATTTGTCTGCAGGATTTTTGGCTAAAGAATCTTGGAGTTTTAAATTATTTTTATGATTTCTATCTGGGTTTTAAGCTCAGATAATTTAAAACAAAGTTATACAACTAACTTTAAGCCAGAATCTTTAGCAAATAATCTTACAAACTTCACATAGAGGGTTGGAATCAAGGGATTTCCAAGCTTCCATGGAGGAACTTTTTTTTAAAAAAAAAAATTTGAAAGAGGAGGAAATGAATAAAAGTGGAAGGGACAAGAGGGTCCCTTGGAACCTTCTTTTAACACTTACCTAGGATGGTATGAGTGAAAATCCCAGGGATCTCTGTCAATTGAAGTGGTCAAAATGAGCAGGAATCAGGCTGCATTTAAAGAAAACGACAGCGCCCTGGGCACGGCCCCGTGTTGACTGGACACGGCCCCGTGTTCAGAGGAAATCCTGACACATTTTGTCCGTATTCTGACCAAATCAGCAGAGAATCTTTTTAGTGAGCACGGGGGCGTGTTGACCTGGACACGGCCCCGTGTTTGGAGGCTGCTTTATGGAGTTTTGCTACTTCAAGGATTTCATCGATATCGGGTGGTTCCTGACTGGTTGGAACAACCCCAAAGTGCCTAAGATACCTTAATTGTCCTAGACTAAGGCGAGAACGCAAGAGGTTGTCGGTGAGGGTAATTCCTATTTTCATTCTAGGTGGACAAGTCCAACCCTTTCCCGGGCTCTTGTTAAAGAAGGTATATGCCGAATCGCTCAGGTCTATGTATGCACCGAACGGAGTCGATGGAGAGTCCTTCACGGCATAATCGACACAGGGACGACTATCGTCCAAGTCTTTGCTAGGTACGAAGGTATTTTTGGGAGCAACGAGGTTGTCGGAATGCGGTTCCAACATTTCTTCATGGGTATCGTCTTGGGGTGGATCAATAAAATCCTTCCCAAGCTCTTCTATCCATTTCAGAATTAGCTCTTCTAGTTGAAATAACTCGCTAAGGAGCATTTCCCCTAGAATATCTGGCTGGGCGCATTCGAGGGAGAAATAGTGCTTATTTTTACTTTCGCCCCTCTTAAGGTTGTGAGAAGATGGTGGGTCCATGTAGTGGGGCCTATAATTTAGGAAGTAGCATTTTACTTCTTCATGTTCGCCACCACATAATTGACACCACGTACCATAAGAGTGCCGAAAGTAAAAATAATTACTATCACTCATGTTTATGTCAGAAATTACCAACCGTCGGGATCTAACGGTTCTGTTTTCAGTAACTGAAACTTGGGAACGGGGGCGTGTTGAGTGGGCACGGCCCCGTGTTCAGCTTACTGTCTGATGTAAAACAGGATTGCCAGTTCCAATGATTGAGCACGGGGGCGTGTTCAGCGGGCACGGCCCGTGCTGAGCTCTGCAGAAGCTGAAAAACTAAGAAAATCCTAAAAAAATAAAAAGAAAAAATAAAAGATGATTAGGCCGTTGATTCCTAACTTTCTTAAAATCCTTGTGTCCCCGGCAACGGCGCCAAAAACTTGATGCGTGTGAAGTGTCGTATATATTAGGTGTATATTTTAAGCCCTTTTTAACACTTATTTTAGCCAAGTTTTAAATTTATAAAACACGATATTTCACTAACACTAAACACACATATGGGCAAGTGCACCCATCGTTGAGTGTAGTATAGCGTTGGTAAGATACCGAGGTCGTCCAAGGACACAAGAGCTTTTAGTACCGGTTTATCCTCAACGTCTAACCAAAATAAAAGTTTAGAAAAATGTTTTAAACTAAGAGAAATAAAACTAACTAAAATGCTGAAAATAAAAATAAAAATAAAAAACAGATAGACAAGATGAATCACTTGGTTCCGACTCGTATCTAGTATAACCTTTGATTATTTCCGCACTTTTGCACATAATTAAGAGATTATCTTAGTTATTGTAGTAGGCCCCTCTTTTGAAGGCGACGTTACCCTCACCCCAGTAGTTTGAGTCAGCAGGGATACAATCCTAAAAGGGTGGATTATTGGAAGATAATGAATTAAGTTATTAATGCAGTATTGTGGTAGGCCCCGCTTTTGGCGGTGACGTTACCCTCGGCTAAGTAGTCTGAGTCAGCAGGGATACAGTCCTAAATAGCCGGGTTATAGTATTAATAGTAGTTAACTTATGAGGGGATCAAAGAGTTTGGACCCCCGCCATCCAATACCGTGAAGTATTGAAGGAGGTCCTACTAAATTTGACCCAGGTCCATTGCAGGACCTCTAAACGCTGAACAATGGCAAGACCTTTACCAAACCGTTCCCTTAACCCCCTACCAGGTAGCCAACATATCTCCATATAGACCGTGGAGATATGAATGGTGAAAATCCTTTATTTTATATAGACAGTAAAATAATGCCAAGACACCACGGACAAACGATAAGGAAAGATCACCTTCAACATAAGTAACTAGTTATTAAAGTCATTAATACAAAACCAAATAAAAAGTGCAAAAGATTAGAAATAAAAAGTATTATACTAGACACTTTGTCTTCACCAAGTGATGTAAGAGACTTAGGCAAACATGGCCTTGATTGTCAAGAACTCTTACGATCAATCTTGGATCCCGAGACGACTCACACACTCTACGATGGACAATGGATGATGGTGGTGGATGATGGTGTTGTGATGGTGGTGGGTGGTGGATGAAGTGTGAGAGAGGTGGTGTGCCAAGGGATGAGATGAAATGAATCCAAGCACTCCTATTTATAGGCTGAACAGAGAGCTGGACACGGCCCCGTGTCCGCTGGGCACGGCCCCGTGTCCGTCTTACACTCTCTCTCCTCATTAATTGTAATTCGCAATTACAATAAATGCGCCTGCTGTACTTTCGACACGCCCCCGTGTCCGCTGAGCACGGCCCCGTGATGGGCAATAGAAGCTTCTATAGGTTTGTCTTTTCTGCTGCTTCTTGGGCACGGCCCCGTGCTGGCTGAGCACGTGGCGTGTTCAGTCTTCTGTTTTCTCTATTTTGCTTTGGAAGGTGCCGTTGAGGGTTCGGGCAGTCCACTAATGTTCCTTTTCTTGTATTTATGTTGGATTTAGCTGTCTTTTTGCTTCTTTTGCGTTTTTGAGCTCATTTAATCCTGAAAATACAAAAGGAAGACAAAAACACTCTTTTTCCAATATTAGTACTAAAAAAGGGTTAGTTTTATGCCTCATTTGATGTAATTTATATGTTGCATTTTACACACATCAAGTACGTTGGGTATATTCCATCGGCTAGGTAGTAACCTCGCCTATATTCCACCACCGAAACCGTAAAGCTTGTGTCTGGACCTGTACCCGCCACTACATCCTCAAATATATGTGACTGGTATATGATGTTAAGGTCATTGAGCGAACCAGGTAGACCAAAAAAAGCATGCCAGATCCAGAGATCCTGTGACGCAACAGTCTCTAGGATAATAGTCGGATGTCCATGATCTCCCCTAGTATACTGACCTTGCCAGGCAACTGGGCAGTTCTGCCACGGCCAGTGCATGCAATCAATGCTCCCGAGCATTCCTGGGAAACCATGTCTCTGTTCATGTGCTTGATATAATTTTTGAACGTCGTTTGCGTTCGGTTTCCGCAGGTATCGCTTGCTATACAATTTGACAACCCATTCGCAAAACTTGTGCAAACATAGACGTGCGGTTCTATCAGACATCCTAATATACTCGTCTAATGCATCAGGTGCGTAACCGTATGCCAGTTGGCGAATGGCCGACGTACATTTTTGTAAATTACTGAAACCCCTTTGCCCCCTAGCGTCGTTTCGCAATGTAAAAAACGGATCAGACTGGGCCATGTCGCCTGCAATACGTAAAAACAGTGGACGACTCATGCGGAACCGACGTCGAAAAATATCGGCTGGGTACATGGGTTCGTCGGCAAAATAATCGGCTACTAGTTTAAAGTGGCCGGCTATAAATTTAAAACGAAACATAAATAAAATTAATTATAAAATACATTTTCAAATCTATATAAAACATAAGGAAAAAAAGTAAAATACCTTCTTGGTCTCGGTTAAATTTTGCTCGTCTAGTTAGCCGTTGGGACGACGCTTCATCACCCGCCATGAAGACCTGAGTCGCGTTTATAATCATGTTATGCATAATAGCATCCTCTTCTAAAGATGATGAATACCCCGTAGACGAAGATGATGAAGAGATGGAAGAAATAGAAGAAGGTGAAGCCATGATAATTTTTGAGAGAGAGATGAGGTTGTAGCGGGTAAAAAATGGTATAAAAATAGATGTTTTTTTTATAAAAAGGGAAGAGGGGTTATAAAATGTGAGAGAGATATGAGATTGTAGTGGGTGAAAAGTTGTGAAAAAATGTGTAAAAGAGGTGAGTATTTATAAAAGTGGGAGTGAATTGGGTGAATTTTTGAATTATAACCTTTGGGAAATAATAAATTAAATGCGAAATTAATTTTTTTTAAATAACGGCTACTTTTTGAGTTGGGCCCCACATTTTGGTCCGTCGCAAACGGCGAGAAAAGGACGAAGAGGACGGGACGGCAGGGGGGCGGCGTGGTGTAGCTGGCGTCGCCGGACCAAGACGGGTGGGGAGACGGACCCATACCGTGTAGCCTTAGAGGTGGGATAAGGCTTATATTAGGTCCTAGGTTCAATTCTAAAAATAGAGTTTTTCCAGATTTATTGGGTCGGACGGTTCAATGGTGGCACGATGATACTCCAAGGTCAGTGATCCTAAGGTATCAAGTTGTGTCGATGATGCGTCGCTTCATGAGGAAAGGGTTCACAACATAATAAGTCAAAGGGAAGGGGAAAGCTATTGGTGTAAATTATTCTATGCTTTATATCAAATTTTGTTAAAACACGAGGGTCCAATAGATGAGTTCACCCTTTACATTAGCGCAGATGAGACATGTATTGAACTCTATCATCTCGTTTCATTAGTTAACGGGCCTACATCTTGACTGTTATCTTGGCTACGAAACAACATTCAACATATTTGATAACCTTACAAACTTATTTATGGAAGGTGTAGTCACTAATAAGAAGACACTTCTACCTCTTCTATCTTGTTGCCCATTGCTTAAGAGCTTGACTATGGTAAGTTCATGTAAAATAGAATATTGATTCTCATTTGCTTTCATTATTTACCACATTATTGCAAGTTGCTGTTGCAGATTATTAATGATTTACCAGGTTTTGAAGATTACACCATTACAAATCTATTTGAGTGTTTCCCTATGGTTGAAAATCTGTCTACTTACCTCTCGATGATTGAGGTAACCGATTCAAGTCATTATTTTTTTTGTATATATCCAATCTTTGTGTTGGCCATGTTTCAAGGTTTTTTTTTTTTTTTTTTGCATATAACAAATCATTGTTTTGGTTGTGGTTCAAGTATTTTGATAAAGGCAGAGTTCCACGAGTGCTTCTAATGACGTTAATCTACCTTAAATATGTCATGTACGAATATGGGTTACCTTTCCTTCTTTGTTTGATTAGAAGCTCCCCGAACATGGAAAAACTTAAGCTACGGGTGAATGGCTCTTATTATTGTAAGGATCCAACTCTTCAGTCTCAGAAATGCTCTTCTACACTCAAAGATAGTTCGGATATTTTGTTGGAGCATCTGAAGGTAATAGAGATTTCAGATTTGTGGAACAAGAACATGAAGCCTGCTTTGGATTTTGTGAAGTTTATTATGTCCAAGTCACCTGCGCTCAAGAAGGTGAGGATATCCCTTCTTAAGAGAGGTCCCAGGGATGACGATTTGCAGATTTCTGAAATTCTCTTATCGTCCCAAAGTGCATCACCAATGGTAGATATCATCGTTGAAAAATAACGTTTAGTTTATATATAAACCTTTTCAATGCAATTTAGTTGTATTTACATCTAATGCTAACTTCAGAGTGTGAACTAATATGAGGAGGACTTGAGCGTTGGAATTTCCTTTGGGCGAAGTGAGTAACTACCCGACCCACATATGGAAGTATATATGCGCATTTCTTATGTGTATCATGTGGTTGATATGTATCATGAGTTGATACTTTATTCTGATAACATGTCGATTGTGTTATGTGTAAGGAAGTAAATTCTTATTAAGAGATTAGGATTAATGGATTATACAATGATATGAGATCCAAATTATTTGTTTTGACATACAAGAGAGCTTATGGCCTTTAAGAGCAATATGTTCATTAAAGTAAGAAAATTGAGTTGATTTACATGTGAGTAATGTGAGCTATAAAGAATGGGATCCAAATTTAGGATTATGGGTAACATTCCATAAAAGAATGAGATGACTAATTTTATGGGTAAACTTGGTTCAAGCAAGGAGAGATTGCTAGAACCTAGTGTATACAAATTTACAAATTTAGGATTATTGTTTACAACTTTACATTCATTATGCTTAATATATTGGTATTATGTGGAAATTGGAATTGATTAGGATTTAGGGCTTATGTAGTTATGTGCAATTGTTATTATGTGTAATTGGTATTATGTGCAATTGGAATTGATTAGGATTATAATTAGCCTTTTAGGATTCGGCGCGCATCATTTAGACACGTATTGTTTTCGACCTGAACCGTTTCGACTGATACCGTTACAACCTGAACCGTTTTTGACCTGAACCATTTCGACACGCATCGTTTCGACCCGAACCATTTCGACTTGATAGGGTTAAAACCTTGGGGAAGAAGAAAACTAAGAGATAGAGAGATATTTGACTCAAATTATGCTTGATTTCCATTCCATACGTAACCCAAATAAATAAATAAGAAACTTACATAAGACACCCCCAAACTAAACTAAAATAGCATACTAATCCCTTGACTTAACAATAGTAATAAAAATAAAAATAAGATACGTAACAATACTCCCCCCTTAACCTACTTTTTGCCCTCAAAAAGTACTTCAAGAAACCTTGTCTTCATCCTCTTCCGTTGCTTGTTTTTCATCATCTACCACTTCAAGTATGTAAAGTTGTTTTTTCTTACACTTGTGCCCCGGAACAAACCTTTCGGTACACCAGAAACATTCCCCCTTTAACCTTTTATGCTCAAGTTCATCACTCGTCAAACGCCTCGATCTAAGGATTCCCGATGTAGAACTTGATGGCTCGGTTGTTGGACTTGGCAGCAAGGGTAGTTTTGAACCATTAACGGGAGGTGTTATTTTGACATCTTCGGGTTGCAGCCCATCCTCCACAGCGTTGAAACGCTTCATCAAGCATGTGTTGTTAATAGTTTGAATTCTTGCTAACCCATACGCCTCACGTAGTGTTTGAGGCTTGAACATCTTTACCGGCCCTTTTATTTCCGGCTTCAAACCCTTCAAATATAGGCTAACGGCATAAAGTTCGCTAACGGTAACCTTGTTAAGCAAGCGATCGAAACCTGAATTATATTCTTGTAGACCCTTGGCGTCATCAGTAAGTTGAACGAGAGATGCAATCTCTTCCATAGAGTCTTCAAACATTGCATCAGAAAAACGGGCAGAGATCGAACGAACATAGTCCGCCCATGGGACCTCGGCAACCGTGGCATTACGGGTCTTCAAGTAGGCATGGTGCCATTGGAGGGCATCGCCTTCCAAGTGAACCGCAGCACAGCGTAATTTCGAGTCATCGGGGGTGTCATCCATCGAAAAAAAATGTTCGCAGCGATAGACCCACCCCTCAACATCGTCCCCCAAAAATTTAGGGAAGTCGATCTTACCGATACGGAATGGTTTGGATGTTCGTGAGTCACCATCTGGGCCGGAGAAGGACCCGAAGGAACTACCCGACGACTGCACGGCTTTATCACGCACCGCCTTCAAAATCTCTTCCTGCTGCTTGGAAGACTGTTCCTATTGCTTCATCAGGGCCGCTAACGCAGCTTGGATGTCGCTGATTGCCTTACCATGGGACTTGAGGGTGTTGTCGATTTCATTATTGCGGGTGTTAGTCATGGCGGCGGCAAGGAATTCCGATGAGGAATCGGACTGGAGCTCTGATACCCTTGATAGGGTTAAAACCTTGGGGAAGAAGAAAACTAAGAGATAGAGAGATATTTGACTCAAATTATGCTTGATTTCCATTCCATACGTAACCCAAATAAATAAATAAGAAACTTACATAAGACACCCCCAAACTAAACCAAAATAGCATACTAATCCCTTGACTTAACAATAGTAATAAAAATAAAAATAAGATACGTAATGTAATGTAATACCCGTCTTTAATTTACAAGGATTTAATGCAAATATGCGATATATATATATATATATATATATATATATATATATAGGGGGCCGCTAGAATGAGAACCACCACGAGTTATGAGAACCACGAGAACCGCGCCCCGCGGGTGGCCGTTGACCACGAAATTTTTTTTACACCTAGATCCGTATATTTTAAGACCGGGTGTAAATTTTGGGTTCAAACGGCGCGCCCGAGGGGGTAGTTTTTTACGCCCAAAGTTTGGGTTTTTTTATTTTTTTTAATTTTTCTTTTTTTTTCTTTACCAAACTTTGGGCGTAAAAAACTACCCCCTCGGGCGCGCCGTTTGAACCCAAAATTTACACCCGGTCTTAAAATATACGGATCTAGGTGGAAAAAAATTTCGTGGTCAACGGCCACCCGCGGGGCGCGGTTCTCGTGGTTCTCATAACTCGTGGTGGTTCTCATTCTAGCGCTCCCCTATATATATATATATATATATATATATATATATTATGACCCATTTAGCATAAGTTCCAAAAGTAAAGTTTTAAAGTAACAAACATTAGTCAACTGCTAACTAATTCAAACATTCAAAAGTTATTTAGCAAAATAGTTACATCATAGACATTGTCTAAACAAAGTTAACTGAAGCGGAAGCTTCAAAAGTGCGTGTTCAGTGCGTGTTCGGTTCTTCAAAAGCTTGCTTGACCGTCATCCGTAATCCTTGCATACCTAGAAACTGAATTGTTTACATTAAACATTAGTATTAGGGTTATCGAAATTATTGCTTAATCGAAACTACATTTAGAAACGAATTCGATTTGCTATGAAACACAAAAGCTTAGCCAATTTTCCAGCCTCTACCGTAACTTACGGTATCTACCGTAAGTTACGGTAGACATTTTAAGTTTCTGGTTCACCGTAACTCAGGAGTGAACCACCGTAAACATTTGGTCTCTACCGTAAATTACGGTGGATACCGTAATTTACGGTAGACACTGAAAGTCTATGTTTTGATTGTTTTGGTTATTTTGCCCAAACCCAAATTCTAGGATTTCTCATTTTAACAACCAAATCACTGATTTCTTGTATTCTAATATGTCTTTATTGAACAATAACCAAGACCGGGTAATCATACTACAATGCATTAATCACGCATCATTTGATTATTCAACCCGTTAGCTCATCTATGGAATCCTCCATTGTGATGACTACTAACGTGATCAAACCAATTCTTTACCTATTATTCAATGTAGCGAGCACTATCGCTTTAATTCAACTCGACTTCCTTTCTACAATTCAATTACACAAATGCTAATTATCAAATTACCCCAATGTAACGAATTAAGTTACATACCTTTAAAGCAAGCCCTTCAAACGTGCGTCCACACCGGTTTGCCCGCTCGATGCTCCGGCTTCCTTTCCTATAGAGTTCAATCACTTTATGTTTAGAACTCTTTGTTTCACATATTTAACGCACAATTTTTGTTGAACTTCATAATTATGCGTTTTTAACATAAACATTTAAATTTCAAGCTTTCTTTGTGGCATTTCTACGAACACGTAAAGGACAGAATTTTATGTCTTTTATATTCTAATCCTTGATTTGCCACATAGCCTTGATTATCAATAATTGAGTTATCACATATAGACTTAAACATCTCTATTTTCATAAATCAGTTTCTATAAATCAATTTACACTAGAATATCCTTCCAAACCCTAGTGTTCATCATTATCTTGCAAAACCCATAACCCACCTTCAATGTGTTCATGGAATTTCCTGAATTTGGACATGATTTCACATGTAGTTGTCTAGGTTTTACTTCTAGACACTATATCATCCTTAATCTAGCCAAATCACAAACATGCATCATCTAATTTTTGGATTTCCCAAATTCATAAGAATTTCAAACAGAGATTTTCCATAGAATTTTACATACCTTACAACCCCCTTGTGATGGGGATTACTAATCTTAACTCAGATTTCGATTTGGGAGCCAATTTGATCTTCAATTTGTGGGATTTAACATGAACTAGGGTTTTGAAAGAGCCCAGGTCGCCCCCTCCTTGTTCTGGTCGATCCCCCGTACAAGATTTTTAGTTTGTGTTTTAATAAAATAGTTTTTATTAAAACTATTTTCAATTTTAACACTTTTGGTCCCTCTTGTTTGTTTTATTTTATTTCTATGTCTCTAGCTACTAATAAGTGATAAACTAACTAGGTTAGTGTCTTTACTAACTAGATTATCTTACAAATTTATTTGCAACTAAATTACAAATTTAAGAATTTGTATTTTCGGGGTGTTACACGTAACACGACTCGTACCGAACCATTGTATGAAGTACGTTAAAAAATTGAATGTTGTCCTTATAATTATTTTCTAGATCCGTCAGTGTGGGTGCTAGCGGCGTTTGAGTCTTGGAGAAAAGACCAGAGTTCAAATCTTTACATGAATGTAATTTAGAGGGTGTTTGGGATTGTTTATTTATTTAACTGTAAAAGTGTTTTTTTATCAAAAGCGTTTATTGACTTTTTACGTTTTCAAAAGAAGATTTAAAAAAGTGTTTGGGTTAGCTTTTAAGGTGGGAAAAAATAAAATGACTAAAAAAGATACGGTAAGTTTTCATGTTTAGTTGTTATTTTAAAGGGTGTGGTTAGATTTGTAATTTTATGTTAAAAAACCAAAAAAATAATTTAAAAATCTAGGTTTTTGTGCCTTTTGAAGAACAAAATTTTACTCCTTCTCAAAAAGCCAAAAATAAAAGGCATGTTTGTTAATGCCAAACATTTTTTTAACTTATAAGTCAATAAATCATTTTCAAACTCAATCCCAAATACCCTCTTAGTATCCATTGGTGTAGTTTAAGTGGGTGTTTGGGATTCCTTTTCAAAAGTCCTTTTAGCCCCAAAAGTCCTTTTGAGAAGGAGAAGGAATGCCAAACATGCAATGAGAAGTCCTTTTGAAGAGAAAAGGAATCTCAAACACCATGAAATAAGTTCTTCTAGCTCCAATTATGCCTTCAATAAGTCAAAATGAAAAGTAAGAATTTCTTGCTTATTGTTTTGAAAATGTTTTGAAAAAGGAGAAGTGGAAAAGGAATGCCAAACACGCCCAAAAAATAGAAGTAACGTAACATTTGTTTATTGATGTATGTATTTTAAAAGTAGAAATAACTTAACCTTTGCCCTTTGCTGTTAAAAAAATAACGTGAATGCTCCAACGAACAAACTTATCAAGATCTGGCAAAGAGGGGTGGTGCAGTGATGTCTTATCTTATGACTGAAGTAAGTTTGTGTCAATGGGAGGACTGAGGAGCAAAATTGGGTGAATCTGATGTGAAACACAAGAAATTTTAAGGTGTATTCGTCCTTCTTTGAGTGCTAGGAGCCATATGTAAGCATTTCTTCAACCTAAAACCTAGGTTATAGAGTGTTCTTGAGTGGGTACAACTTGGGGGTTTATGTTCATTTTGGGTGTACATGATATATTTAAATGTATATTGTTCTTAAAATTCTTAGAACTCCATGTTAGATGAGTAAATCAGGATACATGTTTGGGGGTTTTGAGTAGTTTTATGGTTGGGCCGGTTCCTCCTTGGAGGTCACCGGTTCGACTCCCGGGGGGGGGGGGGGGTCGTCCCAATGATGGATCGTTTCCTACCGAGGCATGGTTCGATCCGGAGGGCAACCCGGTTTTACCCAGCTGTTACCCCAGCGAGTCTCTCGTGTGGGGGCAGTATGGTTTCCGGGCGAAGGTCAGTCAGAGCGGCAGCCGGGGCCCGATCGAACATCGCGTCTGCGAATGCTGGGCTGACGGGTAACCGTCCTTGACGGGGACCCGGTGACCAATGGTCCATGTACATATTGAAAGTCACCCTTCAAAAAAAAAATACTCATTCTTCTTCCCCAAATATGTAATTTAAAATACACTAAAAGAAATAGATAGATTCTCAATTACATACAAACAATAATAGATCGATCTGCTTGTATTTGGCTGGGTTGGATGGAAACATGCTTGTGTGGACCTCACGGGGTTTCCCCTTTGGTTAGTTTAAGGGAAAACGGGTTTGTAGCTAGGCAAGCATCTAGAAAAGCAGAATCGAAGAAAGTGGATAAGCACGCTAAAGCTTGCGCAGAGAACCAACATGTCTTTGTCCCTTTAGCTTTTGATACCTTTGGCTCCCTAGCACCAGAAGCTATCCACTTCTTGACTAGGGTTCAACGGGTCATCCACAGCAATTGTTCATCTCCAGGGGGCAGTGGTTTGTCTTTGGAAGATTAGGGGCAGCTTGTTGCCCGTCTACCTTCTGTTTTGATGTAACTTGACAAGTTTTTTTTAGTGAAATTGACTACAATGAATTGAAATTAGGTAAAGAAGAATATGCACTAAGATGGACATGTTCAAGAAGCTTCCTCACACCATAATTGAAAACATTCTATGTCTTGTACCGATTCAAGAGGCAGCAAGGACAAGCATCCTTTCTAAGGAATGGAGGTACCATTGGACGAAAATCCCAAAACTCGTGTTTGATGAGGAGACGTTTCAAGTATTAGGTGATGTGGATGATGAGCGGCCTCGTCGTAAGGAAGAAAGGGTTAGCAACATACAAAATCATAGGGAAGGAAGGAGCTACTGGTGTAAACTTTTCTATGCTTTCTATCAAATTTTGTTGAAACACGAGGGTCCAATACACGAGTTCACTCTTGATGTTTTGTCAGATGAGACATGTGATGAAATCTACCATATAATAAATTATGCGTTGAGGAACTATAGTGTCAAGAAATTAACAATTGACATCAGTTGGGCGTATGTGTTACCCTTATCTATGTTGTCGTTTCATCAGTTAACGGACCTACATCTCGATAACTGTCAGCTTGGCTACAAACCGATGACGTTCAATGTATTTGATAGCCTTACAAACTTATATTTGAGAGATGTAAACACTAGTAAAAAGACGCTTCTACATCTCATATCCAGTTGTCCATTGCTTAAGAGCTTGACTCTAGTAAGTTCTTGTAATAATAGAATTTTGATCCTTTTCTTTATATTCATTCCTCAATATTGCAAGTTGTTGCAGATTATTGATGATTCACAAGGTTTTGACGAATCACTAGATTTTGAAGAGTACAGCCTTACAAATCTATTTGAGTGTTTCCCTATGGTTGAAAATCTGTCGACTTGTTTCTCGATAACCGAGGTAACCAAGTCAACTTACGATTTTTTTTTTTACATTTCCAATCTTTGTTTTTGCTATGGTTCAAGGTTTTTTTTCGTAAACCAATCTTTGTTTTGGCTGCGGTTCAAGTATTTTGATAAAGACGGAGTTCCACTAGTGCTTCCAACGTCGTTAATCTACCTCAAGTACGTGTATATCGATGAGATGAGTTTCATGTACGAATATGGGTTACCTTTCCTTCTTTTTTTGATTAGAAGCTCCCCGAACATGGAAAAACTTAAGCTACGGGTGAATGCCGATCGTTATTGTCACAAAGATCCCATTCTTCAGTCTCAGAAATGCTCTTCTACACTCAAAGGTTGTTCAGATATTTTGTTGGAGCATCTGAAGGTAATAGAGATTTCCGATTTGTGGAACATTAACACGAAGCCTACGTTGGATTTTGTGAAGTTTATTATGTCCAAGTCACCTGCGCTCAAGAAGGTGAGGATATCCCTTAATAAGGGAGGTCACAGGGATGACGAGTTGCAGGTTTCCGAAGTTCTCTTATCGTCCCAAAGTGCATCACCAATGGTAGATATCATTGTTGAAAATGACGTTTAGTTTATATATAAACCTTTTAAATGCAATTTAGTTGTATTTACATGTAATGCTAACTTCAGAGTGTGAACTAATATGAGGACTCGAGCGTTGGAAGTTCCTACAAGCACACGACCCGCATATGGAAGTGTCTATGTGCATTTCTTATGTGTATCATGTGATTGATTTATTTTATGGAATGTTATATTAATAGGGGTGTAAACGGACCGGACCGGACCGGACGGGACCATGTTCATGTTCGTCCGCTAAGGTTTTACCGGACAAACGGACGGTTCGCGGACAGAGGACCGAACGAGTTTTCTTGTTCGTGTTCGTTCATTAAGGATATGAATTTGTTCATGTCCGTTTGTGTTCGTTCGTTAAGATCCTTAACGGACACAAACGAACTGGTTCACGGACGTCAACAAACGAATTGTTCATGAACATAAACGAACAGTATAAACGAACGGTTCATGAACACAAAACAAACAAATATTAATGTAATTAAAACAACAGAATATATAAAAAAAAGAAAAGATAATATAATTTAAATAGAATATATAAAAAAAATTATTCTTTAATGAATAATATAAACAAACAAACATGGACGAACGTAAACGAACGAACATAAACGAACGTAATCGAACGAACGTTCGCGGACACATTATCGAACGTTCACGGACATAAATGAACGAACGAGACCATTGTTCATGTTCGTCCGCTAAGCTTATCGGACGAAAATTTTTGTTCATGTTCGTCCGCTAAGCTAAACGAACGAACACGAACGAACTTCCCGCCGAACGGTTCATGAACTTTTCGTTGAACGTTCAGTTCGTTTACAGCCCTAGACTTATATATGTATCATGAGTTAATACTTTATTGTGTGAACATGTCGATGTGTTATGTGTAAGGAAGTAAAGTCTTATTACGAGATTTGGATTCTATAATGATATGAGATCCAAATTAATTGTTTTGACATGCAAGAGAGCTTATGGCCTTTAAGAGTAATATATGTTCATATAAGGTAGGTAAAGGCTCATTCTATACACACCCCCCCTCCTTACTGATTATACCCCCCATTGTGAGAGGAAAACTGTCGGTCCCACGCAGGCCCCACCTGTAAGTATGTGAGAGGAGGGGGGTGTAGAAAGTAATAGGGGGTGTGTATAGTAGCACCCGTAAAGGCTCATTGAGTTGATTCACATGTATGTAATGTGAGCTATAAAGAAATTGACCCGAATTTAGGAGTTTGAGATGAGTAATTTTATGGGTAAACTTGGTTCTAGCAAGGAGAGATTGCTAGAACCTAGTGTGTTGCATAAAATGAGTGTTGTTATGTTCATGTATTAGCTTACATAAGAGTTTGCCATGATTTGCATGTTAAAGACCATAAAAGAGCTAAAATGACGTGCAACCAACGTATTATACGCCCAATGGTGTTTTATACGTTGGAAGCAAATACGTCGGATCCTACAACGATATGCCACCTTATATGCCAATAAGCATGACAAAAACGTATATACGCGCCGACCCGACATATGTTATGTCGTTGTAGGATTTCACACGAGTTGTTTTCGAGTCTTGGTTTACTCGTGTGAGTATTTAATGTGTTTACGTCACTTAGCTTTATGCTAAAACAATGGTTGACAAAACGAACCATTAAAACGTCAAAATAGTCTAACCAAATGGTTCGGCCACCCAGCCAACATGACCGATTTTGTTTGTCTTTCCTCAAACCATAGTTAATGTTTTGGCCCAGATATTCATCAAAACCGGATGAACAACCCAAAACCATCCCGACAAATTTTGTGCATGATAAATAAGTAACTGATTGCCGCATATGTCACAATTCTACGAGCCCAATCTTACTTTTCTCACTTCTCTTATCTAATCCCTTTGTATTCTATTTTTCTAATTAAAAAAAACGAATGGTAATATAACATAATATATCAAATTATTAGTCATGTCTTATCTCAAAATATCGCATTACCACTAACCCTAATTTTACACAAATTTTGTGGTTATGGATTAAGATCCAACCACAACCATAAATTGTTTCAAAACATGTTAATTGTAAATTCACATTGTCCCTATCTTATTCATCTCTTTCTCAATCACAATATGCCAAATGATAATCAATCTTAACTAGAAAAAAAAAAAGTTAAAAGAAAGTGACAATCAACCAACTAATCACACTCACACCCTTTAACCAACAACCATAAACCCCAAATTAAACCCAAATGTAAAATCATACATACAACCAATAATCCATCTACTTCACAACACCCTCTGGTTTTCAGTTTCAGTTTTAGTTTTAGTTTTCACCCCTTATTATTTCTACCCTCAAACACCCGCTTGCTAGATTCACCAAATCTCCAAATTCTCCGATCCAATCTCCCCATTACTCACATCTTCATGTGGGCTATCAAACGGGTTTCATTCCGATTCATCACCGGATCTGAGTTGACTCACCGTTGACTGAAAAAGGGTTTAACCGTTAACATGAAGAGGTCAATCCGTCCTATATTCAGTGTGGTGTTTATTATTGCAGCCGCCGCCACACTCTGTTTCCGAATCATGGTTTCCGGCGTCTCCTCCGGTGGGGAATTGGGCTACCGGAACGACGTCGTGGTGGAACAAAGACCTGCACCGGTGTTTAACGACACATTGTTGAGATTTGCTGCTGTTGATTTGGCTGAAGATTCATTGAGGCAAGATGTCGAACAGTTGGTGGACGGTAATTTTAGGGACTTAACGAGCGGTCGCCACCGCTCGTTTCTTATGTCCGGCCGACACCGGATCGATATCCGAGCCCGGTCCGCTCGTGGGGTCCCGGTTCAGCTCCGGTCCCCGGAGTTTTACCGGCTCTGGTTGGAGTTTAGGAGATATTTACAAACCTGGTGGCGTAACCACCGGTTTCGGGATGATGTAATGTCGAATTTGATCAACACTGTCAAGATTTTAAACACTAGTAATGATGATAATGAAAAGGGTTTGAAGTATAAGACTTGTGCTGTGGTGGGTAATAGTGGGATCTTGTTAAAATCCGATCTTGGTGAGGTGATTGATAGTCATGAGTTTGTGATCAGGTTGAATAATGCGAGAACGCGTGGGTATGAACACAATGTGGGTTCGAAAACGAGCCTCTCGTTTGTGAACAGTAACATTCTGCACTTGTGTGCGCGGCGCGAGAGGTGTTTTTGTCACCCGTATGGAGAAAACGTGGCGATAATGATGTACATGTGTCAAATGATACATTTTCTCGATTATGTTGTGTGTAACGCGTCGCACAAGGCGCCGTTGTTGATCACTGACCCGCAGTTCGATATCCTATGTGCGCGGATAGTTAAGTATTATTCGGTTTCTAGGTTTGTTAAAGAAACCGGGAAGCCGTTAGAGGAGTGGGCGGGTTCACACGATGGATCTAGTTTTCATTATTCGTCGGGTATGCAGGCGGTGATGCTTGCGTTAGGGATTTGTGAAAAAGTTAGTATTTTTGGGTTTGGGAAGTCGGATTCGGCTAAGCATCATTATCATACGAATCAAAAAGGGGAGCTGCATTTGCATGATTATGAAGCGGAATACGATTTGTATCAGGATCTTGTGGAGAGGCCTGAGGCGGTACCGTTTATTTCAGATAAGTTTAAGTTCCCTCCGGTTGTTATACATAGATGACACGTTTTACATACATGTTATTACAAGTAGTTCATTCTTATTTCAATTTGATGATGAATTGTTTTTTTGTGAAATTCGCAATTGTAAGTGTCCCTTTTGGGAATCAGTTATCAATGATACTAGTTACAGAATGGTGAAGGTGTACAAGGTGTATAAGTGAACATAGAATTTGAAGAAATTCATGTTTTTTTTTTTTTTTTTTTTTTTGGTGGTGAATTGAAACTTGTTTAAGGTTTTTGTTCAAGGACTATGACAAAGAATCCATTTGCACAATCATTTGTATGTTTGTTCTTTATCTATTTTCCTTTTTAGGTTAGAACAAACGTTCATGTTCGGCAAATGGTTCTAACCTAACAAGGAAAACCGGTTCTCGGCCACTTGTGACTTTGGATACCACGTTTCCATGAATGTGGTACCCAAAGTCACAAGTGAACGATGAATCTAAACACAAGCTTGCGTGTAGGCGAATCCTGAACCATGTAAATGTTATCTTTCATATTTTTTTGGCGTCCTAGTATTTGCTGCATGTGATCGTTGGTCACTGCACACATATGCTTGCTTGTTGCGCTACTCGCCGTAATATAAGGCACGATGGCTTTGATATATATATATAACAAATGGGTACAAGAAGGAAGTGCCCATATGTCCTTTAGCTTCTATAGAGCAATTTATGAGCGTACATGTCTATTTTAGGTTGTCTAGAAGAAGGTATCGAAGGAATGAAGCATATTAAGTGAAGGGTTTGCGTTTTTGTAGAGGTTAGAGTGTTAAACATGGGAAAGTCGCCTGATTATCCCTAAAACCCAATGTGAGTTTCTCATTTTGATTTGCTACCCCGCCGTGATTTAATGAGAATGGATAAGAGGCTCGTGGGATTACAGGCATCACGTGTCAAAAGAGTGAGTATGCATTTGTTAATAAATCAAGTTTTTTATTGTGGGTTGTAGTTGCTGCCGATCAAATTTGTGAAGGCTGCAGGACTAGAACATAAAGAGAGCGTAAAGTTGAAGGATCATGAAGGAAAAGAGTGGACAATGAAGTTAACGGCACATGGAATAAAAGGATCAGCGAGTATCAAATACAGCTTATCAGCAGGATGGGCAATGTTCCGTAAGCATTACAAGTTATCAGAAGGTGATGTGGGCACATTCACGTTCGACAAGCAAGAAGGCGTCATAAATCTAACTCAATTGATCAAGAGCAAAAGACCAATCAAACAAGAAACTCCAATGGGAACACAATCATGTTATGGTGATGCGAATGTTCAGATTGAAGATCAATGGTCGCCAACTGAGAAACCTTGCAGCAGCGGTGGTGCTGGTGTGAAGGTTAAGACCGAATATGAGTCGGGTCCTGAGATGGTAGTGGTGAAGGAAAATAGGTGAAGGCCGCCGTTGAGATGTGCAGAAGTTAAAATTGAATATGAATGGGTTCCAGAGATAATGAGGAAACCAAAGAGGGAAATGGCGCCACTTGAGAAACCGAGCAAGGGTGGTGGTGTGGGGGTAAATGCTGGAATGGGGGCGGAGAGTGTGTTTCGAAGTAAGCATGTTGTTTACTTCTAATGAAATGGTGATCGTTTGATAGTGGTTGTGGCAGTTTTCGTTCCAAATCGTTTAATTCGCCATATGGATCCACAAGGTGGTGGATAACAAGAAGTCACAAGTCGATGAACAGGGCCGTCTCCGAAAATCCATGAACAATTTTTGGCCCTGTGCGAATAGAAGAAAACAGGCCCCTATAATATAAAGTCAATAACCCAGATTTAAAAAGAGAAGATAAATATTTAATTGAATATATACTAGAAAACATAAGAATAAATGAAAAAAATGGCCGCAAAAATATAACTTTTTATTTAAAAAGTATGTGTATATATATAAAGTTAGAAATATATACAAACTAGTGGGATCAACCTGAGCGTTGTGTGGGAGGAAAACTTTGTCTGTTTTGATGCACTTGTTATGACAAACGAAATAAAAAGTCCAAAAATTTAATCGTGATGCTTGTTCTCTTTATTATTTGTTGTAAAATAAAAGGAAAAACAATTTAAAAAATTCTTTAGTTGTATTTAATTTAAATGATAAATAAAATAAAATAAATAATAAAAAATTTCAGTTTCTAACTGAAAAAGAAAATCTAGATTTGAAACAGGGAGAAAACGATAATACAATAAGAAAACGAAAAAAACAAGAAAAAAAATATTAGGTGGGTGTTTGGCTTAGCTTCTATTTCAACTTATTGACTTATTGAACAGTGAAAATGGGTGAAAAGGACTTATTGAAGTGTTTGGGAAATGTGTGTATGTGAGACAATAAGTCAATAAGCAAGAAATTCTAGCTTATTGAATAGTGAAAAGGACTTATTACAAGTCACAAATAAGCTAAGCCAAACACCCCCTAGGTGGGAAAGAAAAGGGAAGAAAAAGGAAATAAAATAGACTGATATGCCTTTTGCAAGAATCGAACTTGAGAAAATTGATCAACCCTTTTAAGTGGACCAGAAAAACCACCAGAACAAGCTTCTAATTGTTAACAAACTTGAAACAGAATTGGACCCTGAGCGGTGCTCCCCCCCCCCCCGGGGGCGGCCCTGTCGATGAACTTGGAGGACCAAATTTGACAAGTTGGTTAAAATGGTTTAGTTTCCTAATAATGTTATAATTAGTTTTTTTAGTTGTTTGTTGACCAAGTTGGGTTTCAACTATATAGCCAAGTTTAGAATTATGTTCGAGAGTTAGAATGTCACTGTATTGTGGTTTTTGAGTTACTTTTTCATAATAAAATAAAACTAAGGTTACTCTTAAACGTGTGTTCGGTTTATCAGGTCTGGACTTGAATTGGTATCAGATCTTGGTGCCGGTGGTTTTGAGAGTCATTTTTCGAGAAAGGGGAGCAACCCCTTTTAGCTACACGGCTGCAATGGTCGTAAAAGGTTTCTTGGTGATCGAGTAGCAACAAAAGTCGGTGATCAAGAAGTGGTTTGAGAAGCCGGAAGATCACTCAAAGTTTCTGTCATCATTGTCGGTTTTGATTTATTTTTCCAAATATAATAAAAGTAAGGTTACACTTAAACATGTGTTTAGGTTATCGATTGGGTTGTGACTTGAAAAGATGGGAGTGGGCAAGGGTGTGGCTTTAGCCACGGAGAAAGGGGCTCAAGCCCCATCACAAAACGTGTTTAAGGGTGATCTAGCAAGTGCGTGAGACCATATTGATGGTCTAACATATTTAAGTTTAAGTTTAGGGTATTTAGACTTTAGCGTACACATAATAAGAATATAAATCTTTATCTTGGACACTAATGTTGGTAGCAGGGTTATCAAACTTGTTAATCTTTGTGGGAACATATTGGAAATAATTGATTTAGAGACAAATACCGGAAGACATTCTTTGGAGTTTATCGTGGAAGTGACACATGAAAATCTATTTTTCCTTTTGTTTTTTTTAAACTATAATAATAATAAGGGTTATTGGATTTTATCACCCCCAAACTATTGGCTATTGGCCGCTGCCATCTCTAACTATCACTTTGACGTCCGCCACCCCCAACTTAACACTTAGTGTGTTCTGTCACCATGTCGTTAACTGATCACTAACTTTTGATCATGTTACTATACTTTTGAGGGTAACCTAAGATCCCTAAAACATTTCTAAAATCCTTATGACACCCCCAAAAGTATAGTAACAGGATTAAAAGTTAGTGATCAGTTAACGACGTGGTGACAGAACATGCCAAGTGTTAAGTTGGGGGTGACGGACGTCAAAGTGATAGTTGAGAGTGGCAGCGGCCAATAGCTAATAGTTGAGGGTGATAAAATCCAATAACCCTAATAATAACCATGTACATATGTGTTTAATAAGATTTCAATCACCTGATGATTAGGGTTGTAAACGAACCGAACGTTCAGCGAACATTTCGTGAACCGTTTGGCAGGAAGTTCGTTTATTTTTGTTCGAATAACTTAATGAACGAACACGAACAAAAAAATTATTTCGCTTATCTTAGCGAACGAACACGAACAAAGGTCTCGTTCTTTCGACTGCGTTCGTGAACGTTCGGTAATATGTTCTGCTATGTTCGTTTACGTTCGATTGATTATATTAAAAGAATAAAAAATAATAAATATTTTATCTAAACATACTAAAAAACATGAAACACTATTTATTTCTAAGTTAGCTAAAATTTGGACATTCAAGACATTTTTTTGGGATAATTATATCTAAGTTAGTTAAACTTTCAATAGTTTTGTCTAAGTTAGTTAAACTTGATTCATCGTTTGGTGATTGTAGTAGACTTCTTGTGTTTTGATTTATCATTACATACGTCCAATGTTTAAGATTAACAATGATTCTATTTTTTAATTTTCAAGTTAAATGTTCGTTTACGTTCGTTTTTATTCGTTTGCGTTCGTTTGTGTTCAAGACCAGTGTTCACAAACTGTTCGTGAACAACAGAATTTCCTTAACGAACGAACACGAACATAAACTTATGTCCGATATGCGTTCGGAAACAATTCGCGAACATGTTAATATCCTTAACGAACGAACACGAACATAGACTTGTTCGTGTTCGTTCAGTTCAATTACAACCCTAGTTATGATTGGTGAGACGATAGAGACATCCATGCTAATACACCTGAAAATTTATGGCATTTCTTTAATTGTAAAATACAAAAATAAAATAAACATCAAAATGATTAAACTTCTAAAATTATGATTCCAAGATTTGGGAGCTTCTTGTTGGAAATTTAGATATTATGAATGAATATTAATTTAGTGAGATTATAATTTATTGAAATCATAATTATTACTAGACTATTCATATGAAACATAAACTCTTAAGTAGAGTTTTTATGTCAATTTATTAGTTTTTATTAGAGTTTATGTCTGTAATAAATCTCTAATTAAGTACTAGACTCTTCATATGGAATATAAACTCTTAAGTAGAGTTTTTATGTCAATTTATTAGTTTTTAATTAGAGTTTATGTCTTTAATAAATCTCTAATTAAGTGAAACTTTTCTCTATCCGATGTCTTTTGTATTAAAAGTAGGCTATATGCCTAACTTGATGAGTTTTCTTATATAAAACTACAAGAGTAAAAATACAAGAAAGTGACATAAAGTTATGCATGAAGAGTTCTTGAAGAAGCAGTACTTGATGACCCATATGTTCGGAACATATAGAGATAAGTTTCTCTACATGGTTCAACTACAATTCTATTCTTAATTTCCAAAAGGTTTAACACTATGTTTTTATCCGGTGTAACCTCGGGTGCGTGGCCTTATCCGGCAGTACAAACTGCTTCGGCTGTTGTACCATGGGAGACAGACGCGTCGTCTTTAGTAGAGGCGCGAAATCTGTTTTAAGGAAGCGTGTTGAACATGTGCCTCAGCCACAACCTTCAACATTTGTTTGTTCTTTTTGTAGGAAATTATTGTACAAGAAGACGTGGTTCAAGACCTCGTTGAAGCCTACACAACGGACTGAAAACACAACGAACCATACAAGTAGACGAGGTTAAAGATCAAGTTGAAGACTTTATCTTTTGAAGATATTGGTTTGAATCGATTGCTTTATTAAATATGTTGTAGTTCATATTTATTTTCGTTTGAATTTGTACACGGTTCATGTACTACAATTTCCCAAATGTTTAAAGAGAGTATCTTTATTTTTTTATTAGTTTTATTCATAAAACTAGGTTTTAATGCTGCGCGCCGCGTTGCGGCGCGACAAAACTAAGTCATTGTAAAACTATTTATTGCGACTAAATACTTGGTTGTTATTAAAGCTGTGCTATTTAGTGTCTTATTTTTAAGTTGACAAGTGGAGTTTTCATACAACTGAGCCGTTGGCAGCAAGCGAGTTAGTAACTCCTGGCGATGGCGACTATTGCGATGTCTAAGCATCCACTAACCCAACAAATAAGGAATAAGAATTGTATAAATACAATCAGAAAAACGTGTGAAAGAGGAGAAAAGGGAAGATGACGTGAAGTTATGTAAGCATAAAATGGAAAAGAAAAAAAAAAGACCTCATTATTTGAACTTGAGTATCTTTAAAACACATAAAACAGAGATGTGTATAAAACCCCCTTGTTTTATTAACTGAATCACATTATTAATATGTGTGTATATAGTAAGTAATAAGTATTTTAATATTTAAGTATTTATAAAAAAAAAAAACAATTTTTAAGTGTTATTCAAAAGTCAACAATTTCGGCCAAGGGAGGGTGTTTCGGGTGGGTAGTGTTTCAGGTGGGTATTTTAATATTTAAGTATTTATAAAAAAAAAACAATTTTTAAGTGTTATTCAAAAGTCAACAATTTCGGCCAAGGGAGAGTGTTTCGGGTGGGTATTTCGGGTGAGTAGTGTTGGGTGGGTAGTGTTTCGGGTGGGTAGGGGTGTTTGGCAAAAATTCCACTTTATTATTCATTAACTTTGTCACGTGTCTATATGTTATATGTGAGTGGATGTACATGAACCAATAAGGAAAGTTTACTATTGATTATGATGTGACAAGTACTATTCATTAGCTTTGTTTTTTAATATATAGGATAATTGTGACCAATTTCCTACACTTCTTATTAGACTTTTGATTTTTCTATAAATAAAATTAATTTCAAATGTTTCTTGCGCCGAGTTTACTTTGACGAGACACGTGTTTGAATATCGAGTCTGCTAAAAAAATGTGTGGATTCCTAGTTATTTTTACATATATTTTGGGAGTACCTTAATATTAAGGAAATGTGTGTGCAAGAAGTGTAAGTGCTTACATTTACACTTCTCGAACACCTCATAGCTCACGAGTTAAGATCAAGGGCGTAGCTTAAGAGGGGCTGGGAGAGGCTGGGAGAGGCGCCCGACCCCTCGAACTTTTCGCTCAGTAGTGTTATATATGTAGTTTTCGTATAGAAATTTTTTGGGTATATACGTTTTCGATCCCCCGGTTCTATCGAAATTTTTGGGTATATACGTTTTCGACCCCCCCCCCCCCCCCCCGTTTTCATGGTCAAGCTTCGCCACTGGTTAAGATCATTACCATGATGAGATCTAAAGCATGAAGAAATCAATGACCGGTGATTATAAGCAGGACAAAATGACTAATCCTAGGTGTTTTAAGTACGAAGTTGTGACACCCTAGAATCTCGATCCTTAAGAGTGGCCTAGAAAATCCAGAAATCCAAACACAACAATTTAAATTCAAAACCACAAGTGCTATGTGTTCAATTATGAGCTAATGGGGAACACTACAATGAACATGGTCATTGATTCAATTGCAGATCTGATTTTTTACTACATTATTAATGAATATTGTTAGTAAGCTAATACAAACACATTTTATAATCAATTTAAAACAATTATACATTGGTGTGATTTTTTTTTCTTTTCAAAATCCAATTCATGGTTTTGGTTAGATTTAAACTAAACGGTCCCTGTATGGTCAAGATCTTAATTGATTTATCTACCAATAGTTATAGATCTTGATTGCTAGTACAGCTTTGTTGTTCATAGACATCTCTCACACACACCAAAAAGGTGATATCAACATTACATCTCACCGAACCAACTTTTTTATGTCCCACAACTCATTTAATAAGAAATTATTTTGTTTCATCTCATACGAAATATAAAATATCTTTTAGATAATAATTTAACTGAATTATAAAATAACTATTAAACCTGTTGATCCTAGTAAAGATGTTCAAATGATACACCATATATGAGTATATAATTTAATCTTTTAAAATTGCTTTATAAGATGTGAAATCATTTAGGTGTTTAGGCGTAAAAAATATTATTAAAAAGGATGTGTAGTAATTGATTTATGTTGATTTAATTAAGAGAGTTAATATTCATGCACATCTCTCCTCTATCTCTCTATACATATATAGATATATATAAAGAGAGATGGAGTGAAAAAGATGTGAAAATAAGATTTAGGGCTGTGAGAATAATGAAAGCCTTAATTAATAAGGGTGGCAGGTGCGTATATGGGACGCCCGACAAGGAGACAAGTATGGGCTTCACCGAAGAGGGTGGGGCGGTGTTTTCGCTCGTCCCACACATTAGCCCTCCATTCCCAGCCTCCCTCTCGCTTCCAATTTTTCCTTCTTTGTTTCTTCCTCCATACAATCACAACTCCACTCCCCTCACCCTAATCAGATACACACATTAAGGGACTCTTTGATAACCTTGTGTTAAGTTATTAAAAAGACTAATTAATTAAGAGATAGCCTTTGAATTGATAAGTTTTAGAAAAATGTGACCAATTCAAGACAACCTCCCAAACAACCTCAAGTTACTTTTTTTTTTTTTTTTTTTCATATTTTACAAAATAACCTAGAAATTCATTTTTTTTTTTGAAAAAAAAAATTATTTTATTTTAGAATTAAATTATCAAAAATCTATACCATATATTTCAAACGGGCAAAATAGATTCTCCTCACTTCTATACCCTTCAAGAAGAAAAACACTCATTTCGATACTAACTTCAAAAATGGCCGATGTAAATCTCACCACCACATCTCCACCGGAACTCCCGGCGGAGCCACCCACTTCCTCCCACCCTCCACCACCACCACCACCACCCCAAAACCAAGAAACCCCATCTTCACCACCACCACCACCACAAAACCAAGAAACCACCTTTTCACCACCACCCACAACCACCACCACCACCGCCGCCGCCGCCACCATAGCTGACGTCATCGAATACCCAGAAAAACCCACATCAACTGACCCCACCACCACCAAAACCCCTGAACCCATGCCTTCTTTCAAAGAAGAAAGCAACCAAATCAAAGATCTTTCACCCTCACAACAAAAATCACTTCAAGACTTCAAAACCCTAATCCAAGATTCCCTCACCAACACCAAAGATTTCGCCTTTTTACAAAAACAAAACGAACCCATTTCAGAACTCTCAATTTGGGGCATACCCATCTTGAAAGACGACCGAACCGACGTCGTTTTACTCAAGTTCTTACGAGCTCGAGACTTCAAAGTCAAAGATTCCTTCACAATGCTTAAAGATACCCTCCAATGGCGGGAAACATTTGATATTGAATCTTTATTGGAACAAGAGTTTGGGGATGATCTTGAAAAAGTTGTGTTTAATCATGGGTTTGATAAAGAGGGACACCCAATTTGTTACAATGTGTATGGTGAGTTTCAGAATAAAGATTTGCATGAGAAAACATTTTCTGATAATGAAAAAAGGTTGAGGTTTTTGAGGTGGAGGATTCAGTTTCTTGAGAGGAGTATAAGGAAGTTGGATTTTAGGTCTGGTGGTGTGAATACTATTTTTCAGGTTAACGATTTGAAGAACGCGCCTGGACCGGCTAAGCGCGAGCTTCGGGTTGCTACCCAGCAGGCTCTGCAGCTGCTGCAGGATAACTACCCTGAGTTTGTGGCCAAACAGGTGAGTTTGTGGTTTGTAAATATCTAATGGTGTTGATTAATGTGTGATGATTGAATTTGTTAATACGATTTTCGTTTAGAACAATTGAATTTTGTAGATGATGAACAAAATGAAGTGATTGCCTGCATTTAGGTTCAAATTTGTGTAGAGCTAATTATTTATATATAGCCTTTTTAGAAGTTTGAAAATTCTTGTATTAACTTGTTAGATTGTGAATTTGTGATCATAACAATGATTTATTTGTAAAGTTTCAAAAAAGGACAAAAATGCGATTGCGGGTCAACTCAACCCGATAGACGAAAAATAGTCACCCATCTTATTATCTTTAACATGTTATCTGACCCACCATTTTTGCCACCTACTCTTCCTGCTATAATTGTATGTGTGATTATTGATCCTAACATC
Organism: Helianthus tuberosus; assembly: GCA_030545235.1. NCBI lineage: Eukaryota > Viridiplantae > Streptophyta > Magnoliopsida > Asterales > Asteraceae > Helianthus > Helianthus tuberosus. The sequence continues at coordinate 33,988,046 of CM060354.1, read as the reverse complement.
TTCTTTGAAGGTTTTCATCAATGCCCCATGGTGGTATCTAGCTTTCTATACAATGATCAGTCCATTTATGACTCAAAGGACTAAGAGCAAGTTTGTTTTCGCTAGCACCGCAAGGACTCCCGAAACCCTTTTTAAATAAGTTCTGCATTTATTTTGTTTAGACGACTTTTTAGAAACTGTAGATGCCAATTCAACCCATTATTAGTAGGGCTGCAAACGAACCAAACGTTTAGCGAACAGTTCGTGAATCGTTCGGCGGGAAGTTCATTTGTTTTCGTTCGTTTAATAAATGAACGAACACGAACGAGAAATTTTTGTTTGTTTAGTTAAACTAACGAGCATGAAAAGGGGCCACATTCGTTCATTTATGTTCGTGAACGTTCGGTTACGTGTTCGTTTGTGTTCGCTTTTGTCTGATACCAAAAGTTAACGAACAAACTCAAACGAACACATTCATTTCCTTAATGAACAATCAAGAACAAAAAATCTTGTCCGGCAAGTGTTCATAAACAGTTCGTGAACATATTATTTCCTTAACAAATGAACACGAACAAGGTTGTGTTCTTGTTCGTTTGCAGGCCTAGTTATTAGCATAGTTGTCAAAAGCGAGCGCTTTTGGCGCCTAGGCGTTTTTCTTGGGCGACTCGAAGAAAGTGCGCTTATGGTTCCTAGGTAATTGGAGCGCAGACTTGTTTAATGCTTTTTATTATTTTTTTATTTATAGTTCCCCCTTTTCTGCAGTGCATCCCATGCGTATACAATATTTAATGCTTTTTATTATTTTTTTAATTTATAGTTCCCCCTTTTCTGCAGTGCATCCCATGCGTATACAATATTTAATGCTTTTTATTATTTTTTTATTTATAGTTCCCCCTTTTCTGCAGTTCATCCCATGCGTATACAATGTTTAATGCTTTTTATTTTTTTTTAGTTGGTAATTTCCAGTTTTTCTGCAGTATTTATAGGGCTGTAAGTTTAAGTTGGTAATTTCCAGTTTTTTTTAATTGGTAATTTCCAGTTTTTCTGCAGTATTTTTTTATGCGCTTTTTTTTTCTCGGGCCCACGCTTTTTTTGCGCCTATCGCCTAGGCCCTAATCGGTGCCTATGCGCCTAGAGTGCGCTTCGCGCCTTTGACAACTATGGTTATTAGTAATTGTCTTAATCCAGGTTATGTTTCTCTAATCAGCCAAACGGGCAAGATAAACTTTTTTAAACATTGTAAATATGTTAAATGTAATTACGACCTCTCATAATGGCTTATTAAAAATGTTATATTGGCTTATATTGGTGAAACTTTAGGGGGAGTAAAATGCCATTTTCAGCCTTGAGGTTTGGCCAGTTTTGCGACTTTCGTCCAAATATTTGTTTATTTGCATCTGGATCCAAAAGTTTTCATATCTTGCCATTTTCTCCGTTAAGGCAGGGGTATTTTAGTCTTTTTGTTAATTAAAGGGCAATTCGGTCTTTTTCACTTTATGTACAAGCATTTAGCATAATGTACCTATTCAAAATACCCTTACTAAGTAAAAAGACGAAAATACCCCTGATTTAACAGAGAAAAATGGATGGGGTTAACGAGCCGGATGAAAATGGCAAGATATCAAACCTTTCGGATCCATATGCAAGAAACAAACATTTAGACGAAAGTCGCAAAACTTGCCAAACCTCAGGGACGAAAATGGTATTTTCAAAACCAGATGCTTTAGATTTTAAGTGAGTTGGGTTGTTTTAACAGATACGTGAGTCCCGAGCATGTACCGATTCAGTACGGTGGGTTGAGTGTGGATTACTGCGATTGCAATCCGGAATTCACAATTGATGATCCAGCCTCAGTGGTTACCGTTAGACCATCCACCAAGCAGACAGTGGAGATTATAGTAAACGAGGTACGTTTTACATTCCGTTTTGTGCTATTAATATCATCACATGGGTAATTGAACTGATAAAATGTCGCAGAAATGCGTATTTGTGTGGGAGCTACGGGTAGTTGGTTGGGAGGTAAGCTATAGTGCCGAATATGTACCGAATAACGAAAGCCATTACACCATAATCATACAAAAGGCTAAAAAGATGACCCCGACCGATGAACCAGTGATTAGCCATAGTTTCAAGATCAGTGAGCTCGGGAAGATACTTTTAACCGTCGACAACCCGACTTCAAAGAAGAAAACTCTGCTCTACAGGTTCAAGGTGAACCCGCTTTCTGAATAGAGAAGTTGCATCAAGGGTTTACATATGATCTGTGAATCGAGTGTTTATTTATTTATAGTTTTGTTATAAGTTGTTGTAGCCTGAAGGTAGTTTTTATGTTGTTTTTGGTTTGGTATGAAATTGTTTTTTATGGTGTTATGTACTTAAATTTATGTTTAAAAGGCCTGTAAGGTTTGAGGAATTATGATTTTTTCTTCTAAACCCAGTAATGAAGTAAAGCCAATGAAAGTAGGCCCATAGCTCTCAATTCCATAAAGTTGTATTGTTGTTGTAATGCCTTCCAAACAACCAAACTGTTAAACATGAAATAACTTAACTATAATAATAATAATAAACCTGAGATAATTCAATAATTACTAAAAAACACACAATGTGTAAGACCCTTACTATAGATTTAGTATTTTTTATATCATATTTTGTGCATTTCTATATAAAAATGCCACTTTTCAAAACATTGATGTAACAATGTTAACAAAAATTTCAAACCATTCTAACAATATTTACGAAATTTGTAAACCTTCACAAGAAGTTTATAAAGTAGGACATAAGTTTATCACACACACCACTAAAGGATTTTATAACAAAAACATAGTTTCATTGCGGAAGCTTCTTTTGAGTGCGTGTTCGGTTCTTTTACAAGGCTTGATCGTCATCCGCAAGTTCATACCCATTACCTATAACCAAATTCATCAAATATTAGTTAAGAGGAGTTATAATATGCATTAACAAGTCCCTAAGCTGAAAACAAACACACAACAACAGTATTGCTGTCATTTTTGTTCGTCGCGGGGCGTGACAAGCGAGGGCCTCTGCTCTCGCGGGCCGCGAGCATGGTCGCGTTGCGCGACAGGCTTTATAGTTTGCCGTCGCGTGGCGCGACGCCCTCGTTTCGACAGAAACATCAGTTTTCAGACCTGCACTTTTCCAGCTCAACTTACTTTTACGAAAATGATCATAACTTGTTCATATTAGATCCGATTTACGTCACGTTTCTTTCTACGTGATCGTAATTCAATCATCTATTCGATGGAATCAAAATCTAACATCTAAGTGAACAATTTTCTCAAATTATTTTGACCCATTTGAGTTTTTTAAACATCAATTTGCTCAAGTGACTATCCGTTTTACACTAACAACACAATCTGGATATTTGCTAATACTAGGGGCTATAACCATGAAGTTTATATGCCCATTAAGTTTAAATGCATGTTAATTATTCGACCCGTTTAACTATGACTAGTTAAACAAATTTAACACCAATCCTATATTTGGAATTCATGCATATATTAGTCATACTCACAACTGAGTTTATGACTTATGGTCGGCGTTACCCTTTCTCGGCTAACGACTAATATATATATATATATATATAGGGAGGGGCTCATGCGAGAACCACCCTTATTGTGAGAACCGCGAGAACCAATGTGAACACAACCTAAAATAGCTAAAAAAAACCTAACCCCCCCCCCCCCCCCCAAAAAAAAAAAAAACCTAAACCCCCCTCCCCCACCCCCCAAAAACCTAAACCCACCCCCCAAGCTAAAATGCTAAAAACTAAACCCCCAAAAAAACCTAAAAAAATCTAAAAAAAATCTAAAAAAATCTAAAAATATTTTTTTTAAATATTTTTTATGCTCAAATCGCTACTTTTAGTGGCCAAAATTTTTTTTTTTTTTTTTAAATTAATTTTTTTTTTGCTTCGAAAAGTAGCGATTTTTATATAAAAAATATTAAAAAAAAATTTGTGTGATTTTTAGCTATTTTTAGGCATTTTTTGTTGTGTTCACATTGGTTCTCGCGGTTCTCGTAATAAGAGGTGGTTCTCGCATGATCTTCTCCCTATATATATATATATATATTATTTCTAAAATCCGGCATCATTTCGACATCTTTAAGCATGTAACCTTCCCGGTTTACATCAAGACATCCTATTGACCCGTTTGGCTTTCTTAGCGACGTTCGTCGCCTTATATCACCAAAGTTTTACTACTTTGGTTATTTCGACCCATTTAGTTTGTTAGTGAAATCCATCGCTTTTATCAAACAAAACATGTATAGTTCGAGTCATTTTGCCCCGTTTGAACATCATATTGGAATCCACCACTTCTACGTTTTTACTTATCGCTATATTCTAGTTATTTTAATCGGTTAATACATACGAAATCCTCCGTTTTAGTATTAACCAACTTCATAACGATTCAATTATCAGTCAAGTAATTAAACATAAAATTCTAGCGAAATTTTACGAAGCGTAGAGCTGCGTACCTTTAAAGCTTTCCTTTTAAACAGTTATCCGATCCGCCTTGATTACTTGACGATCCGCCCAAATTGCCTATAGACTTCCATTCGAACATATCGCTTAGAATTCATATTTCAAGATTCAACACACAACGTTGCTAGCTAATCAATCACGTGATTCTTTCATATTTATCACTTATCTCAAGTTCATTTAAGCATTTTGTCAAACATCTTGTAGGCGAAATTAATATACTTACACTATCATGCTCGTGATTAAATATTTAACTATGTCATAACATCATTTTCATATTTATATGTCAAGAATACCATAAACAACCCTTGAATTTGCATCATAACAATCAAATAACATCAAGCATCACAATGATTCAAGCATCTATCACAAAACCCATATAACCCACATATGATAAATCTTCATATCACTAGTTCATAACATGAAATCGCTAATTTTCATCTAGGGTTTGTTCCTAGACTTGTACTCATCATAATTTAGCCATAACATAATCCAATTCTTCAATAATTTCAGTTATGAAAATTCAAGAAGAATCAACACATCATCAAAGATCAAAATTAAACATACCTTGTGATCTCCTATGTATAGTGATCACTAATATAACTTGAATTTTATCTCTAATCGATTTTCCTTCTTTGAATTTGATAGAATTTGGTGGTTTAGGGTTCAAGTAAAGGAGTTCTCTGTTTCCTGGGATTTGGTCCAACTACAGGGACACACACACACAAATGTGTTTTGATGCTTATCTTATTTTTTTAAACATAACTTTCAATGATTGTCATATTTGGTCCCTCTAGTTTTTCAAGATATATAAAATGGTTAGAACCCTTTGATTCTTATCTTTTATAACAAACTTTTAACTAGGTTAGTCATTCCTAGTTTTAATTTCACTCTTTTATTATCAATAATATTAATTATACATGTTTTCACACATATATTGTTTAATATTTTTAGGGGTGTTACACGTCGACCCCCCTTAAAGAGGATTTCATCCTCGAAATCGTTATACGTACCAAATAAGGAAGGGTATATGCGTCTCATCCCTTCTTCGGACTCCCAAGTGGTGTATGATCCCTTCCGATGTTCCCATTTAACTTTTACTTGATCGATTTTTTTTATTCCTTAAGCTTTTAACCTTTCAATCAAGAATTTCGATAGGCTTTACGACATAGTTCAGTTTATCGTCAACTTCGATGTCGTCATAGCTTATATAAGTTGTTTTATCAGCTAAGCACTTTCGCAGATGTGAAACATGAAAAGTGTTATGTATACTGCTTAGTTCTTCTGGCAGTTCGAGTCGGTAAGCTACCTTACCCACACGTTCCACGATTTTGAATGGCCCAATAAATCTTGGGCTCAATTTCCCCCTTTTTCGGAATCGGATGACCCTTTCCACGGAGATACTTTGAGCATAACCATATCACCAACCTGAAACTCGATTGGTCTTCGTCTTTTATCCGCGTAAGATTTCTGTCTATCTTGGGAAGCTTTGAAATGAGCTCGGACCACTTCAGTCTTTTCATTAGTGATCCTGACTACATCTTTGTGGACTAATTCTTGCGGACCCACTTCACCCCAACACACTAGAGTTGACATTTTCTGCCGTAAATCATTTCGTACGGGGCCATTCTAATGCTGGAATGATAGTTGTTGTTATATGAAAATTCAACTACTGGTAGATAGATATTCCAACTACCGCCAAAATCGATAATACATGCTCGCAGCATGTCTTCAAGCGTTTGAATAGTTCTTTCGCTTTGTCTGTCTGTCTGCGGATGATATGCGGTATTAATAAACAACTTAGTGCCCATCTGTTCTTGAAAATCAAGCCAAAAGTTTGAAGTAAACCGAGTATCTCTATCCGACGCGATGGACACCGGCACTCCGTGGCGAGATACGATTTCATTCGTATATACTTCCGACATCTTCTCAGACGTGTATGTCTCGTGAATCGGAATAAATGAGCACTCTTGGTCAATCTATCAACTACTACCCAAATGGAATCAATTCAGTGTTGTTCTTGGTAGTTTAGTTAATAGATCCATAGTGATGTGCTCCCATTTCCACACCGGAATGTCTAACGGCTGAAGTTTACCATAAGGCTTCTGGTGTTCTGCTTTTACTTAATTATGTCTCGCTTCATTCCGGGCCACCAATAGTTTTGTTTCAAATCTTGGTACATTTTGGTAGCTCTCGGATGAATAGAATAGCGCGACTTGTGAGCTTCAAAAAGAAGAAGTGTTTTAACACTACAAATGTTTGGAACCCAGATTCTACCGAAACGGGTTTTTAATCCATTACTATATTCTACCAAGTCTTCCAGCTGGCCTACAATTCTCTCCTTTTTCAAAATCTCTTCTTTTAGAGCTTCGATTTGTGCCTCTCTGATTCGTTCGAGTAAACCTGAGGTTACTACTAACTGCATCGACTGCACCCGAATGGGTGAATATTCTTCTTTTTGACTTAATGCATCTGCAACTATGTTGGCTTTTCCGGGATGATAGTGAATCTCACAATCATAATCCTTCACCGTCTCTAACCAACATCTTTGTCTCATATTCAACTCCTTTTGATCAAAGAAGTACTTGAGACTTTTATGGTCAGCGAAAATAGTGCATTTTACACCATATAGATAATGTCTCCAAATCTTTAAAGAAAAAACCACTGCCGCCAATTCAAGATCATGTGTCGGATACTTCTTTTCGTGGATCTTTAATTGTCTTGAAGCATATGCGATCACTTTCCCGCTTTGCATAAGTACACACCCGAGACCAAGCTGGGAAGCATTAGAATATATGACCATGTCGTCAGTTCCATCTGGTAATGTTAATACCAGATCACTGGTCAATTTTTCTTTAAGTATTCGAAAGGCATCTTCTTGTGCGCTTCCCCAAACAAATTTTCATCTTTACGGGTCAACTTGGTTAATGGCGTTGCGATTTTGGAGAAATCTTGTATAAATCTCCGGTAGTAACCCGCAAGACCTAGGAAACTCCTAATCTCTGATGGATTCTTCGGAGGTTTCCATTTAGACACAACTTCTATTTTGGTTGGGTCCATCGATACCCCGTCAGCACTTACAACATGCCCCAGAAATTGCACTTCGAGTAACCAAAATGCACATTTTGAAAACTTCGCGTAAAGTCTCTCACGCCTAAGCATTTCAAGTACTTCACGCAAATGACACTCGTGATCCATTTCGCTCTTCAAATACACGAGAATATCGTCGATGAATACTATCACCGACTTGTCTAACATTGGTTTGTAGACGCGGTTCATGAGGTCCATGAAAGCCGCAGGTGCAATTTGTTAACCCGAAAGACATCACTAAAAATTCGTAATGTCCATAACGCGTTTGGAACGACGTTTTTGGTATATCTTCTTCTTTCACCTTTAACTGATGATAACCCGACCTTAAGTCATTCTTTGAAAACCAACTTGCGCCTTGCAACTGATCGAACAAGTCGCCGATCCTCGGAAGCGGGTATCGATTCTTTACCGTGAGTTTATTTAACTCCCGGTAATCAATACACATTATCATGCTTCCGCCTTTCTTCTTTACGAATATACCGGCGCTCCCCACGGAGAAACGCTCGGCCGAATAAATACCTTGTCGAGAAGATCTTGCAATTGCAACAACAATTCTTGTAGTTCCGATGGCGCTAGTCGATACGAAGCCTTGCTACCAGCTTTGCACCCGAAACTAATTCGATGCCAAATTCCACCTCACGCTCGGGTGGTATCCCTAGTAAATCTTTCGGGAAAACATCTTCAAACTCCTGTACGACTAGTACGTCTTTAATTTCTGGAGACTCTTTAGTTTAATCGTGTATGTAAGCCAGATACGCCTTACATCCATGTTGAACAAGCTTATAAGCTTCGATAAACGAGCAGATTATGGGACTACAACTTTTCTCCCCATTGATAGTAACATGTTTCCCGCTCAGATATGTTAGTTCAGTTGTATCTCCTTACGGTAGCATATTACCTTTGCGTGATATCGAGTTAGCCAATCCATCCCGATTACCACTTGAAATTCTGCCATTGACATGGGAATTAGATCGACGAAGTATTCTTCATCGTCAATGCTCAATTTGAAGTTCCAACACATATCACAAACAATAAAAAATTTATTATTACTTATTTTTACTTCTAGAGGCATAGAGGCATAGGTAATTTTGTTAACGTGAATGCAGGGCGTTGAATAAATTGATGTGAAACAAAAGATCTATTCGCACCCGTATCAAATAAAATTTGTGCTGGAATTGAATTTACAAGAAATATACCTGAAACGACATCAGGTTCAACTTTAGCCTCTTCGGCTGTCATGTGGAAAGACCTTGCCCTTGACTTCTGGGCATCAGACTTGGTGTCAGTTGTTTCTTTGGTTCCAACCAGCTCCAGACATTCAGACTTCTTATGTCCAAGCTTATAGCATTTATAACACACTGACACTTTTCTCGGGCAATTTGCAACCACATGTCCCACTTTTCCGCAAGTAGGACATGGTTTGTTTTTGAAGTAGCATTCGCCCTTGTGAGTTTTTCCACATATTTTACACTGGGGTATCCCCCCTTTTATAACTCCTTTCTTAGGAGTTTCAATAGGCCTTGATTTCTTCGCGGGATTTGGGTTTACATCAAACACCCTCCTTTCACCTCTTTCGATCTGTTTCTTCAGTTCGATCTCTCTTTCGCGTGCGGCGTTTACTATCTCTGTAAGATGCCTGTATTTAGAAGGAGTCATAAACTCTCGATACTCCGCACTTAACATGTTGTGGTAATAGTATATCTTCTGTTCTTCAGTTTGAACCAGCTCATCCCAAAACTTGAGCTTGTCAAGAAACACTCCCGTGATCTATTCTATCGACTCACCCCTATGCCTCAGCTGAATAAACTCTTCTTTGATCTTGTTGATCACAGCTTTCGGGCTATGGTGTCTAAGGAACGGTGTCTTGAATTCCTCCCACATCATATTTCTCGTGGCCTCAATTCCTCGTTCCTTCTTCAGATTATCCCACCAATCCTTAGCTTGACCTCTTAATTGACCGGTTCCGTATGCCACGAAATCGGTCTCATCACAATGGGTTCTTTCGAATGCCCGTTCTATGTCGCTAATCCATCGTTGACAAACGATCGGATCAACTTCGCCATTATAGATTGGGGGTGTGCATGCCATAAATTTGTTATATGGACATGCTTTCGATTTACCCTTGTCTCTTTCTTGCGTGAGACTTTCTTTCTTTGCATTCATCTTATCATCCATTACCGATAAAAGTGTGGTTTGTAGTCTATCGATAAACTGCGGTAGACTTGCTTCTAAAGCCTTTCCGACCTCCTCAGAAATTTTAGCTTTCATCTCTTCAGTTAAGTGAGATGCCGAATCACCTCTGGTTGCACCGGACATTTCTTTAACTGAAATGTTCATAATAGTTAATCAATAACTATTTAATTCATTTCCATCTCGTTACATGGAAATTTATATCACACATACTTATTCATAATAATGTGTTATTATTTTTCGGTTTGGTCAAGTATATAACTTGCCTTACCTTTCTTACTTAGTGTATTTCCTGGGTTCGAGCGTATTAATACACTCCTCCCATACACTTTTCACATCTTTTACTTCATTTAAATCTATAAATATAGACTCGTTTATAAGTAGCTCTTACCGGATGTCTTGATCAAGCTTTGAACCGAACACACTTTGTCTAAACCTGAGGCTCTGATTACCAACTTGTAAGATCCTTACTATAGATTTAGTACTTTTATATCATATTTTGTGCATTTCTATATAAAAATGCCACTTTTCAAAACTTTGATGTAACAATGTTAACATAAAGTTCAAACCATTCTATCAATATTTACTAAATTTGTAAACCTTCACAAGAAGTTTATAAAGTAGTACATAAGTTTATCACACACCACGAAAGGATTTTATAACAAAAACATAGTTTCGTTGCGGAAGCTTCTTTTGAGTGCGTGTTCGGCTCTTTTACAGGCTTGATCGTCATCCGCAAGTTCATACCCATTACCTATAACAAAATTCATCAAATATTAGTTAAGAGGAGTTATAATATGCATTAACAAGTCCCTAAGCTGAAAAAAAACACACAACAACAGTATTGCTGTCATTTTTGTTCGTCGTGGGGCGCGACAAGGGAGGGCCTCTGCTCTCGCGGGCCGCGTGCATGGTCGCGTTGCGCGATAGGCTTTATAGTTTGCCGTTGCGTGGCGCGACGCCCTCGTTTCGATAGAAAGATCAGTTTTCAGACCTGCACTTTTCCAGCTCCACTTACTTTTATGAAAATGATCATAACTTGTTCATATTAGATCCGATTTACGTCACGTTTCTTCCTACGTGATCGTAATTCAATCATCTATTCGATGGAATAAAAATCTAACATCTAAGTGAACAATTTTCTCAAGTTTAAGCCCTTGGTTTATAATAATTTCAAGTTATTTTGACCCATTTGAGTTTTTAAACATCAATTTGGTCACGTGACAATCCGTTTTACACTAACACAATCTGGATATTTGCTAATACTAGGGGCTGTAACCATGAAGTTTATATGCCCATTATGTTTAAATGTATGCCAATTATTCGACCCGTTTAGCTATGACTAGTTAAACAAATTTAACATTAATCCTATATTTGGAATTCATGCATATTTTAGTCATACTCACAACTGAGTTTATGACTTATAGTCGGCGTTACCCTTTCTCGGCTAACGACTAATATATATATATTATTTCTAAAATCCGGCATCATTTCGGCGTTTTTAAGCATGTAACCTTCCCGGTTTACATCAAGACATCCTATTGACCTGCTTAGCTTTCTTAGCAACATCCGTCGCCTTATATCACCAAAGTTTTACTACTTTGGTTATTTCGACCCATTTAGTTTGTTAGAGAAATCCATCGCTTTTATCAAACCAAACATGTATAGTTCGAGTCATTTTGACCCGTTTGAACATCATAGTGGAATCCACCACTTCGACGTTTTTACTTATCGTTATATGCTTGAATCTAGTTATCACAATGATTCAAGCATCTATCACAAAACCCATATAACCTACATATGATAAATCTTAATATCACTAGTTCATAACATGAAATCGCTAATTTTTCATCTAGGGTTTGTTCCTAGACTTGTACTGAAGAAACACTATAATAATCGATCGGAATCAATTATCTAGGGGGTTTGAATCTGCATAAAGAAGGTAGGTTTCCTCTCGTTTGATTCGATTACAACTGATCTCCTTCTCCGATAATTCTGCAAAAAAGAAGCACCGTTAGCCTCGCCAAGGGGAGAAAGGGGTTCTCTCCTTGACCCGACTCCGGTGTGAGAATAAGTATGGGTTACGAAGAAGAAGATGTATTTGAGAAGTGTGTGTAACTTGAATTCATACCTGAGTTGCTTCTCATATTTATAACCGAGAGTTTAGGGCGGGAAAACCCGTTAGTGAAAAGTTGACGGAAGATGCTAACCCCGTGAGCGGTTACATTTCCTTCCGTTTAAGCTTCTTGATCCGACGTGAAAGCACACGGATTGCTGTTAGATCTATGGCTGGGGACATGCCACGTGGAAAGTGATCAAGTGGAGATTACTCTCCAATTACATGCTATTGTAGTGGTTTTAGGAACGTCTGAAGTGTTGACACGTGTCCAGACGGTTATAACCGTCTTAGTGGTGCACGATTGAACTCTTCTAAAAGATTACTGCTGTAATCTGGTGTGACCCTTTACCGTGTGGAGTCACTTTGTACAGACAATATCCAAGTCTGGATTCCAAGCGAAAGTGTTTATTTTAGGATTTCTATCCTTTGTTTATGGGAGAAAGCGCAAGGATTTATGATTTCCTTTGGGCGCGCGAGTGTTAACTGTTGACTGTTTCTTAAGCCTTTCTTTTGTAAGACCAGTGCGCGGCCGCGCAAGGTAAAAAGAGACTTAAAGATGAGGTTGTGGTATGGTCCCAAGCACTTATTATGAGGTTTTTGGGACCTTACCCCTTCAAGTCCCCCCAGTCTAGTGTTGTACTTATGCAAATAAGTGGAGCACTGGACTTATGAGAGGAAATGCTTTTTGGCGCGAAAATGGGGAATCTTCTATGAGAAGATTTTAATTCTGCCTAAAAACTTTTTTTAGGGAAATTGTGACTTTTGCCCTTTGTAATTATGACCTGACTTGTCAGTTTGTAATAAAAATTGATATTTTGCAATATTTTCCTTCTTACATTGGGATACGTAATGGCGCCTGTCAGGTTTTATTTATGGAGATGTGACATTTGTTCCTGTAGCGCCGTCTGGAAAAGACATTTGACAGGTGATCATGACCTTCTCTTTTCCCGGAGTTAACTTGCCTATATATACGCTTGATGGATTCTTTTATCTTCTTGTTGATTTTTGTCAAAAAAGAAAATGAAACGTTCTTACCATACTCGTCTTTAGTTGGATGTTTTTAGGGTTTACGAGGCTGCTGAAGGCCTCGTGCTTCTTTCTAGCTCACCACCTTTAGTTGCTGTTAGGGCAAAGGGTCCGGTCAATTCTGTTTCTTCGGTGGCTGTTGGTTCCGATTGTAAAGCTTTCCGGCACAAAGGTGTCGTTGATGTTGGTATCACTGTGCTGGATGCTGATGACTTGATAGCTCGCTTTCCGATGGTCCAGAAAGGAGGATGCCAGTTGGTGTATCAACGCCGGAAGAATCGCGGGTGTGAGCAGGTGCCCACCGTTGATGACGGTCCCGGTGCTAGTTAGGTGTTAGCTTTAGAGCTAGTTCTTTCCTTTGTTAATGTTTTTTGTAAATTTGCTAGCTTTGGTACTGAAAAAAAAAATTTGAAGATCATTGCTATGATCTTTGTTATGAAGTGTTATGCTACACTTGATAATGTATATGTTTTGGTGTACTGTTGTACCTGTATGTTTTGTTTGTTTTGTATGTTTGGATTACAATATGTTGCATGTGTTTTAATTGCTTGGATCAGGTAGGGCGAATGAGAGATGGTATTGTGCTCATGTGTGAACGTTTGTCCAGAATATGCGCTTATGTTGCGCTTTTTCCGGACTGTTCATGAGGTGTACAATGTTTACCATATTGTTTTCGCGCAAACCAAAAGAATTACATGCAATTTGTAACAAACAGTAACAAGTATGAAGATGATGTTTGTATTAATAAAGCGCGAGGCTTGCAATACAAGTGCAATAGGAAATACATTGCCTGTGAATGTTTTGTCCTATATGTAACATCTGCGCAGCTCCTGCGCATTCCAGGTGCGGGGAACTAGAGTCCCATCAATTCTTTTTAGGGTGTATGCCCCTTTACCTAGGACCTCATTGATGATGTATGGTCCTTCCCATTTTGGCGCTAATTTTCCCGGTTTTTCTGCGTTTAACGCCTCGTTGTCTCGTAAGACGAAATCACCGGGAACAAAGGTACACATGCGTACGCGCGCGTTGTAATATTTTTCGAGTTTGGATTTGTACCTTGCTTCTGTGATGGCGGCGTTTTCGCGCCTTTCTTCAAGAAGGTCTAAATCCATTCTTCGTTCTTGCTCATTATTTTGTTTTTCCATGGCTATCATGCGCGGTGACGGTAGGCCGATTTCGGCTGGGATTACGGCTTCAGACCCGTAGACCAAGCTGAATGGAGTTTCTCCCGTGCTAGTCTTTGGCATTGTTCGATGTGCCCATAGGATGCTGGGGAGTTCATCAACCCATCCTCTGCGCGCTGTGCCGAGTCGCGCTTTAATGTCGTCGACTATTTGCTTGTTGATGCTTTCGACTTGGCCGTTTGCCTGTGGGTGCGCCACAGAGGCAAAATTGTGCTCAATCTTCATTTCTTTGAACCACTTCTGAAGATCTTCTGAGGCAAAGTTTGTGACGTTGTCGGAGATGATGCGCAATGGTAATCCGAATCTGCAAATAATGTGTTCCCATATAAATTTGCGAATTACCATTGCTGTTGTTGAGGCTAGTGCCTTAGCTTCGACCCATTTTGTGAAATAGTCGACCGCTACGATGATGAATTTTACTGCGCCTGGCGCGTCAGGGAATGGACCAACGAGATCGATGCCCCATTGTTGAAAAGGCCAGGCGGAGGTGACCGGTATGAGCGGGTTCTTTGGTCGGAGTGTTTTTGGCGCGTGGCGTTGACATGCTGCGCATCTCCGTAGTAAGTCTACTGCATCCACATGCATTCCGAGCCAGTAGTATCCCGCGTTCATTATTTTTGCCACAACCATGCGCGGTCCTGCGTGTATTCCGCATAAACCTTCGTGGATTTCTCTGATCAGATATTGCGCATCTGTTTTGTCAACACAGCGTAGTAATGGTCCCATAAATGACTTTCGGTATACGACGCCATCCGCCATTTCATAGTTTATTGCTTTGTGTTGGATTTTTCGAGCTTCTGCTTTTCCTTCCAAGAGCTTTCCGTGTTGCAGGTATAAGATGATCGGAGACATCCAGGATGGATTCCCGACTTCTATAACATTTACTTGTTTGAGGTGAATGGAAGGATTAGACAATACCTCTATGCGCACTTCTTTTGCTATGTGCTTGAAGCTGGTAGCGGCTAATTTGCTTAGCGCATATGCGTGCTTGTTTTCGCTTCTGTTTATATGGTTAACCTTGAATGTCTGGAATTGGCTGATTAACATTCGCGCTTGTTAAAGGTATAATGCCATAGCTTCTCCTTTTGCGTCGTAATGGCCATTAACTTGCTCGGCCACCAATTTTGAATCGACGTTGGCTTCAAGGTTTCTTGCCCCCATTTTAAGTGCTAAACGGAGACCCGCCAAGAATGCTTCATATTCAGCTTCGTTGTTTGTGCTTCGGAAATCCAAGCGTATGGCATATGTGAGTTCGTGATCATCGGGACTGATTAATCGAAGGCCTGCGCCGGCTCCGTCGTCATTGGAAGCTCCATCTGTGTGCAGAGTCCAGACTCTATCATCGAACACAGGAATAGGGTTCTGGATTGCTTCGCACTCTTGAATTTTGTCGATGGGAACTTCTGTGGCAAAGTCCGCTAGAACTTGCCCTTTAATTGCTGGTCTTGGTTTATACAGGATATTGTATCCTCCCAGCTCAATCGCCCACTTAGCCAATCTTCCCGCTACGTCAGGTTTGGATAAGATTTGGCCTAAATGATAATTGGTGAGGACTGTGATGACATGGCCCAAAAAGTACCGACGTAGGCGTCGTGATGCATGTACCAGTGCTAAAACCAGTTTTTCTATCATTGAGTAACGAGTTTCCGGACCGGTGAGCATTTTGCTTATATAGTAAATTGGAGTCTGAATGTTTTCTCGCTCTACCATTAATACCGCACCAACTGCTACTTCCGCAGCAGACAAGTATAAGATCAGTGGTTCCTTTTCTCGTGGTGCTGTTAGCGTTGGCAACTGAATTAGGCATTCTTTCATTTGTTTGAAGGCTGCTTCTGCTTCGGGTGTCCACTGGAAGTGGGTCTTTTTCGCGCAGTTTCGCAGTGTACTGATGAATGGATAGGACTTTGCCGCATGATTGGCTAAGAATCTGTTCAAGGCCGCTAAGCGTCCAGCGAGTCTTTGCATTTCTTTTATTGTTGCAGGTGATGGCATTAACTGGATGGCCTGCACCTTTTCTGGATTTACTTTAAACCCATCTCGTGTTACTATGAAACCCAAAAACTTCCCTTCCTCCATCCCGAAGGAACATTTTGTTGGGTTAAGCTTTAAGTTTACGCTGCGCAATGAGTTGAATGTGCGCTGAATGTTTGCCAACATTGTTTCTTCCTCATGACTCATGATGACAAGGTCATCCATATATACCTCTACTGTTTTACCGATGTCTCCTCTGAAGACTGTGTCCATTAGTCGTTGGTATGTTGCGCCTGCGTTGCGCAAGCCGAAGGGCATTTTGGTATAGCAAAAGATGCCCTTGTCTGTACGAAACGTAGTTTTGTCTTCGTCTTCTTCTTTCATCTGGATCTGATGGTAGCCTTTGTAACAGTCAAGAAAACACTTCCATCTGAATGATGCTAGAGAGTCGACTTTTTTGTCTATCTCCGGAAGCGCGTAGCAATCTTTTGGGCATGCTTTATTCAGGTCTTTGAAGTCGACGCACATTCTCCATCCGCCACTGTGTTTCTGTACCATTACTGGATTGGCAACCCATGTATGGTATTTAACTTCGCGCAAGATTCCTGCGTTAAGTAGCTCTGTTACTTGCTCGTCCATGGCTTTTGCTTTCTCTTCACTAAAACTGCGCCTCCCTTGCGCAACAGGTTCTGCTGATGGTTTGATATTCAGGCAATGCTGCGCTATATCGCGTGGGACCCCAGTCATGTCTACTGGGCACCAGGCGAATATGTCTTTGTTGTTAGACAACAATGCTTTTAATTGTATCCGAGTTGCTGGGGAAATGGCATGACCTAGCAGAATGGTTTGTTCTGGATAATCGTTATTTAGAACCCATTTCTCTGGTTCGTTTGATGTTGAGGGTTTGGCTACCTTTGTCGGTGGTTCGTCATCTACGTACATGACTTCTTTGCTTGAGTATAGTATTGCAACTCCGGTTTCTGTTGGGAATCCGCATGCAGCATGTGGAATAGAGGTGATCATGCTGAATTCTCTTTGTGACCTTCTTCCGAGCAGAACATCATGGCGCGATGTTGCTGGCATGACCATGAAATTTACTGTGACTGTTCGTGAATGCTCGCCATTAGATAGAGTCACAGGAAAAGCTATTTGCCCTAATGGAAATACAGCTTCATTGCAAAATCCGGTGAGAGGAAAATCAACCGGTTCTAGACGTGCTTTGTCTTCTGGATCAAGCTGTTTGAAACATTGCTCGTATATAATGTCCATCGAGCTTCCCGGATCTATAAACATATAGTCCGTCCGGTAATGGCCGAAGATGCCAGTAATAATTACGGGTCGTTCTTCTTGAGGGCCTCCAGGAACAACAGGAAACACGACTTGTTGTTCCCTCCAATGT
Organism: Helianthus tuberosus; assembly: GCA_030545235.1. NCBI lineage: Eukaryota > Viridiplantae > Streptophyta > Magnoliopsida > Asterales > Asteraceae > Helianthus > Helianthus tuberosus. The sequence continues at coordinate 33,970,587 of CM060354.1, read as the reverse complement.
TGATCATGGTTTCGTTTGTTTGGCCTTTGTGACGGACCTCCTTGAATCATGTTTATGTGTCTGGTTTCCTGATAGTTGATATCTTTTAATTGTTGAAGTATCTCAACATAACTGTCAGATTGGATGTCCCACTGACGAGGTGTCTGTAGGTCCAATACTGCAGTACTGAATTCCTTCTTGTTTCCTTTTGAAACGTTAGATCTGATGTTTGGGGACTTAGATCTGTAAATTTGCGTGAAAATTTGGTTTAAAGCAGTCTGGCATCTGTCGAACCAGTACTCTGGAGCTTCCTCTGTGAGCTAATCTGAGGAACTTTTTCCATCTGGATGATTGTTATGTTTGTTGATCCCCATGATTCCGTCGATCTGGGTATTCTGGGTTGCAGAACCCTTGAATTCAGATCGAGGACCTGATGGGTTAGATGATGAATTTTCTGCCATTTTTTAAAACAGAGAATGAAAAGACTGAATCGAAACGAAATGAAACTGAAAAAACAGAGGAATCGGTGGGCGCCAATGAAGAAACACTAGAATAATCGATCGGAATCAATTATCTAGGGGGTTTGAATCTGCATAAAGAAGGTAGGTTTCCTCTCGTTTGATTCGATTACAACTGATCTCCTTCTCCGATAATTCTGCAAAAAAGAAGCACCGGTAGCCTCGCCAAGGGGAGAAAGGGGTTCTCTCCTTGACCCGACTCTGGTGTGAGAATAAGTATGGGTTACGAAGAAGAAGATGTATTTGAGAAGTGTGTGTAACTTGAATTCATACCTGAGTTGCTTCTCATATTTATAACCGAGAGTTTTGGGCGGGAAAACCCGTTAGTGAAAAGTTGACGGAAGATGCTAACCCCGTGAGCGGTTACATTTCCTTCCGTTTAAGCTTCTTGATCTGACGTGAAAGCACACAGATTGCTGTTAGATCTATGGCTGGGGACATGCCACGTGGAAAGTGATCAAGTGGAGATTACTCTCCAATTACATGCTATTGTAGTGGTTTTAGGAACGTCTGAAGTGTTGACACGTGTCCAGACGGTTATAACCGTCTTAGTGGTGCACGATTGAACTCTTCTAGAAGATTACTGCTGTAATCTGGTGTGACCCTTTACCGTGTGGAGTCACTTTGTACAGACAATATCCAAGTCTGGATTCCAAGCGGAAGTGTTTATTTTAGGATTTCTATCCTTTGTTTATGGGAGAAAGCGCAAGGATTTATGATTTCCTTTGGGCGCGCGAGTGTTAACTGTTGACTGTTTCTTAAGCCTTTCTTTTGTAAGACCAGTGCGCGGCCGCGCAAGGTAAAAAAAAGACTTAAAGATGAGGTTGTGGTATGGTCCCAAGCACTTATTATGAGGTTTTTGGGACCTTACCCCTTCATGTACTAATTATAATTTAGCCATAACATAATCCAATTCTTCAATAATTTCAGTTATGAAAATTCAAGAAGAATCAAAACATCATCAAAGATCAAAATTAAACATACCTTGTGATCTCCTATGTATAGTGATCACTAATATAACTTGAATTTTATCTCTAATCGATTTTCCTTCTTTGAATTTGATAGAATTTGGTGGTTTAGGGTTCAAGTAAAGGAGTTCTCTGTTTCCTGGGATTTGGTCCAACTACAGGGACACACACACATAAATGTGTTTTGATGCTTATCTTATTTTTTTAAACATAACTTTCAATGATTGTCATATTTGGTCCCTCTAGTTTTTCAAGATATATAAAATGGTTAGAACCCTTTGATTCTTATCTTTTATAACAAACTTTTAACTAGGTTAGTCATTCCTAGTTTTAATTTCACTCTTTTATTATCAATAATATTAATTATACATGTTTTCACACATATATTGTTTAATATTTTTAGGGGTGTTACAAGTCGACCCCCCTTAAAGAGGATTTCATCCTCGAAATCGTTATACGTACCAAATAAGGAAGGGTATATGCGTCTCATCCCTTCTTCGGACTCCCAAGTGGTGTCTGATCCCTTCTGATGTTCCCATTTAACTTTTACTTGATCGATTTTTTTTATTCCTTAAGCTTTTAACCTTTCGATCAAGAATTTCGATAGGCTTTACGACATAGTTCAGTTTATCGTCAACTTCGATGTTGTCATAGCTTATATAAGTTGTTTTATCAGCTAAGCACTTTCGCAGATGTGAAACATGAAAAGTGTTATGTATACTCCTCACTTCTTCTAGCAGTTCGAGTCGGTAAGCTACCTTACCCACACGTTCCACGATTTTGAATGGCCCAATAAATCTTGGGCTCAATTTCCCCCTTTTTCGGAATCGGATGACCCTTTGCACGGAGATACTTTGAGCATAACCATATCACCAACCTGAAACTCGATTGGTCTTCGTCTTTTATCTGCGTAAGATTTCTGTCTATCTTGGGAAGCTTTGAAATGAGCTCGGACCACTTCAATCTTTTCATTAGTGATCCTGACTACATCTTTGTGGACTAATTCTTGCGGACCCACTTCACCCCAACACACTGGAGTTGACATTTTATGCCATAAATCATTTCGTACGGGGCCATTCTAGTGCTGGAATGATAGCTGTTGTTATATGAAAATTCAACTACTGGTAGATAGATATTCCAACTACCGCCAAAATCGATAATACATGCTCGTAGCATGTCTTCAAGCGTTTGAATAGTTCTTTTGCTTTTTCCGTCTGTCAGCGGATGATATGCGGTACTAATAAACAACTTAATGCCCACCTGTTCTTGTAAATCACACCAAAAGTTTGAAGTAAACCGAGTATCTCTATCCGACACGATGGACACTGGCACTCCGTGGCGAGATACGATGTCATTCGTATATACTTCCAACATCTTCTCAGAAGTGTATGTCTCGCAAATCGGAATAAAATGAGCACTCTTGGTTGATTTATTGTCACGACCCCCGACCCACCCTGGACGGAATCGAGAGCCGTGAACAGCCCAGTGGTACCGGTGATTATTTTTGAAAAATATTGCAGCGGAGATTTCATCAGGACCGTGAGTTAGGAAAAATATCAGAGTTTAGAAACGCGTTTTAAAAAGGTTTTGTCAGCAGGAAATACTGGTGAGTTCATTCATTTTACTAAAACGACACGTTTGTTATAATTTACAGTATTAAGAGCAATTACAATGTTTCCTGATATCAACCAACTACCCACGGTATTTTGTCACTCGACCCATTGGCCCTCCCGTTGTCCAATGGTGTCTGTGACTATGGTCATATCACCCCTTGGCTGCCCCAATGGTGAAGATTATCAAGTAATCTATACAAAACCCCACATACCGGCTGTAATTTGGTGACTACAAAGACTGAATCCCTGTAATTATAACTTTGAAAATAAACTTGCTTTTATAAACAAATTTGATAAAAAGAGAATGACTCACATTATAAGCATGCAGATTCATATGGCAAAGTTTAGTCTATAGATAAGCCTTGATATATTGCAGATACAGGCAGAGCTTAGCCTATTGATTAGTCTTGTAACCTAGTGCACACGAATTTGGTAAATAACTAATACAGCATTTACGATAACTCACGAGATTAAAACCCTCACAACGAATGACAAAGTGCAATCACTTAAACATCCATCGGATTCACAATGAATGACTGAGTATTCCCCGAGTTCGGGTGGTACTCAAACATCCTGTCGGAATCACGACTAATGACAAAGGACCGCGCTTAAACATCCGGTCGGATAGTTTCAATCGATCGGACATTGAATCGTAGCAGCGATCAAGTTAATACCCGGTATCGTAGCAGAAGTTGAGCTAGTGTGTGTTTGGTAGTATTTGGACGATATCTCAGTGCCTGAATCGAATTTTAACGTCGTTCCAACTCCAGAAATCAAGTCCCAACATCCTCTATTTATACTGAGAATTTGACCCCCTCGCGTGACGCGAGGGGTCACCCTGGGGGCGTCGCGTGGCGCGACGGGTCACATTTCTTTGTAGGGTTGCCACGTGTGTTTGTAGGTTAGCTGAGTCGACGGATCGAAGAATCTCGTATTTTACAACGAGTTATGAGGATAATCGTCGAGTAGGGAATACCCCCCCTGAGTTTTAGGGGCCCTGATCCTGATTCTGATTATTCTAAAAATTTTAGGGTTTATGTAGGATTACTTAAGGGTCTTAACTAAGGTTTCCTTGTGAACAAAATATAATAATAAATAATAGTTTTGGTGAGAGTTGTTATAGTTTGGGATAAAAGGGAATAAAATAGTGAGAAAAGAGAATGGACTCGCTTTGTAACTTTAGGGTTCAACTAGAAAGTCTCCTGGTATAAATTTTGGGTATAACTTCTGAGCTTATTTAAAAATATATAATGCACTCGTGTTAAGTATAGTACCCCTCATTCAACCTTGTCCCTATGTCACGAGACAGAACCCCAACAACTTAGTTGGGCAGAGCCCTGACATATGTTATGAGGCTCAGGTCAATTGGAAAGGGTAGCGGTGATCGGGAGTTAAAACACTTAAAACTGGGCATAGCTTTATTATTATTATTATTATTATAGGGGAAAAATAAAAATAAAATGAATTATGAGAGAGAGATGGCGATTTTTAGTGAGAGAAAGAAAAGAAAGCTATGCCATTCAATTGTTTGTAGAATAGTCTATTTATTATTTATAGTTAAACTTGGAATCATTGTCATCTTTTCCAAAAGACACGTATGTACTTTCTTTTGTACATATGCTTTTTTTTTTTTTTTTTGAACGGCGATATTTCTACAACAGGCGATAGAGATCGCACCTACCCTATAACTCGGGTAGGCCCCTCCGCCCCACTCCGGCATCCAAGGCTATGTTGTCTTAACCGGGCCCACGCTTGGTGCATCAGAGTTTGGCTAAGGCGTTCCCCTATTTCTACATATGCTTTCTTTTTACTTGAGGAAATTTTAGATCTTTATCCAAAAGAGACGTAAGTATGTGAATATAACATTATTTTATTTATTATATTATTTTAATTTTGATCGATATGTACACATACAAGACAAATTCTCAATTTGTTAACTTTCATTATTTTATTATAAGTTTTTGATTATATTTTTATTATATTTAATTATTAAATGGTTCCTATGCTCGTCCAGGTACTTCATATTTCTTATCTTCAACTTACCCGTAATCTACCTGTCTAATAATATAAGTTTTTCATATACTTTTATTTTATTAGAAAGGTCAACCATATACAAGCCAATTAATTATATTATTTCAACCAACTATATAAAATAGTGTTTAAAACTATTTTGGTTGAATAATTATATTAAAATTAAACTAGTTACTAGTGGTTAATAAATTTAACCAAACCTATAATTTTTATATATATAAAAATAGGAATGTTACATTTATCAACTACTACCCAAATGGCATCAAATCCACGTGTTGTTCTTGGTAGTTTAGTTAATAGATCCATAGTGATGTGCTCCCATTTCCACACCGGAATGTCTAACGGCTGCAGTTTACCGTAAGGCTTCTGGTGTTCTTCTTTTACTTGTAAACAAGTTAAGCATTTTTCAACATACTTAATTATGTCTCGCTTCATTCCGGGTACCAATAGTTTTGTTTCAAATCTTGGTACATTTTGGTAGCTCCCGTATGAATAGAATAGCGTGACTTTTGAGCTTCATCAAGAAGAAGTGATTTAAAATGAATGTGACGGACTTTTAGAATCAACAAAATTCTTTTGTAAAAAGAAAGCTTACTTTGATTGGCAACTGAGGAAGACTTAGAATTGACAGGTTCCAAATAAAATAAAAGTATGAAAAATGATTTGTCAAATATTTATGATATGAGAAAATCGAAGTGTTGAGATGAGTAAATTGCAAAGATACACCAAAAGATAATAGAGTTAGTGTATCATTGTTTAGAGTTCTAAGTTGTTTTAATTGTGAAACAATGTGATAGTACACTATTAGTGACCATATTTTTCATACTATGTTCTAGAGATTGAAATATAATAAGAAAAGTTGTTTTGGCATGACCAACCATTATATTATATTTGTAAAGCAAATGTAATATATATTATTTGCGTCCCTGTCTGAACCGTATCTTACATATCAAATATAATTACTATGTAATATATATTATTTGTTACGCATTTTTACTATATGTAAATGGTCACCACTTTTAAATAAATATTATTTTAGTATTTTACTATACTATGTAAAATAACTTATATTTACTATGTAATATATATTACAAAACACCGCAATGAAGTTATTACATTACAAAATATTTTAGTATTATTATTTTGTAAAAGAAATCACTATTATTTATAACGTTAAATGAAAGTTGTAAATAAAGGTGTAAAAATATTTATTGTACAAAAGTATTTGTAAAATATTTTGTAAATATGTAACACTTAATGGGTCGATTCTATGTGATTACTTATTTTCATTTTGAAACCATATAACGTTGTGAATGTATTTACAAATGTTGTAAATAAATGAAAACGGGGACTATTCTTATATATTACAATGTTCCCCTTAACCCAACGTAGTTGATGACTACCATATTATTCTTATATGGTCATTTTCTTGCCAGAGCGTTACGGTACATAGTTACCACAAAACATGTGATAGACAATTATTTATATAATTTTATTCGTCCCTCTAATTCTTGTATGAAAATATGTCTTCTCCTTACAGTACAAAGTATATATATTTATATATAAAAATATTTTTATATATGATTAAAATTTACTGAATAAGTATGATGACTTAATTTATATATATTAACTAGTCATTATCATGGGTGGATATTGGTTAGTGCTGCCTTGTTTAAGCATAGGTGATCAGTCCATGCCTAACTAAGGCTAAGGCTAGGCTATCCAATACCTGCCCCTGATAATAACCCTAGTACTTAAAATAATACTAACACTAACTATATTATTACTAATAATAAAATTAATATTAATTATCAATAATAAATAACTAAACATAAATTTGAACGAGAGTATACCTCAAACATAATTTTATACATATATAATAAAATATAAATTCTTCACCTCAATGGTTTAACAAAATTCATTGACTCGATTGATGCTGTAAGAACTATTAAGAGATATACCGAAATATGAAATGAATTTGTGTATCATTATTTGAGCACATGATTGTTTTAAAATTGCTTGTATAGAATAAATCAACAAAGCGGATTCAAATATAAATAATTAAATCCGAGATTAGCGCAAGCTTCAGATTTATGAAAACGTCACCACAAGGTGATCGTGATCAAAGAAATAATTCAGTGAAGTCGAAGACTAAGTAAGCATGTTATAAAACAAATGAAGTGCTTGTTGGGTACTATTTTGAATATGATAGCTTCAATTCATCATATGGAACCTTGAATTGATAAAATAACAAATTGGAATGAAGCCCTCCAGTGGTCTTCATAATTAAACGAATCACATGCGCAACAAACAGTGCATGTGTAACGTGTGGATTTATCAAGAAATGAAATAGATCAATATTTGCTAATATGAAAGAAATCCTCATGGTATGATGACCATTAAGGGGAAGTAGAAACACGACAGTCAACTCTTTATATGCACAAGTCAGAATTTCAACGAAAGAAATTTAAGAATTTTATCTGGGATTTTGTGTGATAACTGTTGTTAAGAGACATTATCAGGGAATGTCGAATATAATGAAATAGGGGAGTTGCAAAGGTATGTGACTCCTTTTTCAGTGATAATAACTATGACTCTGATTAGACTGTGCACCGATGGTTGTGAAATCTTGTTCCAACGTACCTCAACGATATTCATATCGTTTGTAGGATCATGTGGCAAAGTGTCTGCTTTTTGACCAGTAGTTCTTCTACTGACGGGATTCGTATTGGTATCGTCGTGCCTAATCATATTTTCCAAAGGTCTTGCCTTGGAAGTCGTGTGTGATATACTTCGACGTCTTGTGGACGTAAAATTTTAATTTTTATGTGTTTTCTTGTGCACTAGCACAACTTTACATGCTTCTTACTTGCGTTAGTAGTCTATGGTAATGCATTTAGAAATTCTTATACTTTTGATAGTATCCCAACTTAATGGGTTTCTATTGTTGTTATTATCGCTCGAGTTACGAGGCAGATGATCAAACGAAATAATGTTTGATATCGGAATTATAGATATATACAAGAGATTCCTGATAAAGAAATCTAGATTTATTATTGACACATATGCTTGTGCTTTAATCTTAATTGACTGTTGGAATTTCTTATAGATATACATATTTATATAATCATATATTTCACATGCTGTATTATACATATCCTCTATAAGGTCAATGTATTTAACAGATTCATATTTCCAAAAACAAGTTAGATATCAGGTCATGATATTATTTAGGGAAATCTTGTCACTTGTTTGACATATTATATACCCCGTCTTATCCGGTTCGCTCCGGAGAGGTAACCTCAGTATATCCGGACAAGCTGGAGAGTCTGCTACACATACCCAGTCTTGCCGGAGAAAATTTTCTATTTCCCATAAATAGTATCTTTTCAAGATTTTAAAAGTGCCTCTTTTATTAGGGCTTTTATCCAGAATCAAGGAAATTTGTATTCCCGTAACATATCTTATTCTGGACCAAGTAATATCACTAAGCAAGAATTAATAGCAATTAAGTGCTATTGCCTGCAATGTCATTCTTACGGCATACCAAAATCCATCATACTTTATTTACACAAGTACTTAGCTTATCTCGAAGCTTATACTAAGGCATCTTTTCTTAAGTTCAAGTCTAAATGCTATCATGTGTGCTACCAGTTAATAGCAATCTCCTAACTCTTTTAGGTATTATTATCACAACACCTATAGGCTTAAATCAGTGGCTCTGATACCACCTTCTGTCACGACCCCCGACCCACCCTGGACGGAATCGAGAGCCGTGAACAGCCCAGTGGTACCGGTGATTATTTGTGAAAAATATTGCAGCGGAGATTTCATCAGGACCGTGAGTTAGGAAAAATATCAGAGTTTAGAAAACACCGGATTTTATTTATTTAAATAGCTGGGATAAACCCATGTTTTACAAAGGTAGCTTTAATAAGGGATAAACCCAATTACATAAAACAATATTTCTTAATTTGATTTAATTAATAAAATAAGCCACTTCTTGAAGCCTTTCAGTGCCATATCCATCTCTTACTCCAATCTACTGTAATTACCTGAAACGCGTTTTAAAAAGGTTTTGTCAGCAGGAAATACTGGTGAGTTCATTCATTTTACTAAAACGAAACGTTTGTTATAATTTACAGTATTAAGAGCAATTACAATGTTTCCTGATATCAACCAACTACCCACGGTATTTTGTCACTCGACCCATTGGCCCTCCCGTTGTCCAATGGTGTCTGTGACTATGGTCATATCACCCCTTGGCTGCCCCAATGGTGAAGATTATCAAGTAATGTATACAAAACCCCACATACCGGCTGTAATTTGGTGACTACAAAGACTTAATCCCTGTAATTATAACTTTGAAAATAAACTTGCTTTTGTAAACAAATTTGATAAAAAGAGAATGACTCACATTATAAGCATGCAGATTCATATGGCAAAGTTTAGTCTATAGATAAGCCTTGATATATTGCAGATACAGGCAGAGCTTAGCCTATTGATTAGTCTTGTAACCTAGTGCACACGAATTAGGTAAATAACTAATACAGCATTTACGATAACTCACGAGATTAAAACCCTCACAACGAATGACAAAGTGCAATCACTTAAACATCCATTGGATTTACAATGAATGACAGAGTATTCCCCGAGTTCGGGTGGTACTCAAACATCCTGTCGGAATCACGACTAATGACAAAGGATAGCGCTTAAACATCCGGTCAGATAGTTTCAATCGATCGGACATTGAATCATAGCAACGATCAAGTTAATACCCGGTATCATAGCAGAAGTCGAGCTAGTGTGTGTTTGGTAGTATTTGGACGATATCTCAGTGCCTGAATCAAATTTTAACGTCGTTCCAACTCCAGAAATCATGTCCCAATATCCTCTATTTATACTGAGAATTTGACCCCCTCGCGTGACGCGAGGGGTCACCCTGGGGGCGTCGCGTGGCGCGATGGGTCACATTTCTTTGTAGGGTTGCCACGTGTGTTTGTAGGTTAGCTGAGTCGACGGATCGAAGAATCTCGTATTTTACAACGAGTTATGAGGATAATCGTCGAGTAGGGAATACCCCCCCTGAGTTTTAGGGGCCCTGATCCTGATTCTGATTATTCTGAAAATTTTAGGGTTTATGTAGGATTACTTAAGGGTCTTAACTAAGGTTTCCTTGTGAACAAAATATAATAATAAATAATAGTTTTGTGACAACCCGAACTCTCGTTGTCGAGAGAAGGGCATTTTAGTAACACGCGTATATTACTGTTGCCCTTATTATTATTATTATTATGACTATTATTATTGTGATTATTATTATTGTTATTATTGTTATGAAACAATAATAATCCGCGACGGGAGGTTCATTCACTTAAATTACCTAAATAAACCCGGATCAGTCTGTTGAGCGAGACGCCTAATCGTTTAGCGGGTTCACGCACTTGGGCCCAACCCAATTAACCTAAAACCCTACCCTATAAAATAAACTTAAACCCCCACCTCCCTCATTCTTGATTAAAACCCTAAAACCCTATTAGAAAACCCAGCCGCACACCAACACCTTGCCCTTCTTCCCCATTTCCTCTCTCTAATCTTCGATCATCGGAGATTCACTCCAACCGGCAACGAACTCCGGCGACATCTCAGGCCACACGACACACACCCTTTTCTTGAACACAATCTAAACCCCTTTCCTCCTTGTCTCGATTCCACACACACTGTCTTTTATTGATGTCAGATTTATAGAGAGAGAGAGAGACCGAAGTGAAGGAAAGAGAAAGACAAACAGAGTTCGGTGATCGACGGCGGACACTCGCTGATGTCCGGTAGTGTCGGAGACAGACACGGGTGTTTATTGGTGGTCACAGAGGTTCGGACCTGAATCAACAGCGTGGTGGTTCCGTTTGAGTGGCGGCGACGGTGGTTGTTTGAGAAGGAACGGCGAAGAGGGTTACGGATGAAGATGATGATGGGTCTGGGAAACAGTGGCAGCGGCGCTGCAAGAGATGTGTGGTGGGTTCGATTCGGGTCTCGGTTCAAAGGAAATGGGTGGTGGCAGAACCCCCATGATAGCAGCACACACACACTCCTCTTGTCTTACAAATCTCTCGGTCAGTTATTTGTTTATTCAAAGATTGTGTGGTGATTTTTAGCTCTACGCTTTTGTGCATGATTGTTAGAAACCGTTCTGTTAGAAAATGGATTTTTGCAAACAAACTGATGGATTTTTGGAAATGCTTTGTGTTAAATGATGATTTCTAAGGATGACATAATAAACCGTTGATATGTTAGTTATTGAGAGAGTATATGTTGTCTTGAATTCATTGAGAGTTATGGATTGTGAGATAAAAGTGTATGTTTTATGTTTCTAATGATATCTTTGCAACAAGCTGTTTGTTAGATCTGAACATGCATCGGTTGATTTAATAGAATTGGGATTTTAGATGAAAATTATAGTAATGATAATGGATGTGAAAACCCTACATGATGAACAGTTTGAATGTGTGATGAATATTTGAAAAACCTATTAATTGATCTGATTTGATTAGAGAAGAATGTTGAAATCATGTTATTGAATTTTGATTGGATAGTAAATACTCGTGAAATATGATTGGATAGTACAAAGGTTGGAGAATGTTCTAGAAGGCTTACACATGTGCTTGCATCAGTGGTTGCGAGTCGAGACCGCGAAGTTGCGACTCGAGACCATTGAACGACTACTCGAGACTAAGCATGCACATCAGGAGACTCGAGACCTCAGGGTCTCGACTCAAATATGCATTACTCGAGATCTTCAGCTGCAACTCGAAATCGCTGGGTTGCGACTCGAGACCTCATAGTCTCGAGTCGAGACTACCCGGTTTCGACTGGACTACTTAAATTCATTATTGGGCCGCACTACGTGATGTTATGTTTTGGGCTGTGTGCGACTGTTGTTGTCTAACTGTTACTGTTTAACTGCCCACATGCTAGGATAGGCCCAATACAGTATATACTAGTATAACATGCATGCTATGTGTTAGATTACGTGTAGGATTATACGTGACACTACTTGCATACGAACCTAATGAATATTAATAACCATAATAGGGTATGGTTGGCCAACGTAACACGAGTAAATTAACTACCGAGCAAAGCAAAGGTGAGTTCATTAGTTTTACTTAAAGCATGTGTTCCCGGTAGTTGGGAAACGGAACGAAACACTTTTCCTGGTTTGGGATTGCTTACTATCTCCTTGTGCGGGAAACGATATTTCTATCTCCTTGTGTGGGATACGGGTAACAACGTCATCTCCTTGTGAGGGATACAAAACTATTTTTCTCCCCTTATGCGGGACTCTTAGTTAATTACTGTTTATACGGAATGCAACGAGCAACACTAAACGAAACTCTATCACTCAAGTCCCTACCATTTAATACCGATTAGTCGTCGGGGCCAGGCGAACGGGTTATTAGTTGATAGCGCTATTTAGGTGTAACCAGCCTCACACCGACCCTTGTTACTGGGAACGGGAGTGAACTAATGTACTCTGGCAAACCGTCAATGATGATAGAACATTGACAAACGGGGCACTGCGGAAACGTACGGTTAAGTAAGTATTCGGTATTGTAAAACAGTTTAGTCGCTTACTTATGGGGTAGCTCCCCATGGCATGTATAAACGGATAAATTAACTGGTGAAACAAGTTTTTGGATTTAAAAACTAGAAAACTACAAACACGTGAACTTGCCAACGTTATGTTGACACTCTACTGCATGCTTTGCAGGTTGCTCGTTACAGCTCGGGACGGACGTTGCAATCGGATGGAGTGCGTGGTTCGTAAGTAACATGATAATAAACTTGTGGTTTCAATTATGATGCGTTTTCTTTCCCTTTCCGCTGTTAACTTAAACTATGTTTTTGAAAAAATTAAATTAGGTCACTAATTATGCTAATGTTTATAACAATAACTAATCCGTTCAAAATAATTAGTGGCTAAGATCCTGGTCGTCACATGCCTCGCGGTAATACTCCGCGTGTGGATTTTGAGGGTGTGACAGATTGGTATCAGAGCCATTGGTTATAGCGAACTAGGTTTTAAATATAAAATATTTTGGTTTGGGAAATAAAATATTTTTATATGAAAACCAGACTATAACCGTTCTTTAGTGGAAACCACAACGACACCACACTCCGGATTGCAAGGTTCGTCAACCTCAGATACTCACCTGGTAATGGTAGGCTAACGACATGTACTTGTGCATAACTTATGTGTGTGAACGCGCATGTGTGTTTGTGTATAATTAGCATATATGTGTTAGTATGTATGCGTATATTTAGTATTTAACACAGTGGATCATACGAAGGCTAGGCTAGCGTGTTACGTGTTAAACAGGAGCGAGTCCTCCTAAACCTGATTCAAAACCACGATACACTAAGGGCAAGGAACCAGTTATTCCAAGCCCTCGCCCACGTATTTCCTGATATCATCCTTGGACTGCAAATCGACGCAAGGGACGTCCACTCGATAGACCTGCCCAGGAAAGGTCTGCTACGAAGCACATAGAGAAGTTACGAGAACGAATCAACGAAGGGGAGCCACCCCTATAACATGGGATATTAGAAGGAACGAAGACGTCATTCGCATCCTTTTTACTTGCGTATTTCTTTTCCCGACTTAAGTAGTGAGACTTGTTCCCTCACACGATTGATCACCTGGATTCTTGAAGCATTCTGGTAAGTCACACGAAAAGCCTGCGTGGCGTATGCTTCTCATTGCAGTGCCAGCAATCGTATCACCTTTCCATCGACCACGAAGTTATTTCCCCCAAATTCCTCGTTACATGGTTAATCCTTATTCAAGTTGAACCTTATACCATAGCACGCCTCGAAACCCAGCAAAGTGATATCTTTCTTACAAACCGGCGTATTTGGAGGCGTGGCAAGACTAAGATACGAGCCATTCAACCCACCTACGAGTACGGTGACCTAGATGCTTACCTTATCCAGAACCGTTATTCTTTGACGACTTTCCTAATTCCGTGGATCCTTTCGCTAGCTTTTGTACGAATTCACGCTCCTTGCTCAAGATGGTATCCCCGCTTCTATCGTTTCTTTATCACGACATCTACGTTTCTTCGTATAGAAACCTTGACCAGATCTCTCTTTAGTTTGGTGAATTCAACAAACTCGACCTTTAGCCGACAAACTTTTTAGCCCTTGAAATTCAGCAACGTATTACTTCAATCGTGCTTTCTCAAAAACCTGTTTTTGTAGTTTCACCTCGAAACCCCTCGACGACGCAAACGCTACTCTAAACTCATTCGCGTGACTTAGAACAATCCACTCGAACTTGATTTTCTACCGACCTGAGAAAATCACATCCTGCCAGACGTCTCAGTAGACCCTGAAACCTACAGACCTGCACGATGACCATCCCTCTCTAGCCGCTTCTTATTGTGCTAACCAAAAGTTTGAAGTAAACCGAGTATCTCTATCCGACACGATGGACACCGGCACTCCGTGGCGAGATACGATTTCATTCGTATATACTTCCAACATCTTCTCAGAAGTGTATGTCTCGCAAATCGGAATAAAATGAGCACTCTTGGTTGATTTATTGTCACGACCCCCGACCCACCCTGGACGGAATCGAGAGCCGTGAACAGCCCAGTGGTACCGGTGATTATTTTTGAAAAATCTTGCAGCGGAGATTTCATCAGGACCGTGAGTTAGGAAAAATATCAGAGTTTAGAAAACACCGGATTTTATTTATTTAAATAGCTGGGATAAACCCATGTTTTACAAAGGTAGCTTTAATAAGGGATAAACCCAATTACATAAAACAATATTTCTTAATTTGATTTAATTAATAAAATAAGCCACTTCTTGAAGCCTTTCAGTGCCGTATCCATCTCTTACTCCAATCTACTGTAATTACCTGAAACGCGTTTTAAAAAGGTTTTGTCAGCAGGAAATACTGGTGAGTTCATTCATTTTACTAAAACGACACGTTTGTTATAATTTACAGTATTAAGAGCAATTACAATGTTTCCTGATATCAACCAACTACCCACGGTATTTTGTCACTCGACCCATTGGCCCTCCCGTTGTCCAATGGTGTCTGTGACTATGGTCATATCACCCCTTGGCTGCCCCAATGGTGAAGATTATCAAGTAATGTATACAAAACCCCACATACCGGCTGTAATTTGGTGACTACAAAGACTTAATCCCTGTAATTATAACTTTGAAAATAAACTTGCTTTTATAAACAAATTTGATAAAAAGAGAATGACTCACATTATAAGCATGCAGATTCATATGACAAAGTTTAGTCTATAGATAAGCCTTGATATATTGCAGATACAGGCAGAGCTTAGCCTATTGATTAGTCTTGTAACCTAGTGCACACGAATTAGGTAAATAACTAATACAGCATTTACGATAACTCACGAGATTAAAACCCTCACAACGAATGACAAAGTGCAATCACTTAAACATCCATCGGATTCACAATGAATGACAGAGTATTCCCCGAGTTCGGGTGGTACTCAAACATCCTGTCGGAATCACGACTAATGACAAAGGACAGCGCTTAAACATCCGGTCGGATAGTTTCAATCGATCGGACATTGAATCGTAGCAGCGATCAAGTTAATACCCGGTATCGTAGCAGAAGTTGAGCTAGTGTGTGTTTGGTAGTATTTGGACGATATCTCAGTGCCTGAATCGAATTTTAACGTCGTTCCAACTCCAGAAATCAAGTCCCAACATCCTCTATTTATACTGAGAATTTGACCCCCTCGCGTGACGCGAGGGGTCACCCTGGGGGCGTCGTGTGGCGCGACGGGTCACATTTCTTTGTAGGGTTGCCACGTGTGTTTGTAGGTTAGCTGAGTCGACGGATCGAAGAATCTCGTATTTTACAACGAGTTATGAGGATAATCGTCGAGTAGGGAATACCCCCCCTGAGTTTTAGGGGCCCTGATCCTGATTCTGATTATTCTGAAAATTTTAGGGTTTATGTAGGATTACTTAAGGGTCTTAACTAAGGTTTCCTTGTGAACAAAATATAATAATAAATAATAGTTTTGGTGAGAGTTGTTATAGTTTGGGATAAAAGGGAATAAAATAGTGAGAAAAGAGAATGGACTCGCTTTGTAACTTTAGGGTTCAACTAGAAAGTCTCCTGGTATAAATTTTGGGTATAACTTCTGAGCTTATTTAAAAATATATAATGCACTCGTGTTAAGTATAGTACCCCTCATTCAACCTTGTCCCTATGTCACGAGACAGAACCCCAATAACTTAGTTGGGCAGAGCCCTGACATATGTTATGAGGCTCAGGTCAATCGGAAAGGGTAGCGGTGATCGGGAGTTAAAACACTTTTTTTTTTGAACGGTGACTTTCTTATGAGTGACCCATTGTCACTGAATCCCGTCAAAGACGGTATTCCCCAGCCAAGATCTGCCGACGATGTTCTATCGGGCCCCGTACGGTATCAGACTTGGATGGCGTTCCCCCGGAAAACCGTGCTGCCTCCACACGAGTAACTTCGCTGGAGTAACAGGCGGGTGAAAACCGGGGTGACGCTCAGGATCAAACCCCCCTCGGTGGGTTAGTCACCATTATTGCGCACTGGTGTCCTACCCCCTTTCGCCACAAGCGGGAATCGAACCGGTGACCTCTAGGAGACCAAACCGGCCCTCAACCAACTGGGCTATGAAGGCATACGGGAGTTAAAGCACTTAAAACTGGGCATAGCTTTATTATTATTATTATTATAGGGGAAAAATAAAAATAAAAAGAATTATGAGAGAGAGATGGCGATTTTTAGTGAGAGAAAGAAAAGAAAGCTATGCCATTCAATTGTTTGTAGAATAGTCTATTTATTATTTATAGTTAAACTTGGAATCATTGTCATCTTTTCCAAAAGACACGTATGTACTTTCTTTTGTACATATGCTTTCTTTTTACTTGAGGAAATTTTAGATCTTTATCCAAAAGAGACGTAAGTATGTGAATATAACATTATTTTATTTATTATATTATTTTAATTTTGATCGATATGTACACATACAAGACAAATTCTCAATATGTTAACTTTCATTATTTTATTATAAGTTTTTGATTATTATTTTTATTATATTTAATTATTAAATGGTTCCTATGCTCGTCCAGGTACTTCATATTTCTTATCTTCAACTTACCCGTAATCTACCTGTCTAATAATATAAGTTTTTCATATACTTTTATTTTATTAGAAAGGTCAACCATATACAAGCCAATTAATTATATTATTTCAACCAACTATATAAAATAGTGTTTAAAACTATTTTGGTTGAATAATTATATTAAAAATAAACTAGTTACTAGTGGTTAATAAATTTAACAAAACCTATAATTTTTATATATATAAAAATAGGAATGTTACATTTATCAACTACTACCCAAATGGCATCAAATCCACGTGTTGTTCTTGGTAGTTTAGTTAATAGATCCATAGTGATGTGCTCCCATTTCCACACCGGAATGTCTAACGGCTGCAGTTTACCGTAAGGCTTCTGGTGTTCTTCTTTTACTTGTAAACAAGTTAAGCATTTTTAAACATACTTAATTATGTCTCGCTTCATTCCGGGTACCAATAGTTTTGTTTCAAATCTTGGTACATTTTGGTAGCTCCCGTATGAATAGAATAGCGTGACTTTTGAGCTTCATCAAGAAGAAGTGATTTAACATTACAAGTGTTTGGAACCCAGATTCTACCGAAACGGGTTTTTAATCCATTAATATCTTCTACCAAGTCTTCCAGCTGGCCTATAATTATGGGTGTGCATGGGTCGGTTTGGGTCGGTATTGACCAAAAACCATAACCATAACCGCGATGTCGGTTATTGGATAACCTTAACCATAACCGATCGGTTATGGTGGTTATGGTTATTTGGTTTGATGGTTATAGCGGGTCGGTTATGGGTGGTTAACCGTGTATTTAGCTTAGCTAAAAATAGCTTAATTTTTTTAAAATGGAATAAATTGTTATTGCATATTTGTATATATTAGTATATTACATAGTATTAAAAAAATACATATAATCTATAATATTAATACCAATTATTCTAGAATATCTAAATAAAGTGATATGATACATTCCATAAATTCAAATAAACATTCAACCAAAACTACAAAATATTATGAAAAACCCATAAGTACTAAAAATCTTCGGTCAAAAACATAAAATATTAAAAATAAGGGGAAAAGTCCTAAATCCTACAAAGATTTATTACATGTCGGTTCGGTTTGGTTATGGTGGGTATGGAAAAAATGATAACCATAACCGACCCGCTACTTTCGGTTTTCAAAAAAACCATTAACCGACACACCGGTTTTTTATTTGGTTCGGTTTTTTTGGTTTGGTTTTGTCGGTTAATTCAGTTATGGTTCGGTTAATTCGGTTTTTTGCACACCCCTACCTATAATTCTCTCCCTTTTCAAATTCTCTTCTTTTGCAGCTTCGATTTGTGCCTCTCTGATTTGTTCGAGTAAGCCTGAGGTCACTACTAACTGCATCGACTGTGTAACAACCCGACTTTCCGAAGTCAAAGTCAAAGTACAAGTCAAAGTCAAAGTCAAGGTCAACGTCAGGTTTACATTCAGATCTGTCATTCCTTGCTTAAGTATTGCTTGTACTCGCAACCTCGATAATACATGTATGACAATTACGCTATTTTGAAATACGATTTGTTAATATGTGAAGTAGCAATGCGATAAACGTAATTAAACGCTAATCTACTAAACGCTATCACATCGCTACCGCATCGCAATTCGAATAGCAGTTATGGATATTGTTTTACGTGTGTGTGTGTGCTATTATGTGCTTTACTTGTGTGTGCTTATATATATATATAGGGGAAGGTTCTATGCAGAACACAAAATTTTGCGAGAACACACAGAACACAATGAATCACCTATTTTTTCAATCCTAAAAACCTAAAAAGTAAATTAAAATGTTGTAAATGTAAGATTTATTGTTTCTTACACTAGAATTCAAAACAAAATTTGGAAAATTTTCACTTTTTGTATAACCTACGCATATGTAGGTTATGTGTAGGTTAAATTACCAGCATGTATGTAAGCTACGTGTAGGTAAAAAAAATATGGTTTTTTATGTATATATAATACACATATGAATGTAAGAAACATAAAATTAAAAAAAACATGAAGTTAAATCCCAAAATTTAGTGTTTTAGAGTTGTTCTTTTTGTTCTCGCAATAGTTAGTGTTCTGTAATGATCCTCATCCTATATATATATATATATATATTGTGGGATGTTATTCGCAAGCGCAATCGCAACTCTATCGCGTCACATCGCAACCTGAAACGCAGTATACTTTTATGATTGTTAGGTTGGTTCAGGGCCGGCCCGGAGGGTGTGCCGGGTGGGCGACGGCACAAGGCCCAAACTCTCCTAGGGCCCGAAAGGTTTTTTCTTAAAATATATATATTAAAGTTTATATATAAATATTTAGTTTCAAATTTGTTTAACAAAAAGAAGCTTGGCATGTTGGCCTTTAATACACATTGAAACTGTTTAAATGGCATTGTCTCAAGTTCGATTCCCTAGCCTGCTTTAATTCCCTTTAACTTTTTTTCCAGATTTCTTTTTTTTTTTGTTTTTCGTTTTCCTATTTCAATTTTATGTTTTCTTTTCCAGTTAAAACTTAATTTTCGTTTTTTATTTTGTTTAAAACTTAAATTCAACAAACAATATTTGAAATGTTTTATTTTTTTCTCTTTTTATACAAAAAGTGATGAAACGGACACGTTTGCTTGCGCATGTTACAACTGCATTTTTTGGGTTTTAACTTTCGTTTGCTATAACGTGTGCATCGAAACAATGTTCCCGCTCGATGCAATGTGTAGGTGATCCCACTAGTGTATAAATATATATATTTTTAGTTTGTATATGTACTTTTTAAAAAGTTAGCGGCCCCTTTTTTTATGTTTATTATTATGTAAATATGTACTAATTCAAATATGTTTATTTTTTCTTTACAAAATTGTGTTATTGACTTTATATTAGAGGGGCCCGTTTTTTTTATACTCGCTCCGGGCCCAAAAATTTTGGAGCATTTTCGGAGATGACCCTGGGTTGGTTATGTTATTTGTGTAACTAATGTGTAATACTGTCGCATCGCTTACTCGCAACGCAACGCAATGCAACGCTCGACGCACGAAACGAAAGTCGGAAACTAACCCACGCAAGACATCCGACAGGATGACCATCCGATCGAAAGGCCATCCGACCCGTTAACCTGCACCGCCTTTTCTCCTCTCACACTATAAATACCCCTCATGTCACATCACTGTTCATTGATGTGACAGCTCCCTCCGACCAGCACGCTCTCAGCCACTTTTCTCTTGATTCCTCGCGATTCCTGTAAGTTTTCACTCTAAATCTTATATTTTCTTCATCACTACACATTTTCACATCATCTTCTCCAACAAATCACAACTTCTCACCGTGAAATCTTCGGATTTGGGTTGTTCTAAGGTGACGTCATCATGGAGTTCCTATGAACATTGAAGTGTGGCCTCATCTTATCAAGAACGGTTTGGATCTGATGGATTTCTACATGTTTTTACACTGATTATAATCAAGATGCTTCAAACTTTTCTTCAACATTCTTAACTTTTCACTCAAAACCGTTAGAATCTGGACTCGTTCGGGTGTCACACCCCAACCGATGGCGGAATCATCGGGGCGCGGCACTAGGCGAATCAGATTGCTCAAGAGAATCCATAACAACTATATTGCGATAATATTTATTACATTCGTTATCCCATACTAACAAATAATACAATCACTTAAGTTATCACAGATTTCTTGTCCTCTCGAACAATACAAATCCGACAACCTAGATTTTAGGCGAGTTTCTAGACTCCCTAGCTTGATTTGATGTAGATAGCAATCTAACCTGCAACATACGTTAAAACAGCGTCAATACAAAAGTATTGGCGAGTATACAAGTTTGATAGTGTAGCGATAAAATAGTTAAAAGTGTTGCGAATTACCAAATACATAAACGGGATACCTCAACATACATTCAAAAAGACAGATACTACCAGCTAAGTCACTCGAGCTGCGATTGCGATTGCTATTCATCCTAACTAGACCCCGTCGGGTGCTATAGTACTATACTAGTTAAGGCGGGACCTCGCGAGTATAAGTCCTAACACATATGTAACTATCATCACGTGTAAATATGCATAACAGTTATTCGCAAGTGACAAATAGATTGATTGAATAATTCGTTTGATAAGTTCGATTTATTAGGAACGTATGTTACACCCAAAAATGCGATTAAAAGGGGTTCGAGTATACTCACAGTGCGTATTTAGCGAGGACACAACTTGATGGGATCGGTTGAGAGCGCGTCTGAGTTAGCCTAAACATCGAATGATATCGTCAGCGATGCGTGCTAAACGCGAAGAGCCGAGTAAACGGCCAAGTGTCAATCCGATCGGATGTCAACCCGGTCTGATGGGCTTATCCGGTCGGATGACCACACCTGGTCGGATGAGCTTACTTGGTCGGATGACCATATCCGCTCGGATGAGCTATCCGGTCGGATGAGCTTGTCTGGTCGAATGGTTGTATCCGCTCGGATGAGCTATCCGGTCGGATGACCATCTCCAGTCGGATGGGACTGTCCGGTCGGATGAGACTGTCCGGTCAGATGGTATGTCCGGTCGGATGGTCTGTCCTGTCCGGTTGGTTGACAACAGTCCGTTCCAACGTCCTGATCAACTGTTCCTGACGGCTTTTGGAAAGAATACAGGTGGTTTTTACCGAAACATTGTGACATCGTGTTAAACAAATGTAATTCCGTCAGTTCCGACCCGTTCTAACGGCCGGGAACCACCCCGTTCCATCGGATCTGGCCGTTCTTGACGGTTTCTCCAGGTTTAACCTGAATCACACCATACTTTGATTAGATACATAGATTTTAGGTGAGATTGTTATAAAAACATGTGGAAATCACTCAGATTTGAGTTGTTCATGGTGAAATGAGGTCACACTTTGAAGTTCATATGAACTCTTGATGACATCATCCTAGAACACCTCAAATCAGTAGATTTCACGGTTAAAAGTTGAGTTTTAAAAGATAGAAAGGTGTAGAATTGCATGTAGTTCATAGAAGTACAAGATTTAGGTTGAGATCTTACCGGAATCGCGAGTAATCGATGGAAAAAGGGTCCAAGAGCGTGCTGGTCGAGTGGGAGCTGTCACATCACTGTTCAAGTGAAGTGACAGGCTATTTATAGGCAAGAGGGGAGAGGGGAGATGATGTGGTGTGTTGGGTCGGATGGCCTATCCGTTCGGATAGCCATTCTGGTTGGGTCTTCGGTGCTGAGTATTTCATCATTCCGAGCGTTGCGATAGTTTTGGGAACGCGTTTCCTATATTTATTATTACTATATAATTATTTATTCATAAGGGCCGTATGTACGTATTCATATATTTAATTATTCAAAGTTGCGATACAATAACCGGGTTTTGTTTCGAGTATGCGATTACTTTGCGACGCTTCACAGTCATTGAGGAGGGCAGAATAGGTCCTCTCTCTATGCCACCATGAACGTTATTGTGCGTTTTGAGTAATGAGTTGCACTGCGACACATCACGGCTATCAAGGAGGGTAGATTTGGTCCTCACTCGACAACTTCGTGGTTGTCGGCAAGTGCAATGTGATGTGATCGTGATTTAGCGATATATGCGATATAGGTACATTATGATCCGAATCTCTGGTGCTAGGCGTAACGAGTATAACGAGTGGTAACAACGCACGAACGTGCGGGTTGTTACATCGGGTTCACTACTCATTCTCTGGTAGGGAACCGAGCTGAGAATGGATTCCTATCAAAGAGACGGACGATTCACGGGTTGAACATGAAGCTCCGTCAAGAACAGCCGAGTCTGGTCGAACGAGGTGATTCCCGTCCGATCGGATGAGTTGGACCTGATGTGGTTTCCTTTGTTTGGCACGTTGTCATACCGTCTCAATAAAATCTTTCAACTTAAATGATTTTACAAAGTTTTCAACCCGAAACAGTTGATCAATCGAACAGCCATTCGATCGGATAGCCATCCGATCGAACGGCTATTCGACCAAGTGACTTGTGATTTTAACACTTAACCAATTTTCAAAACGACAAAGTATATCAGTTCCACTCGGATCACCATCCGAGCGGACGGCCATCCGTCCGGATGACCGTCCGACCGGATGACCTGATATGTAGAAACACTTCAAACTTTTTAAAATGCTACAACGAAAAGTTCAAAGTTTAAACATTTCACAAACACATCCTTACCAAACGAACGACCCTTCGACCGAATGGTCATCCGTCCGGACGGTCATCCGACCGAATCACCGTTCGTCACTCAAACTCTCTGATGCACTGTTTAACGCACTGTTCAACGCTTACACTATCGTTCTCTTATCAGGCTAATCTCTCAAGCGCTCCCTTCAATCCAAGCTTGTGTTTATTTACTAAACACGAACTATGAGTATACTCGATCCCTTTTTGCTTAACGCACTTTTGGGTGTTACATACATTACTTATATCAAATCACAGTCAACACACAACACAAACACTTTTATACGCTAACCGCTCTCGCATGTTATACGTGTTATTCGATGAATGCTAGTACATTATGTTTACACAGTGATTGTTGCCTGACACCTTAGCAACGATAGTACTATAGTTTGGACTCAGCACCTGTCGTGGACAGGGGTTGTTAAGGGCTTTTCTTCACGTGTCACAGTGGTGATATGTGTTGCGCATTCTACAACTCGCAGTCATGTCTGTGCATATTTCATTGTCGATAGCTTACTTGCTTCACATTTCTACGTGTTACATGCTGGTTATGCGTAAAACGCTTTCACTACTATTATGCTATTAAACTTGTATGCTCACCTTTACATTATGTGTATTGACTTTATTTTAACGTATGTGACAGGTGTTTAGGATGCTTGCTTGCCATGAGGAATCAAGTTTAGGTGGTCTAGAAACCTACGAATAAATTTATGAGTTGTCAGAATATTATTTGTCTTTGAGAAACTATGTCTGTAATAACTATGTTACTTTATATGTTATGGTATGGGACGTAACGTTAAGTATTAGGTAATTTTAGTTGCTATGGATTCTCCTGGACAATTTGTTTCGCTCAGTGTCGCGCCCCGATGTTTCCGCCATCGGTTGGGGTGTGACAGATTGGTATCAGAGCCATAACTATAGGGAATTAGGTAAGACTCGACCTAGTCCGGGTTGATGTCTTAGAATTGACCTAGTCTATAGTCTAACTACCAACAGACCGCCTTGTGCGAACCCGGTAGGGGTTCTGCGCGAGCTTACTCTTTATAAACTCATTTGCACTCGCTAAATTCACAACTTTGCGCGAACACCACATACTACCGCTTCGCGCAACTACTCAGCCTTTCCTAAGGCTGACGACACACACACGCTTTTTCGAAAACACTCACATGACATAATCAAGTGATTTGGTCGAGATTAGGTGCGAAAACCAGGAACTCTCGATAGAATCGCTCGACACGCATTTTTAATAATAAAACATGAGAATTTGCGTTGAGTCAGGTGTGAAAACCATACCCCGACGAAATTCTCCCTATCTATCTCGTGATTTTATCACACGACCAGGAATAGAGTTGTTAAGTTAGGGGTGAAACCCGCATCTTAATGACTTATTCCGCTCTATATTTTAGTTTCACATAACTCTCACCAAATTCTCGATGGATTCCAATGACTTGAGTCACGTAATGGTCGAAAGGATGCGTGTCGTTCGCCCGGGTTGAGGTGAGAGCACAGTCTATTAAGCCAACGTGTGCACTCGAAGTCCTTGAGAATAGTCGAATCACTTTGGGTAGTCAAAGTCTATCACACCTAGGACATTCCATTTTCAACCCGCAATCGCCGATTTTACGCTTTATCGCTTTTATGTGTTTCGATTCTGAGATCGCAACCGCAGACTCTGTGAATAATTGGTTTATGTGCTTTATGTGGTTTTAAATGCTTATGTGTTTTGATGTTGGAGACTTATTCGCTTTTCGCTCCTCGCTCGATTTAACGCGCACGACACGCACAACTATTTACATCTCAAAACGCTAACAAATTGTAGACACACTACGAGCTATTCGCATCGCTAATCGCTGTTTATGCTACTCGATGTCGCTACTCGCATCCACAACTCTCGATCGCTTTTCGCAACTCTGAAAGATAGGTGAATACGTGCAGAATATGTAGGTGAATACGTGCAAAATATAGTGGAATATATGTGCGTACGTGGATTACGTGTTTCTGTGCTCTACATGCTTATGTGCAAGAAAAACTAAATGCAAGAAAAATGAAATAATGATATAATTAATAAATAGTGAAGGGGCCGAGCCGAGCTTAAAATATTACTTACGAGGCAGGCACAAATTTTACATATAGAGTCCGAAACAAGTTTAACTCAAGCTCAAGTTCTGTTAAATTAAATAAGCTAAACTCAAATTTAAACGAGCTCTAGTTCAATTCAAGTAGTTTACACTCTTATAAAAAAAAAAAAGAAACCAAACTTTAGTTTTTTCGTGTGCTTTGACTTTTACAATAAGCTTGCAGCCATGTTTTATGAACAAAAATGATAGACGTAAAATTTGAATAAAATGGATTTAATTATTCTAAGTTTTTATAGATATTTCGAAAGCTTTTTAGACATAAATTAAGTTATCAATAAAAATTAATTTTGTACAAAAAAATTAGAAATCTATATCTAAAAAATAAGTAAGGGATTGTTTGGTAGCCTCTTAATGATTTCATTAAGAGATTAACTCTAAATTAGTCGACATTAAGTGTGTTTGGTTCACTGACAGAACACTCTAAGCCAGTCAGTGAACCTCTTACCCATTAAGTTTAAAAATGATGTTGAATGAAAATTTTACTCATTTATCCATTCACATGTGTTCATAATCTTCAACCTGTCACTCACGCACCACCTCCTCGACCAACCACCACCTCCTCGGCTCCTCTACTACCAACTAGTCAGACCGAGCCAAGTTAAACCTCTTACTGGTTTAGTGTCTTTTACCCAATTAGACTTCTTGATACCTTAATTTAGAAAAAAAAGGGTAAATGAGTTGAAGTATAAATAAAATGAAATAAAATTTTAATCTTCGTTTATTACATCACAAGATATGCCACTACCATGAATCCTAAGTCAATCAATCGGATAAAATTAAGCGTCTTAAAGTTAAAAAAAAAAAAAAAAACATGTTTAGTTGTAATAAGACATCGTTAATTTGTCATGCATTAAAATATAAGGATGAATTATTATACAAATTAATATTCTTAGAGCATGTGTGGTCATAAAATTCTTTTTTTGGGACGTTATGCGACAAGTGGCGAAATGCGTAACAGAGGGATTTTATGGGGCTTTATATCACAAGAGGGTGTAGTGGTAAGGGGGTTACATAACCCTTCAATTATACATACATATGTATGTGTGTGTATATATATATATATATATATATATATATAGAGTAGGGTTCATGCGGAAAGTGTGCTTTTTCTAGAAAGTCTAGGAAGCGATCTGGGCCATCCGATTGGTGTGTTTAATGGCTTAGATCAAATGGATGTCATTTTCGTAATATATGAGTTATATAATTAGAGACTTTTAATATAGTGAGGGTATTTTGGTAATTGGAAGTGTTTTAAATAAGTCAAGAAACTGCCATATCAATAACAAATCCCTAAATTCATGCGATTTCCCCTCTTTCTCTCTCTAGGGGCTTCGGACGCCACTTTTCTTGTGGAAAAAGGTGTACAGGTGTTGGCCAAACTGATATTATTTAGTTGTGGATGAATTAGAGATATGAAATATTACATAAGTGGGCCGCAAAAATCAAATGCAATGGCCAGCCATGCATGGTCACGATCAGTTGGGGAATTGTTTATTTTCCTTTGGGCTTGGCGTCCAATTAGGGGACATGGAATATTAACAAACCCTAAAGGAAAAGAAGGAGCCAATATGCATACAGATATATAGTTGACGGCAGCAAGCATACGGAGAATAGGCTGAATTTCGACGAACAAAAAGAAAAAAAGAGAGAGAGGCGATCAAGAGAGGAGAAAAAAAAGAAGGCCAATTGGTTCGAGGGTTCAAGCCACGATCAAGATTCCAGTCCGGGTTTGCAAATAGTTTATATTCAGTTTTAATAACTTTGTGTTTTTTGAACTTGATTGCTATGGATTATTTATTATTTGGGCGTCAAGAAATCTGCTTGCTGTTAAAACACAGCGTCAAGAAATCTGCTTGCTGTTAAAACACAATATCAAGAATCCTCCAACAAATCTGCTTGCTGTTAAAACACAATGTCAAGAATCCTCCAGCAATCTTCTTGCTATTAAAACACAGCGTCAAGAAATATGCTTGCTGTTAAAACACAATGTCCATCAATCTGCTTGTTGTTAAAACACAATGTCAAGAATCCTCCAGCAATCTGCTCGCTGTTAAAACACAGCGTCAAGAAATCTGCTTGCTGTTAAAACACAGCTTCAAGAAATCTGCTTGCTGTTAAAACACAATGGCCAGCAATCTGCTTGCTGTTAAAACACAGCGTCAAGAAATCTGCTTGCTGTTAAAACACAATATCAAGAATCCTCCAGCAAATCTGCTTGCTGTTAAAACACAATGTCAAGAATCCTCCAGCAAATCTGCTTGCTGTTAAAACACAGCGTCAAGAAATATGCTTGCTGTTAAAACACAATGTCAAGAATCCTCCAGCAATGTTGTAAAATCCTTTTTTACAAATTCCTGTGAATATGTTGTATGGATTGTATGATTTAAATTGAAACTGTCAATTTGAATTAAATGGGATATTTAGTTTCCATAATTTTCTGGTTAGTTAGTTATCCTAATAAAATAATCCATAATTAAAATAATATTCAAATTACACAATTGCCCTTTTAGTTAAAACCTTCAATGCCACATGTCGCGTTCTTATTGCTTCCTAGACTTTCTAGGAAAAATACACTTTCTACCCAACTCCTACTCTATATATATATTTATATATATATATGTGTGTGTGTGTGTGTGTGTGTGTGTGAGTGGAGAAACATGGTGTAGAGGATTAACGCCGCTATGTGTATCGCGGCTCCAAGAAAATTCACCCCCATAGCGCCCCCTGTAGTGGTGTGGGGCGGCGCTATGGCCCTTCTCCCTGTGACATAAAGCCCCATTACACATGGACTTATCATGTTAAATGTGATAAGTATAGGAAAAAAAGGAGTAAATTACGATTTTGGCCCCTATGGTTATATCACTTTTACCCTATTAGCCCAAAATAGATTTTTTAACATCTGTGCCCCCATGGTCTCTATAACTAACTATTTTGGCCCCTGATTCTAACTCAACCCATTACCCTAAGTATAACCACAAGGGCCAAAATCGTAATGGGTTGAGTTAGACTCATGTACCAAAATAGTTAGTTATACAGACCATAGGGGCACAAATGTTAAAAAATTCTATTTTAGGCTAATATCGTAAAAGTGATATAACCACATGGGCCAAAATCATAATTTACTCGAAAAAAAAGGCACTGCGTTTTTGTAATGACATCCCTTTCATAAACACAAGCGTTGCGAAAGGGCAGTGGTACTATAGAGCATTTACATAGTTATGTAAATACCCTCTAAAGTAATTATATATGTAGCGTAGTTGCATTATGCTAGTTTTACTCTAGAGTATTATATGTAGAGTAATTTATAGAGTAATTAATCTATCTTCTTCTTCATCTAATTGTCTCCTTCAAAATAATGCTAATTTCCATATGTTTACCTATTTTTCCGTTTAATCGTCTCCATCTAAATCACGCTGAACAGTGGCGGCTTTGATGGTGTGCAGAGAGGACCTCCACACAAGCCCTGTGATTTCGAGGGGCATGCGATTTAAAAAAAAGTCCGATATATATATGTTATTTTTTTAGATAGTAAACACATACCAATTCTAATATAGGCCCATTTACAAATATTTTTTTATGGTTTAGAATTTAGCCCACTTGACATTAGGTTTATTAAGCCCAATACTAAATTGATCGTTTTTTAATAATACTAACATTACGGAAGGGCACCTTTTTCAAGCTCAAACAGGGTACGTGAATTCTCAGAGACGCCTCTAACGCTGAATTTGAGTTTTTTTGCCACCAAACCCCTTACAACCTGTTAACCACCACTCGCTTGCAGAATACATAAAACGGTTAACATTTATCTCTTCAACGATTGATCGAAAATAAAATCGGATTCGTGATCCTTCGATAAAAAGATTTATTCTTTTCATAAAAAATAGGAAATTTATTGGTTTTATTTCCTATTTTTTATGAAGAAATGGCTAATCTTGTAAGACATATGCTTCTGTTGTTGTTGTTTGTTTTGGGTGTTATTGTTTGCCAAATGATTTATATCATAGTTATGGAAAGTTGTTTCCTTTAGATGATAAGATGCCAATACAATCGATGTAAGAGGCAATGGAAATGGGATGGTATACAAAGTCAACAGATTTCAATGAATACAATAGGATGTGGTGCGGGCGGGTAGGGATGGGTTTGTGTTGAGGCCGTGCAACGTTGTTTTTGGTTTTGAATAATTGAATACACTTGACTATTGAATGGTCCTTTCCAATTCGCAAAATTCAAATGAACAATTATATATACTTCTAATTTCTAACATTCTTAGGCTTTATTTGTTGTACATTGTGTTTTCATACTTGTAAGGTGGTTTCTTGAAATTGTGGGGTGGTTTCCTTTACACGTGGTTGGTAAGTGAGATATGTGAATTAAAACCCTGTATTCCCACTCTTTTTTACCAGATTGCAAACCCCTCTCTCTCTCTAATGTTTGGCCTCTCACCTCTCTTTCTCTCTCTAAATGCTTGGCAACTGTACATCGCTGCTCGATCCGTACGGCACAGATCTATTGTTATCAATGATACAAAGGGGAATGTGTGGTGTTAGAGAGAGAAATGGGGTAGTGGGTATTGCACCACCGTTGCAGGAGGTTTCGTCTTCAAGTCGGTGTATGAATAACTTACGAGCTGGGCGATGGTGGTGTTATCACATGGCAGCGACGTTTGTGAGTTCAAGGGCGTTTACGGTGAGGCTTTTTGCGGCTAATCTCAAAGGTATATCAAGAACCCTAACTTTCTTTAAAGTTTTATTCGATGAACATATTGTTTGTATGTTTATGCTTCTCTTATAGTAAGTTCCTTTTTAAGTGATCTAGGTTTTGTGCGAATTTTTTTTTTTTTCGGAAGATGCGATTGCCAAGTGATTAACTGGTGTTCTCTTGATTATTTATAAACTCATCCGTTAATTTTCTTTGTAAAAATGCATCCTTAATATTATGAATGTAAAATTTATTGGTTTTGTCTCTGTTCGCTTATTTTAATTTCATATATAAGGGATGTTATTGGGGAAAATAGTTGAGGTGTTCTCTGATAGTCTATTGAATTGTTGATGTTATTCATGTCTACCAATATGAACAATATACGTATGGTTATAAATTAACGAAAACCCCTGGGAAAACTAGCAGTACACTTCACAAAACCCAGCCAACCCCCCCCCCTAGCAGGAAAAGCGCTCCAATGTTCGATGAAAAGTTTCAATGAATTTGTGCATTACTTTTTTTCAGAAACTTGTGATTTTGGTTGTTAATAACTGAATAAAGCATGATTATTACATTAGTTAATATCAAATTTATATTAACATAGTCTTTTAAGTATGTGATATGCTTAAATGATGTCAGGTGGGTAAATTGACTTGCTTCCGTAGTGCCCACAAGATGTTTGATAGAATGTTTGAATAAATTAGATTTGTGTTTTCCAATGTGAATAATTGAATGAAGCATGGTTTATTCATTAGTTAACGATTAATTTAAATCGGCATAGTATTCCAAGTGTTTGTGAAATGCTTAAAAGATGTTTGGAAAATCGAGATTGGTGATGTATTTGATTGTGTATTTGAAGGCAAGCAGAGATAGATGTCGAAATGATCGGGGTGGTAGAGCATCTTTAACGGTTTGTCGAAAATGCGTCTATCTCTTCATCTATAAATCTCAGAGATGGGAGTGACTTTGGTATTACTCTCACTCTCGCCTTTATCGTTCGTCGAGCTGAGCTAATTTCGTTATTTGTTTTTTTATAGATGGAATGGAACACAATAGTTACCCTGTTGCAAGTCTTATTTATATTGCATTATTGTGTGTATTGATTTATAGAACTTTTTCTCTCTTTCAGTCTTACATCGTTAACTTTTTTTGTAGGGTGCTGATGTCATTTTCACTATATAACCTCATTCAAGATGCTTTTTAATTTTTGAGGTAAACCTTAAAACCAAAATTTTTGGCGTTTTCTTGAAATTCACCTTTTGAATTCTTAATGTCCATGAAGTTTCACATGTGGATATATGAAGTTCCATTCTTTTTTTTTTATCTTTCTAGAGATTGTATTCAAAAGGATCTGATCAGCTAACAAGACCTGCACAACCTATGATAAATTTATTATGTTAATGTAAGTAGCTTTTTCTTATGTTATTATTGTTTGGATTTGAGAGTATTTACGTATCCCTTTGTTCAGTTTATGGCAGGATGTTCAAGTTTGGATGATTCTTTGATGCGATGAATTTTGTTGAATCAATCAAAATTGGTGGTGTGGACTGATCTGGATGTTTTTGAAACTGATTATAGATTATAGTGATTTGTAATTTTGCTTTGATCTCAATAATAAGCTCTTACAGCAACTTTTCTTTATATATAATAAGATTATTTTGACAATGAATGCTCACGAAGATGAATGATTATTATGACTAATGACTACACTTTATATACACATCCACTCTCTGCTTCATTTGTGCAGAAAGTAGCAAAAACTTGGTTCACACTAATATCGTTTAAACTTTAAAGAGACTAAAACTGCAAATTTTGCGCCGGAAAAGGTGGAGGTGCAGGTGCGGGTGAAAAGTTGGTGTACTCTCTACCATCAACAATTCTGTATTCTTGATTTTAGTTTGGTATGATGATGCAAGATGGTCGCAACAACCAAGCCCAGTGAGTAGAACCGGCCGCAACGCGCCGGGTACTACTTCTAGTTAAATCTAATTCTCAAGCTTCAAATCATTGATCTCTATATTTACAAGTTTGTCACTGTCTAATTTCTCTCTAATTTCTCTGTTTACTACTTGACTTCTCATGTTTAGCACATTAAATCTATTTGTATTTGATCCTAACACTTAAAATATATTTAAAAAGGTGTGTACCAGTGGCGGACATACCATATAACAAGGGGTAGTCTCTGCTACCCGGCCTACCCCTTAACGCTTGTCGGTAGTGTAAAAAAACAATTTTTTAACGTTTTTTCAATTTTGCTGTCCCCTTAGATTTTTTTTTTCAACGTTGGCCCTATAATTATTTCTAGATCCGCCATTGGTGTGTATGCAATGGCGGAACCAAGGGGGGTTAGGAGGGTCCGCTGACCCTCCGGCCACCCTCTCGCGTATCAAAGTTTTAAATTGATTTAGAGCTTACGGTGACATTTATTGATACTTTGACCTTTCACTCCTTCAGTTATATCCCTAGCTGAGAGAAAAAATCGAAGAAAGAAGATAAAGTGACCATAATCTATATCTCCGGCAGAGAGTGGCGGCAGTTCTACAGCTCTGTTATTAGGGTTGAGAAAGGTAGAAGAAAGAGAAATAAAGATAATACAACTTTACGTTTATTATTTGGGCCTTTTTAATAGCTAATTTATGACCCAATTGAAAAACCTGATAAGTACTACAAGCTGGACTACTTGAAATTTAATACTTATATTTTATCATATGGATAGGATTTTGTTTGTTTGTTAAGTATTTTAATAATGAACATACAAAAAAACACTGCTGTTAAGTAATCTTTTTATAATGAACTTAAAAAAAACACAAAACAAATATGTATATGTAATAATAGCCTATCTTACCATTAGCAAGTTAAATTGTTATATGGGCCGCAGTACCTCAACCACAAAAATGTAATAATTAATATATGTTTATCGTATGTAAAAGGTACATGTTGACCCCCCAGTTGTAAAAGTCTGGTTCCGCCACTGTGTGTATGCATGTGGATTTATAAAATCTATGTTGTTTATAATAGCTTAATTACTAATCAAATATTATATAATAAAATAGTCTTAACAAAACGAAATAATGAGAACTTACTATCATAATCAAAGTTCTTAACAGTACTGAAGTAGCAAAAGTTGATTAACAAAGAAGTTCGTTTTTGCACCAAAAACTTACCACTTTTTAGGAGGATAATGAAAAGAAAGTATGTGGATTAAATTGTGACTGGTCCCATTAGAGGAACAACTATTAAGTATTAAGAATTGTATAATTGATGATAATATTAAGTAATAAGAATTGTATAGTTATTAGTTAACGATAATATTAAGTATTAAGAATTGTAAAATTAATGATAATATTTTTTTAAATGAAGCATGAATTAAATACTTAGGGGCTGTTTGGCAACATCTGAATGGTTAAGTGCTGAACTAATAAGAGGTCTGAACCATTAAGTGTTGAACCAGTAAGATGTCTGAACCATTAAGAGCCTATATAATGCTTAACCGTTCATAGGTAAACATCTTACCAATTCAGACTAGAGGTCTTAACCATTCAGAGGCAAATGTCTGTACCATTCAGACATCTGCTCGTGAAACAAACAGTCTGAACCATTAAGTGTTGAACCAGTAAGAGGTCTGAACCATTAAGAGAGGTAACAAACAACACCTTAGACGAGGACCTAAAGAATTTGCGAATGAAATAACGTTAACTAGAGCTTTCTATTAGACTAGACGTAATGTAATCGGGATGTGAGACCATGTGTAGTGGGAGGGGAAGATCCTTGGGTGTTTGCGTCATGAGTCAGCAATGGGGCATTATAGGGCGTTTTTTTTTTTTTTTTTCTAAAATGGGTGTAGTGGAGATGTGGGCATTGTGGGGAATTATGTTAATAGGGGTGTAAAAAATTAAATCAAAAAAAGGGTATTGGTCAACCAAAAAGAGAAAAGCTGTCATTGACCAAAGAAAAGAGTGGGGGCGTGGAAAAAAGGACGCTTCTTTGATTTTTTTTTTTGGAAAAACGCCCAAAGGGGTGGTTTGGGGGCGTAGAGGGGCATTTTTTTTTGGGGGGAAAACACCCAAAAACCTCCCACTACGGATGATCTGATAGGATAATGAGTTGGTCGCTCAGTACCGATGGGAACACGATCCCGCCATTCGTAGTACCGAAGATTTCATCCGGAAACATGACAGTGGTGCTGGCCTTTTTGAACACCATCTCTCTCTCTCTCTCTATATATATATAGGGGAATGTTCTATGCAGAACACAAAATATTGCGAGAACATACAGAGCACAATGAATCACCTATTTTTTCAATCCTAAAAAACTAAAAAGTAAATGAAAATGTTGCAAATGTAAGATTTATTGTTTCTTACACTAGAATTCAAAATAAAATATGGAAAATTTTCACTTTTTGTATAACCTGCACATATGTAGGTTAAACTATCAACATGTATGTAAGCTACATGTAGGTAAAAAAATATGGGTTTTATGTATATATAATACACATATGAATGTAAGAAACATAAAATTTAAAAAAAACATGAAACTTAAATCCCAAAATTTAGTGTTTTAGAATTGTTCTATTTGTTGCCGCAATAGTTAGTGTTCTGTAATGATCCTCATCCATATATATATATATATATATAAACGGGATCGGGAGAAAACGATCAAAAGTGTGAGAACGGTGAGAACGCTTCTTGGCCCAACACGTGTCACGCCGCTTAGAAAAGGGCGGAGGGGCTTTTTTGTCCTTTCATCTTCTGCTTTTCCTGTTCCGCTTTTTCCCAATGTTGTTTTCATTTTTGGTTTTTGAGATTTTTGGCGTTAACCAAATTCAATAATTAATGGCGTTTTAATGGTTCCATTGTATCAACATTTTGGCGTTTATGGCGTTTATTCACAACGTATGCCATTGGAGCCCAGGGGGTAGGAAATCTATTTGAATGACGTTTTTGAAGGGGTTTTAAACAAGATGGCTCATTGTTCTATTATTTTTTTATAAACATTTTGGCGTTTGGGTTATCTTGGCGTTTTACAATTGTTGGATTATATTTCAGCCACAGTAAAAAAAATACAAGCGAAGAAAATAAATTAAAAATGATAATCGGATCTCTCTTCACAATATTCACTGTCTTCAGTCTCTCTGTTCTTTAATAGTACAAGAAGTGACACCAAAATATGGCGTTTTATGTAAAACTTAATAAACCCATCGGTTTGATTATTTTGCCTGCTCGTCTGTTGTAGTGGTTTTTTTTTCTGGATGTTTGGGGACATAGATCTATGACGTGTGGGTGGGTTTTTCGCTTTTTCTTCATGTTGATATTCATCTTTATCATCATCCCACTCTTCAGTGTCATTGATCTCTTCTCCTCATCCAAGCCTTCTTCAAGAACAAAAAATAAAAAATGCCATTTGACTAGCATTAGTATCTTTTTCTTGAATTTTTGTCTATCTCATGCAACAAAATCTTACTGAGTTACTTGCCTCTCTAACAATTCATTCAGTGAAACTTGACGAATAACAATACTGAATAGCCAAGAAAGCATATTAGCCATCTTGATTTTTTTGGCGTTTTACAGTGAGTGGTATTTTAGTAGTATTGGCGTTTGTGTTTTTTTTTTTTGATCAAATGGAAGTTGCTGAGATGTATCATTTTATAGGATCTCTTTTTGGCGCGTAAGTTAGGCGGTGCGTTATTATAATAAAGTTTTCGTCCTTTCAGTTACTATTTGTAATTATTGTTTTTGACAAGCTTTATCTCTGAAGTCTGTAACACGTCCCATCTTTCAAGTTTGGCGTTTTAGATTCTAATATAATAAATTTTCCCTATCTTCAGTTTTTCTGATTTGAAGTTACTGTTTCTAGTTACATTTTCAAGTTTGTTTTTTATTTTTTATTTTTTTTGTGTTTTTTATAATACTTTTTTAAACTAATTTTATTATAGTTTGGGAGTTTTTGGTGGGGCGTTTTAACTGGATGATATCGTTTAAACAAGCATTTTGGCTGTTTTGGCGTTTTTATTATATGTGGCGTTTTATTATATACAACAATCAACTGAAAAGGAAAATAAAAAAAAGAATACATAAAAAAAGTTTTTTTATAATACTTGTTCAAAGTCATTTTATGATGGTTTGATAAACGCCAAAGGTGTAAGACATTTGCCTTTTTTGGCGTTTTTATTAGATATGACGTTTTTTATTAAATAACAATCAACTGAAAAAGAAAATTAAACAAAATAAATATTGATCTTCAAATTTTCACTGTCACCAGTCTCTTTCTTCTTTTGAAGCATCTTCACTGGCTGTTTCGACTTTCGTATGAAATCAGCCTCTTTTTCTATAATTTTTGTCCATCTCATGCAGTAAAAATGTTATTGATTTTACACTCTGTCAGCCAAAATGTTATCTTTTTTGGCGTTTACCGATAAAAAGAACGCCACAAAATAAACCATCTTAAAACTGTAAATTTGATCATGCTAAAATCAATAAAGTGTTGCTGTATGGTGTTGGATAACATTGTTAATCCTCAGTTAAGAAATATAACTGACAATGTTGTCCACACCATACAGCTACACTCTATTGACAGCAATATATTTGATGTTTGGGGTTTCTGGCGTTTATCAGTCTAATGGTATATATTAAATATGGCGTTTGGGGTTTTTGTTTTGCGTTTTTTTAATTGAATGTCTGAGTTGTTGTATATATATGATTTTTTGACGGTTTTTTTTAGGCGGGATTTTACTATAATTAGGTTTGGCGTTTTATATCTAATGGCGTTTTTAGCATAATGCTGTGTGATTTTTGTTTTTTGGCGTTTTATTTTCATGAGATGGCGTTTTGTTTGGAGTAGTCAAAAGACGCTTTTACCCTTAATGAAGCGCGTCCACGCAATAAAATTGATGTTATTTACGAAAACGCCACCGCGCCAATCTAGTCCATAGATTGTTTTGATCGGACGATCGTTAAACGTTCTCACCGTTCTCATACTTTTGAGCGTTTTCTCTAAATCCCGACCCTATATATATATATATCTATATATATATATATATATATAATTTCAAAAATGGTTTAGGGATGAGCAAGATGATGAGGATAGATGCCCTTGGTTTGGGGATAAAATGATAGGATGAAAAAAATGATGATGTGGCGCTGACATGGCTTTAGGATAATGGGGAGGGATTCCCTCCATCCTTATGGTGTTATTAGGTGAATTTTGCATAGCTTGTGAATATGTTAAATTAAAATGTACTCTCTGCCTTACTAAACGTTTGTCATTTTAGGGCCACAAGCACATCACTATGACGACTAGTGGCAACGGGTATTGATGGAGTCGCAATGGAGATCCCAATGGACAAGGGAGATGGTGGTGGAGGCGGCGGCGGTGACGGTGTTGGTGCCAATAGTGGTGTCGCATAAGACGGTGATGGGCGGTGGTGGCACTGGCGATGGTGTTGGTTGTTACGTCAGTGGCAAAAGGGACCATTAGGTGGTGGTAATGAGAAACAATGGCCTTAGGCGTTGCTTATCCATTTGGAGTCATCTAATGGTAACAAATGTTTAAAGAGCGACCGATGTTAACCTGTTACTTAATCTAAGTCGAAACAAATTAACCCGTTATATGGTTTAAATAGACTAAAAGTAACCTGGATGTAATTTTTTTACTCAAGTCAACTCATCAATCGATGAACAAGTCATGATTGTCAAGCTTAGCCTCATCAAATATAACATGTTTGGGCTATAAGTGCATCAGATTCCATTATAACATGACAAGTATGTGACCTTTTGAGAAATCTCTACTCATAATTATATAACCATGAGCTAATGGAAGTAGAACTAACAATATCATGATCATGTTAAAAATGTTGTGTGTTTAAATTTGTTGAAATATAAGTGTATAATTAATTAATAGGACAGAAAAAATATACATAAATACATTTATTTTGCAAGTATGTATGTTGTATTGGCCAATATGCTGTTAAAAAAAATGTATGTTGTAGTGACATTTAATTACCAATTTACATGGGAATCATAACATAATTGAAAAATACCCAATAAAGTTTTACATATATGGTAGTAGATTTCTATAAGTAGAAACTCATGAGAATATCTTTTGCTTTGATGAAATGACTCCCCACCACTTCCTCAAACAAGTAACTCTCGGTGGAGTTGCTTTATGCTCCAACTCTTTTATGCTCAAACTTAAGTATGATATCCTTTCCACAAAGTTTTGATACTAAAAGTAATGAAGTCCTTACTAAATTCCTACCTTTTATTATAATTTGTCGGTATACTATAAGTATGTTTAGCATGAAGCTTTTTGGAGCTTCTAGCTTTAAGCTTTTAAGAAAAAGCTCCTACTTAATAAAAAGTCTTGTTTGGTTGAAGGAGCTTGAAGCTTTTAGG
This sequence comes from Helianthus tuberosus, assembly GCA_030545235.1. NCBI lineage: Eukaryota > Viridiplantae > Streptophyta > Magnoliopsida > Asterales > Asteraceae > Helianthus > Helianthus tuberosus. Next base: position 33,931,887 of record CM060354.1, on the reverse strand, counting down.
TTAGAAGCTTGAAGCTTTTGGTTGAACGCTCCTACCAGTAGTGTTTAGAAGGAGCTACAAGCTTTTAGAGAAAAAAATGACTATTTTAACCTCTAAAGATAATGAACTTTTTACTGCACAAACTTTTTAAATTTTTAGTTATATCCATTTTGGTCATTTTATACATTTTATTAAAAACTCAAGCTACTCTGCCAAACACCAAATATATCTAAAAAGCTACAGCTACCCGCTACCAACTTACAACCACTAGCTACCAGCTACTTTTGCCAAACATACCCTGTATATTAACTGTTCTACACATCTTTTTGATATATTTCTTTCAGTTAATGTCACTTGTGAGCCTCATAGTTTTAGGCGTATAAATTTTTATGGTAAATTTTATAATTGTTATTATTATTCTTATATATACACACACTCAAATTTTTATCATTGACATATCCAGTAAAGCTTGAAGGCCGATGTGAACTTGAAATTATTGCTGAGACAAAGCAAATCAAAAAAGGTTTGTTTTATTTAATGGTCTAAAAGCATGAAAGTTGAAACATTGGCCAATTTACAAGAAACACCCTATTTTATGTCCTGATACTTTCATATTGTCTGCAAGAGTGCAAGCAACTAAGAGCATCCACAACGCATGTGGATGTGGCAAGTCTGGAAATCCGGACGTTTAGGTGGCAGCTTGCAATGTGGGTGAAATCCGGTCCCAAATCCTTGTGGTGTGGACTGTGAATTCAAACCAAGTCCGGAAGTTGGTGTGGGCTCTCCTCTCTCACATACAAATATTAAATATATAAATTTAATATTTTTAAAGTTGGTTTGTAGAAGGTTGGTGTTGTGGAAAAATAGGATTTTTTTTTTGGGGGGGAGGGGGGTGGATTTGAAATATGATATGATTAGTTGAGGTGAAAGTTTGTAACAATATGCATGTGGATGTTCTAATAGCGATTGTTTCATCTTTTGCAAAATGACTAACCTACACCTAGTAGGGTAGTGGGATTTTTTTTGCAATGGATGCCTAAAAAAGGTTTGAGCGTACATTTTTTTTATAGAGTAAAGTGCAATTTGCGTCCCTATAATTTGGAGACGGGATCTTTTTAAGTCCCTATTTTCAAAATCCCGCATCATAAGTCCCCATAGTTTACATTTCCTAACACAATACGTCCTTCTGTCGAACGCCCGTTTGTTTGAGCGTCAGATGAAAAGGTAGTTCGGTAATCTCGCATTAAAACCCCACTACACCACTACTTGTTCCGATCACCAGAATCACTACCAATACCATCGCACCACTAGCTATACCACCCACACCCACTCAATGTTGGAAATTTTGGAAAATAATATTATATTATTGAATAATATAATGATTATTTAGTGATTAAAGGCAAATAAATGAGAGATCATAAGTTTTAATTGTGTGTTGGAACTTTAATGTGTGGGAATGTGTTTGTCCCACATTGGTAGAGAGATAAATCTTTTGTTGATTTATATTCATAATTATAATTCCCTACACGAATGTATTTTTATGTTACAAGTCACACCCAGTGGCAGCCGGGAGGGTGCGAAGCACCCAACACGTGCACGCGCCCGGGCCCGGACAAGGGACAATGTAGCGCTTTGATGACACACTTTTCACTTTGCACGCTGGCATCGCCATGAGCCGCTTGGAGCCGCCTTTACATTCCTACTGGTCAAGTTGAATTAAGTTCTTAGAATTCATTATGTCATTGAATTTGAGACTTAATTTTTATTGAATTTTGTATTCAATTATGACTTTTCAACTTTGGAATTTTATCGTATGGTTCAGACAACACACACATCAAACGAATTCCCTAACTTTGCATCTCTACGCACTCTTGTTTCAGGTATATTTTCAAGTGCTAGGCTAATCGCGACAGTACAATTTGCTTAGGCTGTTGTACCCTGGGAAACAGACAGGTTCACCTGGTTGCCCAAAATCTGTTTCAAGGGAAGCGTCTTAAACGTGCCTCAGCCAAAATCTCATCTTTCGTCTATTGTTTTTTTTCTTTGGTTATAATCAGTATAATGTTTTTCGTTCATTCTATTTGTAATTTATAGTACTTTTGTAATGATGTTCAATAGATTTGTTACTGTTCATTTTGTTATTTTTCATTTGTAATGAGTAATTGAAGAACTAATGAATTGATATTTATTTTATTTTTATTTTATGAACAGATGTCCTACACTCACCACCACCATTTACCTCTCTTGAACATCATCACAGTGAACCACCTATCTCCGCTGCAAACCCGTCCACCATCCATAACCACATATCTCCATTGCAAACTTGTCCACCATCCACACCATCGTACCAGCATCTTCCAAACAAGCACCACGATGAATCACCACCTGCAACTTGAATGATAATAATAGCGCGATTTTTTGTTTGTTGTTTATTAGATCTTTGCAACTTGAATATTAATAGCATCAAGAATCTCCCTCTGCAACGACACAATCCCAACATTTCTCACAACCCCTAAATCCTCATAACCTAAATTATCATCCAAACCACACATATTAGACCCCATAACAATAATAATCAAGTTTTGCCCACCCGGTCGAAGCATAACAACAGCATGACCAGTAGGCACTTCCCCAACTTCATCCACATAATCAACAACAACCCCACCACCCACAAACGCATCAATTATCAACTTCCCATGAGCATCTTTTCAGAGCCGACCCACAAAGTAAGTCAAGTACAACAACATTCCACCGCAACTTGAATGAAAAAAGCGATGTGGTATGAACGAAGAAGGTGACCTGGTGTGAATGAAAAAGGTGATGTGACCGAAGGTTTCCGATAAGTGTGGCGCTTAGAGTGTTATGGTTGTCGAAAAAATGGGTGGGTGTGGGTTTCAGGAGTCAGGGTTAGGTGTGGTGGTCCTGATGGTTAGGTGTGATTTTCAATAGATCCAATATCTAAACTTCCTTTTAAAATGGCTAGAACTTGGTCAACGAGATGGCCAAATCTACTATGCCACAAACTGACTTTATTTATACTATTAAAAGACATGTTAATAGTATTTCCATTGTTACTCACAAAATACAAACCATTATCCTGCCTACCAGTCACTAGGATTCTCTTTGATTTCAGATCCTAAAGAGAACATGTACTTTCATTAAAACAACAAACAATTTATTGCCTCTAGCTAGTTTATGTACGGACACTAGATTAACACAATTAGACATATGTTTATCTGTCATAACCATATGTTGGTTAGCTCCTGGGTCTATTACCCAATTATAATCAAAACCAAAGTTCACAGAACTAAAACAGCTAACAAAATTACCACACACACAAGATAAACTTGACCTAATGTCTAAATTAGAAAACTCACCTCCCAAATTTGAATTTTGTTGATTAGTACCATACTTTTCACTCATAAGACTTAGTGGTTTGGAAATCTGCTCAGAGGTAAAGGGTAATTTAGAAAAACTAAAAGCCATGTTCGATTTGTTTGAAGACGTATTATTATTAGTACTACCCTTCCCCATCTAGTTTCCAGATCTCTTTTTAGACCCTTGTGGATACCCAACAAACTAAAAACACCTATCCACAATATGTCCTTAACATATTACAATGTGTACACTTCAAGTTAGTATTAGGACCTCTAAATCCTCTCTTTCTAGGATCAAAGGACTGATATGTTTTGTACATAAAAGAGACATTCTGATTTTTAGTCAACCCACTAGAACCTATATGAGATTCTTCTCTAGACACTATAGAAAAAGCAACTTTAACAGTTGGTAAAGGAAAGGATCCCTGGTTAACATATTAGTTCTTACAGACTGAAAAACATCAAAGCCCCATAAGAAACTGCATTAGTTTAATTAGGCTACTAAAATCATTAAATTCCTTAGAGGCTTGACATGTACAAGAAGGCAGTTGAACCATGGCATCAAATTGCTTCCACATAGTATTTAACCTATGACAGTATTTAGAAACAAAACTACCACTTTGTGTTAGAGAATTTATCTTTGAATATCAAACACCATTGACTCATCTACTTTGTCATATGTCTCTTTTAAATCAACCGAAACTTCTGAGGCAAGTTTTGAAAACACTTGTTCTAAATATAATTCCTAAGATACAGAGTTTAAAATTCAGGATAGAACAACAGAATTGCATCTATCCCATTGTTTACCTAAGGTTTCATCATCTTCAGACGTATCACATTTACTGTCAATAAAACCATATTTGTTGTTTGCTTCTAAAGCAAGTTTCATAATACTAGAACATACAGAATAGTTTCCAGCACCTTTTAGTTTTATACCAACAATTGTTAAAGTACTAGAATCACCGGGATATAAATATGGAGGATTACCAATGTCTAATTTACTTATAAGGGTTTGAGAAGGAACCGCAACATCACCCATTTTAGGCATAAAAGAACAAGATTATACACACAACCAAACAAACAAGATGCTATCACACAAGCACACAGAAGGCAAAGTTGTGCAAGGGGTCAGATTCCAGGTTCTTCACTCAACGATGCCTAGAAAAGTCTTTGCATAGGATCCTTAAATCAGAGTGTGGCTTTCTCTAATATTCAATACTAGTCCGTCTAGCCATTCCAACAAGGAAAAATGTCACAGAATAGTAACTAAGTTTCAAAAGTTTTCTAATTAGGTCACTCGTGTCGTTTTTGTCCCAATTAGATAACTTAACATTCAAATCGACCTATGTCCTTTTTTTCATGTCTCAAGAGAACAATGGAGTATAAGATGCTAGGGTCGGATTATTTAAATATATGAAATTATATTTGTTAAAAATAAAAACACTTTAATTACATTAAAAATTAAAAAACAAGTTAAAATCCACATCATCACTCGACATTAACATCAAATAAAAGTGAAAAAGAAACACAAATCCACATCACCACGGTTACCTATGAAATAGATGAAAAAACTCTTCATTTTAATAAAAATGGATGTTGAGTGACCTGACTGAAACATTTTTTAAACTTGAGTGACATAATTGAAACACTTTTAAAACTTGGTTACTATTCTACAAAGTTACCCCTTCCAACAATGCCTAATCAAGATAAATCGTGTGACAAAAACTAGAGAGTTAGTTTAGAATACTTACAGAGTACTCCGAGGCCGAGCAACCAATAAGAATTCAGAATATTTACAATGATTTTACAAGTGCACAAACCTAGAAGATCGAAGCTAAACCTTCACTTAGGGTTTATCTTTGATCAAGAACAACTTTGTAGATCTCAAGTCCAGATCTACCTTTCGAACATCCAAACTTCGAGTTTCCGAGTTCAAAAACCCTAATCGCCCAAAATCAATCAAATAACCAGTGAAAACAACCAAATCAAGAGCTCTAATAGCATGAAGAAAATGAAAGATCTATTTACAAACACAACATATAGCGATAAAACAATGACCAAAACTTTATTGATTAAACCAAACCAGAAAACACCCCAAATACCTGAGAACTCACCACAATGAGTTCTCAAACAACAATACAAAGATCATATTGAACTGATTAACAGAGTTGAATGATCCATCGAAATACAACAGAAATCACAAAAGTGTGCGTGAGAGAATAAACCCTAACAATCTGAACAACAATAATGTACAATAAACCCTAGCTTTTTCTATTTATACCAGCTGCATCCTAAACTTACACTTCAGTCGTTGCATCTTCTAAACAACTTTTCTAACCTGCACACTTAGTAAACAATTAATAATAACAGTTTTATAACAAGGTTTGTTACAAGTTTGTTATATGAATTATATTTATTTTATACCTTTTAACACTATTTCCAAGCCTTTTTTCAAACGAACTTGCTATGGATTTGCTACGAATTTGGCCATAGCAAATACCTATACCTGTAGTAGTGTTTTTCTATTTATACCATCTGCATCCCAAACTTACACTTCATCTGTTGCATCTTCTAAACTGTTTCACTTTATCTCTTTAACTTTCATGACCTTCACACTTAGTAAACAATTAATAATAACGGTTTTATAATAAGGTTTGTTAGTTTGTTATAAGTTTGTTATATGAATTATATTTATTATATACTATTTCCGAGCCTTTTTCAACGAACTTTAGTTATTTGAACATATTGCATTTTCATATCTGAATCACACATAAGGCTCAATCGCTACACAATATGAAGGTTGTTTATATCAAAGGGATTAAGTATGCTCCTTTGTTAGAACATCTCTAGAAGTTCACCCTCTAAAGTCACCATAAGCCAACGCTTAAGCACAAAAAGATTGAACATCCGAAGAAAAAAAGAAATATAAATAAGATGAATAAATATATTCCAATTGTTTTCTCAATTTGGTGATGAACAGAAATTTTTAAGATTATATATTTTAGGCATTATATCTTTTGGACATCATAAAATTATATTGTGTGCAGTTTATTTCAATCATAGGTGGCTACGGTTCGGTTTCAAACCGTGAAACTGCCCAAACCGTTCATTGGTTTGGTTGGTCGGTTTTTTGCTCAACTTTAGGTCGGTTGGTTTCAATATTTTGAAATCATAGCGAACGATTTGATTTACGGTTTATACAAAACCAACCGTATAAAACCGAACTTGACTATAAGCACTACAAGAATGGACCACCTTTAGCGGCGACAGCTGTCGCCGGTATTGATGACATTTTTCGCCGCTATTGACTTTTAGCGGCGACATGTCACCGGTAAAGGGTCGCCGGTATTGATCGGCCGCTATTGGCCTGTTGTCGCCGCTAAAGGTCACTGTCGCCGGTATTGATCTTAGACCTTTAGCGACGACATGTGGCCGCTAAAGGGTCGCCGGTATTACTCATGGCCGGTAAAGGTATAAGGCAATAGCGGCGATAGGTGTCGCCGCTAAAAGTCTTTTTTTAAATGCAGCAGCTGTATATACAGCACCCAGCCAGTTTTACGGCCGAAAAACAGAACCTACCTATATCAAACAACGCAAACATACGCCATGAACATATACTAAAGGTAATATAATTAAAAACTACGTTTAAGTCGTACATTATAATCCTACAATGTTTAATTAAATCATACATTAAAAACAACAAGTCACTCGTCGGAATCATTATCGAATAAGTCATCAGAATCGTAGTCGTTTGACTTTCCTTTTCCTTTTCCTTGCGAAGCAAGATAGTTGTTAAGTTGGTTCAAAAAGGACGGGGTTTGGAACAAGCTGTTAACAAAATCCTACAATAATAGATATCAAAACGTATATTAGCATATTAATTAACGCTACCAACATATATTTAACAAGGAAACATGCGTTCGTTTGTCATTTTATAAATTGCGTAGTTTACCTCGGAAAAGGGTTCTTGCGTCCGAGCTTGATAAGACGACATGTTCGAGGACGTGTTGGAAGAAGGTTTAGGTCCCATCCCGCGGTACCATCCTCGCCGCTCTCCCAACGCTTCCTGATACGGGGCAATTGGAGGACCATCACCGCTCCATTCATTTGTGGCCTGTTGTAAGTTCTGCTGTATTTTACGAAGATGATTATATATATATTTGTTATAGAAAATAATACTTAAAAGAAATACTTACGTAATTTTGTTCAGCAACTGGATCAACCCAATTCCCTTGATTGTCCGTGTGGGTTTTAGCATACATAGGTACCCAATCCATATCATGTTTTACATTAAACTTATTTTAGACATTAAATAAACAAAAGCTTACACACACGCACACATACATAAAACATTACACACCCAATCCATATCATGTCCCGGAAACCTTCGATGGTTCTCAACCAGTTATCATAGGGCATATCCGCGGGATGGTATGCCCTTGCGCTCTCAATATCATTGTAACCTCCCTTGCTCTTAAATAATTTTTTAGCATCGTGTTTGCGGTCAGAGTACCGCTTCATATGCACACTCCTAATACCACCCGTCAAGTTTTTCGCCTCTAAATCACGTTCCACTTCATCAAAATTGAAATTTTCCTACGAATTAAATAAAAAAGTTAAAATATTATATATAAATTAGATTTAACGATGGCTACAAAATCGCCGTAAACGGGCCTTTAAACGGCTGCAAACTCAGGAGCAAACGGCTGCAAAATCGCTGCCGTTTGCGGATGCGTTTGTAGCCGTTTAAAGGTGCATTGACGGCTGCAAATGTGCCGTTAAACGGCTGCGAATTCGCTGCCGTTTAACGGCGCATTTGCAGCCATAAACGGGCCTTTAAACGGCTGCAAATGCGCCGTTCAAGGGCTGCAAAACGGCTGCGATTTCGCACATGTATGGTAACGGCGCATTTACATGTGCTTAAATATTTGATAAAATTTTATGCATATAACTTATTTACCCGTAAGTGGTTCATGAGGGCATCCTTATGCGATTGTGAAACGTTATCCCATCTAATTTTATCAAACGGGATGGTCCGCCACATATACAGGTCGGCCTCCCTTGAAAACAAATCTCTTGATTTACCAACGGGGGTATACGTCACCTGTCTGTCAAACGTAAGCGATACCCCCCCCCCCCCCGCTTTTACCAGACGCCGTAGTTTCTCATTTTTGGCTTTCCCCCGAACCCTCTTCGGGGGAACCGCTGCAATTAAAACAAAAATAATTAGTAACAACATTTATAATATATAAAATATAAGGACTACAAAATAATTTAGTAAAAGACTTACTGTCAGTCTCATACGTGCCACTAAAATGACCACCAGGAGGCGGTGGATCACCAGCGCCGTCACCCCCATGTCCCCATGGGGCCACATCCGCCATCAGATGTGCGAATATAAGCAATATCGAAAACATAATCTCTAAAAAGTTACAAATGTTACAGCATGTGTATCTACTAGAAATTAAGGGAAAGTACAACAAGTGTAACTCAAATTCAAATAAATATTTCAAACAAGTGTTTATCAAATACAAATTAATATAAATTACAATAACTTTTCTTTTAGTCAGGCTCCACATAATCGAGATCGTCCTCATCACAATCAGCCTCGACCTCATCACAATCAGTCTCGACCTCAAACACTTCATCGACGGTAGCCGTTGGGGGATCAACTTCAATTGAAGGCTCACCCGCAGTAACATGAGAAGATCCAATTTGAAAGTATTGGGTCAAGTCAATAACAAGTGGACAGTCAGATGAAGAGTTGTTGTCGACAACGTCAATATCTTCAAAGCCTTTGTCAACATTTTGAACCTTATTGACGCGGTCATCACTTAATAGCCGATCCCAAATTTTTCGATGATTAACATTTTTGACTACCCACCTATGTTTATTTTTTTGGTTTCGAGACGTTTCTTGGATGAAGAACACTTGTTTGGCTTGCGAAGCAAATATGAGTTGATCGTCTTTGTCCCATTCATGTTCAGTGCTTATACTGGTGATATTATTGTCATGGTTTACACCCCTTCGAGTATCAAACCACCGAAATAGGACAGTTGAATAATCATTTGTATAACGTAACTCAATAATTTCTTCTAATTGGCCATAAAATTTCACACCGTTCTCTCTAACCACTTCCACCCCATAGTTTTGCGTTGCGCATTTTGCATCACGTTCAAGTATCTTAAACTTAACACCGTTGACTATGCAAGCAGTGTAAGTGTAAGCAGTCATCTTCGCACAAATTGAAAAAGCATACAAATCCGGGTGGAATTCTGGAGAATTTTGTGTTTTCATCGAATGGACCTAACAAATATAGAGTAATAATGTTTGTTATATATGTATTACCTAGCAAGTGTAGAGTAATGAGTGTTATATATGTATTATACCTTATGGAGAAACCATCCCGGAAATTTGGTTTTAAGATCATCTTGGGGATGTGTATGTTTGAATTCACTACATTGATCACAAATATAAGAAAGGAATGAAAAATACCAATTAACATATTATGAAAAGTTAAAGATAGAAACACTCACTTCATGTACTCCCTAACTTCTGCGCAGTTTTCGAGGACAAACTATTCCATCTTGCTTTTTTCGATGAATGATAGATATTTGTTCTTTGTTGCGCCAACAGGACGACATTTGGACTCAAACACCCATAACTTTCTTTTTTCAACAACGACATCATCGTTTCTATCTGGGCGATTGAACTTAGTCTGAACATCTTTAAGGTACATTGAACAAAATGTTAGAGCTTCTTCAAACACATAACCTTCAGCAATACAACCTTCAGGCCTTGCCGGGTTTTTGACATTGTTCTTTAGTTTTTTCATGTACCTTTCAAATGGATACATCCATCTAAAAGCTACTGGACCTCCCGCAATCGCTTCATCAGGTAAATGCACAAGTAAATGAACCATAATGTCAAAAAACACAGGTGGATAGATCATCTCTAACTTACATAAGATGGTAACAATGTCGTCCTTTGCTTTCTTCATATCATCCACCGATAGTGTTCTAGAGTAAAGTTGTTTAAAGAACATACAAAGGTCTACTATTGGTGTAGATGTATCTTTAGTCAAAAGCCCTCTAACCCCAATCGGTATCAAACGTTGCATGAGGATATGACAGTCATGAGATTTCAACCCGGTAATGTTAGCATTGTTATCTGTCACCCTCTTACTGATATTAGATCCAAACTCATCTGGTAGTTTAACATTTTTTATAAACTGACAAAAAAGTTTTCGATCATCGGACTTGAATGAGTACTTTGGGTGGGGACTTAAGAACTTGCCACCCGATTGTTTCAGCCATTGTGTCGGCCGAATGTTTAGTTTTTCCAAGTCGGACCGCACATTTGGCGTGTCTTTGCTCTTATCGTTCATTAGAAAAGTACCGAGCAAGCTGTCGCACACATTTTTCTCTATATGCATCACATTTAAGTTATGTTTCAGCTGCAGAGAAGACCAATACTCAAGTTCAAAAAATATGTTTCGTTTGGACCAGTTCAACTCGAAATCTGACCGGGTTATCCTCCCACCTCCAAAAGCTGGATGCTTGCCTGGTAGACGATTAATTAAACGACCGAGTTGAGCTTCTATGTCAGCTGGGCTAAACTGTCTCGGAGGGTCTCGTGTCTCGGGTCTCCCGTTAAAGTCGAGACTTGTTCTCCAAGGATGGTTGGCATTTAAGAACCTGCGATGACTAACATAAGCACATTTACCAGTTACACGTATTGAAGGAGTGTCTTGGTTACAAGTTGGGCATGCCATGTAGCCTTGTCCGCTCCAACCTGATAGACTACTACGGGCTGGAAAGTCATTTATGGTCCATAACAACGCCGCCTTCATTGTGAAGTATGTGTTTGTTGCTGCGTCTTTAGTACATACACCTGTCAGCCACAATTGCTTAAGCTCATCCACTAACGGTCTAAGGAAAACGTCCATGTCTTTCCCAGGTGATTTAGGGCCAGGAATCAACAAGGTCAACATGAATGTGGACTCTCGCATGCATAGCCAGGGAGGCAGATTGAATGTGGTGAGTATAACCGGCCACGTGCTATGAGTTGAGGATCCACTACCGTTGTTAAAGGGATTAAAACCGTCAGCTGCAAGCCCTAAGCGAACATTTCATGGCTCCATCGCGAAGTTTGGGTACTTTGTATCAAAGTCTTGCCATGCAGATCCATCAACTAGAGGACGCATAGTCCCATCTTCCGATCGTCCGGTACTATGTCATATCATATATTTCACTGTGTGCGTTGAACAATACAAACGTCGTAGTCTAGGCGTCAAAGGAAAGTATCGTAACACCTTATGAGCCACCTTCGTGCCTTTTGTGTCTTTATCGACCCATCGACTCTCATTACAAACGGGACAATTTTGTAAGGACTCGTTTTCTTTCCAAAAGAGAGAACAATCATTTGTGCACACATCTATCATCTCATATGCCAAACCAATCTTCTTAAATGTCTTTTTAGCTACATAATACGAAAGGGGAATCTTGTTGCCTTCTGGCATTGACTCTCGCAACAACGAGAGGATATGATCTACTGCTTCATTAGTCAAATGGTGCATATCCTTTATATTCATAAGCTTTGCTAAAAAGTCAAGAGAAGAAAACTTGGTACAACCATGATATAATTGTGTTTCAACTTCCTTTACTAGGTCTTCAAAATCATCATCAACACCACTACTATCTCCATTCGAGTTCTCTTGGTTAAAGTATGTATCTTCTTCCATATGCTCCCCCTTAACGTCTTTAATAACGTTTCCCATACCGTCTTGTGGCGCAACATCGTTTACTTCTGCACTTGGAGTCGTGTCCCTGTGATAGGTCCACTTCGTGTATTCCTTCAAAAAACTGTTAATACGCAAATGGTATTTCATTTCTGCCATTTTTATTAAGCCGTAATTTTTACATTGGGTACACGGACATCTAACTTCATCGTGGTTTTTTATCACTCTTTCACACATCTCGATAAATGACTAGAGTCCTTGCTTGTAGTGAGGTGAATGTGTAGGTCCGTTTTTCTCGGAGGATCCGATACGTAACATATCCTTGTTTATCACAAACACAATCGCGGGTGCGGAATCCCCGTGACGGTGCAAACCAAACACAATGTAAAACACACGCGTAACCAAAGATTCAATATCTATTGATTAGGGATGAGTACAACCACAAACATATACAAACAATGTTTACAGACTCTTTCTAAGTCTCTTTGTGCTCACTCATGGAGTTTCACAGTGGTCTCATAACTAAACTGATAAACAACTGAGCTATTTATACTGACCAACGGCGAAAACCCTTTGGACGAAAACCATGTGTGACGAAATCAGGGATTTCGCCACACACACACATAATGACGAAAACAGGGGTGTTCGCCATCACAATATTGACGAAAACTCTTAGAGTTCGTCATGTATCTTTCATGAAGTCTTCATATGATCATCATGCCATCATCATGACATCATCATGGTGATGTCATGGATGATGTGTCTTCAGGAATGGCCGCGGCTCTCCGTGCTTCGCGTGTCGAACTCTGGGGCGCACGACAGAGGAATGTCGCTACGTCGGGCTTGAGCCGAACCTAACCGAGTCGAACCGAACAGAATCGAACCAAGTCGAGTCGCGTCCACATAAAGTGTACCAACAGAATGACGTGGGGAATCAATCCAACTTTTATCGATAGGCATTATGCAACTGAAAGAAAATCTAATTTAAGATTAATAAGACAAGGGTAGGCTGCTAAACCCACTTTTTGAACACTTTATCTCATATGTGAATGTGTATTGCATGATTGTTTGTTTAAGAAAAATTCGGCAGCATTTCCTCTTAGCTCCCAAGTATATATGTAATGATATATATACCCGAGGAGCAAAGAGAAAATGATAACCGAATCCTTCTTAAACAAACAATCATGTAATACACATTCACATCCTAAATGAGATAAAGTATTCAAAAAACAGTCCCAAGATAAATGGGGACAACCCGAAATTAATTTCTAAATCAATTTCGGGCGGGTATTTCTAAGCTCGTTATGTTTAAAATGTTTAATTCAAACACGGGCACAGTTTTTTAAGATTGTTATGTTCTTAATGATTGTTTTAAATTTTGGGCGGAACGTTATGTTTTAAATCATGATTTCAATTTCGATTGGGTATTTTCTTAGCTCGTTATGTTTGAAATGATGAATTCAATATCAGGCACGATTTTTTAAATATGTAATGTTCTTCATGATGGTTTAAATTTTGGCGGGTATTTTCTTAGCTCCTTTTGTTTTAAATGGTGATTTCAATTTTGGCGGGTATTTTCTATGTTCATTATGTTTTAAATGATAATTTTAATTCAATGAGGGTATTTCCTAACTAATAGATATCTTTCAAAGTTAAATATAAATGTTTTCAAACCTAAACACAAACATACTAATTATCAAACTTAAACTTTTTTTTTTCAAACCTACACATAAACAACATTCAAATTATCATCTTAAATATATTTTTTTCTCAAACCTAAACATAAACATAGAAATTATCAACTTAAACATATTTTTTTTTTCAAACGTGACCATAAACATATAAATTATGAAACTTGACCATAATTTATGCACATTAACACATACTTTATACATACTTACATACACAAATTTACATACTTTATACACACATATTAACATACTACCAACACACATACATACTTATAAAACACATGTACATACTTACACATACACATACATACTTACAAACACATATTTTGATCAAAACCACAAAATTTATACATACACATTTGCATACTTTATACAAATATACATACTAACATACACATTTTTCACCAATTGCAAACATTTACATGCACAATTATTCATCATTTACATACACCTACATACATACATTCAATCATAGACTTACATACCCACATACATGCTTACATACACCTACATACACAAATACATACACCTACACCTACATATACTCATTTTCACCAATTACACCTACATTATACATTTTCACAAACACTTACATACAAATATACATCCTTACATACACCTACATACACATACATACACCTACATACACAATTACATACACCTACATATACTCATTTTCACCAAATACACCTACATTATACATTTTCACAAACATTTACATACAAACATACATTCTTACATATACATTTACATAACTAAACAAAAAATTATTCAATTTCTAAACTTTGAAAAAATTCATATAAAACTAACCGTAATTTCAAGCTTTCAAGTAGATGTAGACCGCTGAGACGAGGTGGTGGCCGGAGAAGTGATGGTGGTGACTGGAGAGGTGATGGTGGTGATCCGAATTTTCTTCCATAAACATAAATATACACAAAAACGAGCAAAAATTAAAGTCTATAACATGTAAATAACAAAATAGAGAAGAGATTTAACAAAAAATAAGTTAAACTAACAGATTTGGTGAAAATACGCGGTTCTCCGGCGGTATGATGAAGAGGTTTGGGGGGAAAAGTGAAGGAGGATGGAAGAAATGGCGCTGTATAGGACTTTTACGGAACGAGTATTACCGGCGACGGGCTGTCGCCGCTACTGGTTCGTTTGTCGCCGCTATTAGGTTAACCAGGGTTAACCATGATAAGATATGTGTGGCTGGGGATTAAAGTGGGACACCTACCTTTAGCGGAGAAAATCTGTCGCCGCTATTGATCCTAACATGTCACCGCTATTGCCTTTTTAATCCCCAACCGTTAGATCAGGATAATGATCAACGGCTGGGGTTTGGTTTCATACTTCGTGACGCGGATCGACCAATAGCGGCGACAACTGGCCTGTCTCTGCTAATGGTGTCGCCGCTAATAGTATTCTTTTCTTGTAGTGAAGAATTTGTTATGCTTTTTAGTAAATATTTCATATTATATATAAATTGTTTTTGTAACTACATTAATGTAATGGATGACCCAACGTGTATGAGAGAAAAGTGGTCTAAGTCATTTTCAAATTCTTACATTTTAGTACTCGACAGTCGACCATCATCTATTAGTTTTTTAATTTCAAATTTTCAAACATAAAAAAGTAAAGAACATCCAACACCTTTCTTTGATGTTTCTGGACATAAAAAAAGTATACCTGGTTATTTTAGACGACTAGTTTTAAGGATGGTTGTAAATAAGGTCTCCAAAGCCAAGTACTCTTCGAGTAGTTGCCACAAGGTAGTCTACTAATGCAACTTTTTTCAACTCCGCCTAATTACTCGGAATCGATCAAAAGCGGTCAACCTCGGCCAGAATCGGATCTAGTATATCAACTCGGGCCGAGTTTGACTTAAAAAATGAATAATATTATCTATATTATCATATTAAAGAATGAATATCATTTTCACGTACATATTTCATTATAAATATTAGTAAATTTATGTTATTTGACATATTTATTTTCGAAAACTAATTTCTTTATAATTTAACATGTCCAAGGACTCCCCGAGTACTTTCCGCCTAGGCCGAATACTCTCATCTCAACTCCCCGGTCAACCGACTAGGAGCGCTTAACGACTTTTACAACCATGGTTTTAAGCGTCTTTTTATAATTTTGGAATGCTTTTATGACATTCAGGATTGTGGACAACTTGTTTTACAATTTTTTTTTAAATTTGTTTGATAACTTTTTAAATCTGCAAACTTCACTTATATATATAATATCTTATTTTAGACATCTTATTTAAATGCCAAATGAGCCAAAACCTTGAAACTAAACCGAAATCAAACTGTTATGAGCGTCTTAGTTTGGTTTGGTTTAAGAGTTATATGGTTTGGTTTACGATTTGACCTAAAACCGTAAAAAGCAGACTGTAAACACCCCTAATTTCAATTAAAAATGCTTGAAATAGAATAATATGCAAAGTTTTGGGAATTGAATTATAACTTGCAATTATCTTTTATTACAAAATTTTTTTTTATAATAAATTGAATAATATTTTATAATCAACATTACTGATTACAAATATATATATATATAATAAATTGAATAATATTTTATAATCAACATTATTGATGAATTACTACGGGGATCTCAAAAATAATATTTAACAATAATTTGAAAAGTACGATCCATCCGTAGAAACCAAAATGAACAGTTGAAAATGCATCATCTCTAAAATTGTGGTAATTGAGGCTGCTAATGCATAAAATATAATAAAAAATTGTCGGTAATCCGTGTCTTATATCTCTAAACCGTTAATAATCTGTAGTTTGGAATTGGTAATAAAAACTATTGCAATCCCTAAACCGTTAATAATCTGTAGTTTGGAATTGGTAATAAAAACTATTACAACCGGATGTGATCCAAACTCCTGTTGTTAGTAAGCTTGCTAAACCGTCTGAAAATTAGCAATTAAGTTTCTATGACGGTTGATTTTCGTTGATGATATATGGGTTATAACGTACGCGTTTGGAAAGCTAGAAACGAATTTATTTTGCCAACAAGCGTCAATTCCAAGACAGATGAGGACATCAAATCGACGGACAACCTATGGGTGAAGAATATATATCTAAATGGCGTAATATTTTTGCTAACAAGTGTCATTTCCAAGACTGATGAGGACATCAAATCGACGGGCTACCTATGGGTGAAGAACATATCTAAATGACGTAATATTTGGGTGGATAGATTGGTGTATGTTTAATTTAGATTTTGATCGTGTATTGTAATGACGTTTTTGTAGTAGCTTCTTGCTAGATGTTTTGGTTTTTCCTTTTCTTTAATAAAATTGTAGCCATTCCAAAAAGAAAGTGTGCGGATAGCGGTGAAGTCTTTGTTTCTAACAAGGGTGTAAATGTGTCAAGCGGCTCGTGAACTACCCTAGATCAATTCGCACAAAGCTCAAATCATGCCAAGTTTAAACGAACTTGAGCTCAAGCCTAAAAAACAAGTGTGTTTAATAACTGAGGCCGAACGCGGGCTTCACTTATCAAGTTTGAGTTGGCTCTTAGGTCTAAACAAACATATTATTTATATAATTTTTATTTATTATATTAAATATATTCATATAATTATAATAATACTTCATATATAAAATTACTAAAAATACTAATTAATATACATTATGTTATGTATATATATACAATTAAAAATGTATATAAATTAAATTATAAACGAGTCGAAATCTTGAGCTTGAAGACCACTCATGGCCCATGGACTGGGCTTAGTTAATTTAGAAATAGAGCTCAAAACAAGCTGAGCTTTAGCTTAGACGAGTTTTAGGCTCGACTTGACCCGACTCGTTGACACCCCTTGTTTCTATATATACCTTTGTGTTCAATCATTATTATACAATGAACTTTGTAAACTAGGAATGTGTTAATTTTAGAATGGCTTAGATTAGGTTTTTAATAAGTCTATTCATGTAAACTGAAATTAATATAACAATAGGGTTAAATAAATCAAAACAAATTAATACACTGCAAACCAATACAGTTAAATAAAAGTCATAAAATTAGCTTACCTTGATGAGATGGTTTTATTAAGAATCATGCACTTTTTGCATATTATAAGATATGCTATTTTTGTATCTATCTTTTTCAAATGTAACAAAGGTCTAGACCAAAAAAAAATGATTTTCCCTCTCTTATAAATAATTTGATAAAACACCAATCATTTGTCCGATTCTATATATGACAACTAAAAAATGACAAAGATTAATATGGAGGGAGAGAAAGTGGTCTCCTGCATGAACCCTACAAATATATATATATATATATATATATATATATATATATATATATATATATATATATATATATATATATATATATATATATATATGACCATGCCACACTGATTTCTTACAACTCTAGTGACCAAAAAACACATTTGGTCACAAATAAAAAGCTTCCGGTTTAACAAATGGCAAGACTAACATCAGATCATCCTCTGGTGATTGGGCGGATCGTCGGCGATGTTGTCGATAGCTTCGTTCCAAGTGTGAATATGTGTGTAACATACAACTCATCAAACCAAGTGTACAATGGTCATGAACTGTTTCCTTCTTCTGTCACTGTTAAACCTAGGGTTGATGTTCATGGTGGTGACATGAGGTCCTTCTTTACACTGGTATGTACACCACCTTCTACTTTTTAACTCAATAATTATTTGTGAAAAAAAAATGGTCAAAGGACATCTCAAAGATGTCCTTGATTCTAAATGTGGTAACAAACCTAAAAATTAATAATTTGATTCTTCTAATGGGGTAATTAGGAATCTTATCTAGCAAATATGCTTTTTATTTTCAGATAATGACAGATCCAGATGTTCCTGGTCCTAGTGATCCATATCTCAGGGAGTATTTACACTGGTAATAATAATAACAATAATATTTTTATTGTTGTCATATATTATTATTAGTTAACCAATATTTTTTATGTTTTTAAACGAACAAATCAAGTATTTTTTTTGTAATATTACAATTTTTATTGGTTTATTTTATCATGCTCAAATTTCCCTGAAACCCTAATGGTAACTACAGTACTTCACAAAATAAAGGTGTACGTTATAGTGGGTGTTCAGACTTCATGTCTCTTGTGTAAATGCTGAAATGATATCATGAATTTTTGTACTTCACATAAACATGTGGAAAATAATTATTAGCACATGTCTTAATTCATTTCCTAAAAATTTACAAGAACTTTTTAACTATTTCGAAATGACAGGTTTGGTTATCACCATTTGCCAACCTCTAACTCGAATAATCATTGACACTAATAGACATCAGACCATGTGTAGTGGTTTAGCTCAATAATACCCCCACCATGGGGCGTTTTGCGACACGTGGCAGTCCAGTTAGCATGGGACATTATTGGGGGTTATTGCAAAAGTGCCGTAGTGGGAATAATGCCCAATAACGCCCATGCAATCATTTCACAAATTTTTTTTTTAATTTAAAACATAAAAATCTTCATTAATTTAAAAAAAAATTACACTACTTGAAATAAAAAAAAAACAGAATAAAAAAAATCGAAAAAAAGCCGAAGGTGGGAGGCACGAACAGAGTGGCGCCACTCAAGTAAGCCGCGTACGTTAACATGCTCGGGTCCATGTCTTAAAGGTTAAACGGGTGTTGCGGTTGGGTTGTGTTCGGGTTCATGGGTCTTGCGGGGACACCAAAGGGGGGTCGGAATGGATGCATGTTTGTATAAAATATAGAAGAAGTATGAGAGAAAGTGTGAGTTTTTTTTATAAAAAATAGGAAAAAGTGGGTAGTATATATATAGTGGGTAAATTTTGGAATTTAAAAAAAAAATTAAAGAAATGACCGTTTGGCAACGGTCACCTCTTGCCCCAATGCACAATTCAGCGTTTTATATAAAACGCCATTTGATTTTTTTTCAAAAAAAAAACGCCAAACAACGCCTATATGTAATGGGGGGGGGGGGGCGTTTTTCAGCGTTTTTTTTGATTTTTTTTTTTTTAAAAACGCCCCACTACGGGGGGTCTTACAGTATATTAAAGGTTTATGAAATAACTAAAATACTCTTGTTAAATAATTTGAGAAAATATAAATAAATTTTAAACAAATAAAAAATCTACTAAAAACCCAAATCCCTTTCCTCCCCCAACTCATCATCTTTGTTGCGCATGGCCATTGACAGACACTCCCAACGACGGTCCATGTAACTTACCTAAAATTGTGCGAATTTGTTAACTCATTCACGACCCATTTAACAAGTTAACAACTTGATCACAATTTGCCAACCTCTTTTGACTTGTCAACAGTGGCGGAACTAGAACTTCAACTCAGGGGTATCCCAAAATATTTTAGGGTGTCCTCGTACTTGTTCAGGGGTGTCCTTTGTATAAAAATCGGAAAAAAATTTTTTTTTTACACTACGGGTAAAAACTTGAGCCGTAGCCCGGGCTACGCCCGATTGCACTTAAGGTCCGCCCCTGCTTGTCAACCCCTTTAAATTGATCATTTAAATAAATGACTTACATGACTCTAAATATGTACGGGTTTAATTTGATATATTTATAAAAAATAAAATAAATATATGGTTCGTGTTTAAGTTTGTTAATTTTCTCACTAATCAATTAATCATTTAACCCGCCAAGAGTAACACCACTAGTGTTACAGATGCATTGCTCACATGTTAATGTGTTGCAATACAAAACTTATATATTCACTAGAGAGTAAATTTAATATGAGATATATTATATATATTTTTTCATAAGGCAACTTGGTGATTATATTTGTACATTTATATTTGCATTTTATATATTTTACTGTTAAATATCATTCCAATCACTAAAAAATTATTTGTGAAATTTGTTTGTTAAATAAGAAGAATCTGACATTTTGGTGGTGAGATATGACTTTGGGACCAATAGGTCCTGGGTTCGTTTCCCACAAGGGGGTTTTCCCATGTTTATTAGGTTTCCTCCTGAATTGGTGTTGCATTATGCCTAGTGGAGATGGATATGATCGGGTGGTTCCTCTGGTGGTACGATGATACTCCAGTGGTCCGTCAGTGATCCAAATTTGCCGTTAAAAAAAAAAGAAGAATCTAATTCCGAAATTTTAAATAGTACGAGAAATATATATATTTGATTTCACTTTTAGTGATAACTTGGTTTTAATTATATTTGATTTCACTTCTAATGACAACTTAGTTTTAATTAACCCAGCATATAAATATTATATATACTTATATTATTTGTTTCCATATAATTGTAGGCTAAAATAATTTATTTTCTAAGGCTATACGGTGGATTTATCACGCTAGTAAGCAAGAGACTTTATTGTTAACTTGATCGATGTGGAATAAAGCACCTTTTAAAACTATGACAGAGACCATGTAACCTCCTTTGGCATAGGCGAGGTGGTATTGGGGGCACATAAAGTTGAGGTGGCTGGGGGCGTTGCCCACACCGTCCAGCCTAACTATGTTTATTGCGATCAATTAGCATTTCTTTTGTTTACATAATTAAATGATAATTTTCAACAAGTTCATCTCTATTATCATGTTGAGATACACAATATAACTTGTATGCTGTTTTATTTTTATGTATCGTCAAACACATCTAAGAATATATGATCTTGACTTATCTTTTAAGAATTTATTTTATTATTTTGTAATTTCACATGTTTTAAACAGTACTATATAGAAGAAGAAAAAAATTGTCTTAGTATAAGTAAATACTCGCATACATAAAAAAACACATGACACACATGTGTATGTATGTATGTACACGTACCATATAGTGATTGAAGGTTGTTTCAAACTGAAATTCTAGTAACTTCCTAGATTTGGTAAAGAAGTAACGGAGCTAAAAGTTGATAACTAACCAAAAAATATATATGTTGCATGTACATTTTTATTAAGCATAAATACCCATGAAATATTAAATATAAATAAATTGGTATATTACAATATTATCCTTAACACGGAATTGACACTTGTCTTCTCTTTATTTCTTTCTTTTACAGGATAGTTACTGATATCCCAGGCACCACTGACTCTTCTTTTGGTATATTCTTCTTTTTCATCATTCAAACATCCTCTTTTACTGTTTTTTCATTGATTATCAACATGCATCATAATATAATGAAAACATATGACAAAAATTAAATAATATATTCATAAAATTTAACATCAATTATATTCAATATACCGGTTGGGTGAAGTTAGTAAAAAAATATGGTTATGCCGAGTGAGCTGATCTAGCTTAAAACTTTAGGGCTATTCTAAAAAAAATTATCAGGGGTATGTTTTGTATAAAACTGGAAAAAAAAATTTACACTACGTAGACGGAGTTAAGGGGTAGCTCGTGCTACCTTTACTTGTACACTACCTCAACCCTGGTTATGCCATAACAATCAACCACGACCCAAGGTCTCTAAGGGAAACGTCCACAACGACAAACTACAACTCTTATCCTAGCCATGTTACAAAGTCTTGTAGCCATGTTGTTGCCCAACAGATAGTTGCTGCAATTCCTAATATTTCGAAACTATTTAGAAACTTAATTTGAATTTGATTCAAACTTTAGTTTTTTTCTAGTATAATCTGTAATAAACACCCATAGTTCATTCATGTGGTAAAAGAATGGTGAACCCACAAACGTACTTACGTTTTCATATCATCAACTATTTTTATATCATAAAAATAAATATAATATGATTAACAATAAAATATATTACATACTATAATTAAATGATGTATAGTATATTAAAATATTATATAATAATTAAGGGAAAAATTAGAAAGACAATAAATTAAACATTTATATATACAGTAAAACTCTTTTCAGCTTGTTGACGGGTTGATGGATTTCGAGTTGACAACTTAGGGATTTAAATTCTTCAACCCGAACACGATCCATAATTCATGCCAATAATAACAACCCTAAGCCACACACAAGTAAAATCACATGGCTTGATCACTACCCATTAATTTAAATCACCCAACTTTAATAGGGGTTCCCTCTATTTAACAGGTAAATTGTTAAATCCCGCTAGATGTAGGTATTTAAAAGTAGGTTTGTTTTTAAATAACAACCTTAAGATCATGTGTAGTGGGAGGAGAAGATAATGTCCTCACTTTTGGGTGTTTTGTGCCATATGACGGTCCAGTCAGCATGTAGGCATTATAGGGCATTATCTTAAAACGAGTGTAGTGGTACAATGTCCTATAACCCTCCATAACCCCCATTCAATCATTACCCATATTTATACAATATTTATACATCCAACCGTGGAAGGGTCTGATTGGCCCAAGATTTCTCCACCCGGCGTTTAATTTGGAACGCTCCAACCCAAATTCGCAACAAAAACGCCCCTGGAAGTGGTGGAAGGGCGTGATTGGCGTTCTTTTTTTTGGAGAAAAACATCAAAAAACCTCACTACGAGTGGTCTAATAAGGATCGTTTACAAAAACCAAGATGACCCCGAACGTTTCTCACTTCACGTGAACGTGAAAAATTCAAAGTGCAAGTACATTCATGTCAAGTACTATTGTACTAACAATAGAAATTGCTAAATAATTTAAAAGGGAGTAAATTATCTATTGATATATATATCTCTTTGCCCAAATAAGTTCTTTCATTTATCCTCATAAAATACGTATAGCTATTTCATGTCATATTATATTATAAATTAGTATTAAGCCCCTGCGTTGCAGCGGTTGTTATAGGACTGTGTTAAGTAGTAGCAATACTATACCATTGTCAGCGACCACCAACACCGGAAAAGCTCGTAAAAACAAAATAAATAAAAAACGGGGAAAAAATAACACTGAGCGAAAAGCAGACGTAAAATCTTTGAATTACGCACGCTCGTTGCTGAGAAATTAAACCGAGACGTAAAACATAGAAAAAAAATAACTAAGTCCATCCAAGCATCCAGGACCCGCGTGTTGGACGAACTTGTCAAACACAGAAAAATAGATGTGACGCGACGGGTCAGTCAAACGGGAAAAAATATACAAAAAAATGTTGAACCTCACATGCACGTTGCGGTGCGTTAACTCACAAAATTTACAACGAAACGAAAAACTTGGGAAAGATGAAAAGTATGGTGGACCAAAATTGAAAATAAAAAAAAGTTGGGATTAAATTGCAAAAGATGAAAAACTTTGGGTTAAAAAAACAAAGGGTCTGAATTACAAAATTGAAGTTATTTATTAATTTTAGATAAAGATAAGGATAAAAATAAGTGATATTTATATATTGGTGATTAATTAATATTAATATTAAAAGAAATTTATTAAACAAATATAAATAAAATTTATGAGGTTTAAGGAGAGAATGCCATGTGGCGTTATTTGAAGTCTTTTATTATAAGTTAGATTATTATAAGATCTATCTTTAAATGTTTTAATTCTCTTAAACCAGTTTACGTTTGAGAAGATTTTTGTAGGTTAATTTTTTATGATTATAATGGAGTGAAAAATTATTTGATAAACGCCAAAATTATTTTGAAACATTTTAAGACCTAACCACTTAAACAAGTACGTTGTATTACTACAAATATTTTGTTGAATACCCTTTACACCATAGTGACATATTCAACTCAATCAACATATTTTTTTCTAGAATACAACACATACCACGCCTAAAAGGCTAAATTGCTCATCAACCTGGTATATATACCAGTTCTTTGTGAAATAAGTTAAACTCCCGACATAAAAGTATCCAACATACACAAGTAGGTTTTGAATATTGGAGTTAGAGAGCAGTCACAATGGATCCTTCATATTTATGTGAGTGTAACTTCTATATTTATGAGAGTGATTGTAAATTGTTGTAAGTGAAGGAGAAAGAAAAAAGAGAAAAAGTTACCGTTCATCAATAAATTTGGGAGAGATATTGTTTACCTCTAAAAAAATTTAATATTTTTTTTAAAGTGATTGTGAGTAGAGAAGAGAGAAAAGATAATGATAAAAGTATAAAAATGTATTTTTTTAAATTGAAAAGAAGAAAGAAAATGTATTATTTTTTAGTGTAATTTTAGAGATGAAGTAAAAGATTTGATTGTGAGTATTCTTACAAAATTTTGAATATTGAACCATTCATTAAAATGTCTCTACAACTAGTTCACTTGTTCAAGCGGCTAGACCAACATTAAAACCAGATGATATCATAATATATATAGGGTGAGAGTTGGCTAAAAGGTCCATTTTTCCTGCAAAGTGTAAAACGTCATAAAACAACATAATGTCAACCATAAAACACAATCAACAACCACAAATAACAAAGTAAAGATTACTAAAACACCATATTTGTAGGTTTTGTGTTGTGTTTTGGATGATAAGGCTTTGATTATCGAATAACTAACATTAGTGTGTTTTATGTTAATTATCATGTTGTGTTTTATATTCATAGTTCTACGATGGTGTGTTTGAAGTTTTTATGGACTGTTAGAGTTGGGATATTGTGTTTTAATGATCTTTACTCTGTTATTTGTGGGTTTTCAATGTGTTTTATGGCTGAAATTATAGTGTTTTATAACTTTGTACACTTTGTAGGAAAAGAGACTTTGTAGCCGAACCTCACCATATATATATATATATATAGAGAGAGAGAGAGAGATTAAAAATCCTGTACATTAATTCAAAAGTGTGAGATGTGTGAGAAATATTGTGGAGATGACATGTGTCCTCAATCTAAATTAAATCAAAAGTGTAAACAAGTAATTTTCTCATTGATTCAATTAATTGATAATTTTCCATAACCGTCACCATTTATTTTAGGAATACGAATTAATCTACGAATTTGTATTTTTTTATCGTTCATCAATTATAACATACAGTGTTATAGTGTTATATTTCCTGGTAGCAGTCTATGATGATGTATAGTGTTATATAGTGTTATATTTTTTGGTAGCAAGTCTATGCTGGATGTATAGTGTTATAGTGTTATATTTTTCTGGTAACAGTTCTATGATGGATGTATAGTGTTATATAGTGTTACATAGCGTTATGTGGTGTTATATGGTGTTTATAGTGTTATATAGTGTTATATAATATTATATATTTCTGGTAGCAGTTACATGTTTCCGGATTTTTAGTGTTAGTTTAAAAATGGATCGCTGGAATTTATAAGAGGTTACCTTATTTGAAACATATAAAAAGACACTATTACCCCTACAATTTTCAAATCAATCCAAATAATTAAAACACAATTTACAATTTGGTCTCTATTGATCTCAACCATTAGATCAAATATCTAGTGGTTTTAAACACTTCTCACACTTTAGGCCCTTTTTACACTATCCTTACAATATATATATATATATATATATATATAGAACAATCATTTTTTTTTGAACACTAGTGAACTAATCATAGCTCTTGATTATCAATACACAAGTGTAAATCAATGGCTAGGATTTGATTATGAAAATACACTAGTGTATTTTACGATTTGATGATGAAAATCAATAATCAGGATTTGTTCACTCAGTTCACAAATACACTAGTGTTCACTCTAAAACCCCACCCTATATATATATATATATATATATATATATATATATACATACATACATACATACATACATATACAGGCTAAGAGTTGGCTACAAAAATCTAAATTTCCTAAAAAGTGTAAAATCATATAAAAGTTAAACTCTATGACGGTAGAAAATTTAAAACAATTATATTGATACATTGGTCATGTCTTAAAAGGGTCATTATATTCTCACACCCCTAAAATTTTATTCTCATATCCTTTTCTCTCTATGTCTCTCTATACATATCTATGTATATATAGAGAGAGATAGAGAGAATGAATGTGTGAATATCAATACCCTTTTCTCTCTATCTCTCTCTATACATATCTATGGATATATAAAGAGATAGAGGGAATGAGTGTATGAATATCAATACCCGTTTTTCTAAAATATTTGTTTATAAAACAAAATAATGCATAGAGCTTTCTTGAGAGGATATATTCCACTCAAGTCGGTTGGTTTAA
This sequence comes from Helianthus tuberosus, assembly GCA_030545235.1. Lineage (NCBI taxonomy): Eukaryota > Viridiplantae > Streptophyta > Magnoliopsida > Asterales > Asteraceae > Helianthus > Helianthus tuberosus. The sequence goes on along the minus strand of CM060354.1, from coordinate 33,905,074 downwards.
AAATCAAAATTTGAGAATCAAATCCAGAATTTGGTTCAGACAGTTCGAAATTTTGAAATCCAAATTCGAATTCAAATTTCATTTTTCAAGCCTAATTGATAATAACAGTAACACCCCATACTCGAACTCAAAACTTCTACATTATCCTAACATTTTTCATCCAATTCAAAAACAAGAACACCACAAAAGAATATTGACACATATATGGTTGGATTTTGTGTGTTTTCTGTAGGAAAAGAGAGAGTGCGCTATGAGATGCCAAGGCCAAACATCGGCATTCACAGGTACTTGTTTACATCTCTTGTTTTATTTAACGTCATGTGTATCGATCATTGACGCCTTTAACCTAACTAGTCCACTGGTGTACTATAGATATGTGTTTCTCCTTTTCAAGCAAAAGGGAAGAGAGACGGTGAGCTGCCCATCTTCAAGAGAAAGATTCAACACTAGAGCCTTTGCTCGTGAAAATGATTTGGGTTTGCCAGTTGCTGCTATTTTCTTCAATTGTCAACGAGAAACTGCTGCCAGAAGACGGTAGTTAATTATTGTTGAAATCAAATAATAAATTAATCACGAAATAAATAATCGAGGATGCCAATGTAACTCCTTGCAACTTTGTAGTTCCATCTAAATAAGCACAATATAAATTGGTTGTATGGTATTTTCAAGTGATCAAACAAGTTCTTCAAAAATTGCAAGAATAAAAATGTTATTGCATAATAGTCGTTGTATTTGTAAAAATAAACCACAAACAAGAAGTTGACCTAACCCAATTATGAGTTATGACCTAAGAGTTATAAAAACTCGACCCATATGATCAGGGAAAACATATTTGCGATTGACTAAAAGTGGTCACAAAATGTAACATTTGAAATTTTAAAAAAATAGGTGTCATAGTAATTGAATTAAATCGATGAATAACAAGAAAATAAAAGAAACACAATTTTGAACAAACTTGATCGACTCTTTTATTGATTTATGAGAAAATAGAAATCAATCTTACCTATTACATAAGCATCGACAATCTACATATGCCCATCAACCTAAACATAATTAAACTCAAACACTAATTAACTAGACAATTTATATGTGCCCATAAACTTAAACATAATTAAACTTAAACACCAATTAACTAGATAAACCAAACTAACCCATTTGAATTTCATACTAACCCACTCTGCTGACTGAGTTTAAATAAACAAATTAATTAATTAAAACTTACTAATTAACCGCTTAAACTATAGGACTTATAAAGACAAGATTAGTCTAACAATTATTGTTTTCACAGAGATAGTTAGCCCACTAAACGAAAATAAGTGGGCCAACAACTCACTTTCTTTGAGGGTTTATGACGGATTCTTGCCTCGAATAGCAACCAATAAGAGAGGACACCTTTCTATCTCAGATACATTAAAGTTTACCTATGCAGGTCAATCAAAATTCAACACATGCATTGTGTTTAGTGAAACACAATGGATCCATGAACAAAAGCTGGTCCACTGTGTGAGTGCACGAATGTCTATCGCCTCCGTCAATCTAAACCGTAGCAAGAAACTGAACAAGACGAGGTCTTATATTGTAAAATATAGGGGAGAGTCAAGTTTAAGTGAGGAGTGGCAAACTTGTAATTACTTAGATCTTCTTTTAGAGCCTTGCCTATAAATAGGAGGCTTAGGGTAATGATTTAGAACTTTTTGCAACTTGAAGAACTTTAGAAGATCTAGAGAGAGAAAGTGATCAAGGTGATTCAAGGTTTTGTATCCTGTCATATCATCAATTGAATCATAGTTTATCACGTTCTTGTTTTCGGTCCACACACGTGCACGGATTCCGCACGTCGTACGTGTCGTTTCGCAATCGTTTGGGAGTCAAACACGATCCTACAACGCATTCACAAGTGGTATCAGAGCGGGAGATCGATTGCATGGATCAAATCTACAAGAATCTACGTGATTTCATCAGTTTCAGAGCTTAATTCGCTTCAGATTTGTCAAAATTCTTCTTCTACTCATTTTCTTCATTTTTTAAAACAAAAATCCAAAATTAACGAGGTTTTCATGGTTAAAAATTGCTGAATTTTTGATATATTGTGCGAAAATCATAGGTTTACAACCCAACAAATTTTCATAACAAAATTCGGAGTTTTAAGGGTTCAAATCGATATTTTTCGGTCCGAAAACATGCTTTTTCGCTGCTGTTCTTGGCCATCCGCCCGGATGGGTAATTTTTAGCCCCATCTGGACCAAAACATTGCCATTCGGACCATTTTATAACCCATTCAAACCTTAGTATTGCCATCCGCTCGAATGGCATGAAAACCCATCCGGACGTCTGACATTTAACAATTTTTCGGATGATCATCCGGACCTTGTATACTCATTCGAACCAATAACATCATCCGAACAATATATCTATGGCCCAATAAGAATTCTATTATAACAATTGAAAACATGTGTTAGGTCCAATTAATATTCAAACTTGCATGTGAAGCTCTCGGTACAAGATCAATTATAGCACTGTGGTCCTCGGTCCATTAAAGACAAAACATTTTGTGGTTCAATGAAATTTGAAAGTTTTTAACAAGGAAAATTGAATTCGAAGTGTGGCAAACATCACGTGAGTATTCCATTCGAACAATTAAAAGATTAGTTGAGGTCCAATAGCGTTAATAATTTGTCAGATGTTTCATATTGTATCGGTCCAATCAAAGAAACGGTGATGCAGCCCATTTAATGTCAATCGTTTAAAGAAGTGTTCAAAATTGTGGCCCAATTAAAACATTTGATAGTGTATTTGATGGTCCAATTGCATAATAGTTCATCCGACATGGTCCAATTATTCTCAATTGCATTTAATTCAAAGGTATCACGTGAAAGATCTAGTGGTCCAAAGTTAAATTTTTTTCATTCGGCGGCACACTTATGAATGTGAAAAGTCTCGATTAAAAGTGTTGGTCCAATTAAAAAGTAGTGATTAAATGAAGTTGTCAGCCCATGTGCTTAAAATTTGTCGATCGTCGAAATTTGAGAGGTCTTGATAAAGTGGATTGATAACATTTAATAATAAAGGAGGTCCAATGGTACACAAGAACATGTATTGATTGTTCACATGGTTCAGCAAAGCGGCTGATTATCATTTACTAAAAAAACTAGTGGGCAGTTGAATAATAGTCATTATCAATTGGGTCATCCGCTAGACTGACATACCAAGGCTCATCCGAACCATGTATAGTCTTAGCCCATCCGAAAGATTAGTATAGTCAGCCCATCCGTTCAGTGCAAAAGGCCATCTGGACTGAAAAGATTTAAGAGTTCATCCGTTCACATTTAAGCAGAAGCCCATTCGCTATACAATTCATTCGAATCATTTTTACATATTACTTTCATCCGTTTGTTTAATTTTTGGCCCATTCAGAGGTTTCTAAGCCCATCAGTTGTATTTAAGGGCCATTCGAACATGTAACTTCATTCGAACAACAGTTGTCCATCCGCTAGACTGTCATACAATAGCCCATCCGGAAGGTTTACATTTTCAAGAATCCATCCGCTCAGCTTTGTGCCAAGCCCATCCGAAATGAATTTTGGGTCATTCGGACCATCAATGATACTTGGGTTTATCCAATAATTCATTCGGATCAACTCATTTGAAGGACCTTTTGCTAGTATCATTCATCCGGAGATTCGACAAAGTTCATTCGAGTCCATTTGTTACTCGAGGCTCATTCATATTTCAATTGCACATCATACACATATTTTAAAGTAGTAAATTGTTTGATTTGAAAATTTTTACTCAATTGTGTTTAACTGTGTGCAGGTGATAAATTCAAGGTGTGTATAAAAATCAAGGTGTGATACACGAAAGAGAAAAACAAGGAATCAAACATCATTGTTGAAGAGTTTTACAACACATTTTACAAGGCATACATTTCCTAGTCTTCCGAAACATCTACCGTTACACCGAAAACTATTACAAAAGCTATAAATGACAACATAAAACATGATAACTTTTATGGAACACATTCTAAACCACTGAAACTTGAAAACATTGAAGACTACACTTGGTGGAAAGAATGATTTATTAACTGGGCAAAAGCTTACACACACGAGAGTTGGTTTTGTCTGGAGTTCGGATATAGTCGTCCTGTTGATGATAAAAACGAAGAAATTCCTCTTAAAAGCTTATCAGATGAAGATAAAAGAAAATTTTCTTACGAACAGAAAATGATTGCTTTAATCCAACAGTCCATCAGAGATGATATTTTTGCATTGCTCAATCATGATGGAACATCAAAATCAGTCTGGGAAGCTTTAAGAGTTAAAGCCGAGGGAGGAAAACACATTAAAAAGAACAAAATTGCATTACTTAAAAAGGAATTTGATTTGTTTGATATTTTAAAAGGTGAATCCGTGAGGTAAATGATTGAGAGGTTTTGTCATTTACAAATTGAACTTAACAGGTTTGGTATAACTAAAACACGTGAGAAATCATTGATAAAATCATTGAAGCATTACTAAGAGCTGATTAGTGGCAAACATTTGTGTTCATTTTGAAAAATGATGTGTTGTATGATACGATTACTTTGGATGCTTTGATTGAAAAGATTGAGAGTCACGAGCTTGAATTGCAAAAGCAAAGCAAGATGAGCAGCTCGTCACATCAACAGAATGTGGGTCTTTATTACAAAGGCAGTGTACCCTCAGTAAAAGTCAGTGAGTTACCAAAGACTGCTTTTAGTGTTGAAAAGACAAAAGATTCTCAGAAAAGCACATCTAGCTACGATCCAGGGTATCATTCATCTTCAACAACTTCAAATTCTGAAGAACCCGAAGAGATTCTCTGCAACATTGCCTTAAAGCTGAAAAATTCTCCAGCAATGAGCATTAATGCTGCTAAACAACAAATGAGTTTTCTGGCGTCGATTCTGGAATCATACGAAAGTCTGGTGGCTGAGAGAATTGGAAATTCTGAGCTGTCAAAGGAAGATGACGACCAGATAGAACCGGAAGAGAAGGAACTCATTGATCTTAGATGGTGTTTGGCTAGTTGCATTCGTAGAGCTCAGCGGTTCATGGAAATTACTGAGAGACAGACAATCGGTGGACCATCAAAAAAGCTGGGCTTCGACAAATCAAAAGTGACCTGTTTTAAATGCAAACAAAAGGGTCATTTCAAAAGAGAATGCAGAAACTCTGTTGTTGATGAAACCGCTAATCCATTTCAAGACGATTACTATCGTAAAGCGATTTATCACAGGACTAGAGAGGAACCACCAAAGATGAAACAAATTGAAAACAATCCAATGAAAGAGAAGTTGAGAGCACTAGCAGTTATCCAAGACGATGAAGGTTTCAACTGGAATGACTTTCTTCCAGATGAAGATTACATAGGATCTGCTTTAGTGGCTGAAGTGAAACAGAATGCATTTATAGCTGTTGTGAAAGAGAAAACAAAAGAAGAGATTCTGAAAGAGAAAACGGATAGAGAAAGATTTTTTGCAGATTACAAAATTGAAAAGATGCAAAAAGAGTTTGAAGAAGCGAAGCGTTATGGAAGATGGAATAAGAAGAGAGAGTGTTATATCAGTCACAATGGAGATCCAGTCGTTCATAGACGAGAGGTGGTGTACAATGATGTAATTGTTGTTATTCCTCTGTCTGGCGAATACTATTCAAACGTTGAAAAAGATAGAAATTGTAACACCTCGAAAATTCATGTCCAATAATATATCAACACGTGTCATGGACTTTAAATGTGTAAAGGATTGATTTAGAGGGACTAAAGTTGACAAACAAGGAAAGTATGTGAATAAAAGGGTTCAAAGTGTCAACAATGGATAAATATACCTTTAAATAACCCTACATGATGTTTATACCCTTAAACGAATAAATCATGGATCATACGAAGCTAATTGTGAAAGAAAGTGAGGAATTACAAACTACAGGGGTTAAATGTGTCAACATGTTTAAAGTATACCTCTAAGTGACCTTTTAGCAAACCCGAAGCTTTGTAATGATTAATTATACTCACGAGAATAAGTGATAAAAATTTCACAAGGTTTCGTTAAAGTATGAGAAAGTTATGACAATATTCGTATACGAGGTGTTAAAAGCGTCAACGTTGGAATTTAAGACTTTTCGGTGATCACAAAGTTAATCGAGGACTTAACGGTGTTTGGATATGTCATGGAGCCCTTAAAAGTCAAGTTAGAGGGTTGAAAATGCAAGAAATGAAGTAAAAACCACGTTTAGAAGGACCAGGGACCTAAAATGCAATATTTGCAAACTTGTTGACCGGAGCCAACCTTCACACGGGCCGCGTAAGGATTGCCTAGGACCTTACGCGGGCCGCCTGGCACTACCAGCATCAGAAAAACAGCACAGGTGTCTGTTTCAGCAGGTTACACCGACTTATGAAGCTTGTTTTTGATACTTGGGCTTGTTTGATGGTTTAGAAGGGCCTAGGGACACTTGGGATGATCAGGAATCATTTCATAGACTTATTTGTCATGATCTAATGGCATCAAAGTTCCTATATAAGAGCTCCAAACTTGCAAACCTTGAACACTTCATTTCAAAACTTTCACAACTCTTTTTCTGGAGGTTCCTGGAGCTCAAGCACCCTTCCTAGTGATCATTAGTCGTGCATAGGACCTTGGTAAGTGTCATTAACCTTTCTTAATTCAGTTTTGCTTAATTAATTAGCCTAGAGTCAAACCGTCGTAATTAAGATTTGACTTCGTCATTAATCTTAATTTGTCCAGTCAAATTCCAAATTGAAAGTACATATGAGTGGGTAATTATGTGGGCAATAAACCCTTAAAAGGGCACCCTCTGATTCCCACTCTAACTAGGTCAATTGTCGGGTCAAAGTTAATCTCAAAAAGTCAACAGAAAGCTTAGTTTCAAATTAATGCATAATTAGCAATGTAGAAGCTATGCAACCTGTTTTGTCATTAATATAACTTGGTAATTAATGTAAGAACATGTCTAAACATGTTCAACTCGACAATTTTCAGTTTAAGCTCGGTTCGGAACCGAAAGTCGCAAAAGTAGACTTTTGCTTTGACTTTCAGTTCTGACCCATTAGAGCATAGTTTAGAAATGTCTTAGAGCCTTATTAGGACCAAGTTTCATATAAGTATAACCCTCTGTGATTGTACAACTTGGTTCATTAGTTATCCGATTCATATGCATATTTCCGTTAAATGCCTAAATGTTGACTATTATGCCCATATGATCTTAAAACATGAATTTTGAAAATGTAAAAAAGTAGAAACCTTGGTTACTGATTTATAAACTTGTACCTAAAATTTGACATCAGTTTGAGGTCTAGATTAAGAGTTATGCTTATTAGCGTAATTAGAAAGCTTTTTAGTAATTAAACGGTGTAATTAGCATATAGCCTATTTAAACCCGATTTTTGATACCAAACTTTTTACCCACTGATATAAAATAATATTTTGGGATTTTTGGAGATTTTTATTTATTTTTAGGCTAAGCATAACATAGAGTTCTAAGCTTGATCCGGTAATTGTCGGTTTTGCCCTTTTAAGCTATAAAATGAGTTTTACCAATCCTTTTGATACCAAACCTTTTTCTACAGATCCAATATGATAAATAGAATATTTTAAGCCTTCTGGAATAATAAAAATATTAGTTTTTCTTATAAAACCCGAAAATCGCTTAAAATCACATTTTTACGCGTTTTAAGCGCATAGTATGTATTAAAACCATGTTAGATATATAAGACTTGATACCTACTGATGTTTTAAATAATTTTTTATACTTTAGCAGTAAGCAAAAGTTTTAAACTCAGATTTCCAGATTTGACCTTTAAACCTTAGGTGAAATTACCAAAATGCCCCTTCGGTGCATAGTATGGTTAGAAATGATAAATTTCACATATAGGTTATACCCTACTGATATAACTTAGTAAATTAAGCATTTTTACTGATTACATCAGACCCGAAACTCAGATTTATATTTATACTCTTTTATAACCTTTAAAATGACCAAAATACCCCTACGGGGCGTAATTTGAGTTTAAATCCGTTTTGGGCATAATAAAAGATATCTTACTGATGTCACGACATATTTAAAGCATATTAACTTAGGAAACTTGTATATGACTCATTTGGTTACCCGTTACGCACTTTTCGCGTTCGGATCGGCTTATGTAACTAGTTTGCATATATTAGCCGAAACGGGTTAAACCATATCGTTTTCATCTCAAAATCCAGAATGTGTTTAAGTTACCCATATTAAACAAGCATACAAGCTTGTCGGGTCAAAACCACATTCTAAACCGGTCTTCGCTTTATCATGCGTTTGAACCGTATCTTCCTTTTGAAAACTAACCGGTCTAAGTTTAAGCTTAATTAAAGACCCGTTAGGAGCCCAGTAAAAGCTACGTGCACTTTCTGTATTTGATTTATACTTTGCTCAGGTAAATACTCTTAACTTATTTTCCCTATACGGGCTTGGGATACGGTATTATAAAAATACCGCTTGGTCGGGTATGTAGTCATTTAAATCGGATTGTGATTAATGTATTTACATAACTCGTTTTATTCTGTATTATTTGGTGTATGGCCTTTGGGGGTTAAATGACCATGTCCCAGATATCCTTGACATCATTCAAAGAAATGGCCACGACCTAAGCACGGGGTGTAGGTGTACACCTGACAGTGGCATTATGTAAAAACTGGTAATCCACTTAAAGGAATCAACCTTGTGGGCATTATACATGTGGCGTGTCAGTTAATCTTGACCGGCTCTACCAACCGGCCCTAATGGACGACAAATAAGTAAAACTGTATACAAGATATTTTTGCCTAAGTGCATTCAAATCAATTTTTAAACATTTTCAAAATGAGCCAGTTAAGTTGTATTTACCAGTGTAAACTAACGTATTTTCCAAAAAGGCTAAGTGCAGGTACTATACGTAATAGGCTGGCTACTCCAGGCATCAATAATCAAGTCTCGCAAGCTCTAGATGTTAAAGTCTGTTGAACAATTTCCTTTTTCTTTCGATCCGCGTGTGGATCTGTTTCAACTATTTTGTGAGACTTAATATTACAATTTATTCAGTTGAAATGAATCTATCTTTTGCTTCCGCTGTGCATTTAAATTTGTGTTGTTTGACTATGACGATATCAATTACGTCACGATACTCTCCACCGGGCCCACCGGTAATACGTGGAAATATCGGGGTGTGATAGAAATTATCTTAAAAAGATGGACAAGATAATTAGAGATGTTATGACAGCTAGTTTGAAGAAGAGGGATGAAGAGAAGATGAAAAAGAATGTTGAAAACTTGGTAGATGAACTGAAGAAGGTTGCAGAAGAAGAAGAATAGTTGGTAAAGAAGAACTAAAACCAACAGAAGAAGCTGTTATTGAAAAACAGCAAAATGAAGAGGATCTGAAGAAAAAGAAGAAGCTGATGAGAAGTTGGAGAAGTCAGTTGATGTAGCTGGTGCTAGAGAAGCTGTTGACGAGGAACAGCAGGAGAAGGAAGCTGACTAGAAGCAGACGACAGAAAAAGCCGAGGTGCCAACCACTGAGGTAAAAACTTCAACTGAATCTTCTGAAGTTTTAAATAAAAATGTTGAACAATGCAAGAAATGCATGGAAACGTGCAGTGCTTGTACTGAAAAAGATAAAAAATTCAGTACAAGAGACATTGAATTTACTAAAATTGAAAAAGCTTTCAAAGACAAATGTAAAGAAATGTTAGAAAACGAAAAAGTTTTGAAAGATAATGATGAAAATCTAACACAAAAATGCAAGATTTTAAAAAAAGAAAATGAAAGTTTGAAAGAAAAGTGTTTAACAATGACAGAAGAGTGTTTATAAAAAGAAAATGCATTTCAAGAAATGAAAAAAGAGTATGATTCAATAAAACTTGCATATCATATTACAAAAGAATCATATGAAGTCGTCAAGAGTCAAATGAAACTTGTTCAATCGAGATTAAAACATTGTTCTGAAACATCTGATACGCTTAAGCGACAGTATGAAATAAAACAACAAGTTGTAAATTCTTACATTGAAGATGTTGCTAAGCTTAAACGTAAAATAGCCGATTTAGAACAAGATAGCAACAAGTTACACAGTTATCACGCTTCATCATATGTTCTTGAACGTATTTTCAATCTACCTGCCTTAGCAACGATAGTACTATAGTTTGGACTTAGCACCTGTTCACTCAGGGGTTGTTAAGGACAATTAATCACATGATTCACAGTGGTGAATATGTATTACTAACTGCCTTGCGCAGTCAACCCGCAGTCATTGGTATTGATAGGATCATGTCGATAACTTACGTGCTTCATTTCACACGTTGTACGTGCTGGTTATGCGTAAACGATTTCGAACTCTATTATATCTATTAAACTTGTATGCTCACCTTTACACTATGTGTATTGACTTTTACTTTAACGTATGTGGCAGGTGCTTAAGATGTTGAAATGCTTGGCTTGTTGTGAAATCGAGGCTAGGAAAGAGTCTAGAAACAAATAAACAATATGTCTATTTTGAAATCTGAGTTGTCGGAACAGAACTACTTGTCTTGATTTTGTCTGTAATAACTATGCTACTTTTTATGTCATGGTATGGGACGTGATGTTTTAAATAATTGGTAATCGTAGTTGTTATGGAAACTTCTGGACAATCTGTTTCGCTCAGTGCCGCGCCCCGATGTTTCCGCCATTGGTTGGGGTGTGACAGCGTATGTCTCAACAAATGCTTATTAGTCGTTAATTGTCAAATGGTATCAGCGTTACCATTTGACCAGTTTGGTCTAAAATGACCAAATATTTTGCACTTATAATCGAATGGTATTTATTTACCATTTCATTATGTAACTCATTTCAGTTTTTTTTACCAATTTGATTAAGTTTCTTAAATCCGTTTCTTACGCGTTTACCCAACATGGCTTACACCATTTGGTGTCGTTTTAAAACATCGACTTTGATTCATTTATACTCGACTAAATCACCATTCTACACTTTTTATTCGTTTAGGCTTACTTACAAAGTAGTCGTTCAAAAACTCATTTTTACCTTAGCCTTTTCATGGCTAATTTACCATTTTACCTCTATTTACCATTAGACATAGTTTTTATCCTTTATATTAGTTCCGACTTCCGACCCGTATTATTTCGGGTCGGAAACCATATCTTGAATTTCATCTTTATCGTAATTGCAACTTATAGAATAAACACGTATTCTACAAAAAGGTGTAAGCTTCACTTACCTTGCATCCGGTTATGCTCTTTTCTGCGTACTCGATCCGTCTGACTCGCTTCTTTCCCAAGCCTCCACCTAGCTCGTTATGCGTCAAACTATCGTCATCATTTACAAGGTGGTTAGACTAGTCATTAACAATCACGACTATTCCACCTTACCTATTTTCTATGTCGAAACTACTATTCGACTTCGTCATTGGTTAGTTTAACTTTTCAAAAGTTAACTACCTTTGATCATATGATATACACAATTAAATCTAAATCAACATCATGTTGGGGGGGGGGGATATTGCACGGTCCTCCCAACCGCTGAAGTGATCCCACTCCACAAGCTAGCTTAGCCCCATAGCTGCCTGGCGGTTAATACCCAACCCGAAGCGAAGGCCTAGAGGGTGTACCTGCCAGGATTCGAATCGGGGTCCTCTGGGAAGAGGTGGGTGATGCTGGCCACTAGGACACCCCAAGTGGTTATCAACATCATGTTTTAAACCCTTATCGCTTCATATTTCACATAATTTTCCATATTATTCAAATATGCGTTTCACTCAAAATTTCAACATTTTAGCTTTCTTTTAGGCATTTTAACAAACACCTAATGGACATAATTTTTACACATTTATAAACTAGTTCATAACTAGTTATTTCTACCAAGTTTAACATCATTTTCAAATTCATTATATCTAGCATGCATAACAACACCTAGATTCACTTCATGGAATTCAAACAACACCTATTTCATGATCAAAATTCTAGTGTTCTTCCTCATCCTACAAAACCTATTTAACACCTAAGTGGGTGATTATGAAGTTCATAATTATGAACACCAACGCATAAATTTATTGACTAGGGTTCGTTCCTAAACATGGATTCATCCTAGTTTCACCCAAACATCAATCACTCAAGCTTGAATTTCGATTTTCATAAGATCATCAAGAATCTCAAATCACTAAACATAAAAATTTAACATACCTTGTGATCCCCTAAGCTTAGTGATCACTTATTCACGTTCATGCATCGATTTGGGTCTTGAATTGACCTTAAATTTGAAGATTTTTGAAGAACTAGAGTTAGCTCCCCTTCCCTTCTTCTCCTGGTTGTTCCACACACACACACACACCTTGTGTGTGTGTGTAATTTTTTTTTTGTTTTTAAAACACAAGTTTCACTTGTTACAACCTTGGTCCCTTTTGTTCCAACCTTTTATAAAAGGTTCATTAGTTCTTGTTTTCTTAATGTTTTTGCTTAATTACTCATTACTTAACTAGGTTAATCATTCCTAGTTAATTTAGCGGGTTCCGGGAGTTATTAACCCGTTTTATTTTAAGTCTCGTTAACTCAGGCCTCTTATAAACTTTGTCTTCTTAAAGCGTTTATTACTCTTTTTATTTAATATTAGGTTTATTTATTTAAATCATATATTCACCGGGTTAATTTTTACCACTAACGGTATTTTACCCGTCATTAATATTAACGTGGTTTGATTACCAAACCCATTTTTGGGGTGTTACACAAAATCTATTTTAAGGGAAACATCTTAAACGTGCCTCAGCCAAAATCTCATCTTTCGTCTATTGTTTGTTTTCTTTGGTTGTAATCAGTATAATGTTTTTCGTTCATACTATATGTAATTTATAGTGCTTTTGTAATGATGTTCAATAGATTTGTTACTGTTCATTTTGTTATTTTTCATTTGTAATCAGTAATGGAAGAATTAATGAATTGATATTTTATTTTTATTTTGTGAACTGATATTCTACACTCACCACCACCATTTACCTCTCTTGAACATCATCACAGTGAACCACATATCTCCACCGTAAACCCATCCACCATCCACAACCACCTATCTCCATTGCAAACTTATCCACCATCCACACCATCGTACCAGCATCTTCCAAACAAGCACCACGGTGAACCACCTCCTGCAACTTGAATGATAAAAATAGCGCATTTTTTGTTTGTTGTATATTAGATCTTTGCAAGTTGAATATTAATAACATCAAGAATCTCCCTCTGCAACGACACAATCCCAACATTTCTCACAACCCCTAAATCCTTAACACCTAAATTCTCATCCCAACCACACATATTAGACCCCATAGCAATAATAATCAAGTTTTGCCCACCCGGCCGAAGCATAACAACAGCATCACCAGTAGGCACTTCCCCAACTTCATCCACATAATCAACAACCCCACCACCCACAAGCGCATCAATTATCAACTTCCCATGAGCATCTTTTCAAAGCCAACCCACAAAGTAAGTCGGATACAACAACATTCCACCGCAACTTGAATGAAAAAGGCGATGTGGTGTGAACGAAGAAGGTGACCTGGTGTGAACGAAAAAGGTGATGTGACCGGAGGTTTCCAATAAGTGTGGCGCTTAGAGTGTTATGGTTGCCAAAAAAAATGGGTGGGTGTGGGTTTCAGGAGTCAGGGTTGGGTGTGGTGGTCCTGATGGTTATGTATGATTTTCAATAGATCCAATATCTAAACTTCCTTTTAAAATGGCTAGAACTTGGTCAGCGAGATGGCCAAGTCTACTATGCCACAAATTGACTTTATTTATACTATTAAAAGACATATTAATAGTATTCCCATTGTTACTCATAAAATACAAACCATTATCCTGCCTACCAGTCACCGGGATTCTCTTTGATTTCAAATCCTAAAGAGAACATGTACTTTCATTAAAAGCAACAAACAGTTTATTGTCTCTAGCTAGTTTATGTACAGACACTAGATTAACACAATTAAACATATATTTATCTGTCGTAACCATATGTTGGTTAGCTCCTGGATCTATTACCCAATTATAATCAAAACCGAAATTAGCAGAACTAAAACAGCTAACAAAATTACCACACACACCAGATAACTTGACCTAATGTCTAAATTAGAAAACTCACCTCCCAAATCTGAATTTTGTTGATAAGTACCAGACTTTTCACTCATAAGACTTAGTAGTTTGGAAGACATATTATTATTAGTACTACCCTTCCCATTTGATTTCCAGATATCTTTTTAGACCCTTGTGGATACCCATAAACTCAAAACACATATCCACGGTATGTCCTAGTATATTACAATGTGTACACTTCAAGTTAGTATTAGGACCTCTAAATCCTTTCTTTCTAGGATCAAAGAACTTATGTATTTTGTACATAAAAGTGACATTATGATTTTTAGTCAAACCACTAGAACCTCTACGAGATTCTTCTTTAGACACTATAGGAAAAGCAACTTTAACAATTGGTAAAGGAAAGGATCCTTGGTTAACATATTACTTCTTACAAACTGATAAACATCAAAGCCTCGTAAGAAACTGCATTAGTTTAATTAGGCTATTAAAATTATTAAATTCCTTAGAGGCTTGACATGTACAAGAAGGCAGTTAAACCATGGCATCAAACTGCTTCCACATAGTATTTAACCTATGATAGTATTCAGAAACAAAATTACTATTTTGTGTTAGAGAATTTATCTTTGAATATCAAACACCATTGACCCATCTACTTTGTCGTATGTCTCTTTTAAATAAACTGAAACTTCTGAGGCAAGTTTGAAAAACACTTGTTCTAAATATAATTCCTAAGGTACAGAGTTTAAAAGCCATGACAGAACAACAAAATTGCATCTATCTCATTGTATACCTAAGGTTTCATCATTTTCAGACGTATCACATTTACCATCAATAAAACCATATTTGTTGTTTGCTTCTAAAGAAAGTTTCATAATGCTAGACCATACAGAATAGTTTTCAGTACCTTTTAGTTTTATACCAACAATTGTTAAAGTACTAGAATCACTGGTATATAAATACAGAAGATTACCAATGTCTAATTTACTGATAAGGGTTTGAGAAGGACTCATAACATCACCCATTCTAGGCATAAAAGAACAAGATTATACACACAACCAAACAAACAGGATGCTATCACACAAGCACACAGAAGGCAAAGTCGTGCCAGGGCTCAGATTCCAAGTTTGTCACTCAACGGTGCCTTGAAAAGTCTTTGCATAGGAGCCTTAACCTAGAAATTCTACAACACTCACATTGATTCACACAACAGCATATCAATCAACAACTACCATAAAAAGATATGTAACACAAAATATGCACAAACAAAATCAGAGTGTGGCTCTCTCTGATATTCAATACTAGTCCGCCTAGCCCATTCCAACAATGCCTAATCAAGATAAATCGTGTGACAAAAACTAGAGAATTGGTTTAGAATACTTACAGAGTACTCCGAGGCCAAGCAACCAATAAGGATTTCAGAAGATTTACATTGATTTTACGAGTGCACGAACCTAGAAGATCGAAGATAAACCTTCACTTAGGGTTTATCTTTGATCAAGAACAACTTTGTAGATCTCAAGTCCAGATCTACCTTTCGAACATCCAAACTTCGAGTTTCCGAGTTCAGAAACCCTAATCGCCCAAAATCAAACAAATAACCAGCGGAAACAACCAAATCAAGAGCTCAAGAGCTCTAATAGAATGAAGAAAATGAAAGATCTATTTACAAACAGCGTATAGCGATAAAACAATGACCAAAACTTTATTGATTAACCCAAACCAGAAAACACCCCAAATACCTTAGAACTCACTACAATGAGTTCTCAAACAACAATACAAAGATCATATTGAACTGATTAACAGAGTTGAATGATCCATCGAAATACAACAGAATCATAAAAGTGTGTGTGAGAGAATCAGAAGGAAACCCTAACAATCTGAACAACAATAATGTACAATAAACCCTAGCTTTTTCTATTTATACCAGCTGCATCCCAAACTTACACTTCTGTCGTTGCATCTTCTAAACTATTGCACTTTATCTCTTTAACTTTTCTAACCTGGACAATTAGTAAACAATTAATAATAACAGTTTTATAACAAGGTTTGTTAGTTTGTTACAAGTTTGTTATATAAATTATATTTATTTTATACCTTTTAACACTATTTCCAAGCCTTTTTCAAACGAACTTGCTACGGATTTGCTACGAATTTGGCCGTAGCAAATATCTATTTTTGTAGTAGTGTTTTTCTATTTATACCATCTGCCTCCCAAACTTACACTTCATCTGTTGCATCTTCTAAACTGTTGCACTTTATCTCTTTAACTTTCATGACCTTCACACTTAGTAAACAATTAATAATAACGGTTTTATAATAAGGTTTGTTATATGAATTATATTTATTGTATACTATTTCCGAGCCTTTTTCAACGAACTTTGAGTTATTTGAACATATTGTATTTTCATATCTGAATCACACATAAGGCTCAAATCGCTACACAATATGAAGGTTGTTTATATCAAAGGGATTAAGTATGCCCCTTTATTAGAACATCTCTAGAAGTTCACCCCCTAAAGTCACCATAAGCCAACGCTTAAGCACAAAAAGATCGAACATCCGAAGAAAAAAAGAAATATAAATAAGATGAATAAATATATTCCACTTGTTTTCTCAATTTGGTGATGAACAGAAATTTTTAAGATTATATATTTTAGGCATTATATCTTTTGGACATCATAAAATTATATTGTGTGCAGTTTATTTCAATCATAGGTGGCTACGGTTCGGTTTCAAACAATGAAACTGTCCAAACCGTTCAATGGTTTGGTTGGTCGGTTTTTTGCTCAACTTTAAGTCGGTTGGTTTCACTATTTTGAAATCATAGCAAACGACTTGATTTACAGTTTATACAAAACCAACCGTATAAAACCGAACTTGACTATAAGAATTTGTTATGCTTTTCAGTAAATATTTCATATTATATATATAATTGTTTTTGTAACTACATTAATCTAATGGATGACCCAACGTGTATGAGAGAAAAGTGGGCTAAGTCATTTTCAAATTCTTACATTTTAGTACTCGACAGTCGACCATCATCTATTAGTTTTTTAAATTTCAAATTTTCAAACCATAAAAAAGTAAAGAGCATCCAACACCTTTCTTTGATGTTTCTGGACATTTATTTTGATGTATTTTTTTTTTTTGGTAAATGAGCTTTCGCCCGGCAAACTTTATAAAGAGAAAAAAATATTACAGGTTTAAAGGGGCATGCCTCCGCCTACCTAACCACGGATCACCAAAACACGCTTTGGAGATTATCTCAAAAATGGGAAACATACTAAACCTACTAGAATTAAGCATGACAGTAGGAATGATATCTATCCCGTACAAAACATTACAACCGAGCCCAATCATACAAAAGGAAAATTATAACAAAAGACATAAAAAACCCACTATCACTGGGCCTTCAATCAACAGCCAAGACTGGCCCAACTTGTGTCTCATGATCCTCAAACCAAAATTATCAGCCCACTCAAATATGGCGATTACCAGCACAAGAAACCAAACAGCAATTACCCAGTATATATGCCCATACCGGCTGCAAAAAATTGTACCCCATCGACCATATAAAATTAACGAAAATGTACCAAACAAAAGGAGCATACTGGGAAAGACCAAACCCCACCAAAAAACGCATAAAAACAGAACCAAAAACCAGCAAAAATACCCTACACCAAATGAAGAGGGGGCCATAAATTAACGTTTAGATGGTTTTGCAACAACGGGATCAAAGTATTTACCCGTCTTCGCAAGCTGCGAGATAAACTGAGCGGAGCCGCTCTCATCCTCGTAAACATCCTCGACGCAAAAATCCGGATCCAAATCAAGTTCCATGCATTTATCATAGAAAAACTCCCATTCCCCGTCTACCCATTCTTCTTGGTCCTCCGCTTTAACCGCTTTCGCGTTGCTACAGAGGGCGTCAGTTATACGTTTCTTTTGAAGGTCCGTGATGCCGTAGTCTTTGTCTAAAATCCGGTTTAAAGACTCCGACGGACTAAAATGGCTCCAATGAGGAAGGACTCGACCCGGATTAATCAAAGGCAGCTGATTAGTGGTGCACTTTTCCACACTAAGACTCTCTGGCGGATCAAGATCTATAGGGCTTCCCACCAGGCTATTAGTTTTCAAACTTGCTTCAAAATCCATCTCCGAGAACCCATTGGAGACTAAACTATCGTCACCAAGAGCAGCAAACCTGTTGGAAATTGAACATCCCGGCTGTATGACAGCAGCCTTAGAACCTGTAGAGGACGGCTGATTATCAGCAGCTTTTTTGGGAATCGGAGGGGTTGAATGGGACTGTTTCACTGCAGCGTTCAGAGGCTGTTTGGCAGCATGACTGGACTGTTTATCAACAGCTTTTTGAGGTTGTTTGCCAGCCATTTTTTGCGAGCTCAGGCCCTGAACAGCACGGCCAAAGTTGAAACCCGAACCCCTGTTTTTCACACCACTAGTGCTAGCCTTGGACACCTTCGTTGTACTTCCTAAACTGTTTTGGTTAAACACATTCTTCCCTTTAGATTGCATACCCTCTGGATTGATTTTGGTACTCCCAGCCTTCTGTTGGTCTGTTGTTTGCTGCACATGTTGTGTGCTTACGTAACCCACTGGATTGGAACCACCACCAGGTCTTATTTGCATTTCCTGCACATATTTTTTGGCACTTTTCAAAACCGACTCAGCTAGCTCCTCAGCAGTTCTGGGACGATTTTTGCACATTTTGAGTGAGTGTCCAAACACACTGCAATGACTACACACAGGTGGTTTCCATTGGTACGTTACATTAAGGTTCCCAACTCGAGTAACTCCATCCATACCACAAGGGAATTCCACCTCAACAACATTTGGTAACCCTAGTTCAGCCTTCGCATTTACTAACATCCTAGCAAACCCCAGTTTCCCCGTTTGATTAACCACACGAGTATGAGTAACTCTATCGAGCAATAGCGGTTTTCCCACACCACTAAAAACTTTACTCATCCCTCTGTCCGTCCATAGCTCCATAGGGACATTATGGACAGTAACCCAGATGGGAATGGTAGATGGTTCTATCCGTTCCAAACACAGCCCAGGTTCCCATCGATTAATCAAAATAGGAACATTGTTTACAAGCCACGGGCCATTCTCGAGCACATACTTAAGACCATTCTCACTGCTGAACTTAAAGTAGTAATAACCAGACGAGCATTTTGAAAATTCAGAAATATCATAGTTTTTCCACAAGCGTTTGAGACTCAAATTAACCTTATGAAAATCCATTGAAGTACCTAAAAAATACCCATACAGATAGAGAGGGAAAGCCTTTTCCGATAATAATAAGTCTTCCTTGGTGAGGACAACACGACATTTACCCTCCGGTGTGATTATAGGGGGAATGTACTCCAAGTTAACCTTATTATCAGCAGCATTGTTCTTAATCTGTTCGGCATAAGATAAGCCCAACCCCTTATGTTTATCCAACACATTCACAACATGGCCAGCCGAGTTATCTTCTGTGTTTAAAATAGTATTCGACTGAAAGAGACTAGAATCCATACCTTTTTCTGTAGTACCATTATCATTCAGTTTATGAGGATGAGTAGTAGCTGAATTAACACCCTTACTACCCATTTTCTGGTGATTAGCTGGAGTGTCTTCTTCCATATCCGAATTACCACAAGACTGGGCGGACTTTGAATCCTCTGAATACACTTCGACAACATCATCCTCCCATTCTTCAGTATTCTCTTGATTACCAGATTTCTCAGCAAGAACAGCAGCCCAGTTTGGCAAAACTCATTTGGTTCGGGCAGCAATTCTCTGCGTCTCTTCTACAAAACCTTTAATACGAAGTTCAGAAAGGGTAGGGCTAAATTTCACTACCGGTTTGGATCTCTTGTTGTTCCTGAAGCCTTTGATTTTGACCCCTACCTTTTTAGGGTTTGCCGATTTCAAACCTCCAGGAGGAAGGCCGGCATCCCGCATCAGAGCATGGTCATGGGCGACCATTTCAGCCCGTATCCTGTCCAATTCCTCATCTCCAGACCTTGTGGAAGATCTGGTGACTCGATTCACTCCATTTTTGGAACTGGATTTACCGATTGCGGCTGTTATCACCACATGGGGTGACCGAACACCTTCAGCAGGGCTTAAATTCGGGTTATCAAGAGGATTAGGAGAGGCGGCGCCAGGGTTAGGAGAGGTGGCGCCAGGGTTATCTCCTGTCTTCTTCGCACAAAGAGAGATAGCGGATGCAGCAGAAGAAATTGCTCCTAAATCAGGGGGAATCGGTGGCTTTGGAGGGATTTGTGGTGGATTTAGTCCACCACTAGATGAATTTTCGGACATAGATGGGAAGGATCGAGAGATAGCGGATGCAGCTTCTTCACCCAAAGATCAACGTCTTGACAAGAGATTTTTATACGACTAGTTTTAAGCATGGTTGTAAAATAGCTGGTTATTTTAGACGACTAGTTTTAAGCATGGTTGTAAAATAAGGTCTCTAAAGCCGAGTAGTCGCTACAAGGTAGGCTAACAATGCGACTTTCTTCAATTTCGCATAATTACTCAGAATCGATCAAAAGCGGTCAACCTCGGCCAGAATCGGATCTAGTATATCAACTCGGGCCGAGTTTGACTTAAAAAATGAATAATATTATCTATATTATCATATTAAAGAATGAATATCATTTTCACGTATTTCATTATAAATATTAGTAAATTTATGTTATTTGACATATTTATTTTCGAAAACTAATTTCTTTATAATTTAACATGTCCACGTACTCCCCGAGTACTTTCCGCCTAGGCCGAATACTCTCATCTCAACTCCCCGGTCAACCGACTAGGAACGCTTAACGACTTTTGCAACCATGGTTTTAAGCATCTTTTTATAATTTTGGAATGCTTTTATGACATTCTGGATTGTGGACAACTTGTTTTACAATTTTTTTTTTAAATTTGTTTAATAACTTTTTAAATCTGCAAATACTCAACTTCACTTATATATATAATATCTTATTTTAGACATCTTATTTAAATGCCAAATGAGCCAAAACCTTGAAACTAAACCGAAACCAAACTGTTATGAGCGTCTTAGTATGGTTTGGTTTAAGAGTTATATGGTTTGGTTTACGATTTGACCTAAAACCGTAAAAAGCAGACCGTAAACACCCCTAACTTCAATTAAAAATGCTTGAAATAGAATAATATGCAAAGTTTTGGGAATTGAATTATAACTTGCAATTATCTTTTATTACAAAAAAAAATTATAATAAATTGAATAATATTTTATAATCAACATTACTGATTACAAAAAAAAAAATTTATAATAAATGATCAACATTACTGATTACAAAAAAAAAATTATAATAAATGAATAATATTTTATAATCAACATTATTGATGAATTACTACGGCGATCTCAAAAATAATATTTAACAATAATTTGAAAAGTACGATCCATCCGTAGAAACCAAAATGAACAGTTGAAAAATGCATCATCTCTAAAATTGTGGTAATTGAGGCTGCTAATGCATAAAATATAATAAAAAATTGTCCGTAATAATCTGTAGTTTGGAATTGGTAATAAAAACTATTGCAATCCCTAAACCGTTAATAATCAGTCGATATGGTGGAACATTTTGACCTGGATGCGAGTCACTTTTCCGGTGAACATTAACAGCCTTTTGGACATGATTGGTTTTATAAAAGATTGGCCGGGAGCTGCAAATTGGAAGAAAACGGTTTATACAGTTATTCTTGCGACGGTATGGAGGATTTGGTTCGCCAGGAATGCTAAAGTCTTTGAGGATAACTTTATTCCTATCGCTAATTCGGTGGATCAAATTAAAGAGGATGCTTACTTATCGATTTGCAACAGATCAAAGCTTAAGACGCCGAAGTGGGAGAATTGGTTAGCTTTTGACATCTTAGACATGTTGTAATCTGTTTTGATTTGGGGTTCCTGTTTCTTTTTGCGTTTTGTCGTTTGTATCTTCAGCTTCTTGCTAGCTATATATATATATATATATATATATATATATATATAAAGCGTTTGCCGTTCAAAAAAAAATCTGTAGTTTGGAATTGGTAATAAAAACTATTACAACCGGATGTGATCCAAACTCCTGTTGTCAGTAAGCTTGCTAAACCGTCTGAAAATTAGCAATTAAGCTTCTATGACGGTTGATTTTCGTTGATGTTATATGGGTTATGACGTACGCGTTTGGAGAGCTAGAAACGAATTTATTTTGCCAACAAGCGTCAATTCCAAGACAGATGAGGACATCAAATCGACGGACAACCTATGGCTAAAGAATATATATCTAAATGGCGTAATATTTTTGCCAACAAGTGTCATTTCCAAGACTGATGAGGACATCAAATCGACGGGCTACCTATGGGTGAAGAATATATTTAAATGATGTAATTTGGGGCGGATAGATAGGTGTATGTTTAATTTAGATTTTGATCGTGTATTGTAATGACGTTTTTTGTAATAGCTTCTTGCTAGTTGTTTTTCCTTTTCTTTAATAAAATTGAGGCCATTCCAAAAAGAACGTGTGCGGATGGCGGTGAAGTCTTTGTTTCTAATAGGGGTGTAAACGTGTCAAGTGGCTCGTAAACTACCCGAGATCAATTCGCCCAAAGCTCAAATCATGCCAAGTTTAAACGAACTTCAGCTCAAGCCTAAAAAATAAGTGTGTTTAATAACTAAGGCCAAATGTGGGCTTCACTTATCGAGTTTGAGTTGGCTCGCATGTCTAAACAAGCATATTATTTATATAATTTTTATTTATTATATTAAATATATTCATTTAATTATAATAATACTTTCATATATAATAATATACATTATGTTATGTATGCATATATACAATTAAAAATGTATATAAATTAAATAATAAACGAGTTGAGATCTTGAGCTTGAAGATTATTCACGGGCCGAGCTTGAATTAATTTAAAAATTAGAGCTCAAAACAAGTTGAGCTTTAGCTTAGACGAGTTAATTAGGCTCGACTTGACCCGACTCGTTGACACCCCTTGTTTCTATATATACCTTTGTGTTCAATCATTATTATACAATGAACTTTGTAAACTAGGAATGTGTTACTTTTTTTTTTATCTATATCGTTTCGGTATGTTATATATTTTTGGGTCATATAATAAGTATTTTAATTTTAGAATGGCTTAGATTAGGTTTTTAATAAGTCTATTCATGTAAACTGAAATTAATATAACAATAGAGTTAAATAAATCAAAACAAATTAATACATTGCAAATCAATACAGTTAAATAAAATTCATAAAATTAGCTTACCTTGATGAGATGGTTTTATTAAGAATCATGCACTTTTTGCATATTATAAGATATGCTATTTTTGTATCTATCTTTTTCAAATGTAACAAAGTTCTAGACCAAAAAAATGAGTTTCCCTCTCTTATAAATAATTTAATAAAACACCAATCATTTGTCCGATTCTATATCATCATCGTACTCAGTATATCCCACCTATAGCAAAGCTAAGGTAGGGTCTGAGGAGGGTGGGATGTAGACAGCCTTACCTCTACCCCGTAGGAATAGAGAGGCTGCTTCCAATGAGACCCCTTTGTCCGATTCTATATATATATGACAATTAAAAAATGACAAAGATTAATATGGAGGGAGAGAAAGTGGTCTCTCTGCATGAATCCTACAAATATATATATGACCATGCCACACTGATTTCTTACTACAACTCTAGTGACCAAAAACACATTCGGTCACAAATAAAAACCTTCCAGTTTAACAA
Organism: Helianthus tuberosus; assembly: GCA_030545235.1. NCBI lineage: Eukaryota > Viridiplantae > Streptophyta > Magnoliopsida > Asterales > Asteraceae > Helianthus > Helianthus tuberosus. Next base: position 33,881,177 of record CM060354.1, on the reverse strand, counting down.
ATGGCAAGACTAACGTCAGATCATCCTCTGGTGATTGGGCGGATCGTCGGCGATGTAGTCGATAGCTTCGCTCCAAGTGTGAATATGTGTGTAACATACAACTCATCAAACCAAGTGTACAATGGTCATGAACTGTTTCCTTCTTCTGTCACTGTGAAACCTAGGGTTGATGTTCATGGTGGTGACATGAGGTCCTTCTTTACACTGGTATGTACACCACCTTCTACTTTTTAATTCAATATTTATTTGTGAAAATTTGCATTTAAGTTACCAATGTTTATTTTGTAAAAAAAACATGGTCAAAGGACGTCTCAAAGATGTCCTTGATTCCAAATGTGGTAACAAACCTAAAAATTAATAATTTGATTCTTCTAATGGGGTAATTAGGAATATATCTTATCTAGCAAATATGTTTTTTATTTTCAGATAATGACAGATCCAGATGTTCCTGGTCCTAGTGATCCATATCTCAGGGAGCATTTACACTGGTAATATTAATTTCCTACATATACATTTATCCTTACATTTATCCTTACGGGAACAGTTGTCTTATTTGACGGCAATTAATTAGAAATTTTTTTTTGTGTTAAAATTAGTAATGCAAGCTTTGGGAATAGTGTCTGCATCCTTACGGGAACAGTTGTCTTATTTGACGGCAATTAATTAGATTTTTTTTTTTTTTTTTTGTGTTAAAATTAGTAATGCAAGCTTGGGGAATAGTGTCTGGCAGCCGTCTAGCAGTCCCCTATTGGACCAACCAGTTTATTATTTTATACCCACTTTAAACTTATGGTTTTGCCCCCAATTTAAAAATATATTTACCCTTTTGCCCCAGATTAAAATTACGATTGTGCCCTCGGTAAAAAAGTACGACTTTACCCTCAGCCAAAATTACGTTTTCGCCCCACTTCAAAATAAAAATATGTTTTCCCCTAGCTAAAAATTACGATTTTACACCTGTTTATTATTTTACACCTGTTTATTATTTTACACCTACTTTATAATTACGTTTTTCACCTCCAGTTTAAATTTACGTTTTTGTCCCCAGTTAAAAATAAAAATACGCTTTTGCTCCCAGCTCAAAATTACGATTTTGCCCTTGGCGCAAAATTACGATTTTGCCCTTGGTGCAAAATTACGATTTTACCCTCATTTCAAAATTACGTCTTCGCCCCCAGTTAAAAATAAAAATATGGTTTTCTCCCGGCTCAAAATTACGATTTTACCCCCAATTCAAAATAAAATGTAATACTGTTTTTTTAATTGGTTGAGAATTATTCGGCAATCGCCTCGCAACGCGGGCGGAGCATCAACTAGTAATAATAACAATAATATTTTTATTGTTGTCATATATTATTATTATTATTTAAATAACCAATATTTTTTATGTTTATAATCGAACAAATCAAGTATTTTTTGTAATGTTACAATTTTTATTGGTTTATTTTATCATGCTCAAATTTCCCTGAAACCCTAATGGTAATTACAGTACGTCACAAAAAAAAGGTGTACGTTATTAGGCCATGTGTAGTCATAACGCCCCTTTGTGGGCGTTATGCGACACGTGGCGCGCCACGTGTGCGGGTGGGCGTTATGCATTTTAAGCCCGTAGTCATAAAGCCCCTACCCATCATTACCCAATTAATTAATAAACCCTTAAAATATACATATATATGTATGTATACATGTCTGTGTGAGAGTGGAGAGAAGAAAAGCAACATTCATAGCGCCGCGAAATATATCGCGCCACCCCCAAAAATTCGATTGATGGCGCCCCTTGTGGCGGTGTGCCGGCGCTATACCGGCGCTATGAGGGCATACCGCCCAATTATGCCGCCCCACTACGTTCGGACTTAGTGGGTGTTCAGACTTCATGTCTCTTGTGTAAATGCTGAAATGATATCATGAATTTTTGTACTTCACATACTGTGGAAAATAATTATTAGCACATGTCTTAATTCATTTCCTACATAAAAAATTACAAGAACTTATTAACTATTTCGAAATGACAGGTTTGGTTATCACCATTTGCCAACCTCTAAAAAGGAATAATCATTGACACTAATAGACATGACAGTATATTAAAGGTTTATGAAATAACTAAAATACTCTTGTTAAACAATTTGAGAAAATATAAATAAATTTTAAACAAATAAAAAAATCTACTAAAAACCCAAATCCCTTTCCTCTCCCAACTCATCGTCTTTGTTGTGCATGGCCATCGACAGACACTCCTAACAACGGTCCATGTAACTTACCTAAATTTATGCAAATTTGTTAACTCATTCACGACCCATTTAGCAAGTTAACAACTTGATAACAATTTGCCAACCTCTTTTGACTTGTCAACCCCTTTGATTGATCATTTAAATAAATGACTTACATGACTCTAAATATGTACGGGTTTAATTTGATATATTTATCACAAATAAAATAAATATATGGTACGTGTTTAAGTTTATTAATTTTCTCACTAATCAATTAATCATTTAACCCGCCGAAAGTAACACCACTAGTGTTACACATGCATTGCTCACATGTTAATGTGTTGCAATACGAAATTGGGTGTTGCTAAATGCACTCCCATGTTTTTTAATTTTACTGGTTGCACCCCCCCTAAGTTTGTAAATAAATACAATCAACCCTTGTATTTTCTAGTTTTTGAAAATTTGTATTAGGAAATATCTCTATTTTTCTAGGGTTTATCTACTTGCCATAATTTGAATATTTAGATATACGTGTGAATACATAACGATTCTATTGAAGAAAAAAAACCCTGCACTGATCGAAAGAAGGAGATTAAGAGAGAGCATGAAAAAACAATTTTTTTCAACTTTGATTTTCATCATAGTTCTAATTGATTGAGTGTTCTTGGTATGTATTCTAACTAAAAATCAACTATATTCTTTTGATTTGAAAACCATCTCTCTTCTGCAAAATTTCTCTAGCAAATTAAAGTTAAAGGTGTTCGTAATCTTTTTTTTTCTTTCAAAAAGATGATTATCCATATGGATATTAATAATTCTCATGAATAGAATAATTACCAAAAAAAAAAAAATAATAAGGTATCGATGTAAGTATTGAATTTGGAGAACAATAAAACAAAAGAATATAATCCACCCTATAAAAGTCTTCCGCTCTTCACCCACAAACCAAAAGAATTCATACAAAACAAACGGTGGATGAACAAAAAAAAAAAGCAAGCCGTAATTAGTTGAAAAAAAACAATAATATATAAAAGGTAAAGGGTGGAATTTAAAAAATTATAAAAATGATATTTTTAGAAATGGAGGTATAAACAGTAAAAATGGATGTGCATTTAGCCATCCGCTACGAAATTTATGTATATTCACAGGAGAGTAAATTTAATATGAAATATATTATATATATTTTTCCTTAAGGCAACTTGGTGATTATATTTGTACATTTTATATATTTTACTGTTAAATATCATTCCAATCACTAAAAAATTATTTGTGAAATTTGTTTGTTAAATAAGAAGAATCTAATTCCGAAATTTTAATTAGTATGTGAAATTTGTTTGTTAAATAAAAAAAGGTTAATTTGCACGGTAACCCCGACCGCGGAGGGGATCCCCCCTCCCAGGTCACCACCCGACAAGGCTTCCTGGCAGTAAATCCCCATAACCATCAAGGAGGGGTCCGACACATGTATCGAACCCGAGACCTCTCAGGATCCTCGTTCCGGTTTTAAGCGGGTGTCGGTGGCCACTGGGTTGTCACCCAATGGTTTTGTTTGTTAAATAAGAAGAATCTAATTCCGAGATTTTAAATAGTATGAGAAATATATATATTTGATTTCACTTTTAGTGATAACTTGGTTTTAATTATATTTGATTTCACTTCTAATGACAACTTAGTTTTAATTAACCCAGCATATAAATATTATATATACTTATATTATTTGTTTCCATATAATTGTAAGCTAAAATCATTTATTTTCTAAGGCTATAGGGTGGATTTATCACGCTAGTAAGCAAGAGACTTTATTGTTAACTTGAACGATTTGGAATAAAGCACCCTTTAAAACTCTTTTTAACTATATTATTAAAAAGAAAAAGAAAATAATCAAGAAAGAAATCTGATTGGTTTATTCATGTAGACCCCCTCTTTTTCTTCTTCTCACGCCCATTGTGGCTATGTCGGAGACCATGTATAGCACCCTCTTTGGCATAGGCGAGGTGGTATTGGGGGCGAACAGAAAAATGAGGTGGCTGAGGGCGTTGCCCACACCCTTCAGCCTAACTATATTTGTTGCGATCAATTAGCATTTCTTTTGTTTACATAATTAAATGATAATTTTCAACCAGTTCATCTCTATTATCATGTTGAGATACACGGTATAACTTTGTATGCTGTTTTATTTTTATGTATCGTCAGATACATTTTAGAATATATGATCTTGACTTACCTTTTAAGAATTTATTTTATTATTTTGTAATTTCACATGTTTTAAACACTATATAGAAGGAAAAAAATTGTCTAAGTATAAGTAAATACTTGCATACATAAAAAAACACATGACACACATATATAGGGGCATGTCTATTCACACACCCATGTTGTCTATCCACACACCCCCCAGTGTCGAGCTGTGGTCAGAGCGCGGCGTTTTGGTCCGGTTAACTAGACAAAGACTGACGGGTCTGTTGACCGGACCAAAACGCCGAGCTTTGGCCGCGTTCTGGTCCTGTCAACCAGACAAAAGACTGACACCCGGTCAGTCTTTTGGCTGGTTGACAGGACCAAAATGCGGCCAAAGCTCGGCGTTTTGGTCAGGTCAACAGACCCGTCAGACACCCGTCAGTCTTTTGTCTGGTTGACCGGACCAAAACACCGCGCTCTGACCACAGCTCGACACTGGGGGTGTGTGAATAGACAAAAGGGTAGGTGGGGGTGTGTGAATAGGAAGACCCATGTGTATGTATGTATGCATGTACACGTACCATATAGTGATTGAAGGTTGTTTCAAACTGAAATTCTAGTAACTTCCTAGATTTGGTAAAGAAGTACCGGAGCTAAAAGTTGATAACTAACCAAAAAATATATATGTTGCATGTACATTTTTATTAAGCATAAATACCCATGAAATATTAAATATAAATAAATTGGTATATTACAATATTACCCTTAACACGGAATTGACACTTGTCTTCTCTGTATTTCTTTCTTTTACAGGATAGTAACTGATATCCCAGGCACCACTGACTCTTCTTTTGGTATATTCTTCTTTTTCATCAATCAAACATTCATTGATTATCAACATGCATCATAATATAATGAAAACATATGACAAAAATTAAATAATATATTCATAAAATTTAACATCAATTATATTCAATATACCGGTTGGGTGAAGTTAGAAAAAAAAAATATGGTTATTCCGAGTGAGCTGATCTAGCTTAAAACTTTAGGGTTATTCTAAAAAAAATTATCAGGGTATGTTTTGTATAAAACTGGAAAAAAAAAATTACACTACGTAGACGGAGTTGAGGGGTATTTTACACTTCGGAAACGGAGTTAAGGGGTAGCTCGTGCTACCTTTACTTGTACACTACCTCAGCCCTGGTTATGCCATAACAATCAACCACGACCCAAGGTCTCTAAGGGAAACGTCCACAACGACAAACTACAACTCTTATCCTAGCCATGTTACAAAGTCTTGTAGCCATGTTGTTGCCCAACAGATAGTTGCTGCAATTCCTAATATTTCGAAACTATTTAGAAACTTAATTTGAATTTGATTCCAACTTTAGTTTTTTTCTAGTATAATCTGTAATAAACACCCATAGTTCATTCATGTGGTAAAAGAATGGTGAACCCACAAACGTAATTACGTTTTCATATCATCATCTATTTTTATATCATAAAAATAAATATAATATGATTAACAATAAAATATATTACATAGAAAGTCACCCTCCAAAAAAAAACAATAAAGTATATTACATACTATAATTAAATGATGTATAGTATATTAAAATATTATATAATAATTAAGGGAAAAATTAGAAAGACAACAACAACCATACCCAGTAAATCCCACAAATAGCAAAGCTACTCATAGGGTCTGGGGAGGGTGGGATGTAGACAGGCCTTGCCTCTATCCCTAGGGATAGAGAGGCTGCTTCCAGAAGAGACCCTCGGCTCCAAAACGAATAACAAACCAACACATCAAGTCAAAGAATATAGAAAAATAGAATATAGAAAAAAGAAGTCACCTATACCAAGAGAGAGATCCGAGTGACACAGTATAATGTACATCATGTATAATAGCATACAACGTCATTAAGGGATATACACAAGAAGTCAATCACCGGTAAAGTCATTTAGAGAATAAGAAAAACATACGTCCCTAAAATACACCTAGGACCTTACTGCAATATCCTCTAGAAGTCCTTAACCCTAATCCTACGCCTCTACGAAGTCCTATCTTGGACCATGTCCTCAGAAAGATGCAACTCTAGTAAGTCATGCCTAATCTGCTCTTCCCATGTCAGTTTGGGTCTGCCTCTTCCTCTCCTCCCCTCCACAGTAAGGGTTTCCACTACTCTAACTGGTGCTGTCGTTTGCCTCCGCTTCACATGCCCAAACCATCTCAATCTCCCCTCCCTAATCTTATCTGTTATACTAGCCACTCCTAATCTCTCCCTAAAAACCTCATTTCTTATCCGATCCAATCTCGTGTGTCCACACATCCACCGCAGCATCCTCATCTCTGCTACCTCCATCTTGCGCGCTTGCGTCTTCTTGATAGCCCAACAGTCTGTTCCATATAGCATAGCTCTTTTCAGTAAATTAAACATTTATATATACAGTAAAACTCTTTTCAGCTTGTTGAAAGGGGGGGGGGGATAGTGCACGGTCCTCCCAACCGCCAGAGTGATCTCACTCTGGGAGCCGCTACCCGACCAAGCTAGCTCCGCGGTGACTTCCACATGCCGAGTTCTTACCCTGGGGGACATATGCCACACCCAAGACTCGAACCTAGTACCTCTGGGAAGAGGTGGGTGTCGGTGGCCAACTGGGCTACCCCAGTTGGTTTTTTCAGCTTGTTGACGGGTTGATGGATTTCGAGTTGACAACTTAGGGATTTAAATTCTTCAACCCGAACACGATCCATAATTCATGCCAATAATAACAACCCTAAGCCACACACAAGTAAAATCACATGGCTTGATCACTACCCATTAATTTAAATCACCGAACTTTAATAGGGGTTCCCTCTATTTAAGAGGTAAATTGTTAAATCCCGCTAGATGTAGGTATTTAAAAGTAGGTTTGTTTTTAAATAACAACCTTAAGATCATGTGTAGTGGGAGGGGAAATAATGTCCTCACTTTTAGGTGTTTTGTGTCATATGACGGTCCAGTCAGCATGTAGGCATTATATGGCATTATCTTAAAACGAGTGTAGTGGTACGATGTCCTATAACCCTCCATAACCCCCCATTCAATCATTACCCATATTTATACAATATTTATATATCCAACCGTGGAAGGGTCTGATTGGCCCAAGATTTCTTCACCCGGCGTTTAATTTGGAACGCTCCAACCCAAATTCGCAACAAAAACGCCCCTGGAAGTGGTGGAAGGGCGTGATTGGCGTTCTTTTTTTTGGAGAAAAACATCAAAAAAACCTCACTACGAGTGGTCTAATAAGGATCGTTTACAAAAACCAAGATGACCCCGAACGTTTCTCACTTCACGTGAACGTGAAAAATTCAAAGTGCAAGTACATTCATGTCAAGTACTATTGTACTAACAATAGAAATTGCTAAATAATTTAAAAAGGAGAGTAAAGTATCTATTGATATACTTATGTATGTCTTTGCCCAAATAAGTTCTTTCATTTATGCTCATAAAATACGTATAGCTATTTCATGTCATATTATATTATAAACTAGTATTAAGCCTCTGCGTTGCAGCTGTTGTTATAGGACTGTGTTAAGTAGTAGCAATACTATACCATTGTCAGCGACCACCAACACCGGAAAAGCTCGTAAAAACAAAATAAATAAAAACCAGGGAAAAAATAACACTGAGCGAAAAGCAGGCGTAAAATCTTTGAATTACGCACGCTCGTTGCTGAGAAATTAAACCGAGACGTAAAACATAGAAAAAAAATAACTAAGTCCATCCAAGCATCCAGGACCCGCGTGTTGGATGAACTTGTCAAACACAAAAAAATAGATGTGACGCGACGGGTCAGTCAAACGGGAAAAAATATACAAAAAAATGTTGAACCTCACATGCACGTTGCGGTGCGTTAACTCACAAAATTTACAACGAAACGAAAAACTTGGGAAAGATGAAAAGTATGGTGGACCAAAATTGAAAATAAAAAAAAGTTGAGATTAAATTGCAAAAGATGAAAAACTTTGGGTTAAAAAAACAAAGGGTCTGAATTACAAAATTGAAGTTATTTATTAATTTTAGATAAAGACAAGGATAAAAATATGTGATATTTATATATTGGTTATTAATTAATATTAATATTAAAAGAAATTTATTAAACAAATATAAATAAAATTTATGAGGTTTAAGGAGAGAATGCCATGTGGCGTTATTTGAAGTTTTTTATTATAAGTTAGATTAGATTATTATAAGATCTATCTTTAAATGTTTTAATTCTCTTAAATCAGTTTACGTTTGAGAAGATTTTTGTAGGTTAATTTTTTATGATTATAATGGAGTGAAAATTTATTTGATAAACGCCAAAATTATTTTGAAACATTTTAAGACCTAACCACTTAAACAAGTACGTTCTATTACTACAAATATTTTGTTGAATACCCTTTACACCATAGTGACATATTCAACTCAATCAACATATTTTTTTCTAGAATACAACACATACCACGCCTAAAAGGCTAAATTGCTCATCAAGCTGGTATATATACCAGTTCTTTGTGAAATAAGTTAAACTCCCGACATAAAAGTATCCAACATACACAAGTAGGTTTTGAATATTGGAGTTAGAGGGCAGTCAGAATGGATCCTTCATATTTATGTGAGTGTAACTTCTATATTTACGAGAGTGGTTGTAAATTGTTGTAAGTGAAGGAGAAAGAAAAAAGAGAAAAAGTTACCGTTCATCAATAAATTTGGGAGAGATATTGTTTACCACTAAAAAATTTTAATATTTTTTTAAAGTGATTGTGAGTGGAGAAGAGAGAAAATATAATGATAAAAGTATAAAAATGTATTTTTTTAAATTGAAAAGAAGAAAGAAAATGTATTATTTTTTATTGTAATTTTAGAGATGAAGTAAAAGATTTGATTGTGAGTATTCTTACAAAGTTTTGAATATTGAACCATTCATTAAAATGTCTCTACAACTAGTTCACTTGTTCAAGCGGCTAGACCAACATTAAAACCAGATGATATCATAATATATATAGTGTGGGAGTTGGCAACAAAGTCCATTTTTCCTGTAAAGTGTAAAAAGTCATAAAACAACATAATGTCAACCATAAAACACAATCAACAACCACAAATAACAAAGTGAAAATTACTAAAACACCATATTTGTAGGTTTTGTGTTGTGTTTTGGATGATAAGGCTTTGATTATCGAATAACTAACATTAGTGTGTTTTATGTTAATTATCATGTTGTGTTTTATATTCATAGTTCTACGATGGTGTGTTTGAAGTTTTTATGGACTGTTAGAGTTGGGATATTGTGTTTTAGTGATCTTCACTCTGTTATTTGTGGGTTTTCAATGTGTTTTATGGCTGAAATTATAGTGTTTTATAACTTTGTACACTTTGTAGAAAAAAGAGACTTTGTAGCCAAACCTCACCATATATATATATATATATATATATATATATATAGGGGGCCGCTAGAATGAGAACCACCTCCAGTTGTAAGAACCGCGAGAACCACTTTCTGGCCATTAGATCAAGGAGATGGATGGATGAGATTAAAAGTATTTAAAAATAATATTAAGTATTTTTTCTCTTATTATGTTTTTAATATTTTATTCTTTAAGGGTATATAAGTAAAATTGTCTTTTTTGTCTTTTTATATATATTAATTTTAAATTACCTTTTTTGTCATATTCATTAATTACTTTTTTTACTTAATTATTTTTTATTTATAAACATATTTTTTTGTTAAACAATTTTTTGAAATCAAATTTTTAGTATATTTTTTTAAAGATTTGTTTAAAAAAAAAACGTTTTGAAGATCCGTTTTTTTTTACGCCCCGGTTTTTTACGTTAACGTTTTTTACATTAACGTTTTTTACATTAACGTTTTTTACATTTTACGCGCCGATTTTTACGTTAACGTTATTTTACGTTTTACACGTCGGTTTTTTACGTTTTACGCCCCGGTTTTTTACGTTTTACGCCCCCGTTTTTACGTTAACGTTTTTTTTACGTTTTACGCGCCGGTTTTTTACGTTAACTATATTTACGTTTTACGCGCCGGTTTATTACGTTTTACGCCCCGGTTTTTTTACGTTTTAAACTTTTTACGTTTTGTGTTTTACTTTTTACGTTTTGCGTTTTATGTAAAATATTTTTACGTTTTACGTTAAACTTTTTATGTTTTTAAATTTTACGTTTTATGTAAAACTTTTTACATTTTACGTTTACCGTTAAAGTTTTTACGTTTTACGTAAAAGTTTACAGTTGAACCTTTTTTTCACAAAAACTTGTTTACGCAAGACGAACGCACCCATAAATCGCAAAGTCGGTAGGTGTCTCGGATAGATTTTTATCGTCATCGACGGGGGAAAAGAATATAAAAAACCAACAACAACAACAAAACAAAAGTGTATCTCGAAAAAAAAAAGGGGGTTTGGATCAGGTTTTTTCCGATAATTAAAAGGATGCAAAGTGGGGTTGCGGGTTCAAAAACCTACCCTCCCCCATCGTTGCCGCGCCATCGTCGTCAAAAATCTAGTTTTTTTTTTTTTTTTTTTTTGCATCATCGCCACCCAAAAACCCACAGTTAAAAACTCAATATCAACAGACAATTGATTCCCCACCTGCAACAAACCACACTTCAAAATCAAGTGGTATGAAACCCCATCATAGATTCAAAATCAAAAATATTATACATGATTCAAAATCAAAAATTCAAGAAACCATACTTCAATCGACCTGCAACAAGTGGTATGAACCCCCACCTGCAACAAACCAAAAATTCAAGAAACCATAATTCAAAATCAAGTGGTATGAAACCCCACCTGCAACAAACCATACTTCAATCGACCACCGGCACCACGGGGCACCACTGGCACCACGCGGGCACCACGGGGCACCGCCGGGCACCGCTTTTCAAAATAAATCGACCACCCCCCTTCACCCACCCCCTCACCATCGTTCACCGCCAACCCCGTTCACACCGCCGCCGCTCACGCAGCAACCACCTCCACCACTGAAACCCCAAGTCGCACAATCGACCACCACTACAACCCCCCCCCCCCCATTTTCTTTCTCCTGCCCTAAACCCTGCCGCCACACCCTACCGTACACCACTGCCGCCGCACCAGTTCAGATCTGAGCAAAACCCCCCCTAAAGTTTGACGGTGAAACGATGAGAGAGAGAGTAGAGAGAGGGGTGAGGAAGAGGGGGTAGCCGGGTGGTGGTGAAGCAAAATAAAGTGAGTTTACCGGAGATGTTGTTAGCTCCGCCGGAGTTGTGGCCGGAGAAGGAAGGAGTACAGGGGCGGAGGAGGTGGTGAACGGAGAGAGGGGTGAGAAATGGAGGAGAGAGGGGTGAGAAATGACATTTGGGGTAAATGACCATAATACCCTTTGGGGTGTCATATTCTGATTGGTTGAGAGTGGTTCCCGCGGTTCTTACAACTGGAGGTGGTTCTCATTCTAGCGCCCCCATATATATATATATAGGGAGAGGATCATGAGAAAACTAGATATAAATGAGAAAACTAACTAAAAACCACTAAAAATGAGGGGGGAGACTTTTAATGAAGGAGGGGGACTTTTAATGAAGGAGGGGTAAAATTGGGAAAAAAATATATAACTTTTCAAACATTTCCCATTTCTCCATACGTTATCATTTTAAAACAAAAATGGCACCATAAGATCACAAATTTTCGTATCTTTCATTCAAGTATATTCGAGCATATTTTTTATGACATAAAAAAAAGATTTATGGTGTCGTCTTGTTTTCAATACTATTATTATAGTAGTGCACATGTGCAATATAACATGTACTACAATTTCATTACATGCTTAAAATTAGCTTTTTGAGTATAGTTTAGCTTTTAGGGTTAGTTTTTTTGGAGGTTTAGGATTAGGATTAGGTTTTTGGGTGTGGGGGGAGGGGGGTTTAGGTTTTTGGGGGGTGGGGGGGTTTAGGTTTTTTTCGGGTTTATGTTTAGGGTTTAGTTTTAGGTTTTCGGGAGGGTGGGGGTGGGGGGGTTTAGGTTTTTGGGGGGTGGGGGGGTTAGGCTTTTGGTGGGAGGGTGAATTTAGGTTTTTGGGGGGTGGGGGTGGGGGGTTTAGGTTTTTGGGGGGTGGGTTAAGTGGTTTAAGCTTTATGTATTAGTGCACATGTGCAGTACAACAAAAATTTTTTTTTTTTTTTTTTTGAAATTTTTTTTCCATACATAAAAAGTAGCGATTTTTCTATAAAAAATTGTAAAAAAAAAAATTTGGTATTTTTTTAGGTTTTTTTTAGGCTTTTTTGGTTAGTTTTTTGGTTTTCTCATTTAAACTAGTTTTCTCATGATCCATCCCCTATATATATATATATATATATATATATATATATATAGAGAGAGAGAGAGAGAGAGAGATTAAAGATCCTGTACATTAATTCAAAAGTGTGAGAAGTGTGAGAAATATTGTGGAGATGACATGTGTCCTCAATCTAAATTAATTCAAAAGTGGAAACAAGTAATTTTCTCATTGATTCAATTAATTGATAATTTTCCATAACCGTCACCATTTATTTTAGGAATACGAATTAATCTACGAATTTGTATTTTTTTATCGTTCATCAATTATAACATACAGTGTTATAGTGTTATATTTTTTTGTAGCAGTCTATGATGATGTATAGTGTTATATAGTGTTATAGTGTTATATTTTTTTGTAGCAAGTCTATGCTGGATGTATAGTGTTATAGTGTTATATTTTTCTGATAACAGTTATATGATGGATGTATAGTGTTATATAGTGTTACATAGCGTTATGTGGTATTATATGGTGTTTATAGTGTTATATAGTGTTATATAATATTATATATTTCTGGTAGCAGTTACATGTTTCCGGATTTTTAGTGTTAGTTTAAAAATGGATCGCTGGAATTTATAAGAGGTTACCTTATTTGAAACATATAAAAAGACACTATTACCCCTACAATTTTCAAATCAATCCAAATAATTAAAACACAATTTACAATTTGGTCCATATTGATCTCAACCATTAGATCAAAGATCTAATGGTTTTAAACACTTCTCACACTTTAGGCCCTTTTTACACTATCCTTACCATATATATATATATATATATATATATATATATATATATATAGAACAATCATTTTTTGTGAACACTAGTGAACTAATCATAGCTCTTGATTATCAATACACAAGTGTAAATCAATTGCTAGGATTTGATTATGAAAATACACTAGTGTATTTTACGATTTGATGATGTAAATCAATAATCAGGATTTGTTCACTCAGTTCACAAATACACTAGTGTTCACTCTAAAACCCCACCCTATATATATATATATATATATATATATATATATATATACATACATACATATACAGGCTAAGAGTTGGCTACAAAAATCTAAATTTCCAAAAAAGTGTAAAATCATATAAAAGTTAAACTCTACGACTGTAGAAAATTTAAAACAATTATATTGATACATTGGTCGTGTCTTAAAAGGGTCATTATATTCTCACACCCCTAAAATTTTATTCTCACATCCTTTTCTCTCTATATCTCTCTATACATATCTATGTATATATAGAGAGAGATAGAGAGAATGAATGTGTGAATATCAATACCCTTTTCTCTCTATCTCTTTCTATACATATCTATGGATATATAAAGAGATAGAGGGAATGAGTGTATGAATATCAATACCCGTTTTTCTAAAATATTTGTTTATAAAACAAAATAATGCATAGACCTTTCTTGAGAGGATATATTCCACTCAAGTTGGTTGGTTTAAAAATCAAAATTTGAGAATCAAATCCAGAATTTGGTTCAAACAGTTCGAAATTTTGAAATCCAAATTCGAATTCGAATTTCATTTTTCAAGCCTAATTGACAATAACAGTAACACCCCATACTCAACTCAAAACATCTACATTATCCTAACATTTTTCATCCAATTCAAAAACAGGAACACCACAAAAGAATATTGACACATATATGGTTGGATTTTGTGTGTTTTCTGTAGGAAAAGAGAGAGTGCGCTATGAGATGCCAAGGCCAAACATCGGCATTCACAGGTACTTGTTCACATCTCTTGTTTTCTTTAACGTCATGTGTATCGATCATTGACGCCTTTAACCTAACTAGTCCACTGGTGTACTATAGATACGTGTTTCTCCTTTTCAAGCAAAAGGGAAGACAGACGGTGAGCTGCCCATCTTCAAGAGAAAGATTCAACACTAGAGCCTTTGCTCATGAAAATGATTTGGGTTTGCCAGTTGCTGCTATTTTCTTCAACTGTCAACGAGAAACTGCTGCCAGAAGACGGTAGTTAATTACTGTTGAAATCAAATAATAAATTAATCACGCAATAAATAATCGAGGATGCCAATGTAACTCCTTGCAACTTTGTAGTTCCATCTAAATAAGCACAATATAAATTGGTTGTATGGTATTTTCAAGTGATCAAACAAGTTCTTCAAAAATTGCAAGAATAAAAATGTTATTGCATAATAGTCGTTGTATTTGTAAAAATAAACCACAAACAAGAAGTTGACCTAACCCAATTATGAGTTATGACCTAAGAGTTATAAAAACTCGACCCATATGATCAGGGAAAACATATTTGCGATTGACTAAAAGTGGTCACAAAATGTAACATTTGAAATTTTTAAAAAATAGGTGTCATAGTAATTGGATTAAATCGATGAATAACAAGAAAATAAAAGAAACACAATTTTGAACAAACTTGATCGACTCTTTTATTGATTTATGAGAAAACAGAAATCGATCTTACCTATTACATAAGCATCGACAATCTACATATGCCCAAAAACCTAAACATAATTAAACTCAAACACTAATTAACTAGACAATTTATATGTGCCCATAAACTTAAACATAATTAAACTCAAACACCAATTAACTAGATAAACCAAACTAACCCATTTGAATTTCATACTAACCCACTCTGCTGACTGAGTTTAAATAAACAAATTAATTAATTAAAACTTACTAATTAACCGCTTAAACTATAGGACTTATAAAGACAAGATTAGTCTAACAATTATTGTTTTCACAGAGATAGTTAGCCCACTAAACGAAAATAAGTGGGCCAACAACTCACTTTCTTTGAGGGTTTATGACGGATTCTTGCCTCGAATAGCAACCAATAAGAGAGGACACCTTTCTATCCCAGATACATTAAAGTTTACCTATGCAGGTCAATCAAAATTCAACACATGCATTGTGTTTAGTGAAACACAATGGATCCATGAACAAAAGCTGGTCCACTGTGTGAGTGCACGAATGTCTATCGCCTCCGTCAATCTAAACCGTAGCAAAAAACTGAACAAGACGAGTTCTTATATTGTAAAATATAGGGGAGAGTCAAGTTTAAGTGAGGAGTGGCAAACTTGTAATTACTTAGATCTTCTTTTAGAGCCTTGCCTATAAATAGGAGGCTTAGGGTAATGATTTAGAACTTTTTGCAACTTGAAGAACTTTAGAAGATCTAGAGAGAGAAAGTGATCAAGGTGATTCAAGGTTTTGTATCCTGTCATATCATCAATTGAATCATAGTTTATCACGTTCTTGTTTTCGGTCCACACACGTGCACGGATTCCGCACGTCGTACGTGTCGTTTCGCAATTGTTTGGGAGTCAAACACGATCCTACAACGCGTTCACAAGTGATATCAGAGCGGGAGATCGATTGCACGGATCAAATCTACAAGAATATACGTGATTTCATCAGTTTCAGAGCTTAATTCGCTTCAGATTTGTCAAAATTCTTCTTCTACTCATTTTCTTCATTTTTTAAAACAAAAATCCAAAATTAACGAGGTTTTCACGGTTAAAAATTGCTGATTTTTTTATATATTGTGCGAAAATCATAGTTTTACAACCCAACAAATTTTCATAACAAAATTCGGAGTTTTAAGGGTTCAAATCGAGATTTTTCGGCCCGAAAACATGCTTTTTCGCTGCTGTTCTTGGCCATCCGCCCGGATGGGTAATTTTTAGCCCCATCCGGACCAAAACATTGCCATTCGGACCATTTTAGAACCCATTCGAACCTTAGTATTGCCATCCGCTCGAATGGCATGAAAACCCATCCGGACGTCTGACATTTAACAATTTTTCGGATGATCATCCGGACCTTGTATACTCATTCGAACCAATAACATCATCCGGACAATATATCTACGGCCCAATAAGAATTCTATTATAACAATTGAAAACATGTGTTAGGTCCAATTAATATTCAAACTTGCATGTGAAGCTCTCAGTCCAAGATCAATTATAGCACTGTGGTCCTCGGTCCATTAAAGACAAAACATTTTGTGGTTCAATGAAATTTGAAAGTTTTTAACAAGGAAAATTGAATTCGAAGTGTGGCAAACATCACGTGAGTATTCCATTCGAACAATTAAAAGATTAGTTGAGGTCCAATAGCGTTAATAATTTGTCAGATTTTCATATTGTATCGGTCCAATCAAAGAAACGGTGATGCAGCCCATTTAATGTCAATCGTTTAAAGAAGTGTTCAGAATTGTGGCCCAATTAAAACATTTGATAGTGTATTTGATGGTCCAATTGCATAATAGTTCATCCGACATGGTCCAATTATTCTCAATTGCATTTAATTCAAAGGTATCACGTGAAAGATCTAGTGGTCCAATATTAAATTTGTTTCATTCGGAGGCACACTTATGAATGTGAAAAGTCTCGATTAAAAGTGTTGGTCCAATTAAAAAGTAGTGATTAAATGAAGTTGTCAGCCCATGTGCTTAAAATTTGTCGATCGTCGAAATTTGAGAGGTCTTGATAAAGTGGATTGATAGCATTTAATAATAAAGGAGGTCCAATGGTAAACAAGAACATGTATTGATTGTTCACATGGTTCAACAAAGCGGCTGATTATCATTTACTAAAAAAATTAGTTGACGGTTGAATAATAGTCATTATCAATTGGGTCATCCGCTAGACTGACATACCAAGGCTCATCCGAACCGTGTATAGTCTTAGCCCATCCGAAAGATTAGTATAGTCAGCCCATCCGTTCAGTGCAAAAGGCCATCTGGACTGAAAAGATTTAAGAGTTCATCCGTTCACATTTAAGCAGAAGCCCATTCGCTATACAATTCATTCGAATCAGTTTTACATATTACTTTCATCCGTTTGTTTAATTTTTGGCCCATTCAGAGGTTTCTAAGCCCATCAGTTGTATTTAAGGACCATTCGAACATGTAACTTCATTCGAACAACTGTTGTCCATCCGCTAGACTGTCATACAACAGCCCATCCGGAAGGTTTACATTTTCAAGAAGCCATCCGCTCAGCTTTGTGCCAAGCCCATCCGAACTTAATTTTGGGTCATTCGGACCATCAATGATACTTGGGTTTATCCAATAATTCATTCGGATCAACTCATTTGAAGGACCTTTTGCTAGTATCATTCATCCGGAGATTCGACAAAGTTCATTCGAGTCCATTTGTTATTCGAGGCTCATTCATATTTCAATTGCACATTATACACATATTTTAAAGTAGTAAATTGTTTGATTTGAAAATTTTTACTCAATTGTGGTTAACTGTGTGCAGGTGATAAATTCAAGGTGTGTATAAAAATCAAGGTGTGATACACGAAAGAGAAAAACAAGGAATCAAACATCATTGTTGAAGAGTTTTACAACACATTTTACAAGGCATACATTTCTGAGTCTTCCGAAACATCTACCGTTACACCGAAAACTATTACAAAAGCTATAAATGATAACATAAAACATGATAACTTTTATGGAACACATTCTAAACCACTGAAACTTGAAAACATTGAAGACTACACTTGGTGGAAAGAATGATTTATTAACTGGGCAAAAGCTTACGCACACGAGAGTTGGTTTTGTCTGGAGTTCGGATATAGTCGGCCTGTTGATGGTAAAAACGAAGAAATTCCTCTTAAAAGCTTATCAAATGAAGATAAAAGAAAATTTTCTTACGAACAGAAAATGATTGCTTTAATCCAACAGTCCATCAGAGATGATATTTTTGCATTGCTCAATCATGATGGAACATCAAAATCAATCTGGGAAGCTTTAAGAGTTAAAGCCGAGGGAGGAAAACAAATTAAAAAGAACAAAATTGCATTACTTAAAAAGGAATTTGATTTGTTTGATATTTTAAAAGGTGAATCCGTGAGGCAAATGATTGAGAGGTTTTGTCATTTACAAATTGAACTTAACACGTTTGGTATAACTAAAACACGTGAGGAAATCATTGATAAAATCATTGAAGCATTACCAAGAGCTGATTAGTGGCAAACATTTGTGTTCATTTTGAAAAATGATGTGTTGTATGATACGATTACTTTGGATGCTTTGATTGAAAAGATTGAGAGTCACGAGCTTGAATTGCAAAAGCAAAGCAAGATGAGCAGCTCGTCACATCAACAGAATGTGGGTCTTTATTACAAAGGCAGTGTACCCTCAGTAAAAGTCAGTGAGTCACCAAAGACTGCTTTTAGTGTTGAAAAGACAAAAGATTCTCAGAAAAGCACATCTAGCCATGATCCAGGGTATCATTCATCTTCAACAACTTCAAATTCTGAAGAACCCGATGAGATTCTCTGCAACATTGCCTTAAAGCTAAAAAATTCTCCAGCAATGAGCATTAATGCTGCTAAACAACAAATGAGTTTTCTGGCGTCGATTCTGGAATCATACGAAAGTCTGGTGACTGGGAGAATTGGAAATTCTGAGCTGTCAAAGGAAGATGACGACCAGATAGAACCGGAAGAGATGGAACTCATTGATCTTAGATGGTGTTTGGCTAGTTGCATTCGTAAAGCTCAGCGGTTCATGGAAATTACTGAGAGACAGACAATCGGTAGACCATCAAAAAAGTTGGGCTTCGACAAATCAAAAGTGACCTGTTTTAAATGCAAACAAAAGGGTCATTTCAAAAGAGAATGCAGAAACTCTGCTGTTGATGAAACCGCTAATCCATTTCAAGACGATTACTATCGTAAAGCGGTTTATCACAGGACTAGAGAGGAACCACCAAAGATGAAACAAATTGAAAACAATCCAGTGAATGAGTGTAACACCTCGAAAATTCACGTCCTATAATGCGTAGACACGTGTCATATGTTTGAACGTGTGAAAGAATGTTATAGAAGGACTAAAGTTGACAAACATGGAAAGTATGTGAATATACGAGTTATAAATGTCAACAGTGAATAAATATATTGTACATTAACCTTACATGATGATTATATCATCAAACGAATAAATCATGGATCATGCGAAGCTAAAAGTGAGGAATTACAAACTACAGGGGCTAAATGTGTCAACATGTTTAAGTTATACCTCTGAGTTGCCTTTTGGCAAACCCGAAGCTTTGTAACTGTTAATTATGCTCACTAGAATGCACGATATAAATTTCGTAAAGTTTCGTTATCGTATGAGAAAGTTATGATCAAATTCGTGTGCAAAGGGTTAAAGCGTAAACGTTGAAAGTTAGGACTTTTCGGGTAACAATAAAGTTAACCGGGGACTTAACGAAGTGGGTATATGTTTTAAAGCCCTTATAGATCAATTATGAGAGTTCAAGATGCAAGAAACAAGTGCCTAATCGAAGTTTGAAGAGCCAAGGATCAAATCGCAAAAATCTAAAATTTAGATTTGTGCAGACATGCCGTCGCGACACGCGAAGGGCGTCGGGAAAACCTTCGCGACACGCGGGAGGCGTCGCGACACGCGAAGCCCACGGGGGAAACCGTCGCGACACGCGGGGGAGTGCCCAGTTCCGAATTTCTTGGGTTTTTGCCTGCTGAGTGCTTTCTGCTCGATTTCATCCGATTTTTCACATCTTATGCGACCCCTAGGCACCCCCTAAGCACTAGGAACATGTGTTGATCAGTTGTGGTGGGTTGTAGACTCATGTGTCAAAGATTTGTGGTGAGAAATTCACTATAAAAGGCCATTATGTTCAACCATTGTTCTTCACACCTTCCTCTTGCAATCTGATCATTTCTGGAGCTCAAGCCTGCTCTCAAGTGATCACATTTCGTGCATAGGACCTTTGTAAGTTTGCTTGACCTTTCTAAATTAAGTTTTAGCCTAGTTATAGCTTAAAAGTCAAACCTTCGTAATTAACGGTTGACTTTAAGATTAATCACTAATGGTCCAGTGATTAGTCGAATGAAAAGTAGTTATAAGTTGGTAATTAGGTGGATAATAAACCCTTACAAGGGTTCCCCCTGATTCCCACTCTAACTAGGTCTAATGTCGGGTCAAACGTGTAATTAAAAAGTCAACAGAATGTTTAAATTGCAATTTATGCATGATTAGCAATGTAGAACACATACAACCTATTTGATCATTAATATAACTTGGTAATGAATGTAAGAACATGTCAAAACATGTTCAACCCGACAATTTCCTGTTTAGACCCGGTTCGGAACCGAAAGTCGCATAGTTTGACTTATACTTTGACTTTCAGTTCTGACCCGTTATGGTATGTTTTAGAAATGCCTAAGAGCTTCATTTGGACCAGGTTACATGCTAGTATAACCCTTTGTGATTATACATCTCGGATCATTAGTTATCCAATTAATATGCATGATTCCGTTAATTGCTCATATGTTGACCATTATGCCCTTTTCACCTTAAAACGTGATTTTTGAAAATGTAAAAGAGTAGAAACCTTATCTACTGATATATAAACTTGTATGCAAAGTTTGACATCAGTTTGAGGTGTAGAATAAGAGTTATGCTCATTAGCGTAAATTGAAAGCTTTATGTTAATAAAACGACGTAATTAGCGTATAACCTAGTTAAGCCTACTTTTTTATATCAAATCTTTTACCCACTGATGTAATATATTATTTTGGAATTTTTAAAGATTTTTAATAAATTTTAGGCTGAGCATAACTCATAGTCGTAGACTTAATCCGGTAATTGTCGGTTTTGCCCTTACGGGCCATAAAATGAGTTTTACATATCTAAACGACTCCAAACCTTTTGCTACTGATCACATATGATAAATAAATTATTTTAAGCCTTCTGGAAATATAAAAATATCAGATTTAAGTATCGAACCCGGAAACGGCTTCTAATCGCCTTTTTTAAGCGTTTTTAACGCATAGTATGTGCTATAACTATATTAAACATACAAGGGTTGATACCTACTGATATTTGAGGCAAATTATAATATTTTAACAGTAAGAAAAGGTTGTTAAACTCAGACTTCAGTTTTGAGCTTTTCGGCTTATGTGAAATTACCAAAATACCCCTACGGGGCATAGTTTGGTAATAATTGATAAATTTCACGTATATACTTTAACCTACTGATATAACTTAGAAAATTGAGTATATTTGCTGATTACATCAGGCCTGTAACTCAGGTTGACACTTAAACTCTTTTACAACCTTTAAAATGACCAAACTACCCCTACGGGGCATAGTTTG
This sequence comes from Helianthus tuberosus, assembly GCA_030545235.1. Taxonomy (NCBI): domain Eukaryota; kingdom Viridiplantae; phylum Streptophyta; class Magnoliopsida; order Asterales; family Asteraceae; genus Helianthus; species Helianthus tuberosus. The sequence goes on along the minus strand of CM060354.1, from coordinate 33,859,299 downwards.
TGATTAAATTCATTTCGGGCATAATAAAAGACATATTACTGATGTCACAACATATATGAAGCATATTAACTTAGGAAACCTATAAATGGCTCATATGAATACCCGTCACGCTTATTACGCGTTCGGTTCGGTTTATGTAACTAGTTTACATAAACTAGCCTAAACGGGTCAAACCTTAACGGTTTTATCTCAAAATCCAGAATGTGTATGAAATACCCATATTAAACAAGTCTCTGAACTTGTCGGGTCTAAATCACATTCTATCCGGTCTTTGCTTAATCGTGCGTACAAACCGTGTCTTTGAAACTAACCGGTCTAAGCTTAAGCTTAACTAAAGACCCGTTAGGATTCTAATAGGTTATTATAAACCTTCGTTCCAGATTAGGAGTACCAGTAAAAGCTACGTGCGTTTGCTTATTGTGATTTATACATTGCTCAGGTAAATACTTTTAACTTATTTTCCCTATACGGGCTTGGGTTACGGTATATAGAATACCGCTTGATCGGGCATCACATCCTCCACCGTTGGGTGGGTAATTGAATAATTTGATCGGCTCGTTTAAACAGTCTTGTTACTTAAAGCCTTTGGGGGGTTAATGACCATGTCCCGGATATCCTTGGCATCATTTTACGAAATGGCCACGACTTAAGCGCGGGGTGTAGGCGTACACCCGTCAGTGCACAAAAGAATATTGTGGTGTGTCTATTGATCTTTAACCCGGACTTGATTCGGGCTACTGAACGCACAAGGAACATGTAATTCGTTCACAAGATTATATATATTTAAATAATTCTCCCAAGTTAAATAAAATGTTTATGCCACGTGCATCCAAACCAATTTTCAATCATTTTCCAAAATGAGTCAGTTGATTGTATTTACCAGTGTAAACTGACGTATTTTCCCAAAAGATTAAATGCAGGTACTAAGCGTAATTGGCTGGGATTTCTCCTTAGCATCATTAGAAGTCTCGCAAGCTTAAGATGCATGAAGTCTGTTGAACTATTGCTTCCATTTTTATTGTCGATCCGTCTGTGGATAAACTTCCGAATATTGTGACATTTGATATTACAAGATTAAATTCGGTTGTATTATATCTTTTAAATTGCTTCCGCTGTGCATGTTAAATATTGTGTTGTTTGACTATTATGTTGCCAACCACGTCACGATACTCCCCACCGGGCCCACTGGTGACACGTGGAAATCGGGGTGTGACAGGTTGGTATCAGAGCCAACATTTGAGTGAATTAAACACTAGCCTTTTGTGTTTAATCTTAATAACACAATTGCACATATCTAAACTTCCGAGTCTAGACAAATAACATAGGATAAATTCCACTTTGTTTTGTTTTGTCCTTTACCTTATTTTATATATCTTGTTGTTATCTTATGCCATATTGATAGGATTAACAATATGCCGCCAAGATTCTTCAGGAGGAGAGGAAGAGGCAAGGGGCCAATCACCGCCCCCAATGATAATGAAGCTGGACCTTCGAATGTGCGAGCTCCATCTACCACGGAGAGTGACGATCCCCGGCAGAACCGGAGAAACCTTTTCGAGCCGGCTAGACGGTCGGTCTCACACAGTTCGACACCTCCCGTGCATAACTCTTCTGGGCCTCAGCCGGATTACGAGCCCAACAACCCTCAACCCTCATACATACCGTTACAGCGATCTTTATCGCACAACTCTTTTGGTGACCCTACACCAGTTTTTAGGGGCCGGTTTAACCTGGCCAATTTCATACAAGAACCAGTAGGTTTTAACCCACTGGAGCCAGATGACCATTTCTCTGGCGATCATGCTGACGACATGGACGAGGATACGGACCCCGTCGAGCCAGCCAGTGGTACACCAAACCACCCGATAGAGATCTCTGACGGATCTTCTTTCCACGGATCACCCTATGTTGGTCCAGATAGCTTTCAAGCTATGTTTACCAGGCACGAATGGTACTATACACCTCCTCGTCATTCACCGCCTCAGCAGCAACAGGATCCCTCTGTGGATTCACGGTTTGTGGCAGTTACGCCACCACCTCCACCGCCACCAGTTCAACCGGCACCTCCACAACCGCCAAGGCGTAGGAGAACCGGAGCGCGTATGTCTTCACGAGCAGGAGACTTTCATTTCAGCTCTCCGCGTCAGTCAAGTGACAGCCACTATCCGCCACATCAGGAGGACCCACAAATGGGTGGACCTTCTAACCCCGCTGTACCACAGCCACCTCCGATGGGTTTTGATAACCCAATTCCAGCATACACGGGTTCGATGGCGTACAACCCGTTTGAACCACCGACTCACCACAACTACGGTTACGGTGAAGCCGACCCCTATATGGTAGCGGCAAATTACAACGCCTTTAACCCAGAAGGACCCTATGGCGCTCCTTGGGAAGTAGGGTACCCAACTCGTGGGTACCAGATACCTGCCAGACCTATTATACGGACGCAATCGCAGCCGCCACGATTTTCTCCCCCAGAACGGGAGGAAATTCTTCAGAGACTGGATCAGGTTGAGCGTGACTATCGCCGCGACCGCCAGGAGAGACAAAGATTTTTCCAAGGATTGACAAGCTTGATCAAAGGAAAGAGCAAGAAGGACCGCTAAATCCTTCCAATTGTTGTTAAGCCCCTGCGTGGGCCAGTCTTACTATATGAGCCCCTGCGTGGGTATGCTTGTTTGTTTTGTTTTGACCCCTGCGAGGGTCTATCTTTCTGTTGACCCCTACGAGGGTATATTATTGTTTAGGTCCCTGCGTGGACTATTATGTTAATTGTGTGAGTCCCTGCGTGGACTATTATGATGTTTTTGTTAAAGCCCCTGCGTGGGAAATTCCTTGTTTGAACCCCTGCGTGGGTAAGTTTGTTTATTAAAAAGTCCCGTTTAGGGCGATATGTAATATTTTGATAATTAATGGAATGTAAGTTTATAAATTTCATGTTTGCCATTACGTGCATAAATAAATTATATATGAAATAAATAAATTAAAATCATTCCTTTTCATAAAAATCTGCCTAATAATTATTGAATAAGAATCTTAAGAGTGAAACCTAGCCTGAGTGTCATTATAAAGACCTGGCCAAGATGGTAAGACCTGTTTAAAAGATTCAAATCCCTGTTAACATCTGTAAACATGTTAACGCTCCTGGCAGATGTGATTCATTAAAATCACACACGTCATTTATAAAAGGATTCTTTAGAAGATTCCTAACCCAACTAAATGATCTCCGAATCATGGGTTAAATCATCAATTAAGATGATCATATTTTGACCATACGTGGTAATATAGCGCCTACGGGCCCTGCTCATTTCCATATGAGCCAAAAGACAGTGGTAGCGATGACTCCCTGTCAGATAAAGGTAATGAACTAGGTTCAAACCTTCATGCTTTGATTCTCTGAAATCATAGCTTATAATTTATAAACGTCCTTGTGACTAGGCCTATAGTGCTAGTATACCTTAAAAGCCTTGATTCTCTGAAATCATAGCTTATAATTTTAAAATGTCCATGTGACTAGGCCTTTGGTGCCACAAATAAAACTGTTATTGTTTTATAATTAAGATAAATTATTATAGAAATCCTAAATAAATATGATTAATAAATTAACCAAATATGGTCTCTGCTTACCATGGTTAATGAATTTCCCTAAGGGACAATTCCATAATAAACTCCCGAATAAACTATTGTCCTTGTTTTCTGTAACAGTTCAATTAAAATGGCTAACTCAGACGAGATAAATAGTCATCCAGTGGAGAATAACGAGAACGCCCGAATTAATTTAACGGGTGCTGAATTGAAAGCGATAATAGACGACGCAGTTACCCAGGCCTTGGAACGGCAATACGAAGAGTATAGTGGGACTCGAAGTAGGACCCTATCTAAGCCGCATTCAAAGCCTCCTTCCAAGAAGGAAGAATTGAAGAAAGATGATGATCGACACTCCTCGAACCACCACAGTGCTCCATCTCAGCAGACGGTACTAAACCAAGGACCCCGTGACAAGGGTTGCTCTTATAAATATTTCGTTTCCTGCAAACCCCGGGATTTCACTGGGGAGAAAGGAGCCATCGACTGTATGACGTGGCTGGACGAGATGGACACAGTTGTGGATATCAGCGGATGCGCTGAGAGGGATATAGTCAAGTTTGTGTCGCAGTCTTTCAAGGGTGAAGCTTTAGCATGGTGGAGATCACTGATCCAAGCTTCCGGGAAAATCCCATTGTACAATATGTCGTGGGATCAATTTGTTGCCCTTATCAGGGAAAATTACTGCCCTCAGCATGAGGTGGAGAAGATAGAGTCTGATTTTCTATCATTGGTGATGACAAACCTTGACTGTTAAGCTTACCTAACGAGCTTCAACACAATGTCCCAGTTGGTTCCTTATCTGGTGACCCCGGAACCAAAAAGAATAGCTCGTTTTATCGGTGGTTTAGCCCCGGAAATCAAGGCAAGCGTGAAGGCTTCTCGGCCAGCTACTTTTAGATCCGTAGCTGACATATCCTTATCCCTCACTTTGGATGCGGTCAGGCAAAGATCGCTGAGGAATAAGGAGGCTGAGAAGAGGAAACGTGACGATGATAGTTCACGGAGATCGAACAAGAAACACCGTGGGAACGGTGACAACAAGAAAGGATCGGAGTCAAGGAAAGATGGGCATCATTCTGGCGAGAAGCCCAAATGCAAGATATGCAAGAAACAGCACTTTGGAAAGTGCAGACTTGAGTCGAACTCACAGACTCAGTCCAAAACCTATGCATGTGGAATATGCAAGTCCACGGATCACAAAACCTTGGATTGCAAGAAGATGAAAGACGCAACGTGCTACCGTTGCAATGAAAAGGGCCACATTAAAACCAACTGCCCTAAGTACACCAAGAAGCCTGAGGAGTCCAAGAAGACTAATGCCAGAGTCTTCAGAATGGACGCAAAGGAAGCGGTTCTAGATGACAACGTTATTACAGGTACTTTCCTTGTAAATGACGTCTATGCTAGAATACTTTTTGATTCAGGCGCTGATAAGTCTTTCGTTGATAATAAGTTTTGTGAATTGCTGAAATTACCTGTCAAAACCTTAAATGCGAATTATGAGGTGGAGTTAGCAGATGGCACCCTAGAAACCGTCTCTACTGTGTTAGATGGATGTGTTATATCCATTAAGAACCATTCTTTTCCTCTGTCTCTACTTCCATTTAAATTGGCCGGTTTTGACATAGTTCTGGGTATGGACTGGTTATCTCATAACCAGGCCCAAATTGTCTGTAACAAGAAACAAGTGGTGATAAAGACTCCGTCTGGTGAATCACTTACCATTCGGGGAGATACCCAGTATGGACTGCCTGAGCATGTGACTATGCTCAAGGCTTCCAAGTGTTTAAAGAAAGGTTGTGTCATCTACATGGCACAAGTGATTATTGATGAGCCTAAACCGAAGATAGAAGACATCCCTGTCATTTCTGAATACCCAGAAGTTTTTCCGGAAGAACTACCTGGTTTGCCACCAGATAGGCAAGTGGAATTCAGGATTGATATCATCCCCGGAGCAGCACCAGTTGCCAGAGCACCCTATAGGTTGGCTCCAACGGAGATGAAAGAATTGAGGACACAGCTGGATGAATTACTAGCTAAAGGTTTCATTAAACCTAGTTCGTCTCCTTGGGGAGCACCCGTTCTGTTTGTCAAGAAGAAGGACGGATCGATGCGTCTGTGCATCGATTATCGTGAACTTAATAAGGTCACGATAAAGAATAGATATCCTTTGCCTAGGATCGACGATTTGTTCGATCAATTGCAAGGAGCGAGTTATTTTTCGAAGATTGATTTGAGGTCAGGCTACTATCAACTGAAGGTTAGAAATGAAGATGTACATAAAACAGCATTTAGGACTCGTTATGGTCATTACGAGTTCCTAGTGATGCCTTTTGGGCTCACTAATGCACCGGCCGCGTTCATGGATCTCATGAATCGCGTATGCAAGCCTTACTTAGATAAATTCGTCATCGTTTTCATCGACGACATTCTTATCTATTCGAAGAACCAAGCTGACCATGAGAAACACCTTCGCTGTATTCTCAAACTCCTACATCAAGAGAAGCTCTATGCCAAATTCTCTAAATGTGAATTTTGGCTTCGAGAAGTCCAATTCCTTGGACATGTGGTGAGTGAGCGTGGTATCCAAGTGGATCCCGCTAAGGTTGAAGCAGTTATGAACTGGCAAGAGCCGAAGACGCCTACAGAGATTCGTAGCTTCATGGGATTGGCAGGATATTACCGGCGTTTCATTGAAAATTTTTCAAGGATTGCTGCACCCCTAACTTCCTTGACCAAGAAGAAAGTAAAGTTCGTTTGGGGCCCTAAGCAGCAAGAGTCCTTTGATATCCTAAAAACGAAGTTGAGCAACGCTCCTGTTTTGACATTGCCAGATGGAATAGAAGATTTTGTGGTTTACTGCGATGCATCGCACACTGGCATGGGGTGTGTGCTTATGCAGAAAGGCAAAGTTATTGCCTATGCATCGCGACAGTTAAAAGTGCATGAAAAGAATTACACCACCCATGACTTGGAGTTGGGTGCCGTTGTACTCGCACTAAAACTGTGGAGGCATTATTTATATGGTATTAAATGTGTGATCTATTCTGATCACAAGAGCCTCCAACATCTGTTTAATCAGAAGGAATTAAACATGAGGCAACGCCGTTGGATGGAAACTTTAAATGATTATGATTGTGAAATCAGATACCATCCCGGCAAGGCGAATGTAATCGCCGATGCCTTGAGTCGAAAGGAGAGGGTAAAACCCATCCGAATCAATGCCAAGCGCATGGAGATAAAGAATAATTTGATTGAAAGGTTGTTAGCTGCACAGAAGGAAGCTGTGTTGGAAGCTAACTATCCTAACGAAAAGCTAGGGGTAACTGAGGAGCAGTTAACTCTTAGCAAGGACGGAATTCTAAGATTAAATGGACGAATATGGGTCCCAATTTATGGAGGACTTCGAGATGTCATCCTCCAGGAAGCCCATAGTTCCAAATACTCCGTTCATCCTGGAGCCGATAAGATGTACCAGGATCTAAAGACAAATTATTGGTGGATAGGCTTGAAAAAGTCTGTGGCCACCTATGTAGCTAAATGCTTGACATGTGCGCAAGTCAAAGCCGAGCATCAAAAGCCGTCAGGCTTGCTACAACAGCCTGAACTTCCTACGTGGAAGTGGGAAATGGTAACTATGGATTTTATCACCAAGTTACCCAAAACAAGGAAAGGAAATGATACAATATGGGTTATAGTTGATAGACTGACTAAGTCAGCACATTTCTTACCCATCAAGGAGACTTATAGCTCCGACATGTTAGCCCAGTTATACGTGGATAAGATTGTAGCCTTGCATGGCATACCTGTGTCTATTATCTCTGATAGGGATACTAGATACACGTCACATTTTTGGAAGAGTTTCCAACAATCTTTGGGCACACGTTTGAATTTTAGTACGGCTTATCATCCTCAGACTGACGGTCAGAGTGAGCGTACTATTCAAACGTTAGAAGACATGCTACGTGCATGTGCGATTGACTTGGGTGGTAGTTGGGATAAGCACCTACCCTTAGTCGAATTCTCCTACAACAATAGCTACCATACCAGCATTAAGGCTGCGCCTTTTGAGGCATTATACGGTAGAAAGTGTAGATCGCCCGTTTGTTGGGCGGAATTTGGAGACGTCCAATTATCAGGACCAGAGATAGTCTTTGAAACGACGGACAAGATTGTCCAGATTCGTGACCATCTCAAGGCTGCCCGAGATAGGCAGAAGAGCTACGCAGATCCGAAGCGTAAAGCTTTTCACTTCAAAGTAGGTGATAAAGTGTTGCTTAAAGTATCACCCTGGAAGGGAGTGATGAGATTTGGTAAGAAAGGCAAGCTAAGCCCGAGATACATAGGACCTTTTGAGGTTATCGAACGTGTCGGGTCAGTTGCCTATAAGTTAAACTTACCAGAAGAGCTCAGTGGAATTCACAATGTGTTCCACATCTGCAATCTGAAGAAGTGCTTCGCTGACGAATCACTGGTTATACCACATACAGATGTGCATATAGATGAGAGCTTAAATTTTTTTGAAAAACCTTTGTCGATTGAAGATCGACAGGTAAAGAAGCTTCGAAGGAAGCATGTACCTATTGTAAAGGTCAAATGGGATGCCCGGAGAGGACCCGAATTCACGTGGGAGGTTGAATCCACGATGAAAGAAAAGTACCCTTATTTATTTCAGTAAATCTCGGGTCGAGATTTATTTTAAGGGGGTGAGGATGTAACACCTCGAAAATTCACGTCCTATAATGCGTAGACACGTGTCATATGTTTGAACGTGTGAAAGAATGTTATAGAAGGACTAAAGTTGACAAACATGGAAAGTATGTGAATATACGAGTTATAAATGTCAACAGTGAATAAATATATTGTACATTAACCTTACATGATGATTATATCATCAAACGAATAAATCATGGATCATGCGAAGCTAAAAGTGAGGAATTACAAACTACAGGGGCTAAATGTGTCAACATGTTTAAGTTATACCTCTGAGTGGCCTTTTGGCAAACCCGAAGCTTTGTAACTGTTAATTATGCTCACTAGAATGCACAATATAAATTTCATAAAGTTTCGTTATCGTATGAGAAAGTTGATCAAATTCGTGTGCAAAGGGTTAAAGCGTAAACGTTGAAAGTTAGGACTTTTCGGGTAACAATAAAGTTAACCGGGGACTTAACGAAGTGGGTATATGTTTTAAAGCCCTTATAGATCAATTATGAGAGTTCAAGATGCAAGAAACAAGTGCCTAATCGAAGTTTGAAGAGCCAAGGATCAAATCGCAAAAATCTAAAATTTAGATTTGTGCAGACATGCCGTCGCGACACACGAAGGGCGTCGGGAAAACCTTCGCGACACGCGGGAGGCGTCGCGACACGCGAAGCCCACGGGGGAAACCGTCGCGACACGCGGGGGAGTGCCCAGTTCCGAATTTCTTGGGTTTTTGCCTGCTGAGTGCTTTCTGCTCGATTTCATCCGATTTTTCACATCTTATGCGACCCCTAGGCACCCCCTAAGCACTAGGAACATGTGTTGATCAGTTGTGGTGGGTTGTAGACTCATGTGTCAAAGATTTGTGGTGAGAAATTCACTATAAAAGGCCATTATGTTCAACCATTGTTCTTCACACCTTCCTCTTGCAATCTGATCATTTCTGGAGCTCAAGCCTGCTCTCAAGTGATCACATTTCGTGCATAGGACCTTTGTAAGTTTTCTTGACCTTTCTAAATTAAGTTTTAGCCTAGTTATAGCTTAAAAGTCAAACCGTCGTAATTAACGGTTGACTTTAAGATTAATCACTAATGGTCCAGTGATTAGTCGAATGAAAAGTAGTTATAAGTTGGTAATTAGGTGGATAATAAACCCTTAAAAGGGTTCCCCTGATTCCCACTCTAACTAGGTCTAATGTCGGGTCAAACGTGTAATTAAAAAGTCAACAGAATGTTTAAATTGCAATTTATGCATGATTAGCAATGTAGAACACATACAACCTATTTGATCATTAATATAACTTGGTAATGAATGTAAGAACATGTCAAAACATGTTCAACCCGACAATTTCCTGTTTAGACCCGGTTCGGAACCGAAAGTCGCATAGTTTGACTTATACTTTGACTTTCAGTTCTGACCCGTTATGGTATGTTTTAGAAATGCCTAAGAGCTTCATTTGGACCAGGTTACATGCTAGTATAACCCTCTGTGATTATACATCTCGGATCATTAGTTATCCAATTAATATGCATGATTCCGTTAATTACTCATATGTTGACCATTATGCCCTTTTCACCTTAAAACGTGATTTTTGAAAATGTAAAAGAGTAGAAACCTTATCTACTGATATATAAACTTGTATGCAAAGTTTGACATCAGTTTGAGGTGTAGAATAAGAGTTATGCTTATTAGCGTAAATTGAAAGCTTTATGTTAATAAAACGACGTAATTAGCGTATAGCCTAGTTAAGCCTACTTTTTTATATCAAATCTTTTACCCACTGATGTAATATATTATTTTGGAATTTTTAAAGATTTTTAATAAATTTTAGGCTGAGCATAACTCATAGTCGTAGACTTAATCCGGTAATTGTCGGTTTTGCCCTTACGGGCCATAAAATGAGTTTTACATATCTAAACGACTCCAAACCTTTTGCTACTGATCACATATGATAAATAAATTATTTTAATCCTTCTGGAAATATAAAAATATCAGATTTAAGTATCGAACCCGGAAACGGCTTCTAATCGCCCTTTTTAAGCGTTTTTAACGCATAGTATGTGCTATAACTATATTAAACATACAAGGGTTGATACCTACTGATATTTGAGGCAAATTATAATATTTTAACAGTAATCAAAGGTTGTTAAACTCAGACTTCAGTTTTGAGCTTTTCGGCTTATGTGAAATTACCAAAATACCCCTACGGGGCATAGTTTGGTAATAATTGATAAATTTCACGTATATACTTTAACCTACTGATATAACTTAGAAAATTCAGTATATTTGCTGATTACATCAGGCCTGTAACTCAGGTTGACACTTAAACTCTTTTACAACCTTTAAAATGACCAAACTACCCCTACGGGGCATAGTTTGTGATTAAATTCATTTCGGGCATAATAAAAGACATATTACTGATGTCACAACATATATGAAGCATATTAACTTAGGAAACCTATAAATGGCTCATATGAATACCCGTTACGCTTATTACGCGTTCGGTTCGGTTTATGTAACTAGTTTACATAAACTAGCCTAAACGGGTCAAACCTTAACGGTTTTATCTCAAAATCCAGAATGTGTATGAAATACCCATATTAAACAAGTCTCTGAACTTGTCGGGTCTAAATCACATTCTATCCGGTCTTCGCTTAATCGTGCGTACAAACCGTGTCTTTGAAACTAACCGGTCTAAGCTTAAGCTTAACTAAAGACCCGTTAGGATTCTAATAGGTTATTATAAACCTTCGTTCCAGATTAGGAGTACCAGTAAAAGCTACGTGCGTTTGCTTATTGTGATTTATACATTGCTCAGGTAAATACTTTTAACTTATTTTCCCTATACGGGCTTGGGTTACGGTATATAGAATACCGCTTGATCGGGCATCACATCCTCCACCGTTGGGTGGGTAATTGAATAATTTGATCGGCTCGTTTAAACAGTCTTGTTACTTAAAGCCTTTGGGGGGTTAATGACCATGTCCCGGATATCCTTGGCATCATTTTACGAAATGGCCACGACTTAAGCGCGGGGTGTAGGCGTACACCCGTCAGTGCACAAAAGAATATTGTGGTGTGTCTATTGATCTTTAACCCGGACTTGATTCGGGCTACTGAACGCACAAGGAACATGTAATTCGTTCACAAGATTATATATATTTAAATAATACTCCCAAGTTAAATAAAATGTTTATGCCACGTGCATCCAAACCAATTTTCAATCATTTTCCAAAATGAGTCAGTTGATTGTATTTACCAGTGTAAACTGACGTATTTTCCCAAAAGATTAAATGCAGGTACTAAACGTAATTGGCTGGGATTTCTCCTTAGCATCATTAGAAGTCTCGCAAGCTTAAGATGCATGAAGTCTGTTGAACTATTGCTTCCATTTTTATTGTCGATCCGTCTGTGGATAAACTTCCGAATATTGTGACATTTGATATTACAATATTAAATTCGGTTGTATTATATCTTTTAAATTGCTTCCGCTGTGCATGTTAAATATTGTGTTGTTTGACTATTATGTTGCCAACCACGTCACGATACTCCCCACCGGGCCCACCGGTGACACGTGGAAATCGGGGTGTGACAAAGAGAACTCGAGAGCACTAGCAGTTATCCAAGATGATGAAGGTTTCAACTGGAATGACTTTCTTCCAGATGAAGATTACATAGGATCTGCTTTAGTGGTTGAAGTGAAACAGAATGCATTTGTAGTTGTTGTGAAAGAGAAAACAAAAGAAGAGATTCTGAAAGAGAAAACAGATAGAGAAAGATTTTTTGCAGATTACAAAATTGAAAAGATGCAAAAAGAGTTTGAAGAAGCGAAGCGTTATGGAAGATGGAATAAGAAGAGAGAGTGTTATATCAGTGGCAATGGAGATCCAGTCGTTCATAGACGAGAGGTGGTGTACAATGATGTAATTGTTGTTATTCCTCTGTCTGGCGAGTACTATTCAAACGTTGAAAAAGATAGAAATTATCTTAAAAAGCTGGACAAGATAATTAGAGATGTTATGACAGCTAGTTTGAAGAAGAGGGATGAAGAGAAGATGAAAAAGAATGTTGAAAATTTGGTAGATGAACTGAAGAAGGTTGCAGAAGAAGAATAGGTGGTAAAGAAGAACTAAAACCAACAGAAGAAGCTGTTATTGAAAAACAACAAAATGAAGAGGATCTGAAGAAAAAGAAGAAGCTGATGAGAAGTTGGAGAAGTCAGTTGATGTAGCTGGTGCTAGAGAAGCTGTTGACGAGGAACATCAGGAGAAGGAAGCTGACTAGAAGCAGACGACAGAAAAGCCGAGGTGCCAACCACTGAGGTAAAAACTTCAACTGAATCTTCTGAAGTTTTAAATAAAAATGTTGAACAATGCAAGAAATGCATGGAAACGTGCAGTGCTTGTACTGAAAAAGATAAAAAATTCAGTACAAGAGACATTGAATTTACTAAAATTGAAAAAGCTTTCAAAGACAAATGTAAAGAAATGTTAGAAAACGAAAAAGTTTTGAAAGATAATGATGAAAATCTAACACAAAAATGCAAGATTTTAGAAAAAGAAAATGAAAGTTTGAAAGAAAAGTGTTTAACAATGACAGAAGAGTGTTTATAAAAAGAAAATGCATTTCAAGAAATGAAAAAAGAGTATGATTCAATAAAACTTGCATATCATATTACAAAAGAATCATATGAAGACGTCAAGAGTCAAATGAAACTTGTTCAATCGAGATTAAAACATTGTTCTGAAACATCTGATACGCTTAAGCGACAGTATGAAATAAAACAACAAGTTGTAAATTCTTACATTGAAGATGTTGCTAAGCTTAAACGTAAAATAGCCAATTTAGAACAAGATAGCAACAAGTTACACAGTTATCACGCTTCATCATATGTTCTTGAACGTATTTTCAATCTACCTGCCTTAGCAACGATAGTACTATAGTTTGGACTCAGCACCTGTTCACTCAGGGGTTGTTAAGGACAATTAATCACATGATTCACAGTGGTGAATATGTATTACGAACTGCCTTGCGCAGTCAACCCGCAGTCATTGGTATTGATAGGATCATGTCGATAACTTACATGCTTCATTTCACACGTTGTACGTGCTGGTTATGTGTAAACGATTTCGAACTCTATTATATCTATTAAACTTGTATGCTCACCTTTACACTATGTGTATTGACTTTTACTTTAATGTATGTGGCAGGTGCTTAAGATGTTGAAATGCTTGGCTTGCTGTGAAATCGAGGCTAGGAAAGAGTCTAGAAACAAATAAACAATATGTCTATTTTGAAATCTGAGTTGTCGGAACAGAACTACTTGTCTTGATTTTGTCTGTAATAACTATGCTACTTTTTATGTCATGGTATGGGACGTGATGTTTTAAATAATTGGTAATCGTAGTTGTTATGGAAACTTCTGGACAATCTGTTTCGCTCAGTGCCGCGCCCCGATGTTTCCGCCATCGGTTGAGGTGTGACAGCGTATGTCTCAACAAATGCTTATAAGTCGTTAATTGTCAAATGGTATCAGCGTTACCATTTGACCCGTTTGGTCTAAAATGACCAAATATTTTGCACTTATAATCGAATGGTATTTATTTACCATTTCATTAAGTAACTCATTCCGTTTTTTTTACCAATTTGATTAAGTTTCTTAAATCCGTTTCTTATGCGTTTACCCAACATGGCTTACACCATTTGGTGCCGTTTTAAAACATCGACTTTGATTCATTTATACTCGACTAAATCACCATTCTACACTTTTTATTCGTTTAGGCTTACTTACAAAGTAGCCGTTCAAAAACTCATTTTTACCTTAGCCTTTTCATGGCTAATTTACCGTTTTACCTCTATTTACTATTAGACATGGTTTTTATCCTTTATATTAGTTCCGACTTCCGGCCCGTATTATTTCGCGTCGTAAACCATATCTTGAATTTCATCTTTATCGTAATTGCAACTTATAGAATAAACACGTATTCTACAAAAAGGTGTAAGCTTCACTTACCTTGCATCCGGTTATGCTCTTTTCTGCGTACTCGATCCGTCTGACCCGCTTCTTTCCCAAGCCTCCACCTAGCTCGTTATGCGTCAAACTATCGTCATCATTTACAAGGTGGTTAGATTAGTCATTAACAATCACGACTATTCCACCTTACCTATTTTCTATGTCGAAACTACTATTCGACTTCGTCATTGGTTAGTATAACTTTTCAAAAGTTAACTACCTTTGATCATATGATATACACAATTAAATCTAAATCAACATCATGTTAGGGGGGGGGGATATTGCACGGTCCTCCCAACCGCTGAAGTGATCCCACTCAACAAGCTAGCTTAGCCCCATAGCTGCCTGGCGGTTAATACCCAACCCGAATCGAAGGCCTAGAGGGTGTACCTGCCAGGATTCGAATCGGGGTCCTCTGGGAAGAGGTGGGTGAGGCTGGCCACTAGGATACCCCAAGTGGTTATCAACATCATGTTTTAAACCCTTATCGCTTCATATTTCACATAATTTATCATATTATTCAAATACGCGTTTCACTCAAAATTTCAACATTTTAGCTTTCTTTTAGGCATTTTAACAAACACCTAATGGGCATAATTTTTACACATTTATAAACTAGTTCATAACTAGTTATTTCTACTAAGTTTAACATCATTTTCAAATTCATTATATCTAGCATGCATAACAACACCTAGATTCACTTCATGGAATTCAAACAACACCTATTTCATGATCAAAATTCTAGTGTTCTTCCTCATCCAACAAAACCTATTTAACACCTAAGTGGGTGATTATGAAGTTCATAATTATGAACACCAACGCATAAATTTATTGACTAGGGTTCGTTCCTAAACATGGATTCATCCTAGTTTCACCCAAACATCAATCATTCAAGCTTGAATTTCGATTTTCATAAGTTCATCAAGAATCTCAAATCACTAAACATAAAAATTTAACATACCTTGTGATCCCCTAAGCTTGGTGATCACTTATTCACGTTCATGCATCGATTTGGGTCTTGAATTGACCTTCAATTTGAAGATTTTTGAAGAACTAGGGTTAGCTCCCCTTCCCTTCTTCTCCTGGTCGTTCCACACACACACACACACACACACACCTTGTGTGTGTGTGTAATTTTTTTATTTTTTTTTAAACACAAGTTTCACTTGTTACAACCTTGGTCCCTTTTGTTCCAACCTTTTATAAAAGGTTCATTAGTTCTTGTTTTCTTAATGTTTTTGCTTAATTACTCATTACTTAACTAGGTTAATCATTCCTAGTTAATTTAGCGGGTTCCGGGAGTTATTAACCCGTTTTATTTTAAGTCTCGTTAACTCAGGCCTCTTATAAACTTTGTCTTCTTAAAGCGTTTATTACTCTTTTTATTTAATATTAGGTTTATTTATTTAAATCATATATTCACCGGGTTAATTTTTACCACTAACGGTATTTTACCCGGCATTAATATTAACGTGGTTTGATTACCAAACCCATTTTTGGGGTGTTACACGAAATCTATTTTAAGGGAAACATCTTAAACGTGCCTCAGTCAAAATCTCATCTTTCGTCTATTGTTTGATTTCTTTGGTTGTAATCAGTATAATGTTTTTCGTTCATACTATATGTAATTTATAGTGCTTTTGTAATGATGTTCAATAGATTTGTTACTGTTCATTTTGTTATTTTTCATTTGTAATCAGTAATGGAAGAATTAATGAATTGATATTTTATTTTATTTTTATTTTGTGAACTGATATTCTACACTCACCACCACCATTTACCTCTCTTGAACATCATCACAGTGAACCACATATCTTCACCGTAAACCCATCCACCATCCACAACCACCTATCTCCATTGCAAACTTATCCACCATCCACACCATCGTACCAGCATCTTCCAAACAAGCAACACGGTGAACCACCTCCTGCAACTTGAATGATAAAAATAGCGCATTTTTTGTTTGTTGTATATTAGATCTTTGCAACTTGAATATTAATAACATCAAGAATCTCCCTCTGCAACGACACAATCCCAACATTTCTCACAACCCCTAAATCCTTAACACCTAAATTCTCATCCCAACCACACATATTAGACCCCATAGTAATAATAATCAAGTTTTGCCCACCCGGTCGAAGCATAACAACAGCATCACCAGTAGGCACTTCCCCAACTTCATCCACATAATCAACAACCCCACCACCCACAAGCGCATCAATTATCAACTTCCCATGAGCATCTTTTCAAAGCCAACCCACAAAGTAAGTCGGGTACAACAACATTCCACCGCAACTTGAATGAAAAAGGCGATGTGGTGTGAACGAAGAAGGTGACCTGGCGTGAACGAAAAAGGTGATATGACCGGAGGTTTCCGATAAGTGTGGCGCTTAGAGTGTTATGGTTGCCAAAAAAAATGGGTGGGTGTGGGTTTTAGGAGTCAGGGTTGGGTGTGGTGGTCCTGATGGTTATGTATGATTTTCAATAGATCCAATATCTAAACTTCCTTTTAAAATGGCTAGAACTTGGTCAGCGAGATGGCCAAGTCAACTATGCCACAAATTGACTTTATTTATACTATTAAAAGACATATTAATAGTATTCCCATTGTTACTCACAAAATACAAACCATTATCCTGCCTACCAGTCACCGGGATTCTCTTTGATTTCAAATCCTAAAGAGAACATGTACTTTCATTAAAAGCAACAAACAGTTTATTGTCTCTAGCTAGTTTATGTACGGACACTAGATTAACACAATTAAACATATATTTATCTGTCGTAACCATATGTTGGTTAGCTCCTGGATCTATTACCCAATTATAATCAAAACCGAAATTAGCATAACTAAAACAGCTAACAAAATTACCACACACACCAGATAACTTGACCTAATGTCTAAATTAGAAAACTCACCTCCCAAATCTGAATTTTGTTGATCAGTACCAGACTTTTCACTCATTAGACTTAGTAGTTTGGAAGACATATTATTATTAGTACTACCCTTCCCATTTGATTTCCAGATATCTTTTTAGACCCTTGTGGATACCCACAAACTCAAAACACATATCCACAGTATGTCCTAATATATTACAATGTGTACACTTCAAGTTAGTATTAGGACCTCTAAATCCTTTCTTTCTAGGATCAAAGAACTGATGTATTTTGTACATAAAAGTGACATTATGATTTTTAGTCAAACCACTAGAACCTCTACGAGATTCTTCTCTAGACACTATAGGAAAAGCAACTTTAACAGTTGGTAAAGGAAAGGATCCCTGGTTAACATATTAGTTCTTACAAACTGATAAACATCAAAGCCCCATAAGAAACTTCATTAGTTTAATTAGGCTATTAAAATTATTAAATTCCTTAGAGGCTTGACATGTACAAGAAGGAAGTTAAACCATGGCATCAAACTGCTTCCACATAGTATTTAACCTATGATAGTATTCAGAAACAAAATTACCATTTTGTGTTAGAGAATTTATCTTTGAATATCAAACACCATTGACCCATCTACTTTGTCGTATATCTCTTTTAAATAAACTGAAACTTCTGAGGCAAGTTTGAAAAACACTTGTTCTAAATATAATTCCTAAGGTACAGAGTTTAAAAGCCATGACAGAACAACAAAATTGCATCTATCTCATTGTATACCTAAGGTTTCATCATCTTCAGACGTATCACATTTACCATCAATAAAACCATATTTGTTGTTTGCTTCTAAAGCAAGTTTCATAATGCTAGACCATACAGAATAGTTTTCAGTACCTTTTAGTTTTATACCAACAATTGTTAAAGTACTAGAATCACTGGTATATAAATACAGAAGATTACTAATGTCTAATTTACTGATAAGGGTTTGAGAAGGACTCATAACATCACCCATTCTAGGCATAAAAGAACAAGATTATACACACAACCAAACAAACAGGATGCTATCACACTAGTACACAGAAGGCAAAGTCGTGCCAGGGCTCAGATTCCAAGTTTGTCACTCAACGGTGCCTTGAAAAGTCTTTGCATAGGAGCCTTAACCTAGAAATTCTACAACACTCACATTGATTCACACAACAACATATCAATCAACAACTACCACAAAAAGATATGTAACACAAAATATGCACAAACAAAATCAGAGTGTGGCTCTCTCTGATATTCAATACTAGTCCGTCTAGCCCATTCCAACAATGCCTAATCAAGATAAATCGTGTGACAAAAACTAGAGAATTGGTTTAGAATACTTACAGAGTACTCCGAGGCCGAGCAACCAATAAGGATTTCAGAAGATTTACAATGATTTTACGAGTGCACGAACCTAGAAGATCGAAGATAAACCTTCACTTAGGGTTTATCTTTGATCAAGAACAACTTTGTAGATCTCAAGTCCAGATCTACCTTTCGAACATCCAAACTTCGAGTTTCCGAGTTCAGAAACCCTAATCGCCCAAAATCAAACAAATTACCAGCGGAAACAACCAAATCAAGAGCTCAAGAGCTCTAATAGAATGAAGAAAATGAAAGATCTATTTACAAACAGCGTATAGCGATAAAACAATGACCAAAACTTTATTGATTAACCCAAACCAGAAAACACCCCAAATACCTTAGAACTCACTACAATGAGTTCTCAAACAACAATACAAAGATCATATTGAACTGATTAACAGAGTTGAATGATCCATCGAAATACAACAGAATCATAAAAGTGTGTGTGAGAGAATCAGAAGGAAACCCTAACAATCTGAACAACAATAATGTACAATAAACCCTAGCTTTTTCTATTTATACCAGCTGCATCCCAAACTTACACTTCAGTCGTTGCATCTTCTAAACTGTTGCACTTTATCTCTTTAACTTTTCTAACCTGCACACTTAGTAAACAATTAATAATAACAGTTTTATAACAAGGTTTGTTAGTTTGTTACAAGTTTGTTATATGAATTATATTTATTTTATACCTTTTAACACTATTTCCAAGCCTTTTTCAAACGAACTTGCTACGGATTTGCTACGAATTTGGCCGTAGCAAATATCTATTTTTGTAGTAGTGTTTTTCTATTTATACCATCTGCCTCCCAAACTTACACTTCATCCGTTGCATATTCTAAATTGTTGCACTTTATCTCTTTAACTTTCATGACCTTCACACTTAGTAAACAATTAATAATAACGGTTTTATAATAAGGTTTGTTATAAGTTTGTTATATGAATTATATTTATTGTATACTATTTCCGAGCCTTTTTCAACGAACTTTGAGTTATTTGAACATATTGTATTTTCATATCTGAATCACACATAAGGCTCAAATCGCTACACAATATGAGGGCTGTTTATATCAAAGGGATTAAGTATGCCCCTTTATTAGAACATCTCTAGAAGTTCACCCTCTAAAGTCACCATAAGCCAACGCTTAAGCACAAAAAGATCGAACATTCGAAGAAAAAAAGAAAAAAAGAAATATAAATAAGATGAAGAAATATATTCCACTTGTTTTCTCAATTTGGTGATGAACATAAATTTTTAAGATTATATATTTTAGGCATTATATCTTTTGGACATCATAAAATTATATTGTGTGCAGTTTATTTCAATCATAGGTGGCTACGGTTCGGTTTCAAACAATGAAACTGTCCAAACCGTTCATTGGTTTGGTTGGTCGGTTTTTTGCTCAACTTTAGGTCGGTTGTGAAGGGGTATGGTCCCAAAAAAGCCGCGCAGACCTTTATTCAGGTCGCGCGCAGGACCATACTCCTTAATTCAACACATGTCTTATTGCCAACCTCGTGCGGGCTACTTCTGCATTCTTTGACTCGGCGCGAGGCCTGAGCAATAGGAAGCTCCACTTTCAACACTTAGCATTCTGAAAGAGCATTCAATAGCCCATACCTTGCGCAGGGTAGTTACGTGTTCAGCAAGAACCACGCGCGACCACGACGCAAGGCTGTTTCAGATAGTACACAAGGTACATGTGGCAGAATGAAAGGGCCAATCGGCGTCCTTCTAGTCCTGCTCAATCGTGCTCCACGATCGACTGACATGCAGGAGACAGAAAGTACTTAAGGACGCCTACGTGGCACCAATCACAGGGCAGAGACAACTGCCCCACGATCTCCACTTACCTGCTGATGGCAGAAGGGCGGCCAGGCCGACAACCATGACACGTGGCTCCAATCACAGTGCGCCAGCACCAGAGAACTCACAGAAGCCACTAACGGTCGACACCAGCGAGACAAAGAGCATATCCTCTAAGTTGTCGCCTTCCGGCCCAAGGCCCATCATCCCACTCCCTCTTACACTTCTCCGGCTATAAATAGAGACCTCAGTCCACAGGTTAAACATTCTACTCCCTCTACTCTCACTCTTAATACTCACTTAATTCCTCAAACGGTCGCTTATTCTCACGCCGGAGCCCGGTTAAGAGGGAAACCCCCATATTCCCCTCTTAACGAGTAACGGTGTTCTGTTTTGCAGGATTACCCCGTCATTAAGGAGCTCGGAAAGCCATAAGAAGATTAACCACTATGGTAGGAACATAAACCAAACTGATTATCCCCATAATTAGTTACGTGTTTCTTCAGGTTGGTTTCACTATTTTGAAATCATAGCAAACGACTTGATTTACAGTTTATACAAAACCAACCGTATAAAACCGAACTTGACTATAAGAATTTGTTATGCTTTTTAGTAAATATTTCATATTATATATATAATTGTTTTTGTAACTACATTAATCTAATGGATGACCCAACGTGTATGAGAGAAAAGTGGGCTAAGTCATTTTCAAATTCTTACATTTTAGTACTCGACAGTCGACCATCATCTATTAGTTTTTTAAATTTCAAATTTTCAAACCATAAAAAAGTAAAGAGCATCCAACACCTTTCTTTGATGTTTCTGGACATTTATTTTAATGTATTTGGACTCCTTTTTTGAGGTATTTGTATAGCTGGTTATTTTAGACGACTAGTTTTAAGCATGGTTGTAAAATAAGGTCTCTAAAGCCGAGTAGTCGCTACAAGGTAGGCTACCAATGCGACTTTCTTCAATTTCGCATAATTACTCGGAATCGATCAAAAGCGGTCAACCTTGGCCAGAATCGGATCTGGTATATCAACTCGGGCCGAGTTTGACTTAAGAAATGAATAATATTATCTATGTTATCATATTAAAGAATGAATATCATTTTCACGTATTTCATTATAAATATTAGTAAATTTATGTTATTTGACATATTTATTTTCGAAAACTAATTTCTTTATAATTTAACATGTCCAAGTACTCCCCGAGTACTTTCCGCCTAGGCCGAATACTCTCATCTCAACTCCACGGTCAACCGACTAGGAACGCTTAACGACTTTTGCAACCATGGTTTTAAGGATCTTTTTATAATTTTGGAATGCTTTTATGACATTCTGGATTGTGGACAACTTGTTTTACAATTTTTTTTTTATAAATTTGTTTAATAACTTTTTAAATCTGCAAATACTCAACTTCACTTATATATATAATATCTTATTTTAGACATCTTATTTAAATGCCAAATGAGCCAAAACCTTGAAACTAAACCGAAACCAAACTGTTATGAGCGTCTTAGTTTGGTTTGGTTTAAGAGTTATATGGTTTGGTTTACGATTTGACCTAAAACCGTAAAAAGCAACACCCCTAACTTCAATTAAAAATGCTTGAAATAGAATAATATGCAAAGTTTTGGGAATTGAATTATAACTTGCAATTATCTTTTATTACAAAAATATGCAAAGTTTTGGGAATTGAATTATAACTTGCAATTATCTTTTATTACAAAAAAAAATTATAATAAATTGAATAATATTTTATAATCAACATTACTGATTACAAAAAAAAAATTATAATAAATGAATAATATTTTATAATCAACATTATTGATGAATTACTACGGCGATCTCAAAAATAATATTTAACAATAATTTGAAAAGTACGATCCATCCGTAGAAACCAAAATGAACAGTTGAAAAATGCATCATCTCTAAAATTGTGGTAATTGAGGCTGCTAATGCATAAAATATAATAAAAAATTGTCCGTAATAATCTGTAGTTTGGAATTGGTAATAAAAACTATTGCAATCCCTAAACCGTTAATAATCAGTCGATATGGTGGAACATTTTGACCTGGATGCGAATCACTTTTCCGGTGAACATTAACAGCCTTTTGGACATGATTGGTTTTATCAAAGATCGGCCGGGAGCTGCAAATTGGAAGAAAACGGTTTATACAGTTATTCTTGCGACGGTATGGAGGATTTGGTTCGCCAGGAATGCTAAAGTCTTCGAGGATAACTTTATTCCTATCGCTAATTCGGTGGATCAAATTAAAGAGGATGCTTACTTATCGATTTGCAACATATCAAAGCTTAAGACGCCGAAGTGGGAGAATTTGTTAGCTTTTGACATCTTAGACATGTTGTAATCTGTTTTGATTTGGGGTTCCTGTTTCTTTTTGCGTTTTGTCGTTTGTATCTTCAGCTTCTTGCTGGCTCTATATATATATATATATATATATATATATATATATATATATAAAGCGTTTGTCGTTCAAAAAAAAATCTGTAGTTTGGAATTGGTAATAAAAACTATTACAACCGGATGTGATCCAAACTCCTGTTGTCAGTAAACTTGCTAAACCGTCTGAAAATTAGCAATTAAGCTTCTATGACGGTTGATTTTCGTTGATGATATATGGGTTATGACGTACGCGTTTGGAGAGCTAGAAACGAATTTATTTTGCCAACAAGCGTCAATTCCAAGACAGATGAGGACATCAAATCGACGGACAACCTATGGCTAAAGAATATATATCTAAATGGCGTAATATTTTTGCCAACAAGTGTCATTTCCAAGACTGATGAGGACATCAAATCGACGGGCTACCTATGGGTGAAGAATATATTTAAATGATGTAATTTGGGGCGGATAGATAGGTGTATGTTTAATTTAGATTTTGATCGTGTATTGTAATGATGTTTTTTTGTAATAGCTTCTTGCTAGTTGTTTTTCCTTTTCTTTTATAAAATTGAGGCCATTCCAAAAAGAACGTGTGCGGATAGCGGTGAAGTCTTTGTTTCTAATAGGGGTGTAAACGTGTCAAGTGGCTCGTAAACTACCCGAGATCAATTCG
The DNA here is from genome assembly GCA_030545235.1 of Helianthus tuberosus. NCBI lineage: Eukaryota > Viridiplantae > Streptophyta > Magnoliopsida > Asterales > Asteraceae > Helianthus > Helianthus tuberosus. Next base: position 33,835,830 of record CM060354.1, on the reverse strand, counting down.
CCCAAAGCTCAAATCATGCTAAGTTTAAACGAACTTGAGCTCAAGCCTAAAAAATAAGTGTGTTTAATAACTAAGGCCAAATGCGGGCTTCACTTATCGAGTTTGAGTTGGCTCGCATGTCTAAACAAGCATATTATTTATATAATTTTTATTTATTATATTAAATATATTCATTTAATTATAATAATACTTTCATATATAATAATAAACATTATGTTATGTATGCATATATACAATTAAAAATGTATATAAATTAAATAATAAACGAGTCGAGATCTTGAGCTTGAAGATTATTCACGGGCCGAGCTTGAATTAATTTAAAAATTAGAGCTCAAAACAAGTTGAGCTTTAGCTTAGACGAGTTAATTAGGCTCGACTTGACCCGACTCGTTGACACCCCTTGTTTCTATATATACCTTTGTGTTCAATCATTATTATACAATGAACTTTGTAAACTAGGAATGTGTTACTTTTTTTATCTATATCGTTTCGGTATGTTATATATTTTTGGGTCATATAATAAGTATTTTAATTTTAGAATGGCTTAGATTAGGTTTTTAATAAGTCTATTCATGTAAACTGAAATTAATATAACAATAGAGTTAAATAAATCAAAACAAATTAATACATTGCAAATCAATACAGTTAAATAAAATTCATAAAATTAGCTTACCTTGATGAGATGGTTTTATTAAGAATCATGCACTTTTTGCATATTATAAGGTATGCTATTTTTGTATCTATCTTTTTCAAATGTAACAAAGTTCTAGACCAAAAAAAAAATGATTTTCCCTCTCTTATAGATAATTTGATAAAACACCAATCATTTGTCCGATTCTATATATGGCAATTAAAAAATGACAGATTAATATGGAGGGAGAGAAAGTGGTCTCTCTGCATACTGATTTCTTACTACAACTCTAGGTCACAAACAAAAACCTACCAGTTTAACAAATGGCAAGAGTAACGTCAGATCATCCTCTGGTGATTGGGCGGATTGTCGGCGATGTAGTCGATAGCTTCGCTCCAAGTGTGAATATGTGTGTAACATACAACTCATCAAACCGAGTGTACAATGGTCATGAACTGTTTCCTTCTTCTGTCACTGTTAAACCTAGGGTTGATGTTCATGGTGGTGACATGAGGTCCTTCTTTACACTGGTATGTACACCACCTTCTACTTTTTAATTCAATATTTATTTGTGAAAATTTGCATTTAAGTTACCAATGTTTATTTTGTAAAAAAAACATGGTCAAAGGACGTCTCAAAGATGTCCTTGATTCCAAATGTGGTAACAAACCTAAAAATTAATAATTTGATTCTTCTAATGGGGTAATTAGGAATCTTATCTAGCAAATATGTTTTTTATTTTCAGATAATGACAGATCCAGATGTTCCTGGTCCTAGTGATCCATATCTCAGGGAGCATTTACACTGGTAATAATAATAACAATAATATTTTTATTGTTGTCATAATTTATTATTATTATTTAAATAACCAATATTTTTATGTTTTTAAACCAACAAATCAAGTATTTTTTGTAATATTACAATTTTTATTGGTTTATTTTAGGGGGTGCTACTAAATACACCCCCCCTAATTACTAACTATAACCCCTCCTATAAAACATCACATCATTACATCACAAATCAACATTTTAGGCTGATTCTAAACACCCCCCCCCCCCCTCCCTCCTGATTATACCCCCCTTGTGAGAGGAAAACTGCCGGTCCCATGCGGGCCCCACCTGTAAGTATGTGAGAGGAGAGGGTGTAGAAAGTAGCACCCAACATTTTATTGTTTTTTTGTCTTTTTAATTATTATTATTATTTACTAGTAGTAATCATTTATTATTATAGTAATTATTATTATTATTTTAAAAATATTTATTTGAATAAAAAATATTTATTAAAATTTTTTTTGAACGAACTCGGTTTTTAATAAAACTTATCTAAATGTTAAAAAAAAGGTAAAACAAGGTTGTCTTTTCATATTTTTTTTAAAGTAAAATGTTAATCTATCTATCTATACTTTCTATAAAAGAAGAAATCCCAATGACATAAGAAAAGCTGATCTGTCAGCAGGAGAGCATGTCCAACAAGGCTTTTCTTATATCATTATTACATCATAAAGCCTAATATTAAAAGTCTTAAAATTCAAAGTTGGCCCACATTCACCTTTTCAAACCACTGCCACTGCCTATCTCCAAACTTCAACATATAAACATAGCATACACAAGTAACACAAAATAGCACACACACGTAAAACAATATCCAGAACACATAATTCGAGTTGCGAATGCGATGGCGATGCTATTAGCGATAAGTCGATTAGCGATTAAACATCGATTAAACCTCGATTATTAATAAGTACTCCACATAATACAACTAAAGCGATTTAAAATAGGTTATCGATTACAAGTCAAGAAGCACAATTCAGTAGTTAACCAAGGAGTGACAGATCGCAATTAGCAATCTTTTCTTCTTTTGACTTTGACTTTAACTCGTACTTGACTTTCCAAAAAGCGGGTTGTTACATCAGGGTCGGGGGTTGCACCAAAGAAAAAAACATTGGATGATTATGCCAGAGGCAGGATTCTTGATTGCGAACAAGTTTAACATAATCGTTCAATTTTTATCTAAAGAAAAAAGAAACAGTTTGACTTATTTTTCGCTTTGGAGAGGCCCTCACCAGTTCCCAGAAAAAAAATAATTTCAATTGCACACGTGAATGGTGGCTGATGTGCGTGAGTGTTATTAGTTTTTAATGTATATGTTAAGCCATTTTTTAACACTTTTTAGCCAAGTTTTAAATTTATAAAACACGATATTTAATAACACTAAAAAAACATATGGGCAAGTGCACCCATCGTGAGCGTAGTATAGTGTTGGTAAGATACCGAGGTCGTCCAATGACACAAGAGCTTTTAATACCGGTTTATCCTCAACGTCTAATCAAATCAAAAGTTTAGAAAAAGATTTTTAAACTAGAAAAATAAAACTAACTAAAATGCTGAAAAATAAAATAAAAGAAAAACAGATAGACAAGATGAATCACTTGGTTCCGACTCGTGTTTAGTGTAACCTTTGATTATTTCCGCACGTTTGCACTTTTTAATAGATTATCTTAGTTATTGTAGTAGGCCCCTCTTTTGAAGGTGACGTTACCCTCAACCCAGTAGTTTGAGTCAGCAAGGATACAATCCTAAAGGGTCGGATTATTGAAAGATAATTAATTAAGTTATTAATGCATATTATGGTAGGCCCCTCTTTTGGAGGTGACGTTACCCTCGACTAAGTAGTCTGAGTCAGCAGGGATACAGTCCTAAGTAGTCGGGTTAAAGTATTAATAGTAGCTTACATATGAGGGGATCAAAGAGTTTGGACCCCTGCCATCCAATACCGGTGGGTATTGAAGGAGGTCCTACTAAATTTGACCCAGGTCCTTGCAGGATCTATACACTGAACAAGGCAAGACTCTTACCAAACCGTTCCCTTAACCCCCGACCAGGTAGCCAACATACCTCCATATAGACCGTGGAGATATGAATGGTGAAAATCTTTTATTTTATATAGACAGTAAAATAATGCCAAGACACCACGGACAAACGATAAGGAAGAATCACCTTCAACATAAGAAACTGGTTATTAAAGTCATTAATACATAACCAAGTAAAAAGTGTGAAAAGATTAAAAATAAAAAGTATTACACTAGACACTTTGTCTTCACCAAGTGATGTAAGAGACTTAGGCAAACATGGCCTTGATTGTCAAGAACTCTTACGATCAATCTTGGATCCCGAGACGACTCACACACTCTATGATGGACAATGGATGATGGTGGTGGATGATGGTGTTGTGATGGTGGTGGGTGGTGGGTGAAGTGTGAGAGAGGTGGTGTGCCAAGGGATGGTTTGCAAATGAGCCAAGCACCCCTATTTATAGCCTGAACAGTAGCTCGGGTACGGCCCCGTGTCCAGTGGGCACGGCCCCGTGTCCATCCTCCTTCTCTGTCTTCATTAATTGCTCTTGTCCATATTAGTTGACCACGGCCCCGTGTCCGCTGGGCACGACCCCGTGTGCAGAAGCATATCTGTACTATCATGATTTGCCTGGATTCTGCGAATCTTATAGTTGACCACGGCCCCGTGTCCGCTGAGCACGGCCCCGTGGTGGGCGATGGAAGCTTCTACAACTTTGTCTTTTATGCTGACACTTGGGCACGCCCCCGTGTTCACTGAGCACGGGGCATGTTCAGCCTTCTGTTCTCTTGTTTTGCTTGGGAAGATGCTTTCGGGGAGGTCGGGCATGCCACGTTTGTTCCTTTTCTTGTATTTATGTTAGATTTAACTGTCTTTTTGCTTCTTTTGTTAATTTGAGCTCATTTAATCCTGAAAATACAAAATGAAGACAAAAGCACACTTTTTCCAACATTAGTACTAAAAAAGGGTAAGTTTTATGCCACAATTGATGTAATTTATATGTTGCATTTTGCACACATCAAATACCCCCACACTTGAATCTTTGCTTGTCCTCAAGCAAAACTCTTTATAATATGGCTTTGCACTCCCAAATGGAATGGGTAGAAGAGAAGGGGGGTTTTTTTTTTTGGGCTTGTCATAGAGGGTCGGGATTTCCAAGATTCTTTTTTTAAGTTTTATTTTTATTTATTTACAATCCTATTCGTCATGATTTATTTAAAACTTTTCATAAGATAAATTACTTATTAGGGCATAACATGCCTCTTTAAAATTCTATTTATATACAAGTTCACATACCTCACGGGGGATCACTCAACACTCGGCCGAAGATGTATTTTAGTGAATCACTCGAGAGCGGCATGGAACTTACTCCTACCATAGGTTTGCCAAGCAATCAATCCTTCTCCTTTTTAACTATATACCTTTGTAAATATCAAGAGGACTTTTGGGTGAAGGGTTAGGCTTGGGTTAAATGTAGGTGGTTGGGTTAGTGGTTAGTAGAAAAGGGCGAAAAAGCGTAACAAGAGTCGGTTTTCGTAAGACTTTTTTTTATTTTTGCAAAACTTTTATTTGGATGAAGCTATTTTTCAAACAAAGTTATTTTTGATGAATTTGTTTGTTTATTTCTTTTGCTTCATCATCAACATTTTTTTTTTTTGAAAAGTCAAACGAAAAACCGGGCTTGTTACTAAAACAAAGGGTTAAAAATAAAAAAAGGTTTTGGTGGGTGAAAGGGTGTTTGGTTTGGGTTAAGAAATGAAAAGGTTTAGGCTCAAAGGGGTTAACTAGGGGGATTTTGGGTAGGTGGTAAAAAAAAGAAAAAATAAAGGTGTAGAAATAAAAAGGTTAGTCCTAATGCCTCCATCATTTACTTACTCGGGTTTAAGTTGATAAGGACCGAGAATGTATCGTCGTGGCAAGTTCTAGAGTTGTAAGAACCAAGCGGCTATTCACACAAGAAACGAAAAATGAGCATTTAGTTTAAAGATATGTATTTGTATGCTCAATAAAGGCTCAAAACTCACTTTTGTGGGAATGGGTTTTTATGTGATCAAGTATATATAATTAAATTTTAACTAAACTTGTCATGCATTTTCATAACTTTCTTATGTTAGTTCTTTTTATCACGACGCTATCGGTTGTAAATTTGTAAAAATATAACTTTTTTAGAATTTGAAATTCCCAAGTTAAACCTAGACAAGTAAAAAATGAAATTTTTTGAAAAAATTTGGGGTGATTAGCGGTTCCAATAGAGTTTTGTGTAAGGCTTGTAATTAGGACTTTGCAAGATTCAAAGTTTTAGCATCCCCCCCACACTTAAATTACAAATTGTCCCCAATGTGTCTCAAAAATAAGTTTTTAGGTTGATTGAATGTGTAAAAGGTGTGAAAAAGCAAAATTTTATGTTACTGGGCGTCTGGACACGGCCCCGTGGTGTCCGGGCACGGCCCCGTGTTCAGGTGCCAGTAACAAAAAGTTGAACAAAAGAAACAAAAGTCTGGACACGGGGGCGTGTTAGGTGAACACGGCCCGTGTCCAATTTACCTGAAATGGGTATTTTCTGCAGACTGTGCAGCACGGGGCCGTGTTGGGCGGACACGGCCCGTGCTGAACCTGCTGTAATGAAGAAAATTTGTCGGATGGCCCTGTTTTCATGCATGGGGTGCTGGTCCAAGTTTCCCTTGTTATCCTTCACCATCTCGAGTGTGTTTTACTTATTACAACATCATCCAAACACCAAATTAACTAAAACCATCATTCATTAAGTCATAGAGAATTACATAATAATCCTAAAAATTTAAAATACTAGATAGTTAGGTCAAAGAAACACAAGAAATCTAAACCAAGAAGTTCTAGCCTACTACTTATTCTATTAGCAAAATTTCCGAAAAGATAAATCTCTCGGTTAGGTGTGGCTTGAAAAACTTCTTTCTCCGGGCATGGGTTCCTCACACGTCGGCGAGCCATTCTTCGATCTCCCTAGGGAGAAGAAAGGCGGGCTCGTTGGCATTAGTTTGAGGAGGTGCAACCTCCACCGGGACTTCTTGTAGATCTTCTAGAGGAGGTTCCGCCGGAATGTCGTCCCAACCGGTAGGATTGTTGATTCCAAGTACTAGGTTCCAATCCTCTTGAGGGATGATGGGTTCCATGGGCGGTGTTACAAGAATGTTTAACCTCTGGTGCAAGAGGTTTATTTCTTGAAAACTGTTTTCCAACCCCACCGTAAGATAATTTATACGGTCTATTAGGACCTCCTCTACCGAAGTCATCTCGTCAAGAGCTTCACGCAATGCCATCACGTAACGCACGAGAGTCGCTTCGATTGATGACCTTCTCTCCCTTCGACTGTTTCTGGAGTGCGCAGAAGAAGTTCCACTGTTTTGACTGGACATTCTACGAAAACAAACCAAAAATAGTTCATTTTAATGAAACAGTACATCGGACACGGCCCCGTGTTCAACTTTCTGCAGATTTTCGGAACAAGGAATCTTGGAGTTTTAAATTATTTTTCCAACTTATGAAGCATTTTCGAACAGAAATAACTTAAAACAATGTTGCACAACTTATTTTTAGCAAGATTCCTTGAACAAAAAAATCTAATAATCAACACAATAAAGCTTGAGAGCAAGCTTCAATGGAGGTGTTGAGACAAGAAAGATGAAGAAGAAGGCAATGGATAAAAGAGGAAAGGACAAGATGTTTGTTAGAACCTTCTTTTAGAACATACCTAGGATGGTAGGTGAGAAGATACTCTCAAATCTCTGTCCCTGGATGGTCCAAATGTGCAGGATTCTTGGCTGCATTTATAGAAAACGACAGCATGCTGGACACGGCCCCGTGTCGGCTGGACACGGCCCCGTGTGCAGGCAAGATCCTGACACATTTTGTCCGTATTCCAACTAAAAGTCAAAAAGGAATCTTTTGGTGGACACGGGGGCGTGTTGACCTGGGCACGACCCCGTGTCGAAAGGCTGCTTATGAAGTTTGTCTATTTTTAAGGAACTTTTTTCGGATCGGGTGGTTCCTTACTGGATGGAACAACCCCAAAGTGCCTAAGATACCTTAGTTTCTCTAGATTAAGACGAGAACGCAAGAGGTTGTCGGTGAGGGTGATTCCTATGCTATATGTAGGTGGACAAGTCCAACCCTTTTCCGGGCTCTCGTTAAAGAAGGTGTATGCCGAATCGCTCAGGTCTATGTATGCATCGAACGAAGTCGATGGGGAGTCCTTCATGGCACAATCGACACAGGGACGACTATCGCTCAAGTCCTCACTAGAGTTAGAGGTAACGTTGGTAACAACGAAGTTGTTTTTATGCGATCCCAACAATTCTTCATGGTTATCGTCTTGAGATAAATTATTGAAATCTATCCTAAGTTCTTCTAACCAATTAAGAATTAGATCTTCCATTTGAAATAGTTCATCAAGAAGCATTTCTCCTAGAAGATCCGGTTGAGAGCATTCGAGGGAGAGATAAGGATTATTTTTACTTTCGCCCCTCTTAAGGCTACATGAAAACAATGGGTCTATATAGTGGGGCTTATAATTTAGAAAATAACATTCTAATTCTTTATGAGGGCCATCACATATTTGACACCACGTACCATAAGAGTGCCGAAAGTAAAAAATATCATTATCACTCATGTTTGTGTCAGAAATTACCAACCGTCGGGATCTTACGGTTCTGTCTTCAGTAACTGAATCTTGGGCACGGGGCGTGTTGGGTGGGCACGGCCCCGTGTTCAGCTTACTGTCTGACTTAAAACAGGCTTGCCAGTTCCAATGATTGGGCACGGGTGTGTTCAGCGGGCACGGTCCGTGCTGAGTTCTGCAGAAGCAGAAAAACTAAGAAAAATCCTAAAAAAAAATAGAAAAATAAGAAAAACGATTAGGCCGTTGATTCTTAACTTTCTTAAAATCATTGTGTCCCCGGCAACGGCGCCAAAAACTTGATGTGCGTGAGTGTTATTAGTTTTTAATGTATATGTTAAGCCCTTTTTTAACACTTTTTAGCCAAGTTTTAAATTTATAAAACACGATATTTACTAACACTAAACACACATATGGGCAAGTGCACCCATCGTGAGCGTAGTATAGTGTTGGTAAGATACCGAGGTCGTCCAAGGACACAAGAGCTTTTAATACCGGTTTATCCTCAACGTCTAATCAAATCAAAAGTTTAGAAAAAGATTTTTAAACTAGAAAAATAAAACTAACTAAAATGCTGAAAAATAAAATAAAAGAAAAACAGATAGACAAGATGAATCACTTGGTTCCGACTCGTGTTTAGTGTAACCTTTGATTATTTCCGCACTTTTGCACTTTTTAAGCGATTATCTTAGTTATTGTAGTAGGCCCCTCTTTTGAAGGTGACGTTACCCTCAACCCAGTAGTTTGAGTCAGCAAGGATACAATCCTAAAGGGTCGGATTATTGAAAGATAATTAATTAAGTTATTAATGCATATTATGGTAGGCCCCTCTTTTGGAGGTGACGTTACCCTCGACTAAGTAGTCAGAGTCAGCAGGGATACAGTCCTAAGTAGCCGGGTTAAAGTATTAATAGTAGCTTACATATGAGGGGATCAAAGAGTTTGGACCCCCGCCATCCAATACCGGTGGGTATTGAATGAGGTCCTACTAAATTTGACCTAGGTCCTTGCAGGATCTATACACTGAACAAGGCAAGACTCTTACCAAACCGTTCCCTTAACCCCGACCAGGTAGCCAACATACCTTCATATAGACCGTGGAGATATGAATGGTGAAAATCTTTTATTTTATATAGACAGTAAAATAATGCCAAGACACCACGGATAAACGATAAGGAAGAATCACCTTCAACATAAGAAACTAGTTATTAAAGTCATTAATACATAACCAAGTAAAAAGTGCGAAAAGATTTAAAATAAAAAGTATTACACTAGACACTTTGTCTTCACCAAGTGATGTAAGAGACTTAGGCAAACATGGCCTTGATTGTCAAGAACTCTTACGATCAATCTTGGATCCCGAGACGACTCACACACTCTATGATGGACAATGGATGATGGTGATGGATGATGGTGTTGTGATGGTGGTGGGTGAAGTGTGAGAGAGGTGGTGTGCTAAGGGATGATTTGCAAATGAGCCAAGCACCCCTATTTATAGCCTGAACAGTAGCTCGGGCACAGCCCCGTGTCCAGTGGGCACGGCCCCGTGTCCATCCTCCTTCTCTGTCTTCATTAATTGCTCTTGTCCGTATTAGTTGACCACGTCCCCGTGTCCGCTGGGCACGACCCCGTGTGCAGAAGCATATCTGTACTATCAAGATTTGCCTGGATTCTACGAATCTTATAGTTGACCACGGCCTCGTGTCCGCTGAGCACGGCCCCGTGGTAGGCGATAGAAGCTTCTACAGCTTTGTCTTTTATGCTGACACTTGGGCACGCCCCCGTGTTCACTGAGCACGGGGCGTGTTCAGCTTTCTGTTCTCTTGTTTTGCTTGGGAAGATGCTTTCGGGGAGGTCGGGCATGCCACGTTTGTTCCTTTTCTTGTATTTATGTTAGATTTAGCTGTCTTTTTTTCTTCTTTTGTTAATTTGAGCTCATTTAATCCTGAAAATACAAAAGGAAGACAAAAGCACACTTTTTCCAACATTAGTACTAAAAAATGGTTAGTTTTATGCCACAATTGATGTAATTTATATGTTGCATTTTGCACACATCGGTGGCCATTTTATAATGGTAGAATTGCAAGGAGAATATCCAATTGCCACCACAAACAACCTATGGAAATTAATGACAGAAAATGATGCGGCTAGCTGGGAGAATATATTTGAATCACGTCAAAATATGTATAATTCTTGGATAGCACAACCTGCTACATATTATGTTGTAGATTAAAGCTCGGTATGTAAAATGTTTAATGATATAATTTTGTAAGAATGCACTTATTTTTTTATAGTTTCTGTTACTACTATAAATGTAATTGAATAAATATTTAGTTATAATAATAATAATAATAATAAGTAATATATAACTAATCACTAAATAAAAGATTAAAAAAAGACAACTAAAAGACAATAAAGCTAAAAACTTAACAAAAGTTGTTAACTAAAAGACAAAATAGATTAAAAACAAAATATTTTTTTATTAATTGATGTGATATTTTTATAAGGGGGTGTATTTAGTATGAGCCTTATTGTATCATGCTCAAATTTCCCTGAAACCCTAATGGTAATTACAGTACGTCACAAAAAAAAAGTGTACGTTATTAGAGCACACGGGGTGGTCCGTTATACCACCCCTATCACGCGTGAAACCAAAACGGAACACCGCCGCCGGTATAGCCACAACGCGTTATTTTTGTAACGCGTGGAATGTATAACGCGTTGAAATTGGACGATTTTTGAACGTTGGGTATATATTCGTTGAATAACGGTAACTTTTTATAAAAAAAAAAAAAAAAACCTTTAAACCTTTATATATATCTCCATTTAAACCATTTTCTACACACAACAATAACATAAATCCATTTCACACAATTTTTATATCTTTCTCAAATGGAATTCCCTACGGATTCGACGTTTCCGATGTCTAGCGATAGTGATACCGAGTCGTCTTCCGACAACGAGACGCTAAAATATTTTGTGTCGGTGTATAACGAGCTTGATGTCGAGTCGTCCCGCCCAAAGAAGAAGATGGTCGACCGTGATCGTATACGTGCCAACGAAGTTTTGATGAACGATTATTTTGTGGAAAATCCGCTCTACAATGCCGAAACGTTTAGAGATCGGTTTCGTTTACCCAAAGAATTATTTTTAAAGATTGTTGGAGACATCGAAGCAAGCGAGGAATGGTTTCAAGAAGGTTACGATGCGAGGGGCAAACCAAGTTTCACGCCGATACAAAAATGCACGTCCGCCATTCGCCAACTAGCGACAGGTAACCCTCCCGATCAATATGATGAATACCTAGCTATGTCGGAAAGAACTTCACGTGAATGTTTGCAATTTTTTTGCAACGCGGTCATTAAGTTGTATGCTAACGAGTTTTTACGTAAACCGACGAGCCACGACATCTCACGTATTTACGCCGCACACGAGGCTAGATGGCATTTTCCCGGGATGCTCGGTAGCATCGATTGTACACATATCGAGTGGAAAAATTGTTCAAGAGAGTTGCGAGGGGCGTATGTTAGGGGAGACATCAAAAGACCAACCATCATACTAGAAGCGGTGGCGTCGAATGATTTATGGATTTGGCTTTCGTATTTCGGTGTTCCAGGTTCAAACAACGACATCAATGTGTTGCACACGTCGCCGTTGTTCCAAAGCGTAACGGATGGTACCGCACCTTCCTCCCCTTTCTATGTTAACGGTCGACATTACATACGAGACTTTTTTCTTGTGGATGGTATCTACCCGTCTTGGTCTGTTTTTGTGAAAGCTCCCTCATTTCCTGTCGAGGCTAAAGAAAAGGCGTTCAAAAAATTGCAAGAATCGGCAAGAAAAGATGTTGAGAGGGCATTTGGTGTTTTAAAGGGTAGATGGGTATACTACACCGACCGGTTCGTGCGACGAGCAAGAAATCAATACATAGCATAGTGTATGCATGTATCATATTGCACAATATGCTGATCAAAGAAGAATGACGTGCAATATCCCCTGATTGGGTGCCGGATCCTCCTACACAAGTTCAAGTTCCACAAAATATCCATCTAGAATTGCGTAATGAAGAAACTCACTTTCGGTTGAGATACGATTTAATCGAACTAGTAGGTTCTCTAGGTTTGGAGTTTCATGATTCGGACGAGGAGTAGGTTTTTTTTAAATTGTATGTTTCTAGTATGTTAAATTGAAGTAGTATGTTTTAAATTTAATGAAATTTTTAATTTTAGTGTTTTATTGTTAATTTCTAATTTAAAATAATAAATTAAAAAAATTAGTGAAATTTATAATTTAGTGTTTTAAAATAAAATTAAAAATTTCTAATTTTAAAATGAAAATTAAAAAAATTTGGAAGTGATAGAATTCCATCACTAGTGATACCACCCCTACTACATTTCTATCACTAGTGATAGAATATTGGGTGATGACATGGCATGAGTTGATTGGTGTTTGATAGTGATAGAATTGTATCACTAGTGAGTAGTGACCACCCCTCCTCCCCTTAGTGGGTGTTCAGACTTCATGTCTCTTGTGTAAATGCTGAAATGATATCATGAATTTTTGTACTTCACATAAACATGTGGAAAATAATTATTAGCACATGTCTTAATTCATTTCCTAAAAATTTACAAGAACTTTTTAACTATTTCGAAATGACAGGTTTGGTTATCACCATTTGCCAACCTCTAAAACGAATAATCATTGACACTAATAGACATTACAGTATATTAAAGGTTTATGAAAACTCTTGTTAAACAATTTGAGAAAATATAAATAAATTTTAAACAAATAAAAAATCTACTAAAAACCCAAATCCCTTTCCACCCCCAACTCATCGTCTTTGTTGTGCATGGCCATCGACAGACACTCCCAACGACGGTCCATGTAACTTACCTAAATTTGTGCAAATTTGTTAACTCATTCACGACCCGTTTAACAAGTTAACAACTTCATAACAATTTGCCAACCTCTTTTGACTTGTCAACCCCTTTGATTGATCATTTAAATAAAGGGAAAATTACGAAATTGTTGGTTGACCAAGAGGGTTTTCAATTTTGTCACTCTCCTGCGTCCTTGGAAGAACCACTGAGCTTCGGAGAGTCCGCATGTTATGTTGATGCGTCCATGTCCCTAGAAGCTGACACGTGTCCCCACATGTTTATGGGAAGAGTCGGTGACTCTTCCGAAGCGTCGGTGGACTCTTCCGAAGCGTCGGTGGACTCTTCCCGATGAGCGTGATACATGGACTCTTCAACATGATACGCCGACTCATCCCATGCTCAGTGGTCCTTCCAAAGACGCATAAGAGTGACAAAATTGAAAACCCTCTTGGTCAACCAACATTTTCGTAATTTTCCCTTAAATAAATGACTTACATGACTCTAAATATGTACGGGTTTAATTTGATATATTTATCACAAATAAAATAAATATATGGTCCGTGTTTAAGTTTATTAATTTTCTCACTAATCAATTAATTCATTTAACCCGCCGAAAGTAACACCACTAGTGGTACACATGCATTGCTCACATGTTAATGTGTTGCAATACGAAATTTATATATATTCACAGGAGAGTAAATTTAATATGAAATATATTATATATATTTTCCATAAGGCAACTTGGTGATTATATTTGTACATTTATATTTTCATTTTATATATTTTACTGTTAAATATCATTCCAATCACTAAAAAATTATATGTGAAATTTGTTTGTTAAATAAGAAGAATCTAATTCCGAAATTTTAAATAGTATGTGAAATTTGTTTGTTAAATAAGAAGAATCTAATTCCGAAATTTTAAATAGTATGAGAAATATATATATATATATATATATATATATATATATATATATATATATATATATTTGATTTCACTTTTAGTGATAACTTGGTTTTAATTATTGCGGGTAACTAGACAAGGGTACTTGCGGGGTTTACATTTAGTGTTTAGAATCTTGTAAACATTTGAATGTAATTTTTGGTGGTAGTGAATGAAATAGTCCTTTGCTGTTCAAAAAAAAAAATGGTTTTAATTATATTTGATACTTCTAATGACAACTTAGTTTTAATTAACCCTGCATACAAAAAAAAAATATTATATATACTTATATTATTTGTTTCCATATAATTGTAAGCTAAAATAATTTATTTTCTAAGGCTATACGGTGGATTTATCACGTTAGTAAACAAGAGGCGATGTGGATGGAATAAAGCACCATTTAAAACCCTTTTTAATTATATTATTAAAAAGAAAAAGAAAGCAATCAAGAAAGAAATTTGATTGGCTTATTCATGCTGCCCCCTCTTTTTCTTCTTCTCACGCCCATTGTGGCTATGACGGAGATGTATAGCACCCCTTTGGCATAGGCGAGGTGGTATTGGGGGCACGGAAAGTTGAGGTGGCTGGGGGCGTTGCCCACACCGTCTAGCCTAACTATATTTGTTGCGATCAATTAGCATTTCTTTTGTTTACATAATTAAATGATAATTTTCAACCAGTTCATCTCTATTATCATGTTGAGATACACGATATAACTTTGTATGCTGTTTTATTTTTATGTATCGTCAGATACATTTTAGAATATATGATCTTGACTTACCTTTTAAGAATTTATTTTATTATTTTGTAATTTCACATGTTTTAAACACTATATAGAAGAAAAAAATTGTCTTAGTATAAGTAAATACTTGCATACATAAAAAAACACATGACACACATATATATGTATGTATGTATGTATGTATGTACACGTACCATATAGTGATTGAAGGTTGTTTCAAACTGAAATTCTAGTAACTTCCTAGATTTGGTAAAGAAGTAGTACCGGAGCTAAAAGTTGATAACTAACCAAAAAAATATGTATGTTGCATGTATAACATTTTTATTAAGTATAAATACCCATGAAATATTAAAATAAATAAATTGGTATTTTACAAGATTACCCTTAACACTGAATTGACACTTGTTTTCTCTTTGTTTCTTTCTTTTACAGGATAGTTACTGATATCCCAGGCACCACTGACTCTTCTTTTGGTATATTCTTCTTTTTCATCAATCAAACATCCTCTTTTACTGTTTTTTCGTTGATTATCAACATGCATCATAATATATAATTAAAACATATGACAAAAATTAAATAATATATTCTTAAAATTTAACATCAAATATTATTCAATATACCGGTTGGGTGAATTTAAAAAAAATTTGGTTGTGCCGAGTGAGCTGGCTTAAAACTTTAGGGTTATTCTAAAAAAAAAAATTATTAAGGGTATCTTTTGTATAAAAATGAAAAAAAAAAAGATTTACACTACGTATACGGAGTTGAGGGGTATTTTACACTACGGAAACAGAGTTGAGGGGTAGCCCATGCTACCCCTGCTTGTACACTACCTCCGCCTTGGTTATGCCATAACAATCAACCACGACCCAAGGTCTCTAAGGGAAACGTCCACAACAAGAAGCTACAACTCTTATCCTAGCCATGTTACAAAGTCTTGTAGCCATGTTGCCCAACAGATAGTTGCTGCAATTCCTAATATTTCGAAACTATTTAGAAACATAATTTGAATTTGATTCAAACTTTAGTATACTGTAATGTCTATTAGTGTCAATGGTGAACCCACAAACGTACTTACGTTTCATATCATCATCTATTTTTATATCATAAAAATTAATATAATATGATTAACAATAAAATATATTACATACTATAATTAAATGATGTATAGTATATTAAAATATTAGGGAAAAGATTAAATAGGAAGTTTAATTTGGCTAGGAAGGATAGGAAGTAATAATAGAGTGACACATGGCAAAGATAAAAATCATAGAGGGGTATTTTAGTCAATCACAAATTAGTCTTATGAAACCTAGATCTGAAAAAAAAACCTACTGCGTTCTTTTTTACTTTTCATCTCACCACCACCACCACCACCACCTCCACCTCCACCTCCCACCCCCACCACTCCATCACCCAACGCCTCCACAACCCTCCCCATCGTTCTCTCCACTCTGTCTTGCAACACCGTTGGTTCGAAGACGTCACCACCACCACCACACCTATCACCTCATTCTAGCGTACATCTACGGCGATCTAGCAGTTCTCTGGTACTCTTCCCTCTTCTCTCTATATGTCTATCTAAATTTCATTATCAACAGCAACAAAAAAGAACACAAAACTGAAAATTTTAAGGGTTTACATGGTTCATTACGTTTTATATCTTTGGATGAATATTTTGTTTTTTGCTGGCAAGCTTCATTGGATTTTGTATCTAGGGATGAAGGAAGTTGAAAAAGCCAAAAACCAAAAAGTAGAGTAAATTGCTAAAATAGTCCCTAACGTTTGTTCACATTTGCTAGATCCATCCAAAAAAAGATTTTTTCTCATATGAACCACTGAGGTTTCAAAAAAGTTGCTAAATCCATCCAAACTTCAGGGACGATTTTAGCAATTTAATAAAACAAACTTTTTTTGGATGAATTTAGCAAATGTGAACAAACGTCAGGGACGATTTTAGCAATTTACTCTATTTTTTTTATTTTTATCTTTTTATTATATCTCTTAATTAACATAAAATCTATTTATTTTTTTATTTTCATCTTTTTATTAAATTTCTTATTTAACATAAAATCTACTAGTTTTTTTTTGAACGGCGAATTTCTACAACAGGCGATAGATTCGCACCTGCTTTTGCAGGCCCTCCACCCCACTCTGGCCAAGACTATGTTGTCTTAACCGGGCTCACGCTTGGCATCAGAGTTTGGTTTGGCGCTCCCCGACAAAATTTCCAGCCTACTGCCATATGTGAGTAGTTGCACCCTCCACAAGAGCCGAAAACTCTCTGGAGTAAATGCACTGTAATAGAAAACGGGTGTACTTCGCGGGCTTCGAACCTGTGACCAGGCCTCCACAAGAGCACACCAGAGAGTTTTCTATACAACCGGGCGAAGGCCTGGTCACAGGTTCGAAACCCGCAGAGCACACCCGGGTTTTCTATTACAGAGCATTTACTCCAGAGAGTTTTCGGCTCTTGTGGAGGGTGCAACTACTCGCATATGGCAGTAGGCTGGAAATTTTGTCGGGGAGCGCCAAGCCAAACTCTGATGTCAAGCGTGAGCCCGGTTAAGACAACATAGTCTTAGCCAGAGTGGGGTGGAGGGCCTGCAAAAGCATGTGCGAATCTATCGCCTGTTGTAGAAATTCGCCGTTCAAAAAAAAACTAGTAGATTTTATGTTAAATAAGAAATTTAATAAAAAGATGAAAATAAAAAAATAAATAGATTTTATCTTAATTAAGAGATATAATAAAAAGATGAAAATAAAAAAAAATAGAGTAAATTGCTAAAATCGTCCCTGACGTTTGTTCACATTTGCTAAATCCATCCAAAAAAAGTTTGTTTTATTAAATTGCTAAAATCGTCCCTGAAGTTTGGATGGATTTAGCAACTTTTTTGAAACCTCAGTGGTTCATATGAGAAAAAATCTTTTTTTGGATGGATCTAGCAAATGTGAACAAACGTTAGGGACTATTTTAGCAATTTACTCCAAAAAGTATTATTGTTGTTTTTTGCCAACAAGCTTCATTGTGTTTTAATCAATATTTTATACTATTCCATGTTTTAATGCTTCAAAACACCGACCCTAGTTTTTATGCGTTAAGGTTCTTAACTTTCTCTGTCGTGTTTGGCATCTTTTGCATGTTATGTAGAATTTGTGAAATTGTTTTTTTAACTGTTGCGTTACATGTTTTGAATAGTAAACACAGATTTCTTTTGTTACTTTCTTTTTATTGCTTTGGTCTGCATTACTACCTTGATTATGTTAATACTTTATAGTGATGATTATTTTGTTTTTTAGGCCACCAAACTTCATTGCGTTTTATATTTAGGGATGAATATTTTGTTTTCTTTGCTAGCAAGCTCCATTGCCTTTTAATCCATGGATGAAAAACCAATTTTTTTAGTTTTTATGTTATTGCGTTTTATAATATAATAAAGAAACATATTATTTTTGTTTTTTTGTCCACTGTGTTTTAGGAATATTCATATTTTTTATATTTTTGGTCCATTGCGTTTTAGAGAGAACACTTTCTTTTGTGTTTTTAGGTCATTGCGTTTTATAAATAAGACATTTTTATGTGTTTTCTGGCCATTGCGTTTTAGAAAAACACATTTTTGAACTGTTTTTAATCCATTGCGTTTTAGATAAAACACATTTTTATGAGTTTTTAGGCTATTGCGTTTTAGAAATAACACATTTCTTTGTGTTTTCTGGCCATTGCGTTTTAGAAATAAGACATTTCTTTGTGTTTTTTGTGCATTGTGTTTTAGAAAAATGTCATTTTTAGGGTTTTTTTCCATTGCGTTTTACGCAACTGGGTTTTCAAAAAAAAATCGAAAATATAGCAATAGTATACTCGTTTTAAAGATAAAAAAACGCTCGTTTTTTGTGCAATTTTTATAAAAAGAAATAATGTCGTATGAAAGAGTTATTAACGTTTAAAAAATGGGGGGGGGATTGGATGAGAGAGAAACTATTGCATTGGATTGACTAAAATGCCCCTAAACAAACTCACGCGCCTCTTTTCTTCCCTTTAATTACCATCATTTAATCTTAGCCCTTGATTAACTAAATGGATGGTAAGATCACTTCCTAGCCTTCTTAGCCAAATAAACTTCCTATTGTATCTCCACCCTAAAATATTATATAATAATTAAGGGAAAAAATTAGAAAGACAATAAATTAAACATTTATATTTATATAGTTAAACATTACAATAAATCTATACTATATAATAAAAGAAACCAACTTTGGGACACTTGTCATCATATTAAACCATGTCTTATAGATAATTATTATTTTAGTTTAATCTCTTCTAATTAATTATAGATAATCCTCCTACAAAATATTATTTAGTTTAATTATTACTTTTATATTTATCTTTTACTTCAAATTCAAACTTAGTTATCTAAATTGATATTAGAGTAAATTACGAATTTGACCCCTGTGGTTATATCACTTTTACCATTTTAGCCCAAAATGGGATTTTTTAACATCTGAGCCCTCAACACCTTTTTTTTCTAACCCTTTTGGACCCCAACGTCTTTTTTTCTAACCCCTGTGGTTAGTGCTAGGGGCCAAAAGGGTTAGAAAATGATTCATTTTTTGGCTAAAAGGGTAAAAGTGATATAACAACAGGGGCCAAAATCGTAATTTACTCTTGATATTAACTATATATTTGAACGTTTTGTTTAGTTTGGTATCAAATAGATTTTACGAACTTAAAATAAAATTAACTAATATTATTTATCATTTCTACATTTACAAGTTTTAAATAAAGGGTTAAATTTATTTAGGCTTTCATTACATTTTCAAGTTTCAAATAAAGGGTTAAATTTATACTATACTATATAACTTTGTATTAATATATGAAATATTTTTATTTTCATTACTAAAAAAATTATTATATCAATTTTATTACATAATTTATAAATCAATTTGTCGGAATTGGTACCAACATTTTATCACCCAAATAGACGCTGATTTGCTTTCTTGAATAACATATCTTCTTTTCAAGAACCATCTTCACAATCACCATATCCATCGCTGATGTGTGTAAAATGCAACATATAAATTACATCAAATAAGGCATAAAATTAACCCTTTTTTAGTACTAATGTTGGAAAAAGTGTGTTCTTGTCTTCCTTTTGAATTTACAGGGTCAAATGAGCTTAAACGAACAAAAGAAACAAAAATACAGCCAAAACCAACATAAATACAAAGAAAAGGAAGAAACGTGGCATGCCCGACCCCTCGACAACAACTCCCAAAGCAAAAACAAGAAGAAAGCTGAGCATGGGGCTGTGCCCAGCTGAGCATGGGGCTGTGCCCAGCCCGACACGGGGCGTGCTCAGCCCGACACGGGGCGTGCCCAGCCCGACACGGGGCGTGCCCAGCTCAACACGGGGCCGTGTCCAGAATGGTCAGCCCTGGCACAAAAGACAAACCTGTAGAAGCTTCTATTGCCCACCACGGGGCCGTGTCCAGTGAACACGGGGGCGTGGCGAAAGTACAGCAGGCGCATTAATTGTAATTGCGAATTACAATTAATGAAGAGAGAGAATGTCAGACAAGCACGGGGGCGTGCCCAGCGGACACGGGGGCGTGTGGAGCTAATAAAGACAAACTGTATTTATGAAGAAAGAGAAAAGGGTGGACACGGGGCCGTGTCCAGCGGACACGGGGCCGTGTCCAGGCTTCTGTACAGGCTATAAATAGGAGTGTTTGGCTCAAGCTCAAACCATTCCTTGGCACTCCACCTCTCTCACACTTCATCCACCACCCACCACCATCACAACACCATCATCCACCACCATCATCCATTGTCCATCATAGAGTGTGTGTGAGTCGTCTCGGGATCCAAGATTGATCGTAAGAGTTCTTGACAATCAAGGCCATGTTTGCCTAAGTCTCTTACATCACTTGGTGAAGACAAAGTGTCTAGTATAATACTTTTTATTTCTAATCTTTTGCACTTTTTATTTGGTTTTGTATTAATGACTTTAATAACTAGTTACTTATGTTGAAGGTGATCTTTCGTTATCGTTTGTCCGTGGTGTCTTGGCATTATTTTACTGTCTATATAAAATAAAAGATTTTCACCATTCATATCTCCACGGTCTATATGGAGGTATGTTGGCTACCTGGTAGGGGGTTAAGGGAACGGTTTGGTAAAGGTCTTGCCATTGTTCAGCGTTTAGAGGTCCTGCAATGGACCTGGGTCAAATTTAGTAGGACCTCCTTCAATACTTCACGGTATTGGATGGCCGGGGTCCAAACTCTTTGATCCCCTCATAAGTTAACTACTATTAATACTATAACCCGGCTATTTAGGACTGTATCCCTGCTGACTCAGACTACTTAGCCGAGGGTAACGTCACCGCCAAAAGCGGGGCCTACCACAATACTGCATTAATAACTTAATTCATTATCTTCCAATAATCCACCCTTTTAGGATTGTATCCCTGCTGACTCAAACTACTGGGGTGAGGGTAACGTCGCCTTCAAAAGAGGGGCCTACTACAATAACTAAGATAATCTCTTAATTATGTGCAAAAGTGCGGAAATAATCAAAGGTTATACTAGATACGAGTCGGAACCAAGTGATTCATCTTGTCTATCTGTTTTTCTTTTTATTTTATTTTCAGCATTTTAGTTAGTTTTTATTTTTCTTAGCTTAAATCATTTTTCTAAACTTTTATTTTGATTAGACGTTGAGGATAAACCGGTACTAAAAGCTCTTGTGTCCTTGGACGACCTCGGTATCTTACCAACGCTATACTACGCTCAACGATGGGTGCACTTGCCCGTATGTGTGTTTAGTGTTAGTAAAATATCGTGTTTTATAAATTTAAAACTTGGCTAAAATAAGTGTTAAAAAGGGCTTAAAATATACACCTAATATATATAACACTTCACACGCATCAATCGCGTATCGAGTATTATCTATTAATTATTGAAAGATATGACTTTTTTTATTATTGGTATATAAAATTAGATTTATTAAACCCGTGTAATACACGTGGTTTTTTTAAAGATATACTTTTTTTATTATTTACTATACAAAATTACATTTATTCGAACCATGTAATACATGAGGTTTTTTAAGATATAACTTTTTATTATTTGATATATAAAATTAGATTTATTCAACCCATACAATATGTTTCTTATAGATAAAACTTTTTTTATTATTTAATGTATAAAATTATATTTACTCAACACGTGTAATAAATGAGGTTTTTAAAAATATATTTTTTTATTTAGTATATAAAATTACATTTATTAAACCCGTGTATTACACGGGGTTCTAAGCTAGTTAAACAATAAAACTATTTTCAGCTTGTTGGCGGGTTGGTGGATTTCGAGTTGACAACTTAGGGATTTAAATTCTTCGACCCGAACACAATCCATAATTCATGCCAATAATAACAACCCTGATCCACACACAAGTAAAATCACATGGCTTGATCACTACCCATTAATTTAAATCACCTAACTTTAATAGGTGTTCTCTCCATTTAAGAGGTAAATTGTTAAATCCCGCTAGATATAGGTATTTAAAAGTAGGTTTGTTGTTAAAGAAAAACCTTAAGACCATGTGTAGTGGGAGGCGAAGATAATGCCCTCACCTTTAGACGTTTTGTGTTATGTAGCGGTCCAGTCAGCATGTGAGCATTATGGGGCGTTATTTTAAAACGGGTGTAGTGGTACAGTGCACTATAACCCCCCATAACCCCCATTCAACCATTACCCATATTTATACAATATTTATACATCCAACCGTGGAAGGTCTGGTTGGCCCAAGATTTCTCCACCCGGCGTTTAATTTGGAACGCCCCAACCCAAGTTCGCAACAAAAGCGCCTCTGGGAGTGGTGGAAGGGCGTGATTGGCGTTTTTTTGAGAGAAAAACGTCAAAAACCCCCCACTACTAGTGGTCTAATAAGGATCCTTTACAAAAACCAAGATGACCCCGAACGTTTCTCACTTCACGTGAACGTGAAAAATTCAAAGTGCAAGTACATTCATGTCAAGTACTATTTATTGTACTAACAATAGAAATTGCTAAATAATTTAAAAAAGAAAGTATCTATTGATATACTTATATGTTAGTATGTCTTTACACAAATAAGTTCTTTCATTTATGCTCATAACATAAGTATAGCTAGTTCATGTAATATTATATTATAAATTGTTATAAGATCTATCTTTAAATGTTTTAATTCTCTTAATTTTTGAGAAGATTTTTGTAGGTTACTTTTTTATGATTTATGATTATAATTGATGACGGGGGTAGCCCAAGACCAAATATGAATGATTCAAATACGTAAATGCTCATAAGGCAAAATGGTTCAAAGGTTAAAAACCTGGGAAAACGAGATAAAGTAGCACGGAACAGTAAGAAGTCATATCTCCAGATTACTTCACCAACTCGCCAGCCGCAAAAGCAATGCAGGTCCTCAGAGCACACTCTATTATCCAGGGGTCAAAAGGCTTCAACCCCCGAAAGGGCAAGCCCCTCACTGCAAGCAATGTCACTAGTCAAATGCATTCCCCTTTGGGAGATGTCTTCTCCTATATATTTGACACTTCATTTACTGAAGTGAGGACATGCCTGGCCAGTCAAGATTCCTTAAAACTCTGGTCATTCATCACGAGTACTTGCTTCATGCGAGTTACTCCCTTTCACATCCAACACACACGTTCTGTTTGCCCCTTCATCCGAATCTGAAACATACTTCAGAGAAGGACCCTTAGCAAACAACAAGAATAAACTAGTGAACCTCCTTCCACGTCTCGCAAACGTGGGGGGATCCCACGACCTGTGTTTGGCAAAGTTAAACCCTTTAACCCTTTTGCCTAACCAGCTTTGCTACTATCCTTGGTCTGTTATTTGTTGCATCAACAAGTTGGCGCCCACCGTGGGGCTACGCCGCTATTTCTCCTAAAAAAGACCTAGTAGTGTAGCTCTTTTCACTCAAAACCACCATGTCCGAAAGTGGATCCCCGGGAGAAGTAAATCAGGTTCCAAACACCTCAACCCCGGGTAGCAGCCAAGCTCACATGGCTATACCAACTTCTTTCTCAACTCCAGGGAGCACTCCCGAGTTTCTCACCTTCAACACTCCAACTCCGTCCAGATCCGGAGTTCCTTCCCCAAATGTTGGTGTTTCTGACACCCCAGCACGTGTTGAACTTACCCCTGAGGGGGTTGCCAACAATTTCCTTGAGTTGAGGTCTCTCCTCAACCAATATGTGAGTAAAGAAAGAGACAAAGGAGTGAGAATTCGTCTAGACTATGACGAACCAGAACTAACGTTGTCTCCCGGACCTCCTATCCCTCCTTTCACAACTAGGAATGAGGCTGGTCCCAGTAATCCTCCAAATCCTAATCCTTACATGTCCACAATGACGAATCCTACGGTGCATCTCATCTTCTCTTCCCTACCAATTACAAGTGGTGCTCCTTTGGGGCATGAGCTAACCCTTGACCAGCTCCTACAGTCTCCAGTAATAAGCCTTCCAGCTTCTACAACACCTTCGTGGGAACAAGCTCTGTCCGTGCTCCCTTTGGCACGGAGTGCTGTTATGAGCACCCCCCCCTTGGAGTAAGCTGCTCAGTTGCACCCGGGAGCCTTCAAGCCTTCAACCTCATGCCCCCAATGATGGCCCAGATGATGGCCAGCTTCCCGTGGCAACACTTTATTAATCAAGTGCTGGCCACTCAGGGAAACAACGGCAATAATGTAGGTGCAAGGGCTGAAGAAGACTTGGCCAAACCATATAAGCCAAGTAACCTTTCATGCTTTTCACAGCAAATAGCTGATTACGATTTTCAAGCAAAGATCAAGATGCCTCCTCACATCAAAACATACGATGGGATTGAAGATCCTGAGGACCATCTTCAGATCTTTACCGGTGCAGCAAGAATAGAAAAATGGTTGAACGCTGAATGTTGCTTAATGTTCATGCAAACCCTTGTTGGATCAGCCAGGATCTGGTTCAACGACTTACCTGCTCGAAGCGTTCGAAGCTTTGACGACCTCAGCAAGGGTTTTTTGGCCAACTTCTCCCAACAAAGGAGATATGTCAAAGATGCAACTGTCATCTTTCAGATAAAACAACGTGATGATGAAAGTCTCCGTGAGTTTATTGAACGATACAAGAAGGAAGGCCTCACATATGTAGGGGCAGATGAGAAAATGAGGGTAACCGAGTTCATGAACGCTATCACCTCAAAATATCTTACAAGAGATTTCAACAAATCTCTGCCCAAAACCTTGGAAGAAGCTCTCGAAAGGGCAGAAGCCCACATTCGAGGAGAGGAGGCAGTAGATATTAAAGAACAAAGGAAAAGAGGATCTAGTTGGCGGGGTAACAGCCCTGCCAGAAAAAGAGAGAACTTTAACTCCTATGACAGACGTCAAAAGGGTTCAGACCATCGAAGGCCTGAAGGTCGGAACCCTCTAACCAGGGAGAAAGGCATGAGTTTCACACCCCTCACAAAGACTCCTCAAGAAATCCTTGCCACGGAAGAAGTTAAACAGAACTTTAGGCCTCCTAGGCCTCTCCCCAAAAGCAGAAAAAATGAGAATTCCACACAGTTTTGTGAGTTTCATGAAGAAAAAGGTCACCACACCAATGATTGCTTCCAGCTTAAGAAAAGAATTGAAGAAGCTGTTAAGTCCGGAGAACTCGCTCATTTGGTAAAAGGAGTACGGGACAAAATGGCTGAAGGAAAGGGCAAGGAAGTCAATATGGTGGATTTTGATGGAAGGGTTCCTCACAAGAGACAGCGGTTGGAAGCTTGGGAGCTTCAGTGCGTTTGCTTCCCCCCAACAGAAAAAGACCCTCTTTCAAGCCCTCTTGTGGTAGAAGCTACTGTGGGAACGTTGCAAACATATAGGGCATGCATAGACACTGGGGCAGCCACTGAAATCATGTTCGAGAAATTCTTCAACCGATTGAGTAATGAAGAACGTTCAAGGCTTCAACCCTCGGGAACCTCCATAAAAGGTATCGCCGATATACCCCTCAAGCCTTTAGGGCAACTAACACTTAATGTTCGTTTCAGCGAAGGTCAGAAGGAAAGAATCCAACCACTCACCTTTATGGTTATCAACATACCTTCAAACTATGATGTGATCATTGGAAGACCAGGGCAGTGTGCATTCTACATGGCTGTGTCCGTTGGCCATGGCACAGTCAAATTTCCCACCGAGAGGGGGATAGCAACCCTCCAACCCTCTCAAGAAGCCTACCTGGTTGAAGGTGAAAGTTCCAGAAGTGAAGAAGACAAGCAAAGGCTAATCATAAATCCTAAGTACCCTGAACAGAGAATAAGGGTCAATCCAAGCCTTTCACAAGAAACCCTCTCATATCTTGAAAAGTTGCTAACACATTACAGCGATGTCTTCTCTTGGTGTCCAGAAGATATGACAGGAATCCCCCGGAACATTGCTGAGCATGAGTTAAGAATACCACCGGATGTCAAACCTGTGGTCCAAAAGAAAAGAAGTTTAGCACCTGAGAGAAGCCTGGCTGCTTGCCAAGAAGTCGAAAAGCTCGTATCAGCCGGCATACTCCGAGAAGTCAAGTACCAATCATGGGTTGCAAACCCGGTTATGGTCAAGAAACCAGACAACTCTTGAAGAATGTGCATAGATTTCAAAGATCTTAACAAGGCTTGTCCTAAGGATTGTTACCCACTACCGGAGATTGACCTCAAGGTTGATTCACTCACCGGTTACCCTTTCAAGTGTTTTCTTGATGCTTACAAGGGGTATCACCAAATACTCATGAAAGAAGAAGATGAAGAGAAGACAACGTTCCACACTGACAAGGGAATCTTTTGTTACCGAAAGATGCCTTTTGGACTCAAAAACGCTGGAGCAACCTACCAACGTCTAGTAGACAAAGCCTTTACAAGCCAAATTGGTAAAAACATGGAGGCATACGTCGATGACTTGGTAATCAAAAGCAAGACGGAGTATCAAATGCTCGACGACATTCAAGAAACTTTCAAGAACCTCAGAAAAGTCAACATGAAGCTCAACCCTGAGAAATGTTCATTCGGGTTTGAGGAAGAAAAGTTCTTGGGTCACATTGTTGGGAAACAAAGCATCAAGGCTAACCCAAACAAGGTGAAAGCTGTCCTTGAAGCCAAGCCACCAAAAACCAAGAAGGAGGTTGAAAGCTTAAACGGGAAGCTTGCAGCCTTGAAGCGTTTCACCTCCAAGCTGGCTGAAAGGTCTCTACCCTTCTACAAAACGCTCAAGAATTGCTCTGATAAGAAGGACTTTAAATGGACTGATGAGGCTGAAGAAGCCTTCAATCAGATAAAACAACATCTTGCTTCCTTACCAGACATCGCAGCTCCTGAAATGGGGGAATTAATTTCAGTCTATCTATCAATTGCTGAAGAGGCCATAAGTGCAGTCCTCACCATCGAACGGGACAAAGCTCAGGTACCCGTTTATTTCTTCAGCAAAACTCTAAAATTGGCTGAAACCAAATACCCTCCTCTTGAAAAACTGTCCCTAGCCCTAGTTCAAACAGCTAGAAGGCTTCGAAGGTATTTCCAAGCACACCCTATACAAGTGGTCACCGACCAACCTATTAAGAGTGTGCTTGAAAAACCAGAGAATTCGGGAAGATTGGTCAAATGGGCAGTGGAACTAGGTTAACATAACATCACCTACGTCCCACGAAAAGCTATCAAAGCCCAAGTCTTGACCGACTTCATTGTAGAAATCCCGAACCAAGCAGTCACTGAAGTGAACACGGCCACCACTGAACCCTCCAACCCTGAAGCCTGGAAGCTTTTTACCGACGGGGCTTCAAGCGTTGAAGGGTCCGGGGCTGGACTAATTTTGATCAACCCAGAAGGGTTGGAATTCACATATGCTCTCCGTTTTGATTTTCAGACCACCAATAACGAGGCAGAGTATGAGGCACTGATTGCCGGTTTAAGGCTGGCCAAAGAAATGAAGATCCAAAAGCTTGAAGTGTTCACAGATTCGTTGCTGGTCTCGAGCCAAGTAAATGATAGCTACATTGCCAAAGAACCCAACATGAAAAAATACAAAGAAAAATCCAAGGAACTAATGAGTACCTTCCAAGCATGCAACGTTAAACAGATTCCAAGATCTCAAAACAAAAAGGCTGACGCCCTAAGTAAGCTTGCATCTCTCACTTTTGCCCACCTTACCAAGAAGGTGTTGGTAGAAGTGTTGAAGGCTCCATCAATCGATGAATTAGAAGTTCAAGACGTAGTCATCGAGGAAGATCCAAGCTGGATGACTCCCATAAAAAAGTTCCTTAAAAATGGTGAACTACCCAATGATCAAGTAGAAGCTGAAAGGGTTAAAATCAAGGCAAGGCAGTATGTATTACAAGGAGAACCCCTCTACAAAAAGGGTTACCTTGCCCCCTTGCTAAGATGTGTTGGTCCTGAGCAAAGTAAGTATTTGATCAAAGAGATTCACGAAGGCATATGCGGAGCTCATTTTGGAGCTAGATCGGTGGTTGCAAAACTTATGAACCTAGGGTATTTCTGGCCCTCAATGCATCGTGATACCACTGAACAATTGAGGAAATGTGATGCTTGCCAGATTCATGCACCAGTCCCAAAAAGTCCCAAACATGACCTTGTCCCAATAACCTCGGCATGGCCATTCCATAAATGGGGAATAGACATTGTTGGACCATTCCCCCCAAGCAAAGGAGGAGTAAAATTCTTGCTGGATGCAATAGATTATTTCACCAAGTGGCCCGAGGTTAAACCACTTGCAAAGATCACGGGCAAGCAGGTCATCGACTTTGTTTGGGAAAACATCATTTGCCGTTATGGATTGCCGGGAGTGATTGTCACCGACAATGGAAAGCAATTTGCTGAGAAGCCTTTCAGCGTGTGGTGCAAAGAATACATAATCAATCAGGTTTTCAGCTCAGTGGCTTACCCGCAATCAAACGGTCAGGTTGAAAGGGCAAATCGAAGCATAGTGGAAGGTATCAAGACAAGATTGGGAAGATACGAAGGCAACTGGCTTGAAGAATTGCCTAGTGTTCTGTGGGCAATTAGAACAACCGAAAAAACAAGCCATAAGAAAACACCCTATAGCTTGGTATTTGGATCCGAGGCTGTGATCCCCGCTGAGATAGGAGTTGTAACCCAGCGAAATGTCAACATGGATCCCGAAACAAACCAAAAAGAGACCATGTTGAATTTACAACTCCTAGAAGAAGCACGAGATCAAGCTGCAATCCAAGAGGCCAAATACAAGCAACAAATGGAAGCCTACTACAACAAGAAAGTCAAGAATGAACGATTCAAGCCAGGGGACCTGGTCCTCAGAAACAATGAAGCTAGCAAAAAAGAAAATCAAGGAAAGCTTGGCCCAAAATGGGAGGGTCCATATACCATCCTCGAAGCACACAAGGATGGATCCTACAAGCTAGCAGATTCAGAAGGCAAGAGGCTTCCAAGGCATTGGAATGGCAAAACCCTGAAAAGGTTCCATGTTTAGACAGGAAAGTTTGGTTTGTATCAAAATGTATTTCGAACAACACTATGAATACCTTTTGTAAAAAGCAAGTATTGCTTGAATGAATGAAGTTGTTTTATCAAACTTGTCTTTCTATCCTAAGATCAGGTTGAGAACCTAGCAAAAAACTCCATGGCAAGGGCCATGTAAGGGGATGAGCTCCCAGGCCACATCGCTCAATAGGTTCAAGGGTTGAATGAACCTATATAAGGGGTGAGTTCCTAAATCAATACAACTCCATGAGACTTATTAAGTTAAAACAAAATTGTCTCATAGACAGGTATGAACAACCTACACCAAATGTTCCTTAAGCCTTAGAAATATAACCAACAAACAGGCTTATGAAGTCAAATGAAAAACAAAGAAATGATAAAAAAAGGATAGGTGCTATGTCTTCTTGTTAAAAACACCAAGGCTAAGTGTCTGCAGCACTGAACCCTTTAAGGTGTAAAAAACATAAAGGCAACAGAAACTCGACAAAGACAAAGTTACAAGAAAACAAAAATAATCTAAAGAACAATACACCTCAAACAAAAACTACAAACCAAATAAAGTCACAAAGCTAAAAAGCTTTCAAGGCTTCAAGCCACCTACGCGAAACCTCAAAGGCTTCAACCTACCTACGAATAGCCAAAAAGCTTGAAAGGTTAAAGCCAATCAAACTGCCTTAACAAAACAGGCACAAGTGTAAAAACATAACACAAAGAAAATAGTTAAACATCATACCATATCAAAGAAAGCCTTGAAAGACTTTCAAACACGAGTTAAGACAAGTCCTAGTGACTTGCAAGTTTAGATATTGTTCAGACGACCACGCAGGCCTAAAACACAACCAACAGGAACCTTAAGGGTTCCCAAAAACCTAACATTGTTTAAAGGTTACAAACCACAAATTGTTTCAAGAGTGCAAAGAAAGCTACGAATTCATGCATCAGTAGAAGGCTTAGAAGCCCCAGAACTGCTACCTTTGGCCTTCTTAGTCTTCTTAGCCTTTTTAGCCTTTGGACCCAGATCATCAACAGCTGAACCCTCCAAGCTGGCATCCTTCGGAGCATCAAATTCCCCAGGAAAAGTATCTTCACTATCTCCCGAGTAGGAACGTTTCCTTGAAAGGGAGCTAAGCATTTCAGCACATAACTTTTCATTCAAACCATCCGGCTTCAGTTCCTGCAAAACGGGGAGAGGCTTACCATAACAAGAAGCAACCTGACTCACATACGGGTACGACAACCTCTCCATTTGCTCAACGGGACTCTTAAAAATATCGGAAGCCTCGGGACGGTACAGGGGAGATTTCTCTAAAGAATGGCCAGACTCGTGAAGCTTAACCCGCAATAAGACCTTGGTGTTTTCCCAGACTGAGTAGTTTAGTATAAACCTCGCCAAGAGCAGAGTTAAACTCTTTGGAATGAAGCAAATAGGTAACAATCTGATGAAAGCCCTGCTCAATAAGCCACTGATTATCTCCAGTAGCCTGGGCAACCAAAGCCTTTAAGCTCTCTCTTTCCTCATCAAAGGCCTTTTGTTGAACAACTAAGGCCTCCCGGTCAGCTTTCAGCTTCAATCGGCTAGCTTCAAAACTCTTCTTGAGATCACCCATCTCAATCTCGTGCCTCCTTGTTAACTCTTCCTCTTTCTTGGTCCAAGCCAGCTCTTTCTCAGAAAAGATATCGATTTCCTTCTTCATTGCAGCAATTGAAGCTTTCATTTTTTTCCTTCTTCTTGGAAGCCTCCTCATATTCCTGCATCCCTTTAGCAAAGCGAGTAACACCTTCAGCCAGAAAGGCAGAAAGGTTGCAGGAACTGAGCATCATCCTAGAAATAAGATGATCAGCCTCCATCTCAGATATGGCACTTCGAACACCGGGATGAGCAAAATGAGCCAAGGCTTCAGCACAAACAGCCGGGTCCTTAAAATTATCACCAACCTTAACCCCCCAGTTAGGGACATAAATATCCTGACCCTCTGAACCTTCGAGACTTTCAACACTTTTGGCTGATGAACTTTGAATAACAGGAGTGGTACCTTTCTTGATCAATTTATTCTTCTTGCTTGAAACAATTAACCCCTTTTCCTTACCCTTGCCAACATCCATAGCCTGATCCCCCGATGCCTCAATATCATCACTAACATCGATAGGCTCTGAACCAGAAGGCTGATCAACACCTTTCAGATGACGTTGGGAACGATGGGTAGAACCTTTGGAAGCAGTAACCTTGGTAAAGCCTTTAACGTTCGGAACATTGACATAACCAGAACCTTCAAACCTGTAATCAGAACCCTTGACAACCGCATTCTCGCCGGGAGTAGCAGCAACATCATCAAAGGCAACATCAGAGGTGTCATCGCTTTTAATAAAATCAAGGGCAGACATAACTGCAACACAAATACAAAAAGCACATAAGCAAACAAAGAAAAAGGGACAAAAAAGCAAGAAAAGAATAAATGCATACCCTTCCCATCTCTAACAAGCACCGGATCCCGGTTGGCCTTTTCCCACACTTTACTTATACCCAACAACACCAACAAATGCTCAGGGAAGGGACGAAGCCTCGAAGGGCACTCCCTGAGAATTTCTAAAAAACGAGTGTTTATTTCGGAATCAGAAGGCTCCGGCTCGTTCAGAACAGCATCCGGGTGTCTCCAAACAAGTTTGAAAGGAACAATTTCCTCCGACACCCAGAAAAACCGATCTTTCCAGACCCCAAGTGTAGAAACCATGGACGAAATTAAACAAGTGTCAACTTGACTGGTTTCAAAATTGAACCAATCACCATTCTTAGCAAGCCGGAAGAAGCGACGGAAGGACAACAGAGATGGGTCATACCCGGTGGCCCGACACAAAATTTCAAAATGTAAAACCCTAGCCATGCCAAGGGGGTGAATCTGACCAAAAGACACTCGATAATATTCTAAAATATTCAAGACAAAGTTTGAAAACGGATAACGAAGATTGGAAAACTCAAAATGACGACAATACAAGGCAATCATACCAGAAGGACAGTCATTGATAGATTTATCG
This sequence comes from Helianthus tuberosus, assembly GCA_030545235.1. Taxonomy (NCBI): domain Eukaryota; kingdom Viridiplantae; phylum Streptophyta; class Magnoliopsida; order Asterales; family Asteraceae; genus Helianthus; species Helianthus tuberosus. Next base: position 33,803,561 of record CM060354.1, on the reverse strand, counting down.
CAAGCCGGTGCAACCGGTTTATACTTTGTCCCTATACCCCATTCCATACAAAATAAATCGACTTCCTCTTGGGTCAGTCGAGAAAAGGACTTTGCCATATCCTTACGAGCACCCATGACAATGAACAATTAAAGAGAAAATAAGCAAAACGGAACTGACCTGATTTTGAAAAAGAAGGATACTTGAGAGAAATAAGGAGCAAGTAATGTTCTTCAAAAATAAAAATGTGTAAATAAATGAGATTATGGATAATTATCAACAGGCAGAATTTAAAACCGCCGCCTGACAAACTGCCACGGGTCTTGTCAACTGTCTTGTCAAATTCCGAAATTCAAAAACCGTTTCAACCTTCCAACCCTCGAACCCTCGAAGCCTTTGGACAGAAAAACATACGTATAAAAGTCAGAAGTCTTTGAGCTCATTTCCCAAAAACCTCTGACTTGGGGGGCTGATGACGGGGGTAGCCCAAGACCAAATATGAATGATTCAAATACGTAAATGCTCATAAGGCAAAATGGTTCAAAGGTTAAAAACCTGAGAAAACGAGATAAAGTAGCACGGAACAGTAAGAAGTCATATCTCCATATTACTTCACCAACTCGCCAGCCGCAAAAGCAATGCAGGTCCTCAGAGCACACTCTATTATCCAGGGGTCAAAAGGCTTCAACCCCCGAAAGGGCAAGCCCCTCACTGCAAGCAAGGTCACTAGTCAAATGCATTCCTCTTTGGGAGATGTCTTCTCCTATATATTTGACACTTCATTTACTGAAGTGAGGACATGCCTGGCCAGTCAAGATTCCTTAAAACTCTGGTCATTCATCACGAGTATTTGCTTCATGTGAGTTACACCCTTTCACATCCAACACACACATTCTGTTTGCCCCTTCATCCGAATCTGAAACATACTTCAGAGAAGGACCCTTAGCAAACAACAAGAATAAACTAGTGAACCTCCTTCCACGTCTCGCAAACGTGGGGGGACCCCACGACCTGCGTTTGGCAAAGTTAAACCCTTTAACCCTTTTGCCTAACCAGCTTTGCTACTATCCTTGGTCTGTTATTTGTTGCATCAACAATAATGGAGTGAAAAAAGTATTTGATAAACGCAAAAATTTGTTTTGAAACATTTTAAGACCTAACCACTTAAACAAGTACGTTCTATTACTACAAATATTTTGTTGAATACCCTTTACACCATAGTGATATATTCAACTCAATCAAGATAAAAGGACTAGGATTTTTACTTTTTTTCTAGATTACGACACATACCAGGCCTAAAAGGCTAAATTGCTCATCAAGCTGGTATATATACCAGTTCGTTGTGAAATAAGTTAAACTCGTGACATAAAGGGAAAATAAGTGATGCTTAAAAACCATTTTTTACTAATCGCAAAAGAAGTATGGGCTATGAGTTATATATTGTATGTGTGTGTTATATATATTGGTTGACTTTAATTTAAAAAATATATATATATATTGGTTGACTTTCACAGAAAGAAAAGTATCCAACATAAACACGTAGGTTTTGAATATTGAAGTTAGAGAGCAGTCAGAATAGATCCTTCTGTGTAACTTCTATATTTGTGAGAGTTGTTGTAAATTGTGGTGAGTGAAGGAGTAAGAAAAAATGAGTAAATTGCTAAAATCGTCCCTGACGTAAATTGTTATGAGTGAAGGAGTAAGAAAAAAGGAGTAAATTGCTAAAATCGTCCCTGACGTTTGTTCACATTTGCTAGATCCATCCAAAAAAGGTTTTTTCTCATAAAAACCACTGAGGTTTTAAAAAAGTTGCTAAATCCATCCAAAATGACTAATACTCTAACAATATTAAGTTGATAGAGGGGTAATTTAGTCATTCTTTTAATTTATTTAATTTACCTTTTTTTTTAACAGGTTATTACATGCATCCACCCATTTATAAACAAAACCCTAAAACCTAATTGTTCGATTATATGTTTGTGTTCGGTTAAAGTTAATGGAACGAACACGAACATTTGTGTTCGTTCGGTTAGTTTAGAGATTAAAATATACTAGCATACGATTTTATCATTTTCCATATACATGCGATCTTTACGAACCTGTATTGATACATTTTTTATACTCTCCACTATCTCAACAGCTTCAAGATTAGATGGAGCTGCAAACTGGGCAGCAATAACAAAGTCCGTAGCTTCTTTGAGTTTACCCAACTGATATGCATATACAGGCCAGAAATATCAATAGAAACAAAAAAAAATCCCCCGTCATGCAACTTTTTTATCATACGTAACTACAAGAATTTATAAGATCAGAACTTGGGCTCTAAATGAAGCAGGATCAATTTCCACAGCTCTAAAACAATCTCCTATGGCCATATGAACATCATTTTTCCAATCACGCTGAAAACAATCAAAAATTTTAAAAGAATGAACAGAGGTTGAAGTCGAGTGCAACAATTAGGTTTTAGGGTTTTGTTTATAAAAGGGTGGGGGCATGTAATATCCTGTTAAAAACATAAATTAAATAAATTAAAAGAATGACCAAATTACCCCTTCATCAACTTAATATTGTAGAGTATTAGTCATTTTGGATGGATTTAGCAACTTTTTTGAAACCTCAGTGGTTCCTATGAGAAAAAAACATTTTTTGGATGGATCTAGCAAATGTGAACAAACGTCAGGGACGATTTTAGCAATTTACTCAGAAAAAAGAGAAAAAGTTACCGTTCATCACTAAATTAGGAAGAGATATTGTTCATTTCTAAAAATTTTCAATATTTTTTGAAAGTTGTTGTAAGTGGAGACGAGAGAAAAGATAATGATAAAAGTATAAAAAATGTATTTTTAAAAGTGAAGAGGAGAAAGAAAATTTATTGTTAATATTTTTTGAAAGTGGTTGTGAGTAGAGAAGAGAGAAAAGATAACGATAAAAGTATAAAAATGTATTTTTTAAATTGAAAAGGAGAAAGAAAATGTATTGTTTTTTAGTGTAATTTTAGAGATGAAGTAAAAGATTTGATTCTGAGTATTGTTACAAAGTTTTGAATATTGAACCATTCATTAAAATGTCTCTACAACTAGTTCACTTGTTCAATCGGCTAGACCAACATTAAAACCAGATAATATCATAATATATATAGGGTGGGAGTTGGCTATAAAGTCAATTTTTCCTACAAAGTGTAAAAAGTCATAAAACACCATAATGTCAACCATAAAACACAATCAAAAACCACAAATAACAAAGTGAAGATTACTAAAACACCATATTTGTGGCTTTTGTGTTATGTTTTGGATGATAAGGCTTTGATTATTGAATGACTAACATTAGTGTGTTTTATGTTAATTATCATATTGTGTTTTATATTCATAGTTCTACGATGGTGTGTTTGAAGTTTTTATGGACTGTTAGGGTTTGGATATTGTGTTTTAGTGATCTTCACTCTGTTATTTGTGGGTTTTAAATGTGTTTTATGGCTGAAATTATAGTGTTTTATGACTTTGTACACTTTGTAAGAAAAAGGGACTTTGTAGCTAAACTTCACCCTATATATATATATATATAGAGAGAGAGAGAGAGAGATTAAAGATCCAGTACATTAATTCAAAAGTGCGAGAAATGTGAGAAATATTATGGAGATGACATGTGTCCTCAATCTAAATTAATTCAAAAGGGTAAACAAGTAATTTTCTCATTGATTCAATTAATTGATAATCTTCCATAACCGCCACCCTTTATTTTAGGAATACGAATTAATCTACGAATTTGTATTTTTTATCGTTCATCAGTTATAACATACAGTGTTATAGTGTTATATTTTCTGGTAGCAGGTCTATGCTGGATGTATAGTGTTATATAGTGTTATAGTGTTATATTTTTCTGGTAGCAGGTCTACGATGGATGTATAGTGTTATATAGTGTTATATGGTGTTACATAGCGTTATATGGTGTTTATAGTATTATATAGTGTTATATAATATTATATATTTCTGGCAGCAGTTACATGTTTCCGGATTTTTAGAATGTCCGGATTTTTAGTGTTAGTTTAAAAATGGATCGCTGGAATTTAGGAGAGGTTACCTTATTTGAAACATATAAAAAGACACTATTATCCCTACAATTTTCAAATCAGTCCAAATAATTAAAACACAATTTACAATTTGTCCCATATTGATCTCAACTATTAGATCAAAGATCTAATGGTTTAAAACACTTCTCACACTTTAGGCCCTTTTTACACTAGCCTTACCCTATATATATATATATAGGGTTAGGTTCATTAGTGAACAACCCCTTTGATTGTGAACACTAGTGAACTAATCCTAGCCCTTGATTATCAATACACAAGTGTAAATCAATGGCTAGGATTTGATTATGAAAATACACAAGTGTATTTTACGATTTGATGATGTAAATCAATAGTCAGGATTTGTTCACTCAATTCACAAATACACTAGTGTTCTGTAACAACCATAAATTTATTTAGCGATTTTCGTAAATAATCACAATTACTAAGTATTTATATTTAAACATTCATGCTAAAATACTGGTTTATTAAAAACTTTTACAATTTAAAGTGATATAACATAATGTGATTTAATTCGGCGTTTTAGAATAACGACGAAACAACTTGTGGAAGCTTCATTTAACGCGTGTTCAGTTCTTGCTCGTCGCTTGATCTTCATCCGGGGCTCTCAACATTCACCTGTGTTCAAAACCAACTTAAAAGTCAGTTTTGATAATTACATAACTAATACAACAAGGAAGATTGGGTCGAATATTCGAATTAAAGAAAAATCAGGAAATTCCAACATTTATATCTTGATCCCCGAAACAAGAACTCAAATCTGGCCTCCACCGTAACTTACGGTGGGTACCGTAAGTTACGGTGGCCCCTGGTTTACAGTGCCCCCACCGTAACTCAGGAGGTATCTACCGTAAGGATTTCTGCCCCACCGTAACTTACGGTGCCCACCGTAAGTTACGGTGGCCCCTGTATCAGCCCCTTCCCTTTTTGTCGTTTTTGACACGAAAACTTTCGTATCTTTCAATCCGCTTGTCCGTTTGACCTACCGTTTCTTCCTACGTGATTATAATTTAATCCTCCATCAAATGGAGTTAAAATCCAACATCCTACATAATAAAATTTGAGACTTCTAAGTCTTCGACTCCTTGCCGTTTTACCAAATTTTAACCCGTTTATGCATTTGTTAAACAAACATATTTGTTTAATCCCTATTTCACATGCACCTCTTCAAATTAAAGTTATCTACCATGTTAGGTTCTAATCACATATTTCTCACACAATTTAAATACGTTTTCGCTTGTATGCTTATTTTGACCCGTTAAGGGCATTTAAGCACTTTTGAACTTGAACTCGCTTTCATACATTTCTAGCATCTTACTCCTACATTTCTTATCAAGTAGTCTTCCACCACAACTATATGTGTGTTGGATTTAATGTGGATATCTATATGTTCTGAATTTTACCCCTCGGATTATCTTTTTACGGCAAAGACTCATATAAAGTCATTCGACCCAAGAATTTACATCTTTCACTATCTTTTCTTATTCTAAGCATTTATTTACTCATAAAATTCGTTTTCAAACCTCTTGCAAAGGTCGTTCGTTCGAATTAGCTTACAAGGGCAATTTGGTCAATTTTCATCATTCTTTTACTACAAAGGAACTTTTAAATACTTGTTTGACCCAAAATCCGACCTTTTAACTATAATCTTGTTTATAAACCCATGTGCTTCTAAAACACCATAATTATAACTCAATTTATTCGGTTTACCTAAAAGATAATCGAATAACTATATTTTAACCTTGTCTAACTCTTATAGAATCTCAAGTTCTACATGATGAGTTGAATCATTATACATACCTGGCTCGGATCAATATATTGACCCGTTGCAATACCTTGACTTAGTAGCCGCTAAGCAATAGCGATGTGCGTATCCATTTGATATTTATTCCTATAACATGTAGCTCGACAAACCATTAGTCGATATTGTCAAAGGGTGATAAATTCACCTTTTGACCCGTTATTTACCTAGTGATCTTCGTCACTTCAACTAAATGTCAATTTCATGTATTATGCTAATTTAAAGTCTACTAGCGAGAATACGAAATCAAGCATAACGTAACGGAATCGTAGTTACGTACCTTTTAAGCATCCTTTTCAAACGCGTATTTCCACCGGCTTGTCCACTTGACGATCCGGATTCCTCGCCTAAAGAGTTCAATTCACAATCCGTTTAGAACCCTTTTTATAAGTCTTAACGCACAATTTGCCACTCAAATCAAATATGCGTTTTAGTCCGAATTTTCAACATTTCTTTTCTCTTAGGCATTATATCAAACACCTAATGAGCATGATTTCATATAATTCACAATCAAGTTATTGACTAACTATTTAGCCAAGATTTAAGCATCATGTCACATGTTCATGTCAAATTTCTATAGCAAAAATTCTGGATTTCCTTCATGAAGCTCAAATACACTAGGTTAACAAAGATAATCCTAGTCTTTAGCATAATTCTACAAAACCCACTTGACACATGAGTGTATGATCATGAATTCACAACCATGAACATCAATTCAACAAATAAATGACTAGGGTTTACTCCTAGACATAGTTTCATCCCTAATTTCATCCAAACAATGAACATGCAAGCTCAGATTCGAATCTCACAAGTTCATCTAAAATTTAAGATAGAACCACATAGTAAAATTTCGCATACCTCATGATCCCTTTACTGAGGTGATCACTAATCTATGCTTGGATTTCGATTCGGGCTTGATTTGCCCCTTCAATTTGATGAATTTATGTGTTTTAGGGTTGGAGCTTGAGACCTCCTCCTTGGTCTGGTTGAAATCGCAGAACACACCACGTGTGTGTGTGTGTGTGTGTGTGTGTTTTGTGTTTAATATTTGATTTAATTGAAACTTTAATTCATTTGCCCATGTCTAGTCCCTCCACTTTACACAAGTTATTTAAAGGGTATCTTAACCATATTTGTTCTATTATGTCAAGACATTAACTAACTAGGTTAATATTCCTAGTTACTTGGTGGGTCCCGGGAGTTATAATCCGTTTTATTTTAAGTCCCGTTAACTCGGGCTCTTATAAACTAAATTCCTTAAAACTTTGCTTCGCTTGTATTTAATATTAGGATTTCTTATTAAATTCCAAATATTTACCGGGTTATTTTTACTACTAACGGTACTTTACCCGTCTTTTAGAATTAACGGAGTTTGATTACCAAACCCGTTTTCGGGGTGTTACAAGTCTACCCCCCCCCCCCTTAGAGAGGTTTCGTCCTCGAAACCTTTTCTTACATAATTCATTGAGTTTAAACTCAATGTATTTGATCCGATATATCTTTTAAACATTACTTATACTTTTAACCAATTGTTAGTATTACCAGATAAGTATGGTAACATCTTTTTGGTCACTAATTGTCTACGTATCTCATACGACATAGTGCAACTTGAAATAACGTAATCTCGTTATTTCCACTAGTTTAGTTAACTTAGCGATATCCATCGCTTTCATATACTATCGAATTCTTTATGAATCCGTTACTTTGACCCGTTTAAAGGTCTTTAGTGAAATCTCACTTTTAGCAACAAATTCTTTTGTTTTCAAATTTATTTATTCGGTTCAGTTATACCAAATCTACCGCTTACAAGCAAACCAAATTTCTTGATTTTGAATTGTTGACCTTAACCGGTCTCACTAACTAGACTTATTAGTCCAGTTATTTCAACCGCTCGCTTGGTTATAATGTGATTCTACCTCACATTGCATTTCTTGACCGTGATCGTGTCCCATCATGTTTAATTCATATCAACCTTTTATTTTCGAAAACATCACTTTTTCGAATATATCGTCTTGCGCTTATTAGTGTCAAGACTTGTATCCTTCATGCTTACTATTTAAATTCCTATCAGAATTTATATTTGTAAAAACGTTATTTCTTACTAAAACCAAAGTTTTAGTTTTTGGATCTTCTCTTTAACTTTTGTCAGAGTTATGGATATTGACAGTCCATAATTTATTCTTTTACAGTCTTAGTTTTATGCGGGGATTCTCAACTGATTCCCTTGCTTTATCTAATTAACCCGTAGGTTTTATCACTTAGCCTTATGGGCTATTTTGATTAGACTTTCACCTCTTTAGGGCGAAGTCCTTATAATTTCTTTCTAATCATGACCTGTGGGTCGTTTTAGTCTCGTAGACCTTTCATTTGTTTATAACCCTAAAGGTTATGTTGATCCCGTAGATCACTCCTTACTCATGTCATTCTTAAAATACATGTTTGGTGTCAAGGCACCCTGTTTTTGTTCGAAGAATCATTTGGTTTCAAGCTTAGGTTCCGTTAACCTTGATTGTAGTTTCGTGGCTACAATTGTTTTCTTTCGGACAATTTTCCTACTTATGACTTCTCACGTCATTTATGCGTCAGTTCTTCTTATGCTTACTGTTATTTGATTTGCATATATTTTTATTTGGTTATGTCCCATTACCGGGCTCATTACTCTTTTGCATTTAACGCTACCTTTATCCCGCTTGCGTTTACTCATGCCGTTCGGCATGATATTATATTCAACCCGTTCAACTTTAAAATACTTGAACATAATTTATTCAAAATTTCTATTTACATTATCTTGTCGTCTTTTAGTTATGACTCAAAACCCGAGTCTTTTAACTTTCCATCCGAGTTCCCGTTTCTCGGTCTACACATGTGTTAAATTCTTACCCATCAACCGGGTGTTGTACCGAAGTCGTTATTATTGCAACCCTCTCGGTATGCATTAAGACCTCGCTTCATTTTTATATTCCGACTTTGTCCTCGAGTTTGACGTTTTACAAAAACGGCCCGTTAAGAGGCATATTTGCATTTTCCGGGTTCGAGTGCAAGTACACTCCCTCCCAAAGCATATCCTAATCATTTTACATGTTTGCATTCTCCGGGTTCGAGTGTAAGTACACCCCCTCCCGGTGCATATCTTAATCATTTTACATGTTTCTTTGTCCCTTCTCTCGGGCTCATTTGATTCATTTTGGTACTTTTTAATTTGTCCCACTCATCCCGTCCTTACTACCTCGGATGTAAGCATGTCCATCATAAAAAGTTCATGGTATCATGTGTTCACTACCTATTTGGCCAGAGTAGGCGATCAACACATGACATACATGACCCTTTTATAACTTTCACATCACACCCCATGTAAGTAACACCTCTATTTATTTCTCTTGGAAACAATATCCTGGATAGGTATTCTATTCAGGTTTTTCCAAGTTTTCAATCTACATCTGCAACTATCAGTTTCTACGTATTTGTTGCATATTTATATTCATGCAATAATTTAAACGTGCACCTGGTAAATGCTTGCCCTAACGGGCTTTCTTGCTATTACTTATTTGCGATCGTTACGCGATTTAGGTCCTTGATGAGTATGCTCTTCTTGTCCTATCTCGGATCGTTCCATCATCATATCTACAATTCGTTCCACTCTCGTCATCTTCAGACGCGAGTGTCCTTCAATTAAAACATTCACAAGAGTTCGTAATGTCAACTTCAATAATCGCCCGTATTATAATACAAGGCCTTTTCTACCATACGCGTCAACGCGCGTATTTTCATCAACCATATCAATCCTTTTAATTGGGGTAACGTGTGTCACACGATAGCCCTATGTGTTATTTACAACACTTTAACATGCTAAACTATTAACATACATGTACTTACCGGATTTGCGATCAAGCCTCGAACCGAACACCAATCTTTATCAAGAGCATAAGGTTTAAGTCCAAGCATAGTTTTCCCGCCATACTTGAATCTCTTAAACCAAGGCTCTGATACCAACTTGTAACAACCATAAATTTATTTAGCGATTTTCGTAAATAATCACAATTACTAAGTATTTATATTTAAACATTCATGCTAAAATACTGGTTTATTAAAAACTTTTACAATTTAAAGTGATATAACATAATGTGATTTAATTCGCCGTTTTAGAATAACGACGAAACAACTTGCGGAAGCTTCATTTAACGCGTGTTCGGTTCTTGCTCGTCGCTTGATCTTCATCCGGGGCTCTCAACATTCATCTGTGTTCAAAACCAACTTAAAAGTCAGTTTTGATAATTACATAACTAATACAACAAGGAAGATTGGGTCGAATATTCGAATTAAAGAAAAATCAGGAAATTCCAACATTTATATCTTGATCCCCGAAACAAGAACTCAAATCTGGCCTCCACCGTAACTTACGGTGGGTACCGTAAGTTACGGTGGCCCCTGGTTTACAGTGCCCCCACCGTAACTCAGGAGGTATCTACCGTAAGGATTTCTGCCCCACCGTAACTTACGGTGCCCACCGTAAGTTACGGTGGCCCCTTTATCAGCCCCTTCCCTTTTTGCCGTTTTTGACACGAAAACTTTCGTATCTTTCAATCCGCTTGTCCGTTTGACCTACCGTTTCTTCCTACATGATTATAATTTAATCCTCCATCAAATGGAGTTAAAATCCAACATCCTACATAATAAAATTTGAGACTTCTAAGTCTTCGACTCCTTGCCGTTTTACCAAATTTTAACCCGTTTATAAAATCTTTTTGAGCATTCACCAACTTCATATGTAGAATTTTTGAAAACTTTAAAATTTTCAATTGGTGGTTCAGTTTTATCAACAACTATTTCTTTAAGTTTTTCTGAGACTCCCTGTTTTATTTTTGTTGCTTGAGGACAGTTCCATGCAATGTGACCAACTTCATTGCATCTGTAACAGGTTCTAGTCTCCTTTCTTTGAAAAGCTCCATTCTTCATTCTTTCTTGCTTTTCTGTAAGAAATTCTCTGTTTGATTGCTTCCAGAATGAGCTCTTTGATTCCTCTTTACAGCTTGTCCCTGAAACAAATTTTGTATTTGATTTAGAAGTTTTATCATTTTTATAATTTTCAGGTGGAATAAAACCTAAACCTTTCTTTTTGAAATTACCATTATGGTTTGGTTTCTTTTGAAAACCAGAATCAGAACTGTAACATTTTTTCTTGTTCAATCTCTGTTGAACTCTTGAAGTGTACTTTTTAGGTTTTTCAGAAAGATTTATATCTTTTATTTCAGAAATATTAATTTCTGTTAATTTGAAAACCTATTTGATCATTTCATATTTGACACTTCTTATTGGAAACTCTTTATCAAAATATAATTTGTCAGAATCATTCAAAGTATATGCAACTTCAAATGTTTCGTCATTCAAATTGGATTTTGATAAAAAAAATTCTTTACTATAAACCCGTTTTCCCGACGACTTTGAACTCTTGACAGACGAACTTGAACTTCCAGACTCAGACTGTTACTCTGACTCCTCATCCTTATCCAACACCTGATCGACCATCTTTTTTATTAACTCAGACTCATGATCTGTGTCGGACGTTGTGAACGTTATGTCAATACTGTCTGGTAACATGTCGGTCATCTCGGATTCTAACTTTATATTGACTACCTTGTTTACTTGTTCCTCATTTGGTTTTCTAGACGAATACCCTTCCCAAATCGGAGGCGGACACTTATTATAATTGACACTCTGTTTCTTACCAGTATCCTTCTTCTCAGGCTTCTTTTCCTGAAACACTTCAAACCTACAACAGTTGGATAAATTCTGTCAATTAAGTAATCAGAACTTGAATAACTTTTCAATAATCGTCTGATTCTTTCATTTTCAACTTTTTCAATTTCCAACTCCTGCTTCAACTTAGCACATTCTTCAATGTAGTAATTGATCTCTTTTTGCTTAGACATCATTGTTGCATTCATTATGGTCAAAGCATATTCTCTTTCTGAGTTTGTCTTCTGCAAACTATTCACAGATCTATTCAACACATCGTATGATTCTTTCACATTCTTAACATCAAACAATAACTTTTCTTTCAACTTTTCTAATTCACTAAACCTCTCATCCTTTTCATCACATTGTTTGCATGGTTCCAAACATGTAAGACAAGGTTTTGTGACTTCAACAATCTTTTCAATCTCCACAATCTTCTCGACTTCAACTACCTTCTCAACAACCTTAACTTCTTTCATTTCTTTTGCAGCTTTTCTCTCTTTAAGTTTCTTCAATTTATCTGCAAAATAAATTCAAAACTGTCAGAAGATAAATGAGTTTTTACAATGTTTATCTGTTCAATTTCTTCATCATCATCACTGGTATCTGTTGAACTGTTCTCAGAAGAAACATATTCTTCATCTTGACTTTTCTCCTCATCAGTTAACACTGCTATCCATTCTTTCATCAATTCTGGCTTTTGAACAATTTGAGCAATGAAAGCTTTAAATTCCATATTATCATCCACATACTTATCCCAGCTAAAGCATGCAGCCATTTTCTCATCATCTTGATCAATGATACCATAATAAGCTTTCTTATTTGCATCTTCGATCATTCTGGCATGTGCAGTTTGTGGTTCTTTTTGTTGATGCGGTTGATGAGCAACCTGTTGATATATGGCTTTTCGATAGTAATCATTTTTTTCAAAAGGATTCTTTGCTCCACTAGCTTCCTGATTTTTGCATTCTCTCTTGAAATGACCTTTCTCCCTGCATCGAAAACAAGTAACTTTAGATTTATCAAAACCCAGAGTAGACACATGTGCATCCAAAAAATCATTTCTTCATGTAATCATTTTAAACTTTTCAGCTCTTCTCAAGACACTAGCTAGACACCATTTGATGTCCATGAGCTCCATTTCTTCCGCATCTATCTGATCGTAATCCTCTTTAGTCAGCATAGGATTTCCGATCCTTCCTGCAACCAATCCCTCATAGGATTCCAGCACAGTAGCAAGTAACGCCATGTGATCTTTTGCAACTTCTTCAGAAAAACTTTGACCATTCGGGAGATTCAAGGCAATGTTGCACTGTATCACACAACCATTTCCACTTTTTGAACTTTGAGAATGAAAACTTGAGGCTGAACCATTTGGATTAACATTTGGGTATGAGGAAAATCCACTGCTGCTGTTTGGACTTTGTTCAACAGTTCCAGATGAGTTCCCAGCACTAAAAGCAGTTTGTATCTTAGGACTTGTTTCAACAGTTTGAATATTTCCTTTATAGTACAATTTGATGTCTTGTTGATTGCTCGAGCTATTCATTCTGGCAATCTTTTGTTGTTCAAGATCCTGTCCCTCAAGCTTTTCAATAAACTGTCCAATTGACAATCTACTAAACTCTCCAGAATTCTTCAAGATCATGAGGTATGTACCCCATTCTTTTTGCGGTAATGCGTCAGCAAGCTTTTCAACCCATTCGTCCGGAGTTTTAGTAATTTTCAACAAAGACATTGAACGCACAAGATGGCAATATCTTTCAATGAGAGTCTTTGTAGTCTCCCCTGGCACACTGGTAAACAACTCAAACTCCTTTTTCAGTAAAGATTTTTTACTCTTGAGCATCTCTGTACTTCCTTCAATTTTTTTCTTAAGTGCTTCCCAAATTGAATACGCACTCCCATCATGCTGAAGCAAAACAAATATATCCTCTTTGACAGCTTGTTGCAAAAGACTTATCATCATTTTCTCTCCTTTATAACTATCTCTCTCTTTATCTGAAAATTCTGAGATAATCTTATCAACATTCAAAGCAGTCTGTGGTCTAACATATTTTGTTTCAATGCTTTCCCATGATTTTAGATGATTTGCCTGAACCCAGTTCTCAAATCTTTCTTTCCAGCTATGGTATTCCTCAATTCCCATTAACTTCGGGGGGTTTTTGCAAAGTTCCGGTTTCGTTTTCCATGTTCATGTTTTGAACCATAGCAGCTGGAGTAGTCGGGGATGTAGCAAACGCGTTGTAGAAATCTTCATCCATGATTAGATAACTTTTTCTCACAACAGTCTTTTCAAACGAAATTAAATCTTTCAAACGAGACCACTTCAAGCAAGATTAACTTTCAAACGGAATTCCTCCAAGCGAAATTAACCCGCACACAATTTTCAAACGGAATTAAACTTTTCAAATGGAATCAGGTAATTCCGTGCGGAATTAATCAGTTTTCACACGAAATTAGATTTGAAACGAGATTATACAAACGAAATTCTAATTCCGTGCGAAATTAGAAATATTTTCAAACGGAATTATAAACAACTTTTAATTCCGTGCGAAATTAAAGAACACTTACAAACGAAATTAAGCTGATGTCATTTTGTTTGAACAGAATTTCAAGCGAAATTACAATTTTTGTCAGAATTAAATCGAATTAAGGTCTAATTTTCTTAAGGGTTTGTTAAAACACTGTTTCGCTTATGATGTGTGAAAAGCAGGCCATTTTAACCGTTAAATCTTATTCAATTGAGAAAAGAAGGTGTAGAAGTAAGAGAATGAGATGAAATCAGGCTGAAATCTGCAGAACTCCTCCTCCTGTGCTCTGATACCACATGTAGGATCGTGTACGGACCCGAAATGAGTCAATCAGAGGCGTTCTACACAATATGAAAGGCGGAAACAGACATATTGTGTGTGATTCATCAAGATCTTCACTTAAACTGTCTTTTATATTGATTTTGATATGATTACAGATCTGAAGACACTTCGACAGAGCTTCGCCGTCGGAAACACTCTTCCTAATTCCGTTTTAAATGAACCGGAATCACTACTATTTATAGACCGGCTAATTTCGCTTGAAACATACACAAGCGAAACTACTTTACAAACGAGATTACACATTAAAGCGGAATTACATGACACAAGCGGAATTACTAGTTAATTCCGTGCGGAATTAACTTGAACCACTTCAAGCGGAATTACTCCTTCAAGCGGTATTAGACTTTTTGTCTTGATTTTTCGAACTTCGTGCCATGAACAATGTAAGACTCAATACAAGACGAAGTTGACAGACGTATGCATCAACATCCTGGCCCTTGGGGTTCCGATGGACAACGATTGTGAAAGAACCAGAATTGTAATAAAAAGACTGAAGAGAAAGTTTCCGGCAGAAGATGATGATGATATTCACGACACTCCTATACCAAAACTTAGCAGTTGGGTATTGCATGAGGAAGAAGGAACACTTGAAGTTACTTATAAAAACGGGGTGCAATATTCAAGGCCAATGGAAGAAATGTTGAAGACAGGGTTGCTATCTATCATTGAACAACTCTGTGATTTAGCACCTTCAAACGATCCAAAATCCAAAGATGCAGTGATATTCAAGAATAGGCTGCAGCAAAGAAGAGAGGAGCTAATGGCGTTATACGCAAATATGAAATTAGATGATGAAGAATATGAAGAAAGTGATGAACAAAGTGATGGGTACATCTCTGATGTAATCCCAACTACGGAAGACTGTTAGTTAATTTTGATTTCGTATTATTGTAATTTTATAAAATATTAATCTATGGTAATCAATTATTAACAAAAAGATACAAAACGCCAAAAATGACATGAAAAAAGTCATAACGCCAAAAAAATTAACTATGTAACACAAAAATAATTAATTCAACTAGAAGAAATCTGAGAAAAACAGTAAAACGATAAATAATTAATAATTCTAGATAACGCCAAAATTATCTTGCACGCAAAAAATAAAGCAGCATGTCAAACGCGAAAATCGAGAAAGAAGAAGAATACTAAAAAGACAAAAAAAACCCCTCGGACCCTGATCATGTCGCGCGCCACGTGTTCGGCCAGGATGCGTTCTCACCGTTCTCACACTTTTGAGCGTTTTCTCCTGAACCTGTTTCTATATATATATGCACATATGATTCTTGAAAGTATTGTTTTCTTTTAATTGTTCTGTGATATTAATAATTGAATATGTTTGCAATTCAGATGTCGTATGAAGTATTACATAATCCAGAAGTTCATGCTAATAATGAAAATCCTTTGGATAAAATTTTTATAGAAAATATAATAGCCCAAGGAATAGCTAATGTTATACCTTTAATAATTGAAGTTGTTAAAAACCCCGCAGAACACACCAAAGCTGTGAGTAGCAAGCATACTCGTAACGATAGTTTTAGCCATAGTGTCAATGGAGGCAATGATGATACTATCAAAACCCCATTTCCTAAGAAAATGAAGGCGATGACTCTCGGGTGTACCTACAAAGAATTCTAGCTTGTAAACCAACTGAGTTCGCAGGCAGTGAAGGAACTATGGCTGCTCTGCGATGGTTGGAAAAGATGGAAGTTCTTAAGATCAGCAAATGTGCCAAAGAAGATAAGGTGATGTATGCTTCCAACCTCTTTAAGGAAGAAGCCTTAGAATGGTGGAATACAATTATTCAGGCGAAAGGAAGTGACATGGCTTATGCCATGAACTAGGGAAAATTCAAGGAAATGGCAGAAAGTAAATTTTGTCCCCCTAATGAAAAGGAATAAATGGCTAACAAGTTCTGAAATCATAAAATGATAAATGTGAATTGTCGTGAATATACGACAAAGTTCTATGAATACGCAAGAATGGTACCAACTCTGGCTTCACCAGAATCCGTACTAATTCATATTTGTGGATTAGTTAGTGAAATCCGAGACATGGTCAAGGTCGCTAGACCACAGACTATTGATGAAATAGTTGAACTAGCTAACACCCTGACAGATGGACTAATCCGCACAAAGGAAGAAAACAAGAAGAAAGAGATCCAAGAAAATTTCCCAAGAATTTTGCCCTAATAATTCCTATAAGAAGAAAGGAACTGAACCGTAATTGGAGCAACCTACCTACAGAAACTATAATAAAAAGCATTCAGGAAAATGTCATTTTAGGAGAACACCCTATTGTAACTTCTGTAAGACGACCAGGCATATAGAGGAAGAATGTAGAAGGAAAACTAATATCTGTTTCAATTGCGGAGAAACAGGACACATCAAACCATATTGCCCGAAACTGACTAAAGCGCCCGAAAACAAGGCAAAAACAACAGACGGAGCTAAAAAGAACGCGCGAGCATTCGTACTTACTACGCAGGAAGCAGGCATGATTCCAGACGTAATCACTGATATGTAATATCTAAGTTAAGGTATTATTTGACCCTAGTACAAATCAAAGTTTATAAATAAATGCATCATGTCAAGCACTTCATCTATTCAGAACCATAATAGACTTGTTTGGTCTTCACTTTCATTGAATCATTTATTTGGTTACGAAACCTTGTGGTGGCATTTTCATTAACTTGAAGCTTGAGCTAATCTCATTTGCACACCTGATGTGCGGATTTATTTATTTAAATAATTTTTGTTGGTTCATTATCTTAAACAGTCTTAATACAATTATGTGTTAAGATAAGAGTACACAAATTCGTATTATATTCCGGTGCACCTCTAAAGATTTTTTTCATCATTAATCGAAAATTCTATGATATTCATTTGGTCTTTCATTATCAATTGAAATTCCTATAAAATTTATTTAAAATGAATATCCAAATTTACTTCATTAAAACTTTCAGTTGATTACGAACACGGTGAATTTGTTCGGTCACCCCAATTATTGAACTATTTCAATCATTACGACACCTTGCGGCGTCGATATAAACTTGTAGCTTGGGCTAATCATAGTCATACAATTCATGCAAAACCACGTACGTCTTTCGTTTGATTCATCATTGAAAATAGTCTTAATGCAATTATGTATTAAGACAATGATACACTAAACTCTATTGTATTTCGGTGTATCCTTGCAATTCAATAATGTCAACACACTGATTTTTCCTCATGTCATGATTCAATAATTGACAAATCATTTTCGAGCTTCTATTTCATTTGAGCTTGTTAATTCTAAGTCTTCCTTGATTGATGACTAAAGTAAGTTTACCTTTGACAGTGAATTCTATTGTTTCTAAAAGTCATTCACAAATTGTAAACATTCAATTTAGACATCTATTGATCCTAAATCTCTCTTTTGGTTTGACCCATGTAAAATTAGTCACCCTGCTGATTATATTATTACACCTCGTTCGTTTGACATCGATTTCTGAAAATAATTCAATTGAACCATTCAGTCCTATTTATTGTAAAACTCGTATTCAAAAACAAATTTGAACATGTCTTGATTCAATTACAGTGTCATTTACCTTAATACTATTAGTATTGATCAACGCATGACATAATTCTAAAAATAACATCATAGCCTAAATCTCAAGAACGAGATTTAAAACAAGGTGGGGAGGATGTAACATTTCCATTTTTTATAAATTAAAATAAAGTATATAAAGCTTATATTATTAAACGGGTAGATTACGAGTAAGTTGACTGTTAAAATATGAGGTATCTAGACGAACATTGGAACCGTTTAATAATTAAATAATAAAAATACATTATAATTAACCTTACTCCGTTTTTAACAAAACTTAGGTCAAAATGTAGATAAAAATATACTCGTTCTAATGGCATATTCATCATTTTATAAAAAATCATATTTTAGAAGTTATAAGCGATAAATAAGTGAAGCAGCTGAATTAATTATAATAATAAAATAATAATAACTAAACTTAATATAAGAATTGAATTATAGTCTACGTGTCTCGCAAAGATCAGAAAGAATCAAGTTTTGACATGATGAGCAAGCTTTCAAAAGTATAAATAGAAGTAGTGTGATGCATGTCAAAAATTGCTCACACATTTTCCTTCCCTTCTCTCGCATCTCTGCTCTTACATATTCACCATTTTTCTTTAGTATTATACCCCTAATCCTACAAAGCTTTGCCCCATTGTAAGTGTTTTAACCCCTGATCACTGATTCGATACCCTGTCCGATCGATCTTGAACCCAGCAATGGATGTCAAGGTGTTGCCTGTATAAGGCTACACTTTGTTAACTACGTTGGGGTTTTGATCTCGTGATGTATTGATAAAGTTAAATTGGGTTATTACACTAACACGAGTGCATTGTATATTTTATTAGGGACTCAGGAATTATACCAGGAAATATTACCAGGAGGCTTTTAGTTAAACCCTAAAGTTACAAAGTGAGTCATTCTTTTTTTCTCACAGTTTGTGAGTCATTCTTCTTTTTCTCACATTATTGTGAGTCATTTTATTTAAAATGCTTTGCAAAACCCTAAATGTTTTCAGTTATAATTACAATGATTAAGTCTTTATATTCTGAAATTACTGTCAGTATGTGGAAATGCTTTCAAACCCCTATTTGCTTTACAAGTAGATATAAATTATAATGACAAATACTTATATTTTTATAAATAAAAATTATACATATAAGTAGCACAAATAAGGTTAATATATAGATATTTAAATGTGCTACTTAAATTGAAAACCATATATATTAACTTATGTATCTATAAAAACTTCGATTTATGTATCTATAAAATACATAGGGATACATGTTATAATGCACATATTTAACGAAACTTAAATATATGACACTATATATATTAACTTAATAAAACACAAGTATATTAAGTATGTGTATTCCACAGTGTTATAAAATTATATACATATCAAAACCCCATAAATATTATAACCCTATATCTAATGGGGTTATAATAAAATATAATGCATTGACTATATATATGCACATATGTATATTACAAAATAAATGATATCATTTATAGCCATAATGTATATCACAGTAACTAGTTGATATACCATAGTGTATTCCCACGGTACCACCTGTAATTATTAATATGTGCATAAAGTTTGAGTTGGGTTATGTATTCAGCAATTACTACCGATATGTGGATTTGGTATACATTATTTAATAAGCATCACTAGTTGAAAGAATGATCAACAGTGATATGACCACAGTCACTAGTTGAAAGAATGATCAACAGTGATATGATCACAGTCACTAGTTGAAAGAACGATCAACAGTGATACGACCATAGTAAATAGTTGAAAGAATGATCAACAGTGATAAGACCACATTCACTAGTTGAAAGAATGATCAACAGTGATAGGTACACAGTCACTAGTTGAAAGAACGATCAACAGTGATACGACCATAGTAAATAATTGAAAGAATGATCACCAGTGATATGACAACCGTCACAGGAATCGCCTAGTGACAAATAACTTTGAATAATAGTAAGATATAAACGAATGTAAAAACTCTTAATATTGAAACGAGCATCAAAACCTGGAAAAGGAGTAAGAGGAGCAGGTGGATGTGCAAAAGGAGACGGTGATGAATGTGGAGGAACGAAAGTAGACTGACAGGGACACGGTGGGGGACGTGGAGTCAGCTCAAGCTCCAAAACTCTGCGCCTCAAAACGTCAAACTGAAGCTGAAGCGATAAAAGTAACTCATCCCGTGTGTAGCCAACAAAATGGGAGGGATGATAGGGGTCTGAGATCGGCATAGAGTATGGTGGGATCCATCAGAATGGCTCGTCAAGCGGTGAAGAAGTGAAGGGAGCAAACGGTGTAGTCTGAGGGATCTGAGGAAATGCTGCTGAAGCAAAAGGATCGTTACGCGGGTGCTGGCCCGAAGTACCTTCCCCTGGACGGGGTGCAGGGATGTCCTGTAAGAAAACAATCGGTAAATCAGTGCAATTGACATCAGACTCTACAGGAGGGAGAGGAGCAACATCAGCGGGTGCGGGTGGAGGAATAAATGGCTCAACAACTGGAGGATTGACAGGTGCAGGAACTGGGTCGGGAATAAGAGGTGCAATATCGGGTAACCCAAAAGGGACATGGTCATGAGCAGGAATCGGCTCGGGGTCAACAGGTGCGACATCAGGCTGACCAAAATGAATAGGGTCCGGATCGGGGACATGCTCGAGGTCGTGTGGAGGAGACGGTGCAGCAGACATAGCGGTGTCATCATCAGAATCGGTAGCATAACGTTGCAGTCCTGCCAGATGCAGGGCTGAAGATGTCAAAGACTCAAAGGAGTCTGAAACGGAATGCAAACTGGAATCTGAGGATAACTCAATGACAGGAATCTCTGGAGGTGGGACAACAATAACATCCTCATCTATCTCCCCATCACCCTGGGCACAACTGGAGGACCGTCTACAAACAAATCGATATCGTCATCAAACAAATCATCAAAAGGCCAATCCTGGGGAGGAATGACCACGAGAGGAATATGATCGAGGATCGGAGCCACGATGTGCTCACCATCGGGATGACCAATGATGAGGTGATCCTGGACTGGAACAGGAATGACAAAAGGATCCTCGTCAGGGAAACCATTAGCAAGGGGTAAATCATTTCCAAAGTCGGGCAACGCGAACGGCTGGAAGTCGTCCTCGTCCTCAGATAGCATGTCAGGATCACTCTCAGTGTCTGACCTAAGTATCTCTGGCTCAGGTGCAATCTCATCATCTGAGACGATGGCCATAGGGTCATCAACGTCTGATAATCCGCTGTCTGAAGAAGACATGATGCCTGTAACATAACAATCATAACATGTGCACTTATATTAACCGCTATCACTTAGTATGCAATTAAGACAGTTATCACTCTATCATGTGTTCACATTATTCCTCGTGAAACTTTTTCTATCTTTCCTAGTCTACTCCATGCAGACTGGTGGTTCGTGATTGCAATCGTGTTTCTTGTCTTTCCTTTCGTAAAACGTTTGTTCCATGGATCTGGGCGTCTTATGTATGTAATAAAACATTTGGTTGTAATGTTTTGCGGAAGCGTGATTATGTGTGACTTGCTTAATATCATTGCATTCAACCATAACAAACAACTATATGATAAAACCATGATGCTCATCCATAAATTTAGTTTCAAAACATTACAACCAACATTGTTTTAAACACAGACTTCAAGTTTGAAATACACAACAACCATAGTTTGAAGTTCCATAACGGACTTGACATGATACAACGATAAAACAAGGCTTTGAAATGTATGTCTCATCTAGGATGAGACATCCACTCCAAACCCTTCAAAAGATGGGATGACATCATTTATTAAAGACACGACTTGAAAACTTCAGCGCCCGCCAGATCCACATTTAGTTTCCTGAAATACATGTAGTTTGAAAACATCAATAAAAGTTGAGCGAGTTCATGTGTTTTGTATGTGTGCACGAATAAACTTTGTAAACTTTGTAACTATGTATGTATTTGTGAAACCCTGGTATGAAAGCAAACAAGGAAACATATCAATTAATGGTTTGCAAGGCCATTAATATGTGTGACGTGATGCAGGAAGGCTCAATCCTAGCGGATTTTGTACCGGGCTTCCGGCTGGAAGACATAGTCACCTCATGGGCCAAATCCCGGTCCTCATGGGTGGGGCTCGCAACACCCAAATAGATCTATCACTCATGTCCCTCGGTCCTACTATGAGGATTAATGGTCTTAAGCGTTGTACCCACCACTCACATGATCTAACAGTTCATTCCGTAGCTAACCATACCATATGTAAACGTTTGTAAACAATTTGTAACATGTACTTCACCCCCGAAGTTATAAAACTGAAAATAGTTAAAAGAAAAGAGGGACATGAACTCACAGTTTTGCGTCTTGAATCCGATGTAACTCAAAGTTGATACTCGTTCACACGACTACCTACAAACGTACTATGGTTTATTAGACGGATAGGTAGTGCCTTGACTTTTAATCTTAATTAGTATCTTTGAGTTACGTTTTCTTGTATCTTAATATTATTCCAAAGTATATAATTATTTGTTAAAATAATAAATATTTTAACTTAAATTATATTTATTAATTTTGGAATATTAGTTAAAATAATATATTTTAACTTGACAAGTTTATGTATTTGTATATGTATAACTTCCCCAAGGATGGGTGTATTCATACCCGTATTCTTAACCTTGTGTATTTTTGCCAAGTATCGGTGACGTATTCCGATGTATTTATACGTACGAGGATACGTATTTTTATTGTGTTTATTAAGTATTCTTATACTTAATTTTCGTATTTATTTTTCCGGAATTATATTTCTAATAAAAAATTCACCAATATATATTCTTAAGATATATATTTTTAAGAAATCATTTATAGAATTTATTTATACTTCTTCTTGGCAAAAATGTTTATATTTTCATATAAACCTCAAAAATAATATATTTTCAAGATTTTCTTTAGAAAATATTTATAATTCCATTTTTCTCCCAAAAATAATATATTTTATAGTAATTCAAGAAAACATATATATTTTCCTTTGCCAAAAATAATATGATTTCTTCTTGTAAAAAATATGATATAATTTTGTAATAATTGTAAAAATCATATTTTTGTTCTCTTGGTGTCCAAAATACCGTTTACCAAAATATACTCATGAATTTAATTCCGGAATATTTTTGTAAGTTATATTCCTTGTTCGTTTTCTCCAATTTTGGGTATAAATTATATATTTATTTCTTGGAAATTTGGTAATATTTTGTATTGTAATTTTGGTATTTTGGTGAGTTATATTATTTCAAGTCCTAAAATAATATAACTAATACACATAATATACAAATAATCACACACAAGGTGACAATATGTAACGCCCTAAATCGTTTTAACCAAATTTTGACGCAGCGGAAAAATACATACTAAAAATTTCTTTATAAATTATTCTTTCTTTCATTTAGATACAATAATCCCTTTTCATAAATTAATTAAAAACTAACATAAGTATCTCGAATTAAGTTACCACATACACACCCAGGTACAACCCATGTCTTGACTCGATCCTCAACCGTTTACGCATCTTGAACAAACATTCATAAACATGTACAACCTGCAGTCACCACAACCAATTACTTCATTAGCAACCAGTGACATAATATATATATACTTTAACACGTGCATAATCAAGCATCAACATCTCTTATTCTCGTTCATATAAGTCCATCCATTCGGACACTCTCGTACGACTTTCATACTTAACCTTCACTCTCCATTACTAGTATACCTGCACTTTCATTTCATTCTTAACAGAAAACAGTTAGCATCATTATACTTTCCTATTCACTTTCGACTTCTTTTTCCGTAAACTTACCTATTTACTTCCATTATTTAATACTTTCACATGTATCACCATAATGATCATAGTACAATATAGTTTATATCTAAAGTGTAAGTCCGGGATTTACTTACCTTACTCGTCCGTATTTGTATTCTCTTACTTGAGTCTTCTTGTCCCGTTAGCCTTCCACGCTCCCATCCATCTTGACATGATTCCTATACTTTCATGTCATTACATTAACATCCTTATTAGCATACATGATTATTCATATGAACGATCATATCAAGTTCATATCTCACATATGTATTCCATTAGCCGATTCAAACAAGCATATAGCATACTCAACATCATCATAACACAACCTTCACATATTATTGTCATTTAGACATTTCATCAAACACGTGGCGTGCGTACTACTTCCTAGGCACCATGTACAACTAGTTTATGCATAATCTTCCTGGTTCATTCATATTTCATCAAATCTTCTTACTAATCAACAAGTATCATTAGCAAATAAACATCAAGCATAGCATCATCATATTTCTCCTAATTCATCTAACAAGAATTCATCATACCCACATAATACATCAATCTTTCCACAAGACTTGGACATAGATGGTGATTCTAGTCATCATCTTCACCATAACTAACGGGTTTCACCTCTAATCATCAAATTAGCACTAACCATACGTAACCGATGTTCTATACGAGGGTTCTAACCCTTGTACATGATTAATTTCATATTAACTCACGGATTAGAACATAACCCACTTCACCAATGATCACCAATCTTAAATTTAAGACATACCTTATGATCCTCTCGTGATAGTGATCATTTATCCATGCTCGGTTATGATTTTAGACTTCATTCCACCCTTCAAATTGAAGATTTATCAAGAACTAGGGTTTGAACCCTTGTTCTTCTTCTTCTTCCTGATCGTCTCACACACACACGAAGTGTGTGTGTGTGTGTGGGTTTTTCCTTTATTTAATAAATCATGTTTCCTTTTTAATGGTTTTGGTCCCTCAACTTCGTTTCAATTAATAAAGAGACTAACACTCATTATCTTGTTACTTATATATACATGTCACCACTCGGTAAATTATTCCTAGTCAACTTTTATTTACGGGTCACTTTTACCCCAAACGGTAATTTACCCGTTCCTTTATATTAACCGGGTTTAAATTATCAAACCCCATTTTTGGGGTGTTACACAATAAATATATATTCTCCTAAATACATATTTAGTCACTTTTATTATCAAAAACCAACCTCCAATATTTATAATTTTTGTAACAAAAATTATGGCAAACTTTATATGAAAATCCATGGTTAAAATATACTTGTAATTATTTGTTTAAAAATATTTTTCTAAGTGTTTAATTTCTAGAAAAAATTTGCCATAGTTTCCCCTTAAAATGGAGGTTTCCATGCTTTCAAAGCATATCATTTTCTTTTATAACTCATCACAATCAACAACAAAGCAAACAATACTTACCAAGTGCCAAAATTAAGCCATAATCACTACACCATGAACTTGAAAATTTACAAAAATTTGTAGTAACTTGGTAGTGTGTTTAGTAAGCTTAGTTACCCTTTAAAGTGTGGTTGTTTATTTAAAAACTTCATTCTTGAAGAATTTAGATCTTTACAACTTGTAAAATATTTTTCTAAAAATATTTCTTCTTGAATTTTTCTTGTTAAATACATGTTTCTATACTTGATTAACCACTAAAAATATGGTTAGTTTCTTTAAGAACCAAGTTTATGTAAATCTTATATCTTAACTTAGTTTCTTGAGAAAACTAGTTTTGAAATCACACATTTACAAGACTTATTCTACACTTTGATCATCATTATTCAAGAAAACATTTCATACTTCAAGTTTATGCTTTCACATAAGGATGATCATCTTGATCTTTCATAAGATCATCCTCTTATCTTGCTAGATTATGTCTTTAATCACCATCTAGCAAGTTCATATGATGTTTAACATCATTAACACAAATAATCAACAATCAAAAAGCATAATAACACTTAAACAACATGATTCATCATGATTTTTAGTCTTATGTTAAGGATTAAGTTCTTGATCATTAGTGTTCTTCATGATAAGTTACTTGTATAATCTTTTAACCAACTTAACAAGATTTAAAATGAGATTTAGAAGGTCTTACTACTAGCTCAAGGCTAGGGATGAACACAAGATGAAGATGAATGTGGTGGTTAATAGCTCTTGCAAGAGGTCCTTCCACTTCCAAAGGCTCCTAGCTCCTTATGCAAGCTTCTTACACCTTTGTATAACAAGAGAATGGATGGAACAAGCTTGAAAGATGGTGGTTATGGGTGTATTGGTTTCAGCCGAAGGTAGAGGGAAAGGGAGAGAAAAAATGGTGTTGGTGATGTTGTGTGAAAATGAGGAGGTGAGGTCTTGTGGTTAGTCTTATAATTCTCCAACAAGTGTTAGTCTAGTGTGTAATGTGTTTCATGAACTAGCAACAATATCACATAAATAATTAAAAGAAATCAAGGGTGGGCCACCCTTGTCTAACTGTCCAAACAAGGGGGCATGGTTGGCATGTAATTGGTAGTTAAGTTAGTTAGTTAGATTTTAACTGATTTAGTTAGGTGTTTAGTTGTTTTGATGTTATATAGTGTGTTATGATGTTCGGGGACCATAACTAGCTCGGAAATGATAAAACAATGCTTCTAGTGAAAATTTGGTGTTTCGGGTAGTGTCCGGTTGTTCAGTTGGTTACCGGTTCGTTAAGGTGCTAAACTATGTAGTTTAGTGTGCTTTATGTTACCTTTTGTGACAATTTTGATTCCCAACACTTAGGAAAGCATTCTGGACCGTTTAACCATATTTCTGCATGATAATTAGTTGTTTAAAAGCTGAATTTTGCTGAATTCAGCAATTTATGTGAGTTTAAGGCACTTTACGGCACTTAAACTATCACTAGGAACACAGTTTTATGATCTTTACTTTCCTACACACTATATTAGTGTAACTCTTGTTTTCTGGCTCATTCTGGGTCTCAATACCATGTCTGTCTTATTACTGAACTCCGTCAGCATTTTTCTGATTTATCTGATAACTGTGCTAACTTTGTTTCATGCATCATTTGGATCAATAAGTGTTGCATGCAATAATGACATGACATTTTGCAATATATGATGCACATGTATGTATGATCACAATAATCAGGAAACATTCATGTCATAGATGTTAAATCAGCACAATCATTAAGCACTAATCATTGACTAATTATTGTATGGATACATGCAAATTTTGACAATTGTCACACAATCCTGATGAATTTTCCACTGCAATGTTTTCAAAATAACTATCGGTACCACTTGACTGGTTCATGGCTCCCACTCCCAGGGTGGGGTCGAGGGTTGTGACATGATGTGTTACAAAACACACTCATTTATCTATGTATTTTGTATATTTATTTGATAGGTTTTTATGTATTTTTGGTCATTATAGGCTTGTATTTTATTAGTTAGTGTTCTGGCAGGTCTCGATGCATAAATGGAGCTAAAATGAATGAAAACGGTGAAGAAACAAGCATCCAAGAGCGAACAAGGAAGTGTCAGGGTTGGAAATGAAAATTCTGAAGTTTTGTTTGGTAGGTATGTTGCGAGACGGGGAGTAACTGTTCATCATGATACACTAAGGAAAATCATACCAGCCGAGTGACCAAGATGCCCTTGAGGTTCCAACTTTTCACCACCTGCTGCCACTGCGTCAGAAGTTTGGGATATGTTTGTTTCGCATGGAACGACGTCTTTGGTCGCTTAGATCGCGACGCGCGAGATGTTGTGATATCGAGAAAAGTGTGTTTGAGTTATATATAAATACGTCTAAACCCAAATTCGCATATAACCTGCTGGATTACAATTCCCATAAGACAAGAAACTCTCTAAAGGCGATTTTGTAGCAGGAGAAGAAGATTGGAAGCTAAAGTTTCAAGGTTAATCAAGAATCGGGTTGATTTGCAAACTAGTTAGTTTTATGGTTTTGATATACTTTGGGTTTTTCAAACTTGTGAACATGATTTGCTTATCATTTATGCCTTGTTTTTTTGTTTTCAACTATGTTCCTTGGCTAAATTTGTTTACTACCTGGGTTTATGGTGATTATTCATTGATAACTGGTAATTAATCAGTTTCTAGTAACTTGTTGGCGGTTTAATACTAAAGTAAAAGACTTAATTATACTTGTTCAGATGTGTGTGCATGCTTTACTCTTATTTATTATCATTCAAGTGTTTCTCGTGTGTCTTTGTTAATGTCTTTCGTGAATGGATACATGTTAGATTACTTACTGTGTGTTTGTAGTTAGTTTATGGTTTTCTTAGCTCAAATCTCATCGTAACTTTGTCTAAGAGTTTAGAAAAGTTCAGTATTCTACCTATTCATAAGACCGAAAGAAGATAGATATTTCGTATTGTCTTTGGTGCTAGGTATTTAGGCGCAATGAGACTGGGAGGAGATCTGTCTAGGTTTCCTAATATTATTTGCTTTCCTAAATCTTATCAAGTGTTCTTAGGTTACCCCGTGCATTCTAGGGTGTATTGTAATTAGTGCGATCGGGAGGTGATCTTATCTGTGGGTACTTTAGTATTGTTGGAGAGACTGGGAGGAGATCCAACCCATATACCAGTGAGCTTTAATTGACCTATATGATCCTTAGGAGAAGTTGATGAGATCGAGAGGTGATTTGGCTTATCTATAGTCTTAAGTGTGCTATCATGATGGTTACAATTACCGAGAGAAAACCGAGAGTCACGAATAGGATTCCAAACCTGGGTAGTGCTTTCTCCTTATTAATTTCATCTTAGTAGTTCTGAGTTGCGTTCTCAGAGTTTTAGTAATTTAGTTAAGAGTTAATTACTGTTTTCGTCCCTGTGGTTTGTCAAAAATCACTATTTCAGTCCATTAGTTTAAAAATTGCGATTTCAGTCCCTGTGGTTTCACTTTCGTAACAATTTCAGTCCAACTCGTAACCATTTCAGTCCCTGTACTTACAGAATAAATGGATTGAAATGGTTACGAAAGTGGAACCACATGGACTGAAATGGTTATGAAAGTGAAACCACAGGGACTGAAATCGCAATTTTTAAACTAATGGACTGAAATAATGATTTTTGACAAACCACAGGGACGAAAACAGTAATTAACTCTTTAGTTAATCTCTTTAGTTTAATTAACTAAAACCTCAAAACCAATAAAATCAAATAAACCAGTTAAGTAATTAGTTGAGTCAGAGTCTAGTTAGTGTCGCTAGTGTCTTGTGGGTTCGATATCCAGACTTCATTGGGTTGTACTACTGTCGATACGTACATTTGCCTGTCTAGTGGTCTAGCATTAGGATAGTCTAGGTAAAACTAGAGTGTCTAAGTTAGGTTTAGTTTAGTTTACCATATTCAACACATTACAAGGAAATTAGTGTAACAATATTGCATTTTTAACATTTGTTTTTATGTACAAAACTCAGGGACTATTTGTGTAAAAATGAAACTTTCACAAAAAAAGTAGAAAACAAATCACCGCCTTCATCTCTTCGATTTTCCGGCGCCATCTCCGGCGAGAAATCTGGTGACCCGATTTGCGTTACTACTCGATTTTGACCCGATCTTTTTGTGATTTATCCTTATCTCCATCTTAATCACACTAAACGCGCAAGAATTATCCCGTAAATTGTTCAATTTGTTCGTCAAACCAAACCTCTGAAATTTTGAAACTTCATATATATCAGTAACTGACTCAAATCTGTTTAAATACGTCCTCTAAGCCTTTTCGATCTCCTTTCGACTCACCACAACATCACTTTCACTTCAATTCTCCATGTCGATTCCTCTGCAACCCATCTCCAACCGCCGGAAAATTTCAACTCCGACCAGCTTCTTAATCCAGCCTTTCCGAGCTCCCTAGGTACGTGGCTTACATGGATTTCGTTCGCTTATACTCATTAAACAAAAGCCCCATCCTAATTATTAACCACCGAACTACCAGGGATGGCTTCTAGCCCAGTTGGCATAGTAGAAAGGCGTTAAGGTGTGGACCGCCCAGGGACGTGGGTTCGTTCCCTGGGAACCCCTTTCTCTTAGATTTGTTTTTTTAAATTAAAAACTCTTTCTTAATGCTGATTTTTTTTATTAAAAGTTTTAAAGTTATTTAACACATCAGAACACAATATTTATATTCTTATTTAAACTTATAAATTTAAAGTTTTAAATCTATATATTATTTATAAACTTATGGTTAAAATAAACTCTAAAACATTAAATTATTTTATTAACCTTTACAAGTTTTACATCATTCTGATTTTTATAAATTTATACTCGTCCAAATTTTTAATATATAAACTTCAAATCAAAATTTGGCTATAAAAGTTATTTTAAATAGATAATTTTTATAAACTATACCACTTAATTATTTCACTTTTATTGATTATTTAAACTAATATAATTCTCCAACTTAGTCTAAAATCCTCGAAATCCTAAATTACTCTTAAATACAAGTACGTTTATTAAACAATATTCCATAATTTTTGATAGGATAACTCTTTGGGTTTTCCCACACCTCCACTACAACGAGCTTTTGTGTGATTTTTTTTTTTTTGCTAGCCCAGGTGAGTACATAGTTCCCCTTTTACTACTATTTTTACACTTTTTGGGGTGTTTCATGTGTCCATTATCAAAACACATTATCTTACACAACTACTTGCACAATTCAATTCCATGGTTGCTTGCTATCTTATTTGCTATTGTTGTACTAGTTTGCCAAATATTTTATAAACAACGTACATTCATTAACTCCATGCAAGCCGAACGGTAGTGCATGATAGATCTACTGGCCTGACAACCCATTCCCACTCCTTGGCCTTTTTAGGGAGAGATCCTTTTGGGAATGATAGAAACCGAAACTAATAACCAGTCAACTAAGGTTTGGATGTACCACTTATTTGTTAACTAAGTTATACAATTGCTATCTGATATACATGCTACACCATGAATTGTGAACTTTTATCTATCTATTATACATACTAACCCTATGTGCTCACCGACTTTTTAGTTGACCTTTATTTTACAAATGTTACAGGAAATAATCCATGAAGATGCTTACAAGATATTTGATCACATAGGATGCCGCTTGATTTAGTCTAAAATTTAAATTTGGTTTTATGTGAACAATTTGTCTTTTTCTTTTGTATTGGATAATTCTGTTTTAATTTAAAATTTTAAACGTTAGTTCCATGTGCTTTTGAACTATCTACTAAAGTAATACCCCTATTCTTCCGGTTGGGGTGTTACAGATTGGTATCAAAGGTGCTGTTATAGAGAATCAGGTTATTAGACTTCCTAAAACCTAGACTATAACCCTAGGATTTCCTTCTCTTTTAGTGTTCCCAACTACCATCCTTGTCCTTATCCCTAACCTTACTTTATCTATAGGTTAGTTTCTTATCTCTATAACTGGTTTTCTGTTCTATCCCTAGACTTTAGGAAAATTCTTAGACTTAAAGCCTAAATTTATTTTCAAAATCTCATCCAAGTCTTAAGTTTAAATAATGATTAAGAACACGTGCAATCTGGAAGGGTGGACGCCTGTACACTGGGTTTCCTGGCTAGGCAAGCATTCCAATAAATTCCAACTCATGGAACCAGTTATGCTTACCTGGGAATTCTTGGAGTGAGTGTCCACTTATAGGCTAAAGCATGTCTTCCCAAACATTATCTAAATTTAATTACTTTGATTAGTCAATGTTTTCATTTATTTGTTTTAATTAATGGATAAATGATTACGAGCCTTTGTGTTACTTGTTTTACATTCCATTATTGCCTTACAATTCAATTTTATTTTGTTTATCCTATCTTCAACCTAATAATTTTCCTTCTCTCTTTCTTTTAGAATGCCTCCTCGTCGTGAACCTCAGAACAACAACAACCCAAACCAGGAACTTGTTGCTCTCATCACTCAGCAGATGGCTGCTATCCTTCTAAATCTGGTTAACCAACTCAATCAAGCTTCCAACGCTAACAATAATGGAAACGTTCCCTGCACCTACAAACATTTCAACTCCTGCAACCCAGTCAAATTCATTGGTAGCGAAGGAGCCACTGGACTCTTACAGTGGTTCGAAAGTATGGAAAATACCTTTGTGAATCGTAGTTGTCCTGATAACCTTAAAGTTCAATACGCCATTGGTGTTCTTCTACAACGAGCACTTACATAGTGGAACAATGAAAAGCGAACTCGAGGTCCTGAAGCTGCCTTAGCCTTAACCTGGAATGAACTTAAGGAGCTGATGAGAGAGGAGTTTTGCCCCAGAAATGAAATGAAGAAGCTTGAAGATGATTTATATCATCTTAAGCAGGATAGCGGAGAAAATCTTGCTTATACCACTCGATTTCAGGAGCTGAGTACCCTTGTGCCTAGCATGGTCCCCACTGTGCCCAAAACCATCAAAAAGTATGCGGGTGGTTTGCCTCTCGAGATTCAAGGCCATGTATTGGGAAGCAGACCCGCCACTGTCGAAGAATCTATTCGTTTGGCCGCTACTTTAACCGATAACTACGTGAAAGCGGGAAAATTATCTAGAAAGGGAGATCAAAAGGGAAAAGATAAAACTGCTATTGAGACAATCCAAAATGCTAAGGCTGCAACTTCTCGTAACAATAAAAAACGAAAGGATAATCAAAACTATGCTGTTGTTGCTTCTGCCACTCCTATAACCCAAGTAGCTCCCACAGCCCAACCAACACCTGTAGCCCAAGTAGCTCAGAATCCAAACAAAAATCCTTATGCTGGAAACCAACCCTTGTGCAATCGCTGCAATCTTCATCATGCAGCTCATATCCAATGTCAGTTGTGTAACAACTGCGGGCGTTTGGGGCACTTAGCTCATAATTATCGTTTTAGGCAAAACCCTGCACCTGCTACTGCCCAACCAGCTCAAGTACTTGCTCCTATTCAACCTGCTTAACTTCCCACATCTACTCAGCCTGTTGTTCATGCTCGTCCTAACTACCCTCCTGGCACTTGTTTTGAATGTGGAGATCCAGGTCATTACCGCAATCGGTGCCTAAGGCTCAATAATGCTAATCAAGCTAGAGGTCGTGCTTTCAATATCAACACTTCTCAGGCGCAAGCTAACAACGAGGTGGTGAATGGTAGGTATGTTTCTCATCAATAACCAGTATGCCTCTATTTTGTTTGATACCGGTGCAGACAAGAACTTTGTATCCCTTGACTTTGAACCCCTACTTGCCATGCCACATTCTAAGTTAGAGAAAACCATTAAAGTAGAAATAGCTAATGGAAACCCATGTGTTATTCTCTCTGTTATTCGTGATTGTGCTCTCGATCTTAACGGCCACACTTTCTCTATTGATCTCGCACCTATGAAACTTGGAAGCTTTGATATCATAGTAGGTATGGATTGGATATCTAAGCACCATGCTGAAGTTGTTTGCCATGAGAAATATGTTCAAATCCCTCGCTTATCTGGTGACACTCTCAAAATCTATGTGGAAAAACCTTGTACTAGGCTTAAACTCATGTCCTATTCTACAGCTCAATGCTATATATGCAAGATGTACGTGGCCTTTTTAGCCCATGTTGTGGAAAAGTAGGATAAGGGAAAGAACCTTCAAGATATCCCTGTTATACGAGACTTTCCAGAAGTTTTTCTTGAAGACTTACCTGGCTTACCTCCTCCTCGACAAGTTGATTTCGTATCGATCTTATACCTGGAGCCACTCCTGTTGCCAAATCTCCTTATCGTCTTGGACCCTCGGAAATGAAAGAACTTGCAAGCCCAACTTCAAGAACTCTCAGATAAAGGGTTCATTCGCCTAAGTTCCTCTCCTTGGGGAGCCCCCGTTCTTTTCGTGAAGAAAAAAGACGGATCATTTCGTATGTGCATCGACTATCACGAACTTAACAAGCTTACTATCAAAAAACCGCTACCATTTGCCTCGTATTAACGACCTTTTTGACCAACTTCAAGGAGCCAACCATTTCTCAAAATCGACCTTCGTTCGGGTTATCACCAACTTTGCATCATTGAGGAAGACATTCCAAAAACGGCTTTCTGCACTAAATACGGTCACTATGAATTCATGGTCATGCCATTTGGTTTGACCGATGCCCCTGCAGTATTCATGGATCTAATGAACCGTGTCTGCAAACCCTATCTTGATAAATTCGTTATTGTTTTTATTTATGATATCCTTATGTATTCCAAATCCAAAACAGAACATGAACAACACCTTCGTTTGATTTTGGAACTCCTAAAGAAAGAACAACTGTATGCCAAATTCTCTAAATGTGAATTTTGGCTTAAGGAAGTTCAATTTTTAGGACACATAATCAATGAAAATGGAATTCATGTTGACCCTGCAAAAACTGTAGTTGTGAAGAACTAGAGTACACCTAAAACCCCTACTGAAATCCGCTCCTTCCTTGGTTTAGCAGGCTATTACCGTTGCTTCATCGCTGACTTTTCTAAGATTGTTGTACCCCTCAATGCCTTGACCTAAAAAGGCAAACCTTATGAGTGGGGATCCAAGCAAGAATAAGCCTTCCAAACCCTTAAACAGAAACTTTGTGATGCTCCTGTCCTAACTCTTCCTGATGGCAATGATGATTTCGGGGTCTACTGTGACGCTTCTAACTTTGGTGTTGGTTGTGTTCTCATGCAACGAGGCCAGGTTATAGCCTACGCGTCTCGGCAACTTAAGATTCATGAGAAAAACTACACCACTCACGACCTTGAGTTAGGTGCAGTTGTTTTTGCTCTAAAAATATGGAGACAACACCTCTACGACACTAAGTGTGTGGTTTACACTGACCACAAGAGTCTCCAACACATATTTAACCAAAAGGACCTTAACATGAGGCAACGACGTTGGATCAAACTTCTTAACGACTACGACTACGACTGTGAGATTCGCTACCACCCTGGCAAGGCGAATGTTGTAGCCGACGCACTTAGTCGAAAATAGCGAATCAAACTTCATAGTATAAAAGTCCAAACCGATATCCAAGCTCGCATCCTTCAAGCCAAACAAACATCTATCACTCAAGGAAACATGCAACGTGAAATACCATGTGGTGTTGAACTTCAACTTGAAACCAAACCCAATGGTCTGCTTTACTATCTGAACCGTCTCTGGATTCCTGATCGAGATGATCTTTGCACTACCATTATGAATGAAGCTCATAAATCCCGATATTCTATCCATCCTGGTGCAGACAAAATGTACAAGGATCTTCGTTATCACTACTGGTGGCCTGGTATGAAAGAGGACATTGCCCTCTACGTGGCCAAATGTCTTACTTGTTTGAAAGTCAAAGCCGAACACCAACGTCTGCTTGAACAACCGGAAATTCCTATGTGGAAGTGGGAAAATATAGCTATGGATCTTATTACCAAACTCCCACGCACATTTCGAGGTCACGATAGCATTTGGGTGGTCGTTGACCATTTAACTAAATCAGCTCATTTCCTACCAATTCGTGAAATCTTTACAGCTAAGCAGTTAGCCAAGATCTATCTCGACAAAATTTTAAGTCGTCATGGGGTTCCTTTAAATATTATATCTGATCGTGACGGTCGTTTCTCCTCTCATTTTTTGGAATCACTACAATCTGCATTAGGTACTCAACTAAATCTTAGCACTGCCAATCATCTTCAAACCGACGGTCAAACTGAAAGAAATATTTAAACCCTTGAGGACATGCTAAGAGCTTATGTCATCGACTTTGGTGGCAATTGGGATTCACATCTTCCACTTATTGAATTCTCATACAACAATAGCTACCATGCGAGTATTGACATGGCTCCATTCTAAGCTCTCCATGGTCACAAATGTCGTTCTCCTATTTGTTGGAACGAGATTGGTGAAGCTCAAATCGCTAGTCCTGAACTGATCCTAGAAACCACTGATAAAATTATGCAAATCCGCGATAACCTTCGAGTCACTAGGAGTCGTCAAAAGAGCTATGCTGATAAACGACGGAAACCCTTGGAATTTCAAGTCGGTGATCTCGTACTTCTTAAGGTATCTCCTTGGAGAGGGATTATTAGATTTGGGAAGAAAGGTAAACTAGCACCACGCTATGTGGGTCCCTTTAAGATCATCGAAAGGATTGGAAAGGTTGCCTACAAACTCGATCTACCTCCTGAACTAAGCAACATTCATCCTACCTTTCATGTATCCAACTTGAGAAAATGCTTGGCAGATGAAAGCCTCCATATACCTCTTGATGATATCCGCATTGATGAAACCATGCAATTCGTTGAAAAACCTGTTGAAGTCATGGATCGTGATGTGAAGAAACTCAGGCATAGCCGTATACCGATTGTCAAAGTTCGTTGGGATTCTAAACGTGGCCCAGATCTCACTTGGGAACGTGAAAGACCAAATGAAAGCCAAATACCCACATCTCTTTTCTGAAGCCTCTTCTACAACAATTTCGGGACGAAATTCCCTAAAGTAGGGGAGACTGTAACAACACTGCATTTTTATCATTTGTTTTTATGTAAAAAACTCAGGGACCATTTGTGTAAATAATGAAAATTTCAAAAAAAAAACAAAGAAAACAAATCACCGCCTTCATCTCTTCAATTATCCGGCGCCATCTCCGGCGAGAAATCCAGTGACCCGATTTGCGTTATCTACTAGATTTTAACCCATTCTTTTTGTGATTTATCCTTATCTCCATCTTAATCACACTAAACTCGCAACAATTATCTAGTAATTGTTCGATTTGTTCATCAAACCAAACCTCCGAAATTTTGAAACTTCATACATATCAGTAACCGACTCAAATCTGTTTAAATACGTCCTCTGAGACTCTTCGATCTCCTTTCAACTCCCCACAACATCACTTTCACTTCAATTCTCCCTGTCGATTCCTCTGCAACCCATCTCCGACCGCCGGAAAATTTCAACTCCGACCAGTTTCTCAATCCAGCCTTTCCGAGCTCCCGAGGTACGTGACTTACAAGGATTTCGTTTGCTTATACTCATTAAACAAAAGCCCCTTCCCAATTATAACAACAATAACTGATTTCGTGTTTGATTTGGGACTATAAGGATTGTGGCTCATATCTATTAATTTGGGGATTTATGGTTTAAACAAAACTGTGTTTATATGTATTTAAAACCATCGA
This sequence comes from Helianthus tuberosus, assembly GCA_030545235.1. Taxonomy (NCBI): domain Eukaryota; kingdom Viridiplantae; phylum Streptophyta; class Magnoliopsida; order Asterales; family Asteraceae; genus Helianthus; species Helianthus tuberosus. The sequence continues at coordinate 33,766,480 of CM060354.1, read as the reverse complement.
ACTACCAGGGATGGCTGCTAGCCCAGTTGGTATAGTAGAAAGGCGTTAAGGTGTGGACCGCACAGGAATGCGTGTTCGATCCCTGGGAACCCCTTTCTCTTAGATTTGTTTTTTTTTAAATTAAAAACTCTTTCTTAATGCTGATTTTTTTATAAAAAGTTTTAAAGTTATTTAACATATCAGAAAACAATATTTATATTCTGATTTAAACTTATAAAATTAAAGTTTTAAATCTATATATTATTTAAAACTTATCATTAAAATAAATTCTAAAACATTAAATTAATTTATTAACCTTTACAAGTTTTACAAATTATCATTCTGATTTTTATAAATTTAGACTCGTCCCGATTTTTAATATATAAACTTCAAATCAAAATTTGGCTATAAAATTTATTTTAAATAGATAATTTTTATAAACTATACCACTTAATCATTTCACTTTTATTTGATTATTTAAACTAATATAATTCTCCAACTTAGTCTAAAATACTCGAAATCCTAAATTAGTCTTAAAGACAAGTACATTTATTAAACAATATTCCATAATTTTCGATAGGATAACTCTTTGGGTTTTCCCACACCTCCACTACAACGAGCTTTTGTGTGATTTTTTTTGCTAACTCAGGTGAGTACATAGTTCCTTCTTTACTACTATTTTTACACTTTTTGGGGTGTTTCATGTGTCCATTATCAAAACACATTATCTTTCACAACTACTTGCACATTTCAATTCCATGGTTGCTTGCTATCTTATTTGCTATTGTTGTACTGGTTTGCCAAATATTTTATAAACAATGTACATTCATTAACTCCGTACAAGCCGAACGGTAGTACATGATAGATCTATTGGCCTGACAACCCATTCCCACTCCTTGGCCTTTTTAGGGGGAGATCCTTTTGGGAATGATAGAAACCGAAACTAATAACCAGTCAACTAAGGTTTGGATGTACAACTTATTTTTTAACGAAGTTATACAATTGCCATCTGATACACGTTACACCATGAATTGTGAACTTTTATCTATCTATTATACGTACTAACCCTATGTGCTCACCGGTTTTTTAGTTGACCTTTATTTTACACATGTTACAAGAAATTATCCATGAAGATGCCTACAAGATATCTGATCACATAGGATGCCACTTGATTTAGTTTAAAATTTAAAATTGGTTTTATTTGAACAATTTGTCTTTTTCTTTTGTATTGGATAATTTGGTTTTAATTTAAAGTTTTAAACTTTAGTTCCATGTGCTTTTGAACTATCTACCAAAGTAATCTCCCGATGCTTCCGCCTTCGGTTGGGGTGTTACAATTAGAGGTCATGATAAGGTGATCTCAAATTTACAGGCTACTCTGGTCGCGATGATGAAGCAACAAGCCATGATGATGAAGCAACAAAAGAAAATAATGATGGCTCTAGGTTTGGATCTAATCGGGATGAATCAGACTTCTGTTGTGTCATCAACACCACCAACACCACTGACATCTACCACCAAAACCCTCCTAAAAATACCACCACTCGTGCCACCTACACCAAAAACCCTCCCAAAGGTCGTCATATCCACCAAAGTTGCACCAAAAGCTGCCAAAAAAAATCTATGCCATCTGCCCTTTCAATCGCCCTAAACCCACATTCAGATGAGCACTAAGCATCACACCCATAACGGTGCTAAAAACCACACCATCAATGGTTCTGAACCTATTGAAGCTAGAGTTGAAACTGATGTCCACGAAGGAAGAAATGACACCGATAGACGATGCAACCAAGGGATGCAAATGGCGCCCACCGTGGCATCCCCTTGACACAACCCCGAATGCCATCAGACGAATGGAATGGTGGCCACCGAGGAAAGGGTCGACCCAAAGAGTCCATGGATTAGGGATGACAATGGGTCGAGTTCGGGTCTGGTATTGGCAATTCCATACTCATACCCTGTTGTAAAATCGTGTCCCATACCCGACCCAATACCCGTCGGGTATTTGTCTGGTAATTACTCGTCGGGTATCAGATATACCCATTAGTTTGTTAAAAGATATACGTTGGGATTTCCAAATACATTTCTTTACTATTATAATTATTATATAATTTTATTTATACAAATTCTATTATAAACAAAAAATGTACGTTACAAACATATAAATTTTTATCATAAATTAATAATAACTTTATAATACCTATACACCTATATATATACTTCACGACATACAAAATATAAATATTATTATCAAATACATATACTAAAAGAAAATTTATTTTTTCACATTATGAATATACTAAAATACATCACTAATAGATAAAGGTTAATGAAAAAGAAAAATATAAATTAAAAAATTCGGGTATATGATCGGGTATATAGTTCGAGTAAACAGGTATGTGGTTTCGAGTAATCGTGTCAGGTATCACATAATCTCGTACCCGACCCATAACCGTGAAAATTTTTGAAACTAATCCCATACCCGGTCCAATACCCATCGGGTATCGGAATACCCGTCTCATTTGTGTCGGGTTTCGGGTATACCCGTCGAGCTCGGGTATTTTTGCCATCCCTACCATGGATGATGCAATTTTCATTTATTTTGTGATTCTTGAGGTCAAGAATCCTTTAAGGATGGAGTATTGTTATGTAATATATTTAGGGTTTGTTATTGTCTTTAGTTCAAGGGTTATTATGTTTATTATTGGATAGTAAGAGGGTGTTTATTGTAATTGGGTACTCTATTTAGTTATGTATTTGATTAAACTCGATACTGGTTGACACCAATCTTATCCCAACACGTGATATTAAAAAAATGATTAAAGTTAAAAAGTAAAGGAAATAACTTATTATTATAATATTTAAATAATAAAAGTATTAAAAAACTATATATTATTATAATATTAAAATTACTATTCCCTAGCTTCTATGTTTAATATATATATATATATATTTACTATTCATTAGCTTCTATTTTTAATATATATTTTTAAAAAAGTTTGCACGTTATAAAAAAGTTTCACGAGTGAAACTTAAGAAAACACCACCGCCACCCCTTGTATTTCACGCGTGGAACCTTTATTGCGTCATTAATTTGACGCGTTGAAGAATAAAAATCCGACCATTCACCCCTCTTTTGACCGTTTATTTTGACTTTTGCACCCCTTTTTTGAACGTTATTTTATTAAAAAAAAAAAACCTATAAACAATCTATAAATGCTTTACAAGTTTTAACCATTTCACCCACACCAAAACACAAACACATATCACACATTCTACAATTTTTATACCATTTCACAAATGGATTTTACTACGGATTCGACGTTTCCGATGGACAGCGATAGCGATAGCCAATCGTCTTCCGACAATGAGACGCTTAAATTTTTCGTGTCGGTGTATAACGATCTTGAAGGAAGTTCGAACCGCCCAAAGAAGAAAATGGTGGATTGTGATCGGGTACATGCCAACGAAGTGTTATTGAACGGTTATTTTGTGGAGAATCCGGTCTACAATGCCAAAACGTTTAGAGATCGGTTTCGTTTACCAAAAGAATTATTTTTAAAGATTGTTGGAGACATCGAAGCAACTGAAGAATGGTTTCAAGAAAGTTACGACGCGAGGGGCAAACCAAATTTCACGCCGATACAAAAATGCATGTCCGCCATTCGCCAACTAGCGACAAGTAACCCTCCCGATCAATTTGATGAATACCTAGCTATGTCGGACAGAACTTCGTGTGAATGTCTGCAATTTTTTTGTGACGCGGTCATTAAATTGTATGGTAAAGAGTTTTTACGTAAACGGACGAGACACGACATCTCACGTATTTACGCCGCACATGAGGCTAGATGGCATTTTCCTGGGATGCTCGGTAGCATCGATTGTACACATATCGAGTGGAGAAATTGTCCAAGAGAGTTGCGAGGGGCGTATGTTAGGGGTGACGTCAAAAGACCACCCATCATACTTGAAGCGGTGGCGTCGAATGATTTATGGTTTTGGCATTCATATTTTGGTTGTCCACTATTTTAATGGATGTGAGGGTGATGTACAAGGCATATTTGATGATCATGTTAGAATATTTGGGGTTAGTCACCATCATGTCCCAAAATAAACCCATTGAAGAAACCGATTCCTTACCTCAAGAAAAGAGCTGATTTTTAGGAACAAGCTAATTGACAGCCATTTGTGTTAATATCATGGTTGTCATTTCCTTTCTTAGCACATTGTAAAAGTCTATAAATTATGTATTGTTCCTTTGTAAAATATACAAGAAATACAAGTTCCTCAATTCAATTCCTTATCATTTCTCTGATTATCATAAACAACATGGTATCATAGCAGTGTTGCTAATCCAAAATTTCTTTTTGCTCATCATCTACCAGAATCAAAAGCCATGTCAGAAGAAGAAAACAACAACCTAGCCCTTCAAATCGCCAACCTTCTGAAAAATGGCGTTCTAAATCAAACCCAAAATCGAAATTCTAAACCAAATCCTTCCGATCGCCTAAAAATCAGCCTCAACCTCACAAGCCAAAACTACCCAATATGGGCTCGGATGATGCGAGTCGCCATAGGAGGGAAATTGAAAGCTTTTTTAAACCAACTTACCCAAAAACCACCAGAACCCACTGATGAAAACTATGATCAGTGGGAACAAGATGATCTTGTTATCTTCTCGTGGCTTATTCAAAACATTGAACCGGCCATTGCTAGTAACTTGACAGAGTTCTCAACGGCGAAAACACTATGGGGCGCTCTAACCACATATAGCACTGGCAAGGATAAACTCCAAACTTTCGATCTCCACGTTAAAGCAAATGAGTTCAAGCAGAATGGCGTACCGTTAGAAGAATTCTGGATTGTTATGCAGGGCATCTGGGGAGAAATTGAACGGAGAGATCCGAACCCGATGACGTGCCCCACCGACATCACAGCTTACAACAAAATAAGGTCAGAAAATAAATTGTTTCAGTTCCTTAATGCACTTAACTGGAAATATGATCCCATAAAAAGGGAGATACTCCGGTGGGACCCCCTGCCGTCGGCCGAGGCTGCGTACGCAGCAGTCAGGAAAGAAACGGCTCATCAGAATATCTTCGGCAATCTTCAACAGGGGGTGGCTTCGGGTTTAAGCAGCGATGGGTTAGGGCTTGTGTCAAAAGGTCGTCGGTCAGACCAAAAGTTCAGTCCATCATCATCCCGGATCGACAAAACCAAGCTAAAGTGCGAGCACTGTGGCATGATGAAGCATACAAAAGAGCAGTACTTTAAACTTGTGGGGTACCCGGAATGGTGGGCCGATGGCCACAAAAGGGCAAAGTTGCAGCCGCCGAGGGCAGTCAAGTGACCACCAGCAGCGGCGGCGGAAGTAGGGGCGGCGGCGATCAGGCCGGAAAAGATGAAGGGGGAACAACTTTTTTAGCGGCTGTAGAGGGAATGGAGAAAGGAGAAGCCGACTCAGGTATAGGGTTTGAGTTATTCTCCTCAAACCCTTCTCCTTTAAAGAAAATCCCTCTACACCCATATTGTTCAAATATTTCTATTTCCAACCCCAAGTTTTTTAGCCCTAAGATTTTGGACATGTTAAATGAAAATCAAAGTACAAAAATGACAGAAACCCAACCCCAGGTTTCGAGGGTGTTGAAAAAGGAACCAAATAATTCTGTCATTTTTGGGAAAGCTAATCTGGCAACAAAAGATAAAAAAAAATAATGATTCGTGGATATTTGATTGAGGAGCTACCGATACAATGACCTTTGAAAGTTCGGATATATGCTCAATGATGTGTGCAAAATGCAACATATAAATTACATCAATTGTGGCAAAAAACTAACCCTTTTTAGTACTAATGTTGGAAAAAGTGTGTTTTTGTCTTCCTTTTGTATTTTCAGGATTAAATGAGCTCAAATTAACAAAAGAAGCAAAAAGGCAGCCAAATCTAACATAAATACAAGAAAATGAACAAACGTGGCATGCCCGACCCCACGACAGCATCTTCCCAAGCAAAACAAGAGAACAGAAGGCTGAACACGCCCCGTGTTCAGTGAACACGGGGGCGTGCCCAAGTGTCAGCATAAAAGACAAAGTTGTAGAAGCTTCCATCGCCCACCACGGGGCCGTGCTCAGCGGACACGGGGTCGAGGTCAACTATAAGATTCGCAGAATCCAGGTAAATCTTGATAGTACAGATATGCTTCTGCACACGGGGTCGTGCCCAGCGGACACGGGGCCGTGGTCAACTAATGCAGACAAAAGCAATTAATGAAGACATAGAAGAGGATGGACACGGGGCCGTGCCCACTGGACACGGGGCCGTGCCTGAGCTTCTGTTCAGCCTATAAATAGGAGTGCTTGGCTCAAGCTCAAACCATCCCTTGGCACACCACCTCTCTCACACTTCACCCACCACCCACCACCACCATAACACCATCATCCACCACCATCATCCATTGTCCATCATAGAGTGTGTGAGTCGTCTCGGGATCCAAGATTGATCGTAAGAGTTCTTGACAATCAAGGCCATGTTTGCCTAAGTCTCTTACATCACTTGGTGAAGACAAAGTGTCTAGTGTAATACTTTTTTATTTTTAATCTTTTCGCACTTTTTAATTGGTTATGTATTAATGACTTTAATAACTAGTTTCTTATGTTGAAGGTGATTCTTCCTTATCGTTTGTCCGTGGTGTCTTGGCATTATTTTACTATCTATATAAAATAAAAGATTTTCACCATTCATATCTCCACGGTCTATATGGAGGTATGTTGGCTACCTGGTCGGGGGTTAAGGGAACGGTTTGGTAAGAGTCTTGCCATTGTTCAGTGTATAGATCCTGCAAAGGACCTGGGTCAAATTTAGTAGGACCTCCTTCAATACTTAACGGTATTGGATGGCGGGGGTCCAAACTCTTTGATCCCCTCATAAGTTAAACTACTATTAATACTTTAACCCGGCTACTTAGGACTGTATCCCTGCTGACTCAGACTACTTAGCCGAGGGTAACGTCACCTTCAAAAGAGGGGCCTACCACATTATGCATTAATAACTTAATTAATTATCTTTCAATAATCCGACCCTTTAGGATTGTATCCTTGCTGACTCAAACTACTGGGTTGAGGGTAACGTCACCTTCAAAAGAGGGGCCTACTACAATAACTAAGATAATCTCTTAAATAGTGCAAAAGTGCGGAAATAATCAAAGGTTACACTAAACACGAGTCGGAGCCAAGTGATTCATCTTGTCTATCTGTTTTTCTTTTATTTTTATTTTTCAGCATTTTAGTTAGTTTTTATTTTTCTTAGTTTAAAACATTTTTCTAAACTTTTGATTTGATTAGACGTTGAGGATAAACCGGTACTAAAAGCTCTTGTGTCCTTGGACGACCTCGGTATCTTACCAACACTATACTATGCTCACGATGGGTGCACTTGCCCATATGTGTGTTTAGTGTTAGTAAATATCGTGTTTTATAAATTTAAAACTTAGCTAAAAAAAAGTGTTAAAGGGCTTAAAATATACACCTAATATATATAACACTTCACACGCATCAAGTTTTTGGCGCCGTTGCCGGGGACACAAGGATTTTAAGAAAGTTAGGAATCAGCGGCCTAATCGTTTTTCTTATTTTTCTAATTTTTTTTTTAGGATTTTTTTTTTAGTTTTTCAGCTTCTGCAGAACTCAGCACGGGCCGTGCCCGCTGAACACGCCCCGTGCCCAATCATTGGAACTGGCAATCCTATTTTAAGTCAGACAGTAAGCTGAACACGGGGCCGTGCCCACTCAACACGCCCCCGTGCCCAAGATTCAGTTACTGAAAACAGAACCGTAAGATCCCGACGGTTGGTAATTTCTGACACAAACATGAGTGATACTGATATTTTTTACTTTCGGCACTCTTATGGTACTTGGTGTCAAATATGTGGTGGTTCCCATAAGGAATTAGAATGTTATTTTCTAAATTATAAGCCCCACTATATAGACCCATCGTTTTCTTATATCCTTAAGAGTGGCGAAAGTAAAAATAATCCCTATCTCTCCCTCGAATGCTCCCAACCAGATTTTCTAGGAGAAATGCTTCTTGATGAACTATTTCAATTAGAAGATCTAATTCTTAATTGGTTAAAAGAACTTAGGATAGATTTCAATAATTTATCTCAAGATGATAACCAAGAAGAAGTGTTGGAATCGCATTCAAACAACTTCGTTGTCCCCGACGATACTTCTAACTCTAGTGAGGACTTGAGCGATAGTCGTCCCTGTGCCGATTGTGCCGTGAAGGACTCCCCATCAACTTTGTTTGATGCATACATAGACCTGAGCGATTCGGCATACACCTTCTTTAACGAGAGCCCGGGAAAGGGTTGGACTTGTCCACCTACATATAAAATAGGAATCACCCTCACCGACAACCTCTTGCGTTCTCGTCTTAATCGAGAACAATTAAGGTATCTTAGGCACTTTGGGGTTGTTCCATCCAGTAAGGAACCGCCCGATCCGGAAAAAGTTCCTTGAAAATATAAGACAGCCTCTAGACACGGGGCCGTGTCCAGGTCAACACGCCCCCGTGTCCACTCAAGATTCCCGTCTGATTTCATGTCAGAATACGGACAAAATGTGTTAGGATTCCCCCTGAACACGGGGCCGTGTCCAGCCGACACGGGGCCGTGTGCAGTGTACTGTCGTTTTCTATAAATGCAGCCAAGAATCCTGCACATTTGAACCATCCAAGGGACAAAGATTTGGGGAATATTCTCACATACCATCCTAGGTATTTTCTAAAAGAAGTTTCTCAACACCCTTCTTGTCCTTTCCTCTTTTATCCACTTCCATCTTCTTCATGCTTCCATTAGAACTTGAAATCTCCATGATTTCAAGCTTTAGTGAGATGTTTGTTAGATTTTTATTCATGAGATCTTGTTAAAAATAAGTTCTACAACAATGTTTTAAGTTGTTTCTGCTTAAAAACGTTTTAAACATCATAAAAACAAATTAAAACTCCAAGATCCCTTATCCTAAAAATCTGCAAACATTTGAACACGGGCCGTGTCGTTGAACACGGGGCCGTGTCCGAAGTACTGATCTCATAAAAATGAACTCTTCTCGGTTTGTTTTCTCAGAATGACGAGCAGAACTAGCGAAACATCTTCATCACACTCCAGAAACAACCGACAAGGGAGAAGGTCATCAACGGTTGAAGATTCTCTTGTAAACTATGTTTACGCCTTAAGAGAGGCCCTTGATGAAATGACGGGGGTAGAAGAGGCATTGGTTGACCGTATTAATCATTTGACGGTGGGACTAGAAGGATGTCTTCGAGAAGTCAACCTTTTGCACCAAAGGTTGAACATTCTCGCCTCTCCTCCTTTGGTACCAATCATTACCCAAAGGGCATGGAATGTGGTTCCTGAAGTCATCATACCGGCCGAGTGGTATGCCATGCATCCGAAGCCCCCTTGGGAAGTGCTACAAGGGGTTCCGGTTGGTGTCGCCCCTCCACAAGATGTTGAAGAGAATGACGCTGCCTTCTTCCTCCCAAGAGAGATAGAAGGATGGCTTTAACGCCCCTCGGCTCAGAGTTCTACAAGACTTTTAGATACCGGAAGACTATTTCCGGAATTTTGGTTCTTATCGTAGAAGTAGAACTCCTTAGGATGATTTCACGTATCACTTGACCTATCTAATTTAGGACCATTAACTTTTATTTTCTGCTTTGTTTTCCATTTTCTAGGACTATTATGTAATTCTCTCTATGACTTAATGAATGATGGTTTTAGATAACTTGGTGTTTGGATGGTGTTAAAATAAATAAAATACACTCGGGATGGCAAAGGATACAAGGGAAAACTTGAACCAGCACCCCATGCAGGAAAACAGGGCCATCCGACAAACTTTCTTCATTACAGCAAGCTCAGCACGGGCCGTGTCCGCCCAACATGGCCCCGTGCTGCACAATCTGCAGAAATGACCCAGTTCAGGTAAACTGGACACGGGCCGTGTTCACCCAACACACCCCCGTGTCCAGGCTTATGTTTCTTTTGCTTAACTTTTGTTACTAGCACTTGAACACGGGGCCGTGCCCGGACAACACAGGGCCGTGTCCAGCGCCCAGTAACAACAGAATTTTGCTTTTTCACACCTTTTACACATTCAAATCAACCTAAAAACTTATTTTTGGGACACATTGAGGACAATGTGTAATTTAAGTGTGGGGGGGATGCTAAAACCTTGAATCTTGCAAGTCCTAATAACAAGCCTTACACAAAACTCTATTGGAACCGCTAATCACCCCAAATTTTTTCGAAAATTTTCATTTTTTTACTTGTATAGGTTTAACTTGGGAATTTCAAAATTCTAAAAAGGTTATATTTTTACAAATTTACAACCGATAGCGTCGTGATAAAAAGAACCAACATAAGAAAATTATGAAAAGGCATGACAAACTTAGTTAAAATTTGATTATATATACTTGATCACATAAAAACTCATTCCCACAAAAGTGAGTTTTGAGCCTTTATTGAGCATAAAAATATATATCTTTAAATTAAATGCTAATTTTTCGTTTCTTGTGTGAATAGCCGCTTGGTTCTTACAACTCTAGAACTTGCCACGACGATACATTCCCAGTCCTTACCAACTTAAACCCGAGTAAGTAAATGATGGAGGCATTAGGACTAACCCTTTTTTATTTCTACACCATTATTTTTCTTTTTTTTACCACCTACCCAAAATCCCCCTAGTTAACCCCTTTGAGCCTAAACCTTTTCATTTCTTAACCCAAACCAAACACCCTTTCACCCACCAAAACCTTTTTATTTTTAACCCTTTGTTTTAGTAAAATGCTCGGTTTTTCGTATGACTTTGAAAAAAAAAATTGATGAAGCAAAAAAATAAAAAATAAACAAGCAAGTTCATCAAAAATAACTTTGTTTGAATTATGCCTTCATCAAAATAAAAACTGCAAAAATAAAAAGTCTTACGAAAACCAATGTTTTTTACGCTTTTCGCCCTTTTCTACTAACCACTAACCCAACAACCTACCTTTAACCCAAGCCTAACCCTTCACCAAAAAGTCCTCTTGATATTTACAAAGGTATATAGTTAAAAAGGAGGAGGATTGATTGCTTGGCAAGCCTATGGTAAGAGTAAGTTCCATGCCGCTCTCGAGTGATTCACTAAAATACATCTTCGGCCGAGTGTTGAGTGATCCCCCGTGAGGTATGTGAACTTGTATATAAATAGAATTTTAAAGAGGCATGTTATGCCCTAATAAGTAATTTGTCTTATGAAAAGTTTTAAATAAATCATGACGAATAGGATTGTAAATAAATAAAAATAAAACTTAATGAAGAATCTTGGACATCCCGAAACTCTATGACAAGCCCAAAAACCTTCTCTTCTACCCATTCCATTTGGGAGTGTAAAGCCACATTATAAAGAGTTTTGCTTGAGGACAAGCAAAGATTCAAGTGTGGGGTATTTGATGTGTGCAAAATTGTAGGATCGATTTTGGATCCGAACGAGTCGGTTAGAAGAGCTTTTCACCAAAACAAGAGACGGAAACAAGTGTTTTGGTTCAATTCAGCTAGTATTCACTTTAATCTGTTGTTATTATTGATCTGCAAATGTTTACAAGCTCTGACAACACTTCGGCAGCACTTCGTGGCTCACCGAAAGACAACATACATACTTAACTCACTGATTTCGCTCTAAACTACACCCCTATATATAGAAGGCCTGATTTCGCTCCTAGCTACACCTTATCATCAGGAGCGAAATCACAGCTTTGCATTAGGAGCGAAATTAGAACTTAAGACACTATGGGCGAAATCAGATTATAAAGACTCTCGGGCGGAATCAGAACAATGGGGTTTCGCTCCAAATGACAAGATGTCATTTGGAGCGGAATCACTTCCTAAAACAGATTTCTAGGATTCCATGTCCCGTTCTATCTTAATCTATACAAGACTCGATACAAGACGTAGGCAACAGACGGATGCACCAACAAACTCCCCCTCGGATGTTGACGGAGTCTTCAGTGTCGAGTCTTCGGTTGTCAAACCTTCACTCTTTATCAGTCTTCGAGCGTCTCTTTGAAGTATTCTCCATTGTAAGCATCCTCAATCAATCTCTTACTCTTTCTCGTAATCTTCAGGATCTGAATCTGTCTCTACAATCTTCAGATTCCTTCTTGATGTCTTCAAACTCCCCCTTTCGCTAAGCTGGGATCGTAGTCTGGAATTCACTTTTCACAGGTTCTTAGATCGTAACCTGGCACTCATCTAACTCAGGTTTCGGAACCTGATTAACCTGCACAACTCTACCAAAAATAAGTTTCACAAATTTTAAACTTTTACAAATTTAGAAACTATTTATATGAAATATTCAAAATGATTTATTCTCTGCAAACCACTTGTAAAACTTCTTCATACACTCTTCTCCCAAAACTGTTCATCAAGTTTAGCACTTGGAATTTTGACAATCAGCTCTCCAACATCAGTTGTCGAAAATCTTTTTGGATTTTTCAAAATTTTATGCTAAAACACACTTAAAATCTTTTTGAAATTTTTTACTGTAATGAAATGCAATAAAGAAATATTTACAGACAATATTTTTGTGAATTCGTGCAAGAGAATCATATTAGTTTATGAGACAAAACACTAACACCGTTAAGCTTGATTTCATTTTAAGCTCAAAACGATTCACATTGATTGACGATATTGTTGTCCACTTAAACTCAATCTAAAAACTTTCGAAATGCTTACCGATACGTTAAGATATATTAATTTGCACTAAGTTCTTATGGACCCCACGATCTCAGCATATCCCCTCATCATGTAATACATTATCTCAAGCAATGCCTTTAAACTTTTATCAACTGTGATTTGTGCGAAAACAAAGCAGAATGTTTAAACATTAACAATCAGGTCGATACTTCCGTATACGCAGAGAAAGTCCAATGTTTAAACAAAATAAGAAAAATAAAACAAGTTGAAGTTGTTTAGGCTTTAACCACCAGGTCGATACTTCCGTATACGCAGAGGAGGTCCAAAGCTTAAACGAAACACCAAAGAAAATAAAGCAGAACGTTTAGGCAACAACATCCAGATCGATACTCACGTATACGCAGAGGATATCCGATGCTTAAACAAAAAAAAAAACAAGTTTAAATCTTTGCAAAATGAAATGCACAATCACAGTGACTTTTCAGCAAAGTTGTGAAAGTTCACAAACTTAACCAGTTTTATGTCTTTCGACAATCAGCGATTACTGGGTAGGCACACAGTCAAGAAGGACAAAACTAAGTACTATGCTTTCGACCATGTTTCCCACTAGAACTAGGCTTTTTCATTTAAGTTTGTATCGTTATCGCAAATCTACTAGTCTAGCTGAGCCTATCGTCACATCTTTAGTGAGACTGTTTATCACATTTTATCTCTCCAATTCTTTAGCATGTTGTGACAGTCCACTGATGTACTATCATTTCCTCTTTTATGCAACAAAAACTCATTTTTTGATTTTATCATGTTTTTGACTTTTTCAAATTTTTAAATGTTTTTGGATTTTCAGAAAAATATACTCCCCCTAAAATACAAATACATCTAAAGAAAAATTGAAAACAAACTGTACACGAACATGACAACTGATATCGAATCACTTCAATTCGCCATCCACTTGGCATAAACAATCAGAACTCCCCCTTACAACAAACTATTTTCCCATTAAGATCTCAAAACACTTAAGTTTGTTTTAATCAAAATGGTTTTTCCGAAAAATTAGTTTTGTTGATTTTACCATTTGTAGGTTCGGGGAAAACTCATCACATTGTATACCAACATTTTTAACTGATAGTTAAATCAAGTTCAACTTAATGACCTTGATTAACCACTTGTAAGATCAAAAATCAAACATTTTCAACCAATCATCATCTGTTGGTTGAATTCTCAAGGTTCCGATTCCTACTCCACACTTACCAACCTGGGAGTTCCGGCAAATCACACTTATACAAAAACAATTTTCAAATACAATATAAGAATGATGCTGATTCATGCTCCATGATTACCAACTTGGGAGCTCCGGCAATTCCTGCAATATAACTTGCCAAAATTTAACCATTACAAGATTCTTTCATAAAAACCACTTATCAAGAAGAATGCCGATTCCTGATCCACGATTACAAACTTGGGATCTCCGGCAAGTCAGATTTTTATTTTTTGAAAAATATATCCACCCAAGCCTGACCTTCCTTGGGTGTAACAACCTCTTCTTCATCTTTTCTTTCAACAGACTTGTGAACATTCATTTTGGAAGCATAAAATTCTTTAACACCTTTGACCTTACCATCGATCATTTTTCCAAAAATGTGTTTCACATTTCTGTTGAAAACCTTATCAACATCAAATTTCTTCTTGTCAGAATAAAATTGATTTGAAATTTCAATTTTTCCAACTTTCTTTTTAAAATTTTCAGCCCTCAGTGGTGGAAAATTCACATCATCCACATGCGGAACTGATTTCTCAACCTTTTCTTTAACAACTTTTGGCTCCTCTGATTTTGTGGAATCAGATTCATTACCAGAACTATTTCCTGAACCCTTAACAACCCATTTCTGATTTTTCAGATTTTCTTTTCTTTTAACCACATTATTTGAACATTCACCAATCTCAAAGGTTGAATTTTCAAAGCCTGTAAATTTTCTGGTTGTTAGTTCAGTTTTCTCAACAACGTTTTCTTTCATTTTACCAGAGACTTCCTGTTTTGGTTTGAATGTTTTCGGACAATTTCTAGCAATATGACCAGCAGTTTTGCATTGAAACCAGGTTCTCGTCTCTGTAGTCTTTTGAGCAACATTTTTCTGCATCTCATCTTGCTTCTTTGCAAGAAATTCTTGGTTTGTCTGCTTTCTGAACGCTTGCTCCTTCTCATCTTCTAAAGAATTTCCTGAAACAAACACAGTTTTTGGTTTATAAACTTTTTCATTTTTATGATTTTTCGGTTGATTAAATCCTAATCCTTTCTTTTTGAAATTACAGTTATGGTTTGGTTTTTTATGAATACCAGAACCAGAACCAGAACTGCAACCCTTTTTCTTGTTTAATCTTTGTTGCACTCTTGAGGTGTAAGGTCTTGGATTTTCAGAAAGATTAATATCTTTTATTTCAGAAATGTTGATTTCTGTTAGTTTGAAAACCTTTTTAATCATATCAGATTTAACACCTCTTATTGGAAAAATCTCAACAGAATATAATTTGTCAGAATCTTTCAAAGTATATGCTACTTTGACCGGTTCGTCATCCAAATTAGATTTCGATAGCAAAAATTCCTTATCATAAACCCGTTTGTCCTTTTTTATTGTTGACTTTGACTTATCGGATTCAGACTTTGACTCAGATTTGGACTCCGGTTTTGACTCCTCTATGTCATCTTTGTCTAACACCTGATCGACCACACTTTTTATCAACTTGGACTCATGATCAGTATCGGACGATGTGAACGTGACATCAATATTTTCTGGCAAATTATCCGACGACCCTGAGTCCCACTGTAAGTTAATTGCCTTTTTTACTCTTTTGGAATTTGGATTTCGAGACAAATATCCATTTTCGACTGGGGGCGGACATCTATTGTAGACAACACTTGGTTTCTTACCAGAAATTTCTACTTCATCCTCTTCTTTTGTCTCGGACTTCTTTTCTTCCGAAGTCTTCTCTTCTTCAAAAGTCTTCATTCTTTCAACGATCGGGTAAATCCTGTCAACAAAAAAAGTAGAACATGAGTAACTTTTTAATAAACTGTTAACACATTCAGTTTCAATTTTTTGTGTTGCCAATTTCAATTCTAACTCAGCACACTTCTTTGTGTAGAAATTGACATCATCAAGCTGTCTCATGTAAGCTCCTTTGAGTGTGTTCAATGCTACAGCTTGTTCACTGTTCGACTCAGTGTACTTGTTGATCTCCCTGTTCAAAGTATCATATGATTCTTTCAACCTTTTAATGTTGTGTAGCAGTTCATTGTTTTGTTTGATCAAAGAGTCACAATTTAAGCATTTTTCAGGAACTTTGACTGCTTCAGTATCAACTTTGATTTCAAATTCCGGAACTTCTTTGACTGTTCTACTCAATTGAAACATCTCAGCTCTTCTCTTTTTCTCAGCTTCAGCTTCAGCTTTTAATCTTTCTTCTTCTTCTTCCTCTTCTTCAATCTTTCTCCATTTTTCTTCTTCAGCTTCTCTGACTTTTCTGCATTTTTCTGCCCATTTTAGATCGTAAGCATTAGCAATAAAAGCTTTTCCATTTGACATCTCTTTTGCCATGAATTCTTGGTCTGGGCAAAAATTATCCCAACTGAACCCTTCTGGCAATTTTTCATCATCTTGATCTGCCAAACACACTTTGCTGTTTGTTGAAATGTATTTATCCCAACTGAATCCACCATCTTTGCCTTGATTAACCATACATGCTCTCTTTGAATCTACAATTTCTTTTCTACCATGTGCAGTTTGAGCCTGATGTGGTGCTTGTTGTTGTTGATATGGCTGTTGTGTAACTTGATGATAAATCGCCTTTTTGTAGTAATCGTTGTTTCCGAAAGGGTTTTGAGCTTCACTTGCTTCTCGATTTGTGCACTCTCTCTTGAAATGCCCATTTTTCCTGCAACGAAAACAAGTAACTTTAGTTTTATCAAAACCTAAAGGTGAAACATGTGCCTCGCGAAAATCATCTCTGCCTGTGATTTGTTTAAACTTTTCAGCCCGTCTCAACACACTAGCCATGCACCATTTAATATCCATTAATTCCATTTCCTCGGCATCGATTTGATCGTAATCCTCTTTCGTGAGCATTGGATTACCGATCCTCCCTGCAACTAATCCACCATAGGACTCAAGCACTGTAACCAACAACGACATGTGGCTTTTAGCAACTTCCTCTGTATAGTTCTGATCATTCTCAAGCTTTAAGGCAATGTTGCATTGAAGAACTTTTCCACTTTTTGTTGTAGTGAACTAAGGATCGTATGTCGGAAATGAAGAAAATCCGGATGTGCTGCTTGATCCTTGAGTTGATTTTTCCGAAGAACCTTTTGCATTATAAGCTGTTTCAACTTTTGGAGAAAATTTTGTTTTTTCACTAACACCACTCTTGAAATACAAGCCGATGTCTTGTTCTCCATCATAGTTCTTCATCCTGGCGATCTTCCTCTGCTCCATCTCTTGAGCTTCCAGATGTTTAATGAACTCACCCAGTGTTAACTTTTTATATTCTTTCCGATTGTTTCTCAACATCATCAGGAATGTTCCCCAAGTCTCATGTGGTAGTGCATCAGCAAGTTTCTCAATCAGCTCATCAGTATCTTTTTTAATACCAAGTTTTGACATATTTCTCACCAAGTTACAATATCTTTCAATAATTTGCTTGGTGTTTTCAGATTTCAAACCTCGAAAAAGATCAAATTCTTTCTTCATGAGAGACATCTTGTTTTTAAGCATATCATCACTTCCTACAAATTTTGCTTCCAATTCAGTCCAGATCGAATAAGCACTTCCATCATGTTGAAGCAATATCAAAATGTCCTCTTTAATTGCTTGCTGAAGTAGACTCACCATCAATTTTTCATCTCTATACTTCTTTTTCTCATCAGCACTCATTTCTCTGATTGTTGTCTGAATACCATTTTTAGTGGGTCTTTCATATGGTTCTTCAGTGTGATCCCATGCATCCAAGTGATAAGCTTCAACCCAATTTCCAAACCGTTCGGACCACGCATTGTAATCATCAATATCCAAGAGCTTTGGTGGTTTCTGTGACGTCCCGGTTTCATTTTCAAGTAAAGCATTCTGAGTAATGGTGATAGGACTAGCAAATGCATTGTAGAACTCGTTATCCATTGTTTTAATCTTCAAAAGTTCACAAATTTCCAGTTCTAGCGAAAACAGGGTCTGGAGCGGAATCCCAATTACCAGTCGAGCGGAATCAACAATCAAGTTGATTCGAGCGAAAACAGACAAAAACGTTTGAGCGGAATCACAGTTCTGATTTTGGAGCGGAACCAGAAACTATCTTTCGAGCGGAATTAGATGTGATGGTCAACTGGAGCGGAATCAACCTAAACTTTGGAGCGGAATTAGACTGAAACTCTGGAGCGAAATTAGACTGAAACTCTGGAACGGAATTAAATGTAATCTGTGATTAGGAGCGGAATCAAGATTTCTGGAGCGGAATCAAAGCTGATGTCATCATACCATCGATCGATTTCGAGCTGAATCACAAATTTGTCAAGATTTAGTTCGATATAGGACTTGAAACTTCTAAGGCTTTGTCAATACAAGATTCTGAGCAAGGTGTGCAAATCTGAACCGATTCTGACCGTGAAATGATGTTCAATTTGATGAGAAGATGTAGAAAAACAGAAAAACACAGCTGAATTGGCAAGAGCTCTTCTTCCTGAGCTCTGATACCACTTGTAGGATCGATTTTGGATCCGAACGAGTCGGTTAGAAGAGCTTTTCACCAAAACAAGAGGCGGAAACAAGTGTTTTGGTTCAATTCAGCTAGTATTCACTTTAATATGTTGTTATTATTGATCTGCAAATGTTTACAAGCTCTGACAACACTTCGGCAGCACTTCGTGGCTCACCGGAAGACAACATACATACTTAACTAGCTGATTTCGCTCTAAACTACACCCCTATATATAGAAGGCCTGATTTCGCTCCTAGCTACACCTTATCATCAGGAGCGAAATCACAGCTTTGCATCAGGAGCGAAATTAGAACTTAAGACACTATGGGCGAAATCAGATTATAAAGACTCTCGGGCGGAATCACTTCCTAAAACAGATTTCTAGGATTCCATGTCCCGTTCTATCTTAATCTATACAAGACTCGATACAAGACGTAGGCGATAGACGGATGCACCAACAAAAATGCAACATATAAATTACATCAATTGTGGCATAAAACTAACCCTTTTTTAGTACTAATGTTGGAAAAAGTGTGTTTTTGTCTTCCTTTTGTATTTTCAAGATTAAATGAGCTCAAATTAACAAAAGAAACAAAAAGGCAGCCAAATCTAACATAAATACAAGAAAAGGAACAAACGTGGCATGCCCGACCCCACGACAGCATCTTCCCAAGCAAAACAAGAGAACAGAAGGCTGAACACGCAAGTGTCAGCATAAAAGACAAAGTTGTAGAAGCTTCCATCGCCCACCACAGGGTCGTGCTCAGCGGACACGGGGTCGTGGTCAACTATAAGATTCGCAGAATCCAGGCAAATCTTGATAGTACAGATATGCTTCTGCACACGGGGTCGTGCCCAGCGGACATGGGGCCGTGGTCAACTAATGCAGAAAAAAGCAATTAATGAAGACATAGAAGAGGATGGACACGGGGCCGTGCCCACTGGACACGGGGTCGTGCCCGAGCTTCTGTTCAGCCTATAAATAGGAGTGCTTGGCTCAAGCTCAAACCATCCCTTGGCACACCACCTCTCTCACACTTCACCCACCACCCACCACCACCATAACACCATCATCCACCACCATCATCCATTGTCCATCATAGAGTGTGTGAGTCGTCTCAGGATCCAAGATTGATCGTAAGAGTTCTTGACAATCAAGGCCATGTTTGCCTAAGTTTCTTAGATCACTTGGTGAAGACAAAGTGTCTAGTGTAATACTTTTTTATTTTTAATCTTTTCGCACTTTTTAATTGGTTATGTATTAATGACTTTAATAACTAGTTTCTTATGTTGAAGGTGATTCTTCCTTATCGTTTGTCCGTGGTGTCTTGGCATTATTTTACTGTCTATATAAAATAAAAGATTTTCACCATTCATATCTCCACGGTCTATATGGAGGTATGTTGGCTACCTGGTCGGGGGTTAAGGGAACGGTTTGGTAAGAGTCTTGCCATTGTTCAGTGTATAGATCCTGCAAAGGACCTGGGTCAAATTTAGTAGGACCTCCTTCAATACTTAACGGTATTGGATGGCGGGGGTCCAAACTCTTTGATCCCCTCATAAGTTAAACTACTATTAATACTTTAACCCGGCTACTTAGGACTGTATCCCTGCTGACTCAGACTACTTAGCCGAGGGTAACGTCACCTTCAAAAGAGGGGCCTACCACATTATGCATTAATAACTTAATTAATTATCTTTCAATAATCCGACCCTTTAGGATTGTATCCTTGCTGACTCAAACTACTGGGTTGAGGGTAACGTCACCTTCAAAAGAGGGGCCTACTACAATAACTAAGATAATCTCTTAAATAGTGCAAAAGTGTGGAAATAATCAAAGGTTACACTAAACACGAGTCGGAGCCAAGTGATTCATCTTGTCTATCTGTTTTTCTTTTATTTTTATTTTTCAGCATTTTAGTTAGTTTTTATTTTTCTTAGTTTAAAACATTTTTCTAAACTTTTGATTTGATTAGACGTTGAGGATAAACCGGTACTAAAAGCTCTTGTGTCCTTGGACGACCTCGGTATCTTACCAACACTATACTACGCTCACGATGGGTGCACTTGCCCATATATGTGTTTAGTGTTAGTAAATATCGTGTTTTATAAATTTAAAACTTGGCTAAAAAAAAGTGTTAAAGGGCTTAAAATATACACCTAATATATATAACACTTCACACGCATCACTCAAAATCAAAGCCTAAAAAAACTCGAATTCATACTGCAAATGGGGAAGTTATCCAAGTGAAAGGAGGAGGAACTATTCAAATTTCACCAAACGTGAAATTATCAAACTGCCTTTAGTTCCTTCCTTGTCTCATAAGTGTCTTACAAGACATCAGGAAGGGAATGATCATTGGGTGTGGTACTGAGCGCCAAGGATTATACTACGTGGATGAAGTGACTCGAGAAGGTACTGTGATGCTTGCTCATGGATCTACGGACAGGGAGGCACGGTTATGGCACCGAAGGTTGGGGCACCCATCCACTGGTTATTTACAACGTCTATTTCCTAAATTATTTTCTTCGAATAAAGTCTTAAATTGTGAGACATGCATTTTAGCCAAGAGTCATAGACATACTTTCAAATCGAATGATACTAAAGTTGATTTGCCTTTTACCTTAATCCATTCGGATGTATGGGGACCAGCAAAAGTGGGAGGGGGAGATCAAAACTTTCGTTATTTTTTGCTATTTATTGATGACTGCACCCGCATCACTTGGACGTACTTCTTGAAAAATAAATCCGAAGTTTTTTACAAAATTTGTGAATTTTTGCACCATGGTTAAAACCTAATTCAAAAGAGACGTACAAATTCTCAGATCTGACAACGGAGGCGAATTTGTGAATGCCTCCATGAAACAGTTCTGTCAAGAAAGAGGGATAGTTCATCAAACCTCGTGTGCTCATACACCTGAGCAAAACGGGGTGTCCGAAAGAAAAAACCGTTTCCTTCTAGAAATAACTCGTGCCCTCATAATCGAGTCTAAAGTTCCAAAATTTTTTTGGCCTGAAGCACTCATCACAGCAACCTATCTTGTAAACCATCTCCCAACCAGAGCTCTTGACCTAAAAATCCCACTCCAAACCTTATCCAAATTCCATAAACCCCCGTCTACACTTACCCTTGAACCGCGTGTTTTTGGATGTTCTGTCTTTGTTCATTTACCAAAAACAGAACGTTCCAAACTCGATCCATGTGCTGAGAAGTGCGTATTCGTTGGATATGGAATTAATCAACAAGGTTACCGATGTTACAGCCCAAAAAGACATCATATGTTCACCACTATGAACTGTGATTTTCTTGAAACTGAATATTTTTACAATGCCCAACACACTGGTCAGGAGGAAAATGAGCACAATGACACAGCGAGTTGGTTGAAGTGGATGCCATCCTCAGAAGACGTAAATCACAGTACCGAAACCGGGTCACCATCACAACCCACGATCACAACAAACGGTACTACTAACAATGATCTTCCCAACCAGATGTCAGAGGTAAGTAACTCTTATACTCATACTCAAGAACATATTGATTCACCTGAATTATCTACTAACGATGAACATGAGGAAGAACATGAGTCATCACAGGATGAACAAGAAAGCCAAACCGAAGAAGAACCAGCTGGGTACGTCTTACCCCCAAGAGCCAACAGAGGTGTGCCCCCGAAAAGATACTCACCTGGGAAGGAAGCTCGAAGTTCAAGATATCCAATGGCAAACATAGCCAAAGGAAATCTATCATCAGAAGCCCAGGCCTTTACCACATCTTTATACTCGGAAGAGATTTCAACTTCAGTTGATCAAGCTCTAGAATCCAAAGACTGGAAAGAAGACAGGAAAGTCGAAATGGACGCTTTGATTAAAAACAACACATGGGAGAAATGTATCCTTCCACCTGGAAAAAAAACCAGTGGGATGTTGTTGGGTCTTCACTATAAAGCACAAACCAGATGGAACTATTGAAATGTACAAAGCCCGATTAGTCGCAAAGGGATACACTCAAACATACGGAATTGACTACTCCGAGACTTTTTCTCCCGTAGCTAAGATTGACACAATCAGGGTCCTTTTTTAATAGCTGCAAATAAGGAGTGGCCCCTCCATCAGTTTGACGTAAAAAATGCTTTCCTACATGGAGAACTGGAAGAAGAAGTCTATATAGAAGCACCCCCCCCCCCCGGATTCACTAAAAAATCTAACCCTAAAGAAGTGTGTCGTTTGAAGAAATCCTTATACGGCCTAAAGCAGTCTCCTCGAGCATGGTTCTGCAGGTTTACTCTAGCCATGAAAAAATATGGTTTTAAACAGAGTAATTCAGATCACACCTTGTTCCTTAAACGAAGAGATGAACTCATAACCTGCTTAATTATCTATGTCGATGATATGATAATCACGGGTAATGATGAGGATGAGATAACCAAGTTAAAAGCAAGTTTGTTCCAAGAATTTGAGATGAAAGACCTAGGAAGACTCAAGTACTTCCTTGGGATTGAAGTCCTAAGGTCCAAACGAGGAATCTTTATCTGCCAAAAGAAATATACTCTTGATTTATTAGCAGAAGCAGGAATGATCGATTGCAAACCTGTGGATACTCCTATGATGGTGAATCAAAAACTATATATGGAAGAAGGGGCTGAGTTGGCTGACAAGGAACAATATCAACGGATGGTGGGAAAACTGATCTACCTTTCACATACCCGTCCAGATATTGCGTACGCAGTAGGTGTTGTAAGCCAATTCATGCACCAACCTCAAGCATCTCACATGGAAGCCGTGCGGAGAATTATTAGATACCTCAAAGGAACATCCGGCCATGTAGTCTTATTCAAGGCTAATGGACACTCTTAGACACCCAAATCTATACTGATGCTGACTGGGCAGGAGATAAAGGAAATCGAAGATCAACCTCTGGTTACTTTACACTCGTCGGGGGGAACCTAGTCACTTGGAGAAGTAAGAAGCAAAAAATAGTAGCACTTTCAAGTGCTGAAGCCGAATTTCGAGGAATCGCACGAGGACTAGCATAACTACTGTGGATACGAAAACTCTTGACTAAGATTGGGTACCCTTTAACTCAAACCAGCAAGATCATGTGTGACAACAAAGCAGCTATTCAAATTTCAGAAAATCCGGTTCAACATGATCGCATGAAGCATGTTGAGGTAGACCGACACTTCATCAAAGAGAAACTTGAAACCGGGATCATTGAACTTCCATTTGTCCGATCAGAAGATCAACTTGCAGATATACTAACAAAGGCAGTCAATGGAAAGATATTTAGTCACTGTCTTAACAAGTTGAATATTGGCAATCCCACTAATCAATTTGAGGGGGAATGTTAGAATATTTGGGGTCAATCACCATCATAATCACCATCATGTCCCAAAATAAACCCATTGAAGAAACCGATTCCTTACCTCAAGAAAAGAGCTAATTTTTAGGAACAAGCTAATTGACAGCCATTTGTGTTAATATCATGGTTGTCATTTCCTTTCTTAGCACATTGTAAAAGTCTATAAATTTTGTATTGTTCCTTTGTAAAATATACAAGAAATACAAGTTCCTCAATTCAATTCCTTATCATTTCTCTGATTATCATAAACAACAGATCAAATGTCATGCCACGTTGGCAACCCGGTATGACGGTAATTGCTTATTTGGCAATCCAAGTGGATGTATTGATCTATGGATTGGATTGTGGCGATTAATAAGTTTGGGGCTAGGAGGCCAAGTTTGTGATCCATGTGATGTTTTTCATCAATGGCCAATATGGTGTGGTAAAAAAAACACAATTGTACTATTCCTTTAGAAGTTAAGATGGTTAAAGTTGAGTTTGCTAAGCACAGGGATTGCTACACTTCCTTTTGCTGAAGTGGTGATCTTCAACTACAAATATTGACCAGTCGGATTCAACTACAAACACAATTGCTGAAGTGGGCATTCACACACATGAAGCAAGCTCTAAATGTAAAGCTATATATTGTATGTATCTTGTGTTTGTATATAGTTGTCATTTGGATATTGTTTTTTTATTTGGGCTTCATATTGAGACTAAACAACTAGAGAGTTAGTTTGGTATTAGGTAATGGGCTTATGTTGGCATGTAGATTATAGATAATGGGTTAGCTTTAAAACTCAAAATAAATATACGCCCAAGTTTGGTACTTTTCTTTTTGGGCTAGTTTTGGGCTTGGGTTCACGTTCCGGTCCTAACCGGTGCCTTTTTTGTATTCTTTGTCTTTTTTTCAATAAAAGTTAGCCAATGTACATTCCCTCTCAAAAACGCCTTCACATGGATACCTTCTCGGATGCTCACAACCTAAAAACATCAAATTTCTCTTTCTTCTCCTCTCCTCTCACGTAATCTGTTTTGGGTGTTTTTACGCCTCTTTTCCTCTTCTCATCCACATCAGCCTCCTCTCCCCCACATAAACTCAAAATCCCTACTTGTCGCCTAGTGGTAGGAGACATGGGTTCTCCAGTGGAGACCCAAGTTTGATTCCTACTTGTGTCACTTTTGATGGATTAAGGCAATGAGGGATTTAAGCTGGGCATTGTACGAGGTTGTCAGTTCAAATCCTAAACCCACCCGGATTTTCGTCCCATTGTGTGTTGCGCCAGAGAGTTCTACTCTTGTGGTGGCACAACGGCTGTCAAGTGGCAGCCGAAAGTATGGTTTCCCGAGGGAACACCCAAGCAAAACTCTAAAGCCAACGTAAGCCTGGTTAAAACAATATAGTCTGGTCAGAGTAGAGTAAAAGAGCTCTTCAAACTGGGTAGCATGGTGGCCTAATAGTCTAACACAAGGATGTCGTCGTTTAAAAAAAAGAATGTTGTTTGCATAATTGCATTCCCTTGTTGAAAACAAATTTTAACAAAATGCCAAGGACCATTATGACGTATAATCAAAACTTTGAGGGCTATAACTTGATTAAAAAAACTTATGGCAGTCTTTTAATTGTCTATGATCTAACAGCTTTTGAAGAAGCTAGTTGACCACTTCGAAACATGTAAGATCAGTGATACTTTTCTCAAATTTCTTGACGAAATCAACAATTTTTCTTGAAACCCTTCTCAGTTTTGTTGATTTCCCTCCAAACCCTTCTTCTTGATCATCTATTATGAGCCAATTCCATTTCTTTTTGCTGCTATTGATAACCCTAAACCTCATTTTTCCCCAAATTACAGCTTCATCTTTTGATCATCGGTACAGTGTAGGAGATAATGTACCTTTATTCGTCAACATTGTTGGCCCCTTGAACAATCCCAGGTTCGTAATATGTGTGTTTCTGATTTCTTTCACTTTAATTTGTAAAAATTGCATGTGAAAAATCTTTGATTTTTGTGTGTTAAAGATGAATTATGTGCAAAAATGATATGGGTTTTGACTTTTAGGTCAAGAGGGTTAGAAAATAAGAATACCCATATGAAAATTCGGTTGATTATGATGAAGGAAATAGGGATTATATCTTTTACTTTTGAAGTTCAAATTAGTTGCTTTAGGACTTCAATTGGCAATATTTGTGTAGAGAAAAAATGTGATAGCTGCATTGAACTATATGAAGAGAAATAGACCTGAAATATCATGGCCTATGATATTACAAAACACTAGGTTTGAATTTTGAAATTATAAGTGCACTATTTGGAATGTTGGATGAAAGAGTATTTTAGTGGAGGTTTTTAAGTTAATGATTGAATTAACATGCGCATCAAATTGAAGTGTATTTTCTGTTCTTAAAGATTTTATGCCATCGAAAGGTGATTAATATTTGTGTATAGGGCTGCAAACGAACCAAAGGTTCGGCGAACAGTTTGTGAATCGTTCGGCGGGAAGTTTGTTTGTGTTTGTTCGTTTATTAAACAAACGAACACAAACAAGATATTTCGTTGGTTTAGTTAAATGAACGAACATGAACAGAGGCCGTGTTCGTTCATTTATGTTCGTGAACATTTAATAACGTGTTTGTTTGTGTTCGATAGTTCATTAGTGTTTTTAGTTTTTATATTTTATCTAAATACTTCAAAATTCCGACAAGTAAAATATTTAATAAGTGTTAGTGTATTATATATTTTGTTCATGAAAGTTTGTTTGTGTTTGTTTCCATTTGTGGTCATGAACATTAGTTTGTACTCATTTGTGTTCATCAACGTTCGTTTTTGTTGTTTCCTAAAATTAACAAACAAACACAAACGAAGATGAACAAGTTCATTTCCTTAACTATTAACTAACGAACACAAACATAAACGCTCGTTCGGTAAGTGTTCATGAACAGTTCGCGAACACATATATTTCTTAACAAACGAACACGAACAAGGTCGTTCGGTTTGTTTGCAGCCCTATTTGTGTAGTATATAAACAGGAAAAAACTTGTTGGGAATTTACGTATCATACATGCATACCCGTATTGGCGTATTATAAATCTTGAGCTAGGTTAAGACGACTTGTATAGTCCATTTCGTGTTCATCTTTTGGGTTCTGATTTCATGGTTTGTGGATAAGTGATATGTTTTACAATAATCTGTTAGATTGATTAGTTCGTGTATGTTTTTCTCAAAGATGGTTTCCGTAATATCTCTTGCAGTGAAACGTATCAATATTACGACTTGCCATTCTGCCATCCAGGTTAGTATTTGGGAATTGGGATCATGCCTCATTGTAACAAATGAACAAATGGCCATCATGACCTATGTTGCAGTTTCTTTGAATGTATAAATTTAATTTGTTATATGCTAGATATGTTCATATCTTTAATCCATAATTTCTTTAATTGTTTTTCAGATCAAGTGATCCCAAAGAAGGAAACACTAGGGGAAGTTTTAAATGGAGATAGGTTGACCGATACCGTATACAACTTAAACTTCCGTGAAGATAAAGTTGACCAACTTCTTTGTTATAAGAAGCTTAAACTAGACGAAATAACAAAATTTATAACCGCTATCCATGCTGATTATTACTTCCAGATGTATTATGACGATCTTCCACTTTGGGGATTTATTGGAAAAACCGAAGATAACAACTGGGCAGGTGACGGGTCAGGGCCCACGTATTATCTGTTCACACACGTCCAGTTTGATGCGTTTTACAACAGTGACCAAGTTATAGAAATACGCGCGTTTAGTGACCCAAATTATGCTGTGGATATAACCGACAAAACTGAAATCAATGTAAAGTTTACTTATTCGATAAATTGGAATTCAACAACAAGTGAGTACAAGAACAGGATGAACAAGTATTCAAAAGCTTCATTGTTGCCAACACAACGTCAAATTCATTGGTTTTCATTCGTTAATAGTGTGGTAATCGTCGTGCTCCTGATGGGGGTACTTATATTGCTGTTTATGCGTCATCTGAAGAATAATTTAAAAAAGTAACGTGTTAGTGATGTTTTTACTCAATTAAATTAAAAATTTTAAACCCTTTTATTTGTTTTATGTTTTTAATCCCGTTGGTTGTAATTGTAGATATTCTAGTGGAGATGAAGAACAAGATAAAGAAGTCGGTTGGAAGTATGTTCATGGTGATGTATTTCGATGTCCTTCACGAATGGCATTGTTTTGCGGTATTTTGGGCACCGGGACACAGTTATTGACCGTGTAAGCCACTTTAAATTCAACTTCTTAGTGTGCTGACTATGATAACAGAAACTGTATTATTACAATATTAATCTACTTTTGGGTGACTTTTGACTTATTTGATGTAATTCCATTTTGAACTATTATTAGATAATTTGGCCCATTTGACCCTTTGGAGATAATTTGTTATTTTGTTACCCAAATCAACTCATGTATGCATAAATGAGTTAGATTTGACACCTCGTGAATGTGTGTGTGTGTGCTTAGCAAGAGGATCATGAGAAAACTCTTCTTTCGTGAGAAAACTCTATCAAACGATTGATATTTGTGTTGAATTATTTCTGGGGTTTAGTTTTTAGGGTTTGATTTTTAAAGTTTACGGATTAGCTTTTAGGGTTTAGCTTTAGCATTTAGTTTTTGACTTTAGGCATTAGCCTTTAGGGTTTAACTTTTAGTGTTTAGGGTTTTGCGTTTAGGGTTTTGTTTTCTCTGGATTTAGGGTTTATTTCTTAGGGACTAGGGTTTAGTAATGGTTAGATAGAGTTTTCTCATGATCCCGCCCCTCTTAACATATACCTAATAATTGTTTAACGTTTAATAATATTTGTGTTTTCTACAGCATTTGCTTGTTGTTCTTTTTGGCCTTTTTTGGGGTCCTATATCCCTACAGTCGCGGAACTATCTCAACTTCTCTCGTGTTGTTTTCTATTCTTACTGCCCCGATAGCCGGATACAACGCTTCTTCCTTTTTCGGCCAATTTTTCGAGACCGGATGGGTAAGTAATTTTCTTAATCGAACAAATATAACGTGTTTGTAATCCTTCGGTGCATGTTGAAAGGCTGCAATCGAACCGAACTTTCAGCGAACAGTTCATGAAATGTTCGGAGGGAAGTTCGTTGGTGTTCATTTGTTTAATAAATGAACGAACACGAACAAAAAGATTTGTTTGTTTACTTAAATGAACGGACTTGAAAAGAGGCTGTGTTTGTTCATTTATGTTCGTGAACGTTCGGTAACGTGCTCGTTTGTGCTTATTTGTTTGTGTTCCTTTATGTTCGTTTGTGTATGGGGTTTTAAGTATGTATATGGATAATTAGGTTGGTATACTTTGGCGGGATCTACTTAATATATGTGATGCTGATTTAGTCAAAATTTAATATATGTTTGTTTCTATTCGTTTATGTCCATTACGTTTGTTTGTGTTCGTTTGTGTTCATGAACGTTTGTGTTCATTTCTTTTCATGAATGCTTGTTTCTGTTCGTTTATGTTCATTTGTGTTCATGAACACTCGTTTGTGTTCGTGTGCGTTCATGAATGGTTGTTTGTGTTCGGTACCTAAAATTAACAAACGGACACGAACAAGCTCATTTCCTGAATGAACGAACGCGAACATAAAATTCCGTTAGGTAAGTGTTCATGAATTGTTCGTGAACACATGTATTTCCTTAACAAACGAACATTCGGTTCGTTTGCAGCCCTACTTATAGGGAAAATGGAATTGAAAACTAATTCAGTTATATGATAAATTCCAGAACTAGAAGCTTTTATTTGATTTCTAACGTATCAATATCAATTTGAAAATATGTTAAACTTTTGCAGGAGAAATGTGTTCTTTTATCGGGAATTCTCTACACCGGACCACTTTTTATTACCATGTTTCTTCTTAATACGATTTCCGTTTCAATCGGGGCTACTACGGCACTTCCATTCGGCACCATAGTGGTGATAATTCTTGCATACACTTTCATCGCAATTCCACTGCTTGCGTTTGGTGGGATAATGGGATATCGTTTTAGATCCAAATTTCAAGCACCTTCCGCTACAAAGATATCCCCGAGAGAGATTCCTTCGTTGACTTGGTCAAGAAAGACTCCTGGTCAAATGTTAATCGCGGGTCTTTTACCGTTTAGTGCAATTGTTCTTGAATTGCATAGTTTGTATGCAACGGTTTGGAGCTATAAAATCTTGACATTACCGAGTATTTTGTTTATGACTTTTGTTCTTCTTGTTGTACTTACCTCACTTTTGAGTGTTGGGTTGACTTACATCCAGCTGGCGGTAGAAGATCATCAATGGTGGTGGAGGTATGTTATCAGGGTGACCTTGACTTTTGTCATCAAATGTGATTATTTGATTATTGATTATTTGGCTTTGTGAAATAGATCAATTTGGCGTGGGGGCTCGGTTGCTATCTTTATGTTCGGGTATTGCATATACTACTATTCAAGGTCAAACATGAGCGGGTTCATGCAGTCAACTTTCTTCTTTTGCTACAATTTTCTGTTTTGCTATGCGCTCTTCCTGATGCTTGCTACAATCAGTTTCCGTTCATCGTGGTTATTCGTTCAGCATATTTACAATGCAGTGAAAAGTGAGTGAATTTTCTTCTTTGCCCCTGTATGCACCGCGTCAACTTGGTGGTTCTTTCTGATTTCCCCTACAAATTTTGTAAAGTGATGCGACGTGATTTGTATTATGCCCGTAGCCATGGGTATATGCATGCAACTTGAGATATTGTGAGCTAAGATTTGGTTTGGTGTATGATGTCCTCAACCGAACCTTTAAAACCATCATCAAAACCACAAAACACACGACTGATTTATCATTTGGTTCAGTAATTACAGTTATTTAGTTTTTGTAATCAATAATTTGTCTAATCATCTAATACACTTAAAACCGTGTTTGCCAAAATCGATGAAACCATTCAACTGAAGCAAGTTGGATGTCATCGGCTATTAAAACTGACCATAGTATGATTTACGCCTTTACGGTTTAGTTTTAAAGGCTTACCAGCTTGGCTGACTGTGAAACTTGGAACCAGCAATGCAAACCAAACAAAAGATTTAGCCTTTTTTGTTTAATTTCAGACTATTTATAAGCCAACTTTTATCACTTTAATACAAGCTAATTGTTTTTTTAACAAAAAAAATTCATATCCAAAACAAGCTATCAATTAACAAAAACTGGTCAATTTTTTTTTTTTTTTTTTCAACAATAGCCAGCTAGAGCGGTTTGACCCATCTTTTTGCCAAAGTTGAGACTAACTGATCCATGAGAACCCTGCTTCTAATCCTCACTAACTTTGTTCATTTTACTAGTTATCTAACTCATACGACCTGACCCCCTTTGCCGGCTAAAATATCATATGCCTGTTTAGAACACATAAGTTATCATGATCTCCAATTTTAACATTGTGCTTCGAAGTATAACCATGCCCAAAAAAACATTTAAAAGATGCAGCATTTAGTGAATTTGGTAAACAATCTCACAACATGAACAAACATACATACTTATTAAAAAGTTTCATATGGCCTCTTCTAGAATCTTGAAAAGAAGACAAAACAATCACAAAAGGTAATCAAGACATATGCTCGTCTCATTCCTCGGTTGGTCTCTGTCCAAGAACCGGAATGTCCTCGTACCGCTTCTGCATAACAATGACAACGCGTTAACAAAAATTCATTTAGATTTTACTAACATATAAAAACTTTAGAGGTGTTTGGGTGCTTTTTTGAATCCACAAAGAATAATCAGTCTTGAGTAAGCAATCTCAAAACTGCTTATTTCACCCTCAAATAAGCAGATAAGCATAACTGTCTTTATCCAAACACTCTAAAGTGCTCATCTGCTTTTAACAGACGGCAATATGCAGAAAAGTTGTTTAAACAAGCAATCCCAAACACCCCAATTCACAATATAAATCTTTGTTCTTCTAACTTTTCATTTAGAAATGCAACTTTCTAAGAACAGGCCTGTAATGGAGTAAATTATAACGAGCTGGTGTTAAATGTTAATCGAAGCTTTTTTTTCACAATTAGATTTGTAACGAATGCTTGACAGAGCAGTAACCATGCATTCTATACACTCATGACTTGACATAGAAACACACAAAGATACAATTATATAATGCATGTGTCGGTGTATGTATGGATGTACACATGTAAATGTGTCTGTGTAAGTTCCTCATATATTCCCTCTAGATATTCCAAGAGCCTAAGAATCCGAGTTGGTGGTTTAGACAACAATGTTGTCCAGGTCCCAGGTGAATTTTGTTTATGATATTAAACATTATGACATGGGTACTAGGTAGTATACGACGAAAAGACAGTACCTAGAGTTCTACTTATACATTATAGGAATCTTATAACCTACAACACTTCGTTACGGCTTACGCATCAACCTAAATTGTTATCATTTGTGGTGGGTAGGTGTGGAATTTAGCCCGTCAAAGATTAAAAAATTTTGAAAAATTTACACAAAGTCACCCAAGTAAGTGCTAAAACAGTAAACATACCCCAATATTGTTGTTCTCCCAGAGCTTATGAACTCCATAGTCCACCGCCTGAAATATGTAAATCCACACAGCTCCATGAGTCACTTAAAAACAGTATAAAAAACTTCATGATGCCATTACATTCAAAAGTAAACTAAACCAGCAACCGATTCCAAAGTTACATTTATTGCTAAATGCTATGTAGTTAATATCCCGATATATCAACCGATATATCAGTGATATATCGGTTATCGGTCCCCTACCGAGATAGCAATACAACAAAATATTGGTCAAAATATCGGTACCGATAATATCAGCGATATTGTCCGATATTTAACCGATATAGGACCGATATTTGATCGATAAATCAACGATTTTCCCGATATTAGTACCATTCTTCTTATTTCTACCGTCCATTTTTCTTCTTATTGCTGCTATTAGTGTTTTAAGTCTTAATTGTTAGTTGTTACTGTTAAATGTTAGTGTTTTAAGTCTTAGTCAGTTCTTACTTGTTACAATTGTTAGTGTTAAATTGCTATATATATAAATTTAGCATGATATTAAAATTACCGATATCCTACCGCGATAACCGATATCTCAAATATCGGTCCTTGACCGATATCCGATATGTTACCGCATTAACTACTTAGGCTACCGCTACGTTTGTTTCTGGCAGCTAAATCATATCATTGGCAAATAAAACTGAACAAAACCAAACTGTTGGTCCAACGCTCCGTTACTAATGGTCTGGTTTCGTAGTTAGGTGTTTTAGGCCGAAAAAACTCGATAATCACAAGCGTGCCCTAATAAATCTCCATTTTAAATCACATCAACTTCTGGTTCTCCCCCAAAAAACAAACAAAGTCACACAATTTTCCTAATAAAATATTTGAATCCTGCTTTTATATTAACTGATAAATCTTAGATTACAACTGGCAAATTAACGGAGTGTAATCCAATAGCTTTTCTATAAGTTCACAAATTGATAGCTAAAAACAATTCTAACTGCTATTACCTAATAACTTACAAATCAAAATCACACACGTTGTTCCTTTCATCTTAAAAAAAAATATTATTTGTGTACGACGGAAAGCGTATGATTATGTAGATCTAGGTTAAAAAAATAACGAACAAAGTAGGTAATCAGATCCTGAATTCAGTTAGTAACTAGCTAGCGATATGATTGTTTGAATAATGAATGAGAGGTAATAAGTGAATTATATAAATGGAAAATGAAATTAGGGCAGGCATATACCCGTTCACCGAGAAAAGCGCCGGCGATGACGAAAGTGACGTAAACGGAGTTACGGCGCATGAGGACTTTGTAGAGTCCTTCGAAAAGGCCACCGCTTCTACGAGCTGCCGAACTCATGGTGTTGACGGAAATGGGAAGAAGAAGAGGAGGAAGATGAATGCTTCTTTTCGTCAAAGGGGCGATGGCTCTCGCTCGCTCGTTGCTTCCTTTACCCTATTTATAATTTCTTAAAATAAAATCTAGTAAACTTCCGTTTTCCTCCTTGTGGTTTGGTCACTTTAACGGTTTTGCCCCAAACCTTTAAAAATAGTCATTTTCCTCCAATAGTTTGCTATGGTTTTTCCATTTTGCTCCGAGCAAAATGAAAAAACAGACAATTTGGATGGAGTTAGAGGCGGGGAGCAAAATGAAAAAACCATAGCAAACTATTGGAGGAAAATGACTATTTTTAAAGGTTTGCGGCAAAACCGTTAAAGTGACCAAACCACAGGGAGCAAAACGGAAGTTTACTCTAAAATCTAACATCTTTTTTAAATTATTCTATAGACATAATTCTTTTTTCTTATTTTTTTTATCTACATTTTTTATGCAAATGAGCTAAACGTTCAGTGAACATTTCATGAATCGTTCGGTGGTAAGTTCATTTGTGTTTGTTCGTTTTATAAAACATGAATGAACGAACATGAATAGAGGCCGCATTCGTTCATATATGTTCGTGAACGTTCGATAACGGGTTCGTTTATGTTCGTAGTTCATTAGTGTTTTTAGTTTTTATATTTCATTTAACTACTTTAAAATTCCAACAAATAATTTATTAATAATGTGAGTGTATTATATATTCTGATCATGAACGCTTGTTTGTGTTCGTTAATGAACAATTCGTGAACGCATATATTCCTTCACAAACGAACACAAACAAGGTTTCGTTCGTGTTAGTTCAGTTCGTTTGCAGCCCTACCATTTAACATTGTACGAGCAAGGATTTGACTTTGAGTGTTTATGTGTACGCAAACCATTATCAAGAGCCAAAGGTTTTTGTAGACTTGTAAAACCAACTTAACGCAGTGTTCCTTAACAGGGGACTCAAGTAAGGTTTTGCTTTTAAATCGTTCACAGATTGATGTGGGCTCAACTTTTAAAACTTCACAAGTGCATCAGACTCCTTGTGTAAAAAATAAATGAAATTTACGGGAGATGACAATATTTTGGCTATTAAATATGCTCTTATGACTTGTTATTTAGAGTTAACTTCCATTTTGCTCCCTGTGATTTGGTCATTTTAACGGTTTTTCCCTAATAGTTTAAAAATAGTCATTTTCCTCCCTGATTTTTCTAACTTATCGTCATTTTGCTCCCCGCCTCTAACTCTATTAGGGAGGAAACTGGCGACAAACTCGAAAGATTAGGGAGCAAACTGGCGACAAACTCGAAATATCAGGGAAAAAATGGCTATTTTTAAACTATTGGAGCAAAACCGTTAAAATGACCAAACCACAGGAAGCAAAACGAAAGTTAACTCTGTTATTTATATATCATGGTTAAACGACAAACTAACAAATGGGTTCAATCCACCACTTGTGGCCTAGTGGTAGGGTGATTTGGGTTCTCGAATGGAGACTCAAGTTCAATCTCTACTTGTGTCACTTTGGTGGATAAGGCAATGATAGATAGTAGGGATGAGCACGGTACCCGTTCGGTACTGAATCGGTACCGGTATCAAAAGTATCGGTACCGAAAAATGGGGAAAAGTGGTACCGGTACCGAATACACCGGTTCGGTACCGGTACCAGTACTTACTGATGTTTTACCCGTAAATACCGGTACCGAAAAACAGGGAAAATGAGAACCGAAACCGGTACCTAATATACCCAATACGGTTCGGTACCGGTACCCGGTACCAAATGCTCATCCCTAATAGATAGAGATTATCCTCCTTGCAGAGGTGTGAGACTCTATCCTGAGCCCACCCAGGTTTTCGTCCCACCTTGTGTTACGCCAAAGAGTTTTGCTCTTGTGGTGGCACAACGACTGTCAAGGGACAGCCGGCAGTATGGTTTCCCGGGGGAACGCCCAAGCTAACTCTGAAGCCAGCGTGGGCCCGGTTAAGACAACATAGTCTGGCCGGAGTGGGGCAACTGGACTCTCCAATTTGGGGAGTGTGTTAGCCTAATACAAGAAAGTCGTCGTTCCAAACAAAAAAAAACAAATGGGTTCACCTCATAAGGCTAAAGGGTGTGAGGGTCATGTTTGGGATATGATTCGCCACGTAGGAACATGAATTGAAGGCTACACCACCCCATTGCCTAATCTACCATGGTTTTCATGGATTAAACCATAACAACCATGGTTCTCCTTTTCATTTTTCAAGAAATCATTTCCTTTTTCTTTAGACAAAGATAAATTAAAATAATAAAGAGGATAGTGGTTTGGGTCATAACTACACCCTTAGGGTAGTGGTTTTGGATGGTTAATTAAAGGTGGATGATATGACACCGACGTTAAGAGTCATGAGAGTTATGACCACACTCTATAGCCTAAAAATCAAACCATTAAACACCAAACAATGAACTAGCCCAAATTAGTTTTGAAGTTACCATTTCTTTTTGGTAGACTATTCCAGTAAAGATGGAATCAAATCCGGTTCCATATTTATTTCCATGTTATTTCTTAGTTCTTATCAATTTTTGTAATGTAAAAAAAACAATTTGAATATTGAATAGATCTGATGTAAAAGATATATAGACGGGGTTAACCATTTGAATAATATATTCACATGTTGATTGAAATGAATTCTAAGAATCCGACGAATAATTCACCGGGGGGATTCTGAAATTGCAGAGGCTTGGTTCGACCAAGCCGCTGAGTATTGAAAACAAGCTACATGTATTTTTATATAGTAGGATTGCCCTTAACAATAAAAGTGAAAGTTATGGCTATCACCGGTCACATTGCCATTATGGATTATCATCGATCAATAAGTCATAGTTTAAATTAGAGTTAATTTCCCAGTTGGTCCATGTGGTTTGTCATTTTTTCACTTTTAATCATCACATTTTCAAGATAGCATGTTTGTTCCCAGTGCTTCGCTCAATTGTTATTCAGGTAGTCCATGTAAAGGATGAGCATTGCATATACAAAACTGAAATATGCTCTAATGGGCACTTGGAATACACTTTGTATAAACACGGTTACACTTCGCATGTACTGGTAAAGTGATGAAAATTGTCATGGTTGTGTCATTATGGTGCTCCAAGTCTTCTTGAAGCTTGGTTTCTCCATTCAAGAGGCAAAAATTAGACTTTAACATTTCTCATGCTTTCAGCTTGGAACACACATTAGGATGTTGCACTAAAAGTTATATTTTGCTATCATATGTCTTTTGGGATGTTCACATAATTGAAATCTTGTCAAAAGTTGAGACCAAACTTTTAAGGTTTTGATGTTTTGAAACATATTAGAAGTTGTGTTTTCGAACTTACGGGTACCTAATTTGGGTACCATCTATCTGAAAGGGTGGAAATGGGCATCAAACTAGACGTATTTGATTGTAGTTTTATACTAAAAAACATCATTGGGTCACCCAAACAAATAGTAGAAGGCTTGACTTATATATGATGAGTTGTACACTCGTAATGTAATTCGCTTATCCACTCTCAGTTGACTTTCTTTAATAGTAGGAATCCGCTTGACTTTCCAAATATTTGCAATGGAGGGGGCATTCTAATTAGAACATGGGGTATGGTGGGGCAGGGGTTGGGGGCATGAGTTGACACGTGGAGTTCGAGCCCCCCACCGGTGAGTGACGTGTCCGTGGGGTATGGTGGGGCGTGGCTAGCCCGCGTGGCTTGGCAGTTTATTAAAAAAAATACAAAAACTTAAAAAATACACACAACATTAAAAAAAAAGCCAAAAATTTTATTAAATTCTTAAAAATTACAAAATTCATAAAAATTACAAAAAAAAAAACCTAGAGCATTAGGTAAATTTCAAAAAGAGCGAGCTTGTCGAACGGCTTTCGCCCCTTGCCCCGAAACTCAATGTTCGCCACTGCCACCCGGTCTTCGTGGCTTATCTCACCGCTCGGAACGGCTTCGTAGTAGGCTTTGAAACGATCAAGCTTCGGCCGTAGCTCGCGTCATTTATGTTGGCACGCGTTTAAGTTGTGCCGGTCGTTTCCCACGTTATGTCGGTAGCTAGCAAAAGCTTCCGGCCAGTAACGCGTTTCACCGGGTTGTCGGCCCTTCATTGCGTCAACGACGCTCGTGACAAGAGCTAGTTCTTCTTTGTATGTCCAAGAGGCCATCGATCAAGTGTGTTTGGGTAGCGGGTTCGATCAAGTGGGTTGGGGTAGCGGTGGACAGCCAACAAGTGTGTTTGGGTTAGGGTAGCCGGTGGGGTTGGGGTTATATATATAGCGATGTTGACTGTTGGGTTGGGTGAACCGCTTGGCTTGGCCAAACGGTTAGAATTTGAAATTTAAATGCCCCGCTATGACCTAGCCAACAAGCGAATAGGAGCTGGCCACATAGGATCGCTAGCCCGTCCCACGCTGTCACAACCCCCGATCCCTGTTCCCCGGGAACGGGCGGACGTGATCACAGAGTTTGGTGGTATCAGGTTTTATTTAATCTCGCAGCGGAATTTACATCAGGACCGTAGTTAGGAAATGTTTATCAGAGTAAAACCACCTTCTTTTATATTAATAATAACATGGGCAAAACCCAAGTTTCTTATTACAATACATTATAGGGACAAACCCTATTTTATTGAATTTAAAACATCGTTTATTATGTAACTTTT
This sequence comes from Helianthus tuberosus, assembly GCA_030545235.1. Taxonomy (NCBI): domain Eukaryota; kingdom Viridiplantae; phylum Streptophyta; class Magnoliopsida; order Asterales; family Asteraceae; genus Helianthus; species Helianthus tuberosus. The sequence continues at coordinate 33,728,130 of CM060354.1, read as the reverse complement.
ATAGCCACATTTTCCCAAGCCTTCAGTGCTCTCCAGCTGGCTTTTTACTAATTGGCTTTCACATTGGGTTACCTGAAACATGTTTTAAAAATATTTGTCAGCGGGAAATACTGGTGAGTGAATCCCAGTTTAATCAAGTTTAAAGTCACAGTGAACAGTATTGAGAGTGATCACTTTGTTTATGTCTACACAATTACTCCATTTGGTACTATCAATCCTGACTTGTGGGTCATATTACCCATTGGCTAACTCATTGTCCAATGGTAACGTATTGTCATCCCGACTTACTACTCGCAAGTAGTACAAATTTTGTATACAAAACCCCAACATACCGGCAGTAACTGAATAACTACAAAGACTCAATTACTGCTAATTTCATAGTAAAACATTTAAGGTTTGGTAAAACATTACCAAAAACATTAACAAAAAGAGGATAACTCACATTGCTGTCTTAGGCTTTTCGTAAGGGTTTCCTGGGTATAATCTATAATTTATACAAATGTACATTGGTTAGTATCATAACCCTTTTAAATTATTAATAATACCCTCCCCGAGACGGCATTCCAACAACTACGTCGGGCAGAACCACGACAGTTGTTACGGAACCCTAAATCAATCGGGCAGCGTAACTATTATGAAATTGGGGTTATAATACTTACAACGGAGCAGAACCTCGCTAATTAGGGGTATAGTACCCGACTATAATGCCTCTAATTCAGAAATTGAGATTGAGAAATGAAAAGTGAGCGACGGAAAACGAAGTCTGATGGCCTTCTTATATAGTCGTGTAATCTGGTCCTCACGCGGCCCGCGTAAGATAAGGCTAAGCCTTACGCGGCCCGCGTCAACACGCGGTCAAACTATAGCTTAGCTGAGTCGTTGAGTAGGTCCGCCACGATGTCGACACGTGTCGGCATCTGGTGCATCCGCGTTTCATGAGTCCGCGCGGCCCGCATGAACTAATCATAACCCTTACGCGGCCCGCATGAACTAAAGAAGTCAGCAGAGTCCAAATCTGGTCTTAATACGGCCCGCGTAAGCTTGAGGTGGGATCCTACGCGGCCCGCCTCAGCTCAAATTTCAGATTTTTATTTTATTTTTATAAACTATAACATAATATGGGCTCGGTTTTCACATACGGGGTGTAATATAAGACATATTAGGATATTCCAAAATATATAAGAGTGTCAGACATATTATAAGGGTGTTGGTTTTACCGAGGGTTGTTACATTCTCCCCACCTTGTTTAGAGCTCGTCCTCGAGATCTACTGAAATAAATGCGAATATTTCCTTTTCATTTCTGACTCGAGCTCCCAAGTGTACTCAGGTCCTCTTTTGGAATCCCACTTCACTTTGACTAGAACTAGTCTTTTGTGTTTGAGATTCTTGACTTTCCTATCTTCAATTTGTAGAGGTCTTTCTACAAACTTAAGTTGTTCATTTACCTCTATATCCTTAAGAGGCACTATCAGTGATTTATCAGCTAAACACTTTTTAAGATTAGATACATGAAACACATCATGTATTCCTGCCATTTCCTCTGGCAGTTGTAGCTGATAGGCTACAGGTCCTATTTTTCTAATAATCTTGAAAGGTCCAACATACCTGGGACTTAGCTTTCCCCGTTTGATGAATCTTACCACTCCTTTCCAAGGAGAGACTTTCAATACTACTTTATCTCCTACCTGAAATTCTAATGGCTTGCATCGGTTATCAGCATAACTCTTTTGTCGATCACGTGCAGCTTTCAGTCGTTCCTTGACTTGAATAATCTTGTCAGTTGTTTCTTGCACTATCTCAGGTCCAGATAATTGTTGTTCCCCAATTTCTGCCCAACAGACTGGGGTTCGACATTTTCGTCCATAAAGTGCTTCGAATGGTGCAGCATTGATACTTGTGTGATAACTATTATTATAAGAAAATTCTATTAAAGGTAAGTGATCGTCCCAATTACCTCCAAAATCAATTACACAAGCTCTAAGCATATCTTCCATTGTCTGGATTGTTCTTTCGCTTTGTCCATCTGTTTGTGGATGATAAGCTGTGCTTAACTTTAACTTGGTTCCCATTGCCTTTTGGAAACTTGACCAAAAACGAGAGGTAAATCTACTATCTCTATCAGAAACAATTGATAAAGGAATGTCATGTAAAGAAACAATTTCATTTACATACAACTTAGCTAGTTGTTCCATACTAATTGTTTCCTTCATTGGTAGAAAATGAGCTGACTTAGTTAGTCTATCTACAATCACCCAGATTGTATCATTTCCTTTCCTAGTTTTGGGTAATTTAGTAACAAAATCCATTGTTATTAATTCCCATTTCCAAACTGGCATTTCTAATTGCTGTAACAAACCTGAGGGTTTCTGGTGTTCAGATTTAACTTGTGAGCAAGTTAAACATTTAGAAACATAGGTTGCTATGTCCTTTTTCATTCCTATCCACCAGAAATTTTTCCTTAAATCCTGGTACATTTTATCACTTCCTGGATGCATCGTATACTTAGATTTATGGGCTTCTTCTAATATATGATTACGTAGATTTCCTAATTTAGGTATCCACATTCTCTTTTCATGGAATCTCCATATCCCATCTGTTCCTTGTTTTAATTCTTTTAGCATACCTTTTAATTTCTCATAATCATCCTTGATTACTGATTCTTGTGCTTCTCTTATTTGATCATTTAAATCTACTTGCAGATTTAATTTAAGAGAACGTACCCTTTTTGACTTTTCATGATACTTTCGGCTTAAAGCATCTGCTACTACATTTGTTCTTCCTTCATGATACTGGATATTACAGTCATAATCACTAAGAAATTCCATCCAACGTCTTTGTCTCATATTCAACTCTTTCTGTCCGAAAACATACCTTAAACTCTTATGATCAGTAAATATGGTAAACTTACTACCATAAATGTAATGTCTCCAAATCTTAAGAGCAAAAATTATAGCTCCTAATTCTAAATCATGGGTTGAATAATTTTCTTCATGATTCTTAAGTTGTCTAGATGCATAAGCTATAACCTTCTGTCGTTGCATCAACACACATCCATAACCTAATTTAGAAGCATCACAATAGACTACAAAATCTTCAGTTCCTTCTGGTAATGTTAATATAGGTGTATGGGTCAATCTTTGCTTAAGGATTCTAAAGGCTTTTTCTTGTTTTAATCCCCATTCAAACTTAACAGATTTACATGTTAACTTAGTCAAAGGAATGGCTATTCTAGAAAAATCTTTAATAAATCTTCTATAATAACCGGCCAATCCTAAGAAACTTCTAACCTCAGTTGGTGATTCAGGGGTTTTTGTAGGTCCCTCGGAGGTTGAGGTCAAACCTATTCCTTGTTATGTCTAACACACTAGCAAGTGCGGAATCCAAGCTAGCATGCAAACCGGAGTTTATATGAGAACATAGATACACGACACACAAAGTTCACCGTTTAACACCACTGTATTAAAACGAATGAAGAGTTCGGTTACAAGCACAAGGTTTACAAATGTATTCTGCAAACTCTCTCTAACTCTCGTGTGTGTGTGTTTTTGCTCTGAGTGTTCTCTCTATTTTCTGCCCTCTTGTGTGTCTGCTCTGAAATGAACACAACACATGAGTATTTATACTCAACACAGCACGTCTGGTCGAAGGATCAGATAGACTGATCGAAGGATCATCTATCGAACACAAGCCTATCGAAGGATCCACATTTACCTCGAAGGATGATATCCTTCGAGGTTCATCTAAATCTTTCGAAGGTTTATCCTTCGAGCTCATCGAAGGATATAACCAATCCTTCGAATACTCATCCTTCGACACACACATCTTACAACCAATGTGCTAACTGTTTGGCCAAGTCAAACCGGAGGATGGTTGACTTGGTCAAACTTACATCGTACACACATTGTAACAAACTAAGACGTAACCCAGACTAACACAAGACATCGTTTTGTATCATGACGAAATACAGACAAAGTACAGACACAAGTGCACCAACAAACTCCCCCTTGGCTGTAGCTTTGTCTCGATCTTCGTGTCTTTAAGTCTCTAATGCCGAGTCGAACCGAGCTGAGTCGCGTCCACACAAAGTGCATCAACAAACTCCCCCTTGGACGCTACTCGTGATGGTTCGTCTTCTGTGTCTTTCATGTCGGAGGATCTTCAAAGTCTTCACACGTCGTAAGCAGAAAGTGTATCAACAAACTCCCCGTTTCATGTAGGAAGTGTGTTGACAAACTCCCCCTTAACATAAGCTCCCCCTTGAGTTATGCTCGTGAAAGTCTTGATCTTTACAAATTTCTAGATCCTTGTGGTGTTGATGATGGCCAGCAGCAACTCGATCATCTTCATCATTTGAGTGCCTTCACGTTGTGTCTTCATTCCGAAGCTTGTCATCGACCATGTTCTCCTTGCCTTTAGAATCTGCACATGCAAGAAATCTAAACGCGTAATGAGAACAACTGCCTGGAATATCATAAACAAACGACACACATGTGACCATTGTTCAAACAAACACCGTCCGACAGTTGGAAAGTTTAACAAATTTTATCAATTTTAGTTTTTAACTTTCAAAATTTGCAAATTTCGACCATTTATGAAGAATCAGTCGTTTCGGTTTTCAATCAGGTTTCAGGTAACGAAGACTCGAGATCCAACATCGTACGATCGAAAATAAAATAGAAATAAAATCTTTTTGGCTTTTATAAAGTTTATATTAAAACACACCTAAAATCTTTTTGGTATTTAGAATATTTCAAATGTAAAGACAGAAAGCAGTAAATAAATATATACAGAGATGCAGAAACTGAAAGCATTAAATAAATATTTACAGACATTCTTTTTGTGAGTTTCGAGGGTAAGAGAATCATATCAGTGTACGGTCATGCCAAAACGCTCTTGTTGTTCAATTAGTTAACATTAAGATAAGCATCCTATAACAATTATCGGTATTGTTGTCCACTTAAGCTCAACTTATCAGATGTAATCATGGCGAGGGGATACGTTAAGGTATGATTTATACTTACCGACCGGTGTTCATCCACATCACGACACATTCCCGTATCAAGGTATGCACGAGGGTTCATCTTACCGGTGAGTATACCGATTATCATCTGTTTGACCGTATATGATGTGAGATTCTCACTTATTTTGATTTGAAAACAAGCCCTATGTGATATAATCACTTATTGATGAGGAACTTGATTTTCAATGCATGAGGGCACAGGAGCAAGTCCGTGAACAGGTCAGTACTTTCGTACAGCAGAGAGACGAACTTGACTCCCGGATAAATGTGATATATTATCACTTATTTGTTTGGACATGTGATTGTTGATCACTTATTGAGGTCGTATGCAGTATGTACACGTATGTATGGTATCATGGAAGATCTAGACTTGCGTCCCCGTTATTTTTCGGTAAAAGATACAACCATGATACCCAGATGATAAGCAGCATAAAGACCGAATATCTCAGAACCTCGGCAATCTCTCAAGCGAAATTTCGGTACTAAGACCATATGCCAATGAATGGTTCCCACCTGGTCTTCAGTCGAATTAAGTTTATATCACCCTGCACACTTTAAAATGATTGTGAGCCTATCTATTCTCTTTTTATCGCCAGGAAACTCATTTTTGTTTTTCTATTGTTTTTGTGTTTTTGAAATTTTTTTAATGTTTTTGGATTTTCAAATTTTGGATTTTACTCCCCCTAAAATCAACAAACTAAGACAAATTTAAAAGACACAAAGATATTTACAAAAAAAATGATTTTCCGATGTTGGTTAATTCATGTTTTACCTCAATGCCGTTTACCAAAATTAAGTTTTAATCAGAAATGATTTAGCGAATTTTGGAAAAATCAGTTGGCATGTCGGTAAGCGGTGCGGACCATGACAACATTGTCTGGCCAAAGAGTGCTGAACGAGATAATAATTCACAAAGCAGCTTAAATATCGACAAGTATAGAAGAGATTAGAAATTTAAAACCGTATCCTGCAACTGCTCCGCGCATTGCAAGGAATCTGAGTGCTCTCCCAAACTGAATATCCACCCGGTGTGGATTTCAAAGACGATTTTGTAGCTACTTAGAAATCTCTTCACAGCAACAAGATCAGAAACCTCTGGGTCCGGCTGGTCTTCCACATTTCACCAGCGAAGGTCTTTGTCTTTCTCTTTTTGAGAAGTAGTGTGCGGTTGTTCAATCCATGCCAAGGCATCCGCACACCTGGTTGGTTTGTTCAACAAACACATTTTCTTCAATCACACCGTAAAGAAATGTACACTGCACGTTCATTTTGTCGATTGTGAACTTCAAGCGTGCTGCAGGTGCGTACTTTTCATTGGAATCTTTCCTGAGGACCCGATCAAAAACCATAAGAACCAAATTTGGCACATTTTTCAACTGGTCGAATTTTCCAACTTCATTCAACCACATTCTTTCACCATCATTCCTTCATCGGACAATTTTGTCTTCTTTTCTCCTCTCTCCATCAAAGGCAACAATTTCTTCTGACGCCTATCTTGTGCATGGACGATCCACTATCAACAATCTTACGACTATCGAAAGTTCCTCCTGGAATATCCTACACACTCACTTAACTTATCAGATTGAGAGGGGGACCCAAGCCTTTGTGGACTTGGGTCGTCCTTGATCATCAATGAAAGTGATTTCAATCACTTGATGATTAGGAAAAAGAACCTGTGGTGCTCCCCCTGATTGGATTACCTGCTTTTGCTTCCAAGCTGTTTGTCCTTTACCAGTATTTGAATTTATTGTTTTAGCATTTACTGGTTTTACAGTTTCAGATTTTGCTTGTACAGGTTTTTCTTCTTTGACCTCTGATTTTAAGGCCTTTTCAATTACCTTTTGATTCTTTTGTTTTAGCTTCTTTTCCCTTTCTTTCAAGACACGTGGGTCTTGTTTCGGGGAAACTGATCGTTTTCGGTAATCGATTTCTTGGGGAGCACTTGTTTTTGACTTCAGCTTTTGCACGTGTGGGCAATATCTTACAATATGCCCAACTGTCCCACATTCAAAACATGTTCTCCGCTCTACAAACTTCGGAGAAACACGTTGATGACCAGACGGAGAACCAGACCATGAACTTTGTGATCTAGACGTACTTGGACCTAAATCACATCCGTTGGTGTGTTGGGTGTAATTATTCTGATCATTTCGTTTTAAAATTCGAACTTGTTTTATAAAATCAATGTTAGATTTATCCTGAAATGTTTCAAGTTTGTCTGAACCTGTGGATCCAACAAAGTTCATTTTCGGTTCTCGTTTCTTAACAGGAGCTCTTTTGTTTTGCACCTTTTGTTGTTGAACCTTTGGTTGTTCAGTCTTAGGCTGCTGAACTTTAGGTGCTTGAACATTCTTGTTCTGAGCCTTCTTTCCCTGTACCTTACCCTTTCCGGAGTTGACTTGTTGTTTTCGCTCAATTGGTAGTTTTTGGTTTCCGTATTGTTTTCTAACTTGTTCACACGGAACTGGATCACATTGAGTGACGGTAACTTTGCCACTTTTGTTCCCCAAAAACTTATCAGTGCATCCTTCAAAAATTTGCTCAATTAAATCTTGATTTACATTTTTAATTGGAAAATCTTTGTTAGAGTAGATTTTGCTATCTCCTTTGAGCGTGTACAACAAGTTATTCTCTTCACTGCTAGATACAAGGGACTCCATTGCTTTTGGCATTTCAGTCTTACTCGGTTTCACTGGTGGATCACACAGGATGTGATTCTCGATTGGAATATCTGTTGTAACCGAGTTAGACTGTTGTTTCACAATTTCTTCAGATTCATCATCCGAAGAATCAGCATCCTCAACAATGGGAGGACTTTGTTCCTTAACACACGATGAATCTGTCACACTCTCAGATTCTGATTGACCCGAGGATGATGTACCAGTTGTGAACCCAAGGCCTGCTGCAAAGTCATCTAGACCGAGTGGCACAGTAGGTTCAAAACGGGGCATATCCTCGTCATCAGGCAATTTGGAGTAATTGTGATTCATTGGGGGAGGACATGATTTGAATCCAATACCAATACTTTTTGCATTCCCCTTTTTCTTTTGAACGTCAATGATGTGATCCAATACATAGCGGGAATTGGAATAGCTTTCCAGTTTCTGCTTAATTGTCTCACATTCACATCGAGCTGTTGCCAACTCTACCATTTGCTTTTCAATTGTGTCAATAAGGTTATTGTTAGCATGTTGTTTTCGTAAAACAGCCTTTTGTAATTCTGAAACATCATGTCTTAATGACGCAATTGTTGCTTTAAATTCCTTTTCATTTCTGGTTAAAAACAAGTTAGCTTCAGTTGCTTTAGAAAGATCTACAATCAATTCTTGATTGTGTTTGTGTGTGATTTCATATTTCTCTTGCAAAGCCTCATGTTTGCTTTGCAATTCACAACACTCATCATTCAATGAAACATGTTTGTCTTGCAAGTCAAACAAACTAGCTTGTAAAGCATCATGTTTGCCTTGCAACTCAGACATGCTTGCCTCTAAATCAGCACATTTAACATTTAAACTATCACAGTTATCACAACTAGCTACAGTGGGTTCATCGATACATACCTGACCTGATGAACTGTCGACATTCGCCATAAAGGCTGAATGGAGAGAAGACGAAGAGTAAGCAGCTTGATCCACCAAATTAGATCTTCTTTCAGTTCCTGCTGCAGCTTCTTCCAAAAGCTCATCAATATCTGCATCGACTGACGCACTTGATGTCTCATCCACATGATCATTCCCTGAAGTGGAGGATTCTTCATCTGAGCTTCCACTATAACCAGAAGAGTCTTCATCCTCAGAAGAGTCACCACCATTGGCGGAAGATTCTCCACCACTGGCGTGATTTAAAACCTTTACGACTTCAGCAAAACATGCTGTTCCATCTGGAGCATCATTTCCAAACTGAAGCGACCAATCGCAACCTTCATCTACTTGAACCACAAGTGCCTGGTTGGCATTAGATGGTCCTGCTTGACTTTGGTTGTTGACAGGAATCATCGTACGAACATTGTTCCTGTTCTGGTTCTGCTGGTTGCCTTGATTTCTGAAAGGATTTTGGTTTCCATGCTGAGCTGGTCTTGTGCATTCCCTTTTGAAATGACCCCGTTCACCACAGTTAAAGCACGTTACAGCTTGCTTGTCGAACCCATACTTGGTGTCTTTCTTACTTTCCAAGTTGGTTCTCCCCGTCCTTTCCATAAACTCCTTTGCTCTTCGAATTGCACTAGCAAGAGCCCATTTGATATCCATCATTTCAAACTCTTCTTTATCCACTTGCTGATAATCTTCATTGGTTAGATTGATATTCCCAATCTGACCTGCAACTAATCCACAATAAGCACTAACCAAGGTGTTCAACATCTCCATATGCTCCTTGGCTACTTCGACACTGACTTTTGAAAAGTTGGAAGTGTCTAATCTGACTGTGTTCGGATTGGAGGTGGCTTGAAAGTTTGAGGAGCTTCCATAAAACCCTTGCTGTAGTGGTTGTTGCTGCTGAGCTATCGGTTGCACATTCGGTCTTGAAAACATCGTGTAAGCTGAAGGATCAAACTGATCTGTTGTTGAAGGTCCGGTGTTTGAGATGAAGGCTGTTTGAAGCTTCGCATGTTGAGAGGCCGGTTTTTCTCCACTGATACCTCCTGCAATCCCAAAGTACATCTCTGGATTTTGAGGAGTTAGTGTTCTTTTTGCCTTAAGCTTTTCTTCTACATCCTTGTTCTCCAATTTTTGAATTAACTCATAAACGTTGATTGTGTCTAGAACACCATTTTCTTTGAGAATTTCAAGATAACTGCTCCACTTTGCTGGTAAGCTATCAGCGAATCTCTTCACCATTTCTTGTGGAGTGGCAGTGACTCTAAAACCAAACATCTCGCTCAACAAGTGATGGAACCTTGTAGATAACTCTGCCAAAGTCTCATTCTCCATACACGTGAAACCTTCAAACTCTTTCTTCAGTAATTCTTGCTTGATCTTTCTAGATTGAGCATTTCCTTCACATCGTAACGTGAGCATATCCCACAAGCTTTTAGTAGTCGTGCAGTAAACAAACTGGTGGTAAATGTCTTTGTGAAGAGCTTGTGTGAGAATCATGAAAGCTTTCTTTTCTAACTCAAATATCTTCTTATCATCATCAGACATAGTGCTGTAAGTTTCTGGATTAGATCCTGCAACTTCCAAATCATGGTCAAATGCGGTGAAGAAGCACATCCATAGATCTTGACCTTGCCCCTGAACATAAGTTCTCAGCCTTTCTTTCCACCATCCCCAATCATTGATGTGATTTAGCTTTGGCGGTTTTGTGCTTGTACCAGTTTCACTGTCGTTCTGCATCATAGATTGAATGCTGTTGCTTTGATTTGTGACCAATGCCCATTGATTTGCAGTTATCATTGCAGCTTGAGGTGGGGCAATAGCCTGCATCCATGCTTTGCTGAAATCTGACGCAGATTGCGTAGCTGATGATTGCGTAGCTGATGATTGTGGAGTCAAAGATGTTAGAGTCCACGCGGTTGGATCCCACTGACCGTTTGTTCCCATTTTATAAAAATTAATATATTAAGTGAAAATAGATTTAAAATTTGAAAAACAAGTTTTCCTTTTTAAAAAATTTAATTTTCACAAACTATGTTAATGTTTCGAAAGATAACAACCAGCCGAAGGATCCTTGATCGAAAGACCTGAAACACACAAACTTGTTAAACTTAAACAACCTGGGATCGAAAGATCAACACTTGTTCGAAGGATCAACAGTGTTCGAAAGAGCACTGTTGAGTTTCGAGCAATGATTTCGAAAGATTCTCCAAACGAAGGATCCTTATCTTTCGAAAGAGAACAGTAGACCGAAAGATGTATGCTTCGAAATGATTCCTTGGTTCGAAGGATGATTATCTGTCGAACCTCCACTGATCGAAAGATGATCTTTCGACTTCGAAGGATATCTTTCGAACTGCTCTGACACAGTTGACAAAGAGTGACAGGTTGGTGAAAAAGGTGATGGGTTGGTAGAAACTTTCGGCAGAAGGTATGTTCAGACCATACTTTCTGCCAAAGCAGATTTTGAACCAATAAAATATTATAAACTTATCCAGAAAACCGGTCACCGGAGAAGCCGGAATATTGGCCGGAAATTACCAAAACACCTCAAAAACAAGTTTTTTTAAGTTACCCAACCCGTTCCTTAACACACCCGGTTAGTTTAGAACACGTTTTAACGTAAAGATAAGCGAGAAAAACAGTAAAAACGGCTGCAAAAACCAAGTGAGTTTTGTCCAAACACTCCAAGAGCTTGTATAAAACTCGGTTTTTAACAAGGAAAAGAGCCACGGCTCTGATACCACTTGTAGGTCCCTCGGAGGTTGAGGTCAAACCTATTCCTTGTTATATCTAACACACTAGCAAGTGCGGAATCCAAGCTAGCATGCAAACCGGAGTTTATATGAGAACATAGATACACGACACACAAAGTTCACCGTTTAACACCACTGTATTAAAACGAATGAAGAGTTCGGTTACAAGCACAAGGTTTACAAATGTATTCTGCAAACTCTCTCTAACTCTCGTGTGTGTGTGTTTTTGCTCTAAGTGTTCTACCTCTTTTCTGCCCTCTTGTGTGTCTGCTCTGAAATGAACACAACACATGAGTATTTATACTCAACACAGCACGTCTGGTCGAAGGATCAGATAGACTGATCGAAGGATCATCTATCGAACACAAGCCTATCGAAGGATCCACATTTACCTCGAAGGATGATATCCTTCGAGGTTCATCTAAATCTTTCGAAGGTTTATCCTTCGAGCTCATCGAAGGATATAACCAATCCTTCGAATACTCATCCTTCGACACACACATCTTACAACCAATGTGCTAACTGTTTGGCCAAGTCAAACCGGAGGATGGTTGACTTGGTCAAACTTACATCGTACACACATTGTAACAAACTAAGACATAACCCAGACTAACACAAGACATCGTTTTGTATCATGACGAAATACAGACAAAGTACAGACACAAGTGCACCAACAAACTCCCCCTTGGCTGTAGCTTTGTCTCGATCTTCGTGTCTTTAAGTCTCTAATGCCGAGTCGAACCGAGCTGAGTCACGTCCACACAAAGTGCATCAACAGTTTTCCATTTGGTAATTGCCTCGATTTTTGTTGGATCTACATGAATTCCTTCATGATTGACTAGGTGTCCAAGGAATTGTACCTGTTCTAACCAAAATTCGCATTTTGAAAACTTAGCATAAAGCTTTTCCTTTCTTAACAAACTTAAAAGTGCGTGCAAATGCTTTGCATGATCCTCTTTACTCTTAGAGTAAATTAGAATATCATCTATGAATACGATTATGAATTTATCCAAATATGGCTTACATATTCGGTTCATCATGTCCATAAATACAGCTGGGGCATTGGTTAAACCAAATGGCATGACAGTAAATTCATAATGACCATACCTCGTTCTAAATGCAGTTTTAGGAATGTCCTCTTCCTGTACCTTTAATTGATGATATCCTGACCTTAAATCGATCTTAGAGAAAAATCGAGCTCCTTGCAGTTGATCAAACAAATCATCGATTCTTGGTAATGGGTACCGATTCTTAATCGTGACTTTGTTTAATTCACGGTAGTCAATGCACATACGCATTGATCCGTCCTTCTTTTTAACAAACAGTATCGGCGCTCCCCATGGCGACGAACTTGGTTGTATAAATCCTTTTTCTAACAATTCGTCTAGTTGTTTCTTCAATTCTTGCATTTCTGCAGGTGCCAAACGGTAAGGTGCTTTGGCAATTGGTGATGTTCCTGGTAATAGGTGAATTCTGAATTCAACTTCTCTGTCTGGAGGTAGTCCTGGTAATTCTTCTTGAAATACATCTGAAAACTGAGATACTACTGGAATATCTTTTAGTTCTTTCCCTTTAGTGTTAGTGATTATAGAAATCAAATACACTATAGAACCTTTTCTCATACAACTTGCAGTTTTCATTGCAGAAATGAATTTAGTAGATCTAAAGGGCTTATCTCCTTTAATTGTGATCGTTTTACCTTTTGGTGATTTTACTTGGATTAACTTTTGATCACATAAAATATTGGCTTTATTGGCTATTAACCAATCCATTCCTAAAACAACATCAAATCCTACCAGATTCATAGGATATAGATTTGCACTAAATTTCTGATTTAAAATTTATATGCTTGCTCCCTGCAAGATTTCAGAAATTCTAATAGTTTCTCCATTAGCTGTCTCTACTACGCATTCTAGTGGTAGTTTAGTTAATGACTGATTTAGAAATTTGCAAAATGATGTATTAATAAAACTTTGGTTTGCACCAGAGTCAAATAATACTTTAGCAAAAACATCATTAACTAAAAACGTACCAGCTATAACGTCTGGGATCATCTTGGCTTCTTCTGCAGTCAGAACAAATGCTCTAGCATTTTTAGTATTCTTGTTGTTTGCAGCTGGAGCCAATTTCGGATAATTTGGCCTAATATGACCTTTTTCTCCACAGTTGTAGCATAATCCATTACTGGTTTTCTTCCTACAACTTTCTTCCTTGTGTCCTGGCATCTTGCAATAATTACAGAGAGTGGAGCATTTTCCCGAATGCTTTTTCTTGCAGACCTTGCAGTATGTTGCAGAGGTAGAACCCATATTCTTATGATTATAATTTCCAGAACGGAATTCCTGTGTAAGCCTTTGGGTTAAGTTCCTCTTCTGATCTTCTTCTCTAGTACGGACTAACTCATCAGTCAATGTATTTGCTAGCTCTACAACTTCTTCTATAGTTTGAGGTCTAGCTGCTTTGACTACATGTCTAATTTCCCCAAATATAACGAGAAATTAACACTGGTTCTGGTGAAGCAAGAGTTGGCACTATCCTAGCATATTCGAAAAATAGCTTTGTGTACCCTTTGCTATCTACACCAGTCATCCTAAGATTTAGGAATTTGTTTGCTATCTGTTCTTTTTCATTGGGTGGGCAGAATTTCCTTTCTACCTTGTTTTTAAATTCTTCCCATTCCATATTATAGGTTTGATCACTTCCTCTTGTCTGGAGGATAGTGTTCCACCATTCTAGTGCTGCATTCTTAAACAGATTAGAAGCAAACAATATATTATCTTCTTCAGCACACTTACTTATCCTTAAGACTGCCTCAGTCTTTTCTATCCAGCGTAAGGTTGCAATGGCCCCTTCATTGCCCGAGAATTCCATTGGTTTACAAGACCAGAATTCTTTATAAGAACAACCGTTAGGCACGATTCTTCTTCTTTTAGGAATAGGCATTTGAAGTACATGTCCATTGTTCACATTGTTTTCTGGTTCAAGTGGTCGCTTACTGCTATGCCTACTTTTATTATCAGCATCCTTAACAGTTTGAAGAATAAATGGCATTGCATCTATTATTCCTTGTGCTACAATGTGTTGGATAGCACTATTATCCATCTGGTTCCCATTGTTATTGTTGTTCGGGTTCCCATTATTCAGATTATCATCATTCTGAATATTATCATTCTGGATTTCCGGGTTATTATCCAAATTGACTTGATTTTCTTGGTCGGCCATCTGAATTTTAAACAAGTATCCCATATTAATATTACAATTAATTTTTCAATATAGTTAATCACATGACACGCATTTTCACCAAAAGCGTCGATCATTGCGACTATACTCTTTTCATATACTATGCGTCTATTACACATTAGTACAGAAATAAAATTACAATACCAACAGAAATAAAATAGTAATATGCATCCGTACACACATATTTTTATTTTATTTTTTTTATTTTTATTACTACCACTTCCTCCATTCTAACATTCAAGGATATGGATTTATCCAAAAATCCATATTGCGCTCATCGTATTTCCATACGAGACGCTCTCCCACCTGACGCATCCTCTCACTGCTCTCTAAAATTTCCTCCCCGAAAGTCCTAAGTTCTTGAACGTTTTCTGCACTCATTGGGGGTGCAGGTTCTCGGACTGGGTTTGGAATCTGGGGTGCATTTTCCTGATATGGGGGTGACATTTCCTGAAATTGGTAAGGATCCTCTAATATTTCCCTAATATAGTCATTTTGATAATAGGGATCTAAAGGGTCCATACCTGGGTAAGCTCCTATGTTCTGTATGGGTGGATAATCCTGGATAGGGTAACGTTGCACAAAGTCTCTATTGTCGTCCCACCAGGGGTCATAATTCGGGTCTATGGGGTTTGGTGCAGGCACTCTAGGGATTTCTTCTGGGTTAAAGTTGTACATTTCTTCTTGGTTTTCCTGATTTTCTATTTCCATGGGCTGTTCTGGGTTTTGTGGTTGTGGGGCTACTAATTGTTCCAGACTTGGGTCAGCAGCGGTTGTAGCTAAGATATGGAAATTTGCTAAGCTTCTATTAAGTATTTCTTGAGTTTGGGCATCTGTCTCTTTCTTAATAGCTGCTAAAGCCCTTTGCTGTTGCAATTTCCTCATTCTTTTTCTACGAGCAAAAGCTTCTTTACTGAACCATCCTCGTTTCTTAGTAGGAAATGGTTCTTCAGATTTAGCTCTAAAAGCAAATATCCCGTCTTCCTGATCAGTAACATACCCTGAGAGGGCAGGCTGTGATGATGTACCTTCACTCTTAGGTGAATCAGCTAACTGACGATTCACGTCTGATGGCCCTTGATCACTCATACTGAAAACTAACAGATAGTCAAATAACACATAACACATAATTACAGTTGTGCATATATTTCCTTATTTTATTTCCTAACATTAATTCAAAATTTAAGTGTCAGCAGAACACTTCTTTGGCTCAGACCAGTGGCTAGGCTCTGATACCACCTTCTGTCACAACCCCCGATCCCTGTTCCCCGGGAACGGGCGGACGTGATCACAGAGTTTGGTGGTATCAGGTTTTATTTAATCTCGCAGCGGAATTTACATCAGGACCGTAGTTAGGAAATGTTTATCAGAGTAAAACCACCTTCTTTTATATTAATAATAACATGGGCAAAACCCAAGTTTCTTATTACAATACATTATAGGGACAAACCCTATTTTATTGAATTTAAAACATCGTTTATTAGGTAACTTTTATAGCCACATTTTCCCAAGCCTTCAGTGCTCTCCAGCTGGCTTTTTACTAATTGGCTTTCACATTGGGTTACCTGAAACATGTTTTAAAAATATTTGTTAGCGGGAAATACTGGTGAGTGAATCCCAGTTTAATCAAGTTTAAAGTCACAGTGAACAGTATTGAGAGTGATCACTTTGTTTATGTCTACACAATTACTCCATTTGGTACTATCAATCCTGACTTGTGGGTCATATTACCCATTGGCTAACTCATTGTCCAATGGTAACGTATTGTCATCCCGACTTACTACTCGCAAGTAGTACAAATTTTGTATACAAAACCTCAACATACCGGCAGTAACTGAATAACTACAAAGACTCAATTACTGCTAATTTCATAGTAAAACATTTAAGGTTTGGTAAAACATTACCAAAAACATTAACAAAAAGAGGATAACTCACATTGATGTCTTAGGCTTTTCGTAAGGGTTTCCTGGGTATAATCTATAATTTATACAAATGTACATTGGTTAGTATCATAACCCTTTTAAATTATTAATAATACCCTCCCCGAGACGGCATTCCAACAACTACGTCGGGCAGAACCACGACAGTTGTTACGGAACCCTAAATCAATCGGGCAGCGTAACTATTATGAAATTGGGGTTATAATACTTACAACGGAGCAGAACCTCGCTAATTAGGGGTATAGTACCCGACTATAATGCCTCTAATTCAGAAATTGAGATTGAGAAATGAAAAGTGAGCGACGGAAAACGAAGTCTGATGGCCTTCTTATATAGTCGTGTAATCTGGTCCTCACGCGGCCCGCGTAAGATAAGGCTAAGCCTTACGCGGCCCGCGTCAACACGCGGTCAAACTATAGCTTAGCTGAGTCGTTGAGTAGGTCCGCCACGATGTCGACACGTGTCGGCATCTGGTGCATCCGCGTTTCATGAGTCCGCGCGGCCCGCATGAACTAATCATAACCCTTACGCGGCTCGCATGAACTAAAGAAGTCAGCGGAGTCCAAATCTGGTCTTAATACGGCCCGCGTAAGCTTGAGGTGGGATCCTACGCGGCCCGCCTCAGCTCAAATTTCAGATTTTTATTTTATTTTTATAAACTATAACATAATATGGGCTCGGTTTTCACATACGGGGTGTAATATAAGACATATTAGGATATTCCAAAATATATAAGAGTGTCAGACATATTATAAGGGTGTTGGTTTTACCGAGGGTTGTTACACACGCCCGGCTTTAAACTCCCGCCCCTTGGGCCACGCCCAAACCCAAGCCCACCCGGGGTGGTGGCTTGGGCGTTTTCAGCCAACCCACGTCCCAACCCCCGCCCCATACCCCACAGTCTTACAATTTAGATGCAAACTAGAATTAAGTTTCCCCGCGCTACGGCGGGGGCATAAAACTATACCAAATAGTACTAATGTCACACTATCGCCACACTGAGTCGATCCAGGACACGCGCGTTGCGAAAAACTTATCAAACATAAAAACATAAAACATTGAACCACACATGCACGTTGGGTTATGTTAACTCGCATAATTCTGAACGAAACAAACAAAAACGTTGAACCACACACGCACGTTGCGTTGTCTTAACTCGCAAAATTTAGAACGAAACATAATACGAAAATTTGCGAAAGATGAAAAGTATAAGAAACCAAAGCTAAAGGTAAAAATTTTGTGAGGTTAAATTGACGATAATGAAAAGTTTTGAGTGAAAATTGAAAAAGAAATTTATGTGGGTTAAAATTGGAAAATATAAAAAGCTTTTGGGTTAAAGTTAAAAAATCATTTTTTTTTTTTGAAAAACCCTCAAAGCATGAGGTATAACACCCTATGCACAAAAATGTTGCTTATTTATAGTTTTATAATTTATAATGGTTCCAATCTCGCAACATATAATTGGGGCTGGAGTTGGATGGAGCGATGGATTGCTGTTCGACCATGGGAAAGCCGGGCTCTAGAGCTCGAGTAGTGCCAAAAGCTACCTTAGCACGTGCATTTCATATTTTTTGATTTGTGATGTTGACATTTGAATAAGTATAGTGATTCCTTGTTTAATAAAATGTGGTATGATTATTTTCTAAAGAATTTGCCGTGGGAACTAACGGAAGCCACACAGGTTGCGTATTACAGGAAAGAAAACCCGACGTATTCTAAAGATTGCCCCTGTTTGTTATTTTGTTATTTAAATGATGTTTCCTTTCTTTATAATCATTTTTAATTAAACCTTAAAAAATGTATAATCATTAATAAAATGTGGTATGCAAGGTTTTCTAAAAACCATCCGTGTTTTTACACGGGTTTTACTACAAGTGTAAGTTATAGCACACTCATAATGTTTTAATAACTTATAGTTACGCTCGATAAATGTTATGAACGTTTTATAACTATTGTTTTACCATTTAGGAATCCCAATCCTTATTGAGATATTTGACAAAAAAAAGTTTGTTTATAAATATGCTATAACATTTTTCTAAATGGATGTTACATTCATATATATTACGATTATCATATCGGGTTATGCCACCTTTGACACCCCACATTAGAACTACAACGCATACGTCATATCCTCCACAAGTAGAACACCATACCATCATTTCTTTGAATCATCACATGTAAATCGAAAGGGATATCACAAATCCGTATCTTACATAAGCTTTGAATCCATATTCAAGTGGGAGCGGTGGCGAAGCTTGAACGAAAAAAACAGCGGAGGCTGGACTCTCAAAATCCAAATCAATGGAGGTTGGACTCTTAAAAATCCAATATTTAACACTATGAGCGAAAAATCAGGAGGGGTCAAGGCACCCCTGGGCCATAAGAGAGTTGTGCCCCTGAGTGGGAACACATGTTGTTAGCGTTGGTTGATACGCTTAAAATTATGGAGTTGATATCCCGTGCAATGGATAAATAGTGTAGCAGAGGGTTGTGGAGGGATGGCAATGCCATTGCGGTTAAATATTTACATTCATTAAGATCATGGAGTGCGGTTTCACTTTCCACACCCCATAAAACAACCACATACACGCTACATCATCTCTACACAAATTCCACATATAAGGGATGTTGTGTTCCAGTTTCAACGTGAGTGGAAATCGGCATATGTCTACATCTTATTATTCCACACCAGTAACCTTGATTCCACATCCTTTTCCCCACCTCTTCCACACATGTGGAACTCTCCACGAGTCGACACCCCACACCATGGAAAGAGAGGGGGAATTTGTGGTTTTTAAACAAAGAAAGATTATAGAAGTGTAAATAACATTTATCCTCACTTTTCTCCTAATATGAATCACAAGTCTTTTTTTCCTATAATTTAGGTAGGTATTACAAACATCATAATATAGTACTGACACCGTTTTAGTTCCTTAACAACCTTAAACAATATTTATTAAGGTATCATACCATGTATTTTTATCACAATATACGTTTTGTACTTTTATTTACTTCGAAATAGAGCTAGCAATAGGTAACATGTATAAGACATGATTAGACCTGTTTACTGAAAAATACACCATGTGATTTTTCATTTTTTTTAAAATAATTAAAGTTAGAAGGTTATGATCCATCATTTCTCCTTCTTGGTACATAAAACATACAACTATGTTATTAAACATTGGATATAAAGTAGTTAAACAAGTTGTATTCATGTTTAAAACCTATATTGTTTGCGTCGTCAAATAGCTGTTAAACATACTAAGACACGATTTACCAGCCATAATTCGAAACAAATTAATAAATTAACTTTACAATAAGAAGGTGACCCGAAATACGATTATGGGTCAAGGTGTTCACAACCCAGGCCCAATTAGGGTTTCATCTTATTACTAAGTTGAATATACTAATAACTCAGCCGCTGTCTTCCTCCCTGCTGCAGTTAGGGTTTATACCGAAGGTAAACATCTTCTTCATCTTCTCTTAAGTCTTAACCGTTCAATCAGATCTAGTGGGTGTTTGGCTTTCCTTTTTTTATCAACTTCTGACTTATTTTTGAAGGAAAAGGACTTTTAGAAGTGTTTGGCTTTCCGTTTTTCATGGCAAAAGTCCTTTTAAGTTTCCAGAAGTCAGGATTTCTGACTTTTTTTTTGCAAAAGTCCTTTTCAAGAAGTTGAAAAGAAGGAAAGCCAAACATGCCCCTACACGCTTCATTGTTCGTTAATTTCAAACACATGATGTTACAATTTGAACTTTGTTCGTTTGTTTCATCTATAGTTAGCTCGTTTTCGTTATTAAAATTGAAATAGATCTTTCAATGTTCATGTTTTATGTTTAATTAGCTCATTGACGATGAAATTGATAGTTTGTTCTTTTGTTTTTGTCTGCAGAAGTGAAGTTTCACTAAGGAAAACCTAACAAAAATGAGGTACGTGTTTAGATTCAGTCATTTTAATTGTAATTAGCTTGTTTTTAATTTTTTTCTTTAGGTTTTATGAGATACGTGATGAACAGTTTTCTGATTTGTATGCGTATTGTTTGAGTTTAGGTTTTAGTTTAAACATGAATCTGTTAAAAATGTGATATTTGAATGATTTTAATACATTGTGTTATAAGTAAAAATGTGATATTTGAATGAAATTATTACATTGTACAATCTGTAAAAATGATATTTAATTGAATTTAATACATTGTGTAATATGTAAAAATGTGATATTGAGTAAAATTTGATTCATTGTGAAAACCTTAAAAAGATTGTGATGTTTGAGTGAAATTTAGTACATTGTAGAATCTGTAAAAATGTGATATTTGAATGAATTTGATTCATTGTGGAAACCGTAAAAAATTGTGATGTTTGAGTGAAATTTAGTACATTGTGGAATCTATAAAAAATGTGATATTTGAATGAGTTTGATACATTGTAGAATCTGGAATCTGTTATATGACAATTTCATGTAAACAAGATACGTATGTATCACTGTTCATCAAACTACGCCTTTTGAATTGTTTGTTTTGTTATAACCTCATGGAATTTGGTTTGATTTTGCAAAGATGGATTTTAATCAGGAGATTGATGTTAAGTTTGTTAAATTTTGAAAGACTTTTTGGATTTCTAGTTTAACTGTGGTGTTTACATGATCACTTATTTCTTTGATTATTATTTGATTTTCGCAGTAAGCTTCAGAGTGAAGCCCTGCGTGAGGCCATTACTCAAATTACCACCGATGCCAAAGAAAAGAAGCGCAACTTTACCGAGACTATCGAGCTCCAGATTGGACTCAAGAACTATGACCCACAAAAGGACAAGCGTTTCAGTGGCACCGTGAAATTGCCTCACATTCCTCGTCCCAAATTGAAAGTTTGCATGCTTGGAGATGCTCAGCATGTGGAAGAGGTAAATTCTTGTTATTTTCTTATAACTTTTTGACGGAAGTTATGATATACAAATTGCTAAGCGATCATGTTTGTGGATGATTACAGGCCCAAAAGATTGGTCTTGAATACATGGATGTTGAAGGTCTCAAGAAGCTCAACAAGAACAAAAAGCTCGTGAAGAAGCTTGCCAAGAAACACCAGGCTTTTTTGGCTTCTGAATCTGTTATCAAGCAGATTCCTCGTTTGTTGGGTCCTGGTCTAAACAAGGCCGGTAAGTGTATGAGTGTATTGTTTGGCATGGAGCTTTTAGGAGCTTCTAGCTTTAAGCTATTAAGAAAAAACTCCTACTCAATAAAAAGCCTTGTTTGGTTGAAGGAGCTTGAAGCTTTTAGGTTAGGAGCTTGAAGCTTTTGGTTGAATGCTCCTACTAGTAGCGTTTAGAAGGAGCTACAAGCTTTTAGAGAAAAATGACTATTTTAACCTCTAAAGATAATGAACTTTTTAATGCACAAACTTTTTAAATTTTTAGTTATGTCCATTTTGGTCATTTTATACATTTTATTAAAAGCTCCGGCTACTCTTCCAAACGTTAAATGTATCTAAAAAGCTACAGCTTCCACTAGCTTCCAGCCACTAGCTACTTTTGCCAAACATACCCTATATGTTGAAAAAAGTCTTCACATTCTTTGATTAAAATTGGGTTTTTTTTAATAAGTTTAGATTTTTAAACTCTAAATGGTTTTGTATATGGCAATGCAGGTAAATTCCCGACACTTGTTTCCCACCAGGAATCCCTCGAGGCTAAGGTGAATGAAACCAAGGCAACTGTCAAGTTTCAACTGAAAAAGGTGTTGTGCATGGGAGTTGCTGTCGGGAACTGCAGCATGGAGGAGAAACAGATTTTTCAAAATGTTCAGATGAGCGTTAATTTTCTTGTTTCGTTGTTGAAGAAAAACTGGCAGAATGTGAGTTAAATTCTTCATAGTCAAATCTTTTAGCAACCAAGTATATGTTAAAACATTGATCAAATCTGGTTCCATTTCTTATAATCTTATTTATTGATTGCAGGTCCGATGTTTGTACTTGAAGACGACAATGGGAAAGCCGGTTCGCATCTTTTAGGTGTTTAACTTTGTTTTTGGTTGAGCCAGTTGTTGGAAGCATTTCCATTTAATGGGTGCTATTGTTTTGACTTTTTGGATGTTTGTTTTCTTATTGTATTAGATGCTGCTATGAACATTATGGTTAATGGTTACAGACCATTTATTTTTATTTCTATATGTTTCAACCATTTATCCGTTATCTCAGGTTTATACATTTTGTGCATCAAAAGGTATAGTTACACTTAAGCAACGGTTAATCGTGACATGGACCTAAAGACGGTTTGCTAAGTTATGGGTTTACATTCATATGGCCGCTATTTACCAAAAAAAAATGTCGATTTTAATCTCAAATTAGGTTATAAACTTTGGTGTTCATTTGTGTTTGTTTACATTTGATTGTGTTTTTCTAAACATTGTTTGTGTTTGTTTATGTTCATTAACTTTCGTTTGTGTTCGTCAAAAGGCTTTTAGCTGATGATATTGGTGAATTCTTCTCAACCAAGTGGTGAGGTACCCATTGTGGGTATTTAGGTGGATTTATGTGGTATAGATTCAGCCATTCAGGGATTGTGTGTGTCTATGTTCTAAAAACATGTCTGTTTGTAGAGGTGCACAAAAAAATCGGATCCTGGTAATTATAAAAATGGGTTTTTTAAACCCGACTCTACCTGTAGGATAGGGAACGGGTATGCATATTCTGTTCAATACCCGAACCCGAGTTTATTCGTACCCGGGTTTTCAGCATGCAGTTCCCATAAAACTTGTGCCCGGGTTTTCCTAATACCCGGACCCATTGTGTACAACAACCTTTTTTGAACGTTTAGAGCTTGTGTGAGGCTTTTTTGGGCAGATTTCAAGGCATACAATATAATATAAATAAAGGTTTCCATTATATTTCTATGTTTTATGCAAAAAAAATAATCGAAAACCCCGATCTATACCCAAACCACCCGACCAATACCTGAACCCTACCTGATCGAAAGCCGAACCCTACCCGGACCCAGAAATAGGGTATTCTAATACTCGGGTATTGAAAACCCGAACCCGGGTACACCAGAGTATAGATTTTCTAGCCAATACCCGGACCCGAACTGGGTATGGCCAATATCAGAAAAGTCAAAACCCGGTCATACCCGTACCCGAGTATATACCCGAACCCGGTTATTAAAAAAAACCAGTTTGTGCACCTCTATCTGTTTGTGCTTGTTTATAAAGATTATGAACAAACGCAAACAAACATGAACAACTTTTCATTCCTTAACAAACGGACTTGAGCACGAAGTTCATTTCAATTAATGTTCGTGAACCATTCATTTGTTCGATAAAAGCCAAATGAATGAACACGAATGGGGTCTCGTTCAGTTCGAAACCCTACTTTTATTATTGTTATGAGATTTTTCATAATTGTTTAAAAAATTAATTCTAATCGAATGATTATGGAACTTAAATATAACCAATGGGGTGGTGGTTCATTGGCAAAGGCAAAAGCCTTTAAACACTTTGAGAGGAGGAGGTCTTGGGTTCAAGTCACATAGACAACAGGGAATAAGAAATATGCCGTTCAAAAAAAAGGAACTTAAATATAATTTAGGTTAAAAACTTGTATTTGCTTTCCAAGTTTCACATATGTTATGCTTATATTGCTTAATTTAAAATATTACTTTTTGTATACAAAAAGAAATATGAGTGATTTTAAAAGAAAGTTGCATTTTTTCGTCCTTTATGTGTCAACGAAACTACAGGCGGTGTCCTTTAAGTTTAAAAAGTACATTGGTTGTCCTTTACGTTTGCATATGATTACAGCTTGTGTCCTTTTGACCTAATCTAGTTGAATTTTCTTGTTAAATGCAGTCATGTACTCATGTGTCACTCACCGGAAGTCTAGGGACCAATGTGCAATATTCTCAGAAACTATTCTCTCTCTCTCTCACTCTCTCTCTTTCTCTCTCTCCTGCACAACTACACCTTCACCACAACACCACCACCCTCACCTAGCTTCATCTTTCGATACATGAGGATGGCTCCTATTCTCAAGGGCCCCGTCGTCTTTTCACCGCAAATCTCGCCCAAATCTCTGCATGCCGCTCTGCAAAATGAGCTTAGTAGTGATGGCAAGACGGTCCTCGACAAAGGTTTCACAATTGAGGTGAAGAAGCTTCAGGCGACCTCTCAGAATAGGATACGGGTTCAGAGGGAGCTTCAGATTCTGGCCGGGCTGATGCATAGGCATTTGTTGAGCTCATGGGTATAAGAATAGCTGTCGTTTGCCTCTATGATATTCCCGTCAATCGTCCTTCAAGCGATGAACAGAGAACAAGATGATTGTGTGGGCTCCAGTTTAGGTGTTGTGTTTAGGGGTGAGCATGGTGCGGTTCGGTTCGGTTATTACCTATAACCGAAACCATAACCGCACACTGCGGTTATCAAAAAATCATAACCGTTCGGTTTCGGTTAATGCGGTTTCGGTTATTCGGTTATTGCGGTTAATGCGGTTTCGGTTCGGTTATAGGTCGGTTATTTTCATTGTTTCTAATGTTGGGACTTTAAATGGGCCAATAAGGTTGGGTCATGGTTAGTGTAAAATGTAATGGGCCAATAAGGTTGGGTCATGGTTAAAAGTTAAAACATTCAAATACTTCACCAAAGATACATATAGATTAGGCCATGGTTAAGCATTTAAATACAAACTTAAAGACTTATGGTGCTTCGGATTTGGCTATGTTTAAAATATTCGGTTCGGTTCGGTTATTTGCGGTTATGAAAATAAGAATAACCATAACCGAACCGCAAAAATCGGTTATTAAAAATATAAATAACCAACCCTTCGGTTATTTCGGTTATCGGTTATTTCGGTTCGGTTTTTTCGGTTATTTCGGTTACGGTTCGGTTAATGCGGTTGTATGCTCACCCCTAGTTGTGTTGATTCCGAGATTACCGAAAATTTAGTTGGGATGCCAGGATGTTTGAACAGAGAACAAGATGATTGTGAGGATGATTTTTTTGCTTAAATTAAATGGAGGTGCCTGTGGGAATGATAGTGGTGGTGGTGATAGCAGTGGAGGTGGGGTGGGGGTGTTGTGGTGGTGGAGGTGTTGTTGTGCATGAGAGAGAGAAAGAGAATAGTTTTTGAAAATGTAACAGCTCAGCGTCACCGCATCATGATATTGTTCGCTATGGCCGGGACGAAACGCCATCGCCTTATGGATTTAAAACGCTTCATGATGGTGAAGGAATCAAGCCCATTATAAGAAAGCCGTCGTTCCTCTTCACACCCAA
The DNA here is from genome assembly GCA_030545235.1 of Helianthus tuberosus. NCBI lineage: Eukaryota > Viridiplantae > Streptophyta > Magnoliopsida > Asterales > Asteraceae > Helianthus > Helianthus tuberosus. The sequence continues at coordinate 33,702,326 of CM060354.1, read as the reverse complement.
TATGGGATGTTACAATCCACCCTCCTTACGGGGCCCAGCGTCCTCGTTGGCACACCAGTCCGGTCCCTGGCTCTGATACCATCTGTAACAGCCCAGCGTCACCGCACGATGATATTATCCGCAATGGCCGGGACGAACCCCCATCGCCTCACGGATTTAAAACGCGTCATGATGGTGAAAGTATCAAGCCCCTTATAATGAAGTCTTCGTTCCCCTTCACAACCAATATGGGATGTTACAATCCACCCTCCTTACGGGGCCCAGCGTCCTCGCTGGCACATCAGTCCGGTCCCTGGCTCTGATACCAGATGTAACAGCCCAGTGTCACCGCACCATGATATTGTCCGCTATGGCCGGGACGAACCACCATCGTCTCACGGATTTAAAACGCGTCATGATGAAGACATCGAGCCTCTTATAAGGAAGTTTTTGTTACCCTTCACAACCAATATGGGATGTTACAGAAAATATTGCACATTGGTCTCTAGACTTTCGGTGAGTGACACATGACTGACTGCATTTAACAAGAAAACTTAACTAGATTAGGTCAAAAGGATACCGACTGTAATCATGTGTAAACGTAAAGGACAATCAATGTACTCTTTAAACTTAAATGTCACCGCCTGTAGTTCCGTTGAAACGTAAATGACGAAACATGCAATTTTCTCTTATTTTAATGAATTAATGAAGAAACTTGTTTAGTACAAGGGAAAGCAATTATTTCTTTTGTAAGCTAGCAAGTATTGATATAAAATTCATACCGACCCCCTAAAGTGTTTGTGTTTGACCCAAAACCGTTATTTTGGCTAATGTGTTTGTGTTTGACTCAAAACCGTAAGTTAAATACTTAAATCTATATGTCTGTATCTATAAATTTCAAGTTAGGTTGGTGTTTTGTTTTGTAACTTGTCATGATATAAGAATCTTATTTTACTTAAAATAGAAACAACAATTTATCATATGAAACAATTTCAAGGATCGCAACTTGGTATGGTAGTGGGCAAATAATTTGCAATATTAAATTTAACAAATGAAGAAATTGCAAGCAAATTGGCAACCTTCGTTGAATAGAGAAATAACTATTAGTCATGCTTAAGAGCCACTTGTAGACACCCTTTTATAGCTCTTAAAAGCTCTCATATTTATTCTTTCTTTTTTTTTTCTTAACGGCGATATTTATTCTTTTTAGTTTACTAAAAAATCCAGTTCTTTTTTGTCTTTCATAAATTATTTACTATCTTCAACAGCCGGAACATTGTCGGTTATTTGTGACCACGTTTTTTTTTCTTTTTTTAAACCGCTACCAAATCAATCCCGATCACTTTTGGGGCACCTACCGGACAAACAGAGTACTCCGAGAGTAACCCGAGTGGTCCACCACCAATTATGGGGAAAACCCGGTAACCCACTCGCCCGTAGGCATGACGGTGAATTAACAGTAAAACTCGTTTGACTCAAGGATCGAACTCAGGTTTCCCTGAGTTTCCTATCACCGCCCACCAGCGCCTCACTCCTTTTTTTGCACCAAATGGGAATTGAACTTGAGTCTTCAAAGAAGAACTCAAGTCCTTCTACCACTTGAGCTAGAGGCAGTGGTGGACCCAAAAAAAATTTCATGGGGGTGCGGAAAATTTTTAAAGATTTTAGGCCTATATGTATATAAAAAAATTATGTTCATATCGGCTCGTTTCGGTTCGGGTCGAGTCATGTAAAAAACAAAAGTACATCAAGATAAAATTTATATAATCATCAAAAACACGGCAAACGTCGTTACAAATATATTTAAAATGTCGTCGTACGGGTTTTCAATTTTATAAATCTATCCAAACATATAAATAGATCAATAAGTTCATAAAACAACACTAAAGTAGTAAACATATGAATCGTTCCATAAGTTATCGCTCCATAATTTTCAATTTTCTTTTCAAGACCTACTAATCACTCTAAACAACAAAATCACTCTATTAAAGTCTAAAATAACCAAAAAACATCAAAATACATAAAATTTCAAACACTTTTTTATCATCTCTATAACTCTATTTCTTAAAAAAACAACATAAAACAACAATAACATTAAAAAACGTAGGTACCTTGTATTGTTTGAATTCTGTTGAGTTTGGTGGCCGGATGTTTGCGATTTCCGACAAGAAATTGGAGTTGGCTGGCTGTTGTTGGTTGTTGCGTCGTTGGGGAAGAGGATCGCAGAGGCAGATGAGGTCACGAGAGAGAGCGGGAGAAAAAGAATAGGAAGGGCGGTTTGGGTTGGGTTATTTTATTATAGTTCAAATTTTGTTGGGTTGGATTAAGTGGGCTTGGGTTGGGCTAAATTGTTTAATAAGTGGGTTACAAATTTATAATGATGTTATACTATTATAAAAGTCGTTGTTTAGGTTATATTTTTATAAAGAAACAATGTTTATAAAAAAAATTATAAATTAAAAATATGATTTTTTTTCTCCAAGTGGGGCGCTTGAAATTTTTAAGGGGTGCGGGTGAAAAATTCCAATAGATGCGGTCGAGATTTTACCGAAAAATTAACACTAAAAAATATTTTTTCAAGAGGTGCGGCCGTCCATCCACAAATATGGATAGGTCCGCCACTGGCTAGAGGTCATTGGCACCAAATGTGACCATGTTTTTAACTGATTATAAGAGAGATGATCATAGGGTTTTTTTTTTTTTTTTTGAAGTTGGTTTAATATACATAGAGGTGATTGAGTAAATAATTGGAGTAATTTTTTTATTATATTTTGTTGTTTATTCGATGATTATATTTCAAATTTAATTTTTTAATTAAGTCAGGCCGGGCTCTCCTCATCGCCTAAACCAAGTCTGGAATTTTGGACTTCACCTACAGCCTACGGACCACTCCATATCAACCCGTCCGTCGCCACTTTCGTTAGCACCCCTCCACGTCATACTGGACGTCCAAATCCACAACGATGAGGGTATCTAATATACGTGATATATTAGATTTATATTATTAAGGGCACACGGGGCGGGACGTTATTTACCGTGATAGGATTCTATCACTCGTGGAACACCGCCGCCTCCACTTCCATAACGAGTTATGGAGTATAACTCGTTATATATATAACGCGTTGAAGATCAATGGTGATGAATGTGTATCTTGTACATTGTGCATTAATACTTATACATTGGAATCCCATCACTAGTGATACCACCCCCACTACATTTCTATCACTAGTGATAGAATATTGGGTGCTGACATGGCATGATCTGATTGGATAGTGAGAGTGATAGAATCCTATCACTAGTAACCACCCCCTCCCCTAAGCATTATACACCATGTTCTACGTAGAAAACATAAGAAAATGTTGCTATATTGTCCCGACCCCCGACCCACCCTGGACGGAATCGGGAGCCGCGAACAGCCCAGTGGTACCGGTGATTATTTTGAAAAATATTGCAGCGGAAATTTCATCAGGACCGTGAGTTAGGAAAAATATCAGAGTTTAAAAACACCGGATTTTATTTATTAAATAGTTGGGATAAACCCATGTTTTACAATGGTAGCTTTAATAAAAATAAATTTGATTACATAAAACAATATTTCTTAATTTGATTTAATTAATAAAATAAGTCACTTCATGAAGTCTTTCAGTGCCATATCCATCTCTTACTCCAATCTATTGTAATTACCTGAAACATGTTTGAAAAATGTTTTGTCAGCGGGAAATACTGAGTGAATCATTCTATTTAATAAAACGACATGTTTGTTATAATTTACAGTATTAAGGGTGATTACATTGTTTCTATATCAACCAACTACCCACAGTATTTGTCACTCGACTCGTTTCTGTGACTGTGGTCATATCACCATTGGCTGCCCCAATGAATGACGTATATCACTGTTAGGGCTTATTTGCCTAACCTATGTTAGGGCTTATTAGCCTAACCCCGTGAAAAATTAATATTGTGCACAATACCCCACATACCGGCTGTAACTTGGTGATTACAAAGACTTAATCCCTGTAATTATAACTTTTGAAATAAACATGCTTTTGTAAATAGATTTGATAAAAAGAGAATGACTCACTTTATAATCATGCAGATTCATACGGCCAAAGTTTAGTCTACAGATAAGCCTTGATATATTGCAGATTTATACAGGCAGAGCTTAGCCTATTGATTTAGCCTTGTAACCTAGTGCACACGAACTAGGTAGGTAACTTAATACAGCATTTACGATAACTCACGAGATTAAAACCCTCACAACGAATGACAAAGTGCAATCACTTAAACATCCATCGGATTCACAACGAAGGACAGAGTTTTCCCCCAATTCGGGTGATACTCAAACATCCTGTCGGAATCACAACTAATGACAAAGGATAGCGCTTAAACATCCATCGGATAGTTTCCATCGATCGGACATTGAATCGTAGTAGCGATTGAGTTAATACCCGGTATCGTAGCAGAATTCGAGCTAGTGTGTGTTTGGTAGTAAATTGTGAATATCTGAACGTACGAAATGAATTTGAACGTCGAACGAACGCAGGAATTCAAGTCCCACACCCCTCTATTTATACTTGAAAAATGGTTCCCCCGCGTGTCGCGACAGGAACATATGCGCCTGTCGCGTGGCGCGACGGGTTACTTTTTATCATATGGTTGCCACGTGTGTTTGGAGTTCAGCCGAGTCGACGGAAATGATAAATTCAATTTTGACAGCAAAATATATGGATAATCGTCAATAGGGAAAACCCCCCCTGAGTTTTAGGGGTCCTGATCCTAATTCTGATTGTTCTGAAAATTTTAGGAATTGTGTAGTATTACTTGGGTGTCTTAATTAGGGTTTCTTTTTAGACAAAATATAAATAATAATAATAATAAAAAAAATATAATAGTTTTGGTGAGAGTTGTTATGGTTTGGGACATTTTTTAATATAATTATATTACAAAGAAAAAGGGAATAAAATAGTGAGAAAAGAAAATGGACTCACTTTGTAACTTTAGGGTTCAACTAGAAAGCCTCCCGGTATAAATTTTGGGTATAACTTTTGAGCTATAAATATATATATATATATATATATATATATATATATATATATATTTGTATTCATGTTAAGTATAGTACCCCTAATTCAACCTTGTCCCGATGTCACGAGACAGAACCCCAACAACTTAGTCAGGCAGGGCCTTGACATGTGTTATGGGCTCATATCAATCGGACCGGGTAGCGGTGATCGAGAGTTAAAATACTTAAAACAGGACAAAGCTTTATTATTATTATGGGGTAAAATAAAATAATAAAAAAAAAATATATATGTATCTATGTAAGAGGAGCTTGCGAGAGAGAGTAAGAAAGAATGGAAATTTTGAACAAATGAGAATGTTGATAGTGCATTCTATTTATAGATGCCTTTTGTTTGGAAAGAAAGTTACTGAATACACGTATAGATAAAAGGAGTGTACAGCACATTCCATTATTTTGACTAGCCTAGTTCATTTACACACACGTGCACTTTGTTAAGCTTTAATTATTATTTTTATTTCTTACATAAATAAACATAAATGGTTTGTTAATTTAATTATTTTATTATTATTTTATTTCTTTATTTTATACTAAAGCCTACGTAAACTTTCAAAATGAAAGTTTAGTTTTTATTTTAATATTATTTTATTATTATTATTTATTTATTTATTTATTATAATTAATTTAACTGCTTCAGTTATTTGGCTCGTATATCTTCTAAAATATGACGTTCTAGAAAATAATAAATATGTCATTAAAACGAGTATATTTTTGTCTACATTTTGAACCAAGTTTTATTAAAAACATAGTAGGTTCAAAATACAATGTATTTTTATAATTTAATTAGTATACGGTCACTTTGCCCGTCTAATTACTTTATATTTCTAATCTTTAACTTACCCGTAATCTACCCGTCTAATAATATAAGTTTTTTATATACTTTTATTTTATTAGAAAGGTTACCCATATACAAGCCAATTAATATAATATTTCAACCAACTATATATAAAATAGTGTTAAAAACTTTTTGGGTTGAATATTATACTACATCTTAAATTACAAAGTCGGTGGCATCGGCCACCGACCAATTTCTCCCTTTTGTCTAAATAGTAGGGGTGAGCAAAGTTCGGTTCGGTTCGGTTTTGAGCCGAAACCGAAACCGTAACCGCTATAATCGGTTTTTACATTTCTATAACCGATCGGTTTCGGTTATTTCGGTTCGGTTTTTTTCGGTTATTTTTCGGTTTCGGTTCGGTTTCGGTTATTTCGGTTAAATAACCGTTTTTTTTTCTTTCATTACTAGATGTGCAGTGTGCTATCATATGATTGTGTACTAATTAATAAATACTTGATTTAGAATTTAACTAGTTTTTACCAACTACACAAGACATCAGTAGAGATTATGTATATTATATCATCAACTAAAAACTAACATGCAAGTAACTAACAAGGATTTCCATTAATAGTTACACCGTAAACAAAATACAAACGAAACCATTAGCGAAATAGCAATGGGTTGGCCAAGCAAATTACAAAAAGTGGACCACACGTGAAGCCACAACATTACAAAAAGTGGCTAGAGTTTTAAATAAAAAGTTTTAAACCAAAAACGCTAAAAGTTCTACTTTTAGACGTTAGTCCCAATCTTCATCTTCATCATCGCCTTCGTCATCTTCAACAATTGAGTCTTTTGGGGTTGTGTTTTTTTATTATTAGGCCTTGTGTTTTTTTATTAATGTTATGTATTGGGCTGGGCCTACTAGGATGGGTGTTAAAGACTATAACATATTAACAACTAGTGTGGGTTAAACTGTTAAAGGATTAAGGCTAACAAGTTAACAACTTAAACATAAAACATATGTATCGGGCCTTGTAACCTATCGGTTCGGTTTTTTTCGGTTATTGGAAATGGATATCCAAAAACCGAACCGAAAGTTTCGGTTATTAAAAATTCGAAAACCGAACCGTCGGTTTTTACTTCGGTTCGGTTTTTTCGGTTCGGTTTTGTCGGTTTTTTCGGTTACGGTTCGGTTATTTCGGTTTTCTGCTCACCCCTACTAAATAGTATAATATGTCGGTCGTATTTTCCACTCTTTCTTCAGCCTTTGCCACGTCTCTTTCACTTTATACGTGTCCTTTCCCCTCCCTGCATTCTTTTCCTTTTCACATACACATTGCAGAGAATAAGAATGAAAAGAGAGGATCCGGGAGAAAGAGACGACCGCTTACTTCACCCTCATCTTCTGTTCCGTTAGTTGCAACGTGGTGTGCGTTGATTACTTTGTGAGACTCACCAGCAAAAAGAACTTCAGAAGACAAGATTTGCGATGGTTTTCCCTATTTAATTGTTCGCTTTATGAGGAGATACGGTAACTCATTAACCTAAACCCTAGATTTTTAATTTTTTCTTTGTAAAACATGATTGTTAAGTTATATGTCTACCTACTTGGATTAATTTCATTTTCAATTTGATCAGTTTGCGACTAGGGTTGAGATTTTAAGTTTTGTTTTACATTGACTCAACGCTGAATTAGTTGTTATAGTATTAGCTAGAATGGTTATTACAGCTAAACACTCACATTTGTAGAAGATTATACCTATTTGTGGAGAAAATATGTTGATTACTTACACACTTAAGTGAAAGAAAGAAGTTCTTTAGACCATGGCTGATCCATTGAGGTTTGATTTAAATAATATCATGATACTCAAAATCAGAAAGTTAATAATAGTGTTTATATTGTTTTTAACAATTTTACTTTGTAATTATTGGAGAGATTCTCATTTATATGGGGTTTTTTAATCCTTTTTTTACTAAATTTTCACATCTAGGATTATTGTATCTGGGATTGATATAAACTCTGTTTAAACTTTAGCATTTAATTGGTTTTTATAATTATAATTTGTTTATATGTTATCTATCACTGTTCTTACTTCTTTAATATGCTTTGAATTCAATTTGAGTTGATATCTTGACTTTTATTCAATTTTGACACATGGGTGTTAAAATCTCCTCTGTTATAAATGTTAGATGGAATTACACTGACTATCATCGGTTAACCTTGACTTTTTTTGTTGAATTTCTTGGCTACTTTATACTTATTTTACTCTATATTTACTTTATATTAATGTTTAAAATATTATAATGTTTTCCACCAATTTTTTAGGCTACAGATGATATGATTTGGTGGAGAGTTGCAACATAATGCAACAAGAAAAAGAAATTAGCTTGACGCCTTGACGGTAACTTTTGTTTTTTTACCTTATGTGATGAAATCATGTATTTATACCTTGAACATGAAACCAAAGCCATGAAGACCATCACCATGCATCAGAATCACTTACTGGATACTACAAAACTGGAACTAAAAGTAATTATACAAATTTTTTTATTAAACGATTGTCCGTACTTTTATCAATTGATACAAAAGAAAATAAATATCTTGCTTGCACATGGCAGTTGCATTTGTTTGTTTGATCTCTTTAGTTTCTTAGTCACATGAACTATTGTCACAGGCTATAGGTGGCAAAATGCAAATGCTATGTAATTATGTAAACGCTCACTACTCTTAAATGTTCCCCAACAAACACTATACGATACTTCATATAAATTTTAATGCCTCTGTGTAGGTCTGGGCAGAGTTGAGGTTTTTTGTTGTTGGCGCGTATGGTCATGTGATTGACTTTGCTTTCACTTGGCAGCTGGTGAGTATGCAGCCATGGCGGATTATTCTCTGTGTTTGATATAAATTGGCGAACCCCCCCCCCCCCCCCCAATTTTCCCGAAATCGGGGGGCGGCAACGTATATAGCTATACGAAAGTATAACACTATGCATCGAAAAGTTCAAGGGGGCGGGCGCCCCCCGGAGATACACTATCCTGCGCCCCTGGTCATGTGAATGACTTTGCTTTCACATGGCAACTGGTTAGTGTCAAATCTATTCACTTTAACTCATATGTGGCCGTATGTTTGTAGTTTGTAAACAGTTCATTGTCATTGATTGTCCTTGATTTTTATTGGAAGTGGCTATGATGATGAGTTTAAATTTGAGCAAAGATGGGACTTTTGTTTGTCCTGGCGGGGCAACCGAGATGGTCATGAGATTGACTTTGCTTTCCCGTGGCAACCAGTCAGTGTGCAGCCATGACATATCTATTCTCTTTCTTTGATTGTTTACATATATGAGCCTTATTATTCTTTCATCGTGTTTTTTAATCATTCATCGTTACACAATATTACTAAGTTTGATTTCTGATCAATGATGGATGCTTGCGAGTTTTGATCGCTCAATGAATACAACGATGTATGATAATCAACTTTTAAGCTCCGTAACTGTACTGACCAGCACCATTCTTGCAAGTATGTCAGAAGAAGCTAGAAATGCCAGCATAATTGTTTTTGATGTTGCATCATGAATCTCCGTTTTTTTAACTGCTTCAATATATAGTTTACATTAGACTTTTAGAAACTGGACTCCGTCCACTACAAGAAGAGTCAACTTACTACACTTTTTGTAACTCAACTCTGTCCTTTTCAAGAAAAATCAACTTATCACAGAATTGCTACTCTGATAAGTTACAGGAGCTCAGGGAGAACATGCTTACACTTTATGGTGAGGGACATGTTTAAAACTTATCGCAAACTTCAATGGTGATTATATTTTATACACTTCGATGAACATTTGTAGTCTACATGACTCTTGCAGTTGCTTCAAAGTATAGCTACATGTCATTTAGAGACGGCGAAACACGTCAAGCCGAAAGAAACTGAAAGAAACAAAAGTCGAGAATAACAAGCCGAAAGAAACTGAAAGAAACAAAAGTCGAGAATAACCTGTTAAGAAGAGACTATTTATAGAGCCTTAGAAAGAGCAAGTAATAGTATTTACGAGCTCTTCTGCACTTACCGTCTTATCTCGCTCTCTACGGTTGGTTCTTTAGAGATCACATGTACCGAGTAGTTCATTTTTCTGGTTTCGCGCCGCAACGCGCGCGGGTGTAATCCTAGTTTATAATAAAATAAACTAGTTACTAGTGGTTAATAAATTTAACCAAACCTATAATTCTTATATTAAAAATAAGGATGTTACATATATAAAATATTTATTGTATAATAAGACAATAATGTTGAAAAAGTACCATATAACAAAAAGAGTAAAATGCACGGATAGTCCCTGTGGTTTTGTAAAATAACACCTATAGTCCCCAACTTTTGAAAATTACACTGGTGCTCCCTATGGTTTGACAATTTGTTACTCGGATAGTCCTTGGAGTGGATGAAGGTTAGTTTTCTCAGTTAAGTGGATGTGAAATGACAAAACTACCCTTACTATTAAATATAATAACTTAAAAATTAAAAGAAATGTTATCTTTTTATTAGTTATTTAATCAAATAGGGCCCACAATCCTTATCATCAACAACCAACCCCACCCCCAATATAACCCAATCAAAGTTTTCAAGCTAGAGTTTTCGGATCCGTTCATCATCACCACGATATCGTCTCCGGTGACCGTTACACCTTCATCCTCCATAACCACCATCGCACCTCCGATTGCTTTCGAATTCTGTTTTCGAGTTAACGATCATCATCACCGTACCTCTGTCAGCTTATCATCACAAGCACTTCACACTATCATCATCATCTCCATCACTAGCCTTCATCGCACCACCATTAACCACTACACCACCACCAGCCTCTGCCGTAACCGCGAAACACCACCCGAACCTGCTTCATCTTCTTCGTATTTTCTCTACCTCACCATTGTCATCTCAGGTCACCCTTCTCATTATCTCTGTCGTACCACAACCGTCCTTCCACCGTCGTTATTCACCCTAACCACCGTTGTTCCCCATCGTTCACCGTCATCATCTTCCCAACAACCACCCGAACCTGCAACCTCCTTCGTTACCGTCACACCACCAACCTGCATCACACTAAGATCGGTGAAGCGGAGTGGTTGAAAATCCTAGGCATCGGATCTGATTTGATCCAGGTGTGTGACTGGAGATAGTAGATTTCTACGGCGAGTGGATTGTCTTCGAAATCATGGCGGTGGTAGTGATGGGGGAGGTGGTGGCGGTTGTGGTTTAGAGAGAGAGTAAAAAGAGAGAGTGTAGAAAGGGGGTGGGTGAACAGAATTCATATATTTGTTCAAGATCTATGTATTGTCTGGCCCACTTGATTAAATAAATAATAAAAATATATATTTCTTTTAATGTTTAAGTTATTATATTTAATAGTAAGGGTAGTTTTGTCCTTTCACATCCACTTAACTGAGAAAACTAACCCCATCTACTTCAGGGACTATCCGAGTAACAAACTGTCAAACCACAGGGAGCACCGGTGTAATTTCCAAAAGTTAGGGACTATAGGTGTTATTTTACAAAACCACAGGGACTATCCGTGCATTTTACTCAAACAAAAAATACTATCTTGTACTATTATTATAGTATATTATTTTTATTATGTTTTACGTGACGAAAAATAGTCATAAGTAGGTTACCAATTATTATTATTTTTTTTAATCTAAGTTCAAAACTTTAACACAATGCAATTTGTACTTTAAGACTATATTAGAACTTATAGAAAAAATCTGTTTTCATGTTTTGAAAATACTTTTTAATTAATATTTTCATGTTTTACAAGTAGTAATTCGCAGAAGCCATATTTTGACTATTATAAATGGAGCATACACGATCACTATTTTAAATTGCATAATTTAAAAATTATTATAGAAAAGGTGATTCCACAATTAATTTGAGTAAGCTCAAATTAATACGTTATATGATTTAAGCTGAACTAAATAGTCCCATATATTCAAATAATTTTTATTTTAAATCAATCCATATGTTTTAACCTAGAGCTTATATGTTCACTTTAAAAATTTACAATCTTACTACTATAATAAAAGAAACCTTGGTGGGACAGGTGTCAAATCCTCACGCCTTCTCTTTGTGATTTTCCCGCTCAATGCCCGTATTGTAATATGGGTCATTTATAATAGTAAGATATGCGGTGCTCCGTTTTATGTTATAACCCGAACCTATTTTTAATACCCGGACCACACTTGATGTTCCCTCACAAACCCTAACAAAATATCGACCCTCTCTCTCAATCTGCCAAAGAATCAAGATCTTCCAACGTCGAACTTGATCTACCCATCACAACTCAATCTTCTACTCACTGAAACTACGATCATGGTAATTTTATGTGTTGCGATTCTTAATTTTTTCTTATTTTGGTCTATGTAATCCTACTCATTCATGTCTTTAACGATTAGGGTTATGCTTCCCCTCTTCTCAGCGGCGCTGCAACAATCACGGTAACTTAATCATTCTCATTCTTTGCTTATTTTGTTTTTATCTTGCCATCTATGGAACGATTAGTATTGCCCTTTGGAAATTGGTGGATCCATACATTGTAGGGTATTTAAAAGATTATCCAAAACCAGAATAACCAAAATAATTATCCTTTGATTTAAAGGAAGAATCCCAAACTATTGACTTTGATAGAAGTATTTTGATTACAGTGAAGATGATGCATCTATTATGACTTCACTTTAAATCTATACTATCTATAAAAGGAGCTTAGAAGCTGACCTCACTTTGCTTATGTGTCATCTTCTTAGATATGCCACATTGGATGCCACATAGACTCCGCTGATGTCATAACGCTGATGTCATAATATAATCTATCTATATTTCAAAATTTCAAAATATAGTTTTTAATGGGCGCTCAAATATAAACTCCACCTTGAGAGATTCAAAATTCAAAATCAATCTCCAAATTTTGGCTGCCATTCTCTCTCTAGAAACCACACTTTCCTGCTTCCACCGGTTCTCTCATGATGGTGCCGACGATCTTGCCGGACGCGGAGGAGGAAAAAACCCTAGAATCGGAAGAGATCAGTGATTTTTGTTCGTATGCAAAGGTAATTCACGCTATCTATAGTCAACATCCAAGCAAGTTGAGCCTGAATAACAATTCCACTTTCACCTATCCATACCGGAACCCTAAATCTGATGCGATGAGATGAATATCATAATCAAATCTAACCGATCGATCTTCTGGTGCAGGTTTGTTTAGCTTGGTGAATACCCAATCTGATTCGCAATAGCAAATACCCAATTGTCTCGGATGAAGCTATTTTGGATCAAAATCAGAGCCCTTTTAGCGACTGATTATTGTTGCCGATGAATGATTCTTGAAAAGCTTATCTGATTATTGTTGTTTGGAACCCTTTTAACGACTGATTATGAGAGAAAAGAGTGTAGATGCAGGAGATGATTAAGGGTCTGGATGGCTGCAAGTTAAAAAGGTTTTTTTTTGTTTTTTTATTTGTTCATGATTGGATTATAATTTTTTCGTTATTTTCATAACAGTTATTGAATTTTAGTTTTGTTAATTTTTATGTGTTACAAATTGCAGCACCCCTTGGGGAGGTTAGTTAAGTTAATTTATAGTAAGTGCAGTCATCGCTGTAGTTTAACAGGTCAAAATATGTGATCTTTAACATAACTCAAAACGAACTCGCTAAGGATAACTTGCCCTCAACAAGTAAATAAAGTATTATATGCTATTTTAGAAAAAAAAATGTATTGTCTGCCAGGGTTGATTAAAGCATGGTTTAGAGAGTTGCCATGTGGGGTGCTTGACTGCCTTCTAACACTTCAAGAAAATGCTATCGTTTCTGCTTTATCGGAGTATGCTTCTAATGGTCCCATGCAGTATGTTAATTCAGATCCTTTGGTCTCTGTAGAGAATCCTGCTGGTGAAGTCGATACGGATGCTAAACCGTTTAAAAGGTTAATTTCCAGTTCATGTTAGTAATTTTCAGTATGTGACAACTGCATACATTACTTTGGGCATACATTAAGTCGATACGGATGCTAAACCATTAAGAATACCGTTAAGTTTATTTGATTTGTGGTGTGAATTCTTGTAGGCACTCTGCACAACGGTCACGAGTACCGGAGTACGTAAACTTCAGTATATATCAGAACTGGAAAGAACTGCTGAGAATTACCAGGTAAAAACTAAAAACCAGTAGAAGGTTATATAGGTAAAAACTAAAATTAGGTAAAAACTGTTGAGGTTCTCTCCATTCTACTGTTGTTGTTTCGTTAGTAGGTGTGTTCGAGAAAGAATATGTGAATGAAAGATGTTTGTGATGCATTTGATTACATAGCCATTCCAATTCCCGTTTCGGTATGTTGCGAAGTTTACGAATTTCGGAATGGTAAGGTTGATCATCGATGAATGGAGGTTAGATTATAGCCATATTCATGATTGGCGTAAAAAAGTGAAACGCAGAAATGGAAGATAATTATCAAGAAATCAGGAAGCGTAAAAGGAAACGTCAACTGTATATTAATTACATTGTGTTATTGTTCTAAATTGCTAGCAGCAAAAGAATTAATCTCAATAATGTATGTTATGCTATAGTTGCTTCAGATTGTCTGCATTATGTGTGAGCATTTATTTTTTTGTCATTTTCTATTAGCATGTAAGTTATAAAATAGTGTTTAATAGTTAATGCTTATTGGCATTTTGAAGCTATACCATAGTGATTTTACATTGTAAATAAGTATGCCTATACGGCTTTCTACTATAAGTGTAAGAATTTCTTATTATGTATTATATGAAATAAGCATATAATTGTTTAGGTGTATCTGATGTAGTGAAGAGGTGTATGATGTGCTTTATTCAGATCCTTTATTTCATTGTACTCTTGCATTTTACTAAATTCATGATACTCAATTAATGCATAGGATTGGAATCAAGTTTCTTTCTTTTTTTTTTTTTTTTGTTGGTCTTAATCCCTGTCCTAAAATTTTACTAACCAGACTAACCGAATTATAACTTTAAGCAAAATGCGATGCGACAGTTTCATTGGCTGTTTCAAGTACCTGAGATGAAATATTTATGTTATTCTAGACAAACTAACATCTTTACTATCTATAAAAGGAGCTTAGAAGCTGACCTCACTTTGATTACGTGTCATGATATTATTAGGTATGCCACATAGGATTCGATGACATCATAAATCCGACCTTTCTCCATGACATCATAATTCAGATTTCATCTTAAAGGTATGAACCATCACATTCAAAACATTAAATATTATTAATCTTGTCTTTGTTGATTTTGACCATATTTGCCCTTTGAATCTAGCGATGGAGGTAGAAGACAGCTGTGTCATTACTCATGTTCAAGATAAGCTCTTTCGTGTTCATGTGAGCAAGAAGAGAGGAAGACACAAAGGAGGTGTGAAACATAGTTCAGATGATACAGGTTCAGGTGTCAAATCCGTATCATGTGAACTGTGTTTGACACATCCTTTGTGTCTTTCTCTCTTCTTGCTCACATGAACACGAAAGAGCTTATCTTGAACATGATGTTATCTATTAAGGGAGCTTAGATAATGACATAGAATTGGCTACGTGTCAACTTCTCAGGTATGCTATGTAGTCCTCGCTGATGTCATAATTACGAAACGGTATCCTTTAGTGTTGTTTTCGCTAAAGTTTGAAACGGTATTGTTTAGTGTTACTCTACCTTCAAGGAAAGTCCAAGGAGCAGGTATAATTTTAAATTTTGCCTTCAAATTCTTTCTAACAAAACAATAGAAACGTTGTTGATTATTTGATTTTTTTTTTCATTTTTTGTAGCTATGACAAGGTTTAAAGCTATTGAATGGCTTGAAAGTGTAGTTAGGCCATTGGAGATACCAAAACAACCATCAAACTTTTTGATAGGTCAAAGCTTCATTTTTCCAACAACTAATGGTTGTTCTATCGTAAAGACTTCTGGTATGTATCTTAAGCATAAACTTTATATTGTCATTCATGGTGTAAAACAATGTGATTAGAGTAGAAGTTCAACATTGCTATGTTGTAACTTAGTTTCAGTTTGAATCCGTTTGTGTGTTTCCGAGGGCTTTTTTAAGCAAGGCGCATAGTATAAACTCTAACTTTTGGGTGTTGTAGACTGTTTTAGGTTGATTTATAGGATTATTTAGGTTGAAGGTAGCCTTCATTAGAATATATTGAGTGCTGCTGCCACCAATGGACCTTTCGACTTTAGCCCTAGAATATATACAACATAGCAAACAATCTTGTATAAATTAACTGTCATGTAAGTACTTAATCTTGTATAATGTGCACATCATGGTCAGATACAGGACAAGGCAGAATTGTTCTTTGAATTGTGTTCATCAAGTTTTTGATTAAATGCCTAATTAAGTTTTGATTTTGCAGGAGAGCTGGGAACGACCGGAAGTTGTGGTGGCTGTGTGACCGAGGTATAATCGAATTGAAGTTTGTAGAAGTAATTTTATACATCAGCTTGAAAAGGTACTTAACTTTCGTTGAATTGAAGTTTTTCATAGATCTTAACTATTGATATGATCACCATCAAATGTAACTAACAAAGAATCAATAAAATGCTAATAAAACATTAGAATCAATTGATCAAACAACTACACTTGAGTCTGTAAGAGTACCATATTGAGTGCTGTTGTCCCTAATGTAGCTTTTGACTTTAGCCCTAGAATATCTACATGTACCAAATAATCTTAATTTAATTAAAATTAAGGAAAAAGTTACCCGTGTTTGTTGAAACTGTTTCGCTTCCAAAATTGTTAAAGTCAGCACATAAATGAACATTAAACAGATCATCCATGGTACCAAACAACAATGTTAAGAAAAAAAATTTAGATGAAATATTTTCTAATTTATCGAAAATGGAACACCGTCTCTTTATCTTCAAACTCATGAAAAGATGTAAAACTAAACTGTGATAAAAAAAAATAATACTTATAAAATATGAAGTATTAAGAAAGTAGCAATTACATATAAAAAAGAAAACTAATCAGAGACATCTAACTCTAATTGCAAGAATCAAGGAACTTTAACTTCAACTCCATGGAGCACTGAACCTCTCGGTGTATCTCATTGATCTTTCTCATGAACTCCAGATCTCTTTCTCCACATTCTATATTACTCGCAACACACAGGTCACGAACGAAAGTAGTCGGAATTGCCCTCAAGTCCCTCGAAACTTGGTCTCTTGTCAGCAGACCAAGTTCCAGTCCGTTAAAACACCTCTTCAACTCTTGAAGAGTAGATCTATCAGCCAAAACTTGGTCTTCGATTTGTTTAATAAAGCGTTGCTTGAAATCGTCAGATTTTGCAGAAGTATATGACTCCATTTTAATATATTTATAAGAACAAAGGCAAAACAATAATAGTTGCACTTTTGTTTCACTGAATGAATCTGTTTTGATGAAAAAAAAATATTTATTGGCAATGCTATTATATACTATATGTAACAGGCCAAATGTCAGCTTTAAAGGCAAACATTAAATTAACATTTATACTTAAAAACCATGTACATTTAATGATTTAAGAGTAAAAAACGTGTATATGGGAATTGCCTGTTCAGTTATCCTATTAAGCATTTTAATGCAAAACCTTTGAAAAATGAGTTTTCATGGGAAAACAAGTAAAATTAAATATGTAGAAAACCAAGGAACAAAATTGAAACCTTCAAAAAAAGGTTATCATAATTAGGAGATGTCTCTTCATTTTCTCTATCAAAGATTTTAAACACTATAAAGCATCATTATTATTTTACTTGAAAACATCAACACTTCAGTTTAAAAAAAAACATTCATCCTAAAACAAATTGTCCAAAAACACTTACATTTTTCCTAAATGGCAAGGAAAACCTTCTACCACTGGTCCGATACCACTGATCTTAAAATCGAATTTTCAACCTGGTCACTCCAAGAACAAAGAAACGCTGAAGAACTCAACCAAAAAGTTGCTATTGTTAGTGATAAATATTATAAGCAAACCTGGAGTAGCATTGCACTGCTAGATGAAGTTGCCTCTTCTACTCCAACAGAGTTTAAACAAAAAGCAGAAGAGTTTATTACAAATTTGCTGAAACAGGATCAGAAGACCTGTGATATGCTAGCTGATCTACAAATTAAAACAAAAAACGAAATTGCATGGAAGAAAGCGAGAGAACGAGATATTCTATTAAGTGTTAATTGTAATGTTTAATTTTTAATTTTTATTATTTTTCTAAATCATAATTTTGTAATACTATGGTTTATTATTGAATATTCAAAGTTTCACTGCTTTCATAATTTTGCAATTTTAGTTTTACCAGTTTCTTTTATCCAAGATTGCTACTGGTTGGTTAAAATTTTGGGTTTATGACGTGTTGTTTCGTTAAAATTTTAGTTTTACCAGTTTCTATGACGTGTTGTTTCGTTAAAATTTTCTGTTTGTTTTGCTAAAAATATTTCTACTTTCGATGACAGTGAAGCTGGGGCAAAGATCACATTAAGTTTGTCCCTAAAGTCTAATTTATTTCTGCCAATGAGTAAAGAAGATGACAAGGAACGGTTTAGTCACATGGTATTGGTTAGTAATCTTGAACCGCTTATAAAAAATAATGAAGTAGAGACTGGAGTTAATGTTAAAGAACAGTGAAGTGTCTTGTGAGTTTTACATGAAGACTAAATTTTCAAATCTTTTATATGATTTGTATATGTTCTTGCATAGTGCCTTCATGAAGTTTATTAATATATGTTTTTCAAAAACCACACTTGGGATTTCTTACTTTGAGGTTTTATAATACTCTATTTACCGAACTGATTTACTTCCTTTATCTCTAAGACACTTCAAACTATATTAAAGAATTTGATGATTAATTGTTGGTTAGGATTTATGTTCCTAGGTTTATGTTTGGAATATGTTATTGGATTTGCAGACAAGAATGCTCATTTTTGGATATTGGTTAACTTTAAGAACCATTTTTTGTGTTTGACAAGAATGCTCAATTACATGCTTAAAATTTTTAAGCTACTGATTGTATCATCGACATTATAAACTTGAGTTGACTTTCATAAGATAAAGTTCCTGATGTAGGCTTACCTCAAGTTATTGTTGAAGGGGAACCGATGGTCCGAGCATTAAATACCATTGAGTATCCTCTGTTATGGTTGCTTCCATATCAACTGAGACCTACACAGTAATTGGAGTACAAGCATTCTAAGTTTGTTAATCTGATTGTTGAAGGGGAACCGATGGTCCGACCATTAGGTCGCTTTAGTTTTATTTGTGGGTGATTTTGTAAATGAATATTGAAATAAGTAACCCTATAATCTGAAAACAAGATTTGCAATGTGTACAGAATGTGCAAGGCGTTACTGCCAGTAAATGAAGAACATTTGACCGATGAAGCCATATGGGAGTCACTTCCTGTAAGTCACACTGCTTTTGTTATCACATTCAATTATTACATTTAATGTGCTAAAGAAGAAAATAGTAAAAAATAAAATAAAACAATTGTGTAGTTTTCTTGTGTTGGAAACTTAGTTTAAAAAAGCGTGCTTTAAGCTCGCTTAAAGCGTTAACCGTTTGGCAAAACGCTTTATTTGCTCTGAAGCGTCAAAACACGTGAAGCGTTTTGAGGCGACGCCTCGGCCCAATCAGGTGCAAAAAACGACGCTTCAGCATAGGGTTTTAGGTTTTAACGTTGTTTCAACATTTAAAAAAAAACGAACATGGCGTGCAAAAAACGAACAAGGTCTTTATTAAAGGGTATAAGTGACATTTGATCAAGTTGAAAAACCTTGAGCTTAACTTGGTGCATTTGTTCTCAGGTAAAGCATGATCACACAGTCATGACTAATGACCTTTCAGCAACGAAAAACATCAAATCCAAAAATCTAATGTTTTCTTTGCTTTTTAAGGGGAACATAGGTGCTTCTCTCCTAGGGCATACAAAACACAGGTTATTGGCGGCAACCCGCCATATTTAACATATAAAAAAACTTTATACGTTAAATGTGGCGGGCTTCCGCCAATAATCTGTGCTTTGTATGCCCTATGGAGAGAAGCACCCATCTTCCCCCTAAAAAGCAAAGAAAACATTAGGAAAAAACATTATGAATGAGGATGGCCTGAATCTACGTAAGTGACAGGTTTATTATATTTACCGATTTCAAATTTTATTTCCAACCTTTCTGATTTAGGTTTTTTGCAGACATTGACAATGCAAGAAAGGCTGCACCAAAGCCAGAAACACTGTTTGGGTTTTCCTACGATATTGTACGAAAGGTTGCTGCTAAGTATCCCAAACATCCCTGGATCTTGGCATGAAAGTCATTAGGTTCAAGGTAATGGTTAGATTTTAAAACTGTTATTAATCATGAGTTAATTATAATTGTGATAAAGTTAAACCTTTTAGTTATGTTCATTCTAAAATGAAATTCATCCCAATTGGTCGCTAAGAGTTTGTAGAATATAAACTGATAAGTTATAGAGATAATGAATCTCTATCATAGGGTAGATGCTGAGATTATTGAATTTTGACTGACATACCCCATATATAGCTTTAACATAGTTTATTATTATTATAAACATAGTTTAACATTAAGAATTGATTGGAGTATTAAGTGTATTATTTTGAACTTTTTGAACGAAATTTTATTCATTCATGTGCTAAAAACTTAGACTTTATTTGATGATGTTGATGTTGATGCAGATGTGTTTTTACATTCAACTGGACTTAAAAATCAAGTGCATTAAAATGGTCATTGTGGAATGGATTTGATATTGCTTGGTGCTTATTTGGACAAAAAAATCAACGTATTTAAACAGGTAAATTTACACAAGGCTTATTTATGATAGTCTCTGGTAACTTGAGTTCGTATTAACGATTAGATACTTCCTATTGAGTTTACTCTATAGGTAATGGTGTAGTAAAATGAGATTTAATTATAATTGAAAAACTAACATAAGGACTTTGTTATAAAAGTGCAGCGAACCAGACCACATTGTCATGCGTCCTACGGTTTCTGGAGCAAATCCTTGTGTTGGGGCAGCAGCGATTTGGGTTGTTTGTGGCTGCGTGGGTGGTGCCTCGATGCTGTAAACAGTGGTCAAATAACATTGGATAGTAGGGGTAACGAGTACCATAACAAAACAAGAAAAGGAATACCAACATGATGGGGTACGGTATTAAACCCGACCCGAGCGGTCAGACGGCCCGTTACGTATTGCTTTTATATTAATTATTTATTATTGTTGCTACTAACCCAACCGCGAGGCCCAACGCGATGTAGTTTACACTACTTTGGGTCGGGGCTTGTAGAGATAACCCCTAACTGGGCCTGGCCCATTGAGGTTAGGGGAGGCCCATATCCCCCTATATAAAGAGGTCTTCACCTCTTGAATAGGGCAGAGCATATGGAGCCACACACTTTGGTCGCTGGAAACAGGAGAGTCATCTCCTACCGGCAATCTCTACAGCTCCACTTTCTTTCCTTCTCCATTGCAGATCTAGGTTCAAGAGGAAGAACAAGATGTGATTCTTCACCCTCATGTAGAACGCGGTCCAGTCATCCCGGAGGTGAACCCGTGTTTCTTCATTGGCGCCCACCGCATGCTCCTGTACTTACGAATGAGCACACATGCGCTAGCAGTCGCATGCTCCTCTACATACGAGCCCGTTAGGCGCCTCGCGCGCATACTCCATTACTTACGAGCACGTAAGTCGTCATGTACGCAAGCTTTTTTACATACCAACACGTCGATCTCCATAAGAGTCTGTTGTTCTACTTACGATCATCTCAGCCTCCATGCGAGCCTTGCTGCTACACATGTAAGCACGCTAATCTCCACGTGACCCTGCTGCTTTACATACGAGCGTGTGTGTTGTCCGCGCGCGCATGCTCAGCCATATATGAGAACGCTTACAAAATGTAAACTGTGCTACAAATGCACGCACCACTTTGGGTATACGTAAAAACACATTGGCTAAAATAAAGTTTCGCTTACACCTACAATCTTCAAGACAAGCCACATCTCCTTGCTTCATGCCACATCGTTGTTGTGTCACACCAGAGGATTAGCGCAGGCTCGGGTCTCCACTTCATTATTTCTGACGCAACTTTATGCCAATTCTCATTCGCGATAACCTGTTCAAAGTGGATTAACACGTGCAACTATTGTAGACAGCAGTTTACAACGATTCAAACACTATAAATACATACGCTTCAGGGCTTAAGACACGCGCGCACCTTGCGCTAACCAACAGAAGTCACACCATAGGGTGAATATTTTACAATAGCCACACGACTGTGTGCGCACCGCTACAGCTGGGCCACACTCACCTGACAAAGGCGAACCGTCAGTGACAACATAATGATCGCCGTGTCAGCAGCCAACTCAAGGGTCACCAACAACAACATTTGCACCCCGTCAGAATTTAAATTTTGAGAAATTTCTCGAACGAAACTGCAAGTTGAAGTTAGCAAGGGTTGCGCCGCATGCTTCATCAACCAATGATCATGCGCGCCAGCTCTCAAAAGCAACAAGTATCAATTAACAAGCCTGGTAGCCGCGCCGTAGTAATTGACAGACACTTACACGCGCGCCAGCTACCAAGACCTAGCAAATTCTTTAAAGACCAGCACGCCTTTCCTTTCTCTTTTTCCTGAGTCCAGAGCTCCAACCATTCACTTCGCGCATGGAAGCAGCACTGGACTGGGGGGACTTAAAGGGGTATGGTCCCAAAAAGCCGCGCAGACCATACTCCTTATACGTTAATCAAACTAATCTACAGACCACGCGCGGGCTGCTTGGACAAAACCTAAGCGAAGCGCGAGGTTCAAACAGGATTGAAGATCAGATTCAGCACTTAGCATCCTGAATGAAGGCCCTCAATCCCTAAGCCTTGCGCCAGCTGGTCGGACACACACCAAAGGCCGTGCAAGGGTGGCGGCGCAGGTTCATTTCAGGAAGCATGAAAGGTACGAGTGGCAGAAGAGCAAGCCAATCAGCGTCCAACAGGTTGTATTCTATCGCTCTCCATGATTAACAATCGGGCGTGAGGCAGAAGGAACGCAAGGACGCCTACGTGGTTCCAATCAGGGTGCGCCAGCACCAAAGATCTTCTAGAAGACACAAACGGTTGGCACCAAAGGGACAGGGCGGATATTCTTTGTCGTCGTCTTCAGGCCCAAGGCCCATCAGCCCATCTCCTTCTAAACTACTCCGACTAAAGATAGGGTCCTTCATACACAAGAAGGACCGTAGCTAAGCTCAGGAAGGATTAAGAAGATTAATCCTTATGGTCGAAACATAAACCCAACTACTAAACCTAAAACTAGTTACGTACGAGCAACCTAGACAAGCTCATGGCAATGCGCCAATAGCAACTACCCGCAATCAAACAGCGTGCGCCAGGTTTGCCCAATCAATTTCCACGATGAACAACCAGGGGATATTCATTATCCCATTTATCTCTACTCACAGTGAAAGACAGACGCAACAAGCATGGACAACAACTTTCCCGCATCTGGGCGACTGGTAAGCCTAAAACTCAATCTTTACTTTCGAGCACTCCTAACAAGTCTAGTACTCCTACCACACTTGCACGCGGAGCAGCACTAGACTGGGGGACTTGATGGGGTACGGTATTAAACCCGACCCGAGCGGTCAGACTTCCCGTTACGTATTGCTTTTATATTAATTATTTATTATTGTTGCTACTAACCCAACCGCGAGGCCCAACGCGATGTAGTTTACACTACTTTGGGCCGGGGCTTGTAGAGATAACCCCTAACTGGGCCTGGCCCATTGAGGTTAGGGGAGGCCCATATCCCCCTATATAAAGAGGTCTTCACCTCTTGAATAGGGTAGAGCATATGGAGCCACACACTTTGGTCGCTGGAAACAGGAGAGTCATCTCCTACCGGCAATCTCTACAGCTCCACTTTCTTTCCTTCTCCATTGCAGATCTAGGTTCAAGAGGAAGAACAAGATGTGATTCTTCACCCTCATGTAGAACGCGGTCCAGTCATCCCGGAGGTGAACCCGTGTTTCTTCATTGGCGCCCACCGTGGGCAACCCCCTCTAAGGTGCCAAGTAGGCGTCCTTGAGTACTTCTTGTCTCCTGCATGTCAGATGATCGTGGAGCACGATTGAGCAGGGTCAGAAGGGCGCTTATTGGCTCTTTTTTCTGCCACTTGTACTTTGTGTACTATTTTGGAACAGCCTTTCTTTTAATTTCTATATTTTATAAGAAATTCTAGATTCAAAAATCAATCTTTCCATCACATCTCTTTATTTATTTAAAGATCATAATACTAAAGAGCAGCACAGAGATATCTTCAATGAATAAATTAGTACATTTATTCTTTTAAAAAAAAACAAAACAAAAAAAAGGGTGAAATGTACAGCTAGCAAGTTACAACTCATATTGCACAAGGTATAACACTTACCGCACATCCATCTTTTCTCTAGTAGACACATCCTGACATTTGGCAGTAAAAAAGGTACAATGAGTTCGTACATCTTCCTACCCTCACTTTTGTCATCTTGCAAATTGAACTTTGTGTTATCATGTGGATGCCGACAACCGCGTCGCCATGCCTGTGTCTCCAGCTCCGCCGAGCAATCGGTCCTGTACGCCAACGATCAGCATGTCAACAGCGGCCGCACTTTTACGTGTCACAGGCAACCGTGGTCCGTGACTCTGTTCTGTTTGTATCACTGGCGCTTCAAACACCCCGCATCAACCACGTCGCGCGCAACCACCGGCCATGTCCGATATTAACCACGGCGCGCGCATAAACCAACTGTCATCTACAACAGCAATCATGTCGCGCGCAACAAATCACTTGTCATCTACAGCATCAAGCATATCGCGCGCAACAAGGATGAACTATTTTTCTCCGACATGTGACGCAAGTGAACTTCAAACAAGGTACAACCTTGCCTTCATCTATATTATGTCTCAAACAATTACAACCCCCATCACGCGTGAGCAAGCTTTCACGCGTGGGTACAGCCCGCCGCGTGAGCAAGCTTTCATGCGCGGTTACGGTTACACCGCGTGACCAAACCTTCATACGTGAGCAAGTGTTCATGCGCGGGGTATAGTAAGCTTTCATGCGCGGGTACGGTTACGCCGCGTAACCAAACCTTCATACGTGAGCAAGTGTTCATGCGCGGGGTATAGCAAGCTTTCATGCGCGGGTACGGTTACGCCGTGTAACCAAACCTTCATACGTGAGCAAGTGTTCATGCGCGGGGTATAGTAAGCTTTCATGCGCGGGTACGGTTACGCCGCGTAACCAAACCTTCATACGTGAGCAAGTGTTCATGCGCGGGGTATAGCAAGCTTTCATGCGCGAGTATAGCAAGCTTTCATGCGCGGGTACGGTTACGCCGCGTAACCAAACCTTCATACGTGAGCAAGTGTTCATGCGCGGGGTATAGCAAGCTTTCATGCGCGGGTACGGTTACGCCGTGTAACCAAACCTTCATACGTGAGCAAGTGTTCATGCGCGGGGTATAGTAAGCTTTCATGCGCGGGTACGGTTACGCCGCGTAACCAAACCTTCATACGTGAGCAAGTGTTCATGCGCGGGGTATAGCAAGCTTTCATGCGCGAGTATAGCAAGCTTTCATGCGCGGGTACGGTTACGCCGCGTGACCAAACCTTCATACGTGAGCAAGCTTTCATGCGCGGGTACAGCCCGCCGCTTGAGCAAGCTTTCATGCGCGGCTACGGTTACGTCGCGTGACCAGATAATATATGAACCAGCTTTCTGCTTAGATTCTGAAAGGAGAATGGAACATAATTAGTAAGTTAAACTGCTAACCTTAGTTTTACTTTACGTTCCACAAAGAACCCAAGTTTGACTTTTAATTGTCAAATGTGTTACTTTCAAATTTGAGATTATTACTAAGTTGTGGTCCTGCGGATGCTCGTTATAGAGTTTGATGGTCACAACGTCATGATCTTAATCACTTCTGAAGGAGTACAGTATTCCAGTTGACTTGAAAGTCAAATATGTGCAATAAAGGGAGTGGGACGCTCGTATAAGCATGTAGATTAATATATTGAATTTTCACCAAGCAATATCATAAACAATCTCAATGTGGCGCCCTCTTTAATATTCAAATAGCAAAGTCGCGCGCCACACATTCATGCTAGTCTTGCGCCCTCTTTAATATTTATTTGAGACTCTGTTTATTAAGACTTTCGTTTCCAAAAAAGAAGGTAATGCAAATCATTTAATACAATGAAAGGACAAGTCAAGAATAGATGCTCCATGATGATGTCAGCCATCGCATGCACAGTTGTCTTTAAATCCAATTAAACAATGTTAAATACAAGACTATTTGCAAAAAGGTCCCTTCTTTGTCAAGCTTTTATCAAAAGCGTGAAGGGGTACCAGTACAACTCTCTGTCTTGTCATGGACCAATTTAAGGGAGCCATTATTTTGTCATATAAGAACTATGGGCACATAGAATTTCGCAGAAGATTTATTTATTATCATACAATAAATAAATTTTTAGACATAATACAAAACCAAGCTTTATCCTTGCCATCACAATTTATAATATTTCTCGTGAATAGCCCAAAAGCTAGAAAGCGACACTTATATTAATTTTAAGTGCCATGACTTCGGCACCTTCTTGTATACTCCAACAGTTTGCGCATGAATTTTAAACATGAAGGGGCATATATCCATTTTGATTAATATATAGACAATACACATATTTACTAGCCTGGGAGCACCTGAATTATTTTGAAAGCCGGTGTTACATACTTCTTTCAATAACAAGAAGTTGGCTAACGTCTAGCAAATGAGATTATTCAAAGACACGGTTAATAGTGCATCATCTTAACGACTACTAATCTTGCGATATTTGCGACACATACTAAGTATCATTGCTTAGTATTATTATTCAAGTTTAATGTTACTAACCTTTTATTTAGTAGCAATAAATTGAGAGACTAGCATGGTGCAACACCATTTCAAGAGTCAAAATTGCTTTCACATTTTGCGGAATATGGATGCATAGAACAAACACCTCATAAGGAAAAAGTTTCGGTACAATATTTTCTATACATCCAACCATTTATTACAATTTACCTTGTCAGGTTTTCTGCAGGAATGGCAATATATTCAATCGGTAAAACGAGACGAGTAATCCTCACGCACACCGATGAAAGCCGAAAAAAGATGCTCTTTTACATATGAGCATGTAAGTCGCCGGCTGGCGCATGCCCTTCTACATATGAGCACGTAAGTCGCCGGCTGGCGCATGCCCTTCTACATATGAGCACGTAAGTCGCCGGCTGGCGCATGCTCTTTTACATATGATCACGTAAGTCGCCGGCTGGCGCATGCTCTTTTACATATGAGCACGTAAGTCGCCGGCTGGCGCATGCTCTTTTACATATAAGCACGTAAGTCGCTGGCTGGCGCATGCTCGGCTACATACTAGCACGTAAGTCGCCGGCTGGCGCATGCTCATTTACATACAAACACGTCGATCTCCATACGAGTCTGTTGTTCTACATACGATCATCTCAGCCTCCATGCGAGCCTTGCTGCTACACATGTTTTACGCTAATCTTCACGCGACCCTGCTGCTTTACATACGAGCGTGTATGTCGCCCGTGCGCGCATGCTTAGCCATATATGAAAACGCTTACAAAACGTAAACTGTGCTACAAATGCACGCACCACTTAGGGTATACGCAAAAACGCATTGGCTGGAATAAAGTTTTGCTTACACCTACAATCTTCAAGACAAGCCATATCTCCTTGCGTCATGCCACATTGTTGTTATGTCACACCAGAGGATTAGCGCAGGCTCGGATCTCCAGTTCATTATTCCTGACGCAACTTTATGCCAATTCTCATTCGCGATACCTTTTCAAAGTGGATTAACACGTGCAACTATTGTAGACAGCAGTTTACAAAGATTCAGACACTATAAATACATACGCTTCATGGCTTAAGAGACGCGCGCACCTTGCGCTAACCAACAGAAGTCACACCATAGGGTGAATATTTTACAGTAGCAACACGACTGTGTGCACATCGCTAGAGTTCGGCCTCACTCGCCTGACAAAAGACGAATCGTCAGTGTCAGCATGATGATCGGCGTGTCAGTAGTCAACTCCAGGGTCACCATCAACGACATTTGCACCAACCTGTCAGAATTCAAAATTCCAAGAATTTCCAGCTTAAACTTACAACGAGACTTCATACTGAAGCTAGCAAGGGTTGCGCCGCATGCATCATCAGTCGATGATCACTCGCGCCAACCCTCAGAAGCAACACCTATCAGTAAGCAAGCCTGGTGGCCGCGCCGTAGTAATTGACAAACACTTACACGCGCGCCGGCAACCATGACCTAACAAATGCTTTACAGACCAACAAACCTTTCTTTTTATTCTGAGTCCAGAGCTCCCACCATTTACTTCGCGCATGGACGCAGCACTGGACTGGGGGGACTTGAAGGGTTATGGTCCCAAAAAGCCGCGCTGACCAATCAGGTCGCTGCCCCAATCAAGGGGCGGCGACAATCGTGCAGAAGACAGAAGGTACACAAGGACGCCTACATTGCACCAATCAGGGGGCGGCGACAACTGCCCCATGATCTCCACTCACCGGCAGATGTCAGAGAGACAACAAGGACGAACATCCAGACACGTGGCTCCAATCAAGGTGCGCCAGCACCGGAGATCTTCTAGAAGGCGCTAACAGCTGCCACAGAAGAGACAAGACGGATATTCCTTGTTGTCCCCTTCAGGCCCAAGGCCCATCAGCCCATCTCCTTATACGCCACGCCGGCTATAAATAGGGACCTTCACACACAGGTTAAACCGCTCTGTTCTCTACTCCCTCACTCTAACCACACTCAACCGTCAAAACTCAGCCAGTCCCAAGACTCGTGCACAAGACCTAACCACGTACACGCAACCTTGACAAGTTCGTGGCAATGTGCCAGTACAATTAGCAACTCCCTGCGATCAATCAGCGTGCGCCATGTTTGCCAAACCAATTTCCACGATGAACAACCAGGGGATATTCATTATCCCATTTATCTCTACTCACAGTGAAAGTCAGACGCAACAAGCATGGACAACAACTCTCCCGCATCTGGGCGACTGGTAAGCCTAAAACTCAATCTTTACTTTCGAGCACTCCTAACAAGTCTAGTACTCCTACCACGCTTGCACGCGGAGCAGCACTAGACTAGGGGACTTGATGGGGTACGGTATTAAACCCGACCCGAGCGGTCAGACGGCCCGTTACGTATTGCTTTTATATTAATTATTTATTATTGTTGCTACTAACCCAACCGCGAGGCCCAACGCGATGTAGTTTACACTACTTTGGGTCGGGGCTTGTAGAGATAACCCCTAACTGGGCCTGGCCCATTGAGGTTAGGGGAGGCCCATATCCCCCTATATAAAGAGGTCTTCACCTCTTGAATAGGGCAGAGCATATGGAGCCACACACTTTGGTCGCTGGAAACAGGAGAGTCATCTCCTACCGGCAATCTCTACAGCTCCACTTTCTTTCCTTCTCCATTGCAGATCTAGGTTCAAGAGGAAGAACAAGATGTGATTCTTCACCCTCATGTAGAACGCGGTCCAGTCATCCCGGAGGTGAACCCGTGTTTCTTCACAACAACATGCAATTAGGTACAGTTTTGGGACTGGTAATGGTGTCTAAACAACCGTTATAAGCGATGGTTGCGGCTGCCAAAACAGTTCAGAAAGAGGAAGCCATGCTTAAATGATTCAGGGTCGGTTTTCGGGTTGAATCATAGTTTACAAATTGTGAGTTCGTAAGGTATTTTTAGGGTATGTTAAAGGTTATTTCTATTCCATGTTTTGTATGTAGAGTCTAATTTGATATGTAATAGAAAAAAATATGCAAGTTTATAAACATGGAAGTGAAAACACTATGATCAATATTTCTCTTTTGTATGTGTTCGACTTCTTGACTTATTATTTAAGAGTTTGTTTTGATTTGTCAAATTTTGAAATTTTATACTTTATCAGAATTTTGGTTATTTTCTTCTTATTAGTGATACTGATGCTTATGGCCACACCTTATATCCCAGTTAGACATGAAAAAAAATAGAAACTCAGTTTAAGAAATATAATTGTTCTGCTTTTCTTAGAATGCGAGTGTCTTTAAAAACGTAAAAGATAAAAGATGA
Organism: Helianthus tuberosus; assembly: GCA_030545235.1. Taxonomy (NCBI): domain Eukaryota; kingdom Viridiplantae; phylum Streptophyta; class Magnoliopsida; order Asterales; family Asteraceae; genus Helianthus; species Helianthus tuberosus. The sequence goes on along the minus strand of CM060354.1, from coordinate 33,672,259 downwards.
TGCATGAACTAAAGCAAAGGTTCCTTAAAATCAGCTTTGCGTTGGTTGCTCGATATGCAATCATGGTATCTATACTTTGGCAGGGCATTCCAAGTGGATTTAGGCGATCGACGGCATAGTGGGCAATAAAATGACATTGCCTTTGCATACATGTCTATATACAAGTATATGGCATGTTGTTCGGGTTATTTAGACACAAATGGTTAGAAAACATGAAGAAATGATTAATAATCTGATTTTTAGATACAAATGGTTAGAAAACATTTAGAAATGATTAATAATCGGATTTGTAGACAACATATTATCAATTACTTAGATTATTTCTATATCAAACCTGAACAAATAATTTTTTGAGAAAAATTAAAGCTTAAATTGTATATTAAATCTAATAAATGCAATCTAATAATCAAATCTTTTTTAAATAAATGCAATCTAATAATTATGTGTATACTATATATAACAAATTATTAAAGCCTAAATTGTATATTAAATGTAAAGTTTTAATACATACAATATAGAGAAAACACATCATACCAACTTCGTAGACTTGACATGACTTACAGACTCGATAACAAAAGACCGTAACATACAATACTAAGACAAAATGTCGTATCACCACAAGCAATTGTGGATCCTTGCTGATGGGTGCACTTCGGAATGTAGCAGATATGAATGAATATAATCCCAGTGTAGGTAATTACATATCTACCACTTGGGTTATATTCATTCATATATGAATGAATATAACCCCAGTGTAGCTCTTCGATTTTCCTTGAAATTCCAGAGCTCGCTAATTACATATCTGCCACTGGGGTTATATTCATTCATATACAATTGATCGTTCTGATCAATTACTTCCTTATGTGCACCGCACCATCTTCTAGGAGGTTGTCAAGTGTTCTCGCCTTCGTGCTTGGTTTTTTGCATATCTTTACATCCGCAGCCATTCTGTACAATAAAACACATTCAAATGACCAATATAAACACATTCAAATGACCAATATGAGGAACCCATATCATCGAATCAAACCAAAAATCAATATGAGGAACACATCAATCCGAAACTGATCCGATCAGTTCATTTGTATAAAATTTAATTCTGATTTAGTTCATCTTATTAAACAATTCTCAAATGACCAATATAAACACATTCAAATGACCAATATGAGGAACACATATCATCGAATCAAACCAAAAATCAATATGACGAACACATCAATCCGAAACTGATCCGATCAGTTCATTTGTATAAAATTTAATTCTGATTTAGTTCATCTTTTTAAACAATTCTCAAATAACCAAAAATCAATTTTCACATTTCAAGTATCAATATTGATGTGTTCAAATAACTACACACTGATGCGCTTTATCAATTTCCATCATTTGTTTCTTCGCATTTGATTCAGAAATTAAAACCCACAAGTATCATAGTTTCAATACACAACCTAGATCTGTGCTCTAATTGTTTTTAGAGAAAAAACACACAAGAATCAGCCAAATGATCACATGAGATCTGAAACTATAGAAATCAATGATACATTTTGAACAATATACTCAGTTGATACCCGAGACAAAAACCCACAAGAATCAAAACCAAAACACAGTTGATCTCATATGAGGAACCGAAAACACATTCAAACCCTCTGTTTTGCTACCCGAGACAAAAACCCACAAGAATCAAACAAAACCTCTGTTTTGATACCCGAGACAAAAACCCACAAGAATCAAACAATATTTTCATATAAAACCTGAAACAAACCTTCATAATAAACAAAACCCAAACCTCTGTTTTGATACCCGAGACAAAAACCCACAAGAATCAAACAATATTTTCACACAAAACCTGTTACATTCTAGCATATCAAAAACATAGTGTCAATCATGTTTTAGGTATGTGATATTACCTTCGATTGTTATAGAAGATGAAGATGATGAAGATGAAGATGAAGCTGATGATCGGTGGAGATTACAGAAGAGGAAGATGATTCCGATGAAGATGAAGATGATCCGATGAAGATGATTGAAGATGAAGATGAAGTTCTGTGTTTTGGGACTTGAGAGAAGATGAAAATGATTTTATTGAGAAGTGTGAATGTTCTAATCATATATGTTTATCATTAAGATTTGAGGGTATAAAAAAGACATTTTATAAAGATATGTATTCATTTTAAACAACATATTAGTTCATGTTTTCATTTTAGACAACATATTACCAAGTACTTAGCTTATTTGTATATCAACCATGTACACTAACACATAATTTCATTAACATTGTTTTATAAAGATATGTAACTAAATGCAAAGAATTTAAATCATATATTATAATATGTTTTTAGTATTATTGAATTATACAATAACAATGGACCTTTACTGAATTTTACACTAACAATGTGTCAAAAAAAATTAACATCATATATAAGAAGTTATTAGACAACATAAAATTAGGTCATGCTTTCATTTTCGACAAAATATTATCAATTATTTACCTTATTTCTATATCAAACATGTACACTAAAACAAATTGTCTTTAACATTGTTTTATAAAGATATGTAACTAAACATAAATAATTTAAATAATATATTATAATATGTTTTTTAGTATTTGCTTCCGATCGTTATTAAAACAAACCCGTGTGTTCACACGGGTGTACACCTAGTAATTTATGATAGATGAGTAAAGTCTGACAAAAATATATTGGGGGTGTTTGGCTTATCTTTTTGAAACAACTTATTTACTTAGCCAATAAGTCAAAATAATGTTGGGTTAAGTTTTGTATAAGGTGGAAAAACCATTTTGAAAAGTTAGGAAACATTGGCTTTTTGAAACTTCTTTTAACTTTTCATGAAATATTACCTTTTCCCACCTCATAAAGCTCATCCAAACAGTTTTTTTTAAAACTCATTTTGGATAAGTCATAAGTCAATAAGTCCTTTTGCCAAAAAATCTTTTTTGAGTTAAATAAGCAATCCCAAACAGCCCCATTGACGATTTCTATTTCTTTAAACGGTTTCTCTTTCCATCTTCCATAACTATATATCTTTGTAGATGTGTATATCTCAGGTAGTATGGATTCTATACAATCAATTGTTTTTAAATTCCTAACATCGTATTTGTTTCTCACTTGATGTTGATTATTCAGTTGGGTTATATACAGCATAGTTAAGAACATGGAGAAAATTTTGATCCCGAATACAGTCGCTAAATCGGTAATATTTTTTGGAGATATGTCAAACGGAACAACTCTGAAGGTAAAGTTTATAGTTTAATTGTTACGATGAACTAAAATTGTAGGATTAGATAATGCCTTTACAAGTTGGAATACTGATGCCCATGATCCGTGTTAATGGTCTCATGTTTAGTGTGTTTTTGGTCATGTTTATGCTTTTTAATTCCATTGTATATCATATTTCATTATACACAACATTCTTTTATTGTTTTATATTTTATGTGGATTAAATATGTTTTGTTGTACTTATATCATTTTGTTTATTGAAGTGATCTTAACGGACTATCTTTTGAAGGAGTATCTGCGCTTGAGTTAGGCAATCTCGCTCACTTGAGACTTTTGTAAGTGTCGATGGATCAAACAATTACATTAGTATGGATTTTGTAATTTTGAAACTTAAAAAGAGTAAATTTGAGGAACTAATCAAATTTTCTATGTTTGTATTTTAGCAATTATCATTATACTCTCACAACCGTTTTTTTGGAGTTATTTCGAAAGATGTTGGAGATGTAAATAAATTGATTGGAAATATTTCACCAGGGATGGAAAAGATGTAGTCACTAAAACTTTTGTAAGTTGTTCAATTTTAGTTAATGTTAATCTATTGTTTTTTTTAAAACACGCCTTATGCGCGAGGCAACGGGGGTGGTGGGTAAAATGCATTCGGTAGGCAGAGTGATGAGCAGCGTTTACACAAGGCGATGTGTAAAATGTGATGGTCGATCACTCAAGAGTTTGAATTCACTAGCCGTTATCCCAGTTGTTTAAGGTTTCGGGCTGAATGAGATGGGTTAGCTTGGGGTTAATTTAACCAATCTGGACGAGCAGAAGACTTGACCATGGACAAAAGGCCTGAACTTGCATACTATGCATGTTTACTCCATGTAGCTGTTGCTATTATTTTCAAACTAATAATATTTTATTTTTGTTTATTTCAATGTTTTAGCCAGTTTTAATTCAATTATTTACATCCTAGAATTAAGATACCTGGTTTTTGTTTTACTCCATAAATCGCAAAACTGAATTAATCAAAGGCAAAGTGAATTTACATCATATAACTATGATTTATTCATTATTTAATATGTAAAATATGTAATTTCATTTATATTTTATTTATTTATAGATTTATGACTTATAAAATTTAAATTGTTTAACCCGTGTAACACACGGGCCTTAACCTAGTATAATTTATATAAATTTATCTTTCTCCATGAAAAACAAACTTTACATCAAAATGTGACACGTTAAAATAACGATTCAAAATACATCTAAGCGATTATCTTTTGTATGCAAAATTATTCTTTTTATCCAATTAGATTGCATTATAATGTACTAGTATTAAGACCGTGGGGTATGGTGGGGCGGGTGTTTGGGGCATGGGTTGACACATGGATTATGGGGCACTCAATACACAAACCCAAGTTCATAGGGGTATGGTGGGTGTGGCTGGGCTGGCGTGGCAAAACCACATCATTTTTCTAATATATATATAGAAACGGGATCAGGAGAAAACGCTCAAAAGAGTAAGAACGGTGAGAACGCTTCCTGGGCTAACACGTGTCACGCCACTTAGAGAAAGACGGTGTCGCAACCCCCGATCCCAAATTCCAGGGAACAGACGGCCGAGAGCCAGTTTCGGTGGTATTGCGTATTGTCTAATTTGGCAGCATAATTTTTCATCAGGACCGTAGTTAGAAAATATTTGATCAGAGTAAAATACCACATTTTCATAATATTAAACATATGGGATAAACCCAAGTTCGCAGTACACACGTTTTCATAGGAATAAATCCTATTTTATTTAATAAAAACATCTATTTTATTTTAGGTAACTTTATTGCCATTTTTCCAAGCCTTCAGTGCTGTCCAGCTGGCTTCTATTTGGCTTTCACAATTTGTTACCTGAAACGCGTTTTAAAAACATTTGTCAGTGGGAAATACTGGTGAGTGAATCCCAGTTTAATCAAGTTTAAATAAAAATCATTGTACAATATTGAGGGCGATCTCGCAATTACATTTGTTTCCAAGTTATAACAATTAACATCCATGGTACTGTCAGACCCGACTTGTGGAAATGTTACTCCTTGACCAGGTGGTAACAAATTTTGTATACAAAACCCCAACATACTCATGATAATTGTATTCTTACAAATACTCAATAACTGCTTAATATATAATTAATTAAGTGAGGTTTTGTAAAAACAAGTTACAAAAAGTTCACAAAAACCGGATCAACTCACATTGCTGTCTTAGATTATCCTGTAAGGGTTTCCTTGGAATAATCTATAAATTACACAAATGCACACGTGTTAGTATAATAACTCATTTTAACATTAGTAATACCCTCCCCGAGACGGCATTCCAACGACTACGTCGGGCAGAACCACGACAGCCGTTACGGAACCCTAGATCAACCGGGCAGCGTATCTAATACGTATCCAGGGGTTATGATACTTACAACGGAGCAGAACTTCGCTATTTAGGGGGGTATTAGACCCGAGTATAATGCCTACACTTTAATTTTGAGAGAAAGAAAGAAAGTTTGAACGATTCTCGACTGAAGGCCGATGCCTCCTTTATATAGGGCCTGAGTTCGGGTTCTACGCGGCCCGCGTCAACTTCGGTCAACGGAGTAGCTTGTCCGGGTCACTATGTAGGCTTGACGGGTGTTGGGCCGCGTGGCGGCCCAGGGTTTCGCCAGGTTTTAAGTTGTCGCGGTCCGCGTAAGCTTAAGGGGTGGCTTACGCGGCCCGCCTAAACCCCAAAAACTTGATTTTTGATTATTTTTAATAATATTTAAGGTATTCGTGGCCCGTTTTCACGTATGGGGTGTATTTTGGGACATATTGGGACATTTTAAAATATTTTAGGGTGTCGGAAAATTTATGAGGGTGTCGGTTTTCTTTAGGGTTGTTATATCCTCCCCACCTTGTTTTAGAGCTCGTCCTCGAGATCTACTGGAATAGGTGTGGATATTTCCTTTGCATTTCTGATTCAAGCTCCCATGTGTACTCAGGTCCTCTTTTGGAGTTCCACTTCACTTTGACCAGAACTAATCTCTTGTGCTTGAGATTTTTGACTTTCCTGTCTTCAATCTGTAGAGGCCTTTCTACAAACTTGAGTTGTTCATTTACCTCTATATCCTTAAGAGGTATTACCAGTGATTCGTCAGCTAAACATTTCTTGAGATTAGATACATGAAATACATCATGTATTTGTAACACCTCGAAAATTCACGTCCTATAATGTGTTGACACGTGTCATATGTTTGAACGTGTGAAAGAATGTTCTGAAAGGACTAAAGTTGACAAACATGGAAAGTATGTGATTATACGGATTCTAAGTGTCAACAGTGAATAAATATACTTCATAATAACCCTACATGATGTTCATAACATCAAACGAATAAATCATGGATCATACGTAGCTAAAAGTGAGAGATTACAAACTACAGGGGTCAAGTGTGTCAACATGTTAAAGATATACCTCTGAGTGATCTTTTGACAAACCCGAAGCTTTGTAAATATAAATTATGCTCACTAGAAAGCACGATTAAAATTTCATAAAGTTTCGTTATCGTATGAGAAAGTTATGATCAAATTCGTGTGCGAGGGGTTAAAGTGTTAACGTTGAAAGTTAAGGCTTTTCGGGTTAACCGGAAGTGTCCAGGGACTTGGAAAAGTGGGTATAAGTCCTAAAGCCCTTGATGGTAAATATAGGGGGGTCAAAATGCAAGATAAAACCCTAATTACCCCTTCGTGAAGCCAAAGGTCAACTTGGAAAACAATTAAAAATCAAAAATCAGATTTTAGCAGGCCAGGCGGCCCGCTTTGGGTTGGCTTAAACGGGACGCGGGCCGCGTCCGAGCCCCAGATACAGAAAACGGGGACAGGCCCCTGTATACGCGGAGAAACGGCCTTTAAACGCATTTTGCACATGGTGGGCGACCCCTAACTGTACTAGAGCACTAGGGACATGTGTTGGATGGTTGTGGTTGATCATAGACTTGGTTGTCAACATGTTATGGTGGGTTAATTCACTATATAAAGACATGATATGCAACAATCATTCTCACACCTTCATCTGCATAAGTTGATCATTCCTGGAGCTCTCAAGCAGCCTCAAGTGATCACATCTCGTGCATAGGACTCTTGTAAGTCTGCTAGTTCTTGTTTAGTTGAGTTTAGCTTGGTTAATTAGCTAAAAGTCAAACCGTCGTAATTACTGTTTGACTTCGAGATTAGTCAATGATGGCTCAGTCATATCTCGAATTAAAAGTAGTTATGAGTTGGTAATTATGTGGGTAATAAAACCTCAAAAGGGTTTCCCCTGATCACCACTCTGATCAGGTCTAATGTCGGGTCAAACTTTTGATTAAAAAGTCAACAGGATGCTTAAAATGTCATTTATGCATAATTAGCTATCTAGAACATATATAACCTGTTTGATCATTGTTATAACTTAGTAATTAGTGTAAGAACATGTCCAAACATGTTCAACCCGACTATTTCCTGTTTAGACCCGGTTCGGAACCGAAAGTCACATAGTTTGACTTTCACTTTGACTTTCAGTTCTGACCCGCTTTAGTATAATTTGAAAATGTCTTAGAGCTTCTTTAGGACCAGGCTACATGTTAGCACAACCCTCTGTGGTTGGTTCATTGATTGACCCATTCGTTTACGCGTTTCCGTTAATTGCCCATATGTTGACCATTATGCCCTTATTACCTTAAAACATGATTTATGAAAATGTAAAAGTGTAGAAACCTTAGTTACTGATATATAAACTTGTATGCAAAGTTTGACATCAGTTTGACTTGTAGATTAAGAGTTATGCTCATTATCGCAAATTTAAAGCTTTAGGTTAATAAAACGGCGTAATTAGCATATAGCCTAGTTAAGCCTACTTTTTGATATCAAATCTTTTACCCACTGATGTAATATATTATTTTGGGAATTTTAAAGATTTTTAATTAATTTTAGGCTGAGCATAACTCATAGTCGTAGGCTTAGCCCGGTAATTGTCGGTTTTGCCCTTTCGGGCCATAAAATGAGTTTTACTTATCTAAACGACTCCAAACCTTTTGCTACTGATCACATATGTTAAATAAATTATTTTAAGCCTTCTGGAAATATAAAAATATCAGATTTAAGTATCGAACCCGGAAATGGCCTTTAAGCGCCTTAATTAGCGTTTTTAACGCATAGTATGTATAAAAATTATATTTAACATACCCGGGTTGATACCTACTGATATATGAGGCAAATTATGATATTTTAACAGTAAGCAAAGGTTGATAAACTCAGACTTCAGTTTTGAGCTTTTCGGCTTATGTGAAATTACCAAAATGCCCCTAAGGGGCATAGTTTGGTTATAATTGATAAATTTCACATATATGCTTAACCTACTGTTATAACTTATCAAATTGAGTAGGTTTGCTGTTTACATCAGACCTGTAACTTAGTTAAACATTTAAACTCCTTTATAAACTTTTAAATGACCAAACTACCCCTACGGGGCCTAGTTTGTGTTTAAATACGTTTCGGGCATAATGAAAGACATCTTACTGATGTCACAACATATTTGAGGCATAAATTAACTTAGGAAACCTGTATATGGTCCTCATGAATACCCGTCACGCTTATTACGCGTACGGTTCGGTTTATGTAACAAGTTTACATAAATTAGCCGAAACGGGTCAAACCTTAACGGTTTTATCTCAAAATCCAGAATGTGTATGAAATACCCATATAAGACAAGTCTCTGAACATTTCGGGTTTAAATCACATTCTATTCCGGTCTGCGCTTAATCATGCGTCTGAACCGTATATTCTCTTAAGACTAACCGGTCTAAGCTTTGGCTTAATTAAAGACCCGTTAGCATTCTAATAAGTTATTTATACAATCATTCCAGACTAGAGCCTTCCGGTAAATGGTACCTACGCTTACTTAAGTGAATACGGCTGAGTTATTAGATTCTTGCTAATTAAGACAGGAGCTAGCTCAGGTAAATACTCTTAACTTATTTTCCCTATACGGGCTTGGAATACGGTATAATGATACCGCTTGGTCGGGTATTGAATGTTTAATCGGATTGTGATTAAATTATTGAGGTAACCCGGTTTAATCTGTATTGTTTGAAATAAAAGCCTTTAGGGGTTAATGACCATGTCCCGGATATCCTTGGCATCATTATATTATAAAATGGCCACGTCTTAGGTACGGGGTGTAGGCATACACCTGACAGTTACTAAGTAATAACGGTATCCCACTCTCTTGTGGGCCTATACTTGTGGCGTGTCTGTTAATCTTGACTCGGTTTCTACATCGGGCCCTGAACGTATAACGAACATGTAAATCTGTATACAAGGTTATAACTATAATTGTTCCAAGTTAAAAAGGTTAATTTTGCCTCTGGGCATTTTAATTAAATTATGAAAGATATTTTGTGCCACGTGCATCCAAATCAATTTTCTTAAACTCTTTTCAAATGAGTCGGTTGAGTGTATTTACCAGTGAAAACTGACGTATTTTCCAAAAAGGTTAAGTGACAGGTACTGAACGTAATTGGCTGGAAGCCCAGGGCGCTAATAAGGAATCTTGCAAGTTCTAGGCGTCTAAAGTTTGTTGAACAAGTTATATGTTTTAAGATCCGCCTGTGGATCCTTTGCTTCCGTTGTAATACTGGATATTACTTTATATTCGGAATGTAATAATAATTATCTTTTGCTTCCGCTGTGCATTTATATAATTGTGTTGTTTGACTATTATGTTGCCAACCACGTCACGATACTCCCCACCGGGCCCACCGGTGACACGTGGAAAGTCGGGGTGTGACAGTATTCCTGCCATTTCCTCTGGCAGTTGTAGCTGATAGGCTACAGGTCCTATTCTTCTAATAATCTCAAAAGGTCCAACATACCTGGGACTTAGCTTTCCTCGTTTGATGAATCTTACTATTCCTTTCCAAGGAGAGACTTTCAATAATACTTTATCTCCTACTTGAAATTCCAATGGTTTACGTCGGTTATCAGCATAGCTCTTTTGTCGATCACGTGCTGCTTTCAGTCGTTCCTTGACTTGAATAATCTTGTCGGTTGTTTCCTGCACTATCTCAGGTCCAGATAGTTGCTTCTCCCCAATTTCTGCCCAACAGACTGGGGTTCGGCACTTTCGTCCATAAAGTGCTTCGAATGGTGCAGCATTGATACTAGTGTGATAACTATTATTATAAGAAAATTCTATTAAAGGTAAGTGATTATCTCAATTACCTCCAAAATCAATTACACAAGCTCTAAGCATGTCTTCCATCGTCTGAATTGTCCTTTCGCTTTGTCCGTCTGTTTGAGGATGATAAGCTGTGCTTAGATTTAACTTAGTTCCCATTGCTTTTTGGAAACTTGACAAAAAATGAGAGGTAAAACGGCTATCCCTATCAGAAACAGTTGATAAAGGTACTCCATGTAATGAAACGATTTCATTTACATATAATTTAGCTAACTGTTCCATACTGAAAGTTTCTTTCATTGGTAGGAAATGAGCTGACTTGGTTAGCCTATCTACAATCACCCAGATTGTATCATTACCTTTCCTTGTTTTCGGTAGTTTGGTAACAAAATCCATTGTTATCAATTCCCATTTCCACACTGGCGTTTCTAACTGTTGTAATAAACCTTAGGGTTTCTGATGTTCAGCTTTAACTTGTGAACAGGTTAAACATTTAGAAACATAGGCTACTATGTCCTTTTTCATTCCTATCCACCAAAAATTCTTTCTTAAATCCTAGTACATTTTATCACTTCCTGGGTGCATCGTATACTTAGATTTATGGGCTTCTTCTAATATATGATGACGTAGGTTTCCTAATTTAGGTATCCACATTCTCTTCTTATGGAATCTCCAAATTCCATCTGTTCCTTGTTCTAATTCCTTTAGCATACCTTTTAATTTTTCAGTATCCTCCTTGATTACTGATTCTTGTGCTTCTCTGATCATTTAAATCTACTTGTAGATTTAATTTAAGAGAACGTACCCTTTTTGGCTTTTCATGATACTTTCGGCTTAAAGCATCTGCCACTACATTTGCTTTTCCTTCATGATACTGGATATCACAATCATAATCACTAAGCATCTCCATCCAGCGTCTTTGTCTCATATTCAATTCCTTTTGCCCGAAAACATACCTTAAACTCTTATGATCAGTAAATATGGTAAACTTACTACCATAAAGGTAATGTCTCCAAATTTTAAGGGCAAAAATTATAGCTCCTAATTCTAGATCATGGGTTGAATAATTCTCTTCATGATTCTTAAGTTGTCTAGACGCATATGCTATAACCTTTTGGCGTTGCATCAACACACATCCATAACCTAACTTAGAAGCGTCACAATATACTACAAATCTTCAGTTCCTTCTGGTAACGCTAATATGGGTGTATGGGTTAGTCTATGCTTAAGAATTCTAAAAGCTTCTTCTTGTTTTGGTCCCCATTCAAACTTAATCGATTTACAAGTTAACTTAGTTAAAGGAATGGCTATTCTAGAAAAATCTTGAATAAATCTTCTATAATAACCGGCCAATCCTAAGAAACTTCTAACCTCGGTTGGTGACTCAGGGGTTTTCCATTTGGTAATCGCCTCGATCTTTGTTGGATCCACATGAATTCCTTCGTGATTAACTAAGTGTCCAAGAAACTGTACCTGTTCTAACCAAAACTCGCACTTTGAAAATTTAGCGTAAAGCTTTTCTTTTCTTAATAAACTTAGAAGGGCATGCAAATGCTTTACATGTTCCTCTTTACTTTTAGAATAGATGAGAATATCATCACTAAAAACAATTATGAATTTATCCAAATATGGCTTACATATTCGGTTCATCATGTCCATAAATGCAGCTGGGGCATTGGTTAAACCAAATGGCATGACAGTAAATTCATAATGACCATACCTTGTTCTAAATGCGGTTTTAGGAATGTCATCTTCCTGTACCTTTAATTGATGATATCCTGACCTTAAATCGATTTTAGAGAAAATTCGAGCTCCTTGCAACTGGTCGAACATATCATCGATTCTCGGTAATGGGTACCGGTTCTTAATCATGAACTTGTTTAATTCACGGTAGTCAATGCACATACGCATTGATCCGTCCTTCTTTTTAACAAATAAAATTGGTGCTCCCCACGGCGATGAGCTTGGCTGTATAAATCCTTTCTCCAACGATTCGTCTAACTATTTCTTTAGTTCCTGCATTTCGGCTGGTGCCAAACGGTAAGGTGCTTTGGCAATCGGTGCTGTTCCTGGTAATAGATGGATTTTGAATTCAACTTCTCTGTCTGGCGGTAGCACTGGCAATTCTTCTGGAAATACATCTGAAAACTGAGACACTACTGGAATGTCTTTTAATTCCTTTCCTCTAGTGTTAGTGATTATAGAAATCAAATACACTATAGATCCTTTTCTTATATAGCTTGCAGTTTTCATCACATAGATGAATTTAGTGGATCTAGATGGCTTATCTCCTTTTATTGTGATCTTTTCACCCTTTGGTGAATTTACTTGAATTGACTTTTGATCACATAAAATATTAGCTTTATTGGCTATTAACCAATCCATTCCTAATACAATATCAAATCCTGCCAGATTCATTGGGTAAAGATTTGCCATAAACTTTTGTTTTAAAAATTCTATTCTTGCTCCCTGCAAGATTTCAGAAATCCTAACTGTTTCTCCATTTGCTGTCTCGACTAGACATTATTGTGGTAGTTTAGTTAATGACAGATTTAGAAGTTTGCAAAATGAAGTATTAATAAAACTTTGGTTCGCACCAGAGTCAAATAATACTTTAGCAAAAATATCATTAACTAAAAACGTACCGGCTATGACATCTGGAATCATCATGGCTTCATCTGCAGTTAGAACAAATGCTCTAGCATTTTTAGTGTTCTTGTTGTTCACAGCTGGAGCTAGTTTTGGACAATTCGGCTTGATATGACCTTTTTCTCCACAGTTGAAGCATAGTCCATTACTGGATTTTCTCCTGCAATCTTCTTCCTTGTGTCCTGGTGCCTTGCAGAAATTGCAGTGAGTTGAGCATTTTCCCGAATGCTTTTTCTTGCAGACCTTGCAGTATGGTGCAGAGGTAGAACCCATATTCCTACAGTTGAAATTCCCAGAACGGAATTCTTGGGTAAACCTTTGGGCTAGGTTTCTCCTCTGGTCTTCTTCTCTAGTACGGATTAGCTCATCTGTCAAGGTATTTGCTAGTTCTACAGCTTCTTCTATGGTTTGAGGTCTAGCTGCCTTGACTACATGTCTAATCTCTCCAATTAATCCCCAGATGTAACGGGAGATTAATACCGGTTCAGCTGATGCAAGGGTTGGTACTATTCTAGCATATTCAAAGAATGTGGTAGTATAACCCTTACTATCTACCCCGGTCATTCTTAAGTTCAGAAACTTATTCGCTATCTGTTCCTTTTCATTAGGAGGGCAGAATTTCCTTTCTACCATATTTTTAAATTCTTCCCATTCCATGTTGTATACCCTATCACTTCCTCTTGACTGGAGGATAGTGTTCCACCATTCTAAGGCTGAGTTTTTAAACAGGTTAGAAGCAAACATTATCTTATCTTCTTCAGCACACTTGCTTATTTTTAAAACAACCTCAGTCTTTTCTATCCAGCGTAGAGTTGCAATGGGTCCTTCATTGCCCGAGAATTCTATTGGTTTGCAGGACCAAAATTCTTTGTAAGAACAACCATAAGGCATGGTTCTTCTTCTTTTGGGAATGGGCACTTGAAGTATGGGTCCATTGTTTACGCTGTGTTCTGGTTCAATTGGTCGCTTACTGCTATGTTTACTTTTATTATCAGCATCCTTAAAAGTTTGAAGAATAAATGGCATTGCATCTATAATTCCTTGTGCCACTATGTGTTGGATAGCACTATTATCCATTTGATTTCCATTGTTATTGATGCTCGGATTCTCATTAACCAAGTTAATGTTACTCTGGTTATCGTTATTCAGATTTTATTGATTTCCTTCGACGGCCATCTGAATTTTAAACATTTACCACGTATTAATATCACAAAATAATATTTAATATAATCAATCACATGTCACGCATTTTGGTCAAAAGCGTCGATCATTGCGACTTACTCTATTCATATACGATGCATCTATTACACACCAGTACTGAAATTAAAATTACAATACCGACTGAAATTTAAAGTTACACTACTAATAATAGGCATCCGTAGTTTTTTTTCCATACACATACACACATATCATATTATTTTATTATTATTATTATTACTATTACTACCGTCTCCATCATCACATTCATGGATATGGATTCATCCAAAAATCCATATTGCGCTCGTCGTACTTCCAGACGAGTCGCTATCCCACCTGTCTCATCCGTTCACTACTTTCTAAAATTTCCTCACCAAATGTCCTAAGTTCTTGTACGTTTTCTGCACTCATTGGGGGTGCAGGTTCTAGGACTGGGTTCGAAATCTAGGGTGCGGGTTCTTGATATGGGGGTGTAGGGGCCTGAAATTGATAAGGATTCTCTAAAATCTCCCTAATGAATACATCGTGGTAATAGGGATCCAAAGGATCCAAACCTGGGTAGGCTCCTATGTTTGGCATGGGCATGTCTTCGTGTATCGGGTAACGTTGCACATAGTCCCTAACGTCATCCCACCAGGGATCGTAATTTGGGTCTAAGGGGTTTGGTGCAGGTACCCTAGGTATTTCCTCTGGATTAAAATCATGCATTTCTACTTGGTTTTCAGGGTTTTCTATTTCCATTGGTTGGTCAGGAATTGGTGGTTGTGGTTGGGGTGCTATCATTTGCTCCAGATTAGGTGCGCGGCAGTGGTTGCTAAGATGTGGATGTTGGCTATACCCCTATTAATCATATCCTGGGCATAGGCATCGGTTTCTCTTTTAGCTGCTGCTAGTACACTCTGGTCTTGTAACTTTTTCATACGCTTCCTACGCTCATGTGCCCCTCGACTGAACCATCCTCTCTTTTTATGAGGGAATGGCTCCTCGAACTGAGCCTTAAACACGAATATTCCTTCTTCCGTATCAGCAGAGTACCCTGAGAGGGCAGGCTGAGAAGAGGAGGTGCCTTCGCTTCTAGGCGAACCAGACAATTGACGGTACGCGTCAGATGGTCCTTGGTCGCTCATACTGTAAACTAACAAATAGTCAAATAACACATAGCAATAAAATACAATTATGCACGTATTCCCGTAATTTATTTCCTAACAGATTGAATTTTGATGTCAGCAGAACACTTCTGTGGCTGAATCAGTGGCTTAGCTCTGATACCACCTTCTGTCGCAACCCCCGATCCCAAATCCCAGGGAACGGACGGCCGCGAGCCAGTTTCGGTGGTATCGCGTATTGTCTAATTTGGCAGCGGAATTTTTTATCAGGACCGTAGTTAGAAAATATTTGATCAGAGTAAAATACCACATTTTCATAATATTAAACATATGGGATAAACCCAAGTTCGCAGTACATACGTTTTCATAGGAATAAATCATATTTTATTTAATAAAAACATCTATTTTATTTTAGGTAACTTTATTGCCACTTTTCCAAGCCTTCAGTGCTGTCCAGCTGGCTTCTATTTGGCTTTCACAATTTGTTACCTGAAACGCGTTTTAAAAACATTTGTCAGTGGGAAATACTGGTGAGTGAATCCCAGTTTAATCAAGTTTAAATAAAAATCATTGTACAGTATTGAGGGCGATCTCGCAATTACATTTGTTTCCAAGTTATAACAATTAACATCAATGGTACTGTCAGACCCGACTTGTGGAAATGTTACTCCTTGACCAGGTGGTAACAAATTTTGTATACAAAACCCCAACATACTCATGATAATTGTATTCTTACAAATACTCAATAACTGCTTAATATATAATGAATTAAGTGAGGTTTTGTAAAAACAAGTAACAAAAAGTTCACAAAAAGCGGATCAACTCACATTGCTGTCTTAGATTATCTTGTAAGGGTTTCCTGGGAATAATCTATAAATTACACAAATGCACACATGTTAGTATAATAACCCATTTTAACATTAGTAATACCCTCCCCAAGACGGCATTACAACGACTACGACGGGCAGAACCACGACAACCGTTACGGAACCCTAGATCAATCGGGCAGCGTATCTAATACGTATCTAGGGGTTATGATACTTACAACGGAGCAGAACTTCGCTATTTAGGGGGGTATTAGACCCGAGTATAATGCCTACACTTTAATTTTGAGAGAAAGAAAGAAAGTTTGAACGATTCTCGACTGAAGGCCGATGCCTCCTTTATATAGGGCCTGAGTCCGGGTTCTACGCGGCCCGCGTAAGAGAAGACAAGGGCCTACGCGGCCCGCGTCAACTTCGGTCAACGGAGTAGCTTGTCCGGGTCACTATGTAGGCTTAACGGACGGGTAAAATACAGTTAGTGGTAAAACTTACCAGGTAAATTTTAGGATTTAAATAAATAAATCTAATATTTATTAAAAGGATGAGAAATACTTTGAGAAAGCAAAGTATATAAAAGGCCCGAGATTTAACGGAACTTAAAATAAAACGGGTTGTGAACAAGATAAAGTAACTAGGAAATAAATAACCTAGTACAAGTCTTGTAATTAAATGAAAGAACAAAATATCAAGTTATAAACCAAACTGAAGTTGAGGGGCTTATGTTGTTAAATTTGAAACTTAATAACATTAAACAAAAAATTAAAACACACCAAACACCCATTTTGGGGTGTCTGGTCGATCAAGAACACAGGGGGCGACCAAGACTCCCCTCACAACCCTAACTCTTGCATTTTCACCAAATTGAAGGCTCAAATCTGTTCCAAATTGAAATTCAATCATAGATTAGTGATCACCTCGGCGAAGAGATCATAAGGTATACAAATTTCACCATATAGCTCCATCTTGAATTTTAGATGAATTCATGAGAATCGAAATCTGAGCTTGCATGATCAAGTTTGGATGAAATTAGGGAATGAAATTATGTCTAGGAGTAAACCCTAGTCATTTACTTGTTGAATTGATGTTCAACCTTTGTGAATTTGTAATCACCCACTCATATGTCAAATGGGTTTTGTAGAATTATGTTAAACACTAGGATTATCTTTGTTAACTTAGTGTATTTGAGCTCTATGAAGCAAATCCAGATTTGTTGATATGAAGATTTGTCATGAACATGTGAAATGATGTTTAAATCTTGATTAAATAGTTAGTCAAGAATTTGATTTATGAAAGTATGAAAATCATGCCCACAAGGTGTTTGCTACAATGTCTAAACGAACACTAATATGTTGAAATTTTGAAAGAAACGTGTAATTGAATAATATGACAAATTGAGCGAAGTATGAACCGATAAGGGTTCAAAGCATAAAGTTAATATAGACTTAATTGTGTAAATCATGTGATCAAAAGTAGTTAACTTTTGATAAGTTGAATTAATAAACAATAAGGTCGAACGGTAGTTTCGACATAGAAAATACGTAAGGTGGAAAAGTTGTGATTATTAATGACTAATCTAACCACCTTTGAATGATGACGATAGTTTGACACTTAACGAGCAAGGTGGAGGCTTGGGAAGAAACGGGTCAAACGAATCAAGAAGGAAAAGAAAAGCGTAGCTCGGATACGAGGTAAGTTAAGCTTACGCCTTTTATTCTTACTACCAATTACTTATAATGCACGCCGGAATAAGTGGGAATGTCAAGAAACCATAAGTTATGGTAAAAAGGGCAAAAACGATAGAATGGTAATCCGGACATGAGTTAACGAATAAATAAAAAGGATTTGAAAGGATATCATTTGACATAAGTCAAAATGGGTCAAACAAAGCAAGAAACGACTTTTAAGCAAGATGAATTCAAAGAGTAAATCGGAATAGGTTAAAGGGATGAAATGGTAATTAAATACCATCTCATAATTATAATTAGTCACTTCGACTAAACGGGTCAAATGGTGTTGTTAATACCATTTATCAATAATATTTGATGATCGCTTGTTGAGTTTGTGATCACAGGAATTAACACATGACTCGCATGGCTAAAAGCGACATTTTGGTCAAATATTAGTTGAAGTCTTTCGTCGCATGAATGAAGGGGTAAAATTGACCAAAAATCCCTTGAGGGGTAAATAGGGCAAACAACTTTCAAAAAGTTGTTTTGAAATAAGCGTCTTGTTTAAATTGAGTCTTTGGAATTGGGGATATGATGTAACCCAATAGAAGCATGATTTAAGTCTAAAGATGCACTTAAATACCCTTAACGGGTCAAAATAAGCATACGAGCAAAAACGGGTTAAAATATATAAGAAACCCGCAATTAGAACTTAACATGGTAGAAAATATTGAATTGGAGTGGTTCATGTGAAATAATGATCAAACAAATATGTTTGTTTGATAAATGCGTAAACGGGT
This sequence comes from Helianthus tuberosus, assembly GCA_030545235.1. Classification (NCBI taxonomy): domain Eukaryota; kingdom Viridiplantae; phylum Streptophyta; class Magnoliopsida; order Asterales; family Asteraceae; genus Helianthus; species Helianthus tuberosus. Next base: position 33,653,562 of record CM060354.1, on the reverse strand, counting down.
CAAAATTTTGTAAAAAGGTAATAAGCCGAAGGCATAAAAGTCTCAAAATTTATTAAGCCGGATGTCGGATTTTAACTCCATATGATGGAGAATCAAATTACAAACACGTAGGAAGAAACGGTAGGTCAAACGGACAAGCGGATTGAAAGATACGAAAGTTTTCGTGTCAAAAACGGCAAAAAAAAAAAGGAAAGGACTGATGCAGGAGCCACCGTAACTTACGGTGCCCACCGTAAGTTACGGTGGAGCTGAAATTGTTACGGTAGTTGCCTACTGAGTTACGGTGGGGGAATTTTCATACAGGAGCCACCGTAACTTACGGTGTCCACCGTAAGTTACGGTGGAAGCCAGTTTGTAAACCTTGTTTTTGGATCAAGAAATTAACGTTTGGATTTCCTTCCTTTATCAATATATTGTCTTGTACCGTTATTTAAACTATCAATACTAACATTTAAGCTGGTATTGATCGTAGGAGAATGTTGGGAGTCCCGGATGAAGATCAAGCGTCGAGCAAGAACCGAACACACGTTAAATGAAGCTTCCGCAAGTTGTTTCGTCGTTATTCTAAAACGATGAATTAAATTACACTATGTTGTTTTGCTTCAAGTTAGAAAAGTTTTAATAAACCCTTATTTTAGCATGAATGTTTAAATATAAATACTCAGTAATTTGTGATTTATTTACGGAAATCGCTAAATAAATTTATGGTTGTTACAAGTTGGTATCAGAGCCTTGGTTTAAGAGATTCAAGTATGGTGGGAAAACTATGCTTGGACTTAAACCTTATGCTCTTGATAAAGATCGGTGTTCGGTTCAAGGCTTGATCGCAAATCCGGTAAGTACAAGTATGTCAATGAATTAGAATGATTAAAGTGTTGAGATCAACTTACAGGGATATCGTGTAATACACATTACCCCAGTCAAATCGATAAATGATAGATACAGTTAATGAATTACGTGCATTGACACGTACAGTAAAAAGCCTTGTATTACAATACGGGCGTTTATTAATGTCGAAAATTACTAACTTTTGTAAATGTTTAGTTGAAGGACAACCGCATCTGAAGATGACGCGAGTTGAACGAATTAGGGATATGACGGTGGAACGGTCCGAGGTATGACAAGCAGAGCATACTTATTAAGGAACTAAATCACGTGACGATCGCGAAGAAAGTTAGCGGCAAGAGAAGCCAGTTAGGACAAGCATTACCAGGTGCACGCTTTTAAATTAATCGCACAAGTAGTAATATGCAACTAACACGTGGGGGATAACGGTTGCATATGTCTGATAAAACCTGAATAGGATATCTATTCAGGATGATGTTTCTAAGAAAAGTTTAATAGAAACATGTGTTATTCACGATGATGAATAACAAGGAAATAATAAGATTAGTTCATATGGAAACTTGGACGAGGGGTAATTATCCAAGTGGGAAACTCTCAATATAACGCTATTGAGAAAGGTAGCGATCACATTAACGAATGTGATTATATAATAGTTCGATAGAAAAGAAAAACATTTTATATGTTCGAATGCAAAACTAGTAAAACTAATGATTGTTGTTGTGCAATTAAATAAAGTTTTACTAAATGAAATTAGAAGTATGAAATAAATAGAGGCATTACTTACATAGGGGGGTGATGTGAAAGCTATAAAAAGGTCATGTGTGTCATGTGCTGATCGCTTACTCTGGCCAAGTAAGTAGTGGCATATGATACCATGAACTTCTTGTAGCAGACACATTTACGTCCGATGTAGTAAGGGCGGGATGAATGGGACTAACTAAAAAAGGTACCCAAATAAACCAAATAAGCAAGACGTTTGATAATAGACGTAGACGCAAGTCGGATGACAGAAGCGTATTACGTTAGAGTAAAGAGCCCGAGAGAAGGGACAAGGATCAAAGTAAGAGGAAATACAGACCAACTAATGAGAATGCTAAGGCATAAAGATAAAATTTGACAGTCATAAGTGATGAAAATTTACACAGATAATTCAAAGGGGTAGAATAAAAGAATAAAAGACTTGACTAAATAAAAGCAATGGATTTCGCTAAGATGATCAAATAAATTAAGATGATGTCTAAAACCATATAAGAATGGTTACTTGATGATGACTTTGGTAAAGATACCCGATAGATGGGTAGGAGTTTGAAAGCATGCGTAAACCAAGAGACGGGTACGCGAAATAGAAAGTCAAAGGACTCGGATTAAGAGTCATGACTAAAAGACGATGAGAATTTGCAAACAGAAATTTTGATAACTATGTTCAACTATTCTAAAGTTGAACGGGTCGAATAAAGAATGAAGTGTGACGTTCGTGAGTAATGAAATCTCACACGAATAAATCAAACGAGATAAATAAAATATAAAAAGCTCGGTAGTGCAAGTAAGCGCAAATCGAATAATGGAAGCACGAAATAATAAAGAACCCGGGTAACGGGTCGTAGAGAAGTATAATTATGAACCGGGGAAATGGTGAGCGTAGAACAAACCGACGTGTAAATGACGTAAAGAGTCATAAAGTCGGAAGATTAGTCCAAGAGTAAACGAACGAAGCTTTAGACTACGGTCATGGCCAACTAAAGTTCAAAAACGAAAATAAACAATTTCAAACATAATAAAAGATGCTTTGAAGCTATATATGTATATTTACATTTGAATATAGACATGGATAAAAGACGATCTACGGGATCATCCTAACCTACAGGATCATAAATAGTGTTAAAGTCTACGGGACCAAAAAGACCTTTGGGTCACAAATAGAAAGAAACGAATTGTAAAGGTCTCACCTTAGAAAGGATAAAAAGGTGAAAATCTAAATAAATAACCTACGAGGCTAAGGGAAAGAACCTACGGGTCATAGGGGTTAAGCTTGGGAAATTGTTATAATTCCCCGCATTAAATAATAACGGAAAGGACTAGATTCTCGGAAGTAACATTCCTAGAAACGGGAGAAAGATGTACGACAAAGAGGAAACATAAACTAAGAATTTAGTTTTTAGTCAAAAGTAACGTTTTAACAAAACATAAGTGGTACGGGGTGATTTAGAGAATTTTAAACACACATAAGGCCGGGGATGGCAAATAGCATACCCGGGTAACGGGGTATGAAGTAACCGGTGACTAACAAGTCTAACCGCCAAAATGAATAAACAATAAAGATAATGGATACAAGCTGAAAAGTAACGGCCTGCGAGGCCTTACACACGAAAGACTTACACGTCAATATAAATGGAAATGTTAGATCGAAAGGAATGAATGAATGCCTTGAAAAACGAAACTCAGTTCGTTTAATCCAAATTAAAGGAACTATGTAAACAAGGTTTTGAGGACGAAACCTCTTTAAGGGGGGTAGACTTGTAACACCCCGAAAACGGGTTTGGTAATCAAACCATGTTAATACTACAGGACGGGTAAAATACAGTTAGTGGTAAAACTTACCAGGTAAATTTTAGGATTTAAATAAATAAATCTAATATTTATTAAAAGGATGAGAAATACTTTGAGAAAGCAAAGTATATAAAAGGCCCGAGATTTAACGGAACTTAAAATAAAACGGGTTGTGAACAAGATAAAGTAACTAGGAAATAAATAACCTAGTACAAGTCTTGTAATTAAATGAAAGAACAAAATATCAAGTTATAAACCAAACTGAAGTTGAGGGGCTTATGTTGTTAAATTTGAAACTTAATAACATTAAACAAAAAATTAAAACACACCAAACACCCATTTTGGGGTGTCTGGTCGATCAAGAACACAGGGGGCGACCAAGACTCCCCTCACAACCCTAACTCTTGCATTTTCACCAAATTGAAGGCTCAAATCTGTTCCAAATTGAAATTCAATCATAGATTAGTGATCACCTCGGCGAAGAGATCATAAGGTATACAAATTTCACCATATAGCTCCATCTTGAATTTTAGATGAATTCATGAGAATCGAAATCTGAGCTTGCATGATCAAGTTTGGATGAAATTAGGGAATGAAATTATGTCTAGGAGTAAACCCTAGTCATTTACTTGTTGAATTGATGTTCAACCTTTGTGAATTTGTAATCACCCACTCATATGTCAAATGGGTTTTGTAGAATTATGTTAAACACTAGGATTATCTTTGTTAACTTAGTGTATTTGAGCTCTATGAAGCAAATCCAGATTTGTTGATATGAAGATTTGTCATGAACATGTGAAATGATGTTTAAATCTTGATTAAATAGTTAGTCAAGAATTTGATTTATGAAAGTATGAAAATCATGCCCACAAGGTGTTTGCTAAAATGTCTAAACGAACACTAATATGTTGAAATTTTGAAAGAAACGTGTAATTGAATAATATGACAAATTGAGCGAAGTATGAACCGATAAGGGTTCAAAGCATAAAGTTAATATAGACTTAATTGTGTAAATCATGTGATCAAAAGTAGTTAACTTTTGATAAGTTGAATTAATAAACAATAAGGTCGAACGGTAGTTTCGACATAGAAAATACGTAAGGTGGAAAAGTTGTGATTATTAATGACTAATCTAACCACCTTTGAATGATGACGATAGTTTGACACTTAACGAGCAAGGTGGAGGCTTGGGAAGAAACGGGTCAAACGAATCAAGAAGGAAAAGAAAAGCGTAGCTCGGATACGAGGTAAGTTAAGCTTACGCCTTTTATTCTTACTACCAATTACTTATAATGCACGCCGGAATAAGTGGGAATGTCAAGAAACCATAAGTTATGGTAAAAAGGGCAAAAACGATAGAATGGTAATCCGGACATGAGTTAACGAATAAATAAAAAGGATTTGAAAGGATATCATTTGACATAAGTCAAAATGGGTCAAACAAAGCAAGAAACGACTTTTAAGCAAGATGAATTCAAAGAGTAAATCGGAATAGGTTAAAGGGATGAAATGGTAATTAAATACCATCTCATAATTATAATTAGTCACTTCGACTAAACGGGTCAAATGGTGTTGTTAATACCATTTATCAATAATATTTGATGATCGCTTGTTGAGTTTGTGATCACAGGAATTAACACATGACTCGCATGGCTAAAAGAGACATTTTGGTCAAATATTAGTTGAAGTCTTTCGTCGCATGAATGAAGGGCTAAAATTGACCAAAAAGCCCTTGAGGGGTAAATAGGGCAAACAACTTTCAAAAAGTTGTTTTGAAATAAGCGTCTTGTTTAAATTGAGTCTTTGGAATTGGGGATAGGATGTAACCCAATAGAAGCATGATTTAAGTCTAAAGATGCACTTAAATACCCTTAACGGGTCAAAATAAGCATACGAGCAAAAACGGGTTAAAATATATAAGAAACCCGCAATTAGAACTTAACATGGTAGAAAATATTGAATTGGAGTGGTTCATGTGAAATAATGACCAAACAAATATGTTTGTTTGATAAATGCGTAAACGGGTCAAAATTTTGTAAAAAGGTAATAAGCCAAAGGCATAAAAGTCTCAAAATTTATTAAGCCGGATGTCGGATTTTAACTCCATATGATGGAGAATCAAATTACAAACACGTAGGAAGAAACGATAGGTCAAACGGACAAGCGGATTGAAAGATACGAAAGTTTTCGTGTCAAAAACGGCAAAAAAAAAGGAAATGACTGATGCAGGAGCCACCGTAACTTACGGTGCCCACCGTAAGTTACGGTGGAGCTGAAATTGTTACGGTAGTTGCCTACTGAGTTACGGTGGGGGAATTTTCATACAGGAGCCACCGTTGGTAGAGGCCAGTTTGTAAACCTTGTTTTTGGATCAAGAAATTAACGTTTGGATTTCCTTCCTTTATCAATATATTGTCTTGTACCGTTATTTAAACTATCAATACTAACATTTAAGCTGGTACTGATCGTAGGAGAATGTTGGGAGTCCCGGATGAAGATCAAGTGTCGAGCAAGAACCGAACACACGTTAAATGAAGCTTCCGCAAGTTGTTTCGTCGTTATTCTAAAACGATGAATTAAATTACACTATGTTGTTTTGCTTCAAGTTAGAAAAGTTTTAATAAACCCGTATTTTAGCATGAATGTTTAAATATAAATACTCAGTAATTTGTGATTTATTTACGGAAATCGCTAAATAAATTTATGGTTGTTACACAATATAGCAGAATCGAGGTTCTGCATCTGTGGCTTTTTTAAGTATTATTTTTGGCGTTTTTAAAGTGAATGGTTTCTAGGGAATATGACGTTTGTTTCTGGTTTTGTGATAAGTTGTTTGTGCAGAGTAGTCTCTCTTTATAGGATGTTTTTGGCGCGTAGTTTAGGCGGTTTTTTTATTTATATTAAATGATATTAATAAAGTAGCCGTCTTTTCAGTTTACTGTGTATTTTTACTGTTTTTTATGTTCAGCTTTTTATGAGTTTTTAGGATCATAGACTTTCCATCTCTCAGGTTTGGTGTTTTTGAATGTTTTTAAGTAGTTTTTGGCGTTTTTTTTTTCATTTTTAGCTTTTATTAATTAATACTTTTGCAAATTACTTTCATTATAGTTTGCGAGTTTTTGGCGTTTTTACTCCATTTTATGGCGTTTTCGTATGCATTATGACTGTTTTGGCGTTTTATTAAGATAATGTATTTTTTTATTCTAAGTTCAAAAATACATAGCAAACAATAGAAAAAGAAAATTAAAAAAATAAAAATAAAAACAATTCATCTTCCAAATCTTCACTGTCATCAGTCTCTTTCTTCATTGAATCATGTTCGCTGGTGGTTTGGCTTAGCCATGCTTGTGTTTTTGTGGCCGTTTGGAAAGACAAAATGACATGAGTTTTTTTTTTTTTTTTGAATATGTATCTTCAAACAACTCATTAGTGTCATTCGTCTTTTCATGCCATTAAAATATTCATCAAGAAGAAAACACAGAAAATGACATAAGTCTGACCCAAGCATCTTTTTGTTTATGATTTGTCCATCTCATGCAGCAAAATGTTATTTGAGTCCCAGTACCTCAGGGTAGAATGCATTATCCGAAACTTTGGCGTAGAATAATATTTTGAATATACAAGAAACGATATTTGGCATTTTTGGAGTTTTACTGAGGAAATAGTGTATGTGAAGGAATCGTCGATCTTTTGGAATCTTTTGATATTTGAGTGTTTTGGCGTTTTCTAAGTTGAATGGTATATAGTAGAAAATATGGCGTTTTTGAGTAGTTGTGTTTGATGTTTTGGTGATTTTGGCGTTTGTAAGTTGAATGGTATATAGTTGAAAATATGGCGTTTCAGGTTCTGGGGGGTGTGTTTTTATGTCTTGGATGTTTTTTGTTTATATAGCGATGTGATTTGGTCCGTAATGGCGTTTTATTAATCAGTATGGCGTTTTCGTATAGAGGTGTAAAGACCCTTTTACCCTTAATGAGGCGCGTCCACATAATAAAATTGATGTTATTTACGAAAACGCCACCGCGCCAATCTAGTTAATAGATTGTTTTAATCGGACGATCCATAAGCGTTCTCACCGTTCTCACATTTTCTACTGTTTTCTCCAAATCCCGACCCTATATATATATAAACCATTAAAAACTACATAAACATACATAATAATTACAAAAAAAACATAGTATCAAAATAAAAACAATCATTCTTCGTCGTCTTCGTCGGTTTCGAACCGATGTCAGGCTCGTAGACCCGCCCCACGCCCCGGCTGAAACCCCCGCCAATGGGGCCACGCCGAAACCCAAGCCCACCCGGGGTGGTGACTTGTGCGTTTATGGCCAACCCACGCCCCAACCCCCTCCCCATACCACATAGTCTAAGCCTCTGTGTTGCAGCGGTTGTCATAAAACTGTATTAAGTAGTAGCAATATTATACCATTGTCAGCGACCACCAATACCGGAAAAGCTCGTAAAAACAAAATAAATAAAAACGGGAAAAAATAACTTCGAGCGAAAAGCAAACGTAAAATTTTTGAATCACGCACGCTCGTTGCTGAGAAATTAAACCAAAACGTAAAACATAGAAAAAAATAACTAAGTCTATCCAGGACCCGCGTGTTGGACGAACTTGTCAAACGTAGAAAAATAGATGTGATGCGACGGGCCAGTCAAACAGAAAAAAAAATTACGAAAAAATGTTGGACCCCACACGCACGTTGCGGTGTGTTAACTCACAAAATTTAGAACGAAACGAAAAACTTGGGAAAGATGAAAAGTATGGTGGACCAACATTTAAAATAAGAAAAAAAGTTGGGATTAAATTGGAAAAAATGAAAAACTTTGAGTTAATAGTAAAAAAACAAAGGAACTAAATTGGAAAATTAAAGTTATTTATTAATTTTAGATAAATGACCAAAGTTGAAAGTAAAAAAAATTATGAGGATAGATTGCAAAAGATAAAAAGTTTTGGGTTAAAAGGAATTTATGAAATACTTTTGAATGAAAAGTAAAAAAAAATCAATTTTTTTTTGAAAACCCCCAAAGTTGACGTTACGACAACCATATGCATAACCATTTTTTCTTTGAAAACTACCCAAAGCACACCCCGTGTTACAGCAGGGCGTTAAACGGTGTCAAATAGTACTAGTGTCACACAACCGTCATCGATCACCAACACTGACTCGACCTAGGATATGCGTGTTGCGACGAACCTGTCAAACATGGAAAAATAGCGGTAAAAACGTTGAACCACACATGCATGTTGCGTCGTATTAACTCGAAAAATTTAGAACTATAAGTAAAACGAAAATTTGCGAAAGACGAAAAGTATAAGTAATAAAAGTTGTGAAGTTAAATTGCAAATAATGAAAAGTTTTGGATTAAAGTTAAAAACAAATTATGTAGGGTTAAAATTGCAAAAGGTAAAAACCTTTGGGTTAAAGTAAAAAATCAACTTTTTTTTTTGAAAAATGCCCAAAGCACAATGTACAACTCATAATGCACATATAACTTGCTAATTTATATATAGAATAATATAATATAATAATAATAAATTAATAATAATAAGAATAATAATAATATAAATCTATATCAAATGTTGTGAATAGTTCCTGAAACATAGGTGGAAACTAATTATTGGGCTGTGTGTGCGGTCATTGCTTCATCCCTTCGTATACATGTATGACCTCCTGCTTTTTTACTTTGTCACAAAATCAACACGTATCACCATTTACCTTTAGACTATCCACTATGGTGATTTTTTTCTTCAACCGGTTGCCATATGTTTAATAAAACAAAAAACAAAGCCACTTTTTTAACCAAAAATATAATAATGGTGAATGACCTGGTTGTGTGCTCAACCAAGGGTTGTAACCAAAATATATAATATTTAATTGTTTTCTTCTCTTTTCTCTATTTAAAAATTAATTATAAAGCATATTTATTTAATAAAATATTGGTTTTGGATGGGTTGTGAATGAGAGTGAAAAAATAAATTGGGTTGGGTTGGGTTAGGTTGTGTAATTGGAAGAGAAAGAAAATAGTTTTTTAGTAAACTGCAATTTTACCCCCTGGGGTTTAGGCCAATTGGCACTCTGACCCCCCTAACGAAATAATTGCAATCCCCCCCCCCCCCCAACGTTGATATTATGTCGTACTTTTACCCCTTGGACCATGTCAACGTTAATATTACCGTTAGTGTATGTTGAAATGTCCATACTGCCCTTTGTCTTCCTCATTTAAGAAGCATACCCCAAATTCTTTCTGCCCCAAATTCCATCGTTGTTGCTGTTCAACCGTTCTCACCCAATAGTTCAATCGCCCCCAAATCTGCAAGCCCTAAATTCATCGTTTTTGCTGAACATGTCTACCTCTTCTTCCTCTGTGCTTCGATCGAAGGAGACAATGGGCAAAACTCAAGCTTCAGACATTATCTGTCCTTGTGGTGGGCAAACAGTTTTCAAACAATCAGAATCCAAAGCTAATCCTGGAAGATGGTATCTTCGATGTGTAAGTGAATTCTGTTTTATGCTTACTGAAACTATTTCTGTGATTATTACGAGTTGTGGTGTTGCTTATGATGTCCGATTATAGGTTGGAGGATGTGGATTCCTCAGATGGGATGATGTTGGTGAAGAACAGGGATGTCCGATTTGTCGAGAGGTAATGCCTGCTTTAATTCAAAGCATTAAAGATAAGGATGACTTGGCTAGGTGCAAAGACCAGTTGGCTCGGTACAAGAATGGCGATGTGTTTAAACTGAAGATGTACTTAGGGATGACTTGGGTCTTGAGTTATGAGTTTTCAAGTTTATGCAATGGTCCTTTTCAAGTTCTTACTTTATGTTTGTTTTGGTAGCCTGGTTGTAATTCTGTAGGTATTGCTGACAAAGAGAAAGATATAGTTGAGAATGAGAAAGATATTGCTAAGGATGAAGACGTCGTTGCAGCCGAAGAACCAGACAGTTATGTATACTTTGAGGATCAAGACACTGAGATACTCAGACGTTACTTGGAGCAAGAATCAGATTATGAAAAGATATTCAGAGATCCGACAAAGGATTATGACCCTGAAGTGCTGGAACATGCATGGGATTACACATATTGGGTTGAAGAGGATGATTGGTACTTTGACCCATATGAAGGGGAGCATGGTTCTGATTCGGATTGGTCTTGTTTGGATGATTGTCACTGGAAATAGGGAAGAAAGCAACATCTAGATTTGTTTGGTTGTATGTTGTATTTTGGACCACTTATTTGTACTAAATGTTGCAATGTAATCGAATCACTTTCCGCCAAAATTCTGTTTGAACACATAACCATAGTCAAACAAACAAACATCTTCATGACAACATAACCATATTCAAACAACCAAACATCTTCATGATAAACATAGTCTAAAGTTACAAACCATTGTCTTGAACAAACTTGACAAACAACCAAACAAACATTGTCTTGAACAAACTTGACAAACAACCAAACAACTACAGATACTACAAACCATAAAAACCACCCGTCACTCATAAAGATTGTAAAATGGTGCACCTTGAGTGGCAGTGTGTGATTCCTGTGAAGCAGTGGATTGTTCACCCCCTTGTCCTTTACAGCTCCTGACATTGTGACCCATGTTCCCACATTTACCACACTTGATGTTGGTTCCCTTTCTGGTCATTTTACCTCCTTTGTCGAACTCCTGCTCAAGCTCTTTTTCACCAAATGCCTTCTTTCGTTTCTTCTTTGGCCTTCCAACTTGTGTATGATGCTTTGGTGGGATGAGTGTTGTTGGACACTGTGAAGGAGTCCACATCTCCGGCCCATTGATTGGCTCTATCACATTCTCATAAACTTTCTTCCATGTTGACAGCCAATACACATCAGAAACCCACTCTTCTGGTATGCCAGCATCAATGTTATTCCTTGACATATCCCATATGGCTGCAACTGCATGTTTGCAAGGCATCCCTGTCAAATCCCACTTCCTGCATGCACAAGTTTTATGTTTAACATTCACAACACACTGTGATCTCGGACCTGTTACTTGATACTTGTCTGAATCAACCATTAAAACAGACATTTCAGCAGCCTGTTTCTTGATCTCATCGAAGACCTCAGTGGCATGAGGTATCAGTGGCCCCATACACTTTGCTTGCAATTTCTTGACATTCACTATCCTCTTGGTCATGTACTCCCTAATGAATTCTAGGCATGTGATAATCGGCTTGTTCCTTGCTCCTATGATTTGTCTGTTAAAAACCTCACATATGTTGTTCAGCAACATATCACATTTAGCTCTTCTAGAAAAATATGCTCTTGACCAAGCAGTGTATGGGATCTCATTCAGCCAGTCATACATAGCTCGTTCTGTTGTCTTAATTTCTTCCATAGCTTTGTTAAATTATGGAATAGATGTCTTCCTTCCGGCTGACCAAAGCAAATTCTTGTAAAGATCTCCACGCCACTTGGATTTCATGTTCTCCTGGATGTGCCTCAAACAAAATCTGTGCTCACCATTAGGAAAAACAGCTAGCATGGCTGGAATCAGACCCTGTGATACAAATTGCAATTAATCCTAATATTTTGCAACCAAAGTTAATTGCAAGTTATGAATTAACACTTAAGAAGTTATTACCTTTTGTCTGTCACTGATGAAGGTGAAACAAGACTCAGCCGTACACCCTAGGTCAGCTCTCAACAGTTTCAAAAATCATTTCCAGCTTTGTGTTATTTCTGCCTCAACAAGGGCATAACAAACTGGATATATGCTATTGTTCCCATCTATACCAACAGCACTCAAGATCTGTCCAGGAAATGGACCTTTCATGAAACAACCATCCACACCCAGCAACGGTCTTCCAATCATCTTAAATCCTCTCATCATAGAAGCAAAACAGACATAAATCCTTCGAAACTGCCTTGTAGGACTACCTGAGTTCCCACATGGCTCCACACCAATTTTAATTGTACTACCTGGGTTGGCTTTTAGAAGTTCATCACAATATGACCTTAGCAGACCATACTGTTCTTGGTAATCACCATAAATCCTAGTAGTTGCTATCCTCTTGGCTCTGAAGACCTTATGTAGTGATATTTTTAGCTGATGCTTCCGAAGCAGTTGACTTTGAATTGCATGAATTGGCATGTCTGGATTGCTTTCAATCATAGGTTGGATCTCTCTGGCAATTGAACTCATTGTGTACAAAGAAACGGCCCTTGTTGTCAAACAATTATGTTGATTATGAATGGTCTTCACACACCACTTATCCTTGGCTGTATGTGTAACAACTCTCACCAAAACTATTATTTATTATTATATTTGGTTCAATAGGAAACCCTAATTAAGAAACCCAAGTGATCCTGCATAATCCCTGAAATTTTCAGAATTATCAGAATCAGGATCAGGGCCCCTAAAACTCAGGGGGGATAAACCCTAGTCGGTATTATCTAAACAATTTAACGTGTAAATCGAATTTGCATGCAAGACCAACTCAGCTAAGCTACCTGTACACAAGGCTACCCTATGCTAGTAGGGTACCCCTCGCGCCACGCGATAGGTCCTCGCGCCACGCGAGGGCGCGGTTTTCCAGGTATAAATAGGGGAGTCTGGTACTTGCAATTGTGCGTTAGTTCGACGTTCAAACTCAAAACATATACTGAGATATCGTATAAACAGTTCCAAAACACACACAAATCACTAATCGCTGCCGCAATACAGGGTAATAACTCGATCGCTGCTACGATTCAATGTCCGATCGATTAAACTATCCAATGGATGTTTAAGTGCTGCCCACATTAGGGTTATGCTTTGTCATTCGTCGTAAATTCGATGGATGTTTAAGTATCGCACTTTGTCATTCGTTGTGAGGGTTTTAATCTCGTGAGTTATCGTAAATGCTGTATTAGTTACTAACCCAGTTCGTGTGCATGTTATTTAATTTAGGTCAAAAAGGCTAATCAGTAGGCTAAGCTCTGTCCAATTAAATTTGCAATGTGAGTCATTCTCTTTTTATCAACTGTTTTACAATACCTCAAATTATTTTCAAATGTTAAAATTACAGGGAGTAAGTCGTGGTAATCTTAATCAATGGCTAGTGGGGTATTGTGCACATTACTAATTTCTCACAGGGTTAGGCTAATAAGCCCTAACACAGGTTAGGCTAATAAGCCCTAACAGTGATATATCATCAATAATTGGGTGACAGGACCCAATAGTGGTATGACCATCGTCACGCAATGTGACACGGCGCCATATAACAATAAGATAGAATCCATTGTAATCGCTCTTATGCTGTAATTGATAACTATGTGTCATTTTATCAAAATGAATGATTCACCAGTATTTCCCTGCTGACAAAATATTTATAAAACATGTTTCGGGCGACCTGATGTAAATCAAGGAAAAACGTGCTATGGAGCACTAACAAGCTTGAAGAGGTGGCTCAGTTAAAATGAATAAACATGTTTTTAATAAATCAGGGAATTTAGTTATGAAATTCCTCTGTTGTAAATTACTGGGTTTATCCCAAAATTATGGAATAAAATAATTGGGCATTTTGAGTTTTAAAAGATCCTGTTAAAAACATTCCGCTGTCGCATCATTGATACCACGGGTTCCTGTCCAGCGGCTCCTGACCGGGTCAAACTGGGGCTGGGGCCGTGACAGTATGCCTTGAAATGTGAACTGCCCAAGGGCAGGTGGGCTTGGTATGCCTTTTAAGGTGCTTGTATTTTTGCCCTACTTTGCTGCATTGACTATTTTGCCCCTCATCTCCCCTTTTTTTTTACAGGACCAAGTAGTGGTGGATTACTTCCAAAACATACTACCCTATACCTTAACAATTCGTTTTTTTAGAATAAACACATCCCTCCTTGCCTTAAGAGCATAATCTTTCACCATCTGATTCATCTTATTCTTGTCATCAATAAGCTGACCAACAAAGAATGGCAGATTATTTGGTCCTTTTAAACCACCCTTGTTTCTCCTCCTTATCTTCCTGGCAACTTTATCTCTAAGACTTGAATTGTCATCAGACCCACTTTCAAAGTCCTCCAGGTCTACAGGCAGATGACCTTCTTCGCTTCTCTCATCATCATGATCCCCATCACTTGAACCATCCAGTTCTTCCCTACTAAATTCAACATTAGCCCTGAACCTCTGCATATCCACCTCTATTTCATAAACCAAATTATCTTCCTCAATATACTCATAATCAGGATCACTTTCTTCACTCTCTTCATTATGATCTTCAATTTCTTCCTCATCTTCATTCAGAATATGATTCTGATTATTTATTATAAATGATGCTAGAACAATTGCTTTACAGGGCCCTACAGGAACTTCACTTGACTCAATCAAGATTGTTGACCTCCGGTGTTCAACATACATGTCTATCATGTGGACTCCTTGACGCACATGATCAAAGATAGGCTCTAAGTCAACATCACATTTTAATGTCCTAAGACTAAAATCCAAAGAACAATAGGGTTCCTTGTAATGAATGCAGAAAAAGAGACCATCATTGTATCCTTATTTCTTAACCATCTCCTCTAAAACATCCGTATTAAACACTCGAAAATCTACATGATCAATGTAGTTCATCTTTCCACCAAAGTATTTCCTATTTGGGTTTTCTACAAAATTACCACCATGGTGAAATTTTATGGTAAATTGAGTTTGGGTTTCACCTGTAAACAAACATCAATAACAAATTAACACAGAAACCATTTCAAATTTTACCTAATTCAGACCCTGTGAGCTTGCATGTCACTTACGGTACATTTCATCCGGTTCGAAATACTGATCTTCAGCTCTAACCTTCCATAATCGAAGATCCATGCTCGTAACAAAGTTCCAATCGACTGTAATTCTTCAAGAACGCCTGATCGCCAATGCACAACTCTTGATTTTGGAGGTAGGTTAAGTTGAGGGTTTCAAAGTGATGAAATGGGTATTATATGAGGTTGCAGGTCAAGATTATGGTGATTTTACCTTTCTGCCCTTTGACCATTAAAAGAAAACGTTGATATGTGACGGAAACACGGTCCAGGGGGGAAAAGTGCGACATAATATCAACGTTGGGGGGCGGGTGTAACACCCCAAAAACGGGTTTGGTAAATTAAAACCCGGTTGACATAAAGAAATGAGTTTTAATCTCTTATTTAACTAAAATGAAACTAGAGGGACCAAAACCTTTCAGTGGGAAACATGATTTTATAAAACAAAATTAAAACACCACACACACACATAGTGTGTGTGTGTGTATCGATGATCAGGAAGGAAAAAGAGGGTTCAAACCCTAGTTTCTTCAAAATCTTCAAATTGAAGGGCAAGATGAAGCTTAAACTCATAACCGAGCATAGATTAACGATCACCTTCACAAGGGGATCGCAAGGTATGTCTTAAAAGCTAGTTTGGTGATTATGCACGAAGTGGGTTATGTTGTAAATCGCGAAGTTGTATGAAATTGAGCATGAGTATGTGTTAGATTCATCATTTGGAACATGGATTATGCATGGTTTAGGTTAATTTGATGTTTAAGGGTGAAACCCGTTTGTTATGGTGAAGATGAAGACATGGGTAAATCATCTATGTCTAAATTCTTGCTTAATATTGATGTATTTTGATTTGTATGATGGATTCTTGTGAGAGGAATTGAAAGAAATGTGATACTAGTATGTTGATGTTTATTCATGTATGATTCATGTTGATTAGAAGGAAGAAATTGATGAATTGTGTATGAGATTAGAATGATATGCATGAACTAGTTGTACACTATGCTTACAAGGTAGTACACATATCAAAAGTATGATGAAATTATGAAGAAATTAAGATTAGATCACTTGTAAGTGATTAACAAGTAGTTATGAAGTGGGTTTTAGATGATGTAATGTAAATTGATGATTTACTTATGTTAATAATGTTCGGAATCATACATGTGTGTGAATGTTTAAAGAAATTGGATAAGAAATGATGAATTGTTGTTAGATGAAGTGAATAAAATGTGATGATAATATGTTTGATGTTTAATTTTAAATACCACATGTTGATTAGTAGAAGGATTTGATGAACTATGTATGAATTTAGAAGATTGTGCATGAATTAGTTGTACGTTATGCTTAAAAGGTGGTACGCACACCAATCGTATGATAAAATGTATGTATTGTCGTCCGTATAGTCGGTTATGATGTTACGGGTATATAATGATAAGTCGAAAGTTAAGGTAAATGGACCGTTGACTTCTAACAAGTCAACTGTGTATAAGAAGAATGGTTAGACATGTTGTCATAATTGTAAGATTAAAGTAAGTTATACGGTGCGTGTTAGACGTATGTGTGTTTAATGCGATGACGTGACGGATTTCACGAGTTGGAAATGGTATGAATTTGGTTATATGTATTATGCTTGTTAGAAGTGACCATAACGTCAAATGTGAATTATGCGATCGATAAGATCGTTAACATGTACAACTGTGTATGCTAATGAGAATGTGATTTCGATGACATGGAAGTATAGGAATCATGTCGAGACGGAATCAAGCACGGAAGGTTAACGGATCAAGAAGTGGCGAGGAACGAATGTGAACACGGATGCATGAGGTAAGTGATTTTTGTAATCACTTCTTAGTTGTTTATGTAAAGTTATGTGCAATTTAATTAAGTATGATGATCGAGGTCAAGTAGGAAAGAATTGTATGAGACCGATGAAGTATTAAACGGATCTTAGCTTTGATCCGAACAAGGCATGTGTGATTAAGAATTGTAGCTAAGTAGTAGGATTGGTTACTTATGCAAGGGAGTCCTTTGTTGTTAAGGATAGAGCAAAGTTGACAAAAACACCCTTGATGAGTAAAACGAGCAAATGGTCTTAAAAGTTGATTACAAACAAGCTATTTGATTAAATGAATGTTTTGAAAAAGCAAGAAAGCGAGAAGTATGGTTTTCGTAAGCTAAGGACCTTAAAATGCGCAAATACCCATAACGGGTCAAAATAAGCTCTTGAGCGAAAATGGGTCAAGAGGATGCAAGACATCCGAGAACTTAATCTTGTATGATATACAATGTTGACATTATTAGGTTCATAAGAAGTTATGGTCAAACAAACAAGTTTTGTGGATGAATGCATGAACGGGTCGAATAAATCATAAATGAATAATAAGACGATAGCGTGTAAGTTAAGAATTTCCTTAATCCGGATGTGGGATTTTAAGTTCATATGATAGAATGTGAATTTACAAGCATGTAGGAAGAAACGGGAGGTTAAACGGGTAAACGGTTCAAAAGTTATGCGCGTTTTAGTGCGTACGGACGACGAAACCGAACTGCAGAAAAGTGCCATTTCTAGAGGTAGTCGCCGACGGGTTAAGGGTAGTCGCCGACGGGCTCTAGAAAGTTAGTTTTTTTGCTGACGGGTTATTTACCTGTCTACGGGAAGAACCACGGGTCGTCGCCGACGGGCCCTAGGGCCGTCGCCGACGCCCTCCCCAAGTCCAAAAACATGAAATTTGTTATTTAAGTTGATTCATGTATCGTAGGCTTCGGTTTGTTATCCGTGGACTACGGCGGGCTTCCTAAACATAATTTTGATCGATCCTTAGACGTTTATGGGCTATAAATCAAAGTCTAAGTCCCATGTAATCAACGCATGAGTATGTAATAAGTATGCAAGATCTTGTACGCGTATGTAGATGTGCTTGTATGTAAGTATAAAGATATGTACGAGTGTATGCATGCATGTAAAGATGTAGGAAAGGTATGTACGTATGTAGATGTGTATGTATGTATGTATGTATGTATGTATGTATAAAGATATGTATGAGTGTATACATGTATGTAAAGATGTAGGAAAGGTATGTACGTGTGTAGATGTGTATGTATGTATAAAGATATGTATGAGTGTATACATGTATGTAAAGGTGTAGGAAAGGTATGTACGTATGTAGTTGTGTATGTATGTATGAATAAAGACATGTATGAGTGTATGCACGTATGTAAAGTTGTAGGAAAGGTATGTACGTATGTACGTATGTAGATGTGTAAGTATGTATGTATGTATGTATGTAAGTACGTATGTATGCATGATTTAGACACGTTGAGTGTTAACGTTATTAATGGTGTACCTTGAGAATGAAAAGTAATGCAGGTACGTTATTGAAGCCTCACCAGGAAATGGATAAGCAGATGAAATGCTTAAAGTTTGAAAAGGACGAAATGTGAAGTGTACGTGAAAGAATCTTGTTTATATAATGTGTGCTAATGTTAGGAATGTATGTGGTGAGTGCAGGTTGTACGGATCACGGGAAATTATCACAAGGAATAGAGATCGAAGACCGAGTCACAAGATAGATTGTACGGGAATAATCGAGTATGTACTTTAGTAAACGGGAGTTATGCTTTTGTTTTGTAAAAGATATATTTTTAAAATAAACCTTCAAGTAAGTCAAGACGTTTGTAATGAAAGAAATTTTATGGCACGAATTTCCGCTGCGACTTTTGTCAAATACGTGTTAGGGTCTTACAAGTTGGTATCAGAGCCCTGGTTTGAGAGAATCAAGTACAAGAAAGTAAGTACTTGAACTCAAACTTGTGTGCTCTTATGATAAGGAACCCGTACAATCTAAGACTCGATCAAGATCCAAAGGTAGAAGCGAATGTAAGTATGTACTTATGTATACGTATAAAGAAACTGACGGTATGTTATGTGCAAGGTAAGTATAAGTATTTGAAGAAGATGACCCTTGAATGCAGTCTAGGATGGATGCTAAGGCAGGCAAGGATGCGAATGGACAGACGGACCCCAGATACACAATGTTAATATGTATGGTACTGGTGTTAAAAGAAAAAGGAAGAAATCTCCTTGGGAGGGTAAGTACTAAATGGAAGACAACGATATTGTCTTGATAAGATTGTAAAAATGTAGCACGAACTGAGACCCACTACTACAGACATAAGGCGATGATTACCTGAAGGCACGAAATTAGTATGTGAATTGCGCACCTGGCCAGTACGCAAGAAGCATATGACATTCGTGAGACCGTGGTAATTATCGCAGGTATGTCCGTTAGAATTGGGTAGCATGTGGGCGTGCGGGTGAAGTGGGTAGTAAGACTCTCAGGAAATTGAGAGTACTATGTAGGAATGAAAAACATGAATGATAAGAATGAAAGATATGAATGCAATGCTTGAATCCGCGAGACGGATTCAAGGGATGAAAAGTGTAAATGCAATGTTTGAATCCGCGAGACGAATTCAAAGAATGAAAGATATGAATGCAATGCTTGAATCCGCGAGACGGATTCAAGGGATGAAAGGCGTAAATGCAATGTTTGAATCCGAGAGACGGATTCAAAGAATGAAAGATGTGAATGCAATGTTTGAATCCGCGAAACGGATTCAAACCATAGAAGGTACGAAAGGTATGAATAATGTGTTCGATTTCGCGAAACAGATTTAAGATATAAAAGACGAAATTAGTCTACATAAGAAGAAGTCAATAGCTTGACCATGTATGCGTCAAACAAGTCATATAAGTAAATGTAAAGCAAATGAACAAAAGAATGATAGGAATGAAAATATCTGAATGTGTAAGTAACGTAAGGATATGTATGGTACAAAAGACTATAGAAATGTAGAACGATGTTAGCTACGGAGTTATGCACGTAGGTATGACGATGACATAGCAGTTTTGTTGTGATAACAAAACAAGGGTTAAATGTTATACAATGTGTCTATAGAATGGAATCTTAAAGGATGAAGATGAAAGTACTAAATCCGTTATAAACGGATCATATGAGTGTAAGCATTATTATAAGTTTGAATAAGTATGTATATTAACCTGTTATTAACGGGTCAAAGGAAATGAGAATGTTATATGAAAGTATGCCATGGAAAGTATAGACTTGTTAAGAAGAAGAAGCCAATTGTATGAATAATTATGAAATGAGATAGGGTGATTACTTATGATTATGATGTGACTATGAAGTCAAACATAGATGTGTGTGTGTAAGATAAAATGAGAAAGGTTTCGGGGACGAAACCTCATTTAAGGGGGGTAGACTTGTAACACCCCAAAAACGGGTTTGGTAAATTAAAACCCGGTTGACATAAAGAAATGAGTTTTAATCTCTTATTTAACTAAAATGAAACTAGAGGGACCAAAACCGTTCAGTGGGAAACATGATTTTATAAAACAAAATTAAAACACCACACACACACATAGTGTGTGTGTGTATCGATGATCAGGAAGGAAAAAGAGGGTTCAAACCCTAGTTTCTTCAAAATCTTCAAATTGAAGGGCAAGATGAAGCTTAAACTCATAACCGAGCATAGATTAACGATCACCTTCACAAGGGGATCGCAAGGTATGTCTTAAAAGCTAGTTTGGTGATTATGCACGAAGTGGGTTATGTTGTAAATCGCGAAGTTGTATGAAATTGAGCATGAGTATGTGTTAGATTCATCATTTGGAACATGGATTATGCATGGTTTAGGTTAATTTGATGTTTAAGGGTGAAACCCGTTTGTTATGGTGAAGATGAAGACATGGGTAAATCATCTATGTCTAAATTCTTGCTTAATATTGATGTATTTTGATTTGTATGATGGATTCTTGTGAAAGGAATTGAAAGAAATGTGATACTAGTATGTTGATGTTTATGCATGTATGATTCATGTTGATTAGAAGGAAGAAATTGATGAATTGTGTATGAGATTAGAATGATATGCATGAACTAGTTGTACACTATGCTTACAAGGTAGTACACATATCAAAAGTATGATGAAATTATGAAGAAATTAAGATTAGATCACTTGTAAGTGATTAACAAGTAGTTATGAAGTGGGTTTTAGATGATGTAATGTAAATTGATGATTTACTTATGTTAATAATGTTCGGAATCATACATGTGTGTGAATGTTTAAAGAAATTGGATAAGAAATGATGAATTGTTGTTAGATGAAGTGAATAAAATGTGATGATAATATGTTTGATGTTTAATTTTAAATACCACATGTTGATTAGTAGAAGGATTTGATGAACTATGTATGAATTTAGAAGATTGTGCATGAATTAGTTGTACGTTATGCTTAAAAGGTGGTACGCACACCAATCGTATGATAAAATGTATGTATTGTCGTCCGTATAGTCGGTTATGATGTTACGGGTATATAATGATAAGTCGAAAGTTAAGGTAAATGGACCGTTGACTTCTAACAAGTCAACTGTGTATAAGAAGAATGGTTAGACATGTTGTCATAATTGTAAGATTAAAGTAAGTTATACGGTGCGTGTTAGACGTATGTGTGTTTAATGCGATGACATGACGGTTTTCACGAGTTGGAAATGGTATGAATTTGGTTATATGTATTATGCTTGTTAGAAGTGACCATAACGTCAAATGTGAATTATGCGATCGATATGATCGTTAACATGTACAACTGTGTATGCTAATGAGAATGTGATTTCGATGACATGGAAGTATAGGAATCATGTCGAGACGGAATCAAGCATGGAAGGTTAACGGATCAAGAAGTGGCGAGGAACGAATGCGAACACGGATGCATGAGGTAAGTGATTTTTGTAATCACTTCTTAGTTGTTTACGTAAAGTTATGTGCAATTTAATTAAGTATGATGATCGAGGTCAAGTAGGAAAGAATTGTATGAGACCGATGAAGTATTAAACGGATCTTAGCTTTGATCCGAACAAGGCATGTGTGATTAAGAATTGTAGCTAAGTAGTAGGATTGGTTACTTATGCAAGGGAGTCCTTTGTTGTTAAGGATAGAGCAAAGTTGACAAAAACACCCTTGATGGGTAAAACGAGAAAATGGTCTTAAAAGTTGATTACAAACAAGCTATTTGATTAAATGAATGTTTTGAAAAAGCAAGAAAGCGAGAAGTATGGTTTTCGTAAGCTAAGGACCTTAAAATGCGCAAATACCCTTAACGGGTCAAAATAAGCTCTTGAGCGAAAATGGGTCAAGAGGATGCAAGACATCCGAGAACTTAATCTTGTATGATATACAATGTTGACATTATTAGGTTCATAAGAAGTTATGGCCAAACAAACAAGTTTTGTGGATGAATGCATGAACGGGTCGAATAAATCATAAATGAATAATAAGACGATAGCGTGTAAGTTAAGAATTTCCTTAATCCGGATGTGGGATTTTAAGTTCATATGATAGAATGTGAATTTACAAGCATGTAGGAAGAAACGGGAGGTTAAACGGGTAAACGGTTCAAAAGTTATGCGCGTTTTAGTGCGTACGGACGACGAAACGGAACTGCAGAAAAGTGCCATTTCTAGAGGTAGTCGCCGACGGGCTCTAGAAAGTTAGTTTTTTTGCTGACGGGTTATTTACCTGTCTATGGGGTTTTTGGCTACGGGAAGAACCACGGGTCGTCGCCGACGGGCCCTAGGGCCGTCGCCGACGCCCTCCCCAAGTCCAAAAACATGAAATTTGTTATTTAAGTTGATTCATGTATCGTAGGCTTCGGTTTGTTATCCGTGGACTACGGCGGGCTTCCTAAACATGATTTTGATCGATCCTTAGATGTTTATGGGCTATAAATCAAAGTCTAAGTCCCATGTAATCAACGCATGAGTATGTAATAAGTATGCAAGATCTTGTACGCGTATGTAGATGTGCTTGTATGTAAGTATAAAGATATGTACGAGTGTATGCATGTATGTAAAGATGTAGGAAAGGTATGTACGTGTGTAGATGTGTATGTATGTATGTATGTATGTATAAAGATATGTATGAGTGTATACATGTATGTAAAGGTGTAGGAAAGGTATGTACGTATGTAGTTGTGTATGTATGTATGAATAAAGACATGTATGAGTGTATGCACGTATGTAAAGTTGTAGGAAAGGTATGTACGTATGTACGTATGTAGATGTGTAAGTATGTATGTATGTATGTAAGTACGTATGTATGCATGATTTAGACACGTTGAGTGTTAACGTTATTAATGGTGTACCTTGAGAATGAAAAGTAATGCAGGTACGTTATTGAAGCCTCACCAGGAAATGGATAAGCAGATGAAATGCTTAAAGTTTGAAAAGGACGAAATGTGAAGTGTACGTGAAAGAATCTTGTTTATATAATGTGTGCTAATGTTAGGAATGTATGTGGTGAGTGCAGGTTGTACGGATCACGTGCAATTATCACAAGGAATAGAGATCGAAGACCGAGTCACAAGATAGATTGTACGGGAATAATCGAGTATGTACTTTAGTAAACGGGAGTTATGCTTTTGTTTTGTAAAAGAGATATTTTTAAAATTAACCTTCAAGTAAGTCAATACGTTTGTAATGAAAGAAATTTTATGGCACGAATTTCCGCTGCGACTTTTGTCAAATACGTGTTAGGGTCTTACACAGGGGGGGGGGATTGCAATTATTTTGTTAGGGGGGGGGGGGGTCAGAGTGGCAATTGGCCTAAACCCCAGGGGGTAAAATTGCAGTTTACTCTAGTTTTTTTAATGAAAGATTGGGTTGGTTTGGATTGTGATAATGGATAGTCTTATAAAGCACGTAGTGGAAAAAGTCCTTACCATCACAAATGGTTGTTCAATCAAAAATCAATTTTGGATATACAGAAAATTACGAAAACCGTATAATGTTTGTAATCAACTTTTGATTTAAGGTGATGTAAAAGACGGTTATATGCTTACTTAGACTATACAGAGTAACTACTTGGTCTTGGCTCAGTGGCCATCGACACCATATTTAAACCCGTTCGGAGACCTCTGTGAGGTCGTAGGTTCGAATCGTGGAAACCCCGAGTTGGGGGTACTTTCCGCCAGGGATCGTTGTCGGGTCGTGAACAGGGAAGTGAGATCACTTCTGCGGTCAGGGGTACCGTGCACCTACCCTTTTTTTTAGACTATACGAAGTGGGGGCGCTTGAAAACGGGGCGTTATGCGACATGTGGACTCTACGTCAGCACGCGTAAAAAAAGTGGCGTGGTGCAGAAACGAGAGGAGTGGGATGAGACATGAAAGGGTGGCGTTATTCGACACGTGACTTACATTTATTATTATCATTATTCTATTATTCAAAATTATATAAGATCTATTTAATTTAAAAAAAACATTAATAATAATTAAACAAATAATATTAATAATAAAACATTACATAATTTTAAAATAAATAAAAACATTACGTAACTAGAAAAACTAACGAAATAAACTAAAAAAAGATTACATAATTAAAATAAAACGTTAAACCTAAACATAATTAAACAAAAAAATCTAATTATCTGTCATGCCGAAACGTGTTTGAAGTCAGGTTGTAGACGTGCTTGTAGTTGATGAGGACGACTTGTATGATGTCGTCTTCCGCAAGGTCATCACCCACATTTTCTACCGCGTTGTGCACCGTCTCAAATATTTCACTATTCATGGATGGTCCTAAAACGCGAAGAAAGTGCATCCACGCAGTGGCGGATCTTGCCCGTTGAACGTGCCAGGGCCGAAAGACACGGGCACTAAAAAAAGCCCGGGCAAGCCCGGGCCAAACATAGTATATATAAACAATTTTGATCGAAATGCGGAAAATTAGCACTACGGCCGAAAAACTTGCCCGGGCCGTGGCCCTGCCAGAAGCCTTCTAAGAACCGCCCATGCATCCACGTCTCGGGTGGTATCACCCCTATGAAAACAAAATTGTTGGAAAATATGCCCTCAAAACGGACACCGAACGATTCTGAGGCGTGTAGTGGGTAAGCGTTTCGACCCATGATTCACACAACACGATGTCCTCTTCTTCGGTCCACAGAATCATTGCCATTTTCGTAAAAAATTTAAAGTGAAATTGTAAAGAAAACTAAGAGGAAATTATATAATTATATAAATGATATAGGAGATGTTATTATCCCTATATTAATTTGTAAATTTCTCCTCACTCTTATAAATACTATTGAATTTTGTACACTTTTTAATGTCCTCTTTGCTCTTGATAAGTGTACAACCCATTTCCCTCTTACATGTAATCAAATTGTTTTTTTTCTTAAGAAAAATCATGTGCCATTTTACATGAAACTAAACTTTAAATATAACTATCAATACATAAAAAAAAAATAAATATAATCATATACATAACTTTGAAGTTATTGTTCTTTTTTTATTACTAAAATTGAAGATCTGAGACTATTCGGAATTAAGAGGGTATAAATCGAGCTAACCAAGCATAAACCAGCTCAAGCTTTAAAATATGATCATTTGATACATAAGTCTGAGCTTGGTCTTCACTTATCGAGCTTGAGTAGACTTGCGAGTCTAAGTGTCGGGTTATATATGTATGTATGTATTTGTTGCTATAACGAATGTCAGCACTGTAACGAGCTGAACCATATTGACTGATATTATATTATGCTATATTATATTATTTTATTGATTTTTTACTTCGGTTTTGTTATCGTTTTGATTAAGTTATTATTTTTCATGGTATTGTTTTATGTTTCAGTCTAAATTTGACGAGTTAACACTCTACAACACACGCACATGGTTCAACATTTCTACTCTTATTTTTTTGTTTGGTTTAATAGTTCCGCCACAATGCACGGGTTTTAAGAACTCGTTTATTTTTAAAAGGTATTTTTTTTTAAATTTAACTGTTGGCACACAACGGCTATAACCCACGTCCACTCACAACGTGTCACGTCGTCCCACATTACTCCTCTACGCTGGTGGAAATCTTACTGCCTCAAACCCCACGCCACCCTCCACGCCGTTGACAGGCTAGAGTGCACGACGTGATGGAGAGACCACCACACCATATCTAAACTCCTACACCGTCATCTTATCAAAATCTCATTTTCTCTTTTCCATTATATTTTTTTTATCACTAAGATTGAGGTTCCTGTGAAAAAGACCAAAAGTGTGAGAAAGGTAAGAAAGAAACTTTGCTATTAGATCTTTGATCTAATGATTAAGATCAATAGGGACCAAATTGTAAAATGTGTTTTATTTTTTGGACTGATTTGAAAATTGCAGGGGTAATAGAGTCTTTTATATCCACTCGAAAATAGAAAACTGTAAATCAAATCCCTAGAATTTTGAATCCTCTTTCTTCTTCCATGTACTAACCCTAGAATCAACCTTGGTTCCATGCAAACCAGCAACATTCAAATCCCCCAAATATTCCGTCTTCATCCCCAAAACTTCCTTCGGTGTCGCTCCATTGAGCACCGAAATCAAGCACGAACAAAACCCTTTCGTAATCTCCGAATCACTATCCGCCAAAAACCTCAGCGTTCCGTCTGAATCCATCCTCACATCGAGCCACACCTGCACCGTGCATCCCATCACTCGGTTCGCCGGATCCCTAACCGAGTCGTCGAGCTGCGGCAGCTGACTCGCGTACTGAATAAGCCGCTTGACGCGGTCAATCGGCTCGGATATGGAATTGAATTCGGCTGCGAGAGTTTGAAGCTTTGAATTCGCAGATGTGACAGGAGTGACAGTAACGACGGAGCTTGAAAAACTGGATCTAAGGTTTGTAGAAATTGAAATTAGTGGAGAAGAAGGATGAATATCGAAGTTGACGGGTTTAAATAATGGGAGACGGAGTCTGGTGACATCATCATCGATACTGCAGTGTCTTTAACAGTGTTATATACTTATTGAATGGTATTATATAATTATTGAATGGTGTTATATATTTATTGAATGATGTTATATACTTATTGAATGTTGTTATATAATTATTGAATGATGTTATATATGTGCTGAATGGTAGTTGCAGTGTTATTTGTAGTGTTTTTATAGAGATCTTTTAAAAAAATCGTGTTCCTATAAATAAGGTGGTGGTTATGGAAGGTTTTGAATTAATTTAGATTGACGACACATGTCATCTCTATAATATTTCTCACACTTTCCACACTTTTAATCTTTTTTACAATAACCTTACCCTTATTACTAATATGCATTACAAAATTATTTTCAACAATTTATTTTGTTGAAATCAAATTAAACAATAATTTGATTCACAAAGAATAATAGAGTCTCTCTATAGGTTCCAAGCGCCACCTTCCCCACCCACCCCCACTATTTATAAGTAAACCCCCCTCTCCAATTTGCTTAACCCCTCGATTGCTCCGCTTTACTCCATTAACATTTCTCCTCTGTAAGTTTATTCAAAATTTCAAATCCTTTATTTTCATCGTTTACTTTTGAATATGATGATGATATTCATATTTATTGCTGTATTTTTTTTTGTGTGTGTGTTTTTCTGTTTTCTGTCATATTGTGTGATTACTAATTGATTGCGTCTGTTTTGGGGGAAGATTTTTGTTGTGATAGAAGGTGACATGCATGAGATGATCAATTGCAAAATTGAAATGGATGATGTGTTTGATATGGAAAATAA
Organism: Helianthus tuberosus; assembly: GCA_030545235.1. NCBI lineage: Eukaryota > Viridiplantae > Streptophyta > Magnoliopsida > Asterales > Asteraceae > Helianthus > Helianthus tuberosus. Next base: position 33,625,803 of record CM060354.1, on the reverse strand, counting down.
AAAAATTGGTGTAGTTATATTCCAAAATGGTTTTGTGAATTGTGATCTATTGTTGAGACAAGTTCTATGTTGTTGAAGGTGTATAGGCGCGAGGTCTTTTTTAAGCGAGGCGCATTTTGGGGGGCTTTACACATGCTTTAGGTCTGTTTTCGGTTGATTCCAACTTGTTTAGGGCTAGTGTAGCCTGTTTAGACGATTTTTGGCCTGAAAATGCACCCATTCAGGCGAGGTGCATATTCTTTTACGCCTAGGCGTGCGCCTCGTGTGCTTTTGACCTTGGTTTAAAAAAGCGTGAGGCGCTCCGAAGCGTTTTGGTTCCAAAAGCTTTAGGCGAAGCTTCAAGCGCGAAGTGAGAGCTTCACGTATACGAAGCGCTCAAAATAAAAAAAATATTGTACAAATCAATATGACCTTTTCTACTTGTTAATCAATAATAAACACGAAAACATGATTTAAAAACACACTTAACACATAAAAAACGTAGTTAAAACATAAATTAAAGTCGAAACACACTTGAAACATAAACAAAAATATGATTATTGGAGAAAGTATGAAGAATCGCAGGAGAAGAGGAAGGGAGCGGCTGAATATGTTAAAAGATAGCTAACGTTCTTTTTTTAGGGTAAAGAAGTAGCGGCCTCATTTAAACCCTATTTAAAGACTATTGGGCCTAAATAAATGACCCAAATGTGACCTGATTGGGCTGAAGCGTCGCCTCAAACCAAGGTCGCTTCGCGCTTAAAGCTCGCTTCAAAATGCTTCAGAGCAAAAAAAAGCGACATTCCCAGCGCTTCAGCGTCTCACGCTTTAAAGCGCGCTTTTTTAAACCAAGCTTTTGACAACAAACATAGGACAAATGTGCTGAAATTAGTGTGCTTAAACTTCACGCTTAAAAAAAACAAAAAAAGAGTTGATGCTTGCCTGAAGTTGTTAATTTTCACCTAATTTATTGTTCTAAGTTGTTAATTTTCACATACTTTATTGTTCTTTATCCATTTTAGCAAGTAGGATGGCTGGTTTCTATGTATCCAGACTATTCATTCCTTTTCAATTGTATGATTTTCGCAATGATACACAACTACAGCCCGAGCTTAGAACTTCTTTGAACCACTGGTCTCTGCACTCTGTATTTCTGAAAATGGATTTATTCACAATTTTATTAACTTCATCATATGTTGGTTAGTTTTTGTTCTCTTAAAAGTTTAAGCGCATCTCTGTTTGTTTGTTTGCTTCTTTTTCTTATGTTTGCATCTTGCGAAGGTTGTTACTAATAACGTGACCTTTAAATATAGTTCAATCTCATGTTACTTGTTTGGCCATTAACATGAATCTCTAACTGTAAGGATTAAGGAAAGACATCCCATTCCATGTGTATATGTGCCAATTTGAGACGAAATCATACCCACATTTATTTTTGGTCATCAATTGTTGAAATAGTTGTCTTTTTGGATTACTGAATAGTAGTAGTGTCTTTGAGATTGGTTCATTCTTTATAACCCTCTTCAGTAGGTATGAATTAATAACTTTTTTTGTGGAAAACATGTTTTTTTTTTAACTTCAAATTATCAAGTCTAAGGGGGTGTTTGGATTTGAGTTATGGACTGTAATTATTCAAGCGTAAGCTTATATTACATACTAACCCATTCTTTAACCCTAATATGATGAACTTTTACTCCTATTACACAATTTCTCACCTTTTCACAAAAAGAATGTTCTTTTTCGTCGTTTTACCATTAAGTTTCTTAAATAATCAAAATCTGTCGAACACGCACACTTTTTATCGGATTATCGCAACTTCAAGCAACAAAACCATACCCAAACACTATATTCTACAGCCTGATTTGCGACAACCGATTATCTGATTTTAATTGTTTAACATCACATCATCACTTACAAAACACACATTTGAACACCCCCGTAAGAGAACATGTTTCAATCATTCTTTTATTGTCATTTAAGAGTAGAATGTAACTTCGATTCATCTTAATTTTTTCATTTCTGCATTTGTAATTTTGTATCCAGGTCAGCATGTCATCCATCTCACTTTCCGCTCAGACCATGGTCAGAACCTCACCGCAAGCCATGGTCAAAACCACACCCAAACCCACGGTCAACGCTTTCCTAAAGCATCCATCTACACTTCCATTGGTCAAGACAATCTCAAAAGCCTTTGGCTTAAAATCCGGATCGTCATTCCGGACAACCGCCATGGCTACATACAAAATCAAGCTCGTGGGACCCGACGGTGAAGAAAACGAATTTGACGCACCAGACGATTGTTACATTCTTGACGCAGCTGAGAGTGCTGGAATCGAGCTGCCGTATTCTTGCAGGGCAGGTGCATGCTCAACCTGTGCCGGAAAGGTGGTTTCTGGTGGTGTTGACCAGTCAGACGGGTCGTTTCTTGATGACAATCAAATGAAAGAAGGGTACTTGTTGACTTGCGTTTCGTACCCGACTTGTGATTGTGTTATTCACACTCATAAAGAAGGCGATCTTTACTGAGTTTGATATGTTTTCGAGACATGTTTGGTCTTTTGGTTATCTGAATTTCATCAAACAGTTTGAAACTTTGCTGTTCTAGAGAGTTGGATTTGTTTTGGACAATAAGTTCTACATTTTCTCTCTTTACTTTTTTATATTTTTAAATTTATTGAAGAATGGAATTAAAAAAAAAATCATAGTGTTTTTTATATGTACTATATTTTGTAGGCTTATCTTTTGGGTCCATTTAAAATCCTCAAAATCATGAAAACACTCATGATTCAAAACTAACATTCATAAATTTACTAGTAATATGATTGTCAAAATTAAAATGGCTTTTAAGGATTATCAATTATCTTGTCTCTTTTGGGACTGGAGATCCCATACACAACCGGTTTGTTAGACTACTACTAGCCGATTTATGCGGATGATGGTTGAACGTGTGAACCGTGATCAGAGGTTGGGTCAGGTGTAGTGAGGTCTTACTCGACAGACATCGAAGATCTAGAGGTTTGTTTACATATCCAAATGTTAATCTGACTGTTATTACAAATGTGCTTTTAATAACAGGAGATGTAAAATGAACGGGAGAAGGCGTGTAGGCGACGTGGGATTCTAATAAAGCCGGTGAATAGAAGGTAGAATTGGTGTTGGGGGTTGTTTTCACTTCTCATTTTTAGATAACTTAGACATATTTGCTACAAGGTGAACATTGTAACCGGTTTATTAACCAAAACCAGTTTAAAACCCGACCTGTTACTGATACCACACCTGCTTAGAAAAAAACCGATACAGTTTGGACTGAAACTAAGGATTTTAATAGGTTTTGGATTTTTTAGCCAGAAACCAATTTCTAAACCGATTACCAAAACCAGAATATTAAACCGGTTATAGTCGTTTGGAAAATCTAGCCGTTAACTAGCCTTTCTTTCATTTTATTTTGCATTTTTTTGACCCATGAACCATTATATACATAGGGATTAGATGTGTATCATGTGTTGGATAAAAAATATATTTGTGTGAAATGTCGAACGCTAAGCTCGATGCAAGAAATGTGGTGGATTTATAACAATGCATCAAACACGACTTTGAGAAGCCATATGAATGAATATTGCAAGGAGGTGAAAAATGTTCTGCCTCATAGTCAAGTATGTATCAATGTTGAATGATGGCAACATTTGGAATTTCGATGTAACGTTGTACAGGATAAGGAAAAAAACTTTTTATTAAATTTTCTTTAGAGAAAAATCTGATAGTCTATGTGGTTTGCTCATTTTTCACATTTAGTCCCTAACTTTCTAAAATTACAGTTATAGTCCTCAACTTTTGCAATTTCATTCCCGGATAGTCTTTGACACGGATAGGGGTTAGTTTTCGGTGTTAAGTGAATGTGAAATTACAAAATTACCCTTACTATTAAAAAATAACAATTAAAACAAAAGAGTTAATATAAATAATTCAGGTGAGGCCCATATTTTTTATTAAAAACCTAAAAAGGTCGACGACCTCATTACCACACTTCCAGCTCTCAACCACTGCCTACACCCTCCACTGCCTACACCCTCCACCCCCACCGTCTCCACCACGAATTTCACCTTTCACCACCACACAACACCTCCACACCACCAAACATTACCCACTTCCACCCTACCATCACCAAAAACCTTAATCGTAATCAATCGACAGAAACAGAGAACAACACAAAATTTCAGAAGATCTGTGAACCCGTTAAACAGACCTGTTATGAATTTCAGAAGATCGTGAACCCGAAATGGGGCAAAAAAATCAAAAAATCGTATTGTACATCGAATTCGCTTCAACCGCTGGAAAAATGGCTGGAGTTATCAACCGGTGGAGGTTTTGGAGGCCATACTGTCTGAATCACGTTTTTTTTATGGAGGTGGTTGAAGATCATTCTTGTAAACTGGTTGAAGATCTGAAAAGCCGTGAACCCTTTAGATCTCGTAGATGCTAAGTTCTCAAGAACCTAGTAAAACTTGTTGACTCGTGAATATTGATTCCCTAATCTCCAGAACACTAATACAATGGTGGTGCTGGGATAAAGGGGGGTTGTCGAAGTGGAATGGTGACCAGAGGTGTGGGGTGTTTGATGGTCGTTAAGGTTAGTGTGGTGGTTTACAACAGTTGTCTGATGTCAGCAGGTGGGTGGTTTCACGGTGCTGTTGGGTGGCGATGGTGAAAAGTATGGTGGAGAAAGGTGGATGGTGGTGGTATTGGAGATACAGAGAAGAAGAAGAAATAGAGAAAACGGGGAGAGGGGGTGGGGTGGGGTGGGTCCCACTTTCTTCTAATATTATATAATTAATTAAATAGATAATTAATAACATTTTTTTATTAGTAAGGGTATTTTAGTCATTTCGCACCCAACTAACACCAAAAACTAACCCCCCATCCGCGCCAGGGACTATCCAGGAACGAAATTGCAAAAGTTGAGGACTATAGCTGTAATTTTAGAAAGTTAGGGACTAAAGGTGAAAAATAGGCAAACCACAGGGACTATCCGGGCACTTTTTTCTTTTCTTTAATGAAAACCTATTACAACCCGACTTTATCCGATTCCAATAGGTTAGGGTTTTTCTTTCCAACTCAATGATTTTCAAATCCATAACTGATTTTAACTCAAAACGAGTTTGACTTTCATTGACCTCAACCGAAACCAGTTTAAACCCAAAACAGTTTTTGAAAAAAAAAACTGATTTTGTGCACCTTTAGGGACAATAGTTAATTTCAAGACAACGCCCCGCTTGCGGGAACGCTCATGTAATGTATATATGTGTGGGCGCTCGGGGGGTAAAAGTGAAAGTGTACTGATTTTAACGTTATTTTACTAATTTCATGAAAATAACATTAAAAGAGGGGGATGCTTAATCATGCATCATGTGGTGGCGTTGATAGCTGAAAGACAAGCGAGTACATGCACTAATCGGCCTTTGTCTTAATTGCTAACTGTTATGTGCCTTATGTCCAAGGCTTGATGCAAAACTACTATCGAGCCGGGGGTCTCACTGGAAGAAGTCTCTCTATTCCTATGGGGAGGTAAGGCTGTCTACATCTTACCCTCCTCAGACCCTACGTTAGCTTTGCTATTGGTGGGATTTACTGAGTATGATGATGATGACGATGAGTTAATTTCAAGATAACAGAGCCATTTAAATTTGCCGTTCAAAAAAAATAATAATATAAAATAAGGGCTCATAGCCGGGACAAGCAAATTTTAATGTTATCGATTTTTGATCCGGTCCTACCAGTCTAACTAGAGTTGGCCTGTTTGATTACTAGTTGGTTGGAGAGAAGGAGAGATGACCCTCATCAATTTCGTATTAGGTAAATTACTTAAAACGACATGACATTCACATCAACATCTATATAATACAACCATGACTTTCTTATCATATAATGACTAGTGATGCTCTTTTGACAATCAGTCGACCAATATAGCTCGTTATTGTGACCAAAAATTGAAGCAACACAAATATTTTCAAACATACATTAATAGGGCTAACGTACTTGATTGATGACCCTTAAGAATTATTATACTTGATAATATCATTACCTAATAGATTCGACGGTAAAAAAAAATAGTATATCAGGTCGTCTCATAAAAAAACAAACTAATTATATATTTATTTTAAATATGTTAGAATGTTACATCATCTAAAAAAAGTGTCACAAGAAACAATAGTAAGATGATAAAATATCAATTCAAGATAAAAAAAAAAAAGCAAAAGTATTCAATTGAAACATTATTGAATAAAAAGAGACCAATAGACTAAATATATTACATTATGGCTATGTAAAACTGTAAAAATACTGTTTTCGTAAAATTTACATTTATTCCGTGTTCATTTTGTAAAGTATTTCTCCTTATTAACAAGTTATGTCTCATCGGTGACAAAAGTAGATATTTTAAAAATAGATATAAACAATCTTCGTCAACTTATCTACATAAAACGTAAAAAAGATATACACGTAAGGATACGAAGACAAACCAGTGGCTGGCTTTTTTTAATAGGGTAATCGGAAGGCCTAATCAAACATTTAAAGAGATCGGACTTTTTAGAACCCCTCCCTCTCACATTAAAGAGTAGGTCTACCTCTAACACAAGCATCTACTTGCATGAATTATACCCGAACAGGGCCGGCTATTAGAATTCGTGTACCTTGTTCGAGCTAAAAAAAACATGTCATTAGACCTTAACGAAATTGGGTATTACGCTCACTAAAGCTCTAAACCTAATGCCAATGGCCTAGGAACTAATCTAAACCATAAAAATAGTTTTGTAAGTGGATCTATGTTGGTGTTTGTATGAGTATACCCTATTAATTAAATTTTTTTCATATACATATCAGATTTTTTTAAATAATGTGCCCTTTGAAATATTGGGTTCTGGCCAGTGGTCCTCCCCGCCCACCCTCAGGAACGCCCATGCTAAAGAATAAAGATGTTATAATAACATATCGTCCAATCGGTAAGCTATGAAATTCGGACTTGATCGTGGGCAACCAATATGACAATTTTGGTTAAAAAATGAGAGAGATAAATTTAGAAAATGGTGATTTTTAGTTAAACTATAGAAGTAAGGTAAGGAATATGGGATGCAAATGCTAATGAATAATGTTATTGGTTAGGTTACATGGTGTGAGATAAACATGCTACATAGGTTTTAGGGCAACAATTGTACCCCTTAATATAGATGGTGTGAAATAAAACCACTTTAATTGAATAAAAAAAGAAGAAACTAAAAAAAGGAATCTGATAGGATAACATGCATGTGGGCCCCCAAAATCATCCTTTAACGTTCGTTATTTGCTTGGCGGAGTGGCTCATGGTGTCCCTCCAAAATGCCCCCGCATCAGTGTTTGGGACATTATGGGGTGCTGTGGCAGGGGGTGTAAGCCCATACCGGGCGGCCTTACATAGTATTAGGGGTGTGCATGGACCGATTTGGTTCGGTTTTTACCATTAACCGCAACCATAAGCGTTAGCTTCGATTATAGAATTTCCTTAACCATAACCAAACTTCGGTTACGGTTAATTGTTTATGAAGTCGATTATGGTTTAGTTTCAGTTAATTAACCAAGCATGGTTTCAATTAAATAGGGGTGTGTATGCGTGCACGGTTTGGACTTAGCTTGAGCCTTTTTTTAAAGATAACAAAGATTACATTTTTTGGTTAAATTACCTATGTAGGATTCCTTTTAATGAGGTATTTCTCTACAAAAAAAAAATATATTAGATCATAAAATCTCAATTCTTCATCAAAATAAAAGGCATCTACGTCAAAATTATTTTGTTACCAACATACTTTTAACTTAGTAAAAAACCTTTATATGGTTTATGTAAAACATAAATCCATTATATAGACTTAACATTACAAGTTCAGTTCGGTTTAGGTTATATCGGTTGACAAAAGCTTCATAGCCATAACTATAACCGATTGGTCTGTTAACAAAGTTTCATAACCATAACCATCGCTTATATCGTTTATTAGCGGTTCGGTTATATTGATTATGATTCAGTCATTAGTTTGCTCTCATCCCTTTGTAGTACAATGGCTTTTTTTAATGACGAACCCTAATCTAGAAATTAAACCTTTGTTTTCTTTCAAAAAGCAACATACTGCCCAGACTACTAATATGCATAATTAGTCGTGGTTTTAAAATTCACATCAATATTAATATGTTTGGATACTGAAGGATGGTGGTGGGATCATTGAAGATGGTGGCGGATGTGAGGAATAATTACAACTTACGGTCGTTAGTAATTATTAATATTTAAACATTTATAAATGATTTTAGATAATAGGAAATAATTTTTAGTTTTGTGCATAAAAAAATCAGTTTATACAGAGGTTGGATCTTATATAAGACAATAATTTCATACAAAATGTACGTGAGAATTAAAGGACAAGTTTCATTGAGTTGAATGGTAATTTAGATCTTTCTCACTTAAACAATTTTCTTCATTGATTTTCAAACGGCTATAATTTTTTCGTACGTCATTTTTTTTTTAAATAACACTGTATTAACGATCATTTCATTCTCTTTAATTTGAGCAGTCTATTGTTATAGTTTTCTTAAAAAAATTTACATGATTTTGAATACCCATTAGTTCATTACGTAACTACGTGATTTTTAAAACTCATTACGTAATCACACATTCAACATAAACCATTACATAATACATTCAAGAGTAAACTTCTGTTTTGCTCCCTGTGGTTTGGTCACTTTAACGGTTTTGCCCCAAACCTTTAAAAATAGACATTTTCCTCCAATAGTTTGCTATTTTTAAAGGTATAGGACAAAACCGTTAAACTGACCAAACCACAGGGAGCAAAACGGAAGTTTACTCTACATTCAATATAGATCCATTAGTGATTACACATTCAGTATGATTTGTTATAACTAATGTTATTACAATTATGCTTATAACTTAATCACTCAGTGTAGTTTGACATAAAATATACTATCATGAAATCACGTAATTACGAAATTGGTATTCAAAATCTCGTAGTAACGTAATAAATACATAGTCAACTATTGTTACGTAATTACGTAATCACTTAATGCGGTTTCACTTACTATAATGAAATCACGTAGTCTTGTGCTGGTTATTCAAAATCACGTAGTCATGTGTTGGGTATCAAAATCAAGTAATCACGTAATGGGTATTCAAAATCATATAAATTTTTTAAAGAAAACTATAGCAATAAGCTGCTCGAATTAAAGAGAATTAAATGATCGTTAATACGGTGTATTTTTTTTTTTAAATTTATAGCCGTTTGAAAATCAAGGGGGGTGGGTTCAACTGATAAAGGGCCAGAATACTTTTTATTTATTTGTCTCTTCAATTATTTGAACCTGGCATTTAGGGTGGAAGGAGTGGGTTCGGGGAAGCCTTCGGTGAGTAGCTTTTACCGCGCGGAAAAGGGATGCCACCCCTTCTTTGGTGAGCGGTGAGAGGAAAAAACGGTGAATACTCATCGATACGGGAAGAGAAGAGAGAGAGGAGAGAGAGTGTGTTAATGGTGGGCCCCAACCCCTTTCAACCAATCACACATTTTTTTATTTTTATTTTAAATTGTTTACCACTCTCCATGTGTTTGAGCACACCTAGTGATTGAGTGTAAAATGAGGAATGAAGTAGGACTTGACATAACATAACATTATTGGCTAGAGAAAAAGTTTACCACTCCCCATTTGAGGAGCACTTCTTCCACCCATACAAAAAAATGCACTCTCTTATTTTTGAATTATGAGATCAGTGGCTGAGCTTGTCTCCTATCTATATTTTCTATAAAAGGAGAAATCCCAATGACATAAGAAAAACTGATGTCGCAGGAGAGGCTGTCCAACAAGGCTTTTCTTATGTCATTATTACATCATAAAGCCTAATATATAAAATCATTTAAAATACATTTGATTTAATTTCAAAGCACTGCCTTGTATATTCAAATGTTAAAGGTATGGCCCACATTCCAAAGGGCAAACCACTGCCCATCTACAAGAAAGTAGCAGATGGTTCCTTTGGAAACGTATACGTTAGCAGATGTTTTGAAATTACGGGTAATTTGAAATTCAAAATGCATGGGGATATGTAATTTTCACTTAATGCATGTCACTCACTCACTTCTGTTAATCATCTTCTTATATAAACCGATTTATATTCTCATTTCACTCTTCATATTTACATTCTCGTGTTCTCTTCTTTTGTATTTTCAAACCACATTTCTAATGTATCTCTCCCTCAAATCCCTTCTTCTCAATACTCGACATTTATTCATAAAGGATAAGAGAAAACGGAAGCTCTCTCTGACCCACTTTCAGAACAAATTTTGGGGATATGTGGTTTGCCTTGATGATGGTAATGTGATATATATGATTATATTTGTTTTTGTTTTTGATTTTTACTAAATATTTTTTATCTGAGTTATGACTAAATGATGATTGTGAATGATCTGAGCAGATGATGATGATGATTGTTCTACGGTTGTTTCCTGCATCATTGTTCCAACATCGTTTAAAGTATGTTTTTTTTTGCTACTTCAGTTTTGAAATTTTGAATTTTAAATTTTGAAGTGATATACTCTAATTCTCGCTTTATATTTCAGTCTAATCACAGTTGTTTGAAATTCATACAATCTGCTGCGGGTTATTATAGGTTTGTATTAAAAGAAGCATAAAGTTAAATTAAACACAAAGAAAGATTATTAAATGTACATTTAAAATAATTTTTGCTTATGACTAAATGATGATTATATATGACTTTAGGCAGATGATGATGATGTAGAACCCACAGTAGTTCCTACTAAACGCAAGAAAGGATCTGCTACTGCTGTATGATAAGATTTTATCTTACTAGAGTAATGGTCTTTCCTGTCTTTTTTGTATTAAAAGAAGCATAAAGTTTGGTTTAAAGCAGCTCTTTATGAAGCAAGTTAAGTATTAAGTATATGAGGACAGGGCTACTCTTTAACAGCTGAAGAAGTGTTTTCATGTACTGCATCTTGGTCTGTTCATGAGAGACCAGGTTTGTAGAAACCCGATGTTGATGCATTCAGTACTTCCGTGGAGTTCATGACGATTGTCGAAGATATACATTGAGAAGTTCGGTACTTGATGGAGTTTAAGCTAAAAGCACTAAATTTTTGCTGTTAGATTCATAAATTTCTTAGTGTGGTTGTTAGATTTTAAAGTTTCGTTGTTCAGTACTCGATGTAATTGTTGATCTTTTAATCTTCATAATGTTTGTGGAGCATTTTATTTTTACTAATTTTAAGCTGAATAAGTATTATTATGTAATTTTTTATATCATCTGATTATTGCAGATCGGTACTTTTGATGTAGAAGTGAAATTGTCTTTGAGTTTAATTAGATTATGTTGATGTTGTATCAATTTCTGTTAATGTATAGATCTGTCAAGGTTAAAGTTTGCCAAAAGATAACATCTGCTGTAAATCATCTGCTAATCTAACGGCTGTTTGACTTGCTACTGTTGCCAACATCTGTTGTTGCCTAATAGAGCTTTTCGAAGAATTTCCTCCTCTCAATTGTAAATACTGATGCATCTCCTACTTTAACTCTCTGTCAAGGCTAAAGTCTGCCTAAAGAGAACATTTGTTTAGTGGTGATCTTCTGCTAATCTAACGGCTGTTTGACTTGCTACTGTTGGCAATATCTGTTGTTGGCTAACAGATATTCGCAATATTTTTGTATTGCTGGTCTTTAAATGAATAGATTTTTTATCTGAGATTTTTTATCTGAGTTAAAATACATTTAATTTCAAACTACTGCTCTATATTTAAATGTCAAAGGTCTGGCCCACATTCAAGAGGGCAAACTACTGCCCATCGCCAAGAAAGTATAACTTAGCAGATGTTTCCTTTGGCAAACATATACCTTAGCAGTGGTTTTGAAATTGCCGGTAATTTCAAATTCAAAATGCCCGGGGATATGTACTTTGCAATTAATGCACGTCACTCACTCAGTTCTGTCTTATGGTAAAGGCGTCTTATGGTAAATGAAGAGGTTAATTGTAATTATAATAACGTGTTTAATTTTATATTTTTCCCATGGAAATGCATTAAAAGCCTAACGAGTGTCGCATCATATTCTTTCATCTGACGATGTATTTAGTCATAACCGCCTTCATTGGGTATATAAAATACATTGGGCATAGGTTTTGATCATTACCGTTTTCATCCATCTACTCAATCATCTTCAAAAGTTTTTTGTTTATCAATATCATTGCAATTTCTTTTACTTTCAAAGACGCATTGGTTCACTGCAAAATGGAAAACATTGGGGTTCAAGTGGTTGTTGACGAAATTTTCACAAGGCTCTCTGCAGAAGATATTGGTCGTTTCAAATGTCTTTCCAAGAATTTTTATAGGGAATTGTCAAGTCATGGATTTCAGATGATGCATGCTTTCCGAAGTGGAGATTCACTACAAAAGAAACTACTCTCCTTTAAAGACACGTCAATTGTCGTTGACGACGTCGTTGCTGGTAATTTGGATGTTTTTAGAAGCAAAACCTTAAGTTTTCCTAACAATGTCCACCCTAGCTTCTTACGTATTCTATCGTCATTTAATGGTTTGTTGTTAGTTTGCAATGAAGGGATTTGCTGTGAGCTGATTCTTTGGAATCCAACTACCAGGCGCTATAAGGTTTTGTCTGATGACTACTTCAATTACAATCATGATCAAAACTCTGATACTGGTGGAATTTATTTTGATCAATTCAATGATCTGAAAGTGTTGAACATCAGATGTTACCGTAATGTAGCTGCTGCTCGTGTTTACTCACGACGTCGTGAGTCATGGAGAACAATAAATTTCGGTAGTGTAAACTAGGGATGAGCAAATACCGATCCCGTCCCGATCCCGTCCCGATACCGATAATCCCGATCCCGAAATTTCATGAATACTTGATACCGATACCGATACCGAAACATGTCGGTTCGGTACGGTATCGGTACGGTATCGGTATTTTGGGGGTAAAAGTCGGTATTTTACCGATACCGTACCGATACGAAAAAACCAAAATGTGGATACCGTTTCCGATACCGAAACATGTCGGGATCGGGATTATCGGTATCAGGATCGGGATGGGATCGGTTTTTTTATACCATTTGCTCATACCTAGCGTAAACAATTATGGTTCAAGTGGTTATTCATGGTCTACAGGAGTTTATGCTGATAAAACCATATATTTTATGGTTTCAAATTATTGGTATCCACTAGGTGAGAGCAACATCGTTTCTTTTGATGTTCTGAGTGAGACTTTCAGAATGCTTCGTTTTCCAGAGAGTATTGTAGTCAATCCTTGCCAAGGGCATTTTTTGACCATCGCAAAGAGGCTGCATTTGATTGTTATTGGAAAGTTTGCTGAGCTAACTGTTGATTTGCTCAGATATGAATAAGAAGGCTGGATGAAGGTGTTTGTTTTCAATAATCCTCGTGTAGTTGATTATGTAGATAGGTGCTGAAGGACTAATATAATTAAAGACAATAAGTAGCTGATAACAAGCATCTGGGGGGTATGGTTGAAGTGGATCTGAGCAACGAACTTCTGAAATACCTCCAACATGTTGACAACTACAATGGTCCGAAAGGAGCTTTACTTATCGAGACTACTGTTTCTGTAACAATCCTCAAGAAAACCGACACCCTCGAATAATTTCCGACACCCTAATATATTTTAAAATATCCCAATATGTCCCAAAATACACCCCATACGTGAAAACGGGCCCCGAATACCCTAAATATTATTAAATTTAATTAAAAATTGAAATTTTGGGCTGAGGCGGGCCGCGTAAACCTCTTAAAGGTCTTACACGGGCCGTTTAAAGGTAAAACCTGATTTTTGAGTTTAGGTGGGCCGCGTAAGCCACCCCGTTAAGTTTACACGGGCCGCGTGAGATCAAAGTTGTGGCACAGCTCGGTGATGACACGTGTCATCATCGTGGCGAGTCTAGTTGCTGACCCGGATCAACTACGCGTTGACCAGGGTTTGACGCGGGCCGCGTAGCCCTGTGTTAACATTTACGCGGGCCGCGTAAAGTGAAAATCAGACCCTATATAAGAAGGGCATCGGCCTTCAGTTCCGATCGCTCATTTCCTTTTCTTAAATCTCAAATTCTGAAGTGTAGGCTTTATACTCGGGTATAATACCCCCCTAAATAGCGAAGTTCTACTCCGTTGTAAGTATTATAACCCCTGGATACGTATTAGATATGCTGCCCGATTGATCTAGGGTTCCGTAACGGCTGTCGTGGTTCTGCCCGACGTAGTCGTTGGAATGCCGTCTCGGGGAGGGTATTACTAATGTTAAAATGGGTTATTATACTAACGCGTGTGCATTTGTGTAAATTATAGATTGTCACCAGGAAACCCTTACGAAAAATCTAAGACAGCAATTTGAGTTGATCCACTTTTTGTGAACCTTTTGTTAACTATTTTTACAAAACCTCATACAATTAAATGTGTATGAAGCAGTTATTGAGTATTTGTATGAATACAATTATCATGAGTATGTTGGGGTTTTCTACACAAAATTTGTTACCACCTGGTCAAGGAGTAACATTTCCACAAGTCGGGTCTGACAGTACCATGGATGTTAATTGGTATATATCTTGGAAACAAATATAATTGCGAGATCGCCCTCAATACTGTACACTGGTTTTTTTTATTAAGCTTGATTAAACTGGGATTCACTCACCAGTATTTCCCACTGACAAATGTTTTTAAAACGCGTTTCAGGTAACAAATTGTGAAAGCCAAATAGAAGCCAGTTGGACAGCACTGAAGGCTTGGAAAAGTGGCAATAAAGTTACCTAAAATAAAATAGATGTTTTTATTAAATAAAATAGGATTTATTCCTATGAAAACGTGTGTACTATGAACATGGGTTTTATCCCATATGTTTAATATTATGGAAATGTGGTATTTTACTTTGATCCAATATTTCCTAACTACGGTCCTGATGAAAATTTCCGCTGCCAAATTAGACAATACGCGATACCACCAAAACTGGCTCGCGGCCGCCCGTTCTCTGGGATGTGGGATCGGGGGTTGCCACAGAAGGTGGTATCAGAGCTAAGCCACTGATTCAGCCAAAGAAGTGTTCTGCTAACATCAAAATTCAATCTGTTAGTTAATAAATTACAGGAATACGTGCATAAATGTATTTTATTGTTATGTGTTATTTGACTATTTGTTAGTTTACAGCATGAGCGACCAAGGACCATTTGACGCGTACCGTCAATTGTCTGGTTCGCCTAGAAGCGAAGGCACCTCATCTTCTCAGCCTGCCCTCTCAGGGTACTCTGCTGATACGGAAGAAGGAATCTTTGTGTTTAAGACTCAGTCAGAGGAGCCATTTCCTCAGAAAAAGAGGGGATGGTTCAGTAGAGGGACACACGAGCGTAGAAAACGTATGAAAAAGTTACAAGACCAGAGAGCACTAGCAACAGCTAAGAGAGAGACAGATGCCTATGCCCAGGATATGCTCAATAGGGGTATAGCCAATATCCATATCCTAGCCACCACTGCAGCTAACCCTAATCTGGAGCAAATAATAGCACCCCAACCACAACCACCAATCCCTGACCAACCGATGGAAATAGAAAACCCTGAAAACCAAGTAGAAATGCATGACTTCAATCCGGAAGAAATACCTAGGGTACCAGCACCAAACCCCTTAAACCCAAATTACGACCCCTGGTAGGATGACGTTAGGGACTATGTGCAACGTTACCCGATACATGAAGACACACCCATGCAGAACTTAGGAGCCTACCCAGGTTTGGATCCTTTAGATCCCTATTACCACGATGAATACATTAGGGAGATTTTAGAAGATCTTTACCGATTCCAGGCACCTACACCCCCATACCAGGAACCCGCACCACAGATTCCGAACCCAGTCCTAGAACCTGCACCCCCAATGAGTGCAGAAAACGTACAAGAACTTAGGAAATTTGGTGAGGAAATTTTAGAAAGTAGTGAACGGATGAGACAGGTGGGAGAGCGACTCGTCTGGAAGTATGACGAGCGCAATATGGATTTTTGGATGAATCCATATCCGTGAATGTGATGGTAGAACGGTAGTAATAATAATAATAATAATAAAATAATATAATATGTGTGTATGTGTATAAAAAAAAACTACGGATGCCTATTACTAGTAGTATAGTTTTAAATTTCAGTCGGTATTGTAATTTTTAATTTCAGTACTAATGAGTAATAGATGCATAGTATATGAAAATAGAGTAAGTCGCAATGATCGACACTTTTGGCTAAATTGCGTGTCATGTGATTGACTATATTAAATATTACTTTGTGATATTAATACGTGATAAATGTTTAAAATTCAGATGGCCGACGAAGGAAATCAAGGAAATCTGAATAACGATAACCAGAGTAACATTAACTTGGTTAGTGAGAATCCAAGCATCAATAACAATGGAAACCAAGTGGATAATAGTGCTATCCAACACATAGTAGCACAAGGAATTATAGATGCAATGTCATTTATTCTCCAAACTGTTAAGGATGCTGACAATAAAAGTAAACATAGCAGTAAGCGACCAACTGAACCAGAAAACAGCGTGAAGAATGGACCCATACTTCAAGTGCCCATTCCCAAAAGAAGAAGAACCGTGCCTTATGGTTGTTCTTATAAAGAATTCTGGTCCTGCAAACCAATAGAATTCTCGGGCAATGAAGGACCCATTGCAGCTCTACGCTGGATAGAAAAGACTGAGGCTGTTTTAAAAATAAGCAAGTGTGCTGAAGAAGATAAGATAATGTTTGCTTCTAATTTGTTTAAGAACTCAGCCTTAGAATGGTGGAACACTATCCTTCAGTCAAGAGGAAGTGATAGGATATACAACATGGAATGGGAGGAATTTAAGAATATGGTAGAAAGGAAATTCTGCCCTCTCAATGAAAAGGAACAGATAGCGAATAAGTTCCTGAACCTTAGAATGACCGGGGTAGATAGTAAGGGGTATACTACTACATTCTTTGAATATGCTAGAATAGTACCAACCCTTGCATCACCTGAACCGGTATTAATCTCCCGTTACATATGGGGATTAATTGGGGAGATTAGATATGTAGTCAAGGCAGCTAGACCCCAAACTATAGAAGAAGCTGTAGAACTAGCAAATACCTTGACAGATGAGTTAATCCGTACTAGAGAAGAAGACCAGAGGAGAAACCTAGCTCAAAGATTTACCCAAGAATTCCGTTCTGGGAATTTCAGCCGTAGGAATATGGGTTCTACCTCTGCACCATTCTGCAAGGTCTGCAAGAAAAAGCATTCGGGAAAATGCTCCACTCTTTGCAATTTTTGCAAGATGCCAGGACACAAGGAAGAAGATTGCAGGAGAAAATCCAGTAATGGACTGTGCTTCAACTGTGGAGAAAAAGGTCACATCAAGCCGAACTGTCCGAAACTAGCTCCAGCCGTGAACAACAAGAACGCTAAAAATGCTAGAGCATTCGTTCTAACTGCAGATGAAGCCAATATGATTCCAGACGTGATAGCTGGTACGTTTTTAGTTAATGGTGTTTTTGCTAAAGTATTATTTGACTTTGGTGCAAACCAAAGTTTTATTAATACTTCGTTTTGCAAACTTCTAAATCAGTCATTAACTAAACTACCACAAGAATGTCTAGTAGAGACAGCAAATGGAGAAACTGTTAGGATTTCTGAAATCTTGCAGGGAGCAAGAATAGAATTTTTAAATCAAAAGTTTATGGCAAACCTTTACCCAATGAATCTGGCAAGATTTGATATTGTATTAGGAATGGATTGGTTAATAGCCAATAAAGCCAGTATCTTATGTGATCAAAAGTCAATTCAAGTAAATTCACCAAAGGGTGAAAAGATCACAATTAAAGGAGATAAGCCATCTAGATCCACGAAATTCATCTCTGTGATGAAAACTGCAAGCTATATAAGAAAAGGATCTATAGTGTATTTGATTTCTATAATCACTAACACTAAAGGAAAAGAACTAAAAGATATTCCAGCAGTATCTCAGTTTTCAGATGTATTTCCAGAAGAATTACCAGGACTACCACCGGACAGAGAAGTTGAATTCAGAATTCATCTACTGCCAGGAACAGCGCCAATTGCCAAAGCACCTTACCGTTTGGCACCCGCCGAAATGCAGGAACTAAAGAAACAGTTAGACGAATTGTTGGAGAAAGGATTCATACAGCCAAGTTCGTTGCCTTGGGGAGCACCAATTTTATTCTTTAAAAAGAAGGACGGATCAATGCGTATGTGCATTGATTACTGTGAATTGAACAAGGTCACGATTAAGAATCGGTACCCATTACCGGGAATCGATGATCTGTTCGATCAATTGCAAGGAGCTCGATTTTTCTCTAAAATCGATTTAAGGTCAGGATATCATCAATTAAAGGTACAGGAAGAGGACATTCCTAAAACCGCATTTAGAACAAGATATAGCCATTATGAATTTACCGTCATGCCATTTGGTTTAACCAATGCCCCAGCTGCATTTATGGACATGATGAACCGAATATGTAAGCCATATTTGGATAAATTCATAATTGTTTTTATAGATGATTACTCTAAAAGTAAAGAGGAACATGCAAAACATTTGCACGCACTTTTAAGTTTATTAAGAAATGAAAAGATTTACGCTAAATTTTCAAAGTGCGAGTTTTGGTTAGAGCAAGTACAGTTTCTTGGACACTTAGTTGATCATGAAGGAATTCATGTGGATCCAACAAAGATCGAGGCGATTACCAAATGGAAAACCCCTGAATCACCAACCGAGGTTAGAAGTTTCTTAGGATTGGCCGGTTATTATAGAAGATTTATTCAAAAAATTTCTAGAATAGCCATTCCTTTAACTAAGTTAACCTGTAAATCCATTAAGTTTGAATGGGGACCAAAGCAAGAAGAAGCATTTATAATTCTTAAGCAAAGATTAACACATGCACCCATATTAGCGTTACCAGAAGGAACTGAAGACTTTGTAGTCTATTGTGACGCTTCTAAATTAGGTTATGGATGTGTGTTGATGCAACGCCAAAAGGTTATAGCTTACGCATCTAGACAACTTAAGAATCATGAAGAGAATTATTCAACCCATGATCTAGAATTAAGAGCTATAATTTTTGCCCTTAAGATTTGGAGACATTATCTTTATGGTAGTAGGTTTACCATATTAACTGATCATAAGAGTTTAAGGTATGTTTTCGGGCAAAAGGAATTGAATATGAGACAAAGACGCTGGATGGAGATGCTTAGTGATTATGATTGTGATATCCAGTATCATTAAGGAAGAGCAAATGTAGTGGCAGGTGCTTTAAGCCGAAAGTATCACAAAAAGCCAAAAAGGGTACGTTCTCTTAAATTAAATCTACAAGTGGATTTAAATGATCATATTAGAAAAGCACAAGAATCAGTAATCAAGGATGATACTGAAAAATTAAAAGGTATGCTAAAGGAATTAGAACAAGGAACGGATGGAATTTGGAGATTCCATAAAAAAAGTGAATGTGGATACCTAAGTTAGGAAACCTGCGTCATCGTATATTAGAAGAAGCCCATAAGTCTAAATATACGATGCATCCTGGAAGTGATAAAATGTACCAGGATTTAAGAAAGAATTTCTGGTGGATAGGAATGAAAAAGGACATAGCAACCTATGTTTCTAAATGTTTAACTTGTTCACAAGTTAAAGCTGAACATCAGAAACCCTCAGGTTTATTACAAGAGTTAGAAATGCCAGTATGAAATGGGAACTAATAACAATGGATTTTGTTACTAAATTACCCAAAACAAAGAAAGGAAATGGTACAATCTGGGTGATTGTAGATAGGCTAACCAAGTCAGCTCATTTCCTACCAATGAAAGAAACTTTCAGTATGGAACAGCTAGCTAAATTATATGTAAATGAAATAGTTTCATTACATGGAATACCTTTATCAATTATTTCTGATAGAGATAGCCGTTTTACCTCTCATTTTTGGTCAAGTTTCCAAAAGGCAATGGGAACCAAGTTAAATCTAAGCACAGCTTATCATCCTCAAACAGACTGACAAAGCGAAAGGACAATTCAGACAATGGAGGACATGCTTAGAGCTTGTGTAATTGATTTCAGAGGTAATTGGGACGATCACTTACCTTTAATAGAATTTTCTTATAATAATAGTTATCACACAAGTATCAATGCTGCACCATTCGAAGCACTTTATGGACGAAAGTGCCGAACCCCAGTCTGTTGGGCCGAAATTGGGGAAAAGCAACTATCTGGACCTGAGATAGTGCAAGAAACAACCGACAAGATTATTCAAGTCAAGGAACGACTGAAAGCAGCACGTGATCGACAGAAGAGCTATGCTAACAACCGACGCAAACCATTGGAATTTCAAGTAGGAGATAAAGTATTGTTAAAGGTCTCTCCTTGGAAAGGAGTAGTAAGATTCATCAAAAGGGGAAAGCTAAGTCCCAGGTATGTTGGACCTTTTGAGATTATTAGAAGAATAGGATCTGTAGCCTATCAGCTACAACTGCCAGAGGAAATGGCATAAATACATGATGTATTTCATGTATCTAATCTCAAGAAATGCTTAGCCGATGAATCACTGATGATACCTCTTAAGGATATAGAGGTAAATGAACAACTCAAATTTGTAGAAAGGCCTCTACAGATTGAAGACAGGAAAGTCAAGAATCTCAAGCACAAGAGATTAGTTCTAGTCAAAGTGAAGTGGGACTCCAAAAGAGGACCTGAGTATACATGGGAGCTTGAATCTGAAATGCAAAGAAAATATCCACACTTGTTCCAGTAGATCTTGAGGACGAGCTCTAAAACAAGGTGGGGAGGATGTAACAATCCTCAAGAAAACCAACACCCTCGAATAATTTCCAACACCCTAATATATTTTAAAATATCCCAATATGTCCCAAAATACACCTCATACGTGAAAACGGGCCCCGAATACCCTAAATATTATTAAATTTAATTAAAAATTTAAATTTTGGGCTGAGGCGGGCCGCGTAAACCTCTTAAAAGTCTTACGCGGGCCGTTTAAAGGTAAAACCTGATTTTTGAGTTTAGGCGGGCCGCGTAAGCCACCCCGTTAAGTTTACGCGGGCCGCGTGAGATCAAAGTTGTGGCGCAGCCCGGTGATGACACGTGTCATCATCGTGGCGAGTCTAGTTGCTGACCCGGATCAGCTACGCGTTGACCAGGGTTTGACGTGGGCCGCGTAGCCCTGTGTTAACATTTACGCGAGCCGCGTAAAAGTGAAAATCAGGCCCTATATAAGAAGGGCATCAGCCTTCAGTTCCGATCGCTCATTTCCTTTTGTTAAATCTCAAATTCTGAAGTGTAGGCTTTATACTCGGGTATAATACCCCCCTAAATAGCGAAGTTCTGCTCCATTTTAAGTATTATAACCCCTGGATACGTATTAGATATGCTGCCCGATTGATCTAGGGTTCCGTAACGGCTGTCGTGGTTCTGCCCGACGTAGTCGTTGGAATGCCGTCTCGGGGAGGGTATTACTAATGTTAAAATGGGTTATTATACTAACGCGTGTGCATTTATGTAAATTATAGATTGTCACCAGGAAACCCTTACGAAAAATCTAAGACAGCAATGTGAGTTGATCCACTTTTTGTGAACCTTTTGTTAACTATTTTTACAAAACCTCATATAATTAAATGTGTATGATGCAGTTATTGAGTATTTGTAAGAATACAATTATCATGAGTATGTTGGGGTTTTGTATACAAAATTTGTTACCACCTGGTCAAGGAGTAACATTTCCACAAGTCGGGTCTGACAGTACCATGGATGTTAATTGGTATATCTTGGAAACAAATATAATTGCGAGATCGCCCTCAATACTGTACACTGGGTTTTTTTTATTAAGCTTGATTAAACTGGGATTCACTCACCAGTATTTCCCACTGACAAATGTTTTTAAAACGCGTTTCAGGTAACAAATTGTGAAAGCCAAATAGAAGCCAGCTGGACAGCACTGAAGGCTTGGAAAAGTGGCAATAAAGTTACCTAAAAATAAAATAGATGTTTTTATTAAATAAAATAGGATTTATTCCTATGAAAACGTGTGTACTATGAACTTGGGTTTTATCCCATATGTTTAATATTATGGAAATGTGGTATTTTACTCTGATCCAGTATTTCCTAACTACGGTCCTGATGAAAATTTCCGCTGCCAAATTAGACAATACGCGATACCACCGAAACCGGATCGCGGCCGCCCGTTCCCTGGGATGTGGGATCGGGGGTTGCGACAGTTTCACCCATTGATTAGGAATTAGTATGCTGTATTTTATTGAATGTTGTTTGTTGTTTTGACACTTGTAGTTTTTATATAATTAGTTGTGTTAAAATTATTAACCATGTTTGTTATTTAAATTAAGTAAATGAATATTTATGTTTGAGAGTGTAAAAGTTTGTAATATTGGCAAAGGTCTGTTTAAATGATCAAAGCTCTGTTATTGGGAACAGATGTTTGAAAATAAAACAGTGGTTGATACATCTGTTGACTTGGGTCAACAGATGGATGAACTTTGTATGCTGTTTCACCCATTGATTAGGAATTAGTATGCTGTATTCTATTGAATGTTGTTTGCTGTTTTGAACTTTGTTTATTATATAGTTACCTCTGTTTGACACTTGTAGTTTTTATATAATTAGTTGTGTTAAAATTATTAACCATGTTTGTTATTTAAATTAAGTAAATAAATAAATATTTAGGTTTGAGAGTGTAAAAGCTTGTAATATTGGCAAATCAAGACAATAAACCTTATAATTATGTTTTGATTACAAATCAAGACAATAAACCTTATAATAGTTTAATAAATAAAACAATTTCAAAATCGCTCGTTTGAAAATAAAACGAATACACATTGTTTTAATAAATGGTTTATCATATTCAAACCATTTCTAACCGCTGTTAGATAATAACGATTAGCAATCGTTAAAATGAGTGGTTTGTATGATAACCAATTCTAATATGCTAATTAGAATTTAAAAGTTGAACAAATATTCGAAATATTCGGTTTTTATAAAGTAAACCGCTTCTAACGAGCTCGTTAGAAATAAAACGAATACATTTATTCCCTTTTTGTTTATTTAAATAAACGTTTTCTAACACGCTCGTTAGAAATAAACACAAATCTTTTCTAACATGCTCGTTAGAAAATATATATAAACGATTACAAATCATGTTAAATAGTTTATCATAGTTAACCCGGTTCTAACCCGCTCGTTAGAAATTAACGATTGCAAATCGTTATAGTTGGTTATAAGATAAACTAATTCTAATACGCCCATTAGAAAATTAAACGATTATAATTGCCATAAGCCGTTTTTGGTTTATATAAAATAAACGTTTTCTAACCCGCTTGTTAGAAATAAACAATTGACAAAGTCGTTAAATCGTTTCTAACACGCTCGTTAGAAAATAAACAACTATCAAACTCTTTAAATAGTTTCTAACACGCTCGTTAGAAATAATTGATTACAAAATTTGTTTCGAAGTTTATAAAAAAAATATAAACTATTTCTAATACTCTCATTAGAAATAAACAAATACGAAACCATTTTAATATTTATGTAAAAAACCGTTTCTAACTTGCTTGTTAGAAATTTAAAGGTTTAGACGAAACCGTTTCAAGATTTATTATATCCAAAATAATTGTTTCCAACACGCTCGTTGGTAATTATTTGGAAAAAAAATAATCTTTTCTAACACGCTCGTTAGAAAATCTAAACGTATTTGAAATATTGTTTCTAACACGCTCGTTAGAACATCCAACCGTCTTTAAAACATTGTTCCTAACACGCTCGTTAGAACATATAGATGTTTTAAAAGTTATTATTATACAAAATAATTATTTCTAACACGCTTGTTAGAACACATAAATGTTTGAAAAACTTGTAATTTTATAAAATAATTACTTTCTAATACACTCATTAGAAAATATATACGTTTCAAGACATTTGAAACCAATATTATTTTACCAAATTACATCTAACATTCTCCTTAGAGAATTTCCATCGTTCATACATGTCACGGCCCCCGACCCGGTTTGACCCGTTTCAGGAGCCGCGGGACAGAAATCCTGCGGTATTTAATTAATTGAGTTTGACAGCGGAAGTTTTCATCAGGATCTTTTAAAATGTAAATATTTCCCGATTATTTTATTTCACAACGCGGGATAAAACCCGGTAATTTACAATCAATTGATTTCACGAAGAAATCTTTTATTTTACAAAACATGTTTCTTTATTTTATACTGAGCCACTTCTTTGAGCTTGTAGTGCTATATGGCACTTTTCCTGGTTCATAACAGGTCACCTGAAACATGTTTGAAAAAGGTTTTGTCAGCGGGAAATACTGAGTGAATCATTCTATTTTGCATAATGATGCATAGTTATAAATTACAGCATAAGAGCAATTACAATGGCTTCTATCTTATCTTTATCTGGCTCTATGTCACAATGGTGACGATGGTCATACCACTATTTAGATCAATGAACCTAAATAGTGACGATTATCCCTGTAGGTCAATGAACCTAACAGTGATTATCCCGAGTAGGTCAATGAACCTAACTGGGTGAGAATTAGTAATGTGCACAATACCCCACTAACCAGTAATTCAAGATATCCACGACTTAGTCCCTGTAATTATAACCTTGAAAATAATTTGGAGTATTGTAAAACAGTTTATAAAAAGAGAATGACTCACATTGCAGATTTATACGGGCAGAGTTTGGCCTACTGATTTAGCCTTTTATCCTAAATTTAATAACAGGCACACAAAACTGGGTTAGTAATCAATCCAGCAATTACGATAACTCACGAGATCAAATTCTCACAACGAACGACAAAGTGCAATACTTCATCCATCGATTTAACGATGATCCGTCAAATTAATGACGAACGATAAAGTACAATACTTCATCCATCGAATTAACGATGATCCGTCAAATTAATGACGAACGATAAAGTATAACCCTAATGTGGGCGGCACTTAAACATTCATTGGATATATTGATCGTCGGAAAATGAATCGTAGCAGCGATTGTGCTAATACCCTGATTGCGGCGTCGATTAGTGAATCGTGTGTGTTAATTGGAGTATACAGAGCATAACTCCGTGTAGAATTGGAATTTCTTCGTCGTTTCAACTCCCATAATCAAGTCCCAAACTCCTGTATTTATAGGTGAATTTTGTCCCTTAGGCGGCCCGCGTGAGATCTAAGCTAACTTGAGGCGGCCCGCGTAAGAACTATTTTTATGTATAGCGTTGCCACGTGTGGGACTAGCTCAGCTGAGTCGACAGTTTCTGAAAATTCCTTTCTGCCTACGTTTTAAGTGGATAATCGTAACTAGGAAATACCCCCCCTGAGTTTTAGGGGCCCTGATCCTGATTCTGATTTTTCTGAAAATCTTAGGGTTTGCGCAGAATCACTTGGGTGTCTCAATTAGGGTTTCCTATTGGTCAAATTAATTTAATAATTATGACTTTTGATGAGAGTCGTTACATTCTCCCCACCTTAAGAAAAATCTCGTCCTCGAGATTTACTGGAATAATTGAGGATACTTTCTCTTCAAATTCCAGTTTCCAAGTGTATTAAGGTCCTATCTTTGAATCCCACTTTACTTGAACTAACACTTATTGGTTTACCTTTATATCTCGCAGATGTACTACCAGTGATTCATTTGATAAATATTTCTTGAGATTGGATACATGAAATACATCATGTACTCCAACTAACTTTCTTGGTAGTTTGTAAATGATAAGCAACTAGTCCTATATGTTGGATTACTGAAATGGTCTTACGTATCTTGGACTAAACTTTCCTTTCTTACTCCTTTCCAAGGAGATACTTTCAATTACATTTTGTCTCCAACTCGAACTCCAACAGCTTTCGTCTATTATCTGTATAACTTTTCTGTCGATCTCTTGTCGTCTTCATCCCTTTCCTTTGTGATACTGAATATCACAGTTATAGTCACTTAGGATTTTCATCCATCTCCTTTATCTCATGTTTAATTCTTTTTGCCCAAAAATATATATCTTAAATTCTTATAATCCGTATAGATAGTATCCTTACTTCCATACAGATAATGTCTCCAAATCTTAAGGCAAAAATTATGGTTCCTAATTCTAACTCATGAGTGGTATAGTTCCTTCGTTCTTTTTCAATTACCTTGATGCATATGCAATTACCTTTTTGCGTTGCATTAACATGCATTCAAATCCTAACTTTGAAGCATTACCTTATACTTCAAAATCTTTAGTTCATAAGGCTAATATCTGAGTATTTGGTTAATAATTTTTTTTTCTTTAAGATCCTTATTCAAACTTAGCGATTTTACAGGTTAACTTAGTTAATGGTATAACTATCTTAGAAAAATCCTTAATAAATCATCTGTAGTATCCGACTAAACTTCTAATTTCCATTGCGGATTAGGGAACCTTTCATTTGGTAATATCTTATCAGGATTTATGTGAATACCTTCGGGATTCACCATATGACCTAAAATTGCACTTCTAGCAGTCAAAATTCATTCTTCGAAAATTTGGCGTAAAGCTTTTCTTTTCTTAACAAAGTTAAGAGTACATGCCAGTGCTGATAATGTTCTTCCTGACTTTTGGAATAAATAAGTATATCGTCTATGAAGACAATTACAAATTTATCCAAATCATGTTTACAGATCCTATTTATCATGTCCATGAATGCTGAAGGTGCATTCATTTATCCGAAGGGTATGATTATAAACTCGTAATGACCATACCTAGTTCTGAAAATAGTTTTAGGTATGTCTTCTTCTTCTTGTATATTCAATTGATGATATCCGGAACGTAAGTTGATCTTAGAAAATATCTATTTCCCTGGAATTTGATTGAATAGATCATCAATTCTAGGTATTGATTCTTAATTGTAACCTTCTAATCAATACACTTTCTCATCGAACCATATTTTTTTCTTAACAACCAAAATTGTGCTAACCGATAAGGTTCCCTGACTTATCGGTAAAATTCCCGGAATTTTAGATGAATCCTAAATTCTATCTTCCTATCTGGTGGTAATCCTGGTACTCTTCTTGGGAATATATCTGGGTATTCTTGAAACTACAGAAATTTCCTTAAATTCTTTATCTTTAGTATTAATGATTATTGAAATCATATATACTATTCCTTGCTTTCATTCATAATTAGCAACCTTTATTACTAATATGATCTTTATGATTTTTCATGACTTATTTCCTGTAATCATTATTACTTCTCCAATGACTGCTCAAACTTCTATAGAATTCTTATCACAGATAATTCGAGCATAATTGTTTACTAACCAATCCATTCCCAAAATATCATCGAATTCAGCTAATTTCATAGATAATAAGGTTGCAGAAATTTTATGACTTAAAAGTTCTATTTCTACTTTTTGCAGAACCTTATTTATTTTAACTGAATTCCCATCTGTCGTTTCTACTGTAGAAATCTGCCTAATACTGGTTAAAAGTAAATTAAGAGTTTGGCAGAGTAAAGTATTTATAAAACTTTGGTTTACACCAGAGTCAAATAATACTATTGTGTAAACGTTGTGAACTAAGAACATACCGGCTATCACATCTGGAATCATCTCGGCTTCTTGAGTAGTCAGCTGAAAGGCTCTCGCATTCCTTTTTGCTCCTTCTGCCGGTTTGGCTTGATTGTCAAATGGTTTATTCAGTTTTGGACAATTTGGCCTAAGATGTCCAGTTTCTCCACAGTTGTAACAAACTGAAAATTTCTTCCTCCTACAGTCTTCTTCTTGATGCCCTGGAATTTTGCAAAAATTGCAATATCCTTTGCATCTTCCAAAATGCTTCCTTTTGCAAGAATTGCAAAATGGACTAGTAGAAGATTGCCCATTCCCTCCTTTCTTGAAATTGTTATGGTTACCCGAACGGAATTCTTGGGTAATCTTTTGGGCTACTTCCTTCCTTCTATTTTCTTCTCTTGTTCGTACTAGCTCGTCAGTTAGAGTATTGGCTAATTCTACTGCATCATCAATCGTATGAGGTTTCGCAGCCTTGACGATATTACGGATTTCGGAAATCAATCCCCAAATATAACGAGAAATAAGTACCGGCTCTGGCGAAGCCAGGGTTGGTACCACTCGAGCATATTCGAAGAATGTCGTAGTATACCCTCGACAATCTACATCCACCATCCGGTGGGTTAGAAACTTATTTGCCATTTGATCTTTTTCATATTCGGGACAGAATTTTCTTTCTACAAGACTCTTAAATTCTTCCCAGTTCATAGCATACGCCATCCTTCTTCCTTTTGCCTGTAACACTGTGTTCCACCATTCTAACGCCACTTCTTTGAAAAGGTTTGATACATACATAACCTGATCATCCTGAGCACATTTACTTATGGCAATTACTGCCTCGGTTTTCTCTAACCAACGCAGTGTCGCAGTCGCTCCTTCATTGCCTGCAAACTCAGTGGGTTTACAAGCAAGAAATTCTTTGTAAGTGCAACCAGGTGTTGCAACTTTCCTTTTCTTAGGGAGCGGAGCTTGCCGTGGTTCATTATCATGATTAACATGATTACCGCCTCCATTTACGCTATTACTGAAATTATCTTCAGAAATGCGTTTACTAGGAACAACTTGTTGCGGTTCGATTGGATTTTTAACAGCAGCAATGATTGCTGGAATAGCATTGGCTATCCCTTGAGCAACTATTCCTGGAATAGTGTTGGCTATCCCTTGAGCAACGATATTTTCTATATCTTGCCTAGTCACATATTGGTCCCCTAGTTGTTGCTCAGATTGATTAACCTCATTAACTGGTTCATTATTAGCGTTTTCCATCTGATATCTAATTTATAAATAAATAATTAGTATAAAGGAAATAATCCAATGTCACAATTTAGTTGCACATAATCACATAAACGAATATACAAACAAAATTTGTAACTTTCTAAAATTTCCTTATATCATGCTTCTATATACACCCGTTTTATTATTTATTTTACACATACCGATTTTACTATTACTATTACATACCCACAGTTTCATAAATCCCCTATCCTTTGTCAGGTGATGTTCTACTAACGGCGTTCCTTCTCATCGTATTTCCAGGAGATCTGCCCCAAAATCTCTTGGATCCTATTCCCAGCATCCATGTTGTCAAAATGATGGAGTTCAGTCCTATTCTCGTTACTTATTGGTGAATTTGGTAAAAGTTCTGGTTTGATCTTAGGAAAAAGCATATAAGGATGGTTTTGTAACAGTATTTCATTATTCACCCATTCATCTATTTGTGAGTGGATTGAAAGGTTTGGAGTAACTGGTTCTAATTTCATTGGTAGTTGTGTTTCAAGAGAATGAATAAAATCATTTTCTTTAATAGGCTCAATAGTATCATCGGTTGCCATTATAAAATCTAGTTCTTCTTGAGATGGTAACCTCTCAATTTGCCTAGAACTTTCCCCAATTTCCATTTTCTTAGGCTTAGGTTTCTCAAGAGGTAAAGCGTTGAATTCTATAGGTTCTTCTATGTCTGGAATATACCTATTGAAATCTCTGGAAACTTCTATTCTTACTGGATAGAGATTTAAATTCTGAAGGGCTTCCGACAGATCACTCATGCTGTTTAGCAAAATACACACAATTACTAAGTCATAACAAAATTTTATAGAACAACTTTTTAAATAGTATTTCATACTACCAAACCAACTAAAAATTAAAACATACTAGGTTTTATTTGTAAATTTATTTATAAGGTTTTTAGACTGTAGATAATAAAATGCTAAACTTTAAATCAGAATATTTAAAGATTTATATTTACTATTACAGTAGCTAACATATAAAAATCTGCCCATACTATTCAAAATTATTCAAATAATTAAAACATATAATCACAAAATAGCAATTAATAAAATTTAAGTATTTTTCTAAATACTTAATTGGCTTAAATCAGTGGCTCGATAAGTGGCTCTGATACCACCTTTTTCTGTCACGGCCCCCGACCCGGTTTGACCCGTTTCAGGAGCCGCGGGACAGAAATCCTGCGGTATTTAATTAATTGAGTTTGACAGCGGAAGTTTTCATCAGGATCTTTTAAAATGTAAATATTTCCCGATTATTTTATTTCACAACGCGGGATAAAACCCGGTAATTTACAATCAATTGATTTCACGAAGAAATCTTTTATTTTACAAAACATGTTTCTTTATTTTATACTGAGCCACTTCTTTGAGCTTGTAGTGCTATATGGCACTTTTCCTGGTTCATAACAGGTCACCTGAAACATGTTTGAAAAAGGTTTTGTCAGCGGGAAATACTGAGTGAATCATTCTATTTTGCATAATGATGCATAGTTATAAATTACAGCATAAGAGCAATTACAATGGCTTCTATCTTATCTTTATCTGGCTCTATGTCACAATGGTGACGATGGTCATACCACTATTTAGATCAATGAACCTAAATAGTGACGATTATCCCTGTAGGTCAATGAACCTAACAGTGATTATCCCGAGTAGGTCAATGAACCTAACTGGGTGAGAATTAGTAATGTGCACAATACCCCACTAACCAGTAATTCAAGATATCCACGACTTAGTCCCTGTAATTATAACCTTGAAAATAATTTGGAGTATTGTAAAACAGTTTATAAAAAGAGAATGACTCACATTGCAGATTTATACGGGCAGAGTTTGGCCTACTGATTTAGCCTTTTATCCTAAATTTAATAACAGGCACACAAAACTGGGTTAGTAATCAATCCAGCAATTACGATAACTCACGAGATCAAATTCTCACAACGAACGACAAAGTGCAATACTTCATCCATCGATTTAACGATGATCCGTCAAATTAATGACGAACGATAAAGTACAATACTTCATCCATCGAATTAACGATGATCCGTCAAATTAATGACGAACGATAAAGTATAAACCTAATGTGGGCGGCACTTAAACATTCATTGGATATATTGATCGTCGGAAAATGAATCGTAGCAGCGATTGTGCTAATACCCTGATTGCGGCGTCGATTAGTGAATCGTGTGTGTTAATTGGAGTATACAGAGCATAACTCCGTGTAGAATTGGAATTTCTTCGTCGTTTCAACTCCCAGAATCAAGTCCCAAACTCCTGTATTTATAGGTGAATTTTGTCCCTTAGGCGGCCCGTGTGAGATCTAAGCTAACTTGAGGCGGCCCGCGTAAGAACTATTTTTATGTATAGGGTTGCCACGTGTGGGACTAGCTCAGCTGAGTCGACAGTTTCTGAAAATTCCTTTCTGCCTACGTTTTAAGTGGATAATCGTAACTAGGAAATACCCCCCCTGAGTTTTAGGGGCCCTGATCCTGATTCTGATTTTTCTGAAAATCTTAGGGTTTGCGCAGAATCACTTGGGTGTCTCAATTAGGGTTTCCTATTGGTCAAATTAATTTAATAATTATGACTTTTGATGAGAGTCGTTACAATACACATTATATGGGTTTACAAAAATTACCAATTTATAATTCGCTCATTAGAAAAATTAGTATTCCAACCATTCGAAATACATATAAATTTTTGTATAAAAATTCGTGTTATCTAAACACGAACAAAACCCATTCAATCTTGAATCAAATTGTATGGTTTTATAACACGGTATTCGGATTAAAGATTGTACTCCAATCATTAAAATTAATCCGACTTATTGTACTAAATAAATATTTCCCAAAAATATTTACAAGATTTTAACAAAAATCTCAATTAATATTTTAAACTTTGGTGAACCTAAATCCTTGTAGAGAAGGGATTTAAGATTGTAGCAACAATCTTCACGAAAGTCTGTTTTAAGATTGTAAGAACTAGGTTCACTTTTTAATAAAATATATTACAAAATATATAATAACGAGACTCTCGTTATTTGTGGGAAATTCAACTAGTACAATATCGGTTACAAAAATTAAATAAATGAATATAAAATACAATATAATTGTACCAATCTTGATTCAAGCAAGCGTCTTTGGTAACTTCAACCGCACCTTCCAGATCGAAACTCCGCTGCAAGACAAGCAAAATTGTTGACGGTTTTGGCTGAGGCACGTGTTCAACACGCTTCCCTTAAAACAGATTCCGCGCCTCCTCTCAGACGGTTCTGTCTCCCAGGGTACAACAACCGGAACAGTATGTGTACTGCCGGAGATGACTCTCATGCCCGAGATAGCACCGGGTATAATGGTGTTTATACAATTAAGAAAAATATGAAGTTGAGAAAAGAACAATTTAGAGAGTGCTCCTCTCTAAATTTTTCATGGAACAAAAGACATATTTTATGTATGTTTTCCTTCTTTTTCGATCGTATCTAGAATGAAGCATCATCCACTTCTTATACTCACGCACATAAAGAAGTCATTAAACCCTAATTATTATTGTCATGAATTAGACAATTAATCAAGATCATTAATCTTGTAATAAAGGGGTTTAAATATCTACATAAATAGACTTTAGTGGTTCGGTCAAAACTGTCATTTCTCTTAATGACTAGAATTAAACGAGTTGAAACAACTAGTTTGACCAAGTCCAACCAGCTGTTTTGTTTCCGATGCAAACATGCGCGCGTGCCTGAACTGAGTTGCTAGTCCATGTGTCACGCTACATGGACCTTACACCACGCCATATAGAGCCGCGCATTACACGGAAGCCACTACACATACCAGGACGCCACCTGGTCATGCGCCATCCATACTCGCGCGCCACTTGCATTCTTCGCCCTAGCCAATGACGTGCGCCATGTGCATACGGAGCTCGCACCGCATCGACATGCTACATGCCATGGCATCCGCCTACGCCACCCAAGGGTGCACCATAAGCGGACCCGCCGTGTATCTGGCCACGCGCTCATGGACAAAAATAAAAAGGCGATATGCGAAGTTCAAAGCGCACCACATTGGGCTTATAGCCCACGTCACGCGTGCATGTGTGTAGGCGCGATGCACCCTTTTGGGTCCCCACTAGTGTTTGCCTTCAAGGAGTGCTCCTCCTTATATACCACTTTAAGTTTTGTCATTCCACCTATGTGGGACAAGGTGACAAATCTCAGTCCATTTTCCTCATCTTTGTTTGTTCTAAACATACAACTTCAAGCTTCGATATCTCATTCATCTTAGCTCTATTTGGACATTGTTTGAATACAAACCCATAAATAATTATTTATACAACACATATATAAATATTATTAATGTCCAAATATTTAGTAAAAAAAACTCATTTTCACTAAATTTCCAACAAAATTTCCAAGAATTGTAGGAGGAACTTCTAGTATAAACTCACTTTGCCCCATGCATGCAAGCTCATTTTTCAATTGGATCACTCGCACTAAATAAGATTAAATGTAACGGCTGACTAACAAAGACAACTAAATAAGATTAGATTTTCTTTCATCATGTTTAAGTGACACGCACTGGTGGGCAATGATAGGAGATCTAAGGAAACCTAAGTTGGATCCTTGAGCTAAACGAGTTTTACTAGTAATTTCACCGTCGTGCCTACGGGCGGATGAGTTACTGGGTTTTCCCGAAATTGATGGTGGACTCGGGTTACTCTCGGAGTACTCCGTTTGTCCAATGGGTGCCCTGAGAGTGCCCATGATTGATTCTGTTGGCCGTTCAAAAAAAAATATTGAATTGGATTATATCCAATTAGATTAGGAGAGAGACAAACAAATTATAAAAGACTAGTTAAAAACAAGAAAAACAACCTATTTTGATATATACTTTTCAAATCACCCATTTTAATAAATATTTTTTCAAAAAATAAAACTCAGATTTTATTACCAACAAATATTATCCAATAGGTAAACAAACATATTTAGTATATTAGTTTTTATTACCAACATATATTATCCAATAGTAAAGGCATTTCTTAAGAGTTAAAAGTGATCATGCTAACTTCCATTTGAAGCATATCTTTAACTGCTTTATTATAACTTTAAGTAATTAATAATAAAGGGAAAATTAAAGAAGTGTTAATCATAATATCATAGAGTATCTTATTTAGGTATTAGCTAGACAGTTGATTACTTTAAATTTTAGTCCCACTTTTATTAAAATTAAGTTAAACTCTTTCATATTACATAATACACAGGGCTACAAACGAATCGAACGAACACGAACAAACTGACCTTGTTCATGTTCGTTTGTTAAGAAATATATGTGTTCGCGAACCGTTCACGAACATTTATCGAACGAGTTTTGATGTTCGTGTTTGTTTGTTAAGGAAATGAACTTGTTCGTGTTTGTTTGTTAATTTTAGGCAACGAACAAAAACGAACGTTGACGAACACAAATGAGCGCAAACTAATGTTCTTGAACACAAATGGAAACAAACAAACACAAGCAATCGTTCATGAACAGAATATATAATACACTGACACTTATTAAATATTTAATTTGTCGGAATTTTGAAGTATTTAAATAAATATAAAAAATAAACACTGTCGAACACAAACGAACATGTTACCGAATGTTCACGAACGTAAGCGAACGAACATAACCTGTGTTCATGTTTGTTTGTTTAATAAACGAACGAACATAAACGAACTTCCTGTCGAACGGTTCACGAACTGTTCCCCCAACGTTTGGTTCGTTTGCAGCCCTAATACATATATTACAAATTTGTTGACTTGTACCCAAAACCATAAATAATCTGAATTTTATATAAATGAAAGGTTCATACTTGATCATGGCTAATATATTATATCACCTTTACAAATAAAATATAAATCGATAATTATATTTATATAGTCAACGCTAGGCGGCCGACTTTTGGATCATGCATTTGAACATTCTCATTAGCAAGTAGTAACCAAGAATGGAATGATGTAACAATATATATTATATATTATACATATATACATATATTAAAAAACAAAGCTAATGAATAGTAGGTGTCACATCATAATAAATAGTAAACTTTCCTTATTGGTTGTCTTTGTTGACTTTTTTCCCCTATACCCTTTTTAAGTGTGTATATATATTCATTTTCTTCAAAGTTAGTTAGATTATTTATCATGGTGGAGTGGTTTTGTGGTTGTATGTGTTTTAAAGAGACTCAAGTTCAAATCATGGGGTATTTTTTTTTTTTTTTTCTTCCCATTTTATGCTTAGATAACTTAACGTCATCTTCATTTTTCTCCTCTTTCACACGTTTTTCTGATTGTATTTATACAATTCTTATTCCTTATTTGTTGGGTTAGTGGATGCTTAGACATCGCAATAGTCGCCATCGCCAGGAGTTACTAACTCGCTTGCTACCAACGGCTCTGTTGTATGAAAACTCCACTTGTCAATTTAAAAATAAGACACTAAATAGCACAGCTTTAATAACAACCAAGTATTTAGTCGCAATAAATAGTTTTACAATGACTTAGTTTTGTCGCGCCGCAACGCGGCACGCAACATTAAAACCTAGTTTCTTTTATATTACTTCAACGGTTGATAAGCCTCTGTTTGGTGGTAATGAAAGAGCCGTTCGAAAAAAACCGAACCCATCAGTTTCGTCTATAACAATAGTCGATTAGGTTTTTTTTTTCTTATAAATCTTACTTGTACCGGGGTCCTCGACACTCATTGTTTTATCGGCCACCATCATGACTGGTTCTATCAGTGGCGGAGCTTGAACGAAAACTCAGTTGGGACAGGCAGGACTCTCAAAATCCAAATCAGTAGGGGCGGGACTCTTAAAAATCCAATAATTTACACTACAAAATAAAAAGTTTCAGAAATTTTGAAAAATTTAACACTACGAACGAAAAATCGGTAAGACCGAGGCATCCCCAGACCATAAGTAAGCTCCGTCCATAGACTCCATCACCAATATCACGACTTTATTTTGATATTATTTTAAAACAATCTATTTCATGGTAAAGTTATTTTTGCTAGAACCTGTTTTTGACCTTTATCAAGTTCACATTTTTTAAAATATTCATATTTTTTAAAATATTCATATATTCTTGATACCGTCAAAATTCTTATGATTAGTCTTCACGATTTGCCAAAAAAAACTACATGCTGGTTTTCAAAATTGGGATACAATTTATAGTCGTAATGTTTTAGTAGCATCCATATTGTAATTGATTAATAGTTACAAAATAGATATCTGACGGATTTTGAGTCGGCTATACTTGACAAGTTTTTTAATAAACTTATATGCATACCCGAAATCAA
Organism: Helianthus tuberosus; assembly: GCA_030545235.1. Lineage (NCBI taxonomy): Eukaryota > Viridiplantae > Streptophyta > Magnoliopsida > Asterales > Asteraceae > Helianthus > Helianthus tuberosus. The sequence continues at coordinate 33,589,529 of CM060354.1, read as the reverse complement.
CATGACATGCTGGTTTTCAAAATTGGGATACAATTTATAGTCGTAATGTTTTAGTAGCATCCATATTGTAATTGATTAATAGTTACAAAATAGATATCTGACGGATTTTGGGTCGGCTATACTTGACAAGTATTTTTAATAAACTTACATGCATACCCGAAATCAACATGTAAATTATACCGATATATAGATACCCAATGAGTTTTGGGCTAGGTATACGACGAACATGTAGGAGATGGGTCACAAAATAATAAAAATTATATAAATTATATAAATAAATATTAAAATAGTAAAAATACTCTCTTTACATATTTGGGAATCCTAACGAAATAACTTATAATACAACATATGTAATTAAATTGATTCAAACTATTGTCTTCAACAAGAGCTTTAACCGCATCTTCTTGTATGGTCCGTTGTGTTTTCAGTCCATTGTGTAGGCTTCAACGAGGTCTTGAACCACGTCTTCTTGGACAATAATTTCCAACAAAAAGAACAAACAAGTGTTGACGGTTGTGGCTGAGTCACGTGTTTAACACGCTTCTCTTAAAACAGATTTCGTGTCTCTACTAAAGACGATGTGTCTGTCTCCCAGAGTACAACAACCGAAGCAGTCTGTATTGTCGGGGAAGACCACACGCCCGAGGTTACACAAGGTAAAATTGTAGTGTTTGAACTTCCGGAACGAATAAAAATGTGATGGTGGTGGATAACGAGTCGAGAGTACTCCTCTCTCTAGTTGGTCTTCAAGTGTTCATCATTCTCCAAGTATTCTTCATGTATTATGGTATATAATTTCCTTGTAGTAACAAAAATGAAGCACACCCCCTATTAATTGTACAAGAGTTAAGGATTAATGAAAGATTTCACTTAATTAGTCATTTAATTAGAGACTTAAAAACTCTAATAAAACTAATTAAATGTCATCAAAAAACTAATTTGACCCGCTTTATTAAGACTTATTGTCATCTAACTTAATTCATTAGACCAAGGGGTGTGGAGATCGCCCCCCCCCCCCCCCCCCCCCGGCGCAGGATCGTCCCTTTCGTCCCACACCCCCCCCCCCTCGTCGTGTCGCATGCGGCCCATTGGGGACGTTGGAGATGAGCATGATTGTGTGAAAAGTGGGCCCCTCAAAGCTACTTTTATATATAAAAAAATAAGGGGATGGTTCATCCTCCACACCCTTAGGTAGTCCCTAAGGGGATGGTCCTCCACCCCATGTGACGTGACGCCTATATAACGGATAGTTCCCAAAAAAACTACCCAAACCACACCCTATAGTATTATGAGTTAAATGCTTGGTTGGTCCCTGTGGTTTGCAAAAATTGCAGACTTGGTCCCAATGGTTTACTAATTACACGCGTGGTCCCCAAACTTGTCAAAAATGCACTCGGTTGGTCCCTAGCCCTAACATCAGTTAAATTTCTCAGTTAAGTCCATGTTAAATGACCAAAATACCCTTGCCTATTAATAAATTCAAGTCTAGTCTTCATCTTCATCATCATCACCAGTCTAGTCTCTATCTCTCTCTCTCTCTCTGAAGACAACACCACCACCACCGTACAACACCAGCCACCACAACCACCTCACCTGTAGGCTACAACCATGCACCACCTGCTCTAATCGTTGATTTCGACGGCCAACGGAGGTGAACGAAGATGATTTCGAGAGTGAAGAACCTCTGGTAGATCCGGTGGTGGTTCAGGGCGTCGCGACGGTGGTGGTTCAGGGGTGACGCGACGGTGGTGGTTCAGGGGTGACGCGAGAGGTGTCTCACCCCCACTTCTTCTTCCCCAATCTCTCTCTCTCTCTCTTGTACCAGGTCCTCTCTCTCTCTCTCTCTTCAAATCTGAATCCAACCAAATTGCAGGAGTGGGTGGAGGATTTTGTTTGAGGCCGATTACTCCGGAATCGACGGTGGTGGTTCAGGGCGTCGCAATCGACGGTGGTGGTTCAGGTCAGTTCGGATCAACTGGGGTGGGTGGAGATTTTGTTGTAAAATAGTTTAGAAATTGGGTATGGATTTTGCTATATGAAACCGAAGAGGATCTTTGGTTATGGTCGTCACAATCGTCGATGGTTGATAATGGTGGATTTGGATTGAGGCCGATTACTGTTAACAAGTTCCAGAAATTGGGTATTGGATGATTGGGTGGTTGATAATGGTGGATTTGGATGACTGAATTGTGAATTTAGTTTGTGTTTTTTGATAATGGTGGGTTGAAGGTGACAGTGGTGGTGGTGGGTTGATGGTGGTAGTGGTGGTGGGTGGGTGGTGAAAGCCTGAAAGGGGGAAGAAGATGAGGCGTTTTTGTTTTTTATTCAAGGGCAATCTAGTCATTTTACACCCACTTAACTGAGAAAATTAACATGGATTAGTGCTAGGGACCAACCAAGTGCATTTTTGACAAGTTTGGGGACCACGCGTGTAATTAGTAAACCATTGGGACCAAGTCTGCAATTTTTGCAAACCACAGGGACCAACCAAGCATTTAACTCTAGTATTATTGTTAGTTTACTTATTGACAATCATTGTTACAAAAAAAACTAATTAATGTGAAATGATTGGAAGGTGGCAGTTGTATATAAATGTCGGTATGCCTGTGTTTTATGGATGAGTGATTTGACAACTAATTGAAATTAATTCAAGTATTTGTAAGACTACCCGGTATGGGGGCCGGCCCTGCCTCGGCGAGCCCCGGCGCCGCACCCCCACACCGCCCCATGCCCCGTCCCGTCTTTTCCGTCGCTCCAAGGACGCCCAAGCCGGGTCACCTTTCTCTCTCTCTCTCTTTCAGCTTTCTCTCTCATTTCTCTCTCTCTCTCTCTCTAAAAAAATCAAATCAATTATATTTTTTAATTGTTTTTATAAATAGTGTGGGGCCCCATCCTCCACCCCCTTTAGGCCCATCCTCACTCTCGATGACGTGGCTGGTGACATGGCGGCCCATCCCCTTGGGAATGAGCTTCACCATACCGGGTAGCCTAACACTTTTAGTTATTTAATTTTGATTTAAGTATAATATAACAGTTTATATTTTTTTTTTCATAACTAAAACACTATATGTTGTAACATCAAATAGCAAAGGGCAATTAGTGTCAAGTGACTTAACCATTTGTCTTTTAGACCACCCGTAGTGGGGCGTGGTTTTTAAAAAAAATTGCAAAAAAAGCCCGGAAACGCCCCCACCCCCATTACGGCCGGCATTTTCCGGCGTGATTTTTGAAAAAAAATTGGTTTGGCGTTGTTTGAAAAACGCCGGAACTTCATTTGGTTGTCCAATGAAACCTTGCCATGTGTGTATAATATTTGTGTGTGTTTATAATTAGTTTTATTTAAAAAAACAAAAGAAAAGGAAGAAGAGAATGGTTTTTTTTTGAAGTTGCAGGTGGTGGGGAAGAAGAAAGGAAGAAGAAGAAGGTAGTGGGGTCAAAGAAGAAGAAGGGGTAAAGAAGAATGGGACCTTTGTACTTTTCAATTTTAAAAGTGTCAAATAGTGTAATTTTTATTTTCTTTTTTTTTCGTTTTTTTATCATGAGCTGGAAATTGCTGCTGTTTTAAGTAGTGTAATTTTTTTATATTCTGTTTTTTGAAATTGCTGCTGTTTTTTAAATTAAAAAAAGAAAATAATTGAGAAATGATTGCATGGGCGTTATTGGAATAATGCCCCACTACACCACTTTTGCTATAATGCCCCATGCTGACTGGGATGACACGTGTCGGATAATACCCCATGGTGGGGGCACTATTTTTCTAAACCACTACGGGTGATCTTAGAGATTGTGATGATAATGTGTCTCGTCTTTATTCATATAAAGTTTAACTCCCTACAAAATACATGTATAAGAGGTTAATATGACTATATTAGTATAGTAAAGGGCGTTCTAAAAATAACAAAAAAAAAATGACCAGACCATTTTATATGTCAAACCCAATTGTATATATTTATATATAGCTTATTTTTTTTTTGAACGGCGATATTTCTACAACAGGCGATAGAGATCGCACCTACCCTATAACTCGGGTAGGCCCCTCCGCCCCACTCCGGCATCCAAGGCTATGTTGTCTTAACCGGGCCCACGCTTGGTGCATCAGAGTTTGGCTAAGGCGTTCCCCGAGAAAATTTCCAGCCCACTGCCCACCCGATTAACCGGGAGCGTGTAGTTGCACCCTCCACAAGAGTCGGGGACTCTCTGGAGTAAATGCACTGTAATAGAAAACTCGGGGTGGCTCCCGGGTTTCGAACCAACTGGCCCTCCACCCGTTCATTGCCATTCCCCCAAATGTGATGGGTGTGGGGATCGAACTTGGCCATCCAAGGAAAACCAAATCCTTTCCACCACTCCACCACAAGTAACCTCGTGTATTAAACAAGTTAAATAAATGCAATTTTATATACTTAATGATAAAGATAAATTATGTTTTAAAAAATGCGTATTGCATGGACTGAATAAAATCATGTATTATACGGGTTAAATAAAGTATATGTCATCTGTTAACACATGTAGTCGTCAAGACATGTCTTTGAAAATAAACTTTGACGTGATATTTATAAATCCTGTTAAGTTACTTTTAAAACATTTTTCTTATCGACAGTATATTAACTTTTTTATTTATTAATAAATGTTAATTCAATTAAGAATAAAATGACAAAATGGTCCATGAGTTTAGGCCACTTTTGGCACTTCAGTCTAAAAAATGAAATATTTTGTATTTGGGTCCCTAATGTTTCATTTTTTTTGTTGTCATTTTCATCCAATTGGTAAACTGGGTTATAATTTTATGTTAACTTCTCATCTTTTTAGTCGTTTCCTCGTTTAATTAAATACATTATGGTATAAAATGACAATTATACCCTTCGAGGAAAACAACAAAAACGGGAGAAGTTAACATAAAATTCTAACCTAGATTCCAATTGGATGAAAATAACAACAAAAATGAAACTTTAGGAACCCATAAACAAAAAGTTTTATTTTTGAACTAAAGTCGCAAAAGTGGCTTAAAGTCAAGGACCATTTTGGCATTTTACTCTTCAACTAAAGTGTACATACTCCTTTAAACACCATTTTAACACAATTAAGTTAATTTAAATTACAATTATAAATATACTAAAATACGAATACATATGAAAATTTAGGACTAAAATTTGATTCTTTTAATACCATCTATTTTTTTATTTGACATATTTTTATCAATCAAACCATCCAATCACATTAAATATTAGAAATTTTTTAGAAATCACCAATCAAAAAATTATTATTATTATTATTATATTTCTTTTTATAATATTCTATCGAAAATAATTTTGAAAAGAGTTAACTGTTATTTACGTCCATGTGGTTTGTCCACTTATGTCATTTCAGACCAAATTTCAATTGTACCATTTCCTCCCTGTAATTCTCGAAACGTGCCATTTCAGTTCAAAAAAAAAAAAACTAACCCCGGTTAAAAAAACTCAGTTAGCTCAGGAGTAAAATGGTCATTTTACATAGATGTTTTATTTTTCATTTTCTTAAACTTCTTTTACATAGTGTGTATGTGTTTAAGAATAAAAAGAAGTTAAAAAATGAAAAATAAAAAATATTTGTAAAATGATAATTTTAATTCGTAAGCTAACTGAGTTTTTAACTGGGGTTTGTTTTTTGGACTGAAATGACACGTTTCGAGAATGCCAAGGAGGAAAATGGTATAGTTTTGAAATTTGGCCTGAAATGACATAAGTGAACAAAAAACAGGGACGTAATGGCTGTTAACTCTTTGAAAAACATATGGAACCCTATGCGTAATTTCGTAAATATATGAAACACAGATTAAATCTAAACTAAATAATAATTATCTATAATTAAGTACAATATATTAAACTAAATAATAATTATCTATAATTAAGTAGGAGAGATTGACGGAAAAACCAAAAGATAGATGACCTAATATGATGACAAGTGTCCTACAATGATTTATTTTTATTATATAGTACTAGCGGTAAGACCCGTGTGCAAACACGGGTCGTTTCTTAGAAAACCATGCATAACACATATTGATAGAACATATAGATATGTGTATAGATACTGTACCAAAACGTGTTATCTATTATAGCTAAAAGACAACTGTAAACATGCATCATCAGTTAATATATAAGATACATATGAGTATTTCCATTGTCCTATCCACAAAAAAAATAGCACCCACCCATTGACAATGAAACCTGTTTATAGACATAACTACATATAGAACATGTCTAAGAATCAAAATTAGTACCACCGACGAACCAAATGTACAACCACAAACAATCATGACATGAAACTAAGAGGACTTAATCTTTGTCACGATATGCACAACTTTTTTAACTTCAGCAATTGAGTAGACTTGTGAAACTCTAACGAAAGTTTATCACCAAAAGCAATATTGCAAGATCTCAGATAAGAAGACCATCCAAAAATAGCGTAGTTGAATTCAGTATTGGTTTTTTGAGATGTTGTAAACAGTTCCTGGACTTCACATTTGAGATTCTGGATCTTGATAGGCTTAGGATTATCAGTATGCAGATCCAAAGCAGAAGATACTTCTGATGGCAGATGCTAAAAAACAGAAAATTGAATAGTGAATTTTATAAAATATTGATATATAACTGAAATTGTTGAAATAACGAAACAAAGCAACGACTGCAAAAGCTTACAAGCCTGTCTTCAGCATGTGTGGTGAAGTGTAAGACTGATTCTGAAGTGGATGATACTAAACGAACCTTTCGAACTTTACACGGTCTATCAACAGCTTGGTTATCCTCTACAATTGTCTTGCCACGAAGTTTGTGCATCTTTTCAACCTAAGTAAATTAATTTAGAATATAACAACTCTAAATTCTTGAAATTTTATTACTTTCTTTATCAACACAAACTATCTTCTCAACTCAGCTTTGAAGTTTAAGACTCAATCATACAGAACAATATCAATATATTGAGACAATAATAAAATAGACAGTATAAAACTAATAAAAGCTTACATTAGATACAACACTTGAAGAGGCAGAAATGTCACGAACAGGAAAATCTTTAGACTGTAGTTGAGGATCGTTAACATCATCAGCTATTTTTACATAATGATCTTCAGGCTACAACAAAATTTAAAAAAACCTTCTTATACTTATTATACAATAAAATATATGCGTAGAAAATTATAAATTTACAGCATTTTTAACATCTGACTCATCAACCAGACGCGCAATCTTTGAATCAAATAGCCCATCATCAGCAAACTATATTTATAAGAAGGATCAAATATAAGAAACCATATTTTAAATCATAATAACATATAAATATTACATGTGTATATATACATTAAAAATATCCCCAAAACTCGTAAACTGCTTAGAATTACCAACCGAAGCTCCAGTATCCTCATTATCTAAAGCAACTTCCTCGGAATCCAGAACCTGTTTGTGTTTAGCATACAAAATGAGATTTCAAAAGTTATTAGCATAATATAATAAAAGTTACTTATCACCATCATGTTATCAAACAATGTATTTTATCATCAAAATTTTAAACCACAACCAATAAATCAAACCCATCATCTCCATAAACTGAATCATCCAAAACAACAACATCAGCTTTCTTGAAGGAAACCTCAGTTCCAGTCTCGGAATGGAATATGGAAAGCTCAAACGTTTTAGATGCAATCATGGTGAAAACCAACCAAGATTCAATAGCTATGGGAACTTCTTCAATCAATTTTAACCATCCATCAGTAAATCCACATCCATCAGTCCATCCTTTCATCATCACATTCCAAAACCTTTCACCAACATAGATAGTTGCCATCCCATACTCATAGTTTTTACCATAGAATTGTTTCCAAAATTTGTCAGCAATTAGCTATAGAAGAAGCAAACGAATATTTAGTGAAAACTTACAAATTTGATATGAACTAATGAGCAACAGAATTTACAACGGATTAGTCAACAAAAGTTAAAATGAGAATTACTCAACAGGGTTAGTCAACAGTAGTTACAGTATTTACACATAACCTAACCACTGTTTGGCTATCAACTATTACATACCTCTGTTGCTATCCAACAGAGGTTTCGTAATAACTGTCATCCATTATGTCCAGCAGAGGTTGCAACATGGACAGATCTTAAATATCAGATGTTAGTCAACCGAGATTAAAAGACTTAGTCAACAGAAGTTAAAAAGGTTAGTCAACAGATGTTAAGATTATAAGAAAACAGACGTTAAAAGGGCAAACAGATGTTAGCAAGTTGTTGAGCTAGCAAAAAATGTTAACAGTAGGTAACAAAATAATATATCGTTACTTACAGTCATGCCAAGTTCAGGTCTAATATTTGCTGAAATGTAAGAGTTCTCGTAGACATTTTCTTTAAAACATGAGACAACGAATGACAAACGTCCAATAACTTTTACCAATACAGTATCTTTGGTTTTCAAACAACAATCTCTAACAAACTTTGTCCATCCATCTGTAAATATACAATGATCATCTCTCTTCCTTACTCGTACTAACCATGATTTGTCACCATCAAGTAACTCTACAATTCAACCGTACGAGACCTCCTTGGCCCACAATAGAGTCTCAAAATCAAATGGTATATTTTGCGACAGTAGTTAATAAACATCTTACATCAAAAATTAATGTAGAATCCTTATAGTAGCAAGAAAGTTAAAAAACATACCAAAAATATAAAATCATCTTCATTAAGGAATTTTAAAAAGAATGGTGTTTGATTGGATAGATTCATATCTGCAATAAACAATTTAAACTTACAAGTTATAAAGATGAACAACATCCAACAAAAGTCATAAACAAACAACATTATAAAATAGACATCACTAACATCCCTTAAACTAAATCAGCACTTAAAAAACAAAAGTACCAAATATTAACCAGACTATTTGTATAATCACACACTTAAGGTATTATAAAAACAAAGCACAAAACGAAAATCATCATCTCTCACAACAGTTAAGCAAATGAGCATCAACCAAAAATTATATGGTTGATTTATCAATCATAATGTAGAAGACAACATCACGAAGATGCATGCACAAATTGTGACAGAGAATGCTATCAGTAACTTCATTTAAGTTAATGCAGTACTTAATCGATAAAAACACACCGGATTACAGCAACTATTATTTGCTTCAACAAAGAATATGAAACGCCGTCAGTGACAAATACATACTCATAACATTAAATAATGATTAATCTAACATTTATAATACAAACAATAAATTCAAAGAAACAATACTTGGTTTTATAGCGTGTAATCTATATTATGCAATAGAACCTTGCCGATTTTAATAAGAAAGTTATTTGAGAAAACTTCCGAATATGTTTTCTGGAGCTTATATTCAATAATGGAGATGAAAAGTATATTAAATGGAGTTAATACAGATGTTACATTTACACTGGTTGGTTGAAATTAAGTTTTGTAAAATTTATACTTTACCCCCTTTACATTAAAACAGGACAATTTTTGCACATCAGCAACCACTGCTTGAATATAAATTTAATGTTAAATAAGAAAAACTTATCTATTAATTCATATATTTATATTTATATAATTAAAAATAGTTTTTAAATCCCGATATTAAAGATTATTATAAGTTAAATAAATAAACAATTACAAGTTAATAGATAAATATCTTACTTTCTACAATCCCAATACAATCTTACCTCTTCTTCTACGGCGAAAAAAACTCTATAGTTTCTTCTTCTTCAGACTTGACGATCAGAAGTTTAAAGTTTTAGATTAGGTATTTTTTTTTGTTCTCTTGTGTATTTTACAGGTATGCTTTGACATGTTCCTTTCAGTTTCCTCATTTCAAATTATATAAACATCAAAATCATAATCTACTGATGTTAAAATAGATAAACTTATATGAACTTGTTTTCTTTATTTTATAATAAGATTTATATCAACCTATTTAGTTACATTTTGATTCATTCTATCTAAATAAGAATCTGAAATATTATTGTTTCATAAATATTTGGTTGTATATTTTACGAATGGTTTTAGAATTATTGTATGAAATGCCATGTAGTGTTGATAAATTTGTTCTATCAATATTAATTTTGATAAAATATTCTGCAATCAGTTTATAGTACTCATATGTCTTATTTGTAAGTGAATATAGCCTTGGCTGCTGAAAAAAAACTGAAGTTTGAAGTTGACACAAACATAGATATTTGAAAACTTTATTGCCATATAATACTTTTTCATTATATAAGAATATAAATTTGATCTTACACAGTGTTAGATTCATATTGTTGGTTGTAGGGACAATATTGAAGTACACAATATATAAGTTTGGTCCTACAGAGTGTTGGATATTTTTTTATACCTTAAATAGAATGCTTTTCAGATACAACTGATTTTATGTTTTAGTATTTAGTTGTTATTGTATTTTTTACTTTCAGATAGAGTTTATGATAATTATTAATGTCTCTGAATTGACAGACCTAAATGAGGGATTGGTAAGCTATATTCTTAGAACAAATTAGCTCAATAGCCTCGCTGATAAACACAACCTCTGCTGCTGAATATGAATACAAAAGCATCATAAAGCTAACATCTGCTGTTACTTAACAGATGATACAATCTTTAAACATCTGCTGTTGAAACAAAGGTCTGCCAAACATAACATCTGCTGATCATTCCACGGTATAGATTGCTAACATCTGTTGTGCCTTAACAGATGATGTAGTTCAACAGAGGATTTCGAACATCTGTTTACACACGTCTCATGATGAACATCTGCTGCTAAAACCGAGCCGGTTCAAGCAAAGGTCTGCCAAAGAGAACCTCTGCTATGGACTAACAGATGATGCAGTTCAACAGAGAATGTTTAACAGCAGTGCTTTAACAGACCATGATCAACAGATGATAAGGTCTGTTGAAGCGAAGACTGCTCAAAAGATTCTAACAGTTTTCCTACTAACCAATTCATTAAAGCAGTACTCAGTCACTAAAAATAATATATAACACTACTACTTGTCCAAAAAATGAACATTAACAATAATATAATAACAATAATATTCAAACTGTAGCAATTACATACAAAATCCATCAGTTCAGATGATTCAAATTGTAGCCATAACATACCAAACTTTCAAACACAACAGGTTAAGACACACATAACTAAAAACCAAAATTTTAGTCTTCAAAATAAGTAGTTTTTACTTTCCATTCAAACTTAATCCAGAATCCCTTTCAACGGAAGGCTGCTGAAAAGTCTTCCGTAACATCACCAACTTCCTTGCAACAGATCACAAAACAACTAATGAATACTTATTCAACCTGTTATTATATTGCCAGAAATAAAGAGTATAGTTATGATTTGTTAAAAGTAACAAAAATTACCTTTACATTTCCTTTTCCTTACACTTTACATGCTGTATAACAGTCATCACATACTCAAGAGCTGTCATTTTAAAGATGAATCCGTTAAACTGCAGAGAATAATTATTCCACACAATACATCGAAAAACCGTAACCCTACATGGAAAAAAAAATCTAGAACATTTATATTACAAACCTACAAAGCATAGAATCAAGAATACACACATATACATCTATTTTTAAACACAAACATAAATTACCTCTTCATCAATAAAGTTGAGATCCATTTTATAACCCTGATTACATTTCGAAGTTCGGCCAACAAACTCAAGACTTCCACACCAAATAACAAATCCAGCAAGATCTACCTGAAGAACATTTAGCATACAAACCTTCAGTTTGTGATAAAAAAATATCTATTTTTAAACTACCTTCAAGTCTGCATAATATTCAAATCGATGGTTAAACATGATGAATCAAGAATACACACATATACATCTATTTTTAAACACAAACAGACATTCTCCTTTCATCAATAAAGTTGAGATCCATTTTATAACCTTGATTACATTTCGAAGTTCGGCTAACGAACTCAAGACTTCCACACCAAATAACAAATCCAGCAAGATCTACCTGAAGAACATTTAGCATACAAACCTTCAGTTTATGATAAAAAGAAAAAATCAAAAAATATCTATTTTTAAACTACCTTCAGGTCTGCATAATATTCAAATCGATGGTAAAACATGATGAATCAAGAATACACACATATACATCTATTTTTAAACACAAACAAACATTACCTGTTCATCAATAAAGTTGAAATCCATTTTATAACCTTGATTACATTCCGAAGTTCGGCCAACGAACTCAAGACTTCCACACTATATAACAAATCCAACAAGATCTACCTGAAGAACATTTAGCATACAAACCTACAGTTTGTGATAAAAAGAAAAATCAAAAAATATTTATTTTTAAACTACCGTTGGTCTGCATAATATTCAAATCGATGTTAAACATGATGAATAAACAGTACATGAGGGTCGAGATTAGTGACGTAGGCTGTGAAATGACCTCAAGCTCCGATGAGAAACAGAGAGAGGGAAAATTGAAACTGTAGAGAGAGAGAGAATTAGAGTTTATGTTTGTTATGAGAATTTGAAATTAAAAAGAGCTTTATATACCTATATGGTTTGAATTTTAAATCTAGAGCTAAAATTTTGAAATTTGAATCTGGCCAGATGTTTGAAGCATGAATGGAAGGCAGAGGTTTGAAACATGAATGGAAGGCAGATGTTTGAAGAATGTGGGCCAGAGTTTTGAATTTTAAAGTGTTTTAATATTAAGCTTTATGATGTCACTATGGCTCATCTATGGCTGTCACCTCATCGTTGATTACATAAGAAAAGTATTGTTGGACAACCTCTATGGCTGCCACATAAGCTTTTCTTATATCATTGAGAATTCTCCTTTTATAGAAAGTATAGATATTGATTATATTTTTATATTATGTAATAACTTGCATTAATAGTATTATATCATTTAAATTTTGACATGGTATGCTTCAAGATTATTATTTTTTATGGTTTCTTTTATCATTTATCATTTAAGTTGATTATTTTTAAATAATTTGCATTCGTTATTTAAAAACAAAAACTAAATACCACATACAGGTTTATTTTTTTGGTTAACATTCCGATATAAGTTGGTTTTTTTATTGGTATAACAAACTTTACCGAGTACAATAATTTTTGGTATACCAAGTACCGGCACTTTAACATATCAAACCTGTACTGACTGAACATCATCGGTGCTAGTATCGGCCTTTATTTTACTGGTTTTTCATCGGTGTAAAATACGTGTCGATATACTACTGTGCATATTACGATCTTATTTTGTCGGATATATGAGACAACATTTTGTGTAATTAAATCTTTGCAAATAATTTTTGATTCATTTTATAGGGTGGGGATTGGCTACAAAGTATATTTTTCATACAAAATGTAAAAAGTCATAAAACACCATAATGTCAACCATAAAACATACTCAAAACCCACAAACAACAGAGTGAAGATTACTAAAACACCATATTTGTGGGTTTTGTTTTGTGTTTTGGATGAAAAGACTTTGATTATCGGGAATAACTAACATTACATTAGTGTGTTTTATGTTGTTTTATATTCATAGTTCTACGATAGTGTGTTTGAAGTTTTTATGGATTGTTAAGGTTTGAATACGACCTTTGAGTAATCTTCACTCTGTTATTTATGGATTTTAGGTGTGTTTTATGGCTGAAATTATGGTGTTTTATGACTTTGTACACCTTTTAGGAAAAATAGAACATCACCCTCATTTTATAATACATTTTTTTTTAAAGAAAGGGCGATATATTAAAAAACCTTAAGCAAGATGCTCAAGCAAAGTACAAAGAAAGGAAAAAATACAAAACAAGGAAATACAATGCAATTACTCTCTCATGCTAAAACTCCTCCATTTCTCCCATGACAAGTCTGTGAGTCCTGAACGATTACAAATCCATGCGAACGAAATGGCTTTAATGTCCCCAATAAGTTTTGCAAGAACCGGAGATTTGTTTTTAAAAACGACTTCATTCCTCGTTCTCCAAGTGATCCAGCAAGTTGCCGCCACCACCGTATATACCGCCCTTTTGAATTTCTTAATCCCTTGATACGAGTCGATGAATTCTATTAGTTGTACCACACTGAGGATATACCTCGGTAATGGGATCTTCATCCATTGAAATATTACTGCCCAAATTTGTTGAACCAAGTCGCACGTAACAAGAAGATGATTAACCGATTCTAACTCTTGATTACACAAGACGCAGTTAACGGAAGAGAGATGGATTCTGCGGATCTGTAGAGCCTCTTTTTTCGCGATGCGATCCAAAACTACTCTCCAAAGAAAGCAATTTACCTTTTTGGGAATCCAATGCAACCAGTTCAGCACCTTCGTTTCGTTGATTAAGCTGATATCATCCAGCTCCGCCCTAACCAAGCCAACCTGAAACTCCTCTCTTTTATCGTCCATCTTCCATTACCATGCATCTGATTTGTTTCGAATAGATACTTAGTTGACGAGTGCCAAACAGTCCTCCCATTCTTTTAATAGTACATCGGTTGACAGATTGTTACTACTCCCCCAGAACCATTCTATCCTTCCTTGGTTCATTGTATATCGGTCCGAAACATAACATCGTTTTTCACTTTCTTGACTATAGAGGTTGGGGAAAATATCACTTAATGTTCTGTTTCCAGCCCACAAGTCTAACCAAAACAGGGATTTATCACCTTTACCTAAATCGGGAATCATCCTATCTCGCACAATTATAGGCTGGTTTGCGTTTATTCGACCCATGTTAACTATTGCTTTCCAAACACCCCCAATAGAGTTTTTTAGTGGAATTGAGGAATTAATTCTTACACCCCCATGAAGAGCCGTGATCACCCTTGCCCAAAAAGAGGATGGTTCATTTTTGTAACGCACACACCATTTGATCATGAGAGCCTTGTTCGTTGATCCAATACTTCCTATACCCAAACCACCTTTGTTTTTTGGAGCCACAACTTTAAACCATGGGACCCAACTTACTTTGTTTTTATCTATACAACCAGCCCACAAGAATTTACGACGGATTTTTTCCAAATGTTTAATAGCTTGTATTGGAGCACAAAAAAGTGAAAGGTAATAGGTCGGAAGGTTACGTAGAACCGCTTGGATTAGAGTCACCCTACCGCCGAAAGATAATGTACGAGCCTTCCAAAGTGTAAGCTTTTCCTCAAATCTTTCAATAATAGGCTTCCAAAATTTCACTTGATTCATATTTGCTCCGACCGGGAGTCCGAGGTAAATAAAGGGGAATGTACCCGTTTTGCATTGTAGAATTGACGCATTTTGCAAAATTACCCTCACTCCAAACAATTGACTTTTGGAGAAGTTTACTTTTAATACATGCATATTTTCTGCTCATTTTATAATACATGCATATTTTCTGCTCATCCCACGAAACAATTTCCACTAGTTTAACTTTAATTACACTTTTCATTAATGGTATAAAATCGTAACCGGAAATTCAAAGTGAAAATCAAAATATCTTTTAGTATAATTGGAAATACACAATTAATTGACTACAAAAGAAAATGAGCAAAGTGAAATAAAATATTGATTGTTTTAAATAATAACCAAAATCTCATTAAATGTAAAAATTGTTTAACATATACCACACTTTAAAACAAATCCAATAATGATATTCAGTATATAAACAACAATTATAACTTAATAAGTTTAATTTTGTGCAAAAACTCATAGTTATAGTTATTATATAAGAATTCATCGTTCTGTATGCAAAGATTAGAAAACTACTTTAAGGGTAAGAAATTTTGTTTTAGGAAAAATTTTGCTTTAGGAATTATTGTAAATTGTAGATACATGCATGCAAAATTTTTATATATGAGAGTCGTTTATGCAATCTTGATTCAAAATAAATTTTAAAACTTTTAAACACAATATAATATTGCATACTAAAATTAAATAAGGAAATATTGCATATCTAATAAATAAGTTTATTTATAAGTCATTAAATGCTATATTGAATGGTTATTAACCATTAAATTTGACATTAAATTTATGTTTCAACATTTATTTGTTTCGTGATGGTGAGTTAGATAAAGTTTATGGCATGGAGAGGTAACTTGGATAGGATTGCAACCAGAGTTAATTTGAGAAGAAGAAACGTGGATATTTCTTCGGCTATGTGCCCCTTATGCGAAGAGTATGAGGAAACAGTGGATCATCTATTCACTGCTTGTTCAGTGGCTATTCGGGTATGGGCGGTTGTCAGCGTGTGGTGCAACATTCCCTCGATCTTCGCCTTTGAATTCAAGACTTAATGGATATCCATAATTCCTTTCAAGTCGGGAAGAAAGCGAAAGAGATTATCCTTGGTTTGGTTATTATTTCGTGTTGGTGTATTTGGAAAGGCAGGAACGAGTTAGTATTCAATCAGATCAGGAGAAGTGCACAAGAAATTATGGTAGAGATCAAGTCAAGAGGTTTTGGGTGGTTTAAAAATATATCATCTTGTAAATATATTAGTTGAAAGGAGTGGTGTAAATACCCTATGTATATGTTGTAATTTGGCCCTTTGCCCGTTTGGGTCGGGGGTGGTGTGTTTTGTTTGACCTTTTGCCCGTTTGGGTCGGAGGTGGTTTTTAATGAAGTTTTACTTAAAAAAAAGATAAAGTTTAGGACAGTAGAATATCATATGTTCAATTCTCATGGTGTGCAAGTTTAGTCATTAAAAAAGTAAAGAATGTATGATGTTTAGAGGTTGTCTATTAGCAAAGTCAAAGTCTTTGAACACCTGGATTTAAGAGAATGAGGTCTTAGGTTCAAGTCCCACAAATGATAGGGATTGAAAGAAATTTGTCGTTCAAAAAAAAAAAAAAAAAAAAAAAAAAACTTAAAGGGTATTTAATCTATACAGCTAGCTATTCTAAAGTTAATGACGTCATGCTAAGGTTGGAGGGTATGGAATGGAACCCCTTAGGGTAGGGCCGTCTATCAGGGGGTGCAGGAGGTGCCTGCGATCAGTGCCCAAATCAATATAGGGCCGAAATTTTTTTAATTATATATATATTTAAAAAAATCCTGGATGTTTGTATAAATAAAGGCCTGCTAAAAGACCCAAAGTTTTTTTTTAACTAAGGGCCTGTTTAAAAGTTTTAAAAAATTTCCCCAATTAACAAGCCCAAGAGACTAGTCTAAACAAAAATAAGGGCCTGCTAGATCTGGGAAAGGAACCAAAACGTCACACTGTCGCAGACAGTATAGTATATCGCACAGGGAATTGGGACGAGGGAAACTGGAAACAAAACGTCGATCATATGTTTTTGTCGTTTTGATTTCATATGTTTTTTTTGTCATACGTTTTTTAATATGTGTGATTCTGATTTCATATACTATAAAACTTCATGTGATTGAATGAATGTTTTTGGTTAATATTTAGAAATTATGCCTTCCGTTCCTAAATACAAACACCTATCCGGCCATCAGAAACGTAAGAAGAGGAAGCTAGAGGAAGAGAAAAGAAAGGCGGACGAAGTAAAATAAAACCGAATACACAATTTTTTTTCAAAAGAAACTCAAAATTCTAGTTCTAACTTGAGTGACGATAATGTGGATGAAGAAGATGTGAACGTAGATGAAGAACCACACTGTTCGCTTAGCGAGTAGGTTCGATAATTTGATCATTTTTGCTACACTATTTTTGTTAATTTGTTTTATCTATTTCATAACAATTATCATAGTATTATGGGTTTTTAGTATTTATATATTTGATTGAATGATTGATGAGTTTAGATTGTATGAAGATTTGTGAATAGGGCCCAAATTTTTTATCTTGAACAGGGCCAATTTTTTTTTTTTTTTTTTTGTGATTTTCGAAGACGGCCCTGCCTTAGGGCTTCATTACGTCACGTCAACCAATAGCGCACTTGATCGATGTCGAAGTACCGATCAAAGATAAGAAGATTATATACTCCTAAGTACCCTAAATTAGTAGTGGCAAATAGGGTGTCGAACCACGAAGAGCTAGTGGTTGGTGTAAGATCTCAATCGATTGCAAAACATGGTAAAAACTTAAAATTGGATTTGTATGTTGATTTGATAACTTAGAATTAACTACAATTGTAAATTCAATAAAGAAACAATGAGCACAACCAAGTATCAAGTTTGATAGCACAATTAGTAATTTAAGTTTGTGAATCTGGTTTGGTAGATTATATAGACATAATCTTATGACATCATATGCAAATTGAGTATTGAAAGACCTATACTTGTGGATCTAAGCTTACAACGATTGAACACCGATGTAATTAGGCTATCACAAAATGATCACCATCAAATATAAACATGTTGACATAACCTTCAATCATATATCTTGACATTCAATGATTAAACACCAATTAACTCAAAATACATGAAGTGATTCAAGAAAACAATGTTTAAGAACAATCAACACATGAAATAACACATAAAAACTTAGCAAATGTCATAGATCTCTAACAAACACCATGAATTCATGTCCAACATAGATAAACAACTCAAATTGAACTAAATGGCATACAAACCCTAGCCCTTGGTTGTGATCACAAGGGTTTTAGCCACACATGATCATGCTTGATGAAGAAATGTTGCGATTTCGGTAGCAATTGGAGCAATCTTGATGTTAGAACACCTTGTGAATGAGTATTCCTTGTCCCTTGATGTCTCCTGGTCTCCAATGGTAAAGAAGAGATGAAAAACTACGACCTCTTCCCTTTAGAATCGTCCAAAAATGTGAAAAACCGTCATAGAACCGTAATAGGCCGTAATTTCCGGCGTAGGGCGGAATTTCCGCTCTGCCCACTTCATTTTCCGCTCCAAGTACTGGATACGTTCCCAATTAACGCCAGGGAGGGCCGGAAAATACGGTCCGGGGCGGATTTTACGGCACCTGAACCTTGCTTTGCCTCTTTTGCTTCCCATTCTTGTCCCGCATGTTTCCGCTTCGTTCCATGATGCTATATCAATCCAAAATGCCTCCAATCATCATCTGAAACTTGCAAAAATAAACTTGACAAAGTAACTTGTTTTTACATGCATTTAATGATAAAAAACGAGACTTGACATGCAAAAACATTATACATTGGAAACATATATCAGCACTCTTTAACAACCAAGAAATAGGATAAAACCCCTCCACCATAATCAATAGCGCCCCCAATGGCACCTGGGAAATGAGAAGAAGGAGGGGGCGTTATTCTCCTTTTCTGGCTGAGTTGGAGGGGGCCCCATACCTCCCAACCTAATAACTATTTCAGATAATAACTTTTCTTGCATTGGTAAGCATCGTTTCAAAATACTTATAAACTATTATTTTAAATCATTCAAACAATAACCAAAGATAGCAATAATGTAAAAAATGTTAAGTCCAAAAGAGGCGACGTCTATACCTACACGACCACACCTCTTCTTTCTAATTTCACACTCTCATCAGTCATCAACCACCGACCGTTCAAGCTACCTTAGATTAGACTAAAGGGTATGGAGAGCCCCATCCTCAAGAGGATGGGCCGCCACATCAGCGCCACGTAGGCTCGGCTTGAAGGGGATGAACCTAGGGGGTGGGGGATGAACCCCTTTATATATATATATATATGTATGTATAGATGTATGTGTGTTAGGAGAGAGGAGAGAGGCACGGCTACACCGGCTGTGGGGAGCCGCTTGTGCCGGGCCGGACATGAGGGGGTGGTGTGGGGGACCGGCGCCGGTCCTAGCCGGCCCCCATACCCTTTAGTCTTATAGCCCTCTAAATTTTAAATGGTCGTTGCGTATACATCAAACTAATGCTTCCCTCGTTTTCAAACGGTCGTTTGATGAGGTTGAACAACGTAAGATAAATAAAAAAGGATGTCGGTACAATATAACCCTTAAAAAGTAAAAAAGCCAATTAAAAAAAATATTTTAAAAAATTATTATTATGAGAAGTTGATTTTTTCTTAAATATAAATATGGAATGAGATATTTGTTTATTTATTTATTTGCCACGCCTATTTTAATTTTTAAGTCGGTAATGTGAAGATATAGCTGTATAGGCAGCGGTCGTTCTATATCTATATCTATATATACACACATGCATCTATTCATTCTTTCTCAATAGTCAATTCCCTCTCACCGGAAGTTTTCCCGGCGGAGGAGCACGGCGGAGAAGCGGCAGAACCTGCAATTGTTCAATTATAATGGCCGCTATCTTCAATAAACTTTTATTGCTTCTCATTCTATCAGGTAACCTTTTAAACTATTAATTAATTTCATTATTGCAGTTATATAAATTCAGCAAATATTCATAATTTGGGAGTGATTGTTTTAATTTTGATTAAACTCCAGATTTTGTTTGTTAATTTTTACTGAATACATTTTTTATGTGATTTTTTTGATTTTTTTTTTCTTAGTAATTCTTACTGAATGCTAAATTATTACTACAAAATTATATAAAAAACTGTAACTTGAATAATAATTTCAAGTTTATTTGTTGCTTGAAGGATTCCTTTTGCTCTGTTTTTTTTTTTTTTTTTTGTTATTATTTTCTAATTCTAGCATTGCTAAATTTTAACCAATCTTCTAAGTTTTTTGGTGTTTTTTGCTGGGATTTACAAGTATAATTATGTGATTTTTGGTGAACAAAACGATATTCGGGTGGTTCGGTTGATCTCAAAGGGTGGTAGGAGGAGATCATTTAAAGTTTAGGGACGAATAGTAAAATTAGTCTTATTTGTAATTTATGGAGTCTTTAATTTAATTAGAGTTTAGTAGGATTATCTTTCCTAATTTAATTAGTTTCTTGTAATCCAATTAGTTTAACTATAAAAGGGTTATTTGTTTTTCATTCATTCATTGTAGTTTCTTTTTGATTAATAGAGAAGAGTCGAACAAGTTGTTCAATCGTTTTTGTGTTCTTTGTGTGATATCCGCTTGTTAAGTAGTTCAACAAATTTGCTAGTTACATCGGATATGAGTTTGAATACTTAGATTGATTAAACTATATGGTTTTGTAGAGTCGTTTGTTGGCATCTTCGGCATTGGAGTTGGGGTGAACTATGGACGGATCGCGAATAATCTCCTACCTCCATCTCAAGTATCAAACCTCCTTAAATCTTTAAACATAGATAGAGTAAAAGTTTACGATGCAGATCCCAAAGTGTTACAAGCATTTGCAGGGACGGATATCGAGATAATCATTGGTTTAGGGAACGAGTATCTTCAACGAATGGGAGATCCTCAACAAGCTCAAGCATGGATTCAACAAAACGTACAACCTTATCTTTCGGAAACTAAAATCACATGTATCAATGTGGGAAATGAGGTTTTAGGAGGAACGGATACGCAATTGGCAGCATACCTTCTTCCAGCTATGAAAACTATGTATGGAGCTTTAGTTACTCTTGGATTAAACAAACAAGTTTATATAACAACGGCTCATTCGCTTCAAATCTTAGGAACTTCTTTCCCGCCTTCTCAAGGGGCGTTTAAGGAAGACATGGTTCAGTACATAAAGCCGATTCTTGACTTTCATGCTCAAGTTGACTCGCCCTTTTTCATTAATGCATACCCTTATTTTGCATACAAAAGTGATCCAAACAACGTGAAGTTGGAATACGTTCTTTTTGAACCAAATGAAGGGTCGGTTGATCCCAATACAAATTTGAAATATGATAATATGTTGTATGCGCAAATAGATGCCGTTTATTCGGCTATAAAGGCATTGGGTCATACCGACGTAGAAGTCAAAATCTCGGAGACTGGCTGGCCTTCTAAAGGAGATGAAAATGAAGCGGGAGCAACGGTACAAAATGCAGGAATTTACAATAGGAATTTGATGCAAAGGATGCAACAAGGGCAAGGTACTCCAGCTCGCCCTTCACAACCGATTGACATTTATATTTTTGCCCTTTTTAATGAGAACGAGAAGACCGGTCCAACTTCAGAGAGGAATTTCGGATTGTATTATCCCGATGGCACTTTGGTCTATAACCTTGGTGTAAAGAGCTATGTTCTTCCAAGAATTGACTATTCATCTTCATATAAAAACGTAAGAACTCATACGCTTTACTTTATATCACTTGGCGGGTGCGTGTTTAGGGGCTTATTGTAAGTGACATAAGTTGTTTGGAATAAGCATTTTGCAGTTGCTTATTTCAAACTACTTATTTCAAAACGCAATAAACATATATGCAGTTTTAATAAGCAAATCCTAAACACCCCATTACAAGTTACGATTCATCGTATATGAATGAAATATACAAAAATTTTGAGTTTTTTTTTATAAATTGTTTTGTGTTTGCAGGTGTTTTCCATCTTCAATATTCTCATCTTGCTTCTTGGAACCTACTCTTTGCTTAAGAGATGAATATTTAAAATAGAATTTATAGACAAATATACATAGGGACCATTGAGCTCAAGGTCCCTAAAGAGGATGGTTCTAAAAGGTAGTTTCTTTACTCCAACTATGTCATACTTTCATGGGCAGATTTGTCATTTCCAAACATTTATCAATTATTCATTTATTCTTCACCAACCGATAGTAACCTACCGATTAGTTGAGTTCATAATGGTCATAATAGCAAAAATATCTTCAAGGAATCATAAGATTATAATTTGAAAATGTATACATCCATATAAGAAAAGCCAACACCACCATCTTTTTAAGATGATATTGCTAGGACCCCATTACCACCAAATTTGTGGGCTCATAATATTCAAATTGTCTGTTTAAAGTTGTAAAGTTAATCTTTTTACTTTCAATATAAGACTAATACATAAAAAAATATTCAACACTTGCTGCATAACTTAAAATTCTTTACAAAAAAAAAAAAAAAAAGCAAGTGTATTTTGAAACTTCTACCAACATAGGCCCACCCTCTATAAACTACATATGCTAAGAAAAAAAAGCATGCTAAATAGAAAAATTGATATGTGTGAATACTTTTGGCTGCTGTTGCTACTTTTCAAAAATTGAAGGTATGGACACAATTCTACATCCTATCTTATCTAAACATGGAATATAGAATCTTACTGCAAACAAAATTCTTCATTTCTTATAGCATACAAAAGTCCTAATTCTGCCTAATCAAATATTTAAAAAAAAAGTATTTGAAAGCTCATTGTTGTTGCCTTTGGTGTATATCTTTCATTTCCATACTGTGTCCTCACTGTCTCTATATTCTTTTTTATTATTTATATTACTCTGTTGATGTCCTTTTCTATTTTTCTAAGCTCAAGGCTATTATATTATATGATAGTAATTGTATGCCAACATAGTCCAAGTTGGTTATCTACTTATCTTTCACATTAAAAAGCTAAAAGAATCTAACTTGTGTAGTTGTGTGCGCGTAGACGCTTGTTTTTTCTTACATGTTGAACAATATTAGATTGATTTTCAAAGTGGATTTTCAACATCAAGAAATACTTTTCTAACTCTACAAGCGTTTATGTCGTGATCAGCTTGTCCTTAAGAGGATAAGATTGACAGGCAATTTAACCTAATGGACATTTCTTTCATAAACAACTGTCGAATTAGACTTGTGGAGCCAAGAAGTTTTCCCACCTTATAACTAGAATGGTCCGATGGGTCGACATAAGAAATTACACTATAATCATACAAAAAAACTGAACCCTGCTTGCCACCATGTGGTGGCCCCTAACCGCAACTACGACCACCACTACCACTAGCACCACCATCCCTACATCATGTGTCCTGTTGTAGTAACTAATTGAAGCTATGCCACATGTCTTGTTTTCATTGCATGTTCAATGTGTCAAGTAGGTTTGCAATGTTGAAAATGTGGTTTATTGAGTATGAACTTTATAGGTAGCCAATCTTTATCTTAGGTCATGATCCACTAACCCTTTTATTAAATGATGAATTAAATTTAAAACATGTCAAAGATGGCTATCACAAAACTCTTGACTTTTGTTGGTCAGTTAAGCTAATGGTTTTGAATTTTGCTACCGAAATGTTACAGGTGAGAGTTTAAGGATTCACATTCATGGCCGCACCAACGTTTTCAGACCAGCAACCTGTCGTCGTCATATTTCACATATAGAGATTTCATGTTTTTTTAGTTTAAATGATATTCATAGTTATATACATAATAAAGTACTATTATATTTACAAATAAACCAGACCCGCAGCAGCCACCGATTTAGAGGAATTGCAGAATTATTCTTGTAACATTTTATCTTTATAGGTTTCTTTTTCAAATCATATATTCTTGCTACTGTTTTCTTGATTAGATTTCATACTGTAATTTTGTAATTTGATATATATACTTATTCCATTTTGACCAAAGAACTCTTCTGTTTCTTTACTTCTTAACTAGTATTAAGCACCCGCGTTGCAGCGGTTGTCATAAAACTGTGTTAAGTAGTAGCAATATTATACCATTGTTAGCGACCATCAACACCGGAAAAATTCGTAAAAATAAAATAAATAAAAACGGGAAAAAAATAACGCTGAGCGAAAAGCAGACTTAAAAGCTTTGAATCACGCACGCTCGTTGCTGAGAAATTAAACCGAAACGTAAAACATAGAAAAAATAACTAAGTCCATCCAGGACACGCGTGTTGGACGAACTTGTCAAACGCAGAAAAATAGAAGTGACGCGTCGGGTCAGTCAAACAGGAAAAAAATATATGAAAAAATGTTGAACCCCATACCCACGTTGCGGTGCGTTAACTCACAAAATTTAGAACGAAACGAAAAACTTGAGAAAGATAAAAAGTATGGTGGACTAAAATTAAAAATAAAAAAGAGTTGGGATTAAATTTGAAAAACTTTGGATTAAAATTAAAAAAACAAAAGGTCTAAATTGCAAAATTGAAGTTATTTATTAATTTTAGATAAAGATAAGGATAAGAGATATCAATATATTGGTTATTAATTAATATTAATATTAAAAGAAATTTATTAAAAAAAATATAAAAAATTTTTATAAGATTGAAGGAGAGAATGACATGTGTCATTATTTGGAGTCTTTTATTATAAGTATTATAATATAATATAATATAATTATTATTACTATTAGTATTATAATTGTTGTTATTATTGTATGTTATCTGTTTTGTTTATTTTATTGGTAATTGATTGGGTGGTTTCATTTTGGCTCAATCTATTCGCACCCCCCCTTTTACTGATTACACCCCCTTGTGAGAGGAAAACTATCGGTCCCACGCAGGCCCCATCTGTAAATATGTGAGAGGAGGGGGTGTAGAAAGTAGATAGAGGGGTGTAGAAAGTAGTACCCTTTCATTTTATATTAATAATAATAATAATAATAATAATAATTGTGTTGTACTATTGTTTTAGGTAGCAATCATTCATGCTTAGAACCTTATGCAAGATTTGTGATCAATGATATGATACCATCCAGATTATTATCAGTTGCTTTTCCAAATTTCATATCATCAAAAACCTCAAAACATGTGGGATCCTCAAGTCACTTTATATGGGCTTGCTTCTGGATCAATCTATCAGTCTTTTCTAGTCGTAGGGAATACACTTCACTTGCATCAAAGTTTTATCTGTTCTACTTTAATGAAACCGTGTCGTTTCGGCAAGTTTAAACTAACCGTCCAGATGTTGATTTCTTACACGACACAAACCTGATGTGAAATTCAGGGGTTTGGGTTTAACATAAAAGTTTCAGTTGAACCCGTGAACATGTTTAGCTGAATGAGTTGGTCACGAATCAATCTAACGTGTTTGTGTTTTGACTTGTTGTATTTTAGAATTTTTACGGGTATTTTACATCAAAACTTAGTTTGTTCGAGTATTTTATGTTGGAATTTATAAATTATACGAGAGGAGACTCGTGTTGACAATTGTTTTATAGCCCTGAAGTGCTTTTCGATTTCGCAATACACAAAATAAAAAATAGAAGTTTTCAGATTAAACGAATCGCGTCCTAGTCAACTACGTTCGCGCATGTAGCATGATTTTTAGTTTGATGCCAATAGACACACGAACATAACCTGTTTAACATCTTTACTAGTTTCGGCCTAATGGGGTAGTACTATAAAGGCCTTTAATGTGGCTCATAGTTGGTTAATATATAGGTCACTACCATTGAAAGGGAAAGAACTAAACATGTAAGATAACACAATTGATAAAAGTGTGATGACACTTCATGGTACTTAGAAATATGAACTTTCTTTTTGCATTTTCCTTTTCAAGTGATTTGCTTTTCATGATGAGATCACCTAAGAAATGCAATTCTGACAATGATTTTTCTGTTGTTGATAAATGTAAAGTTGGCTTTATGACAAGAAATTCGCTGGAAAAAGGCTTGAATTCAAATGGGCATCCTTCTCACTTAAAAGATGAGTTTAAAGTTGAGCCTTTCCAATCTGATAGGAAAAAGTTATACCTAAAAATTGGTTGTACGGTCTCGGGGTCTTGTATAAGCATAGCGCAACATCCTCAAAGGCCCAAGAGCTAGCCATTTTTACAAGGCGTCACATGTAATCCCTCTCCATGACGCGCTGCATGGGTCGCCATTATTAGTTTTCCAATTTGTTAGTTGTGCATCAGTGTTCAAAGAAGTGTACAGAACCTGTAGCGCTCAGGGGGGGATGTAGGCCACTTTTGTGGGTTCTCAGGAACCCATTCGGTTTAGAAAAAATAGGAAAAATTAGTAGGGTAAAGTTCTTGTACAAATAATCTTAACATACTAAACATACAAATTGAAGGAAAACTCAAAAAGACAAGGTGACATTTTTGTAATTATCAATAACTATCAAAGTTACTCTACAAATATACCTAAAAAAACCTAACCACTCCCCCCACCCCCCAAAAACCTAAAAAAAACCTAACCCCCCCCCCCCCCCCCCCCACCCAAGCTAAAATGCTAAAAACTAAACCCCCAAAAAACCTAAAAAAATCTAAAAAAATAAAAAAAAAACACACAAATTATTTTATTTTATTTTTTTAACATTTTTTATTAAAAAATCGCTACTTTTAATTTTTTTTTTTTTTTGCTAACGAAATGTAGCGATTTTTTAATAAAAAATGTTAAAAAAAAATTGTGTTTTTTTAGGTATTTTTGGTTGTAACTTTGATAGTTGGTGGTAATTACAAAAATGCCACCTTGTCTTTTTGGGTTTTCCTTCAATGTGTATGTTTAGTATGTTAAGATTATTTGTATTTGATCTTTTGCCAAAATTAGTAAGAACCTCGTATGATTTGAAAAAAAAATAGTGAGAATTAGTGAGAATCTACCAAAAGGAACCCAGTAAAAAAAGTTGTTAGATCCGCCACTGGTAGCGCTTGAACTGTAACAAAACAAAAACTTTTATGCCCTACACAAAAAAGCAGCATGAGTAAATAATGGAAAGCTTTTTTTAAACTATCATGGAAAGCTTTTAAATTTCATTCACCCTTAACAGATAACAACTAAGGTGCTGTTTGTTTTTTCTTCTTGAAAATCTCTTCTGCTGCAGGCCACGTCTGCAGGCATCTGCAGGAGAAGAGGTGGACCAAATGTCTTCAGTCTGCAAGGAGAAGAGGGTTTGTTTTTTTTTTTATATAAAACCTCTTCACACCTCTTCACACACAAACACACACACAGATCTCTCTCAACTCTCTCTCAACTCTCTCTCTACACCGCCATCTTCACCACCGCCACCACTTCACCACCGCCACCATCTTCACCACCGCCACCACAGCCACGACCGTCACCACTGCACCACAGCCACGACCGTCACCACTACACTCTCTTCGATCGACCACAGCCCCTTCTCTCTCTACGATCTCTCTCTCTCTCTCTACGATCTCTCTCTCTCTCTCTTCGATTTGGGGGTTTTCGATTTTAGGGTTTTCGATTTGGGGGTTTTGTTTGTTGATGATGATGTCGGAGGTGGTGGCGGAGTGGTGGCGGAGCAGAGGTGGTGGCGGAGTGGAGGTGGAGAAGATTTGGGGGTTTTGTTTGTGGCGGAGTGGAGCAGCGGAGGTGGTGGCGGAGTGGAGGTGGTGGTGGCGGAGCAGGGGTGGTGATGATGATGGTGGCGGAGCAGGGGTGGTGGTGGCGGAGCAGGGGTGGAGGTGGAGGTGGTGCCAAGAAGAGGTAAAGCTCTTCTTGGAGAAGCTTACCTCTCATCACTTCCCCAAGAAGAGGCTGGGGAGAGGTAAAAAGCACTTCTCAAAAAAAAAAACAAACACTCTTTTGAGGCAAAACCTCTTCCCGCGTCTGCACGGTGCAGACAGAAGAGGCAGGAAGCTCTTTTTGAAAAAAACAAACACCACCTAAATGAGTAAATTACTAATATTAACTTAACAGATAACAACACATAATTTAAATCTAGACAATAATATATAATATTAATCACATAGGCATTTCATCGAACAACTTGCATGCATCTACGTATTGAAAACAATGTAAAAAACGAAGAGTATAATTTCTATTCGACTCAATCTAAAAAAATTAACAATGTAGCAAAATGAAGAATATGATTTAGATTCAATTCAATCCCATTAAATCATTGTGAATTCAAGATATCATGGTAATAAGAAATTTATTTACCTGGGTTTGTATCTCAGTGAAAAGGTGGTTTCGGGTAGTCCCACAAAACCCAGAACCCGATATCATAAAGGACCGATACCCGAGAATTAATAAGGTCCAATGTTCGGTTCCTGTATTTCATGTTGTTCGGGTATCGGTCGGGTCGGTTCTCTCACGAGTCGGGTTTTGCTCTATGCAGTGGCGGATTCAGAAACTTTTTCCAGTGGGTTCGTTTTTGGTAGACACTAAATTTTTCTATATCATACAAGATTCTCACTAATTTTTTCTGTTTTTTTCCATACTGAGTGGGTTCACGTAAACCTACAAAACATGGCTGGATCCGTCACGGCTCTATACTCACCCCTACAAGTTGCAAGTAAAAGAAAGATCCAAGTACCCATGGCATTATAGCCTAGTGGTATTTTGGGGGTGAGATAAGGCTTATGACCATTAGGTCATGGGTTCGATTCTCACAAAGGGGGGTTTTCTCAGATTTATTGGGTTTCCTCCTGAATTGGTGTATAGGCATTATTGCCTAGTGGAGATGAATATGATCGGGTGGTTCTGCTGGTGGCACGATGATACTCTAGTAGTCCGTCAATGATCCAAATTTGCCGTTCAAAAAAAAAAAAAAAGAAAGATCCAAGTTGTTTGGTGGATACACGTGATTTTTTTTATTTCTTTAGATATATATTTTTGTATACCAAGATATTATACTATTTTTTTTTAAGGTTGGATTTTTAGGTTATTATAAATGATGTGCCAAGAAGTATAAGCACAAATGACACGCACATTTCCTTAATCGTTGGGCGGGGCACCCCAAAGGATATTTGAGAGTGATAAGAACCCACATGTTTAAGGACGTTTCTAAATACACTCGATCTTCAAAAGTTTGGTCCATCACAATAACTAACTACTAACGTTTGAAACCACTCGATGCTCAAGATGACTAGACACAGACTCTAAACGAACAACTGTTTACTTGGTTGGTTTTAGTTTAAACGGATGACGTTAGATGCAGTGGCGGATCCAGGAATTTTTTCCAAGGGGTTCACTTTTTTAAGTGTTCCAATATCATACATCCGAACATAAAAAATACGGGGCGGTTCGATGGTTCGCGTCGGGTTAGGCTCATCACAATAATAAAAATACGATAAAATATTGAAAAAAACATCATCATGATAAATATAAAAACACGTACCATAAATAAGATGGTCTTTACGAATAAAAAAAACATACCTTCAGTAGTTCCCTGCGAGGTTTCATCTTTTAAAAACGTTGTATTACATTCTCGATCGAAACTTGTTGTAAGAAGTCTCTTTCAATGTAGCAAATGCAAGTATGTATCCATCATCCATCCTATCGTTGATGATCCAATCATAATTTCAAATAGATTATAGTAATAGAGAATTGCAAGTCGTTATCTCAAAATCAATTCACTCAAAATCACTATGATATCAAAACTAATAGAGAATTGCAAACTAATAGAGAATTCAATTCAATAACTTCTCATGGCAGAATACACTAAAAAGCCAATAATCAATCAAAAACCAAATTCATACTAATTGTAAAATCAATTTTATACGTCATCGATTGTAGAGTGCAAATTTGGATTTTTTGGAAACATAGTTAGTGATGGCATCATCAAACAGAGACAAAATCATGAAAATATGAAAATTATAGAATTGAATTCGTTTAAATTTTTTGGAAACATAGTTAGTGATGACATCATCAAACTGAGACAAAATCATGAAAATATGAAAATTACAGAATTGAATTCGTTTAAATATCAATGTAAATTCATACTAATTCCAGTCTAGAGAAAGGGGTATAACTGAAATCAATAGTGACAACGACTTGCAAGATAATATCATTTTACCCAAAATCACAAATAAACATCATAAACTTTTAGAGAAAGGAGTATAAATGAACCTGAAAGCTTAAGAGAGTGATTGAGGGAAGGCTGAAGGGTTGCGGCTGCCGGCTGCGTGACTGCTCCGGCGAGTGGAGACGGTGGATGGGTGGCTGGACAGTGGAGAGACGATGGCTGTGTGTTTTGGTTTGAGAGTATCCCTGATTCGTTTTTCACTTAAAAAATATAAAAAAAAAACGCAAAAAAGGAAAAAAACACGGTTTAACAAGACTCGAACTCGCAACA
Source organism: Helianthus tuberosus (assembly GCA_030545235.1). Taxonomy (NCBI): domain Eukaryota; kingdom Viridiplantae; phylum Streptophyta; class Magnoliopsida; order Asterales; family Asteraceae; genus Helianthus; species Helianthus tuberosus. Next base: position 33,558,888 of record CM060354.1, on the reverse strand, counting down.
TCAAGGTAATCAGCGCGGCCATTAACCAGTAAGCCACTCTTCACATTTGCTTGAAAGGTTCCTCTAGTCTACAAAATATTAAGGGGTTCCTTCAGAATATTCTATATACATTAACACTATAAATTACGGATCGAACGGGTTCCCAGGAACCCCTAACTGAATGTAAATCCGCCCCTGGTTAGATGCAAATAATTGGTTTTAGGTTCTTAAAATATATATGTAAACTATCAGAACTATCTTAAAAACCGAAGCAAACCAAACTAGTCAAATTACAGTTCACTTAAATTCGTTATTATCACTTAAAAACGGAAGCAAACCAAACTAATATGAAAAATTGTCCAATTTGTGTATATATATTTTTTAATTTTTAATATTAACCTACTAAAATTCTAAAAAGAAAAGAACTTTCAAAAAAAAAAAAAAAAAAATCTAAAAAGAGCAAATTTTCGAGACTCTAAAGTGCGTAAAACTTCCGATAACGACAATTTCACCGGAGAAAGTAGAAATGGAGGGGCGGAAAGTGGTGGTTTCAGCTCTTCAGTTTGCTTGCTCCGACGATATCGCCACTAACGTCGCCACCGCCGAAAGGTTACATCTTTTTAACTCTCCTCACTTCGCTACTTAAAACTTAGGGTTTCTTTTGACGATTACTAGTTTATATGAGTTCGATTAAACCTAATTACATGGTTTATTCGTGTGTGAATTTAATAATTATTCTGTTCAACTGTATTTGTTAAGTTGTACAACTTCCACTTCGAGTGTAAGAAGCTTCAATTATATGATTAACAGTTAAACCATCTCACTAAATTAGGTTTTCAGTTGTGATTGAAGTTCATTTGATGTAAAATTAAGATATGATTCTGGTTAAAATACTGTGAATAATGTTACCCAAAAAATGTTTTTAAATTCAGGCTGGTTAGGTCTGCTCATGAGAAGGGTGCTAACATCATTCTTATTCAGGTTTGAATGAATTCAGTTTTGTTAAGTTGAATATTTGTAAGAACGCGTATGGTGTTTTATCGGGTGAAACGCTTATTACCTTTCACAGGAACTGTTTGAGGGATATTACTTTTGTCAAGCGCAACGGGAGGACTTTATTCAGCGCGCAAAACCGTATAAAGATCATCCCACAATTTTGAGGTTAACACATATGTGATGATATATTAACGTTGTACAGACTTGTTACATGATTACATTAAGCTTAAGTACACACTTTGCAGGATGCAAAAACTTGCAAAGGAATTGGGAGTTGTTATACCTGTGAGTTTCTTTGAGGAAGCAAATAACGCGCATTACAATTCCATAGCGATAATTGATGCTGACGGGACTGATCTTGGATTATATAGAAAATCTCATATCCCAGATGGACCAGGTATGTTTTATGCTATATAAATAGGATTGCAAACGAACCGAACGAACACGAACAAGGTGTTCGTTTGTTAAGGAAATATATGTGTTCGCGAATTGTTCATGAACACTTACCAAACGAGATTTTCTATTCGTGTTCGTTAGTTAAGGAAATGCACATGTTTGTGTTTGTTTGTTAAAGAAATATATGTGTTCACGAACTCTTCATTAACACTTACCAAACGGGATTTTCTGTTCGTGTTCGTTCGTTAAGGAAATGAACATGTTTGTGTTCGTTTGTTAATTTTAGGTAACGAATGCAAACAAACATTCATGAACACAAACGAATATAAACAAGCATTCATGAATAGAATATATAATACACTTATACTTATTAAATATTTTAGTTATGAAAATTTTGAAGTATTTAAATAAAATATAAAAAAAATACACTAGTGAACTATTGAGCACAAACAAACATTAATGAACACGTTACCGAATGTTCCCGAACATAAATGAACGAACGCGACCTTTGTTCATGTTCGTTCATTTAACTAAACAAACGGAATTTCTTGTTCGTGTTTGTTCATTTATTAAAAGAACGAACACAAACGAACTTCCCGCCGAACGGTTCATGAACTGTTCACTTAATGTTCGGTTCGTTTGTAGCTCTACTATATATATATCTCCTAAAATGTTATAGGCTGTTTCTTCAGTTTAACTTCGAGTTAACATCGTTTTTGGTTTTTCCAGGATACGAAGAAAAGTTCTACTTTAATCCAGGTGACACTGGTTTCAAGGTAAGTTTTATACTCTCATGTGATATTAAATGTTCACTATGACTTTTGAGAACTAATATTAAATTGCGTATTATTAATACCACATATATTATATCTGAATGTTATCATGTTTTATATCAAATATCATAAAAGTTAAAGTCAAATTTGAAGTAAACTAATCTATATGATGTATATGTCAGCCATTGAAAGTTGACATATAATATGAGTTAATAGAGAGCATATTTTAAATTTTGATCTTAAAAATAAACCCTAATGTGCTCACCATACATTCCTTGGTGTTTTTATGCAGGTGTTCCAAACTAAGTTTGCAAAAATTGGAGTCGGTATGAATTTTTGATCTTCATATACCAACTTTTGACTAATTTCTGGTTGGATCCCTTTTAGAAGGGATGTGATTTGTACACGATTAAAATCGATTAAAATTTAATGTATTTTTTTGTCAGCAATATGCTGGGATCAGTGGTTTCCGGAAGCAGCGAGAGCGATGGTTCTTCAAGGTGCAGAGATATTATTTTATCCTACTGCTATAGGTTCTGAACCTCAAGATGAAGGTCTTGATTCACGGGACCATTGGAAGCGTGTGATGCAAGGCCATGCCGGAGCTAATTTGGTTGGTTGAATTTGAATATTGACCAGTCACTTGTTTGAATGTCGGGTTGAATCATAAATTTGATTTAAAATACTGTTTATGTTTTTCAAGGTACCTCTTGTAGCATCGAATCGCATAGGTAAGGAGGTCATCGAGACAGAGCATGGCAAAAGTTCAATTACGTTTTATGGCAACTCTTTTATCGCAGGTATTCATTTCTGAAGTTGCTGCACACCTTTAACTGTAACTAGTTATTATCTGATGTGGCGAATTGGGCTGGTTGGTTAACGGATTAAAACAGGTTGGGTCGGATTGACATGGATCACTCTTTGCCTGTTTTTTTAATAAATAATTAGTGTCCAATCTGATTACAAGAAATATACTTTTAAGTATCTATTGTATTTTTATATAAAGTGATTTGGATGTTTTATGCATCGGAAATGCACTAGTTGACTTTCGAGTTCCGTCATGTTTTCTTTTAAGCAAGTTTTATGATTTTACATGTTCTGACCTGTTAAATATAAATTATAATGCAAAGCAACCCATCCGAAAGTAAATGGGTCAAACTTGCCTGTCTACGGGTGTAAACGAGCCGAGCAGCTCACGAGCTGCTAGAGAAAAAGCCCTAGCTGAGCCGAGTCTTATTGAGCCCTAGCCGAGCTTGAGCTTAGAATAAAGCTCGTTTATTATCGAGCCCGAGCTCGAGCCTGTCATGTGAAGCTCATCAGGCTCGTCGAGCCTTAGTTTAATATTAGTTTTTATTAATATTTAATAATATTTGCCCCTTATTTAAAGTTGTCTTGTAAACGGTCAAGCTTATTTAAAACTTGTTACAAGCTGAATCTGAACCTAAAACTAAGCGTGTTTACTAAACGAGCCCGAGCCCTAGCTTCACTTATCGAGCTCGCGAGCCTAAACGAGTCTATTATTTTTATATAATATATTTAATAGTTGTAATTTTTGCACTCGGATGGTCCTTATCACCAACCTCTGTTAAGTTTCTCAGTTAAATTGATGTTAAATGACTAGATTACCCCTGAGTAATTAAAATAAATAAAACTATCTTCTTCCTCCCCTCTCTCCCACCCTCACAAAAACCCTACCACCACACCTGCAAATCTCCACTTCAACAATGTCTCCAGAGCTTCCCACTCTCCTCCTCCTCATCTCCGCCACACTCCCTCTCTCCGCACTGCACTCATCAACCAATCACAACCTCCACTCTCCCCACTGCACTCATCAAGCGATTTTAGAAGCTTTTACAGGTAAGAAGAAAGTTCATGTGATTGATATCGGTATAAAACAAAGTATGCAGTGACCGGCGTTGATGCTGGCGTTGGTAACACCGATTAACCGGCGTTTATGCAGGTGTTAAATCCCAACGGCCAAAGGTCCTCTAACGTTCCGGTTAACCAGAATCTGACCTCCATCCGGTGATAACAGCGATTTTGGTGGTTAATTCGGTTTTTGAGCTTCATCAGTTGTTACTTGTTAGCTAGATCTGGTGCAACTGAAAAAGTGTTATCGGCGGTGAAACAAATGTCGTGGTGGTGGTTCAGGGGTGGGTGTTTGATGATGATGGTTGAGGGGTGATGGTGATGCACGGTGGGGGTGGTGGTTTGGGGAGATGGTGGTGATGGCTGGTGGTTTGGGGAGATGGAGGTTGTGACGGAGATGATGATGGTGATTTGGGGAGATTGTGGTTGGTGATGGTAATGCACGGTGGTGGTGGTGGTTTGGGGAGGTGGTAGTGGTGGATGGCTGTTAAAGGGTGGAGTGGGGAAGAAGAAGGGTGGGGATGGGGTGGGGCCCACTTATTTTTATTTGTTTTTTAACCTTAGGGGTAAAACACACATTACACACACAACTAGAAAACTTAACAGAGGTTAGTGACAAGGACCACCCGAGTGCAAAAATTACAACTATTAGGACCAACTCTATAATTAGTGAACCATTGGGACCAGGTCTCCAATTTTCGCAAACCACAGGGACCAACCAGGCATTTAACTCTATATTAATTAATTGATTATAAATGAGTTGAGCCCGAGCCGAGCTCGAGCTCTCATAAGTTGATCGAGCTCGGGCTCGGCTCATTTGCACCTGTACGTGCCACCTTTATCATTACACACCCTGATGGCCTGAACTCTTTTATTCTATAAACAGGCCCTACTGGAGAAATTGTTGAAGTTGCTAATGACAAAGATGAAGCAGTTCTTGTAGCACAGTTTGATCTGGATCAAATTAAATCCAAGAGACATAGCTGGGGAATATTTCGTGATCGACGGCCAGATCTATACAAGGTGCTTTTGACCTTAGATGGAAGCATCCGTTCTTAATTACAAGTTGAGTTTATCTATTTCAAACTTTTCAATAACATGACATCATGCTCTGTTTAACCTTACTTGGAACTCATGAGCATGAACTCATTTCATAATTAATATTTGAAGTACTTAAGCTTTACAAATAACGATCATTTTATCATCTATAGAATATTAGAATCCCATATAGTAAAACAACGCGTGTCTTGTTATGGGTCTCTATCGTGCAAGTCTCAATATCACAGGTGAATGCTCGAAATCAATACACATGCTCATCTACTTGTGGCACTGGCTACATATAACTACTTTCTAGTGATGCTTTTTCACTAATAAACCAACATACATATCTATATATTACCATTTCTTGTGATTTGATAAAGATAAATGCATCCCTTTTTAGTTTTATTAATATTTAAGGTAATTGCACCTTTGACTTTCATTTGACCCTGCTTTGACTTGTTAATTGTCTTTAATATGTTCTTGAAATCCATCTTAACATATGCTTTGACTTGTTAACTATCTTTGGCATATTCTTGGAATCCACCTTAACATATGCCTTAAAAGTTATTTAGAGAAAAGCATAAATGGTCCCCAACTTTTTATTGTTTTCATATGATAACATGTGGCATAAGACATGTTATGTTGCTTTCAAGATCATATTTTGACATGGTTCATTATCCTCATAGAAAACCTAGGGTATTGCTACTTTCATTACTATTTGTTTGGGTAGGCCGGTAAAGAGTTGTATCTTGTGCATAGTTGTTTGTACATAGTATTTGGCCAAAATGTTACATACTGGTTTCTCAAAGCTAGGCCTCTGCTTTAAATATTATATATAAATACTATATTAGTATATTTTAAAAACTAAAAGCCTCACATACGTGTCGCTCTCGCTTCACGCCTTGGTTTTTGGGGCTAAACACCTCGGAGCGTCACGTGTTTTCTGACATAAAAAGATAAAATATCGAAACTCCGTAAGTTACCATGTATCATCATCAACTATATATAGAAATACAATCAGGATGATTACAAAGAAAACCTAATCAAATCATATCTTCTACTACTCATGATGATTACAATAAACTCTAGCTAATATATCCTGTATACTATTTAAAACCAAACAAAAGAAAGATACAAACTGCTATATATCTAAAATCATGGACAGATGCCATAGGTTGATGAGTAGGAAATTTTGATTGAAAATGAACATAACATGTATGTTAATGTGTGTATATGTATATAACTAGTAGATGCCCCGCCCGCGTTGCGGGGCGATAGCCGAATAATTTTCAACCAATTAAAAAAAGACCATTATAATTTTGCTAGGGAAAAAAAAAAAAAAACAAAAACGATGATAAGACCGTAATTTTGAGCTCAGGGCAAAACTCTAATTTTTCAGAACTAATGAGCCAGTGTTAGGCAACTCCTTGACACGAAAAAAAATAAAATCGAGTAAACCAATTAAAACAAAAAACGTTTATAGTTTTGGTAAAAAAAAACTAAAATGATGGGAAAAACGTAATTTTTAACTGAGGGCGAAATCATATTTTTAATTCAGGGATAAATCGTAAACTAAATGGACCAACGGGCGAGTGCCAGGAACTTGCCGGCACGACTGTGATTTTGCACTCGGGGCAAACTTGTAATATCACCAGGAAGGCAAAATGTTAATTTAAGTTGAGGGCAAAATCGTAACCTGGCTGTGAGAAAAAAAAAACTAACGGCGAAAGTATAAATTTATACAGGGCAAAATGGTAAATTTGAGCCGAGGGCAAAATTAGAATTTTTAGCCGGGAGGAAAAGCTTAAATTTATTTTTTAGCGTGGGCAAAAACATAACTTTGACCTGATGGCAAAATCGTAATTTTAAGGGGAAAAAAGTAATGGCAAAACTGTAAATTGAAACGGGTCAAAATCGTAATTTTTAACCGGGGGCAAAATCGAAATATTCAGCTGGGAATAAAAGCGTAAATTTATTTTTAAGCGGGGGCGAAAACATAAATTTGAACTGATGGCAAAAGCGTAAATTTAAAGCAGGACAAAATCGTACTTTTGTTGGGCCAATAGGGGAGTGCCAGGCAGCTGCCAGGAAAAAAAAAAAAAAACAAAAAAGAGCCTGCCGCCCTTTTTAGCCAAGTGAGGCTAGGAACTATTGAATGATGACGTAATCATCATATAAATGTAGTAGTTGATAATTACATATACAAATTGTATTATTTGCAAGAGAGAAGTATCTTGAACTTTTACAAGCTGGCATGTGAATAAGCTTTGCTGCTTTTTTGGTGTCTCATTTTCTTCCATGTTATTTTCATCATCATCATCTTCCTTATCATCACTCTATTGATTACCGTCATCGATATCATTACCGTTATCAGATTTTACTTCGTTTTCCTGCTTGGGCTCCACGTCATCATCTGATTGAATAAGCTGCAGCTTCAACCGACCATCTTCTCTATACGCGTGCAAGATATCTTGTGTTTGTATCTTTTCCTCCTTAAGAACGAGCCTGCCGTTATACCTATAAGATTTAAAACAAACCCGCCTTCCGATTGAAGAAATCGGTGGTGGGATTTCCTTCCCGCTTATCCTATACCTATTGGGCTCAACCGAGATCTTGGTTTTCGCATGTTTTATCACGCTTTCGTGTCTTTCTTCCCATTCATCATTGAAGTCTTCCACATCATCAAAGCTCTCAAACCCGAGAGCTTCTGATAAACTCTCGGAACTATGATCTGGGGATACGATCGAATCAGATTTCTCGTGAAGATTGAATCCCGAAAACACGTCGGTGGGTGAACCATCGAGAGGTTTCGTGGGGGTAATGTGTTTGCAGGAAGAGAAGAGGGGTGGTGAGGGGTCTAATGGGTGATCCAAGATGGGTTGAAGGCTTTTACAGGCAGCCATGTTTTCTCTTGTATTTGGTGTTTTTGTCTATGATAAAAACTAATACAAAACAACAAGAGTTCTATGATAAAAACTAATACAAAACAACAAGAGGTTAGAGAGAGGGTTTTCAGGAAATGTGTTGCTTGGAAGACCAATTCAGAAAGTCAAAGTTCATAAGGAAGGGGTGATGCTATTAAATAGGGAGGGTGTGGTGGCATTTACTTTTTGGAAAAATTTGGTTACGATTTAGTGGTCACAGATTTATGTGGGTAGATATTTGTTTCCATCTATTCTTTAGGATTTTGTAAATCGTAATCTTATCTAGAGGGGTTCAATTATCATTAGGCTAACCGGATTTTCTATTAGTAAAACTAATATGTCGTTTTCTTTTAGTTTAACTCTTAAAATGTTTGCACAGGTTTAGTTGGGCCATGTGTAGTGGTAACACCAATAACCCTCCCTTTATGAGGGGTTACGTGACAAATGAAAAAAAAAAGTGAAATGTGGGAGTTATAGGGGGAGTTTATGTAGATATGAAAGAGAGACAAATATGTTCACCCCATTATAATTTTCACAAGAGAAACGATCTGTAGGGGTATAGCGCCCCTCGAGGCGGTGTGGGGAGGCGCCATATGGCGCTATGGTGGCCTCCGGCTTTATATCACCTTCCACTACGGAAGGAGTTAAAATAAAACGTTTTATCATTGACGTGAAGGAGAGATGAAATTTGTGGTCAAATATGGCTACACAAAAGAGAAGAGATGAGGGAATAGATGCTTTTATAATATTCGAATACACCCTTTCTATGTGTTCCCTGCTAGGCATTTTTTTTTTAACTTTCCTTTCGCCTTCTCAATTAGACGAGATAAAAAGTCCTTTAAAAAGTAATATGTAATGTTGTTAAAAGTAATAACAAAACTTGTTTCTTAAAAGTCATAAAAATATACTTTATATAAAAATCGTATAGTTAAAACCAAAAGTTTAACAATCACATCAAAATGATATGTTTATGTTACGTACCAATCGGTCGATAGATAACCCGTTGAGTGAATCAAACTTAAAAGAAATTAGCAAGAAACAAAACTTGAGATAATCTCAAATTTTCATTCATAATCTTTTATAAACAATGGCTTTATAGCCTTAAGAAACAACTTATGAAAATAATTACCCATGTAGCCACTACTAAATAACTACACACTACTAACATAGAATCCACTATTAAGGCCGATGGTGTGAAAGTAATTGTTGGAACATAATTCACCGCATATGAACATGAATGAAATGCTATATCACCCCCTCAATGATTCATGGTGGTTGGCGTGGATTGAACCACGATTACCACGAACCCCCTTTTTCCATTTTTCTAGATTTTGACACTTTAAAAAATAAATTAAAATAATAAAGGGGATAATGGTTTGGGTCATGATCACACCCTTAGGGTAGTGATTTTAGATTATGGATTAGAGGTGGGTGACATGACGTCTATGTAGAGGGTCATGATGGTCATGACCACACCCTAATAACTTAACTAAACAATTGAGAATGTAGAAAGCAAAGGAGTCCATGGCTACGTGGGTATCACTTTACCATTTAGGGAGGAAGGGGCATTCAACGGTAAGTATTCTAGCCCCGACCAACCATCACTTGCCACGTCCAATTTAGTGCAAAGTACCCGTTAACTAGCAAACAATGGCGACGCCTACCCGTGACATAAACTATTTTTTTAATATTAATAAAGTCAAATACCCCAACAAATCAAAACCCACCAACCAATCTTAATGTCAACACTGACCTCAAACAACTCAACCCGTTCACTAGTACCCCCTTTGGCTAACCGAACCCACCTTAATTACCCTTGGAGATGGTGGCGGTGTTCTGACGTGACTATTAAATTGTAACACCTCGTAAAATTGTGTACAATAATGTGTTAACATGTGTCTCTAATCCTAATTATGTCAAACGTTGACTAGGAGGGACTATTATTGCCAAACAATGAAAACTTTGAATGTGCAAGGACTAAAAGTGTCAACATGTTTAAACTAAGCCTCTGAGTGACCTTATACGGTGTTCTTATTCTTTTAATAAGCCACTTGTTGGATAAACGAAACCGTTTGCAAAATAATTCAAAAGTTTGTGCATCAAAGGGTTAAAAGCGTCAACATGTTAATTCTTACCTCTGAGTGACCTTTTAACGAACCGAGAGCTTAATGACGTTCACTCATACTCTCGGGAATGCCTATATTGGCCGTTCAAGGCTTTCATGCCATTAAACGATAATACGCACAAGTTTGTGCGTTAAAAGGACTAAAAGCGTCAACGTGTAAATCTACACCTTTGAGTGACCTTTTAAACGAACCGGGAACTCCGTGATGCTCGGTCAAACTCCCGAGTGTGCCTAAGATTGGCCATTAACACTTTCATACCTTATAATGGCAATATGAATGAAACTAGGAAATAATGTGTAAAATATGTCAAGTTTGAAAGTATAAAAGTGACTAAAAGTGTGAGGGACCAATATTGCCAAACTGCCAAAGAAATGAAGCTAGGCCGGACATCAGTCGCGCTTTTGAAGACCTCCAAAAGTGGATGAAAGAAATGACGATTTAACACACTTTCTCTTCCGTTGCGCACCCTCAGGGCAACGGCCAAGTAGAAAGCGTCAACAAAAGTATCGTCGAAGGGATAAAGGCCCGACTGGGCACCAAGAGAAGAGGCTGGGTAGATGAGCTCCCGAGCATCCTGTGGGCTCATCGAACCATGCCGAAAACGAGCACTTGCGAAACCCCCTTTAGCCTAGTTTACGGCTCAGAGGCGGTTATCCCAGCTGAAGTTGGCCCCCCCTCGCCGCGCTTGACAGCGGTCAACAAAATCGATAACGAGGCGGAGCGTCGTCTAGACTTGGACCTACTAGAAGAGAGACGCGAAATAGCGCGAATCAAAGAGGCCAAGTACAAGACGCAATTGGAGAGGTACTACAATGCAAGAGTACGCATTTGTACCTTCACTCCAGGAGAATATGACTTCAGAGACAATGAAGCCTCCAACGCCGAACGCCCTGGAAAGCTAGCACCCAAATGGGAAGGCCCATACTTAATACATGAGGTTCTAGGGAAAGGGGTATACAAGTTGCACACCCTGGATGGATACATCATCCCGCGCACGTGGAACGTGCAACAATTACGCAAATGCTACATGTGACTATTCCCGTCCTTGCGCCTTTATCAGCTTATGTTGGCTACGCGCCTTTTTTACTACTTATGTTGGCTATACGCCCCTTTTATTTCAATGATGTACGATTGGCCTAGCGCCTGTTTGCAAGCTACTTAATGAAAGCATTGACTATACCTTTTGTTTTTAGCATCATGACTTCTACGTTACAAATGCATGTTAAACTTTAGATTAGCACGAAAACACTCCAGTAAATTACGAGCTCTTGAGTTCGGCCTCCAAGGTCCTCCGCGAACATAGCGCGAGACCGGGCAATTACTCATACACGAGCCACACATACATTTATTCGCGCTAACTTAACCAAAGTTTCTAACAACAATGCAATAATTGTAACTCAACAAATTAATGGCAAACATAATGCTATATTCTAAAAAGCGCACCGCGCAATGAGCACATAAGAAATAACAAAACATCATTGATTCATTTCAAAATAGCGCGACGGCGCGTCAAGTTATGTAACAACCCGCACTTTCGTGCATTGTCACTACTTGCTACACTCGTTACGTCTAGCACCAGAGTTTCGGATCATAATGTAACTAATCGCATACATCGCTATTTCGCAATATAATCGCATATTTTCGCATATTTTAACGCTACATCGCATCGCAAATACTAACACTCACGATGACTTTGAGTGAGGACCTATTCTACCCTCCTCGATGGCCGTGATGTGTCGCAACGCAAACAATTAACGCTAACAAAGACTCTCAGGTGAGTACTATAGCTCCAACCGTCGTGACGATGATGGCAATACGACCAAGTAGTACCCCGTCAGTCATTGTGGCACAACACATCACCATCGAAAGCGCACCCGCGACCACGCGCAGCTCGATTATCGCACCGAATATTTAAAAGTATTCCGGCATAAAACTGTCACCAACAGACAAACAGGTCGGACTGGGGTGATTCCCGACCGATCAGAATGTCTGAGAAATGACAAGTAACTGTTGCCTTAGTCTGTACCGAGACGTTACCATTGATTTTTCAAACTAAAAAACTTTTACAAAATGATAAACAAGAACAAGGGTCGCCTGATCAAACGGCAACCCGATTGGACAACAATCCGATCGGATAACCACCCTATCAGATGACACTTGTCTTGAAACTCTCAAACTCTTGGTAAACAAACAAAACTTGGAAGTTTGATCGGACAGCCATCCGATCGGACAACCATCCGATTGAAATGGCCGTTTTTACACGCACTCGGACCAAGTGGCAATCCGATCGGACAGTCACCTTAGTCCTATCTATCTTATTTATGATCTATCACCAGAGTGGCAGTCCGAGCGGATAGCCATCCGACCGGACAGCCTCCTCTATCCCTATGCATCAAGTGGTGACCCGATCGGATGGCCATCCGATCGGGCAGCCACCTTTTCCTTACACCACACATGCCATCCGGCCGACCGGCCATCCGATCGGATGTCGGACAGCCCTTCGACCCAGTGAATGTTTTAGCACTTTTAGCAATCTTGTATTCTACCCGTCTCTTATCCTATTGTAATCTAGTCAGGCTAATCCTTAAAAGAGCTCCCCTTGATCCAATAACAGTTGCGACTGTTAAGCAATCACTATGAGTATACTCGATCCCCTTTTACTTTAAACTTTTGGGGTGTAACATGTACTCTATTAAACTAAATACTTTTAGCAATCTATATACTCTATCCTGTGTGTTTGTGAAAACTTGTGCATTCTAGTATTCTATTTGTGCTATGTGACGTTTAATCCAGGGTGTTTAGTTCCGCCTGAACAATAGTAGCGCTATAGGGGGTGCACCTCTCCCATTATTCTCCGGGGGTATTGTTAGGAGGATTCTAGTTTACCTTGAGTCTTGGGTGAACACTAAAGCATCGGGATACTTGGGCTATCACTGCGTGGACTGCAACACTAGTACGGCTGTAAACTATTTTTATTGCTTACACTATGGATATGAGTTGCTTTAAATCTATAAATCTTGTATCAAACTTGTATACTCGCCAATACTTTTGTATTGATATTTTGATACATGTTGCAGGTTGATAGGACGAGATGGAACATGGAAAACAAGCTAGGGGAATGCCTAGAAACGTCACGCTAGCTAATCTTGTCTTTGAACAATTTGAACAATTATGATTTGATGTTTTGTAATGTGGTATTTTGAGATATTTGGATTTTAGACAATTGCTATGAAATCTACTTAATTCTATTGAAATATCTAGTGTTGTGGAATTCTCTTGAGCAATCTGAACGCTTAGTGCTCGCACCCCGATGTTTCCGCCATCGGTTGGGGTGTGACAGATTGGTATCAGAGCCATAACTATAGGGAATTAGGATGAGTAGGAATACTTGCCCTAGTCTATAGTTCTAGGAACTTGATTCTTATTTGTTATTTAAGACTTATGCATTCTACCGTATCTGCTTCCTAGCAGCACATATTCCTATTAAACTTACCTGCCTTTCCTAAGGCCAATACAATGTACACATTATACTATGAAGACACTGTTACACAGTGTTTATTTTTTTAGCACGAGATTTTCCCACAGGATAGGAGTGACATCCGAACCTTGATGGGAAATCTCCATATTATTCTGGAAGGTCTTGTCTGCGGATAAGAGCCGACAACCTTTGGAGTACGATGTTGTCAAGTTAGAGGTGAAACTCAGACCTTGATAACTAGTCCCACTCCTTGATGATTTTATGTCTCGCCAAAGCCTCGTAACTGCCAATCAATTGAGTACGTGGAATGACCAAAAGGACAATATCGTAGGCCTAACATCGATGACGTATCTGTCTAAGTAAGTCAAGACGCAATACCTCAATTCGAAAGGGGTTCGAACCACTTTGGTTAGTCGCCGTTCCTCTACCCGGAACAATCCTATGTTTTAAAAGCCTATTTCGTTTTTATGTTATCTCGATTTTATGAAAGTTGTTTTATCTATAAAGTTTTGAACTTAATTCTTCGTTCATTTAGAAATGCTTTTACGCAAATTTGCACGTTGTCCGCAACCTAAAACGTTAATCCTAATCCCAGATCAAACTAAATTTACGAAGTTTCATTCTATGTGTAACCTACGTGGTAAACTTGATCGTCTATGATATGATATGTTGGGGTGGTGTGAAACACTAAGATGACATGGAAGTACGTAACATAAGTGGTGTGTCCGAAGCATGGTGGATACGCCGCTGGTTCTTCCTATATATAAGTGCTTCCGGCATATTACCAACTTCCGTACCAAGTGCCATGCGAGATTTAGTGTTTGCAGACCAGTGTGGAATGTCTATGTAATCTATGGAAAGTCTATGTAATCTACGAATGTCTATGCAATTTATGGAAAGCCCATGCAATCTATGAGCAGACTATGTAATCTATGAAAACTCTAGCATGATCTATGGTTGATCTATTGTGTTAATCTATGATAATCTAGCGCGTTAACTATTTTGAGCTAATCTATGTTAAACTACCTTGGTCTGATGGTTTGATCTATGATCATCTACTTGGTTAGTGTATGTTAAACTATCTACTTGAGTAAGCTATGATAATCTATCAATATAATCTATGCCAATCTATGAAATGATCTATGTTAATCTACTTGGGTATTCTACCCTGATCTATTTTGAGTATTCTATGTGATTTAATTGAGTAGTCTATGAGTAATCTACAGTAATCTATTAACCTATGAGAACATATGGTGATGATGAAGATGGTTATGTGAGTGTTGCGACACGTAGCATGACACCAAGTACGAGGAGAGGCGATGTGCCCGAAGCGTGGTGGATACGCCGCTGGTACTTCCTATATATAAGCGGTTCTGACATGTTGACCAAACTTCGTACAACGTGCCATGTGAAGGTCGTGCGTTGTGGTGTTAGTCTATCTCGTGTCTTAACCCTTAATCTATTGTGAGTGAATCTTTATTATGGGACTTCATAACCTAGACTTACACCATCCTTATGTTGGAACTCGTAGATGTCTGCTCGAAGACTCTCTGACAACCTAAGGAAATCAAGGGAGAAGTCCCAGAAAAAGATGATGTCGTTCATGGCCGACCAGATCGCTCGGGTCGTGCCAAAGATTGTTTCTGAACTTCAAGGATCTGCCACTCCTCCATCCTCTGTGGACTCTAAGGTAGAGAAGCCGCCAGCTACCAAGTTCAACTACAAACACTTCGTCTCCTGCAACCCCAAGCCGTTTACAGGCAGTGATGGTGTGACAACTATGCTTGAGTGGTTTGACAGTATAGAAGTCACTTTCATCAACAGTGAATGCCCCGAACATTTGAAAACTAGGAGTGCAACTGGAGTGTTTCAGGGTAGGGCTTCGGAATGGTGGTCCAATGAAAGAAACATCCGTACTAACGAGGCAGCCTATGCTCTTCCGTGGGCCGAGGTGCGAGAACTCATGATACTCGAGTTCTGTCCTCCCCATGAGCAGCTCAAGCTCGAAGAAGAATTCTGGCATTTGAAGCAAGTTGGTGATGACAACATGGCATATACTACTCGGTTCAAGCAGCTAAGTTTTATCGTCCCTCACTTGGTTTCGACTCCTAAGCGGATGATAACCAAGTACATCAATGGTCTGCCTCCTGCTATGCGTGATTCCATCGAAGCAGCTCAGTTAGAAACTATTGAAGAAGTCTACCGACTCGCAGCTAGTCTCAACAACAATCGTGTGCGTGACAAGCAGTTTGCTACCCCTGCTCCTTCAAAGTCTACAAATCAAGTCACTCAGCAGCCAAGTGGCAGCAAGAACAAGAAATGGAAAGCTCAGGGCTCGGGATGTAATGCCATTACTCCTGCTGTGAACCCTGCGGCTAAACCTACTCCTACTACTGCTGCTGCTAACCCTGCTGCTTCCGAAGCTAAGAAGCAATACACTGGGTCTTATCCCAAGTGTGCGAAATGCAACTTTCATCATCCTGCTACTTCTGCATGCCGATTATGCACCAATTGTAACTGTTATGGTCACACGGCTCCATACTGTCGTCAAGCTAATCCTGCTCCTCAAGCTCAGCAAGCTCCTGCTCCACCAGCTCAAGCAGCTCTTCCGGCTCCTCCTCTGCAGAACCCAAGACCGATCAATGCCATTCGTGCATGTTTTTAGTCTGGGGATACTACTCATCTCCGTAACCGTTGCCCCCAGCTGAACCAAGAGCAACCAACAGCCGCTCGTGGACGAGCGTTCAACCTCAATGCTGATCAGGCTCGCAACAACAATGACGTGGTGAATGGTATGTTTCTCGTTAATAATCTCTATGCTTCGATCCTATTTGATACCGGTGCCGATAAGAGTTTTGTGTCCGTAGAATTCGAGTCTTTGATAAATTGTACACGCTCTAAGTTACCCGAGTCGTTCTCTGTTGAGGTCTCCAATGGTAAGTCGATTCTTGTGAACTCTATCGTGCGTGATTTTTCCTTGATACTTAACGATCACGTATTCGCTATTGATCTTATCCCAATGCGTTTGGGTAGTTTTGATGTCATTATCGGTATGGATTGGTTGCGTAAAAACCATGCCGAAATCATGTGTCATGAAAAGCTTGTCCGTCTTCCTCTTCCGTCTGGTGATCTTTTGCATGTCTATGGGGACCGTCCTTCGAAAGGACTAAGGCTGATGTCATGCACACATGCGAGCAGAAGTTTACGTAAACAGAACCCTGCCTTCTTGGCCCGCGTGGTGGAACAAAAGGGCAAGGGGAAGAACATAAACGATGTTCCAGTTGTGTGTGATTTTCCTGATGTCTTCCCTGAGGATTTACCTGGTCTTCCGCCTCCCAGATCCGTTGATTTTTGTATTGACCTCATACCTGGCGCGACTCCTGTCACCAGGGCTCCATACCGTCTTGCACCTTCCGAGATGCAAGAGTTATCCAGCCAGCTACAGGAACTGCTCGATAAAGGTTTTATTCGTCCAAGTACCTCCCCGTGGGGTGCTCCCATGTTATTTGTCAAGAAGAAGGATGGTTCGTTCCGTATGTGTATCGACTACCGTGAACTTAATAAGCTTACCGCGAAGAATCGTTACCCGTTGCCCCGTATTGATGATTTGTTTGACCAACTACAAGGCGTGTCGTGTTTCTCTAAGATTGACCTACGTTCTGGATATCATCAACTACGAGTCCTCGAAGATGATATTCCTAAAACTGCGTTTCGTACTCGGTATGGGCACTACGAGTTCGTGGTCATGCCTTTTGGTTTGACTAACACACCCGCCGTGTTCATGGACCTTATGAACCGCGTTTGTAAACCCTATTTGGATCGTTTTGTTATAGTCTTTATTGATGATATTCTTATTTATTCTAAGTCTAAAGCTGATCATGCTCGCCATCTACGTCTTATGCTTGAACTTTTGCGGGGTGATCGTCTACATGCTAAGTTTTCTAAATGTGAATTCTGGATTGATGAAGTGCAGTTTCTCAGTCATATTGTTAGTAGTCAGGGTATTCATGTTGACCCTTCGAAAATTGAGGCAGTGAAGAATTGGTGTACGCCTAAATCCGTGTCTGAGATTCGTTCTTTTTTAGGATTGGCGGGTTATTACCGTCGGTTCATCGCGGATTTCTCTAAAATCGCTGTTCCTCTTACTACTCTAACTCAGAAGTAGAAACCTTTTGCTTGGGTTCCCGAGCAAGAAAACTCCTTTCAAACCCTTAAGAATCTTTTGTGTAATGCTCCTGTGTTAACTCTACCTGATGGCAACGACGATTTTGTGGTATATTGTGATGCCTCGAACCGTGGATTGGGCTGTGTGCTCATGCAACGGGACAAGGTTATTGCTTATGCCTCTCGTCAGCTCAAGGTACATGAGAAAAACTACACTACCCATGATCTGGAGCTTGGTGCAGTTATTTTCGTGTTAAAGATCTGGCGACACTACCTGTATGGTACGAAGTGTGTGGTCTTCACCGACCATAGGAGCCTTCAGCATATCTTTAACCAAAAAAAGCTGAACATGCGACAGAGACGTTGGGTGGAATTTCTTAACGATTACGACTGCGAAATTCGCTACCATCCTGGTAAGGCGAACGTAGTGGCCGACGCTCTTAGTCGTAAGACTCATGTCAAAGCTATCCGTATATCTAGTGATTTGCATGGTTGTATTCGTGAAGCTCAGTATTCAGCAGCAAATGAAGGAAGTCTAGAAGAAGAAGTTCACAGCGCTAGAATGGACCAGCTCGAAACTAAATCTGACGGCCTGCAGTATTATTAAAATCGTGTCTGGGTGCCAGATCGCGATAATCTTCGTGAGCTCATTATGACTGTGGCTCACAAATCTCGTTACTCTATCCATCCAGGCGCCAAAAATATGTATTAGGACCTGCATACGATATATTGGTGGCCTGGGATGAAGAGGGATATTGCTGTGTACATTTCTAAATGCCTTACCTGCTTGATGGTAAAGGCTGAACATCAGCGTCCTTCCGGACTTTTAGAGCAACCTAAAATCCCCGTGTGGAAGTGGGATAGTCTTGCTATGGACTTTATTACTAAGTTACCTCGAACACCTGCCGGTTATGACAGTATTTGGGTGATCATTGACCGTTTAACTAAATCAGCCCACTTTCTTCCGATTCGTGAGGATTATAAAGTGGAGAAACTTGCTAGGATCTATACCGATGAGATTATAAGTCGTCATGACGTACCTTTAGACATAATCTCTGACCGTGATGGTCGCTTTACTTCGCGTCTTTGGCAAACATTTCAGTCCGCTATGGGTTCGCACTTGAATTTTAGCACGGCCTTTCATCCTCAGACGGATGGACAGACTGAGCGCACTATTCAAACCCTAGAGGACATGCTCCGTTCTTGTGTCATCGACTTTGGTGGTAACTGGGACGTACAATTATCATTGATAGAATTCTCGTACAACAATAATTATCATTCAAGTATTCAGATGGCCCCTTTCGAAGCTTTGTATGGACGAAAATGCCGATCTCCTCTCAGCTGGCATGAGGTTGGGGAAAAGCAGTTCACTGGCCCTGAGATTATTCAAGAAACAACTGATAAGATTCTTCAGATCCGTGATAACTTGATCAAGGCTAGAAGCCGACAAAAGAGCTATGCTGATAGAAGGCGCAAGCCTCTGGAATTTGCTGTTGGAGATCGAGTCATTCTTAAGGTATCTCCCTGGAAGGGAGTAGTTCGCTTTGGTAAAAAAGGGAAAGCTCGCTCCTCGCTATGTGGGTCCTTTCGTGATACTTGAAAGGATTGGCAAGGTGGCGTACAAACTCGACTTGCCTCAGGAATTAAACAACGTACATCCAGTTTTCCACGTATCCAACCTACGGAAGTGTCTAGCCGATGAGGAACTGCAAGTTCCTCTGGAAGACTTGCAAATAAACGAAGCTGTTCAATTTGTGGAGAAACCTGTCGAAATCATGGATCAAGCTGTCAAGTGTCTGAGGCGCAGCCAAATTCCCATTGTCAAGGTTCGATGGGAGGGAGAGCGTGGTGCCGAATTCACTTGGGAGTTGAAAAGTGATATGAAGGCCAAGTACCCGCATCTCTTTGAACAGTCTTCTTCTAAGATTTCGGGGACGAAATCTCCTAAAGGAGGGGAGACTGTAACGCCCAGCGTCCCTGCACTTTAGGAACTCATCAAGACTAGTCCCTGAAGTTTAACTTTTGTCTATAATTAACCCCTAGTCTATGTGGATTGCCTATTTTCTTGTAATGTCTAAAACTATGCTGGAAATGCCTAATTTTGTATGATTAAATGTCTAAATCCCTGCTTGAATGTCTATCGGAAATGCCTAATTCTATATATACTTGGAATGCCTAATTCTATGCTTGAATGTCTATCGGAAATGCCTAATTTTGGAATACCTAAATGAGGAATGTCTATGTGTGGGATTGTCTAATTCTATATGACTGAAATGCCTATTCGGAATGTCTATATGCTTGGAATGTCTAAATCTACGTGTGGAATGTCTATATCTTGGGAATGCCTATATTTGGAATGTCTAAATCTATTTGGTGCTTCACTCCTTAGACTAGTGAAACTTGATTCTTGGTTGAACGAGAGACTGGAGCCTTGTCACTGGCGGAATCTATTAATCTTGAAAACTCTCGATGAGTATGTTATAAACTAGTTATTCTATTGCCTATACATAACGCAACGCCTAACCTAACGCGTAAAATGAATCAGAATCGGGAACGCGGAAGGATGGATTGGCCAGAGTGGCCATCCGATCGGATGACCATCCGATCGGATGACCACCCAAGCCGCACCACCCTTTCTCTTCTCCTCCTTCACCTATAAATAGGCTGTGACATCACCATTTTGAGTGATGTGACAGCTCTGCTCGACCAAGAACACGCGCACACGCTATTCCTTCATTTTCTCATCAATTTCGGTACGTTTCAAGCAAGATTCTTGTACTTTCTTACTCTACACATCATTCTCTACGTGATTCTCACTTGAAATCACACTTTTCACCGTGAAATCTCCCAGATCTGAGTTCTTGAGGGTGATGTCATCATGGTGGCTTGTACGACTGTCATGTGATGTCATTCGAAGCAAGATCTAGCTCAGATCTAAAGTATTTCATACGTTTTTACACTAAATCTAAGCTAAAACCTATACTTTTCATATAAAACTTAAGTTTCTTCATTTCTTTCTTCAATTTCTGATTTACTTCGGTGATAAACGTGTCGGAACGGACTGTAGACTCGATCGGTGGTCTAGAGTTGGTTTAGGAACGGATTGTTCGCTGATTAAGACGATCACGGGATGGATTCCGGTATAAAACTGTCACCAACAGACAAACAGGTCGGACTGGGGTGATTCCCAACCGATCAGAATGTCTGAGAAATGACAAGTAACTGTTGCCTTAGTCTGTACCGAGACGTTACCATTAATTTTTCAAACTTAAAAACTTTTACAAAATGATAAACAAGAACAAGGGTCGCCCGATCAAACGGCAACCCGATCCGACAACAATCCGATCGGATAGCCACCCTATCAGATGACACTTGTCTTGAAACTCTCAAAATCTTCGTAAACAAACAAAACTTGGAAGTTTGATCGGACAGCCATCCGATCGGACAACCATCCGATTGAAATGACCGTTTTTACACGCACTCGGACCAAGTGGCAATCCAATCGGATTACCATCCGATCGGACAGTCACCTTAGTCCTATCTATCTTATTTATGATCTATCACCCGAGTGGCAGTCCGAGCGGATAGCCATCCGACCGGACAGCCTCCTTTGTCCCTATGCATCAAGTGGTGACCCGATCGGATGGCTATCCGATCGGGCATCCACCTTTTTCCTTACACCACACATGCCATCCGGCCGACCGGCCATCCGATCGGACAACCCTTCGACCCGGTGACTGTTTTAGCACTTTTAGCAATCTTGTATTCTACCCGGCTCTTATCCTATTGTAATCTAATCAGGCTAATCCTTAAAAGAGCTCCCTTTGATCCAATAACAGTTGCGACTGTTAAGCAATCACTGTGAGTATACTCGATCCCCTTTTACTTTAAACTTTTGGGGTGTAACATGTACTCTATTAAACTAAATACTTTTGGAAATCTATACTCTATCCTGTGTGTTTGTGAAAACTTGTGCATTCTAGTATTCTATTTGTGTTATGTGACGTTTAATCCAGGGTGTTTAGTTCCGCCTTAACAATAGTAGCGCTATAGGGGGTGCACCTCTCCCATTATTCTTCGGGGGCATTGTTAGGAGGATTCTAGTTTACCTTGAGTCTTGGGTGAACACTAAAGCATCGGGGTACTTGGGCTATCACTGCGTGGACTACGACATTAGTACGACTGTAAACTATTTTTATTGCTTACATTATGGATATGAGTTGCTTTTAATCTATAAATCTAGTATCAAACTTGTATACTCGCCAATACTTTTGTATTGATATTTTGATACATGTTGCAGGTTGATAGGACGAGATGGAACATGGAAAACAAGCTAGGGGAATGCCTAGAAACGTCACGCTAGCTAATCTAGTATTTGAACAATTTGAACAATTATGATTTGATGTTTTGTAATGTGGTATTTTGAGATATTTGGATTTTAGACAATTGCTATGAAATCTACTTAATTCTATTGAAATATCTAGTGTTGTGGAATTCTCTTGAGCAATATGAACACTTAGTGCTCGCACCCCGATGTTTCCGCCATCGGTTGGGGTGTGACAACTAACGTGCTCAGCAAGGGTCGCGCAGGAGTCAAAGAGCAAGGCCACTTCCGAAGGTACTAAAGGTACATGTGGCAGAAGGGTAAGCCAATCAGCGTCCTCCATGCTGTGCTCTATCGTGCTCCACGATCGTCTGACGTGCATGAGACATAAAGTACACAAGGACGCTTATGTGGCACCAATTAGGGGGCGGCGACACCTGCCCCATGATCTCCACTTACCTGCTGATGACAGAGGGACAACAAGGCCGACAACTAGGACACGTGGCTGCAATCAAAGTGTGCCATCACCGAAGATCTTCTAGAAGACACTAACGGGCGACACCAGTGCGACAAAAAGCATATCCTCCATGTTGTCGCCTTCCGGGCAAAGGCCCATCAGCCCATCTCCTCTTACACCTCTCCGACTATAAATAGAGACCTCAGTGCACAGGTTAAACATTCTATTCCCTCTACTCTCAGTCTTAACACACAATTATCTCCTCAAAACAAATACTTATTCTCACGCCGGAGCCTGGTTAAGAGGGAAACCACCATATTCCCCTCTTAACGAGCTAACGGTGCTTTGTTTTGCAGGATTAGCAGATCGATCAAAGGTAAGAAAGTTTAAAGAAGGTTAACCACTATGAAAGGAACATAAACCAAACTAATTAACCTTAAAAATAGTTTAGTGTTTCTTCAAAACACATCTGGGTATATTATATTATATAAATTCGGCAACCCTCGCCAGCAATTTCTCCAACTGGAGTACGACAATGATTTTTATTTCATTGATTTTTAACAATTACGAATGCCAAACTAAGTTTGATAGAAGCGCCATATGATAATTGGCAGTATCTTAGTGTGTCCCATAGATTGCTTTCATGTCTAGCCACCATGAAGGTTTAATGCATGGAACCACTAAGATCTCCCAACGGTCATATTGTACTGATATCGGCTAATAGTAAGCATCTAATATAATTTGGCGATATTACTGCCATAAGAAGAATCATTGATTTTATGGAGCCCATTTTATTATTTTCCTTCAAATGATATGAAGGTCACATTTATTGCTCCTACCTTATCAAACAGACATCTTGATTGCGCGATAGACGAAGGCCAAAAGCACATATTCCCACCAATAAGTGGTTGAAAAAGTGCAAAATTTTCATCCAAATATGAGACGACATATCCCGAATCTCCCAATAAGGAGAAAGGGTATATTTTTAAACGGTGTACTATATTGAGCTGTATCATATACGCTGTACTATATTGAGGCGTATCCCTAAATATCCCAATGTGGAAAGGGTATATATTCAAACGGTGTACTATATTGAGCCGTATCATATACGCTGTAGTATATTGAGGCGTATCCCTGAATATCCTAATGTGGAAAGGGTATATATTTAAACGGTGACTGTATTGAGCCGTATTATAAATGCTGACTGAATTGAGGTGTATACCAAATCTCCAACTAAGGAGAAGTGCATATAATTAAAACATCAAATAAGACGTGTCCTGGAATCTTCAACTAAGGAGAAGGACTAAAGGAGCCAACTCTATTGGGTGAAGTGGAATTAGTTGAAGAACGGCTAGCAATCAAGCAAATAAATTTCTTTTAAATATTACTCGGTCTACTAGTTCTTATGTAATTAAGACTAGTAAATAAGACCATGATAAAAGACTCAGTCTTAAATTTCCCACCAATGATAGTGGTTGAAAAGGTGACAGAAGTGGAAAAGTGATTCCCTCGCACCAATATAATCTTAAAAATCTTTAAGTGATTCTTGTCCAACTATGGGACGGCACTTATCTAAGATCTCCAACTAATTCCCGATTGTGTGGAAAGGAGATAGAAATTTCATCCAACTATGCGATGCTAATCATCCCTAAATCTCCCAATGTGGAGAAGGGGTATATATTTAAACGGCGACTGTATTGAGCCGTATCATAAGCGCTGTACTATATTGAGGCGTATCCCCAAATCTCCCAATGTGGAGAAAGATATATATTTAAACGGTGACTGTATCGAGCCGTATCATATACGCTGACTGTATTGAGGCGTATCCCCAAATCTCCCACTATGGAGAGGGACTTATATTTAAAACGTCAACTGCGACGTATTCCCAAATCTCCCAATGTGGAAAGGGACTTATATTTAAAAGTCAACTACAACGTATTCCCAAATATCCCACTACGGAGAGGGACTTATATTTTCAACGTCAACTGAGACGCATCCCCAACTAAGGAGAAGGATTTATATTCAAAACGTTAACTGAAACATATCATTAAATCTCCAACCAATGCCCAACTGCGTGGAAAGGAGAAAACTCTCGTCCAACTTCGTGACGATATCTGTTTCAAATCTCCAACTAATCCCAACTGTGTGGAATGAGAGGAACCATATTAATACGTTGGCTGAAACGTATCATTAAATCTTCAACTAATTCCCAATTGTGTGGAAAGAAGAAAATCTTCATCAACTTTGTGATGAAACTTATTCTAGATCTCTAGTTATTCCAAACTATGTGGAAGGAGAGGAATCATAACACTGGATTGTCAGTTAAAACAATGACAGATGCGACCTTTATGGTTCCCTGTCCATGGTGGTGGGTTATACCCAAGCCTCATAGTCTATATGATCAATGCTATCATGACTAATATAAACAATATGATCATTATACTTAACATCCTTGGAGATGTTTCACCTATGGGCTATATTATATCGTCCATTTGAGATAATGTCAGTTGTGACCATTATGGTTCCCTGTCCAAGGTGGAAGGCTATGCCCAAGCCTCATAGTCTATATGATTAAGTGCGATCATGACTGATATCATCAGTGCGATGACCATTAATTTAACATCCTTTTGTGATGTTAATTGAATCGCATACGGACCATATTATATCGTCAATTGTGACAACAGTTGTGGTATATGACCTCTTATCCAAAGGTAATAAACTATGTTCAAACCTTAAATCCCTTTGATCAAATAAGATCGCGACATATATATTTTAATTGTCTTTTATGACAAGGCTTCAGTACCATATCATTTAATGTCCTTCGTGACGAGGCCTTTGTGCCATATTGTCACACCCCAACCGATGGCGGAAACATCGGGGCGGGACGAACACATCTCTCAAAGCATCATAACACTAATTGTGACGATACAGATTAATCAAAATTTCATAATAAGTTCTAAAATGTCATACATAGATCAACCAAAACAAAACTGAATCAAAATTGTTCAAAACATTGTTAAATTTTCTAAGATGAGTTTCTAAGTTCATCCTAGCTTGATTTCTTGTTTTCCTTCGACTATCAACCTGCAACATGTATTAAAATAATGTCAACAAAAATGTTGGCGGGTATACAAGTTTAATACATAGCATAAGTAGTTCAAAATGTTTAATTGCTCATATCCAACATGAATAACATATTACAAGTTTCTAACATGCTAGGCTAAAGTAATCTATATGTTAACCCAAGTCTCTAACGCAAAGTGCCTTTCCTACATCGTCGCAACGAAGAGGAGGAAAAAGTATCAGACTTAACAATACCCCAAGTCTCAAGGGCGGTGCGACTGCTATAGCGCTATAATTGTTAAGGTAGGCTCAACATAAGATTCATCGTTCACATAGCATACAAGTATCACAAGTATCATGTTTCATGTTTGATAGTGGATAGAGTACGATTATAAACAAGTTTCAAGTGTCATGTGTTTATATAGAATACATGTTGCATCCCAAAGTGTTTAAAACAAAAAGGGATCTAGTATACTCACAGTGCGTGCTTAAAACCTAGACACAGTCTGGTTGGATTGAAGGGAGCGCCGGATCAACCTGCGTACGAGAACAGAGCATACGTCCTCTAAGTGCTGACACGGTCGGAAACAGAGTGTCGAATAGTGTGAAAACGAGTTAAGTGTTCAATAGTCTATCCGAACGGATGGGTTCCATCTGGACGGATAGTCTGTACTTGTTTGTGAACCGCTAAAATTCTCGAAGTTTTGATTAAAAATGTTTTAACAGTTGTGGCAACAAAATTACAATGGATATTATCAGGGTCGGGTCATCATGGTGAATGGGTTCCATCCGGACGGATGGCCATTCGGGCGGATGGTCTGTGGTTGAAGTTTTTGTAAAACTTTTCTCAAACAACGGTTTTGGTTAACGGAGACGGACATGTTGATGGACTCGAACAACGGAAAACACCAAGCCCAGTCCATTCGGGCGGATGGGCCTTGCCCATTCGATCGGATGTTCTGTTCTTGATGAAGATTCATGCTCAACCCGTTAATCGGTCCATCTCTTTGGGGGAAATCAGTTTTCGAGCCGACCTTCGACTATGGAAAGAGTCGAGAGTCTGACAGAGTCCTGATTCCTCCAATGTTGTGTAAAAACTGAAAAGAAGTTCATAAACAAGTTGTAAAATGTGAAAAATCCTTGAGATCTGAGCTAAAAGTGTGAAAATCCTTTAGATCTTGAACATTCTCAGTTGATTGATGCTCCACCACAGTTTGCCTAAGCAAAACGAGTGGAAACCATCTTCTAGATGTCCAGAATCAGTGATTTTGGAGAAAAAGTGATGTGTGAGTGTGTGTGTGTATGTGATTTTTATGAAAGAAGATGGAGTAGAAGTAGAAGAGAGATGGAGATTGAAGGAGTTTGAAGTAAAATGCTTACAGAAGCTTGGAATCGCCGTTCGGACCTTGAGAGCGAATGAGAGGAGGTGAAGAGTTGAAATGATGACTCAAGGCCCTATTTATAGGTGATAGTGACAGGTCTATGCGTTCGGATGGTTAGGTCCAGATGGCTTTGTCCGGAATGGGTTATGTCCAGATGGCCATGTCCGGATGGCTCCATTCGGATGGGTGAGTTCCATCCAAGCAGATGGCCCATTTGGATCGTGGGTTGTGTTTTGTTAGATTTTCCAACTTTGATTTGTTTGCGAGTGAAGTTAAGCGTTGCGTTGCGTATTATTGTGAGTAGCCAAATCATATAACATTATTAACACCTAGGCGTTCAAATAGCATAAATAACATAATTAATTCCATGTTTCTAGTTCGCGTTGAGTTAGTTTCCCGTGTACTAAGTATCAAGGCATAAAAGAGAGGCTCATAAAACATTGGATTGTTTCGGGTAGAGAAACGTTGACTATTCCAAAGTGAATCAAACCCTCTTTCGAATTAAGGAAACGTGCTTTGGCCTAATAGACAAATACTTTCATCGATAATCGACTAAGGATATTTGTCCTTCCAGTTACTACACGTCCTTAATCGATTGGGAAAATTCGAAACTTTGGCGAGATTGAAAATCAAGGAATGGGACTAGTTATCAAGATGCGAGTTTCACCTCTAACTTGGTAACATCGTACCCTAGTATGGTTGGTACTTACCAAAAGATAAGACCACTAGAATATGAGATGGAAATTTCCTTCAAGGTTTGGATATCACTCCTAACTTGAAGGTAAATTTCGTGCAAAATACAAAGTATAGCAGAGTGAAAGTCATCACCAAAGGCGGGAATCACCCCTATTTTGATGTGTCGTTTCGATTGTGTTACAGGGGTGTCTTCAAAGTATCCAAGTGTGTATTGTGTTAGCCTTAGGAAAGGCATGTATATTAAGAGACCAAAGAGAATAAATAGAAGCAATTAAGAGAGAATGCAAGTAGTCTTAAAGAAACATAGTGAGAATGTTCCTAACTATAGACTATGTAAAAGCAATCATACTTTTCCTAATTCCCTATAGTTATGGCTCTGATACCAATCTGTCACACCCCAACCGATGGCGGAAACATCAGGGCGGGACGAACAAATTGCTCAAAGCATCATAACACTAACTGTGACGATATAGATTAATCAAACTTCATAATAAGTTCTAAAATGTTATACATAGATCAACAAAAACAAAACCGAATCAAAGTTGTTCAAAACATTGTTAAATTTTCTAAGATGAGTTTCTAAGTTCATCCTAGCTTGATTTCTTGTTTTCCTTCGACTATTAACCTGCAACATGTATTAAAATAATGTCAACAAAAATGTTGGCGAGTATACAAGTTTAATACATAGCATAAGTAGTTTAAAATGTTTAATTGCTCATATCCAACATGAATAACATATTACAATTTTCTAACATGCTAGGCTAAAGTAATCTATATGTTAACCCAAGTCTCCAACGCAAAGTGCCTTTCCTACATCGTCGCAACGAGGAGGAGGTAAAAGTATCAGACTTAACAATACCCCCAAGTCTTAAGGGCAGTGCGAAACTCCTATAGCGCTATAATTGTCAAGGTAGGCTCAACATAAGATTCATCGTTCACGTAGCATACAAGTATCACAACTATCATGTTTTCATGTTTGATAGTGGATAGAGTACGATTATAAACAAGTTTCAAGTGTCGTGTGTTTATATAGAACACATGTTGCATCCCAAAGTGTTTAAAACAAAAAGGGATCGAGTATACTCACAGTGCGTGCTTAGAACCTAGACATAGTCTGGTTGGATTGAAGGGAGCGCCGGATCAGCCTGCATATGGGAACAGAGCATAAGTCCTCTAAGTGCTGACACGGTCAGAAACTGATTGTCGAATAGTGTGAGTTAAGTGTTCAACAGTCTATCCAAACGGATGGGTTCCATCCGGACGGATGGTCATTCGGACGGATGGCCATTTGGACGGATGGCCATTCGGATGGATGGCCATTCGAGCGGATAGTCTGTGGTTGTTTGTGAACAGTTAAAATTCTCAAAGTTTTGATTAAAAATGATTTAACAGTTGCGGTAACAAAATTACAACGGATATTATCAAGGTTGGGTCATCCGGGCGAATGCGTTCCATCCGGACGGATGGCCATTCAGGTGGATGGTATGTGGTTGAAGTTTTTGTAAAACTTTTCTCAAACAACGGTTTTGGATAATGGAGACGGACATGTTGACGGACTTGAACAACGGAAAAGACCAAGCCCAGTCCATTTGGGCGGATGGGCCTTGCCCATTCGATTGGATGTTCTGTTCTTGATGAATATTCATGCACGACCCGTTAATCGGTCCATCTCTTTGGGGGAAATCAGTTTTCGAGCCGGCCTTCGACTATGGAAAGAGTCGAGAGTCTGGCAGAGTCCTGATTCCTCCAATGTTGTGTAAAAACTAAAAAGAAGTTCATAAACAAGTTGTAAAATTTGAAAAATCCTTTAGATCTGAGCCAAAAGTGTGAAAATCCCTTAGATCTTAAACATTCCCGGTTGATTGATGCTCCACCACAGTTTGTCTAAGCAAAATGAGTGGAAACCATCTTCAAGATGTCCAGAATCAGTGATTTTTGAGAAAAAGTGAAGTGTGAGTGTGTGTGTGTGTATGTGATTTTAATGAAAGAAGATGGAGTAGAAGTAGAATAGAGATGGAGATTGAAGGAGTTTGAAGGAAAATGCTTACAGAAGCTTGGAATCGCCGTTCGGATCTTGAGAGCGAATGTGTAACAACCCGACTTTTTGAAGTCAAAGTCAAAGTCAAAGGAAGAAAAGATTGCTAATTGCGATCTGTCACTCCTTGCCTAATTATTGATTGTACTCTTTGACTTGTAATCGAGAATCTATTTTGAATTGCTTTAGTTGTATTACGTGGAGTCTCTATAACAAATCGAGGTTTAATCACTTGTTTAATCGACTAATCGCATCGCTATCGCATTTGCAACTCGAATTATGTGTTCTGGATATTGTTTTACGTGTGTGTGCTATTATGTGTTACCTGTGCGTGTTTTTATTTGTTTGTGGTGATTATTCGAAGACGCAATCGCAACTCTATCCCAACGCAATCTCAATCGCAATACAAAACGCATAATGGTTATCTTTAGGTTTATGACTGTTTTTTTATGTTAGTATGTTTGTTGTGTAATACTATTGCATTGCTTACTCGAAACGCATCGCAACGCTTAGCACACGAAACGAAAACACGAAAACCAACTCGCGGCGCCCAGTCGATCGAATGACCATTTGATCGAATGGTCATCCGAACGGATGACCATCCGATTGGATGGCCATCCGATCCACCGCTGGTGCGCACCCTTTCCTCTTTTGGAAACCCTATAAATACCCCTGTCATATCCCAAACAGTGATGTGATAGCTCTTTCACTCGACCAAGCGCCTCCAGCCCTCTTTTCTCTCGATTTCTCGATATTCTTGTAAGTTTCTACCTCAAATCTTGTACTTCTATGATCTACACACACTTCTTCATCATTTTCTCCTTTGAATCTTCACTTTTAACCGTGAAATCAGCGGGTTTGAGGTGTTCTAAGATGATGTCATCATGGGGTTCTTATGAACTTCAAGTTTTGGCATCATCCTACCAAGAACAACTCAGACCTAAAGGATTTCAACATGATTCAGCAGTATTATCGCATAAATCTAAACATTTTCATGGGTAGAAGGATTGAAAGGTGGTTTCATAACTTTCTTTCAACTCTTTTACACTCAATACCGTCAAAACCGATAGAATCGGAGCTTGTTCAGGCCTTCTACTCAGTCCTTAGTGAAGTGTCGGTTCGAGATCTAATTCCTATCAAATAGACAACCGATTTCGGGTTAAACATGAATAACCGTCACGCACAGTTGACTGATCAGGTTGGGGTGATTCCCACTTCGATCGGACGAGTTAGGTTGGTGGGGTTCCCATTGTTTGAACACGTTTTCATACCGTCTCGGTCAAGCCGCAAAACTTTTCAACTTAACAAAAGATTCAAGTTTTCAAAATGATCAGACTGTCGAACGGATTGCCGTCCGATCGGATGACATTGGTCCTCAACACTTACACTTTTCACAACAAAACTCAAACATCACCAGCGAATGGCCATTCGATCGGATTGCCATCCGGTCTAATGACCATTCTGCTGTGGACTTATTACTGAGAAATGTCCCACTGGACGGATCGCCACCCGACTGAACGACCGTTCGACCGGACGACCTGAAAGGTACAGATATTTCCCTGTTTTCAAAATGCTACAACGAAAACTTCAAAGCCATCATACACAAACCCATCCAACCCAAACGAGTGGTAAACCAATCGAATGGCCATCCGATCGGATTGCCATCCGTTCGGATGTCACTTCGACACTTTTCACTTGCACCGTTTTACGCGCCGCTTATCGATTACGCTATCGTTCTGTTCAGGCTAATCTTCCCCTCAACGCTCCCTTCAATCCAAGAGAGTGTTTAGTTACTAAACACGATCTGTGAGTATACTCGATCCCTTTTTTCTTTAAGCACTTTTGGGTGTTACGTACGTTACTTATATCAAATCACATCAATCACACAATGTAAACACTTTTATACGCTAACCGTTACTGCATGTTATACGTGTTACTTGATGAATGCTTGTATGTTATGTTTACACAGTGATTGTTGCCTGACACCTTAGCAACGATAGTACTATAGTTTGGACTCAGCACCTGTCGTGGACAGGGATTGTTAAGGGCTTTACTTCACATGTCCCAGTGGGGATATGTGTTATGCATTCTACAACTCGCAGTCACGTCTGTGCATATTTCATTGTCGATAACCTACTTGCTTCACATTATACATGTTACATGCTGGTTATGCGTAAACCCACTTTCGCTATTTATTATACTACTAAACTTGTATGGTCACCTTTACACTATGTGTATTGACTTTTATTTTAACGTATGTGGTAGGTGTTTAGGATGCTAGGATCGTTGTGCTTTGGTGAATCAAGCTAGGGGTCTAGTTATGTCACGCTAAATTTGAGTTGTCGAAACAGTGTTTGTTTTTGAGACAATTATTTGTAATAACTGTTTTACTTAGATATGTTGTGGTATGGAACATGACGTTTAAATATTTGGTAATCAATAGTTGTTAAGGATACTCATGGACAATCTGTTTCGCTCAGTGCCATTCCCCGATGTTTCCGCCATCGGTTGGGGTGTGATAGAATGAGAGGAGGTGAAGAGTTGAAATGAAGACTCTAGGCGCTATTTATAGGTGATAGTGACAGGTCTATACATTCGGATGGTTAGGTCCGTATGGCTATGTCCGGATGGGTTATGTCCGGATGGGTTATGTCCGGATGGCTCCATCTGGATGGGTGAGTTCCATCCAGGCGGATGGCCCATTCGGACTGTGGGTTGTGTTTTGTTAGATTTTCCAAATTTGATTCGTTTGAGAGTGAGGTTAAGTGTTGTGTATTATTGTGAGTAGCCAAATCATATAACATTATTAACACCTAGGTGTTCAAATAGCATAAATAACATAAGTAATTCCATGTTTCAAGTTCACGTTGAGTTAGTTTCCCAGCACTAAGTATCAAGGCATAACAAACCCTTGAAAGTTTCAGGCATTAATTCGGCTTAAAATAGTTTGTAAGTCTAATTCCGCTTGAAAGTTGATATAATTTCGTTCGAGCAATTACTGTAATTCCGCTTCAAAGGGTAATCTCGTGTGAAAGGTCATTGGTATTCCATTTGAAATAGCCTTATTCCACATCAGAGAGTAATTCCGTTTGAAAATTTTCACACGAAATTAGTAATTTCGCTTCAAGTTGCTATTCCGTTTGAAAGAGTGATATTTCACACGAAATTAGGTAATTCCGTGTGAAAGAGGTATTTCGTTTGAGCAGGTTATTCAGTGTAAAGCTGGTATTTCATTTGAACTGGTAATTCCGTGTGAAAGACTTGATTTCGCTTGAGAGTGTCAGAGTTTTGTGAAACTTGTTACCGAAACATGGAAGAGGAATTTTATAACGCATTTGCTACCACTCCAACTACTCCAGCATCTGTTACTCAGAACTTGACCATGGAAAATGAAACGGGCACTATGCAAAAACCACCAAAGCTCATGAACATTGAAGAGTATAAAGGATGGGAAGAACGATTTGAGAATTGGGTGCAAGCAAATTATTTGGATGCTTGGGAATGTGTTGAAACAAAGTATGTTAGACCTTTGAATGATGAGGAAGAGGAGATTTCTATTAAAGATCTAAGTGTTGATGATAAAAAGAAATACAAAAATGAAAAGATGATGATTAGTCTATTGCATCAAGCAGTTAAAGAAGATATCCTGGTTTTACTACAACATACTGGAAGTGCATATTCAATTTGGAGAGCATTAAAATCAAAGTTTGTTGGAAGTAAAGAAATGATAAAAAAAGTCACTTTTGAAGAAAGAATTTGATCTATTTCGTGGTTTGAGAACTGAGAGCACCAAGCAGATTATTGAAATATACTGCAATCTGTTAGTCCAAATGAAGAGAGTGAGCATCAATAAAGATAATGAAGAGTTGGTAGAAAAGTTGGTTGATGCATTGCCACATGAAACTTGGGGCACGTATTTGATGATGTTGAGAAATAAGAAAGATTTTAGCAATTTGACACTGAACAAGTTCATTGAAAAACTTGAAGCTCAAGAAATGGAACAGAGAAAGATCTCAAGAATGAAAGAATTTGATGGTGAACAAGATATCGGTCTTTATTACAAAGGAGGTATCAGTGACAAGACCAACATGTCACCAAAAGTTGAAACTGCATTCAATGCTAAAAGCTCATCTGGAGGAACATCTAAAGGATCAAACAGCAACACGAGTTTTTCTTCATATCCATCATTTGATCCAAACTTTTCAACAACCAAGAATGGAAAGAAACTTCAATGCAACATTGTGTTGAATCTTGAGAATGATGAAAATTTTTCGGAAGAAGTTGCAAAAAGTCATATGTCTTTGTTGGGAACTGTGCTGGAATCATATGGAAGTCTTGTAGCAGGAAAGATCGGGAATCCAATGTTGACAAAAGAGGATTACGATCAGATTGATGCTGAGGAGATGGAATTGATGGATATAAAATGGTGTTTGGCGAGTGTTTTGAGAAGAGCTGAAAAGTTTAAACAAATTACGGGAAGAGATGATTTCCGTGATGCAAATGTTTCTACTTTAGGATTTGATAAATCTAAAGTTACTTGTTTTCGTTGCAGGGAAAAAGGACACTTCAAGAGAGAGTGCACAAACCGCGAAGCAAGTGGAGCTCAAAATCCTTTCAACAACAATGACTATTATCGGAAAGCAATTTATCATCAAGTTGCTCAACAACAACAAGAGCCACAAACTGCACATGCCAGGAAGACAATTGAAGAGTCATCAAAGAGAGCATGTATGGTGAATCAAGAAGATAAGAAATCATCGAAAGATTTCAATTGGGACAAATATGTCACAACAGATACTAAAGCATGTCTGATAAATCAAGATGATGAAAAATTACCAGAAGGGTTTAGCTGGGAAAATTTCAGTTGGGATGATTATGATCCAAACAAAACTTCAAATCACAAAGCTTTTGTTGCTCGTGTTGCTGAAGACAGTGATAATGATGATGATTATTATGCAAGGAGATTGGAAAAGGACTTAAGAATGATAGAAGAGATTGACAGTGATGATGAAAAAGCTAAAAAGAAAAAGGAAAAAGTTAAAAAACCCATCAGTAGTGATGATGAAGAAGTTCCTGTGATAAGAAAGAAATTAAAAGACATTCCAGTTTTCAAAGTTGATGCAGAAGCTAATGCACATAAGATTCCGGTGAAATGTGAGAATTGTGAAGCAGTGAAGAAACAGAACAGTAAATTGATTCATAACATGAACAGATTGAAGGAATCTTATGATGTTCTGAATAAAGCAATGAATCAGTATAATCAATCAAGCAGCGAACAAGCAACGGCAATGAAAACACCACAAGGAGCTTTTATGACAAAACAGAAAAGTGTTAACAGTTACATTGAGAAGTGTGCTGTTCTGGAACAAAAACTAGAAACTCAGCGAATTGAAACAGAAAGAGTAAACCGTTTGTTAAAAAGTTACTCATGTACTTCTTATGTCATTGACAGGATTTATCCAACAGTGGAAGGCATGAAGGCATTTGAAGAGGAAGAATCTGAAGGAAAAATTTCTGAAAAGAAAAAGGATACTGAAGTGAATGACTCTGGTAAGAAACAAGGTTTTGGTTACAACCAGTGTCCACCCCCGCTTGAAAATGGATATTCTCCTAGAAATCCAAATTCAGAAAGAGTCAAAAAGGCAACCAATTTACAGTGGGAATTAATAAAGAAAGTGGTCGATCAGGTGTTGGATAACTATGAAACCAAGGAGTCAAAGTTGGAGTAAAACTCAGAGTCAAAATCTGATCAGTCAAAGTCAACAGTCAAAAAGGAGAAACGGGTTTATAATAAAGAATTTATGCTATCAAAATTTAATTTGAATGACGAAACATTTAAAGTAGTCTATACTTTGAATGATTCTGACAAATTATATTCTGATGATGAATTTCCATTAAGAGGTGTTAAAACTGAAATGATAAAAAAAGGTTTTCAAATTAACAGAAATTAATATTTCTGAAATAAAAGATGTAAATCTTTCTGAAAAACCTAAATCTTACACCTCAAGAGTTCAACAAAGAGAAAACAAGAAAAAGGGTTACAGTTCTGGTTCAGGTTATCGAAAGAAACCAAACCATAACGGTAATTTCAAAAGAAAAGGATTAGGTTTTATTCCACCAAAAAATCATAAAAATGAAAAAACTTATAAACCAAAAACTGTGTTTGTTTCAGGAATATCAACTGAAGAAGAAAAAGAGAAGTTGTTCAGGAATCAATCCAACAAAGAATTCCTTGGAAAGAAGCAAGAGGAAATGGAGAAAGATGTTGCTCAGAAAAAGGAAACTGGAACTTGTTTTCGATGCAAAACAATTGGTCATATTGCCAGGAACTGTCCAAAGGCAATACAAACAAAATAGGGAGTTTATGATAAACTAAAAGAAAAGATGATTGAGAATGAATCACCAACCAAACAATTCAAAGTTTTCAAAAATTCGAAGTTTGAGGTTGGTGAATGTTCAAAAAGGTTTTACAAAAGAAAAGCAAATCTTGACAACCAAAAGTGGGTTGTTAAGAAGTCTAATGATAGTTCTAGCAATGATTCTGATTCGTCAAAATCAGAGGAGCTATCTTCTGGCGATGAATCTGATTCCACAAAGTCAGACGAGCCACAGGTTGAATTAAAAGATGAAAAGTCAGTTCCGCCAATGGATGATGAAAATTTTCCACCATTGAGGGCTGAGAATTTTAAACAAAAAGTTGGTAAAATCGAGATTTCAAATCAATTTTTCTCTAAAAAGAAAGAATTTGATATTGAAAAGGCCTTTAATCCCAAAGTGAAACATATTTTTGGAAAAATGGTTGACAGGAAGGTTAAAGGGGTGAAGGAGTTTTATGAGAAGAAAACAAAGAAACCAGGTAAAAATGGGTCGTCCCAGGTTTGTGACTGGGATGAAACCTATTATGATGAATGAAAAATCAGGACTTGCCGGAGCTCCCAGGTTGGTAAGAGTGGAGCAGGAATCGGATTCTTTGTTGAGAAATTCACGAAAGTGATTTCGTCTTACAAGTGGTAAATCAGGGACATTAAGTTGTACTTGATTTTCTACGAGTGGTATTTGTTGGTTGTACTTAAAATTGTTAAATATTTCAAGTGGTTAAAGAAAAACAAGGTGATGAATTGATCCCCTAACCTACAAGAGGTTTTTGTAAAATCAACAAAACTAATTTTTCGCAAAAACCATTTTTGAGTAATACAAACTTAAGTGTTTTGAAATCATAATGGGAAAATAGTTTGTTGTCAGGGGGAGTTCTGATTGTTTATGCCAAGTGGATGGCGAATTGAAGTGATTTGATACCAGTTGTCAGTTTACTTGTACAGTTTGTTTTCAAATTTCCTTTAAATGATTTTGAATTTTAGGGGGTGTAAGAATTTTCAGAAAATCCAAAAACATTTGAAAATTTGAAAAAGCACAAAACTCATTTTTTATTTGAAAATTTTGAAAAACAACAAAAACATGATAAAATCAAAAAGAGTTTTGTTGTAAAAAGAGGAAATGATAGTACATCAGTGGACTATCACAACATGCTAAAGAATTGGAAAGTAAAATGTGATAAACGGTCTCACTGATGATGTGCCAGTAGGTTTTTACACATTTAGTAGATTGTGACGAGATATAAACCTAAATTTCAAACTTACTTAATCGTGGGAAACATCTCTCGGATATATGGGTAACCCTCGAAATCTTGTTTGAAAGGTCCCTCTTTCTGAGATACTAGGTCTTTATGCTTATTGATATCAGGGGTATTATCCCGGGACTTCTGATTTTGCGGAAGCAATGGCCTAGTCCCCGGAGAATACTTTACGCTTGCTTGAAATATAGCCCACCCTCAGCATAAAAAATGATGAAACATTGAAAAATGCTAATCATGTGCTGTTGAAGAAAATATTCTCTAAAGGGAACCCACCAAAAGTCGAAGCCGTCATCTCTCTGCTGAACGGAAGTTCTGACCTGAGCTCTCACGGCCCTCGCAATTTAACCCTTTACAGATATCATCTAGGTATACTCACCTGTAAGACTGAATATTGGGATCTGGATACGGGAGTATATTCTAAGGTGGGACACGCGAATAAGTTTAAGTCTCTTAAAACATTAATCTCGTATCTCGAAACAGTTGAACTTTGTGTGAAAATTTAAAGTGGATCAGTATACTGATAATCTAAGTGAATCGTTTAGAACTTAAAATGTTTAAAGCTTAACGGTGTTGATGATTTGTCTCAAAAACTGATATGATCCTCTTACACAAACTCATAAAATATTGTTTGTAAATATTTCGTTATTGCATTTTGTTTAAAAGTAAAATTCCAAAAAGATTTTCGGAGTGTTTTAGCATAAATTTTTGAAAATACAAAAAGATTTTCGACAACTGATGTTGAAGAGCTGATTTTCAAAATTCCAAGTGCTAAACATGATGAAAACTGGGTTGGAAGAGTGTGGTTGAAAAGAAAAATGATATTTCTTCAAATGGTTCATCAGAGATTAACATTGTAAAATCATTTTTTGAAAATCTGATTCACAAGTGGTCATCAGAAACGTTTTAAATGTTAAATCATTTTTGAGATTAATATTAGCAAATGGTAAATTTCTAAATTTGTCAAATGTTAAAATTGTGAAATTTATTGTGAGGTAGAGTCTGTGTAGGAAGGCCAGGTTACGTTCCTGGAACTGCTGATGCTGATGAACTTAAGGAATTAAGAGATCTGATCAAGAGAATTAGAAGACTCAAGAGCCAGATTGTGATTCTGGAATTGAAGATTAGATCAACATCCGAGGGGGAGATAAGTTGATAAAGAAAAGAGAGAGATGGAGAATACTTACATTGTTAGATACTTCGGAAGAGAGGTCGAGAAGACTGATAAAGACTGAAGATGTGAAGACTCGACACTGAAGACTTCGTCAACATCCGAGGGGGAGTCTGTTGGTGCATTCGTCTGTCGACTTCGTCTTGTATCGAGTCTTGTTTGTATATAGATAGATCAGGGCACGTTATACGAGAAAAATGTCAAATATAGGGTGAGAGGCAATTTCAAACGGAATTAGAAGTTGTAATTTTGTTTGAAATCACCCATGTCACGTTCAAACGAAATTAGTAATTCCGTTTGAAAGTGATTTCGCTTGAGGCAGTTTCAAGCGGAATTACCTCACCTATATATATGTGTCTCCTGATTTCGTTTGAAGGAGTTCTAAGATTCCGATTTGAGAGCCGAAGTGCTGCCGAAGTGTCTACTCGCTGTAAATCTTTGTCACAATCAAAAGATAGTTTAAAGTGTATATCTTGCTGAATTGAACTTGATACGTCTGTTTCCGCCTTTCGTATTGAGAAAAAATCTTCTGATCGACTCGTTTGGGTCACAAAACGATCCTACAGATAGTATCAAAACGCAGGGTGTTACACATATCTTCACAACCTTTGTGACAGGCCTTTGTGGCATATCTTTCATGTCCTTTGTGACCAGGCCTCTTGTGCCATATCTTAATGTCCTTCGTGACAAGGCCTTAGTACCATACCATTTAATGTCCTTCGTGACTTTGTGCCATATCTTTCACAATCGTTGTGACAGGCCCTTGTGCCATATCTTTCATGTCCTTGTGACAGGCCGATGTGCCACATTTTAATGTCCATCGTGACAAGCCTATGTGCTACATCTATATGTCTTTCGTGACATGCCAATGTACCGTATCCTAAATGTCATTCGTGATATGCCAATGTGCCATAATTAAATGTCTTTTATGACAAGCCAATGAGCTATATAACTAAGCCCATTACCAACTACAGGAGGTAAGGCTAGTGAATCTGATATATTTAAGATCTGTAAGATCTAATGCAAATAAATTGATTCGCTATTTAGTTCTTGAAGTATTACTGATGGCTATATTATTTCAGTTAAACTTATGACAATCCTGAGTATTGACAAAGCAAGTAAGAAAAACGGTGGTGACGATTTAGAGCGTCAAAACCGTGGTGGCGAAGAGAATCGTCTTCGATCCATAGTTGCCGATGAAGTCGGTAAAGCCCTGGCTGGATTTATGGCTACATTTAAAGGGCCAGAGCCATCAGTACAGAAAGAGAACTCCGTTTCTAAACCCCGTTCTAATACTCATAAGATTAAAAAGACTCATTTCTCTTCAACTAAGAGTGAGCAGAGTATTAAGAGTATCAAGAAGGCTGAGTCATATGAATCTAAGAAGGGGTGTACATATAAATACTTTGTTTCTTGTAAACCCCGTGACTTTACGGGAGAGATTGGAGCAATTAATGCTCTAAAGTGGCTGGTTGAAATGGAAACCGTTGTTGATATAAGCGATTGTGCCGCCAAGGACACTATTAAATACGTGTCCCAATCCTTCAAGGAGGATGCTTTGACTAGGTGGAAGGCACTGATCCAATCCACTGGCAAGGTTACAATGTATAACCAGAGTTGGTGTAAGTTCGTGGAACTGATCCGTGAGACTTACTGCCCACCTCACGAGGTGGAGAATGTTAAATCTGACTTTCTAAGGCTGACCATGAAAGGGCTCGAGTGTTAAGCCTATGTATCTGAATACAACTCTTTGTCAAGACTCGTGCCATATTTAATTACCCCCGAGTCTAAGCGCATCGCGTGGTTTCATGGAGGGCACGCTCCCGAAATCAAGGGGATGGTTAAATCCTCCAAACCTGCGACTTATGGATCCGCTGTGGATCTGGCTCTTTCTCTCACTGAAGATGAAATAAGAGCAAGAGCGATTAAGGCCGAGGAGGATCACAAGCAAAAGCGTGATGATACCCCAAGTAAAGATTACAAAAAGGGTAAGACTGGTTCGAATTATAACCAGTTCAAGCCAAATGAGGCAAAACCCAAATGTAAAACCTGCGGGAAGCAACATTTCGGAAAATGTCTCCGTGAGCAGACCAAGGGTTGTGGCATCTGTAAGGAAATGGATCATAAGTCTCATGAATGCAAAAATTTGAAAGACACCACCTGCTATGGATGTGGCGAGAAAGGGCAGATAAAGACTCGCTGCCCAAAGAGAGCGACTGAAAGGAAGAACAAGGCCACTGATGGAAAGAAATGCAATGCTTGAGCTTTCCAATCTGCTACAGCAGAAGCAGTTCAAAACGTATCATTACGAATATGTTTCCCGTAAATGATTTATTTACTAGAAACTTGTTTTAAACTCTGGAGCTAGTTAGAGCTTCATCGGTTGTAAATTTAACAAAATTTTAATTCTGCCCATTCAAGGCTTAAATATTAATTATAAAATCTTGTGACCAATCTAAATGGTTTCACATATAATATATCCTTCTCAAAGCAATTTGTCTTTGATAATCTTGTATCCATAAATCTTACGGGATTCGATATGGTTTTAGACATGGATTGGCTAGTTAAAACCAAATCCACAATGTCTACAGTATGAAACTTATCGAAATTAAATCCCCATCTGGTAATATACTCACCATTCGTGGAAGAAAAAAACATTATGGAATGCCCGAAGAAGTTTTTATGCTTAAGCTATCCAAGTGATTGAAGGGAGGATGTATCATCCACATGACACAAGTAAATTCTGATGAATTAAAGTTGAAAGCTGAAGACCTTTGTGTGGTTGGACATGAGAAGTCCATAGTCACCTAGGAAGTTTAATGCATAGAATGTTCGCAAGTGAGTCGAACATCGTAGACCATTTATGGTCTCCATAATGAACGGGAAAATCCGCATAGAAATGGGAAATGGTAACAACGGATCTAATCTCCCAGTTACCTAAAATAAGTCGCGGTAATGACGCGATGTAAATCATAGTCGACAAACATACTAAGTCGACGCTTCTTGTCAAACAAGGAAAATATATAATTCCGATAAGTTAAGCTATATAACGACAACATTGAGTCTCCTTATGGAGTACCGTTGTCTAAAGTATCGAATTATGATACTAAATATATTCTTATCTCTGGAAAATTCCAACAAAATGCTCAGCTGATAAGAACTTGTCATGTTTTGCCATGACATTTAAACGTGAGCCTAAGGTTATTAAAAAAAACCTTGTCCATTAAGGACCATAAAATTTAAAAGTTCCAAGTTTCCCTCGTAAATGTGAAATGGGATTCCCATTGTGGCCAAGGATACTCTTAAGAGGGTGAAACCTACTATGATATGGAACTGACCGTATTACTCCGAACAAATCTCGAGGTCAAGATTTCTTTTAAGGGGGTGAGGATGTACGACCTCGTAAAATCGTGTCCAATATTGTGTTGACACGTGTCCCTAATCCTAATTATGTCAAACGTTGACTAGGAGGGACGATTATTGGCAAACAATGAAAACTTTGAATATGCAAGGACTAAAAGTGTCAACATGCTTAAGCTAAGCCTCTGAGTGACCTTATACAGTGTTCGTATTCTTTTAATAAGCCACTTGTTGGATAAACGAAACCGTTTGCAAAATAATTCAAAAGTTTGTGCATCAAAGGGTTAAAAGCGTCAACATGTTAACTCTTACGTCTGAGTGACCTTTTAACAAACCGAGAGCTTAATGACGTTTACTCATACTCTTGGGAATGCCTATATTGTCCGTTCAAGGCTTTCATGCCACTAAACGATAATACGCACAAGTTTGTGCGTTAAAAGGACTAAAAGCGTCAACGTGTAAATCTACACCTTTGAGTGACCTTTTAAATGAACCGGGAACTCCGTGATGCTTGGTCAAACTCCCGAGTGTGCGTAAGATTGGCCACTAACACTTTCATACCTTATAATGGCAATATAAATGAAACTAGGAAATAATGTGCAAAATATGTCAAGTTTGAAAGTATAAAAGTGACTAAAAGTGTGAGGGACCAATATTGCCAAACCGCCAAAGAAATGAAGCTGGGCCGGACATCATTCGTGGGCCGAGACCCGCAGGCCAACCATCTTCGTGGGCCGCCAGGCCTGCTAACAGCATCAGCTTTTTTTATTATTTATTTTATTTGTTGATTCCTTGGTCACCACTTATACGTATAGACCATTAATCAAAACCATGGATTGTTAATTGTTTTGGGAAACCTGAAAACACTTGTAATGATCCTAATGAGTCCTCCAAACACTTGGCAAGATCTTGTTCAATCTTAAAATCTATAAATAGGTGATGAATTATTTCATTCTATCTTGCACCATTTCCATTCTTTCTTCCTACAACTCTTCTTTGGAGGACCCAGAGCAATTGTGGACTTCCTTTGAGTTTTCTTCAGTCACTTGGACCACTTGTTGTTCCTTTCGTGACTAGTTCGTTTATTTGGCTTCTAAAGCCGAAAAGTCAAGCGTTTACGATAAAGGTTTTGACTTTTAGTTAGACCTTAAATGGTCAAGCCATTGTTCACAACGAACATGGCTACGTGATCGTAATTAGGTAGGTGTTAATCTCTCAAAATGGCACCTCCTAAGAATCATGTTTGCTTGGTCAATTGACAAGTCAACATAATATTTAAAAAAAAAAGTCAACGGGTCAGTTTTTGAAATAATTGCGATATGAGTTTAGAAGTGTTCTAAAATACGTTTTATCATTTAAACAACTTAGTAATAAAGATTAGAACATGTGTAAACATGTTCGGCTCGCCAATTCCAGTTTTAGGGTCGGTTCGCAACCGAAAGTCGCGAAGTTTGACTTCTGCGTTGACTTTCAATTATGAACCGAACTAGATTAGTTTGCTACTGATTGTAGGTTCCGTTATGATCGTAATATAATGTGGCTTAACCCTAAAAGGTTATATTATACGATCATACTAGAAATCTGAGTTTTTGCGCTTGTTCCGTTAATATGCCGTACTTTGACTATTATGCCCTTTTTAGCAAAATAAGGTTTTAGACACCATTAAGCTTGCAAATGATTTAGGTACTGATATGTTAACATGTTTAACATATTTTGATGTTTATAATCTGGTCATAAACTGAGTTTACGCATATAATCGTAAACTATTCTTTTAAAAAGACTAAAATGCCCTTTCACATCTAAAATGAGTTTTGAACATAATTTCTTGGAAAAACTCATTATGTACTGATGTGAAATCATATTTAGGATTTATTGGGATTTTAAGTCAGATTATATACTGAGTTTAACTTCAAGTTCTTGTACAACGCTCTCGTAAATGACGATAATGCTCTTACGGCACTTAAAATGGGTTTTAAGCATAATATTCATACCAAACCTTTTTGCTTACTTATATGTTACGACAAATAAAATATTTTAACTATTCAAAGCTGGTCATAACATCAGATTTCATAAACCATCACATAAATCGTCATTTAACGACTTTAACACCGTATAGGCGCATAGTGTGGTTTTAAACCATATTTATGAATTAAGACTTGTTAC
Source organism: Helianthus tuberosus (assembly GCA_030545235.1). Taxonomy (NCBI): domain Eukaryota; kingdom Viridiplantae; phylum Streptophyta; class Magnoliopsida; order Asterales; family Asteraceae; genus Helianthus; species Helianthus tuberosus. The sequence continues at coordinate 33,514,861 of CM060354.1, read as the reverse complement.
CTACTGATTTTATAAATCATTTTAAATATTTTTACAGTAGGTATAATTCATAAACTCAGAATCCCAAATAAATTCTCAAACTATGTGTGAAATGACCAAAATGCCCCTACGGTGCTTAGTTTGGTCTTAAAGCATAAACCACATGTTTGTTATCCTACTGATATGATATCATATTTTAACCATTTTTACAGAATGTTTATGACCATGACATCAGTTTACTTGCAATCTCCTTTTATAAGTGGTAAAATTACCAAAACGCCCTTATGAGGCATAGTTTGATTTTAAAACCTTAACGAGCATACACGTTGATATCCTACTGATATTATAACTTGTTTAAAGTGTATTGGCATAGGGAACTTTTTCATGACTTATCCGGTTACCCGATATCATTTTTACGCGTACGGTTAGACTTACGTAACTAGTTTACATAAGTTTACTGAAACGGATTTAACCTTATCGTTTTGATCTTAAAATCCAGAATGTACATAGTTTACCCATATTATACAAGTCCAAGTACTTGTTGGGTTTAAACTACATTCTATTCGGTATACACTTAATCTAACGAACCTATTCTTAAGTATCGGGTCATATCTAAAGGGATTACCTTTGGCCCATATACCTTCTAACAGATAATAAATCTGTTCATTCCAGACTATAGTACCCCCCAGATAAGCGGACTTTGGTTAATAATACTTAGACGTGCGGCTTTTTGCCAATATAGTCTTATTGATTGGAAGCTAGCATAAAGGTAAATACTCTTGACTTATTTTAGTCTAAACGTGGGATGAAGATTATGCCTCTTGGAGCTGGTATTACATAAGTAAGTCGCCTATGATTGCACAAAAATGTAAGAATACGGTTTAATCCGTTTACTTGATAATTCATATAATTGGGGGTTGATGATACCATGTCCGGACAGCCCAATGGGTTAATCAAGTTTATAAATCTGGTAACAAGAATAAATCCCAAGATATATTTAAAGGATCACCTATGGGTTTTCCATATGTATAAAACTCTTTTCGAAAAACTATTTTTCCAAAGAGTCAGTTAATTGTATTTACCAGCTTTGGCTGACGCATTTTTAAAAGATTGAACAACAGGTACCGAACCTTATTATAGGCTGGGAATACGGGTCGGCTAGAATTAAGGCTAAGGAATTTGCACTCCTGATGCTTAAGGCCTATGATGTCTAAAGCTCTGTTTATTTAGATCCTGCCTGTGGGCTTGTATCAAACGCTTGTAATACTTTTATACATTCAAGCTTTATTTTAACAATTTTAATCCAATACTTCCGCTGCTATTATTATATTGTGAAACTGTTATCCAACCGTCACGATTGTACCCATCCGGGCCCACCGAAGATCGAGGTGTGACATAAATTCAATTTTTCAAAAACTTATTTATAATTAAACCAAAGACAACAAATTACATTATCATAATTTATAATTGATCAAGTAACAAACAACTCCAAATCAGATTTATTCTCCTGCTCAACAACATCAAGATAAATAGGATCAACCATCATGTGACTCTCCACGTGCACCTTAAACCTATGTCCCCACCACCCCACCCTAGCCACTCCTTCAATATCCACCATCGCATCCAGCACGATCTCCCGCCGCCCCACATCCGCAATAAACTACACCCCATGGTGGGCCAGCTCCATGCTCTTCAGCCGCGCCGGCAGATGCAGCAAACAATAGGGTAATGATTAAAAAAACCAGCAAACTAAGATTGATTTACCTGGTTCTATCTTCAATCAGATTGCAGCCAGAGAAAGATGGGGAAGTCAATCTGATTTGACGCTAGAGAGGGTTCTCTCTTCAATCAGTTTATCGAGTTTCTTCAATAACTGTGCAAAACCATTATAGGAGAGATGATCGGAAGGTGGGTTGAAGAATTGGCGGGGTGCAGGAGATATACGCGCCAACTTGACTCTTGAGGGTAGTTATGGAATTCCTTATATTAACATGATGTTATCTGTTTCATTCTCTCCTAATCCTTCTGATTTGGAAGGAAACAAATGAGACATAAAATCCCCTCCACTCCCCTTCGCTTCTTTTCCTTTCTCCCAAAAAAAAAAAAAAAAACTCTGGAACATCAAATTCTTTCAAATCCTTTCCCTTCCCTTCCTTTCTTTCTATAATTAAGACTCTGGAACACAGCGTTGGTGATAATAAGTTTAAAGGGGTAAGTGAGAATTTGGGGTTGGAGATGATTGGTTTTGGTTCTTTGGAGGGGATGATAGTGCCGACTATAGAGGTCAAAATTGTAAATTTGTATTTTCTTCAATAGTAGTTTCAAAAGCTATCGTATGATGTGCATCGTTTGAATTCCGGTATCAATTTGGTACTTATTTTTAACAGTTTTTAAGATTGGTACTTTCGCTACAACATTTTACCAACTGTTTACCTTCGAATATCATACCTGTATCAAACACTTTTAGTATCGGCACTCATACCCATTTTTTGGCAATTTTTGAGATCGAAATTTTCGTACCGGTACAGCACTGAGAACATTTCTACTTTGTGTTGTAGTGAATTTGGAAAAAAGAGTGCCATGTTCGCAGCTAAGAATATACGCTATGAAAAGGTGAATTGTCAAATGCTGGGTTTTAAAAAGTGTGCCTAGGCGCGTGGAGCATCAAGGCACAAGCCTGGGCGCACTTTTTACAAGAAGCCCCAAAAAATCGCATTTTTGGGGGGTGTTTTCAGGCCTAAGGCTCATGTACATAGACTGGTTTTATGTTGTTTTAAGCATCAAACTGTTGTATAATAGGTTTTTTGGCTCGTACTTATAGGTAAAATCATATAAAAGCCTTATTTATAGCTATATTTTAGATAAGGGATGCTAAAAACCTATGAAATATATATAAAGTTATATAATCACTTTGCGCCTCGAGTACGAAAAGCCCACCACTTTTGCGCTTTACGCTTCACGCCTTGGTTTTAGACTTTGTCGCTTTTGTGCGCCTCTCGCTTTTTAAAACCATGGTCAAATCTGATGATATGTTAATGTGACTCTTTATGATTGGTTATGTGCTATAGTTTTAAAAAATAAATGAACTCCTTATTCAATTACATAATGTTTTGTTTGTTTTTTGTTATTCATTTTAGCTCTTCTACCCACAAAATATATAATAGTGAGTCTCTATATATAGAGAACTATTTTTTACTTTCTGTCAAATTTTAGAGAAGTGGTATGGGGATAGAAAAGGAGATCATGATGTGGAGTGAAAGAAAAGAGGATTTTCTTTATATTTTCCTAAAGTTTTAGAGAGAGGAATAAAGACCGGAAATCTAGTAGGAATGCTCTTAGAGCATTCACATCCCCTCCACTATCTTCTATCCTATAATTTAACAAAAAAAATATATAATTTTTTCAAATTTATCTCTTATTTAAAAAGAGAACTAATAATCACACATGATAAAATCTTATTCTTACATGATGTATACGAGCCGTATAAAGTTATACGACCCGTATAGAATAAAATGAACCGACAAAGGCTATGCCGGTTTATTTGAGGCCGCTCGAGAGCGGGCCCACAGGGAGATTACTTTAGAGTTTTTATGTACTTTTGCTTCTACGGAAACCCGGGGTGGGGGTTTACAGCATTTTTTGAAGACCCCCGCGGTTTCTTTTACTTTTTGCGGGGTGAGTCATCGCATGACGCTCTCCGAGTTTGTTGTTGCCTTGGGTCTGTACTCATAGGAGGACTCAGTATCCCAGGCATTTTTGGATACGCCGACCACCACGTCCACTAACGTGTTGTAGCACTGGTGGCGCACTATTGGGACCGGGGACTTCGCGATCCCCGAAGGCGCTGGTGTCGCATGTTTACGACCCGTTACACCGATACCTACATCGGTGTATCACCGTGACGATCGGCACCCAGAGTGACCTGTTCTACTTGCATGACTTACTTACAGGTGGGGGGGGGGGGGCTTGGCGTAAAAGTTGGCCACATACTTCACCGAGTACGCTTTTAAGTGTACGTCTAGCCACATTAACTGTGGCGGCTTCGTCACCCGTCTGGCGAAGCACTGGCCATGCCTCTTGTCCCCCCAGGTGGCCCTGGGTATGACCATCACACACCAGGTTGATCTGGTAGGGAGGGCCACAACATACGCGATGGGGATTGCTTACGAGGTCTGACCGGACAAGGTCCAGGTGATTTGGTCGTATGATGAGGGTCGTACCGTGTGGTACCCAGGGCAGCCACTACCGAGGGAGGTGGGCTAGGGGGCGGGGGAGGCGAGGGTGATGGCGACGGTGAGTGTCACACCCCAACCGATGACGGAAACATCGGAGTGAGACGAAATAGATTGCAAAAGACTTCATAACACTTTTTGTGACAATATTTAAATCAACCATTTTCATTTCATAACTTTAAATTGTCAACATTACATAATAATTCAAATAACAATAAGTTCAATGAAAATACATAACAACATGAACAAAATTGATACAACATATTAAAACTAAGACGTCTAAATGTGTATCTAGGCATCATTGCTACTTCATTTCATAGTATCGTCATCCTCAACCTGTAACATGTTTAAAATAAAGTTCAATGTAAAAGCAAAGGCGAGTACACAAGGTTTGAATAAATATATCATTAGTATAAAAACATTTTCTCGAATCCACATGGAAATTTGTAAACAAGGTAACTAGCATGCATCACAATATGTCAAACCCAAGAGTCCACTAGTATTTAGCATCCCTCGCCACAAACGTAATGAAACGGTTTTAGAATAAAGACTTAACAAGACCCCGACGGGTGGTGTGCTACTCCTATAACGCTATATATGTTAAGTTGAGGGCTTAGCAAAGTTAATGACATAAAGTATGTATAATCTAGCATGAACCTAAGTAAACAAGTAGCATGTATAACGGATTGAGATTATAAAGTATGTTTTAAGTGTGTGAATGTGAAGTTTGTATAATAACATGTTACCACCCAAAGTGTTTTTAAAGGTAAAAGGGTTGAGTGTACTCACGGTTTTGCAAGCTTCCACTCGATAAATCCGCTATAGAATTGTTGTTATGGGAGGTTGGAACACCAAGTCCTTCTACATGAAGAAACAAGGCGTATGAGTATTGGAGTATAACGGTGGAGTGAAGGTTCGGAATTTAAAAACGTATGAACATAAACATAAGAAAGTAATCATCTTTAACTCATAATACTTGTTTGACACTATGAAACCCCAAGGGTTAGAATGTTTTCATGGGTAGAATACCCATTAGAATCATAACAAGTTATTAGGTCTTATATGATGTAATCTAGTACTTTGACGAATGAACACAAATTCATCATCAAAGGTTCGAATCTTTGGATAGTATATGTAAGTATTATATAGGTTATGTAATATATCAATAAGTCCAATAGTTCAAGCATGAGGTAGGAGGATAAATCCTCCATTTAGGAACCTCTTTTTTTGTCATAGAAGTCATGTAGGAGGTAGGAAGAACAAGTCTTCCATTTAGGTACCCCTAGGTGTTCACCACTACACTTGATGTTATGAACATTCAAGGAGGGTCATGAACATACAATAAGAAGGAAATAATAACAACTAATCTAATAAATCATCAAGTAATGTGTGGATTCTTTGTAGAATAGCCCAAGCTTGTCCTTTAATCACACAACATCAAGCTTCAAGCTTGAACACTACTTGTGGGTAAAAACCCTAAACAAAACAGAAAGTTTGTGAGGTTTACACCTCTGATTTTACATGTCTCAACCTTGTTTTTAAGCCCAACTAACCATAGATGTGGTTATGAGCATAAGGACATAGGTTTGAGATGAGATAACTCAAGTTTAATTAAGTTTAACAAAGATTGAATAAAAAACAGAAAGATCAGTCAACTTTGGAGCCTTTTTGGTGACATTCCACACCTTGGTTTTTCATGGAAAACCTGTGAAAATGTTCCTAAGGTCAATCCAAGCAAGTAGGAAAAAGAATCAAAGCAAAAGGTTAAGAAATGAGTGAGATATGCTCACTTTTGTAAGATGTGATGAATCTGTTCGAACTCCTGATTTCAGCTGCGATTTTGAGAGTTTGAGAGTGAATGGAGAGTGTTTAGAAAGTGAAAAATGCTTGGAGGAGGCCTGGGTTTTATAGGGGATGAATTAGGGTTGGGTTGGTGAGCATTTAAGACAAGCAACACACACTAAACCACTCAAAACACCCAAAGAATTGACCAATACACGAGCTGAAAGGCTGTTTTCCGGATCGAACTGGCTCACGACCCGCGTATGGGTTGGGCTGGGCGATTCGATGCCCGCCAGGCTTCGGCCTGGTGAAGTTTGTGTTTTACTTTTTGACATAATTGGCCCTTCATGTTTATTAGTTAAGGTTTTTTTAGGTGTTTTGAGGATTGTTTATGATATGAAGATATATTGTAAGGATCAAACAAGTAACCTTAACATAAAATAAGTATGATGAAGTATGTTTAAGCGTATGAATCTCGTATTTAAGTATCATATGCATTCGTATGATTAGCATGTTTCACGTATTTGCAAGTTCAGCACATAGTTTCCAAAAATTATGAATATGCATCAATTGTTTCACAAAATTACACGTATGATCATGTATGAAATATGTATAACACGAATTTAAAGAAATATGAATTTTATTTATGATCCAAGTCTCGGATTTTACAACGATTACAACAAAAGAACGATTACAAGAACACAAGACTTCTAAAAATAGAAATACAAACATGACCTTCTAATTATGGAAAGTACGAAGAAGCAGGGAGTTACAGTGAGGGTGAGGACGTACAAGTTGGCCACATACTTCGCTGAGTACGTTTTTAAGCGTATGTCTAGCCACATTAACTGTGGCGGCTTCGTCACCCGCCTGGCGAAGCACTGGCCACGCCTCTTGTCCCCGCATGTGGCCCTTGGTATGATCATCACACACCAGGTTGATCCGGTAGGGAGGGCCACAGCATGCGCGATGGGGATTGCTTACGAGGTCGGACTGAACAAGGTCCAGGTGATTTGGTCGTATGCTTAGGGTCGTACCGAGTGGTACCCAAGGCAGCCACTACCGAGGGAGGCGGGCCAGGGGGCTGGGGAGGCGAGGGTGAGGGTGAGGGTGACGATGGCGAGGGAGACGGGGGAAAGGGACGCCAGGGAGAGGGAGGCGAGGGCGGGGGAGTCGGGGTACAGACTGGGGTCGACATATCACCGGTAAGTGTGCCCGATATACAGGGTGATTGACTGTATGATCGACATAGCATGAGACCGCGATGCCTCCACTGGGGGTGGAATAGAGACTGGCTCAGGTCGAGTCAGATGTAGCTGTTGTACGGGCGGACGTACACCGGATGGTCGAAACGATTATTGCTTTGCATTCTGGCGCGCACCTACCTCCAAGAGCTGGCACTGCACCACCACCATTGCCGTAGCTGCTTATTGTATTTTGGTTTTGTTGTGTTACATTTGAAACATTGTAAATATTAATATTATGTTTACATTTTATATTGTTTGTTTACTAATTGTTATCGTATTGTTTATTATATTCACATATTTTGTTTAATAAAGTGGAAAATTTTTCAACATTATTAACACGTTTAATTACAAAATCGTAACATAATCTGATATATCTAAATAATACGGCAAACGCTATCTAAATAATTACTAAAACTTATTAAACGGTTGTTCGGTTTTACAAAAAAATTAATAATATTAATTATGTACGGGTCGTATAACATTATACGACACGTATACTGGTGTTACGACACCCAAAAACCTGATCAAAACCTCACAAAAAATATATGTCAGGTCGTATAACATTATATTGCTCGTATACAATTGTATACGAATCGTATAACGTTATATGACCCATATACATGTAAAACAAATAAAACGTTTCAGCGCATTGATTTTTGTGTAACAACATTCTATATGGGTCGTATAAGGTTATACGACCCGTATATACCTAGGGATGTGAAAATAAGAAAATAGGGGTGTGAAAATAGAAGGACCCAAACCTCTCACATACCATCTACCATACCTATCTTTCTCTTCTTTTGTTATTGTTATTGTTATTGTTATTATTATTGTTATTATTATTATTATTATTAGAGTAAAATGCATGGATAGACTCTGTGGTTTTGCAAAATAACACCTATAGTCCCTAACTTTTGAAAATTACACCGGTGCTCCCTGTAGTTTGACAGTTTGTTACTCGGATAGTCCCTAGAGTGGATGACGGTTAGTTTTCTCCGTTAAGTGAATGTGAAATGACAAACTTACCCTTCATCTTCTCCACTCTATAAAAACAAAACAACCCCACCCCAACCCCACCAACTCCCCACATTTCTCTCTGTTTCCCCCCACCACATTTCTCTCTGTTTCCCCCCACCACACACACTTAACGGAGAAAACTAATCGTCATCCACTCCAGGGACTATCCGAGCAACAAACTGTCAAACCACAGGGAGTACCGGTATAATTTCCAAAATTTGGGGACTATATGTGTTATTTTGCAGAACCACAGGGACTATCCGTGCATTTTATTATTATTATTATTTTCTCTTTTTTATTTTATATATGTGTGTGGGGGTGTGTGTAAGAAAGATATGACATAGGGGTAAATAGTAGTTTTTCAAATTTGAGGTGATCTGTGATTTTAAATGAAGAAAAAAACAAAAGAGGAGTGGTTAATAGAAATTTCTAACCTAGATTGCTATTTGGATGAAAATGACAATAAATATGAAATATAAAGAACCTAGGTACAAAAGTTTCATTTTTGGATTAAAGTGAGAAAACTAACAGGGACTATTTTGACTGGAGATTTTTAAAAGATGTGTATATGAGTTCTAGGTGTATATATACGTATCGGAGACATGTATGAAAAGGTGTCATAATACATTCTCATCTTAAAAGTTTCTTTAGAATTATTTTTAATACCATGTTACGAGTCATGGCCGTGAAAGTGTCATAATACCTTCTCGACATGTCGTTTCTTTTAACCAAGTTTATTATAAGAAAGAAACTATACTATGTATACATTAGGGAATTCACAACGACTAGTCTTAGGATATTAGCAATGTTTTTATAATCGGACTGGACGTTGAACCGGTTTTCTTAACCCTTTAAAAACCAGTTCGACCACATGGTGTCATAAATATTATAAAAATTAATAGGGTAAAATTTGAAAAATATATAAAAAACCGTCCGAACCCCTTTCAAAATTGGTTTGACCACCGGTCAAATACCTTGACCTGGACCTGTCCAACCTCCGGTTCCGATGAAGGCGGAGGTCCAACTCTAGTGGACCATTTTGAACCTCGTGGCAGTTTCGTTTTTGATGATATGTGGGGTGGGAGATGAAACATATGATTGGTTTTGGTGCTTTTGTGGGGATGATATTGCTGACTAGAGGTCAAATTCGTAAATTTGTATTTTTAAAGATAAATTTGGATCACTGACAGACAAATAGGTACTGAAAATATCGGTACCGAATCACACTTTACCAATCGATTTCAGTATCAATTTGGTACTCATTTTTTATGTTTTTTGGGATTTGGTTCAGTGCGGTACAATATTTTACCCACTATTTACCTTTGAATATCATATCGTACTTGTACCGTATCGAGCACTTTCAGCATCGATACCGGTTTCCATTTCTACTTTGTGTTGTGCCGAATTTGAAATTTGAAAGAAAGAGTGTCACGTAGTCATTGGAGAGTTTCACATCCGTAGCTAATAATATATGTCGTAAAGAGGCGAAATGTCAAATGTGACAATAGATTGATGTGGCTCTTTACGATTAGGTTATGTGCCATAAAAAATAAATCAAATCTGCCCCATATCTATTCCTTTCCTATTCAATCAATGACGTAATGTTTTTGTTTATTTTTTTTTAAATTTTGTTAGCTCTTTCACACATAACCGTGGGAGTTAATCTTGATTGAAGGGGTTATATGGTAAATTAGAAAGTTAAAGGTTAAAAGACTAACGTTGTTTTTAAGATAAACTACTCAATAGAGGGATGAATGGTGAGTCTTTATATTTAGAGAACTCTTTTTTAACTTTCCATCAAACTTTAGGGAAGTGGTTTGAGGATAGGAATATAGGGACATGAAACAAAGTAGGAATTTATAGTTAAACATTGATGTATCATAGGAAATTATTATATATATATCAATCAATAACATGCCAATGCGCCAGTTACCTTTTGCTTTTAGTCATATGTACACATTAGTTTTTATTTTTATAAATTGACCACAAATTTTCTATTGGCACATGTTTACACAGGCAGCTAACAATTAGTAAGTCTCCGATTAATATTTAACATTTAAATTTGTAGTTGGTTTCGTCTGTTTTCTTTTATGCCACCAAACTTTGTTTGATGGTCATATTTGATCCCTCAATTTTTTTCCTTCTAGCGAAGAGTTTTTCCATTCCCTCAAGTTTCAAAGTTGTTACTTTTGGCACATGCTTTTTAAAAATTTGATACAATATCTCTTTGAGCCCCCCTTGAATTTCTAATACGTGTCGGTAAAAGTTCGAGTTCATCTACATTTTACGTCACATGACCCACTTGATGTTATAAAATTTCTTTCTTTACGCTTTTTCCTACTTTTGATCCATCGCTGCAACGCAGCGGGATCAATTCTAGTTTATTATTAAATTTTCAAAAGATGTTATATGAGTTTTGGTACAAAACTCTACACCTCCACCAACAAATGCAGAATTTGCAGAGAAGATAGGTCTCATACACAATCATATCTTTAACTTCAAAAGCAGTCTGCAGATGCCACTCATAACATGTACATGGAAATGATCAAAAATAGTTTGAAGCTAGGTACAATAATACACAAGCAGAATTCAAATCCATTAAAGATCATATTCTTCAAACTACAGGCACTGCTCCAATACCCAGGCATCCAGAAAATAATCCCAAAAAAGGGAGAAACATAGCATGAGAAAGCAACCTCCTCTTGCTAAAAGAACTCAAATGAAGCCCACAAAGATCCAAACCACTGATCCTTCACATCAAACATTTGTTGGCATTACAAAAATGACAACAGATGTTATACCCACAATAACTTTCACCACAATACAAACCAGAAAAAGAAAAGCAACAACTTCAACCATCAACAGCCCATCATCATCATCATTGCCATCTGAAAATCCATCAAACACTACAACCATAACCACTTCTACCCAATCATAAAACACATTGTCAACAACTTCTCCACATGATCCTTCAAAACAAACCAATGTCAAAGAATATTTGGAGCTCAAAATGAAGCAGGCTAAGAAGATGGTTCTAGAAAGAAACAAAGGGGATGATGACAAGCAACTGCAGCAAATCATATCTGAGGAATACAGAAGAGTAAATGCCTTAGAGGGTTTTGCAAGAATGATATGCAGAAATTTATCCCATGATCCAATAAACGATCCAGATCTCAGAAAGACCTTAAGGGAAGATTATCTAGATCATATCATCGGAAAGGAGCCTTATAATGCAACCAGAGATCAATTTAAAGGATGGCCAATTGAATCTTTACTCAATGAAATAGTAAGGATTGAAAAGATGAAGCTTAATCCAGATATCAAACCTACACCCTCTATCTGGAAAGCAGGCAAAAAGCCAAATGATAAAAAGGCACTGTAGTTAAGGAGGATGAAGGATGAAATGGTTGCTGCAAAGTTTGGCACCACTAGGTCAATGGCAAAATGGGATGAGCCAACAACCCTTCAAAACTACAAAATATTAGAAATTTTAAGAGAAGAAGATCCCCCAGTTCCCCAAAAAGCCAGAATATGATAAATTATACTTCCGCATAAGAACTTTAGTTGACCCTTCAGAGTTTCCATCAGCAAGAAACATCTCAGCAGCTACAAAAAGCTATTTCAAAAGACAAAAACAAATGTCAAAAGAAAATGAGAAGATTCAGCATAAAAGGGCTCACCAAAGAAGGTGTTAGCAGTCAGTTGAAATATAAAGAAGATCTGCTTGACAAAATTTTGGGAAGACTTGTTTCCCCAAACTCATCTATCATAACTCTGGTCCCAGCAAACCCTCCTAACCTCAAAATTCTAAAATGGAAGTCAGATAAGACAAGCCATGAATTGACTTTGCTCGGGGCTAGTGGGGAAGTGCAAAAGCTCTCAATGAATAGTGCCTCTGGCCTAAAAATTGAAGATCTACAAGACCTGATAAGTCTTCCACCGGAAAGGAATCTAGAAGACACTTCCACTCTAAACTTTAAATTACAATTCAAAGGTCAAATTAGAGAAAAGTTGATAAGAAATAAAAGTTGATCTAATAAACATCTGTTTTGGCATCATCTATTCTAGGGAGAGATTGTTGGACCTATAACAAAACAAATGATATTCAAAAGCCAAAATATGACCTTCTAATCAAGAAATAAACAGTTGATGAAGCATTCTCCTCCCAAAGATAGTGAATCTTGAACACTAATCAGAACATCTGTTTGAAGACATTCTGTCACACCCCGACATTTCCACGTATTACCGGTGGGCCCGGTGGGGGAGTATCGTGACGTAGTTGATATCATCATAGTCAAACAACACAACTTAAATGCACAGCGGAAGTCTTGAAATATAAAATATTATTACAAACACAAATGTCTGATAATATAAAAGTATTCCGTACAGACTAGCTTGTAATAATCCACAGGCGGATCAAAACAACAAAAGAAGTTATCAGACTAATGGCTTATGTGAAGGAGTTGCAAGGTCCTCATCTAACAAGTTCTGAGCAGCTTCCAGCCTATTACGTACTTGTACCTGTCACTTAGACTTTGGAAAATACGTCAGTTTTCACTGGTAAATACACTCAACCGACTCATTTGAAAATGTTTATGAAAATTGGTTTAGGTGCACAAGGCACGGAAATATTTTGACACTTTGATTAAAACGCACAAGGCAATATTAATCTTTTATACTTGGGACAAACTATATCTCATGTTATCAGTTTTACATAACTTGCTCTACATACGGGGCCCGGTTCTATGCCGGTTCAAGATTAACCGACACACCACTTATTCCCTTATTGGGAATCCCATATTGGGTATAATTAATTTATTAACAAGCATATTGCATCTGTCAGGTGTATGCCTACACCCCGTGCTTAGGCCGTGGCCATTGCAATTAATGAGTCAAGGATATCCAGGACACGGTCGCATTAACCCCCAATGTTTCAGTCAAGCAATACGAATTAAAACAGGTTATTTGGATTTCCCGACTTATTGGTCTTTGAATCCCATACCTGACCATGCGGTATTTATATTACCGTATCCCAAGTCCGTATAAGGTAAAATAAGTTAAGAGTATTTACCTGAGCTAGCTCCTGTCTTAAATAGCAAGAATTATAATAACTCAGCCGTATTCACTTAAGTAAGCGTAGGTACAATTTACCGGAAGGCTCTAGTCTGGAATGATGGTATAAATAACCAATTAGAATACTAACGGGTCTTAATTATATCATAGACTTAGACCGGCTAGTTTTTAAACAGAACAACGGTACGACATGCTAGATTAAGCGGAGGCCGGATTAGAATGTGATTTAGACCCAACAAGTATGAATACTTGTATAAAATGGGTAAACTAAATACATTCTGGATTTTGAAATGAAAATGATAAGGTTTGACCCGTTTCGGCTAATTTATGCAAACTAGTTACATAAACCGAACCGAATGCGCAAGAGGCGAAACGGGTAACCATATGGGTCCTATACAGGTTTCCTAAGTTAATATGCCTTAAACATGTTGTGATATCAGTAGGATACCTTCCATTATGCCCAAAACGAGTTTAATCTCAATATAAGCCCCGTAGGGGTATTTTGGTCATTTAAAAGATTATAAAAGAGATAAATTTTAATTCTGAGACTCGGGTCTGAAATAATCAGCAAAACAACTTAATTTAATAGGTTATATCAGTTGGTGATAAGTCTTATATGCCAAAATGGTTTTAAACCCATACTAGGCGTTTAATACGCGTAAAAAGTCGTTTTAAGCGATTTCCGGGTTTAACAGGAAATCTGAGTTTTCTGATCAGGTTATAAAGTTCAAAATACTTTATTTATCATATAAAATCAGTAGCAATTGGATTGGTGTCAAAATACTATGTAAAACTCATTTTATAAACAAAAAGGGTATAATCGGTGTTTACCGAATCGAGGCCATAGCCTTAGGTTATGCTCAGGTTAAAAATAATTAAAAATCTTCAAGAATCCCAAAATATTATATTACATCAGTGGGTAAAAGGTTTGGTGTCAAAAATTGGGGTTAGATAGGCCTTATGCTAATTGCGCCGTTTAATTAACAAAAAGCTTTTTAAATGCGCTATTTAGCATAACTCCTATTCTGGACCTCGAACTGATATGAAACTTTAGGGACATATTTATAAATCAGTAATAAGGATTACTGTCCTCTCATATTTCCAAAATTCTCGTTTTATGGTCAAAGGGGCATTATGGTCAACATTAAGCAATTAACGGAAACGTGTAAACGAGTCGGACAATCAACGATCCAACCACAGAGGGTTATACTATCATGTAACCTGGTCCTAAGGAAGCTCTAAGGCATTTCCAAACCCATCTAGATCGGTTCAGAACTGAAGTCAAAGCAAAAGTCAAAGTTTTGCGACTTTCGGTTCCGAACCGAGCCTAAACAGAAAATTGTCGGATCAAACAAGCATAGACTAGTTCTTATACTTATTACCAAGTTATATGAGTGATAAAATAGGTTACACGCCTTCTACATTGCTAATTTTACGTTAATTCAAAAATTAGGATCCTGTTGACTTTTTATAATAAACTTTGACCCGACAATTGATCTAGTTAGAGTGGGAATCAGAGGGTGCCCTTTTAAGGGTTTAATGCCCACATAATTACCAACTTATAACTACCTTAAGTTTGACTAAACACTGAACCATTAATGATTAATCGATAAGTCAAACCTTAATTACGACGGTTTGACTTTAAGCTATTTAACTAAGCAAAACTCAATTAAGGAAAGTTAATAATACTTACCAAGGTCCTATGAACGACTAAGGATCACAAGGAAGGGGCTTGAGCTCCAGGGGACTCCAAGAAGTGAGGATGGAATGAATGATCAAAAATTGGAAAAATGTGGGTTCTTATATAGTGATCTTGATCCATCAAGATCATGACAAACAAGGCTATACATGATCCCTGATGATTAACAAGTGTCCCTAAGGCCTAAGAATTAATTTAAGCAGCTCTTGGTGGTGATAAAGGGCATATATGTCGTTTACATGGGCTGAACAGGAAACATAATCGATTTTCTGCATCTGGGCATGGCTTACGGACCGTAAGGGTCCAGCCTTACGGTCCGTAAGGACCTGGTCAGCAATCTGAAACTTTCACTTGTTGACAGATTTAGCCCCTGCACTTCCAAATGCCATTTCCGACACATCCAAGGCCCGTTAAACCATTTTTAAGGCTCTACAATGATGCCTAAGTATGGGGAACATGAAACATGCTCAAAAATATGCCGGATGTCGGTTCGTTTGGTCGTACGGTCACGTTGTTCGGTTAATTACGACGAAACACGGACAGACGCGAAAAACGAACCAAATTACGCGATAAATGGAATTTTATCAAGCCAAACATAAAAATAAAATATTTTAGTGCTTACATAAATTTTTGGGTGTCCGGGGATATTTAGAATGTAAGATATGCGCGTAAACCTAAACTTGTGCGCTTTTTGACACTTTTAGTCCCTACATGACTTAAAAGTTTATTTTTGCTCACAAAACACCTCTAAGCCTATATCTAAGCTACGAAAAGGATAATTAGGGTATGTATAACTCATGGTCATATTCCAGAAGGTCCGATAACATACGAATCGGTATACTTTAGCAGTTTGACGCTTTAGGTCCCTCTAATGCGCAAACTTGCGTAAACCATCATTTAATAGCATTGAAGCCTCATCTAATCCATATTAGGCCTTCTTGAAAGTATTATTAAACATCATAATGCTTCAGGCTTGATAAAAGGTCATTCAGAGGTATAATTAAACATATTGACACTTTTAGTCCCTTATACATGCAAAGTTGAGCGTAACTTCACTTTTGGGCATAAAAGCCTTGGGTGGCCAATGATTGGCAATCCCGAGAGTATAATCAAATATCATGAGGCTCTCGGTTTGTTAAAAGGTCACTAAGAGGTAAGAATTTAACATGTTGACGCTTTTAACCCTTTATTGTGCAAACTTTCAATTAATTACGCACACGACTACACTTGATCAACAAGTGGCTCGTTTGTGAATATAAAACCGTAAAAGGTTATTTAGAAACTTATTTTAGGTATGATAATACTTCCAGTTCTTTCATAATTATTGTTTTTTGATTTTTCGAAAAAATTAGTCCCATATATTTAAGGTTTGACTTTACTAGGGCTTATTACACGTGTCAATACATTATTGAACGTGATTTTACGAGGTGTTACATCCTCACCCCCTTAAAAGAAATCTCGACCTCGAGATTTGCTAAAGTAAGGGAAGTACTTTCTGTCTTATATTGAACTTAATCTTCCCCAATACATTTGGGCCTCTAAGGCACCCGAGTTGACCTCTACGATAGGTCATGTATCCTCTTGGAGCTTCTTAATCTGCCGATCCGTAATAGATACGGTTTCTCATCCAATCATAAAGTTTCATTAATCTGCTTATCATTACGTGATAATGTGTTTCGACTTATTGGCGAAACTTATCCTTAAATCATCAGTGTGGGTCGCATTGCGAGCTCCACTAAGCTCCTTATATAGGTTTTAGCTTATAGGCTATTGACCTTTGTTGCATTCGATTTCCGAATGCTCCTATATATCCAGGTCTTAACTTACCCTGCGAAATTTAAAAATTAGTATACCCTTCTTAGGGCGATACCTTCGATTGAACCTTATTCCTTATTATGGACTTAAGAAGGTTGCGACTTTTCTCAATCCTTAACTTTCTGCCGTTTACTGGCAAATTTAAGGTGATTACGAATTCGAATGATCTTACTTGTTGTTTCCAATGCAACTTTCAGATCCTGGTAATTGGACTTACCAATCTATTGTTCTAATAATAGATGTTTAACATTCCATCTATACAAGGTCTCCAAAGGAGTAGCCTTGATACTTACATAATAATTGCTATAGAAAACTTATTTTATGGTGAGATGGTTATTCCACCCACTGCTTAAAACTAATCTCAAAGAATAGCTAATCCTTACAGCTAGTCGAACAAATCGACGATCCTGGGCAGCTAATGGCGATTCTTAATTGTTGCCTAAATAGGGTTGCGGTAATCAATGCATAAGCAAGATGAACCGTCTTTCTTATTTACTAAAAAAATCGGAGTTCTTAGAACTTTGAATTTTGGCTTTATGAAACCTTCTCTAAAAACTTATCGATTTGGCTCTTAGTTCTTCCTATTCCATTGGTACTGACAGATATAAGGCTTTTACAATAACTGCAGCCCTAAGCGGGATGTTTGTCCTAACGTCTTCTTGCCTCTCAGGAGGTAACATGGTAATTCTTATAAAGAAGATAATTATGACACATAGAGATGTCAGAGTTGTCCGTATTCTCAGGCTTTGGTTCATCTGTCGATGTCAGTGTCAGATAAATGACACATTCTCTTTACAAATGCAAGGATGCCCTAAGTATAGATACTTATAAGGACATTTTTAATGTTGGATATCTTCTTTGAATACCACTAGTCGACTTTAGTACAATATGACCATTGGGATATCTCAGGGGTTCCATGCATTAAACCTCCATACTGATCAGGCATGGAAGCAATCTATGGGACACACTAAGATACGCCAATCCTCATATGACACTTTTATCAAACATAGTTTGGTATTCGCAGGCGATATAAAACAATGAGAGAAAAAAATATAATATATATTGTCGTACTCTTTTTGGGGAAGAGTACTCCAGATTCTTATGAAAGGATTATCTTCGAGGATGGGAGAGATGGTCATTATAGATTCCATTGGCAAGTTATACCTTACATCTAATATCTGGGGTTCTTATGAATGTAATAAAAAAATTTCTAAGCTTATGGTTTACTAAATGTTTATTATCCCTTGTATTAACGTAAGATACTTAGCAGACATTATCAATGCTAAATGGTAAGGACGTACCTAATGCTAATATTGATATGCACTGTCTCTGGCATTCAATCGGTAGTTCAGGCGTTTCCTTTCTTATCCTTCCCAGACTTAGCTGCTCCTTCCTTGGCAGCCTCAGGGCAATTAGTACTGATGTGGCCCTTTTCGCCACAACTGAAACAATTTGCATTCTTTATGTCCCTACATTCGTGGGACTGGTGGCCAGTTCTTTTACAGATGCCACATTGCTTTATCTTTTGGCTTGATCGACACTGTCCCCAGTGTCTTCTTTTGCAGGTTTTGCATGTAGGCTTTTTGTTGGAGTCCTGTTGGTTATTGTTGAACTCGGATTTGCTCTTCTTAGGATTCTGGGAGTTATCCTCCTCCCTTTGTCTTTTCTCATTAGTTTCATTCTTGATTGACTTTTGTCTCACTATGTCTAGAGTGAGAGATAAGGATAGATCTACAGCTGATCTGAAGGTGATTGGCCTTGAAGCCTTAACATTCCCTTTTATTTCGGGTGCCAAACCACATATGAAACGCGCAATGCGTTTTGGTTCAGGGGTAATTAAATAGGGTACCAATCTAGATAGGGAGTTGAAGTCGGTAACATATTGTTGACAATTTAGGTTCTTCATTGTGAGAGTCAGAAAATCTGTCTCCACCTTTCCCACTTCGTGTTGTGGATAGTAGTTCTCTTTGATAAGGTCTACAAACTTGGACCATCCCATATTGTATAGGGGAATTTTCCCCGTGGACTGCATCATGGCCCTCCACCATGCAAGAGCCTCGCCCTTGAAAGATTGTGAAACAAATTTTACTACGTCCTTATCAGCACAATCGCTAATGTCCATAACAGTTTCCATTTCCTCAAGCCATTCCATAGCATCAATTGATCCTTTTTCGCCATTGAAATCTCTGGGTTTGCATGAGATGAAGTATTTGTAGGTGCACCCGTCTTCAGTTGAACAGGGCTTATCATAGAGTACTAACTTCTGAGGTTCGCTCTTTTCATCCGAAGAGTGAACGGAGCTCTCCTTACGAGCTGATGTATGTGTTTCCGTATGGACCTTTGAGTGAGTGTCACTCGGTTCCTTTTTGTTCTCAAGGATCTTATCCACAGCTTCACTAATTGCTGCTTCAATCAAGGCCTGAAGAGCAGTGCCATTTATATTTATATTTGCATCCTTGTTTCTAGCCGTAGTACTGCTGTGTGCTTCGTCGGAATCCTCCATTCTGGAGCTTTGGTACTAAACACAAATAATAACATATGCTTAGCCACAAACTATTATGGAATCATCGAAATGGATGATTTTTAAGCCATGGTATTATTAAACCCTAATGGCTGTTAGGTTTTTAACTTCATTATAGTATGCTACTAGAAAGTACTTCAATTATACTTAGCCTAGGTCAAAAAGGACCATCAATTGTGTTTAAGGTTTGGACCAAGTCCATTACCTTTTGACAGGGAATCACAATGTCACAATTGTCCTTGTCATGACGACAATCTTTAGATAGTTGGAAAGCTTGTCACGAAGGACATTAATAGTCATAGGCACGAAGGCCTTATCACAAAGGACATATAAGATATGGAACTTAAGGCATTAATATATAAGCCGCAATCTTATTGTATCAGAGATCTTAAGGTTCGAACATAGTTCTTCACCTTTGGACAGAGAGTCAAAGACTACAGCCGTCATCTCTTTGGAAGATAATTTATTTTGCCACAAAGGCTAGTCAATGGACATCATTCTGACTAACTGGATAATTGTGAGCTTCAGAGGAGTCAGCCGTGGTGAAGCTTTGAAGGCTACTAACCAAGTAGTAATAATTTGTTTAATTATATAGCGAATTGTCGAACTTGAAGATTAAATAGCCATGGTGTAACTCAACCATATAGACCAATAGATAGTATTAAATTTATTTGATTATGCTTGGCCTAGGTTTTTAGATAGACCATCTTTGGCGTTTAAACGGAATATAATCCTTCATATTTATTAGACAGGGGACATAAGTCACGACTGTCAATGTCGTACCGACATTTTATATAGCATAAGGGCTTGTCCCAAGGACTTTTTGGATGGCACAGAGGCCTTGTCACTAGGGAAATTTTTAAAACATAATCTATGATTCCTTTGGATCGGAAAATTTCATAATTCATAGTCTTGACAAGAAGTTATGAAATAAAACTATATTTTCATGTATACATCTTTGCCCGTAGGTATACATCCCAATGGATGTTTTGATGTTTCATCATGCTCGACGTTTATTAGCCATGATTTCTATTGATCATTTATGCAAAAAAAGGGTTTGGAAATTCCTAATATAAAGATGACAAGTGTGATTTATCGCATCACTGTTGCCGGGAGTGTTAACATGTTTGCAGATGTTAACAAGGATCTGAATCTCTTTTTAAACATGTTTTACCATCTTAGCTAGCTCTTTAATGACGTTCAAGCTAGGTTATACCTTTTAAGATTCTCTTTTAATATTTATACTGGCAGGAAAGGAATGATATTTATTTTATTCAGGATTTTCACTATTAATCCTAAATTATAAGTTAGTAATAGCATAAAAGGCTTAGTCACGTGGACAAGTTTAATTTATAAGTCATGATTCTCGTAGAATCAAGGTATTTAGGCTCGAACGTTGTTCATTGCCTTTTCTTGACAGGGAGTTGTAGGCTACCACTGTCTTTAGTCTCAGAGGACGTTAATTATAGCCCGTAGGCACTTCATCTTTAAGGGATGATTATATAAATAAGGGAATTGGAGTAATCCAATCTAAGGATGACTTATGCAATTTTATCGAACCACGTCTGCCAGGAATGTTAACATGTTTCAGATGTTAACAAGGATTTGAATCCCTTGAATAGGTTCTTCCATCTTGGCCTTTTCATATAGGCTAGGTTTACCCTTAAGATTCTTTTTAATAATTAACGTAGAACAATCCCAAATTAAGATGTTAATAAGGATCTGAATCTAAATTGAGGAACTGCCATCTTGGCCCTGTTCTTAAAATGACACATGGGCTAGGTCTTGTTCTTTTTAGATTTTGCCATTTTATTATAATGGTAGATCTTATAAAAGGAATGTTATTTTTCATTTATTTCATATTTCATGTTTAGAATGAAAACTTAAATTTAATCATTCCACCATAAAGTTAAAAAGTTCAGGTTTGCCCTATATGGGACTTGAAAGAAATAATGTTGTCCTCGAAGGGGCTGAAAGATAAATATGTCCCTATAAGGACTATTAAAGAAACAATGTTCAGCAAAAGGAGTTTCTTCTTCATTTCATTTCTGAATGCTCTCTCCTTAGTTGCACGTTAAACCTAGTCGCAGTACGAGCTCGGCCTTCCCTAGGCTCAAATGGGGAGAATTTCCACTATGGCTCCTTTGCTTGGCGACATATTTAAAATATATAGAATTGAAAGCAATAATCCTCCGAATAGAGCTGAGAATATTCCTATGTTCAGTCTAGACTCAGAAGGTCAAAGAATGTGCTACTGTGTCATTGAGATTAAACACAAAAGGCTAGTGTTTAATTCACTCAATGTTGGCTCTGATACCAACCTGTCACACCCCGACATTTCCACGTATTACCGGTGGGCCCGGTGGGGAGTATCGTGACGTAGTTGATATCATCATAGTCAAACAACACAATTTAAATGCACAGCGGAAGTCTTGAAATATAAAATATTATTACAAACACAAATGTCTGATAATATAAAAGTATTCCGTATAGACTAGCTTGTAATAATCCACAGGCGGATCAAAACAACAAAAGAAGTTATCAGACTAATGGCTTATGTGAAGGAGTTGCAAAGTCCTCATCTAACAAGTCCTGAGCAGCTTCCAGCCTATTACGTACTTGTACCTGTCACTTAGACTTTGGAAAATACGTCAGTTTTCACTGGTAAATACACTCAACCGACTCATTTGAAAATGTTTATGAAAATTGGTTTAGGTGCACAAGGCACGAAAATATTTTGACACTTTGATTAAAATGCACAAGGCAATATTAATCTTTTATACTTGGGACAAACTATATCTCATGTTATCAGTTTTACATAACTTGCTCTACATACGGGGCCCGGTTCTATGTCGGTTCAAGATTAACCGACACACCACTTATTCCCTTATTGGGAATCCCACATTGGGTATAATTAATTTATTAACAAGCATATTGCATCTGTCAGGTGTATGCCTACACCCCGTGCTTAGGTCGAGGCCATTGCAATTAATGAGTCAAGGATATCCAGGACACGGTCGCATTAACCCCCAATGTTTCAGTCAAGCAATACAAATTAAAACAGGTTATTTGGATTTCCCGACTTATTGGTCTTTGAATCCCATACCTGACCATGCGGTATTTATATTACCGTATCCCAAGCCCGTATAAGGGAAAATAAGTTAAGAGTATTTACCTGAGCTAGCTCCTGTCTTAAATAGCAAGAATTATAATAACTCAGCCGTATTCACTTAAGTAAGCGTAGGTACAATTTACCGGAAGGCTCTAGTCTGGAATGATGGTATAAATAACCAATTAGAATACTAACGGGTCTTAATTATGTCATAGACTTAGACCGGCTAGTTTTTAAACAGAACAACGGTACGACACGCTAGATTAAGCGGAGGCCGGATTAGAATGTGATTTAGACCCAACAAGTATGAAGACTTGTATAAAATGGGTAAACTAAATACATTCTGGATTTTGAAATGAAAATGATAAGGTTTGACCCGTTTCGGCTAATTTATGCAAACTAGTTACATAAACCGAACCGAATGCGCAAGAGGCGAAACGGGTAACCATATGGGTCCTATACAGGTTTCCTAAGTTAATATGCCTTAAACATGTTGTGATATCAGTAGGATACCTTCCATTATGCCCAAAACGAGTTTAATCTCAATATAAGCCCCGTAGGGGTATTTTGGTCATCTAAAAATTATATAAGAGATAAATTTTAATTCTGAGACTTGGGTCTGAAATAATCAGTAAAACAACTTAATTTAATAGGTTATATCAGTTGGTGATAAGTCTTATATGCCAAAATGGTTTTAAACCCATACTAGGCGTTTAATACGCGTAAAAAGCCGTTTTAAGCGATTTCCGGGTTTAACAGGAAATCTGAGTTTTCTGATCAGGTTATAAAGTTCAAAATACTTTATTTATCATATAAAATCAGTAGCAATTGGATTGGTGTCAAAATACTATGTAAAACTCATTTTATAAACAAAAAGGGTATAATCGGTGTTTACCGAATCGAGGCCATAACCTTAGGTTATGCTCAGGTTAAAAATAATTAAAAATCTTTAACAATCCCAAAATATTATATTACATCAGTGGGTAAAAGGTTTGGTGTCAAAAATTGGGTTTAGATAGGCCTTATGCTAATTGCGTCGTTTAATTAACAAAAAGCTTTTTAAATGCGCTATTTAGCATAACTGCTATTCTGGACCTCGAACTGATATGAAACTTTAGGGACATGTTTATAAATCAGTAATAAGGATTACTGTCCTCTCATATTTCCAAAGTTCTCGTTTTATGGTCAAAAGGGCATTATGGTCAACATTAAGCAATTAACTGAAACGTGTAAACGAATCGGACAATCAACGATCCAACCACAGAGGGTTATACTATCATGTAACATGGTCCTAAGGAAGCTCTAAGGCATTTCCAAACCCATCTAGATCGGGTCAGAACTGAAGTCAAAGCAAAAGTCAAAGTTTTGCGACTTTCGGTTCCGAACCGAGCCTAAACAGAAAATTGTCGGATCAAACAAGCTTAGACCAGTTCTTATACTTATTACCAAGTTATATGAGTGATAAAATAGGTTACACACCTTCTACATTGCTAATTTTGAGTTAATTCAAAAATTAGGATCCTGTTGACTTTTTATAATAAACTTTGACCCGACAATTGATCTAGTTAGAGTGGGAATCAGAGGGTGCCCTTTTAAGGGTTTAATGCCCACATAGTTACCAACTTATAACTACCTTAAGTTTGACTAAACACTGAACCATTAATGATTAATCGATAAGTCAAACCTTAATTACGACGGTTTGACTTTAAGCTATTTAACTAAGCAAAACTCAATTAAGGAAGGTTAAGAATACTTACCAAGGTCCTATGAACGACTAAGGATCACAAGGAAGGGGCTTGGGCTCCAGGGGACTCCAAGAAGTGAGGATGGAAAGAATGATCAAAAATTGGAAAAATGTGGGTTCTTATATAGTGATCTTGATCCATCAAGATCATGACAAACAAGGCTATACATGATCCCTGATGATTAACAAGTGTCCCTAAGGCCTAAGAATTAATTTAGGCAGCTCTTGGTGGTGATAAAGGGCATATATGTCGTTTACATGGGCTGAACATGCAACATAATCGATTTTCTGCATCTGGGCATGGCTTACAGACCATAAGGGTCCAGCCTTACGGTCCATAAGGACCTGGTCAGCAATCTGAAACTTTCACTTGTTGACAAATTTAGCCCCTGCATTTCCAAATGCCATTTCCGACACATCCAAGGCCCGTTAAACCATTTTTAAGGCTCTACAATGATGCCTAAGTATGGGGAACATGAAACATGCTCAAAAATATGCCGGATGTCGGTTCGTTTGGTCGTACGGTCACGTTATTCGGTTAAATACGATGAAACACGGACGGACGCGAAAAACGAATCAAATTACGCGATAAATGGAATTTTATCAAGCCAGACACTAAAATAAAATATTTTAGTGCTTACATAAGTTTGTGGGTGTCCGGGGATATTTAGAATGTAAGATATGCGCGTAAACGCAAACTTGTGCGCTTTTTGACACTTTTAGTCCCTGCATGACTTAAAAGTTTATTTTTGCGCACAAAACACCTCTAAGCCTATATCTAAGCTACGAAAAGGATAATTAGGGTATGTATAACTCATGGTCATATTCCATAAGGTCCGATAACATACGAATCGGTATACTTTAGTAGTTTGACGCTTTAGGTCCCTCTAATGCGCAAACTTGCGTAAACCATCATTTAATAGCATTGAAGCCTCATCTAATCCATATTAGGCCTTCTTGAAAGTATTATTAAACATCATAATGCTTCAGGCTTGATAAAAGGTCATTCAGAGGTATAATTAAACATATTGACACTTTTAGTCCCTTATACATGCAAAGTTGCGCGTAACTTTACTTTTGGGCATAAAAGCCTTGGGTGGCCAATGATTGGCAATCCCGAGAGTATAATCAAATATCATGAGGCTCTCGGTTTGTTAAAAGGTCACTCAGAGGTAATAATTTAACATGTTGACGCTTTTAACCCTTTATTGCCCAAACTTTCAATTAATTACGCACACGGCTACACTTGATCAACAAGTGGCTCGTTTGTGAATATAAAATCGTAAAAGGTTATTTAGAAACTTATTTTAGGTATGATAATACTTTCATTTCTTTCATAATTAATGTTTTTCAATTTTTCGAAAAATTAGTCCCATATATTTAAGGTTTGACTTTACTAGGGCTTATTACACGTGTCAATACATCATTGAACGTGATTTTACGAGGTGTTACAGATTCAAAGATCTGTTTCAAGCCTTGGAACCATTGTTGAAGTTAAAGAAACCGTTTTTCAAGGCCAAAGCTCTGTTGAAACAAAACACTGATCATTGTGACAACCCGATATTTCAAGTTCTTTCATTTATGTATTGCTTATGTTGTAATTCTATTTTAGTGATTTGTTTGTGTATGAAACTTGTAAATGTTGAAAGAGTAGAGTCTTGATAGTTACTAGACTTAATTATGCATGTTTATAACTTAGGCTCTTGTCTTGAAACTCGACGAAACTAAGGTCTCTCGTCATTATTGAACTCTACAAAACATGGGGGGGGGGGGGTTTCGCCATTATCCCGATCGACTAAACAAGGGTGTTTCGCGGTATGGGCCTTCGGCCCAGTAGTGACTTAGTATATGTTTTGTATTCGCACAGTGATACGTAAGTCTATTGTTATCAAACCCTAGCTCTCTCCTTGAACTTTCGGCAGCACCCATCTTTACCTCGAAGCCTCCGTGCACTCTCGTAATCGTCCCCTTGATCGGTTAGCATCTCACTGCACATTGCTTGATGATTGTCATGTGTTGTCTGTGCTCTATGTTTGATGATTGTTATGTGTGTCTTTGATCTATTGTGAATATAGGGTTTTATTAGAGATCGTACATGTTGTGTCTATTAGGGTTTGAACTATTTGAATGATGTCATTGGTTATCAAGGTTTAATTCATAGGAATGATGTCGTTGACTGTTAACACAAATACGATTAGGATGCTCTTGTTATGAATCGTTAATTTCGTGTATTTAGTTGGATACTTGATGATTAACAATTGATGATATGTTTAACAGTTCGATGAAACGACTAGGGTTGGAATGAATCATAATGTTCGATGATTGATCATAGCTAAGATGCTAAATCGTGGATTTATTAGTGTCGTTGAAACTGTTAAACCGATAATTCGATAACTGTTAGAGGTCATAAGAATTGTAACTGTTTTATTATTCCGATGAGGGACGACGTGGAGTAACCCTCGACGAAACATGTGATGTTTGGTCCAATCCTATCATGACGAAATATTCATATTTCATCGCATTATGGTCTCGATGAAACGCTATATGTTTCGTCACATAGCATATTAACGAAACACTGGATGTTTCGCCGCTTGGAGTTTCGCCGCCCTGTGGGTAGTTCACAACAGACTGTAACTTAGAACACTTAAGATAATGAATAACTATGTTGTTAACTGTTAATGATGATAGTGAAGACTGAGGAACATTGAATTAGCTTTATGGATAGCACCGTTAACTGTTAAGTGTTGTTATGAATCATAGATGTGAAGTATGGTTTTGCATGGGTTTGAATAACTGTTATGTGTTATTTAGTGATTGTGATTCTAAATGCACACTGTGACTATAAACTTATACGTATACCATGCGAACATAAACTGATTACGTATACATGGATACCATAGGCTTGAGTGATTAACTGTGAACAAGTAGCTAATCATACCGAGCAAACCAAGGTGAGTTCACTGCTCTTTTTCCAAGCATGCATCCCGGGGAGGGATATCGGGTAACGTTCCGGGGAGGAATGTCAGGTTATTGGGATGTTTGTTATTACACTCATTTCAATCGATAAGACCCCTTACATCTACCGATTAGTTTCTAGGGAGGCAACAAGGTTATTAGTTGATAGCGCTATTAGGTTTGGCACCCTCACACCGTACCGGGGAGGACGGGCGTGAACTAATTACCTTAACCACTTGACCAATGTTTTGATAGAGGCATTGGGGTTTGGGCAAATACATCTAGTAGCCATCTGCGGTAATCGAGTTAATAACAACATCAAATCAAATCATTGAACTGTTTTATACTCATACCTGGTAACTAAACGCGTTAACAAAACTTTGAACTCACCAGAGTCATCTGACACACTTGTCTGCATGCTTGCAGGTCATTAGATTCTTGATATGGACTTGCTATCTGGGAGTGCTGGAGTGGTCATGGGTCGAGACTCTTGGATACTTGCTTTGTTGATTATGAACACATGTTTTGAAACATTTGATTTATAGTTTACATTATGCTTCCGCTGAACATCTACTTTGGTTTAACTTATGACTTGGATTTATATTCTGAAATGAATGGAATGTTTTATTTAAATATTATGCGTAGTTCAATGTGATTGGTGGCTTGGATCCTGGTACGTCACACGTCCCGCGGCGATTTCCGCATGTGGTATTTTGGGGGTGTGACAATCATGAAGTCCAAACATCTGTTGTGGCTGAACAGGTGTTTGATACTAGCCAACAACAGTTTGGGTTTCCCAATGTAACAGTACTTAGCTTAGAACAAACTTTCTGTGTAATAGATCAGATGTTAGATCTCCACAAAAGTTTGCTAACATCTGTGGAATCTTTTTTGTTAGGAATGTTAGATGTCACTATCAGGGTGATGTCAGCTGATTGCAAAAAGACCTTTTGTACTTAGTATAAATAGATCTCACATGTTAGAGATCTAGTTATCACTTCACATACATTCTCTTTTGTATGAACAGATTTGTGAGTGATCAGGCTAAGGGGGAGATTGTAAAATCATTAAATTGTAATTGTAATCATTTGATTCAATGGAAAACAATTTTGATATATCTTCTTGCTTGTGTGTTTACTTTATTTGAGTTGCAATTAAAATTGTTTGTTCTTCATTTTCTTAAACATACAAGTTCAATAAGGGCTCAGATCATAAGAGTATCGGCTCCTACCACTTCCATAACCCTCTTAATTTAACGCTTCACATCAAAGCCTTCCACTTACCCTACTCGATGACCAGGAAAACGAAGGCAGGGACTGTTTCCAACGGTGGTAGTAGGTCTCGTGACGATATGAGATATGTAAGTTGAAAGGGAACGCCAACAAAGATCAAAAACCCTAGGCACGAACTGCGAAGATTAAAGTTTACATATTCGATTTGATGACTCAGATGCTACACCAGGTCACAACAATGAATGATCTCATTTCCGTTCAGAGCTATCACACCTCAACCGATGGCAGAAACATCGGAGTGAGACGAAAACGAGATTGTAAGAGACATCACAACCATTAATTGTGATAAGTATTTAGAAAGTAAATTTTCATTTCATTGCTAACGGTTCAAGTAAATGATTTAGAAACAAAAGTATAACATGGTAACATAGCGACTAACTACTAAACATGAATAAAGTTTGGTGCGTTTATAGTCCTTCCTACTAGATTCTTTTTAACGCTTCGTGGCCACAAATCCTGCAATATATATTAAGCGAGACCGTTTGTATGTATAAACTTAACATGACCACAAGAATACGGGCGTTGTGCTACTCCTATATGTAACACCCCGAAAATTTACGTCCTATAATGTCTTGACACGTGTCATAATGTTTGAACGTGTGAAAGAAAGTCCTTGAAGGACTAAAGTTGACAAACAATGAAACTATGTAAATATAAGGGTTCAAAGTGTCAACAATGAATAAATATACCTTACAATACCCTTACATGGTGTTTATAACCTTAAACGAATGGATCATGGATCATACGAAGTGAATTGTGAAAGAAAGTGAGAGATTACAAACCACAGGGGTTATATATGTCAACATGTTAAAGGTATACCTCTGAGTGACTTTTTAGCAAACCCGAAGCCTTGTAATGATTAATTATGCTCACTAGAATGTACCACAAAAATTTCATGAAGTTTCGTTATCGTATGAGCAAGTTGTGATAAAATTCGTGTGCAAGGGTTAGAACCGTCAACATTGAAATTTAGGGCTTTTCGGGTGATCACAAAGTTACCCGAGGACTTGACAAAGTGGGTATAAGTATTAAAGCCCCTATATATAAATATCAAAGCATTAAAATGTAAGAAAACATCGAGAAAGCGACGTTTAGGAGGACCAGGGACTAAAAGTGCAATATTTGAAAGTTGTAACCTGATCAGAACTCCCAGGCGGCCCGCTTTAGGATTGCCTAAACATGAAGCGGGCCGCGTGAGACCTGCAGATGCAGAAAACGACCAGATTCATGGACAGGTGTCTGTTTCCTTCATGTAACCGACTTAAATCATGGGATTTTGATTCTATGGGCTGGTATATACTAGTATACAGCTTATAGAAGCCATATACATGCACCTTGATCATCCTACACACATTTGGAATCAATTTTTGAAAGATCAAGTTCTTATAAAAGTCTCATATTTCAACATATCAACTTCTGGACATCTCAGGAGCCTTCGGATCATTCACAAGACTTCCAAATCATCTATTAGACTTATGTATGTGCCTTTGATCCTTCTAAATTGTGTCTTGCTTAGTTTATAGCCTAGTAATCAAACCGTCGTAACTACGGTTTGATTTATCGATAAATCATAATCGGTCCAGAGAATTGTCGAATCGAAAGTTGTTATAAGTTGGTTTTTATATGGATAATAAACCCCTAAAAGGGCACTCACTGAATTCAATCTTAACTATGTCGTTTGTCGAGTCAAACTTCTTCCGAAAAGTCAACAGAAATGTTAATCGCATATTTAATGATACGGAAGGCGTGTAATCTGTTTTATCAGTCATACAACTTGAAAATAAGTATAATAACTTGTCTACGCTTGATTGATTCGACAACTTTCTATTTAGAACCGATTCGGAGCCGAAAAACGCAAAAGTTTGACTTTTGCGTTGACCTCGGTTCTGACCCGATTTATATAAGTTTAGACATGCCTTAAGGTTCCATTAGGACCTAGTTACATGTGTGTATAAGCCTCTGCGTTTATACCACTCGAATCCCTAATCGTCGGATGTTTCCGTTAATCGCCTAAATATTGACCGTAATGCCCTTATGATCATAAAACGAGATTTTTGGAGATATGAAAATAAAATAATCTTAGTTACTGATTATTAATCATGTCTGTAAATTTTCACGTCAATCGGAGGTCTAGGTTAGGAGATATGCGCATTAGCGTAAATAATAAGCTTTTTATTAATTAATCGGCGCGATTAGCGCATAGCCTATCTAAACCCGATTTTCGGCACCAAAACTTTTCTCCACTGATGTTAAATAATATTTTGGGATTTTTGAAGATTTTTAATTATTTTTAAACTGATCGTAAGCTTGGATTAGCGCCTTAATTCGGTAAATACCGAATATGCCCTTTTAGGCCATAAAATGAGTTTTACAAATCCTTTTAACGCCAATCCAATTGCTATTGATTTTAAATAATAAATAGAGTATTTTGAGCCTGTTTATGTGATCAGAAAACTCAGAATCGTATTTTAACCCGTACATCGCTTAAAACGACTTTATACGCGTATTTAACGCATAGTTTGGGTTTAAAACTATTTTGACATATAAGACTTATAACCAAATGTTATAACCTGTTAAAATAAACTAATTTACTAATGTATTCAGACCCGGTTCACAGAAATGTAATTAATCCCTTTTATAATCTTTAAAATGACCAAAATACCCCTACGGGGCTTAATAAGCGATTAAACTCATTTTGGGCATAACGGAAGGTATCCTACTAATATCATGACATATTTAAGGCATGTTAACTTAGGAAACCTATTTAGGACTCTTATGGTTACCCGTTACGCCTCATACGCCTTTGGTTCGGTTTATGTAACTAGTTTACATAAATTAGCCGAAACGGGTCAAACCTTATCGGTTTTATCTCAAAATCCAGAATGTGTATAATATACCCATATTATACAAGTCTCCAAACTTGTCGGGTCTAAATCACATTCTATTCCGGTCTTCGCCTTATTATGCGTTTGAACCGTATCTTCCTCTTGAAAACTAATCGGTCTAAGTCAAGGCTTAATTAAAGACCCGTTAGGATTCTAATAGGTTATTAAAACCTTCGTTCCAGATTTAGGAGCCCAGTAAAAGCTATCTGTACTTGCTGATTTGATACGGCTGGGACTGATTTAATATTTAGCTCAGGTAAATACTTTTAACTTATTTTCCCTATACGGGCTTGGGGTACGGTATATAAAATACCGCTTGGTCCAGCATTGAATCTTTAATCGAATAGAGGTTAAATCATTGATATGCTCTGTTTTGAAATGTTTTGTTGCTTAAAGCCTTTGGGGGGTTAATGACCATGTCCCGGATATCCCTGGCATCATCTTACGAGATGGCCACGACCTTAGCACTCAGGTGTAGGCGTACACCTGTCAGTGTCTCATTATATAAAGTGGTGTGTCTATTGATCTTTAATCCAGTTTAAGGACCGGACTACTGAACGCATAAGAAACATGTAATTCGTTTACAAGTTTATATATTTACATAATTATCCCAAGTTATAAAATATTATGTGTGCCTTGTGCATCCAAATCAATCATTTTTAAATCTTTTTCAAATGAGTCGGTTGATTGTATTTACCAGTGTAAACTGACGTATTTTCAAAAAGGCTAAGTGCAGGTACTAATTGGAATTGGCTGGCTACTCCTAGCATCAATAAAGAGTCTCGCAAGCTTAGATGCCTAAAGTCTGTTGAACCATGTTATTTTATTTGCGATCCGCATGTGGATCCTTTACTTCCGTTGTAATACTTTGATGTTACACTATTACGGATTTGTAATATATTTATCCTTTGCTTCCGCTGTGCATTTATATATTGTGTTGATTGACTATGATGTCGCCAACCACGTCACGTTACTCCCCTACCGGGCCCACCGGTAACACGTAGACATTTGGGGTGTGACAGGTTGGTATCAGAGCCAACATTGAGTGAATTAAACACTAGCTTTTGTGTTTAATCTCAATGACACAATTGCACATTTCTAAATCTTCTGAGTCTAGACTTAACATAGGAATATTCTCAATCCTTATCTGGAATTTTTCTGTTTCCAAAACTTCTATACTTTGGATACGTCGCCAAGCGAAGAAACCGTAATAATAATTCTCGACAACAGGAGCCTTAAATTGCTGACCTTCGTACAGCGGCTAGGACGAAACATGCAACCAAGGAGAAGGCATTCAGAAATAAAATGAGGAAGAAACTCCTTTTGCTAAAAATCGTTTCCTTAATAATCCTTATAAGGACATATTTACCTTTTTAGTCCCTTCGAGGACAACAATATTCCTTTCAAGTCCCGCTTAGGGCAACTCTGTACTTTTATTTTTTTTTAATAATGGATTTTTCCAATATTCGTATCTAGTCTATTGATTTAGAAATCATAGCTTATATCATCCCATAAGCTGATCATATTATAACCATCCCTTAGAAGGGAAGTGCCTACGGGCTATAACGTATTGTCCATCTGAGACACTGACATTGTGATCTTTATGATTCCTTGTCTATGGTAGTGAGCTATGCTCAAGCCTATTAATCTATATGATCAATGTGATCATTACTAATATCATCAATATGATGATCATATTATTGACATCCTAAGTGATGAAGTGCCTACTGGCTATACCTTATAATATTGTCAATACGACAATGACAGTTGTAACTCTTAGGGTTCCTGTCTAAGGTAGTGGGCTTTGCCCAAGCCTCATAGTCAATATGATAAATATTATCATGACTACAATCATCAGTGTGATGATTATTAATTTCTAAAAACATCGTTTTGTAATGTCAATTGATCCGCCTACGGGCCATATTGTATCGTCAATTTGACAACGACAGTAGTAGTCTTTGAACTCTCTGTCCAGGAAAGATAATGAACTATGTCCAAACCTAAATGCTTTGATTCTCTGAAATCATGGCTTATAAATTAAACTCGTCTACTTGACTAAGCCTTTTGTACTATTACAAACTTATAATTTAGGATTAATAAGTGAACATCCTGAATAAGATAAATATCATTCTCTTCCTGTTAGTAAATATTAAAAGAGAATCTTAAAAGGTTTGACCTAGCTTGAATGTTATTGTAGACCTTGCTAAGATGGTAAAACCTGTTTAAAAAGAGATTCAGATCCTGGTTAACACCTGAAAATGTGTTAACACTCCCAACAACCGTGATGCGATAAAAATCACACTTGTTATCCTTATATTAGGAATTTTTTTCCAAATCCCTTATTTAGCATAAATGATCAATAGGAATCATGGCTGGAAAACGTCGAAATTGAAGTACGCATTAAAACATCCATTTGGGATGTATATAAACGAGTAAAGATGAATACATGAAAAAGATAGTTTTATTTCATAACTTCTTGCCAAGACAATGAACTATGAAATTTTCCGACCCAAAGGAATCATCGATTATGTTTTAAAATTTCCCTAGTGACAAGGTCTCTGAGCCATTATCAGTCCTTTGGAACAAGCCCTTGTGCTATGTATAAAAGATGTCAGTATGACATTGGCAGTCGTGACTTATGTCCCCTGTCTAATAAATATGAAGGATTATATTCCGCTTAAAGGCCAAAGATGGTTATTTAAACTTAGGCAAAACATAATCAAATAAATTAAAATCTATCTATTGGCCTATATGGTTTAATTTTGCCATGGCTATTTATTCATCAAATTCGACAATTCACTATATGATTAAACAAATTGTTTCTACTTGGATAGTAGCCTTCAAAGCTTCACCATGGCTGACTCCTCTGAAGCTCACCATCATCCAGTTAATTAGAATGATGATGCAAGACTGAACTTAATAAGCACCGAGTTACAGGCTGTGATAAATACCGCCGTAAGCAACGCCATGGACCGTGTGTTGAAGGATTATAAGCGAATGTGCGATGATACCCCAAATAATGGTTACAAAAAGAGTAAGACCGGTTCAAGCTATAACCAGTCCAAGCCAAAGGAGGCGAAACCCACATGCAAAACCTGCAAAAGAAGACACTGGGGTCAGTGTCGATCAAATCAAAAGATAAAGCAATGTGGCATCTGTAAAAGAGCTGACCACCAGTCCCACGAATGTAGGGATATAAAGAATGCAAACTGTCATGGCTGCGGCGAAAAGGGCCACATCAGTACTAATTGCCCTAAGGCTGCCAAGAGAAAAGCAGCTAAGCCTGGAAAGGATTTAAAGGACAACCAGCAGTCAGGTGAAAAACCCAAATGCAAAAACTGCAAGAAACAGCACTTCGGGAAGTGCAGGAATGGATCGAACTCGCATACACAGTCGAGAACTTTTGCATGTGGGATCTGCAAGTCCAAAGAGCATAAGACCTTGGACTGCAGGAAGATGGAGGACGCAACCTGCTATGGTTGCAATGGAAGAGGGCACATTAAGACCAACTGCCCTAAGTATGCTAAAAAGCTTGAGGAAGTTAAAAAGACCAAAACTGAAAACTCCCAAATGGATACTCAAGAGGCTATCCAAGATGACAAGGTCACAGCAGGTACTTTCTATATCAATAGCGCTCATGTTAGAGTATTATTTAATTCAGGTTCAGATAAGTCTCTCATAGACAATAGATATTGTAAATCATTAAATCTGCTTGTTAAAACTCTAAGCGTTATGAATGAAGTAAAATTAACCGATAGTACCTCAGAGACTGCCTCAACAATATTAAATGGATATTTTATATCCATTAGGAATTACCCTTCTCCGCTGTCCTTGTTCTATTAATAAGAAGACTCAGGCGGCCCGCGTAAGCCCTGAGTGATACCTTACGCGGCCCGCGTCAGGCTCCCAGCGAAAAAAAAAATGGTGGAACCGGCCGTCCCCGGAATCGAACCCGGGTCTAGGCCACACCCTTTCGCGCGCCTAGCCAACCGAGCTAGGTGCCTAGTTTGTGAAAATTTCCAATCCAATTAATTATAAGCACATGTACAATAACTTCCTTACTTCTTATTATAAGCCAACTACTTATCCTCCCTATGTTAACTAAGTATAAGAATCCAAGATTTTACCGCTATGATTTAGTTACTCTTGGCTTGCTTATGTTGACTAAATGTTAGAAAGGATAAAGTAGAAACCATTAAGTATATCAGCGGTTATGCTGGAAAGGACATGGTAAGGTATACATCACAGTCATTTTATGGTAATACTCTTAATAGGTGAGAACCTTAATGAAATCCTCAAGAAGGATCCTCTTATAAATGGTGAAATGGTCCAAGTTTTAAGGACCTTATTAGAAAAACCGGATATCCGTTTCGCGAAAAAGGGAAAAGACGGAATAAGAATTTTCTGACTCTCGCCATAAAAGTTCTAGACTGTCGACAGTGTGTCGAAAATTTTAATTCATTGGCTGAGATAGTACCCTATTAAAGCACATAATTATTAGTGGTTAGCATTGACAATAAGAGGGCACATTAAGGTTTAAAAACCTACTCATTAAGAATCCATTATGGATCTACCTCAGCTACCCACGTTATAATGATTAAGAAGTAATCAGTCAGAGCTAAGACTGCCCTAGAGTTGTTTAAGATTTTACAGCTAAGTTTAAAAAGGGTTAAGAATGGAGGCGTTTAACCCTCCTGATGAATAATTAGGGGTAGCTCACATTAATAATGACAACAGATAAATCCATTATTGTGACATGATTGCTAGAAGATACGTTAGGATTCAGGTGCTGCTAAGTTTCTCATAAGACCATAAGCTTAACAAACTTTTGATTTCATAAGAACTTCAGATATTAAAGATAAGATATGATTTACCAATGGAATCTTTAATAACCCTCTCTCCCATCCTCGGAGATAATCCTTTCATAAGAATCTGGAGTACTCTTCCTCAAAAAGAGTACGACAATGTATATTATTTTATTTTATTATTTTCTCATTGTTTTCTATCACCTGCGAATGCCAAACTATGTTTGATAAAAGTGCCATATGAGGAGTGGCGTATCCTAGTGTGTCCCATAGATTGCTTTCATGCCTGATCAGTATGGAGGTTTAATGCATGGAACCTCTGAGATATCCCAATAGTCATATCGTACTAAAGTCGACTAGTAGTATTCAAAGAAGATATCCCGAATGAAATTGTCCAAGTAAATGTTCCCGATTAAGGAATTTATGGACTAGTAACATGAATGTGTCACTTATTCGACACAAGAAAATATGGGTGAACTGGAGCCGAGATATGGAAATATCTCTGTAACCTCCTAGTACCTTGATTATCTTCTCCTAATATTACCCTATTTTTCCCCTGAGAGGCAGGTAGAGTTAATGTTTAAGTTCCGTTGAAGGCTGTGTTATTATGAAATCTCCAAGACGGTTAGTACCATCATTGGAAGAATCGAAACCCTGATTAACTAAGTTTAAAATAGAGGGTTCATATAGCTTAACTCAAAATCCTGAGAATACGGGATAGTCCATGATGAAAGACGGTTCATTTCGCTTATGCATCATTTACCGCAACCCTAATTAGGCAACGGTTAAGAAATCGCCATCAACTGCCCAGGATCGTCGATCTGTTCGACTAACAGCAAGGATTAGCTATTCCCTAAACATTAGCAAAGCAGTGGTTGGAATAACCATCACACCTTAAAAATAAAGCTTTCTATAATAATGGATATGTAAGTATTAAGGCTACTCCTTTGGAGACCTTGTGTAGATGGAATGTTAAATGTCTAGTGTTAGATAGAGAATTGGTAAGTCCAATTATCAAGATCTGAAAGTTGTCTGGGGAACAACAAATAAGATTATACAAATCCATAATCGATTGTAGGTTGCCAGTATACGGCAGGAAATCAAGGATTTATGAAAATAGCAAACCTCCTAAGTTCTTGTTAAGGAATATGGTTTAACAAAAGATATCACCCAGGAAGAGTGTACCAAATTTGTGAAATTATCAGACTAGTTAAGCTCTGAATATATGGAAATCATTCGAAGGAAATCGAATGTGTCAAGATCAAGTAGCTTGTAAGCTAAAACCTACTTAAGGAGTTTGACGGAGCTCGCAATACATTGCACAATAGTGACTGGAGGATGTGTTCCGCCAATAAGTCAAGAAGCACTATCACATAATGATATGCAGAACTATGATATGATGAGCATCCTGTATCGATTGAGGATCGACAGGTCAAGAAGCTCCAAAAGGATACATACGCCTAATGTAAGAGCCACTATGGGAGCTTGGAAAGACTCCAGATATGCTATAAAAGTTAAGTCCCTTATACGACAAAGAGTACTTCCAGCATTTTAACAAATCTCGAGGTCGAGATTTCTTTTAAGGGGGTGAGGATGTAACACCCCGAAAATTTACGTCCTATAATGTCTTGACACGTGTCATAATGTTTGAACGTGTGAAAGAAAGTCCTTGAAGGACTAAAGTTGACAAACAATGAAACTATGTAAATATAAGGGTTCAAAGTGTCAACAATGAATAAATATACCTTACAATACCCTTACATGGTGTTTATAACCTTAAACGAATGGATCATGGATCATACGAAGTGAATTGTGAAAGAAAGTGAGAGATTACAAACCACAGGGGTTATATATGTCAACATGTTAAAGGTATACCTCTGAGTGACTTTTTAGCAAACCCGAAGCCTTGTAATGATTAATTATGCTCACTAGAATGTACCACAAAAATTTCATGAAGTTTCGTTATCGTATGAGCAAGTTGTGATAAAATTCGTGTGCAAGGGTTAGAACCGTCAACATTGAAATTTAGGGCTTTTCGGGTGATCACAAAGTTACCCGAGGACTTGACAAAGTGGGTATAAGTATTAAAGCCCCTATATATAAATATCAAAGCATTAAAATGCAAGAAAACATCGAGAAAGCGACGTTTAGGAGGACCAGGGACTAAAAGTGCAATATTTGAAAGTTGTAACCTGATCAGAACTCCCAGGCGGCCCGCTTTAGGATTGCCTAAACATGAAGCGGGCCGCGTGAGACCTGCAGATGCAGAAAACGACCAGATTCATGGACAGGTGTCTGTTTCCTTCATGTAACCGACTTAAATCATGGGATTTTGATTCTATGGGCTGGTATATACTAGTATACAGCTTATAGAAGCCATATACATGCACCTTGATCATCCTACACACATTTGGAATCAATTTTTGAAAGATCAAGTTCTTATAAAAGTCTCATATTTCAACATATCAACTTCTGGACATCTCAGGAGCCTTCGGATCATTCACAAGACTTCCAAATCATCTATTAGACTTATGTATGTGCCTTTGATCCTTCTAAATTGTGTCTTGCTTAGTTTATAGCCTAGTAATCAAACCGTCGTAACTACGGTTTGATTTATCGATAAATCATAATCGGTCCAGAGAATTGTCGAATCGAAAGTTGTTATAAGTTGGTTTTTATATGGATAATAAACCCCTAAAAGGGCACTCACTGAATTCAATCTTAACTATGTCGTTTGTCGAGTCAAACTTCTTCCGAAAAGTCAACAGAAATGTTAATCGCATATTTAATGATACGGAAGGCGTGTAATCTGTTTTATCAGTCATACAACTTGAAAATAAGTATAATAACTTGTCTACGCTTGATTGATTCGACAACTTTCTATTTAGAACCGATTCGGAGCCGAAAAACGCAAAAGTTTGACTTTTGCGTTGACCTCGGTTCTGACCCGATTTATATAAGTTTAGACATGCCTTAAGGTTCCATTAGGACCTAGTTACATGTGTGTATAAGCCTCTGCGTTTATACCACTCGAATCCCTAATCGTCGGATGTTTCCGTTAATCGCCTAAATATTGACCGTAATGCCCTTATGATCATAAAACGAGATTTTTGGAGATATGAAAATAAAATAATCTTAGTTACTGATTATTAATCATGTCTGTAAATTTTCACGTCAATCGGAGGTCTAGGTTAGGAGATATGCGCATTAGCGTAAATAATAAGCTTTTTATTAATTAATCGGCGCGATTAGCGCATAGCCTATCTAAACCCGATTTTCGGCACCAAAACTTTTCTCCACTGATGTTAAATAATATTTTGGGATTTTTGAAGATTTTTAATTATTTTTAAACTGATCGTAAGCTTGGATTAGCGCCTTAATTCGGTAAATACCGAATATGCCCTTTTAGGCCATAAAATGAGTTTTACAAATCCTTTTAACGCCAATCCAATTGCTATTGATTTTAAATAATAAATAGAGTATTTTGAGCCTGTTTATGTGATCAGAAAACTCAGAATCGTATTTTAACCCGTACATCGCTTAAAACGACTTTATACGCGTATTTAACGCATAGTTTGGGTTTAAAACTATTTTGACATATAAGACTTATAACCAAATGTTATAACCTGTTAAAATAAACTAATTTACTAATGTATTCAGACCCGGTTCACAGAAATGTAATTAATCCCTTTTATAATCTTTAAAATGACCAAAATACCCCTACGGGGCTTAATAAGCGATTAAACTCATTTTGGGCATAACGGAAGGTATCCTACTAATATCATGACATATTTAAGGCATGTTAACTTAGGAAACCTATTTAGGACTCTTATGGTTACCCGTTACGCCTCATACGCCTTTGGTTCGGTTTATGTAACTAGTTTACATAAATTAGCCGAAACGGGTCAAACCTTATCGGTTTTATCTCAAAATCCAGAATGTGTATAATATACCCATATTATACAAGTCTCCAAACTTGTCGGGTCTAAATCACATTCTATTCCGGTCTTCGCCTTATTATGCGTTTGAACCGTATCTTCCTCTTGAAAACTAATCGGTCTAAGTCAAGGCTTAATTAAAGACCCGTTAGGATTCTAATAGGTTATTAAAACCTTCGTTCCAGATTTAGGAGCCCAGTAAAAGCTATCTGTACTTGCTGATTTGATACGGCTGGGACTGATTTAATATTTAGCTCAGGTAAATACTTTTAACTTATTTTCCCTATACGGGCTTGGGGTACGGTATATAAAATACCGCTTGGTCCAGCATTGAATCTTTAATCGAATAGAGGTTAAATCATTGATATGCTCTGTTTTGAAATGTTTTGTTGCTTAAAGCCTTTGGGGGGTTAATGACCATGTCCCGGATATCCCTGGCATAATCTTACGAGATGGCCACGACCTTAGCACTCAGGTGTAGGCGTACACCTGTCAGTGTCTCATTATATCAAGTGGTGTGTCTATTGATCTTTAATCCAGTTTAAGGACCGGACTACTGAACGCATAAGAAACATGTAATTCGTTTACAAGTTTATATATTTACATAATTATCCCAAGTTATAAAATATTATGTGTGCCTTGTGCATCCAAATCAATCATTTTTAAATCTTTTTCAAATGAGTCGGTTGATTGTATTTACCAGTGTAAACTGACGTATTTTCAAAAAGGCTAAGTGCAGGTACTAATTGGAATTGGCTGGCTACTCCTAGCATCAATAAAGAGTCTCGCAAGCTTAGATGCCTAAAGTCTGTTGAACCATGTTATTTTATTTGCGATCCGCATGTGGATCCTTTACTTCCGTTGTAATACTTTGATGTTACACTATTACGGATTTGTAATATATTTATCCTTTGCTTCCGCTGTGCATTTATATATTGTGTTGATTGACTATGATGTCGCCAACCACGTCACGTTACTCCCCTACCGGGCCCACCGGTAACACGTAGACATTTGGGGTGTGACACTATAGCGCTATACATGTTAAAGGAGGCTTATACGAAGTTAATGACAAAGTATTGTGCAAGAATGACTTTCTAGCATGCATGTATTTCTAGAGTATAAACGTATAAAGCATGTATATTTGATTCGATTGTATGAATAAAGTATTTGCGTATACGTGTTTGTGTGAGTTTTAATATGATATATATATATATATAGGGGAGGGTTTAAATGAGAACGCTAAATATCGCGAGAACCGTGAGAACGAATCAAAAACCACAAGAACTTTGTCAAAAACAATTCAAATTCAAAATTTCTTTTTACACTTATCATTATTATTCGAATACAATGTTATAAATTTCATTTATACATTTAAATTTACGTGAATTCGTAAATAAAAAAAATTACACATGTGTAAGTTTGCCATTTACACATGTGTAAAAATTCTAATAAAAGTGATTTTGAGAGGAGAAATGAATTATTTGATGTTGTAAATTCTTTTTTTGATGTTGTATTTTAATTACAATGAAGTTTGTATTAAAAAATTTGGTTTTGAGTGGTTTTTTTATTCGTTCTCACGGTTCTCGCAATATTTAGTGTTCTCAAGATAACCCTCCCCTATATATATATATATATATATATATATATATATATATATATATATATATATATATATATATATTGCACCCAAAAGTGTAAAAACGGAAAGAGGGTCATGTATACTCACAGTTTGTGTAGCGATATATATATATATATATATATATATATATATATATATTGCACCCAAAAGTGTAAAAATGGAAAGAGGGTCATGTATACTCACGGTTTGTGTAGCGATTCCACAAAAGTGAGTTGGACGAGTTCTTGAGTTTGGAACACCGAAGTTACCCTAAAGGGAAACGAAGGTGTGTGAGTTGCGGTTTTTGTTTAACGGATTGGATTCAGAATTTAAGAGTTAACGTGTAAAGTAAAGTACCATGAGAATGGTCATGCAAGGAGGTAGGATGAATTCCATCCATTTAACCTCATTATATGATTCACCAAAGCACAAAATCATCAACTTTGTTGATGATTTCGGTTGGTCATGAATATGGAATTAAAATGAAAAACACATAATCTACTAAATCTTAAAACAACCAAGTGAGTAAGCTAGATGCGTGCATCCCAAACATGGAAAGTGTCTGGGAACGTGATGTAGCCTTGTCCCTTTGTTGGAAATTGTTTTGAGATTTAGTGTAAATCTAACTAAAAGTTTGTACAAGTGAGGTGGTGGAACAAGGTTGGAGAGCCAAAGCTTCCATGGTTCACACCTTCACCAAAACATAAGTCTTTCAACATTGAAGGTTGAAAGCTTGGATGGTTCCAACACTTTTTAAGTCACTTGGAACTTTAAGGGCAGAATTTTACGGAGGTTTTAAGTCTCGTTTCTCGTAGAAATCAACCAAAACACAAACCCATAACTATGGGTTTAAGTAGGAGCAAGGCTGGTGTAAGTTTCCATCAAGTGTTAAGCAAGATACATAGGATATAAAAAAGTAAAACAAAGCAGAACTTTATGACTACTTTGGACCTCAAATGTGATGAGGTTCCACCTTAGTTTTCCATGGCAAAACTTGTGGAAACCTTCCTGTGAAGAAAAGTGAGTGAAAACTCACTTAGAACACTTGAATGTTTCTGTCTTGCTTTCTGATATTTGAGAGGATTAGAGAACTTGAGAGAAGATTACGTGTGCGGAAAGTGTTTAGAAGGTGGGTGAGGCTTGTATTTATAAGTGGGGATCAGAGTTTGGGAGTTAATGAAGGTGGTTGGGACTTAATGAAGGTGGTTAGGAGTTAGGACATTAAAGAAAGTGGTTGGTAGATGGAAATTTTCATCTTTAGTCCTTGCACTTGTATTGTTGGTTATTTTATGCTCTAAAGGTGTATGCATGTATATTATAAGTATGATACATGTATGAATGTGATTCCGAGAAAATATAATCTTGATGTATGTCTCGGTTTTAAATTAAAACATTTATTTCGCGACTGATTACATATTATGCATGTATGATTAAACAAGGTTGATATAAAAATACGATTTCCATTATGATCAAAGTCTCGAGATTACAAGTATTGAAATGAAGTAAGAATACATGTTTCTAAAAATAGAAATGCGAATACAACTTTCTAAATATGGAAAGTACAAAAAATGCAGAGCGTCACAAGAGCACCCACTTCTGGTTATCAAGTAATCTTCAACTCTTTTCCATGATTATTCTTTAATAATTTGGCCTAATTTTGACCTAGAACGCATGCCCTCTTTTGTAGATTGAAGTTGCATATCTTGAAGAAGGAAAGTCTTATTATTTTGGATGTATTATGTCATTCTAAAGGTTAGTTATTTGTATATTTTTTGTTTCGATTCATTTATATAATTGAATCTAAGACAAAATAATAGTGCTAAAGTTTGATACCAATAAATCTAAAGAATATCAAAATATAAATTCCCATTACACATTGTTTAAATGGTATTGTGTATTAGGTTACTTTTACAGGAAATATGACTAATTTATGAATTACTACACTTCCATACAAATGGGAGTCATTTTTATGTAGTTTGATTACATTGTTGTTGAACTTCCATCTAAGCAACCATATTATAAACTGAGTTTTGCCCAAATGAGCAAAACCCTCTACCCGATCAATTAAAGTGTTAAATAATATCATAGGCAAAATTATAAGAAAAGTTGAGTAATCATGCCTAATTACTATGATTTGCCATTCAATGGTATTTTTTATAGGGGTAGATCTTGGTCATACTTCTGGAGAAAAATACACGTGTATGACCTAAAAAAATCCTTAACATATCGAATAAACAATTTATCACCCTCCACAACAACGAAGTAAAGGTGTGAATCTATGTATTCTTTTATCACTGTAGGACCGGTTTTGACACCGTTCGATTGCGTAACGAACGTTCGACGTGCGGAATCCGTGAACGTACGTGACCGAACACACAATAACGTACTAGAACCTTGATTCTATTGAAAAATGACGTGTACAATCACTTGAGAGAGTTTTCTCTCTCTAGACTTTCTCTCTCTACAAGATTTTCCCCAAAGTCACAAATGAGCGACAATCAGCGATTACTGAGTAGGTACACAATCATAAAGGACAAAACTAAGTACTATGCTTTCAACCATGTTTCCCACTAGAACTAGGCTTTTTCATTTAAG
This sequence comes from Helianthus tuberosus, assembly GCA_030545235.1. Taxonomy (NCBI): domain Eukaryota; kingdom Viridiplantae; phylum Streptophyta; class Magnoliopsida; order Asterales; family Asteraceae; genus Helianthus; species Helianthus tuberosus. The sequence continues at coordinate 33,470,552 of CM060354.1, read as the reverse complement.
TTTATATCGTTATCGCAAATCTACTAGTCTAGCTGAGCCTATCGTCACATCCTTAGTGAGACCGTTTATCACATTTGACATTTCATTTCTTTAGCATGCTGTGATAGTCCACTGATTTACTATCATTTCCTCTTTTTCACAACAAAACTCATTTTGAATTTTTCAATGTTTTTGACATTTTCAAATTTTCAAATGTTTTTGGATTTTCTAAAAATTCTTACCCCCCCTAAAATGCAAACACATTTTAGGAAATTTGAAACTAAACTGTACAACCAACTTGACAACTGATATCGAATCGCTTCAATTCGCCATTCACTTGGCATAAACAATCAGAACTCCCCCTCACAACAAACTATTTTCCCATAATGATTTCAAAACACTTAAGTTTGTTTTAATCAAAATGGTTTTTCCGGAAAATTAGTTTTGTGTGACGTTTCACAAACATGGGGATCTTTCATCACTTTGTTTTCTTCAATCACTTGTAAAATTTAACATTTATCGATTTTAACTACACAATCACATGTAGAAAATCAAGTACAACTTAATGTCCCTGATTTACCACTTGTAAGTCGAAAAATCACCAGAGTGAAATTTCTCAAGAAATGTGCCGATTCATGTTCCACGCTTACCAACCTGGGAACTCCGGCAAGTCAGGTTTTTCAGTTAAACAGATTCACCCAAGCCTGACGGTCCTTGGGTGTTTTGAACATACCTTTTTGATTCATAAAATTCTTTAACCCCTTTGACTTTCCCGTCAACCATTTTTCCAAAAATGTTTAGAACATTGGGGTTAAAGGCTTTTTCAACATCAAAATCTTTCTTTTCAGAAAAAAATTGATTTGAAATCTCAACTTTGTCAACTTTTTGTTTAAAATTTTCAGCTCGCAATGGTGGGAAGTTGAAATCATCCATTGGCGGAACTGACGTTTCAATTTTTAGCTCAACTTGTGGCTCCTCTGATTTTGACGAATCAGAATCATCGCCAACACGTAGCTCCTTTGTTTTCGAAGAAACAAATTCATCGCTAACCACTTCAACCTTCTTTATCTCCTCTTTTGTCCTCAGATTTGCAACTGAAGAATTCGGTTTACTTGTCTTTGTTGTCGAGTAAAGCGATTCATCAGCACTCTTATTTGTTGTACCCGAGGACAAAATCTTCTCCAGATACTCTCTCACCTTCTTCCTCTTCTTTCGCAGTCTGTCTTTCTGCCCCTGAGAAAGCTTCAGTTTCTTTTCTTGAACTTTAGGTTCTTTGACTTTCTGTTCTGAAACTTTCAGTTCCTTGGGCTTTTCTTTGACTTTGACTGACTTCATCACCCTTTTCTGAGATACAGCCCTCGATCTTTCAATTGATCTCATTGGGCAATCTCTGGCAATGTGACCTTTGATTTGGCATTCATAACATCTTCTTGTCTCAAATCTCTGTCTCTGGCAGTTAACAGCAATGTGTCCTTGAAAACCACAGTTGTAACACACTCTGTTATCATACCATGTACTACCTTCACACCAAACGCTCAGATCATAGCATTGTCTGGCTTTGTGGTAGTCATCATTCTTCTTGTAAGCTGGATTTGACTTTTGAGTACTGTGGTCAAACCTGCACCACACATCACCAACTATTTTTGAGTTTAAATTTTCAACTTTTTGTGGTTTTTTATAATGATTGGATGACTGAACTGATGAGCTTTTATTTTCATTTTGAAAATTTTTCAAATTTTTAACTTTTTGTTTCTGTTCTACAATCTTCTTAACAGGTTTTTGCTTTGAGCATTCACCTATTTCAGTAGATTGCAAAATAGTATTTTTGAATTTTTCTTTTAATTCTAAAAATAATTTTTGTTTAGCTTGTTTTTCATTTTCATCATCAGCTCCTTCATCACAATCCTCAACTTTGACATTGTCAAAGTTTGTGACATTGTCACTTATTGGAACTGAATTGATCGGTTCTGGACACACATATGATGCAGAAGTCACAAAACCTTTCAACTTATTTTCTAACTCAGCATTCCGATCACTTTCTTTTTCAAGCTGAATGATTTTAGCAAGATGAGAATTTATTGCAATTTGTTTTTCAAGATTATTTTTACCAAAAATATCTTTCTCATCTTCTAAAATCTTTATTTGACTTTGAAAATCTTTTTCAAATTTTAATTTTTCATTTTCAAAATTTTCAATTTTTCCTTTTAAAATTTTGTTTTCTGCTGTCAAACTGTTCACATCACTAAGCAGTTTGATATTTTCAGACTTCAAACTCTCACAAATTTCTCGCATTTTAAGAATCTGTTTATTATCAGATTCTTTCTCATCCTTCAAGCTTTTGATTTCCAATGTTAAACTTTCTACATTCTTCAGAAGTTTGACATAGTCTGTTTCTGATTTTTCGCATTTCGAGCATTTTCCATTCATCTCTCCTGAATCAGACCTCAATTTTCTAATCTTTTGGAACTCAAGTTCTTGAGCTTCAATCTTTTCGATGAAACCACTAAGATTCAGATTACCAAAGCCTGGAGTGTTTTTCAACTTCATCAGGTAAGTACCCCACTCATCCTTTAGTAAAGCATTCGCCACCTTGTCGATTAATTCTTCATTTGACTTGGTTATCTTCAAATTCCTCATCTCCACAACTAGAAGGCAATATCGATCAAACAATTCTTTTGTAGACTCTCCCTTGATACCTGTAAAATTATCAAACTTGTTCAGTGTAATATAAATTTCAGAATCCATGTTTCGGTATTAAAAAATTCACAAAACATATTTTCGAATCACACAAACTAAAATCAATTCAATCACTTTGTCAAACCACTGAATCAGATGAATATCCGATTTAGTGACAGAAATCTGGTGACAACGGATAGGATGTGTATTAAAGTGAATTCGCTCGGGCAGGTATTCGATGCTTGACAAATCACCAGAAACACAAACAAATAGAACTGATTAGGATCGGGTGGCAACTCGTTTGGATTGTCGCTCGATTTGTTGCACTTTAAACTTGAACTGACTAATGTAAAATAATTGGGCCAAGAAATTCACTAAATCGTCAATTTTTTTTTTATAATTCACATGCAAACTCTTTGATCTAGTCAATTTTTTTAAAAAAATATTATCAAAAGTAGCCGACAATCTTTTAGACAAATTGATGTTATCAAGACCATGAGTTCCACATGATTGGGCCACCAACACTTTGAATCAAAACAATTATTAACTGTCTCACAATTACTTTCTCAACACAACTTGATTAGATCGAGATCACGTGTAAACCTTGGGCCGTTCAAAATAAATGGGCTGACACAAATCACAAATTCACATGATGTACAGAATTTAAATCAAATTAATTGGACCGTTCAACTGTTGTTTTTAATTCATTGGACCTCACATTAAATCTGAACACATGCAAACTTGATTTCGACTTTTAATTTGATTGAACCGAGACACTATATCGACAATTCACATGAACAACTGAATTAATGATTGGGCTGCTAATATTCTTTTAATTCATTGGGCAGCAAACTAAATGATCACATTATCACATTTTAACCTTTCAAAAACCCAACAATTTCTTTAACACCTATTGGACCTCCCTTTAATTCTGCCGACAACAACAGTATCAACTTAATATGATTGGGCCACCCAATTAAGTGTGTCCTACAACTAGAATACAATTTGATTTGACCGAGAACATGTGGTGGGTTGACAACAACATATCATGCAAGCATTATCATTTAAGATATCCTATTGGACCTCCAAGTCCACTAAACCAACAAATGTCATTTAACTTGATGCTTTAATGGGCTGCCATTATTGATAACAACAAACGTATAACGTGGCCAGACAACAACATATGCAAACTGTTAATTCATAAAGTCGATGGCATGAATTAATATCGTTGTTGTTTTTTTATTGGACCGATGACCTACATGCAAATACAATCTTTAACATACTTCGATGAAAACAGCTTTTCACATGCAACAACAATTTTCAATGAATTTTAAATCGACATCAATTCACGACACACTTTTCATTGGACCAACAACAGTTATGTTCACGTTCAAGCAGAATACTTGCTCAATGTTCAAACGAAATCATGACTGCTATCTTTCAAGCGGAATCAACGATGAGTTTCAAGCGAAATCTCTTAGTTCCAAGTGATTTTCAAGCGGAATCTGATTATATGTACCTTTTCAAGCGAAACCAAACAGATATCTCAAGCGAAACCTCACTTTTAAGGGTTTCGCTTGAATTTTTCAAGCGAAATATGACTGATTCAAGCGAAACCTTGCTGTTTCCAACGAAATCGGACACAAAAAAATCAAATTACTCCTAAACGGCTAGGAGTTTGGATCTGAAACTTGGTAGGGTTTAAAAGCAAGTATTTTCGCACATTATACTAAAAAATCAGCAGATTCGGACCAGTTAAACCCATTCAATTTGACGAAAAACCTTCAAAAACGTGAAAAAGTAGTAGAATATGAAGAATTTAACGAAAAACAGATCTGAAATCGCTGAATTCTGGTACGAATTTATGTATTTGGTCAGCGCAATCGAGCTCCTAGCTCTGATACCACTTGTAGGACCGGTTTTGACACCGTTCGATTGCGTAACGAACGTTCGACGTGCGGAATCCGTGAACGTACGTGACCGAACACACAATAACGTACTAGAACCTTGATTCTATTGAAAAATGACGTGTACAATCACTTGAGAGAGTTTTCTCTCTCTAGACTTTCTCTCTCTACAAGATTTTCCCCAAAGTCACAAATGAGCCAAAAGTCTTAACACTAACACTATTACTCCCTATTTATAGGCCAAGGCTTTTTAATGAAACTTTTCATTAATTACAAGATTGTCACCTTGCCTTTTATCTAAATATTACAATAAAATCCTAGATTTCTACAGTTTCAGCTACGGTTTGAATTGACGGAGGCGATAGACATTAATGCATCAACAATCACACCACATATATATGTTGTACACTTGCAATTAATGAGTTGTTAATAAAGAAAAATGTTCCCTTACAGATTCAGAAGCACTTCTAATTGAACACACCTCCTTTCATATGGTCATGCATGACCTTTGGCTTATGCCATTCTGTCATCAAATACAAGAAAATTTGTGATGTTGTGCAAGCCAGGGTAGAGCAAGGTGTGTTTTAATTTCCTCAAAACATATCAAATAGAAATTGTAACAAAAAGGAAACGGGTTAAGGACGTTTCTTTTGAGAACTTTGTATGTCATTTATCTTGCAATCTGTGTGTATATACGAATGTTTTCCTGTCTGCAAATTTTACTTTATTTATTCTTTCAATGGCATACAAGCTCTCCAAGTGAAAAGCCGGTGACACCTTGCAGTCTTTGCACATCGTTCTTTTCAGCAAAAGAGCAAAGGTGAAAAATCACAATGCTAAACAAGTTCATACGTTTATCAATCTTTATTATTCTATATATATATATCTAATTTGTTGATTGTGATGCATACATTTGTAGATGAACATGCTGAAGAAGAATATTGGCATGTTTTCTGGATTTGTCATGATAAGGTGATGTGTCTTTCTTTAATACTTTATAAGGAAATAGGATGGCCTAAATGGTAATTTTCCATCAATTTTAAGATGACATACCAAAAGACTCAAGAATAAAACCCTATTTTTTACACATTTTTTTTTCTCTTTCTGCCCTTGTCTCCCTTTAACAGAAGCCTATGCTCATCTTCATTTGTTAAAATCCCTAAGAGTTAATAGAGTGAATTGCAAGTTTTGTCCTTTTACTTATATCTAATTTCAGGCAGTGTCCCTTCTTTTTAAAATGGATGAGTTTTGTACTTAAGGTTTGAAAATTATGCATGTTATGTCCTTTAGCGCTAACCAAGTTAGATTTTGCTGTTAAATCATATAACATAAGGGTATTTTAGTCTTTTTATATATTTCCTTAAAAAATATTTTATTAAATAAACCAAATTAAATTTAAAAAATGAATATAACTTTAATAAAATATATATACACCTCTCTCTCTACCCCAATATTCCCCTCTCTCTTTACATCTTACACCACCCCCATCGCAACCACCACCACCTTTACCACCGCACCAGCCACACCATTTTAACCCTAACGCCCACCATCGCACCCACCACCATATCCGCCATTAACAACCACCCGTCCTCCACCGTCTTCTGCAACAACCCATCATCCACCACTGTAGCCCCATTAACCACTATAGTACACACATTCCAACAGTTAGACTCCACATAAGACCGTGGGGGTATGGTGGGGCTTGGGTTGGGGCGTGGGTTGGGCATTGGTTGACACGTGGAATGGGTGGCAGACATGGGCAAAACCCACATTCAACACGGTATGGTGGGGCGGGGGTTTGGGGCGTGGGTTTGGTGGGCTTCGCTGGGCTGACCCGCTGGGCTATTTCAATATTATTTAAAACAACAAATTTATTTTTTTTAATATTTTTAAATAAAGAAAATTACAAAAAAAAAATTCCTAACTTTTATATTTGTTTTTTATCTCTTCTCTCAACGCCAAGACTAGTTGTAACTCGTCACCCTGTAGGTGATCAATGGGCTGGGATAGAAATTTCAAATCATCCCGTTTTTTGTTTCTGGACATCTCTAGCGGCATCTCTAGCTTCTTTGCTCCTTCGTATTTCGGCCCTTTGTTGTTGGAATACGTTGAATGTATCCAACTTGCATCAAATGTCATCCAACTGCTCGCTGTATATTCCCCTACGCGAGCCAGAACTCCCAGCTGAAGGCGATGCCGTATCAGATCTAGAGTTTTGAGCACGCCTTGTTGAGGCATTTCTTCCATACTCAGGCCGGTTTGGGCTTGGCGAATCATCCAAAAGGTCATCAAACTCTTGATCTCGTGCATCAGATTAGGCTTGGGACGAGGCCCTTGACCTTTTGGAAGACGAGTTAGTTTCGCTACCAATGGGGATAGTCGCCCACTTTGGATGGAACTTACAAATCTCCCAACAATGCATGAAACGGAAGTCGGTCTCCACATTTGATTTGAATGTGACCACTGTATTTGTCAAAATGTCGGCTTCGTTTTCACCACTTTTAGGGTTTTGCTTTGCTTTATTTAAAAAACCACTAAATTTTGTAAGTTGGGTGCTTATCTCGCTCCACTTTGAGGATAAGATATCATTTTCACGATAAGTCTCCCTACCAATTTCTTCATGGAATAGTCTACTAACCGATTCCCACAGGGCGGTTCGATGTTGCGAATTTCCTATTTTAATAAAAAAAATGAATATATTACAAACTTATATAAAAAATAACCATTAATAAAAACAAAGGTTAAGAATACCTAAAGTTGAATGTTGAGATTGTTCAAACCAAGCCCTCGCCAATGCAACTTCTTCAGCAACGGCCCATTTTTGTTGTTTTCGTTTGGCGGTTTCAACTACTTTATCCTCCTCGGTTTTTTTCTTATGACTTCTCTTTTTGATGGGTTTCGATGCGGAATGACCATCATTGGGTGGTTGAGTTTCGGGAACGGATTCGTTTTGTGAAAGGTCGATGGAGGTTGGTGAAAGGTCGATGGGCGATTGTGAAAACGGGGTAGGTATCGAATCGTCGGTGTTTGGGAAGTTAGTAAACACACGATTCCCGATATACGATGCATAACCCGCAAAGTCGGGCATAGGAGAGTATGAAAAATGGACGAGCTATTGGACGAGTGGGTGGTGGGCTAGGATTATTTTCTTGGAATCCATACGGGTTGCTCGTGTCAAAAGGATGGTTGTAAGGATGCATTTTTTCATTTTGTAGAAGGAGAATTGAACATGTATAGAAGATGCGGTTGAATGTGGTAAAAAATGGAAGAAAAATGTGAGTTTTATAGTGAAAAAATGGAAGAAAAATTTAATTTTTTTTTAATATAGCCGTTGGCCAACGGCTAGCCCAACGGCTCTTTTGGCCATACACAGCCCGCCATGTCAGCTCGCTTCCCCCGCCCCACGCCCGGCTTGAAACCCAAGCCCCAAGGGCCACGCCCCAACCCAAACCCACCCGGGATGGTGGCTTGGGCGTTTTCCCCCAACCCAAGCCCCATACCCCATGGCCTAAGATAGACACTGTAGCTTTGTATATGCGAGAATGTTAATGGAACATCAAGAAAGGTCAACAAACATTAATTAACACAAATTATTCAAGTAAACAACTGGAAGACAAAAACATCTGAAATTTGAGTTATCAAGTCTGTGAGACATTTCGTCGAACATGTGGAATGCAGAATATATTAAAGACAATTTATTAAATCTCTGAAGCATTTGATCGAACAGGTGGAACACAGGTCAACTGGGTACCCCAAAATTGAAGTCAGAATGTTTTATTAACACGTATATCTTTCAGAACAACACTAATTATTCTTCAAAATCCATAAACAAAATCTAAACAAAGTACTGAATTCAATCATATAGTTGATAGATTGAAACACTGATACAAAACAAAAAAGAATACTTGAAGAAAATGGAAAAGGGATATTTGATAATTACATTGAGAATGAAATCAGGAGGTTTGAGCAGCTGATAGTGAAGCGCTTGTGTTGTTCATTGATACGGTGAAAAAAATTCAAGATTTTGGGTGATTTTGTTGAGAAACCTATTGTGGTGTGCAGGGATATGTGTTTTTCTATCAGTCTTTGGTGTGTGTGAGAGAGAGTATATACATATTTTTATATTTATATATGTTTTTTTATTATTTTACAAAATAGTCTTTAGATATTAAATATTTGTACAATAGTCCCTGTAATGGTAAAAAGACAAATGTACCATCACATGCGAGTCACATGATCAGATTTAACAAAAAAACTGGCCGAGTTAGGGCTAAAGGACATGCAAGATTTCCAAACATAAAATACAAAACTCGTCAATTTTAAAAACAAAGAACCTCACCTGAATTAGGTATAAAGTTTTATGGACAAAAAAATATAATTACCTCAATCCCTAATTTCTTCCCTTTTTGCTATCACATTGATTCAATACAATTCATCTTCATTTATTACTCCTCCCCACGTTGGACTGTTACACACCTATAATTGTTTAGTGACACAGCAACTCCTCAATGAGATTCTCAAAGAATATATAAGACGTCATCAGAATTAAAACGAATGAGAGTACGCCAGAACTACAATCTTCAAATTAAAACACGCCTCTTCATCTTCCCCGTTGTCAGTTACACCTCTTATGAAGCCATTTAAACCAAAATTGATTGCATAAATCATCGATTCTCCCTTCGCTGGTTGTCGACTTGCAAACTTTCTTGGCTTCTTATTCCATTAGACAACACACAACAACGGTAGCAACCGCCGATTCCCGCCCCTGCTTTGTTCCCTGTTGCGATGCAGAATATCCGCCACGAACCAACCACCTTTACCACTGAAGACTCAAATACCAGTTAGTACGAGCTGGAATGAGCATAGCTTCAGGAGACCTTAGCAGAGACCTGTAAGATCACAAGAAATCACACCGTTAGCCTCGTTACAGAGATGGGGCCTTTCTGTGACCAAGCTCGAGCGTGAGAATAAGTATTTGGAGTGAAGAGATAAGTCAGTGAGAGAGAATGGAGAGTTTAGAGAGAGAAAGTAGTGATTACCCTCTGCTGAAAGTATTGGCGGGGTATTTATACTTTTTGGGTGTGCTGACGTGGAAAGTTAGTTAGGGTCGGACCAGTCATTATCAAGTAGTTAAGGCCGTGGGCCCCCAGTTAGTTAGGGAAGATCCTATTAATTGATCGTTCCGGCTAGGCCCGCCTGATCCGTCCCGACCTTGGACCATCAGTGATTCGGTCCTTTCCAGGATGTATCCTCATCAAGTCCCCCTAGTTCGTAGCGTTTGTTTTAGTAAAAGCTTCGAACTAGATGGAGCGGCTCTGATCCGGTGTTTTTTCGCTTTTGGCGGTTCATTTCGAATTTCAATTTCTTGGCGGTGATTTTGCTAAGTAATTGACAGTTACTTTAATTTTCCTTTTTACCGATGTGACGCTTGACATGCATCACTTGTGATGACGTGTCGCCTTCTCATTGGTTGAACTAAGGCGGTGCAATTTTTTTTATAAATAGGGAGAAAAAAGGTTTCACTTTTTACTTTTTTATCTGCTTCTTCTTCCTCTATCTCTGCTTTCCCCCTTTCTTTTTCGGATCATCACTTTTACAGGCAAGTTAGTTTTTTCTTCGCGATTATGGCTAACAAAAGTAATTTGTCCGGCTGTTTCAATATTTTAAACCGAAACAGTCTGGAGTGGTTTGTGGATAAATATGCGATTCCTGCTTCTCTAAACCCTATTCTTCCCCAAAAAGATACGGCCATCTATCCTTTCGTTCCTGGGAAGATAGGTGTTTATACTCGGATGTTCGATTACTGTAACTATCATATTCCTTTGATGAAATTTCTGATTAGGGTTTTGATGTTTCATGAGGTTCATCTTTCTCAAATGAACCCTTTTGGCCTTGCCAAGGTGTGTCAATTTGAACTTGCCTGTCGTAGCTTGGAGTCCGATCCAGATTTGGATGTGTTCCAGGCCCTTTATAAGTTGAACCGGTCCGGTGATTGGTATACTTTTGAGGTTTGGAAGAAGAATGCTTGCTGCTACTCATGGATTACTACGAGCTTAAAGGATTGGAAAGATCGTTTTTTAGTGGATGATCGGTGCGTTCCGGCCGAAATGACTTGGAGGCTAAAGAGATCCCGTCTTCCTGGTCCTCTTCCCGAAGATTTTGAATTTAATAAAGGTTTGTACGCTGCTTTGATTAAGGAGGCTGGCCATGTCCAAAAGTTTCCGGAACACATTCTTGTTATGGGGAGGATAAGCACGATATGGTCCAAATCGGAGTATTACCCTGTAACACCCCGAAAATATAAATTATTTATTACAAATAAGTTGTCAATAAATAGACAAAATAAACTAACTAGGAATAACACTAACCTAGTTTGGTAATGGTTTGAATATGGGTTAAACACTTGAGATAAAATAAAAACGAAAGTAGAGGGACTAAATGTGTTAAAACTGGAACTTGATTTAATTAAACAAAATAAAAATCCAAAACACACAAAATTGGGTGTGTGTGGGTCGATTGGGAGCAGGGGGCGACATAGGGTCTCCCACAAACCCTAGTTCCTCCAGAAATTCACCAAATTGAAGGCTCAAATTCGTTCTAAAACAAGTCTCAAACACAAATTCGTGATCTCCATTGAAAGGGGAGTCATAAGGTATGTGAATTCTGTGAAGAATCTCTAGTTGGATTTCTAAGAAAACTTAGAAATCTGAAATTTGATGTTGCATGTTGGTTGTTTAGAATGAAATAATGTTTAGGGACAAACCCTAGTCAATTACTTGACAAAATTGTGCCTATTTTGTGTGAAATTCATAATCACCACCTAAGGTGATAAGTGGGTTTTGTGAAACTTGATAAACACTAGGATTATAGTGGTTGTTCTAGTAATATTTGACACATGTGAAGTGATTTCAGAATTCTAGAGGCTAAAGTTCATGTAAGGTAGTTGATTGATGAAAATTTAGGGCTATATGACAAGTTATGAACTTGATAATATATCGTGCAAATTTCTGCCGTTAAAGTGTTTGCATAAATGCCTCAAAGAAGGCTTAAATCTGAAAATTTGAGTTAAACCGCATGATTTTGATGTTTCGGCAAAATATGCGAACTATGAATTGAAAAGAGTTCTAAACATGTCTTGGTTGAACTCTATAGGAAAGGATACCGGAGCTCCAAGCGGACAAGCCGGTGGCGACTTGCGTTCGAAGGGCATGCACTAAAGGTATGTAACTTGATTCGTTACATTGGGTAAATTTTGATAACTAGCATATGTGTAGTTGAATCGTAGAACAAAAGTTGTGTTGATCTAAAGCGATGATGTTCGCTATACTGAATAATAAGACAAGAATTGGTTAGAACTTGTTGGTAGTCATCATAATGGAGGATTCCGTAAGATGAGCCAAACGGGTCGAATAATCGATTAATGCGTGGCAAATACTTCGTAATATAGTTAATTGGTCTTTTGTTATTGTTGATAAAAGACATAATAGAATACGAGAATTTAACATGTTGGCTGTTAGAATGAGAAATCCGAGAATTTGGTTTGGGTAAAACAACAAATCAATCAAACCATAGCCTTTCAGAGACCACCGTAAGTTACGGTAGTACCGTAACTTACGGTAGAGGCCAAAAGGCTACGGTGGAATCTTCCTGATTTACGGTGGAACAATGTGCTTCCAGGAGCTACCGTAACTTACGGTGGCTACCGTAAGTTACGGTAGAACCCTGCCAAAATTGCTGAATTTTGCATCTTTCAGATACTCGAATTCTGTATTTGATTATAGTATGATTATTGAATTATTTCAAGAATTCTAATACTAATGATTGCCAAACTTTCCAGTTTCTAGGTATTTCAAGTATGTGGGCGACAATCAAGTTGATGCTTCAAGAACCGAACACAAAACTTTTGGACGCTTCCGAACTAATCTGATCTAGTTAAACTATGTAGTTTTGTAGACAATTTCTGAATGATCTATGTTTGAAACTAGTTATGTTATTATCTTAAATACTATGATGAAGTGTAATTCACTATATTAACTAAGATTTTGGTTAGTTATAAAGTTTCTTGTTATAACTTCCGTAATTCTTTTGAAAATTAAATGACGGGTGTTACAAGTTGGTAATCAGAGCTTAAGGTTGTAAACAAAGTGTTCGGTTCAAACTTGATCGATCGTCTGGTAAGAATTAATTCATCATTTTAGTAGATTCTATCTTATGTAAGAAATGAGATGCAAATTAATGTGCATGGGAAGGGTGTGCTAACACACTCAAACCCGGAAAGTGCACCAAATGTGAACGGTAAAAGCAAGTCACGCACTTGGCTAAACCAAAACAAATAAAGCTATGTTATAAATGAAATGTTTAATGTTTAGTGTAAACATTTCAGTTTCAAGATGTCGAAAGGAAACGATAATGATCCGGTGCCGACAAGCACCGAACAAATGAAAGAGATAATTGCCGAAGAAGTGGGAAAGGCAATTGAAGGTAGTCTATCCGGGTTTATAGACAAAATTCAAAACACGGTGTTGTCTCTTATCGAAGAGCGAGTCAAAAGGTTGGAGGATAGTGTCAACCTTATGAAGGAGAAATCGGGAGAACATAAAGGGTGTTCATACAAAGAATTTATGGCGTGTAAACCGCCAATCTACAACGGAGAGGTTGACCCAATAATTTGCCAAAGATGGTTGGGCGACATTGAAGGGGTGTTTGAAAGGACCCATTGTGATGAAAGTGACTTTGTTGCTTACGGAACGGGCCAGTTGAGAGGTCAAGCCAAAGATTGGTGGGACAATAAAAAGAATGAAATAGGAGCCGAAGCGGCGAGAGCCATGACATGGGAGGAGTTTAAGATGCCGTTTCTTAAACATCATAGTCCCAAGGCAGTCATAAATAGAATCAAGGAAGAGTTCATGCAACTGAGGCACAAGGGCGAGACCATAGACAAGATTACAGCGATGTTTATGGATAAGATGAAGTTTAGTAGTGAATTGGTGACGAATGAAGAACAAAAAATATACTACTACTATAACATGTTGAGCGTTGAACATAGGGAGTTTATGACTCCTTCACAATATGAGACCCTTACCGAGATCATAAATGTTGCTCGGGAACGGGAAATCGAGTTGAAGAAACAAGTTGAAAGGGGTGAGCGAAGGGCACATGATGTGAATCTAAGCCCTACAAAGAAAGCTCGAAGCAGAGAATCGGGAAATAATGTGGATGCTAAAGGTGGGTCGCCAAGTTGTAAAGTGTGCGGGAAATGACACAAGGGAGAATGTCGGTTCCAAGACAAACCATGCCCCATATTTAGTAAGATAGGGCACATGGCGTCGCTATGCCCGGGTAAAGTCTCAGTTTGCTACAAATGTTATCAACCCGGCCACAAAAAGTCCGAATACCCGGACTTAGTTGGAAAGAGAGACGTTAAAGAATCTCCAGCAGAAGCTCCTAAGGCGAAGGCTAGATCCTTCCAACTTACCGCGGCTGAAGCAAAAACAGAACCCGATGTGGTCTCAGGTATATTCACAATTAACTCAATTCCAGCACGTGTATTGTTTGATACGGGTGCGAATAAATCCTTCATTTCGCATGGATTTATTCGACATCCTTCATTTGTATTGACGAAATTATATGTGCCCTTAGAAGTAGAAATAGGGGACAACAAAAGTTTTATAGTTTGTGATATTTGTCGAGGCTGCAAATTAAGCATCGATGACGAAGAATACCTGATAGACCTAATCCCGATGTCAATGGGGGAGTTTCAAGTAGTCGTTGGGATGGATTGGCTATCTCGGCACCACGCAAAGGTTGTGTGTTTTCGTAAGGAGATAAAGCTAATATCTCCGAGCGGAAAACACGTCACTATCTATGGCGAAAAAAGAGGTAACCCCATAATATGCTCAATGTTGAAAGCTCACAAGCTTATGAAGCAAGGATGCAAGGCATTTAAGATATACGCAAATGAGCCCGAGAAAGAATCACTGAAGATTGAAGATGTACCGGTAGTACGGGACTACGAAGATGTGTTTCCGAAAGATTTACTGTAACAACCCTCGGTAAAACCAACACCCTCATTATATTTTATATACCCTATTATATCTTAAAATATCCTTATATGTCTTATATTATGCCCCGTATGTGAAAACCGAGCCCAAAATACATTATAGTTTATAAAAATAAAATAAAAATCTGAATATAGAGTTGAGGCGGGCCGTGTAGACCCACCCCAACATCTCACGCGGGCAGCGCGGACTCATAACACGCGATTTCACCAGAGGTCGACACGTGTCGACATCGTGGCGGTCTAGAGGATGACCGGGACAAGCTATACGTTGACCAGGTGGTTGACGCGGGCCGCGTAAGGCTTAGCCTTACCTTACGCGGGCCGCCTGGAAGTCAGAATCAGAACATATAAATAGATGGCATCAGATTACAATTTCCGTCGCTCACATTTCAATCTCAATCTCGAATTCTGAAGTATTAAGCATAATATTTGGGTATTATACCCCTAATTAGCAAGGTTCTGCTCCGTTGTAAGTATTATAACCCAAGTTTCATAATAGTTACGCTGCCCGATTGATTTAGGGTTCCGTAACAACTGTCGTGGTTCTACCCGACGTAGTTGTTGGAATGCCGTCTCGGGGAGGGTATCATTAATAATTTCAAAGGGTTATGATACTAACCAATGTACATTTGTATAAATTATAGATTATACCCAGGAAACCCTTACAAGAAGCCTAAGATAGCAAAGTGAGTTTATCCTCTTTTTGTTAACCTTTTTGTAATGTTTTACAAAACCTTAAATGTTTTACAATGCGATTAAGCGGTGATTGAGTCTTTGTAGTTCTTCAATTACTGCCGGTATTATGGGGTTTTGTATACAAAATTTATTACTACTTGCGTGTAGTAAGTCGGGAATGAAAGTGCATTACCATTGGACGACGAGTGAGCCAATGGGTAATTTGACCATAGCCATAGATCCGGTCGAGTGGCAAATACTGAATGAGTAATTGTGTAAAATAAACAATGTGATCGCTCTCAATACTGTTTTAATTGATAAAATGTTTCTTGATTAAACTGGGATTCACTCACCAGTATTTCCGACTGACAAATGTTTTTAAAACATGTTACAGGTAACACAATGTGAACAGCCAATTAATGAAAGCCAGCTGAAGAGCACTGAAGGCTTGGGAAAATGTGGCTATAAAAGTTACCTAATAAACGATGTTTTAAATTAAAATATAGGGTTTGCCCTATAAATGTATTGTAATAAGAAACTTGGGTTTTACCCATATGATTATTAATATTAAATAAGGTGGTTTTACCCTGATAAACATTTCCTAACTACGGTCCTGATGTAATTTCCGCTGCGAGACTAAATAAAACTGATACCACCAAACTCTGAGCTCGCGTCCGCCCGTTCCCGGGGATCAGAGATCGGGGGTTGCGACAGAAGGTGGTATCAGAGCCTAGCCTCTGGTCTGAGCCAAAGAAGTGTTTTGCTGACACTTAAAATTCTATATTTTGTGTTAGGAAATAAATTACGGAAATACATGTATAACTGTAATTATTTGTTATGTGTTATTTGACTATTTGTTAGTTTTCAGTATGAGTGATCAAGGACTATCAGACGTGAATCGTCAGTTAGCTGATTCACCTAGGAGTGAAGGTACATCATCACAGCCTGCCCTTTCAGGGTATTCTGCTGATCAGGAGGAGGGAATATTTGCCTTTAGAGCTCAATCTGAAGAACCATTTCCTAATAAGAAACGAGGATGGTTCAGTAAAGAAGCTTTTGCTCGTAGGAAGAGAATGCGAAAACTGCAACAGCAAAGGGCTTTAGCAGCTATTAAGCGAAAGACAGATGCTCATACTCAGGATATGCTAAATAGAAGCCTAGCTAATTTCCATATCTTAGCTACAACTGCTGCTGACCCAGGTCTGGAACAACTAGTAGCCCCACAACCGCAAAACCCAGAACAACCCATGGAAATCGAAAACCCGGAAAACCAAGTAGAGATGCACGATTTTAACCCAGAAGAAATCCCAAGGGTACCTGCACCAAACCCTCTAGATCCAAATTACGACCCCTGGTGGGACAACAATAGGGACTTTGTGCAACGTTACCCTATTCAGGACTATCCACCCATACAGAACATAGAAGCTTACCCAGGTATGGATCCTTTAGATCCCTATTACCAAAATGATTATATTAGGGAGATATTAGAGGATCCTTACCAATTTCAGGAACTGTCACCCCCATATCAGGAAACCGTACCCCAGATTCCAAACCCAGTCCGAGAACCTGCACCCCCAATGAGTGCAGAAAACGTGCAAGAACTTAGGACTTTCGGGGAGGAAATTTTAGAAAGCAGTGAGAGGATGCGTCAGGTGGGAGAGCGTCTCGTATGGAAATACGATGAACGTAATATGGATTTTTGGATAAATCCATATCCGTGAATGAGATGGTGAAACGATGGTAGTAATAATAATATACTAAAATAAAATAAAATATGTGTGTACGGATGCATATTACTATTTCATTTCTGTTGGTATTTTAATCTTTATTTCTGTACTAGTGTGTAATAGACGCATAGTATATGAAAAAGAGTATAGTCGCAATGATCGACGATTTTGGTTAAATTGCGTGTCATGTGATTAACTATATTACCTATTATTTGTGATATTAATATTGGATAAATGTTTAAAATTCAGATGGCCGACGAAGGAAATCAAGGAAATCTAAATAACGATAAGCAAAGTAACATTAATGTGGTTAATGAAAATCCAAGCATCAATAACAATAACAATCAAGTGGACAATAGTGCTATTCAACACATAGTAGCACAGAGAATTATAGATGCATTGCCATTTATTATTCAAACTGTTAAGGATGCTGATAATAAAAGTAAGCATAGCAGTAAGCGACCAAGTGAACCAGAAAACAGCGTGAACAATGGACCTGTACTTCAAATGCCCATTCCCAAAAGAAGAAGAATTGTGCCTTACGGTTGTTCTTATAAGGAATTCTGGTCTTGTAAACCAATGGAATTCTCAGGCAATGAAGGAGCCATTGCAACTTTACGCTGGATAGAAAAGACTGAGGCAGTCTTAAGGATAAGCAAGTGTGCTGAAGAAGATAAGATATTGTTTGCTTCTAATCTGTTTAAGAATGCAGCACTAGAATGGTGGAACACTATCCTCCAAACAAAAGGAAGTGATAGAACCTATAATATGGAATGGGAAGAATTTAAAAACAAGGTAGAAAGGAAGTTCTGCCCACCCAATGAAAAAGAACAGATAGCAAACAAATTTCTAAACCTTAGGATGAGTGGTGTGGATAGCAAGGGGTACACAAAGCTATTCTTCGAATATGCTAGGATAGTGCCAACTCTTGCTTCACCAGAACCAGTGTTAATCTCTCGTTATATTTAGGGATTAATTGGGGAGATAAGACACGTAGTCAAGGCAGCTAGACCTCAAACAATAGAAGAAGCTGTAGAACTAGCAAATACCTTGACTGATGAGTTAGTTCGTACCCGAGAAGAGGATCAAAGGAGGAACTTAACCCAGAAGTTGACCCAAGAATTTCATTCTAGAATTTCTAATAGTGGGAAAAATATAGGTTCTACGTCTGCACCTTACTGTAAGTATTGCAAAAGAAAGCATTCCGGAAGATGCTCCATATATTGTAACTTTTGCAAAATATCGGGACACAAGGAAGAAAACTGCAGGAAGAAAGCTAATAGCAAGGTATGTTACAATTGCGGAGAATAAGGTCATTTCAAGCTAAATTGTCCAAAATTAGCTCTAGCTCCATACAACAAGAATATTAAAAATGCTAGAGCATTTGTTCTAACCGCAGAAGAAGCCAAGATGATTCCAAATGTCATAGCTGGTACGTTTTTAGTTAATGATGTTTTTGCTAAAGTATTATTTGACTCTGGTGCAAACCAAAGTTTTATTAATACATCGTTTTGCAAATTTCTAAATCAATCATTAACTAAACTACCACATGAATGTTTAGTAGAGACAGCAAATGGAGAAATTGTTAGAATTTCTGAAATCTTGCAGGGGGAAAGTATAGAAATTTCAAATCAGAAATTTATTGCAAATCTTTATCCCATGAATCTAGCAGGATTTGATGTCGTTTTAGGAATGGATTGGTTAATAGCCAATAAAGCCAATATTGTATGTGATCAAAAGTCAATTCAAGTAAATTCACCAAAAGGTAAAATGATCACAATTAAAGGAGATAAATCTTCTAGATCTACTAAATTCATTTCTGTGATGAAAATTGCAAGTTGTATGAGAAAAGGTTCTATAGTGTATTTGATTTCTATAATCACTAACACTAAAGGAAAGGATTTAAAAGATATACCAGTAGTATCGCAGTTTTCAGATATATTTCCAGAAGAATTGCCAGGTCAACCTCCGGATAGAGAAGTTGAATTCAGAATCCATTTGATACCCGGAACATCACCAATTGCCAAAGCACCCCCGCTGAAATGCAAGAATTAAAGAAACAATTAGACGAATTGTTGGAGAAAAGATTTATACAGCCAAGTTCGTCGCCATGGGGAGCACCGATACTGTTTGTTAAAAAGAAAGATGGATCAATGCGTATGTGCATTGACTACCGTGAATTAAACAAAGTCACGATTAAGAATCGGTACCCATTACCGAGAATCGATGATTTGTTTGATTAGCTACAAGGAGCTCGATTTTTCTCTAAGATCGATTTAAGGTCAGGATATCATCAATTAAAGGTACAGGAAGAGGACATTCCTAAAACCGCATTTAGAACGAGGTATGGTCATTATGAATTTACTGTCATGCCATTTGGTTTAACCAATGCCCCAGCTGCATTTATGGACATGATGAACCGAATATGTAAGCCATATTTGGATAAATTCATAATTGTATTCATAGATGATATTCTAATTTACTCTAAGAATAAAGAGGATCATGCAAGACATTTGCACGCACTTTTAAGTTTATTAAGAAAAGAAAAGCTTTATGCTAAATTTAATAAGTGTGAATTTTGGTTAGAACAGGTACAATTCCTTGGACACCTAGTCAATCATGAAGGAATTCATGTAGATCTAACAAAGATTGAGGCAATTACCAAATGGAAAACTCTTGAATCACCAACCGAGGTTAGAAGTTTCTTAGGATTGGCAGGTTATTATAGAAGATTTATTAAAGATTTCTCTAGAATAGTCATTCCCTTAACTAAGTTAATTTGTATATCTGTTAAGTTTGAATGGGGAGTAAAACAATAAGAAGCCTTTAAAATTCTTAAGCAAAGATTAACCCATACACCCATACTAGCATTACCAGAAGGAACTAAGGACTTCGTAGTCTATTGTGATGCTTCTAAACTAGGTTATGGATGTGTGTTGATGCAACGACAAAAGGTTATAGCTTACGCATCTAGACAACCTAAGAATCATGAAGAGAATTATTCAACTCATGATTTAGAGTTAGGAGCTATAATTTTTGCTCTTAAGATTTGGAGACATTACCTTTATGGTAATAAGTTTACCATATTTACTGATCACAAAAGTTTAAAGTATGTTTTCGGGCAGAAAGAGTTGAATATGAGACAAAGACGTTGGATGGAATTTCTTAGTGATTATGATTGTGATATCCAGTATCATGAAGGAAAAGCAAATGTAGTGGCAGATGCTTTAAGTCAAAAGTATCATGAAAAACCAAGAAAGGTACGTTCTCTTAAATTAAATCTGCAAGTAGATTTAAATGATCAAATAAGAGAAGCACAAAAGTCAGTAATCAAGGAAGATACTGAAAAGATAAAAGGTATGTTAAAAGAATTAAAAAAAGGAACAGATGGAATTTGGAGATTCCATGAAAAGAGAATGTGGATACCTAAATTAGGAAATCTACGCCATCGTATATTAGAAGAAGCTCATAAGTCCAAGTATACGATGCATCCAGGAAGTGACAAAATGTACCAGGATTTAAGAAAAAATTTCTGGTGGATAGGAATGAAGAAAGAGATAGCAACCTATGTTTCTAAATGTTTAACTTATTCACAAGTTAAAGCTGAACATCAGAAACCCTCAGGTTTGTTACAGCAATTAGAAATGCCAGTTTGGAAATGGGAATTTATAACAATGGATTTTGTTACTAAATTACCCAAAACTAAGAAAGGAAATGATACAATCTGGGTGATTGTAGATAGACTAACTAAGTCAGCTCATTTCTTACCAATGAAGGAAACAATTAGCATGGAACAATTATCTAAATTGTATGTAAATGAAATTGTTTCTTTACATGGCATTCCTTTATCAATTGTTTCTGATAGAGATAGCCGCTTTACATCTCATTTTTGGTCAAGTTTCCAAAAAGCAATGGGAACCAAGTTAAGATTAAGCACAGCTTATCACCCACAAACAGACGGACAAAGCGAAAGAACAATTCAGACAATGGAAGATATGCTTAGAGCCTGTGTAATCGATTTTGGAGGTAATTGGGATGATCACTTACCTTTAATAGAATTTTCTTATAATAATAGTTATCACACAAGTATCAATGCTGCACCATTCGAAGCACTTTATGGACGAAAGTGCCGAACCCCAGTCTGTTGGGCAGAAATTGGAGAAAAACAACTATCCGGACCTGAGATAGTACAAGAAACAACTGATAAAATTATTCAAGTCAAGGAACGACTGAAAGCAGCACGTGATAGACAGAAGAGTTATGCCAATAACCGACGCACGCCATTGGAATTTCAGGTAGGAAATAGAGTATTGTTAAAAGTCTCTCCTTGGAAAGGAGTAGTAAGATTCATAAAAAGAGGAAAGTTAAGTCCCAGGTATGTTGGACCTTTCAAGATAATTAGAAAAATAGGACCTGTACCCTATCAGCTACAATTGCCAGAAGAAATGGCAGGAATACATGATGTGTTTCATGTATCTAATCTTAAAAAGTGTTTAGCTGATGAATCACTGATAGTACCTCTTAAGGATATAGAGGTAAATGAACAACTCAAGTTTGTAGAAAGGCCTCTACAAATTGAAGACAGAAAAGTCAAGAATCTCAAGCATAAGCGTCTAGTTCTAGTGAAAGTGAAGTGGGATTCCAAAAGAGGACCTGAATATACATGGGAGCTCGAGTCAGAAATGAAAAAGAAATACCCGCATTTATTTCAATAGATCTCGAGGACGAGCTCTAAAACAAGGTGGGGAGAATGTAACAACCCTCGGTAAAACCAACACCCTCATTATATTTTATACACCCTATTATATCTTAAAATATCCTTATATGTCTTATATTATGCCCCGTATGTGAAAACCGAGCCCAAAATACATTATAGTTTATAAAAATAAAATAAAAATCTGAATATAGAGTTGAGGCGGGCCGCGTAGACCCACCCCAACATCTCACGCGGGCCGCGCGGACTCATAACACGCGATTTCACCAGAGGTCGACACGTGTCGACATCGTGGCGGTCTAGAAGATGACCGAGACAAGCTATACGTTGACCAGGTGGTTGACGCGGGCCACGTAAGGCTTAGCCTTACCTTACGCGGGCCGCCTGGAAGTCAGAATCAGACCATATAAATAGATGGCATCAGATTACAATTTCCGTTGCTCACATTTCAATCTCAATCTCGAATTCTGAAGTATTAAGCATAATATTTGGGTATTATACCCATAATTAGCAAGGTTCTGCTCCGTTGTAAGTATTATAACCCCAGTTTCATAATAGTTACGCTGCCCGATTGATTTAGGGTTCCGTAACAAATGTCGTGGTTCTACCCGACGTAGTTGTTGGAATGCCGTCTCGGGGAGGGTATCATTAATAATTTCAAAGGGTTATGATACTAACCAATGTACATTTGTATAAATTATAGATTATACCCAGGAAACCCTTACAAGAAGCCTAAGATAGCAAAGTGAGTTTATCCTCTTTTTGTTAACCTTTTTGTAATGTTTTACAAAACCTTAAATGTTTTACAATGCGATTAAGCGGTGAGTGAGTCTTTGTAGTTCTTCAATTACTGCCGGTATTATGGGGTTTTGTATACAAAATTTATTACTACTTGCGAGTAGTAAGTCGGGAATGACAGTGCATTACCATTGGACGAAGAGTGAGCCAATGGGTAATTTGACCATAGCCATAGATCCGGTCGAGTGGCAAATACTGAATGAGTAATTGTGTAGAAATAAACAATGTGATCGCTCTCAATACTGTTTTAATTGATAAAATGTTTCTTGATTAAACTGGGATTCACTCACCAGTATTTCCGACTGACAAATGTTTTTAAAACATGTTACAGGTAACACAATGTGAACAGCCAATTAATGAAAGCCAGCTGAAGAGCACTGAAGGCTTGGGAAAATGTGGCTATAAAAGTTACCTAATAAACGATGTTTTAAATTAAAATATAGGGTTTGTCCCTATAAATGTATTGTAATAAGAAACTTGGGTTTTACCCATATGATTATTAATATTAAATGAGGTGGTTTTACTCTGATAAACATTTCCTAACTACGGTCCTGATGTAATTTCCGCTGCGAGACTAAATAAAAATGATACCACCAAACTCTGAGCTCGCGTCCGCCCGTTCCCGGGGATCAGAGATCAGGGGTTGCGACATTTACCGGGGATACCGCCTGAACGGGAAGTAGAGTTCGGGATCCAACTGATTCCGGGCGCAAAACCCGTAGCTAAATCACCGTACCGACTCGCACCATCGGAATTACAAGAATTGATGTCCCAGATTCAAGACCTGCTTGACAAAGGATTCATAAGGCCGAGTGTGTCTCCTTGGGGCGCACCAGTATTGTTTGTAAAGAAGAAAGATGGAAGCATGTGCATGTGTATCGATTACCGGGAGTTAAATAAACTCACGGTAAAGAATCGATACCCGCTTCCGAGGATAGATGATCTATTCGACCAATTACAAGGTGCGAACTGGTTTTCAAAGATTGACCTTAGATCGGGGTATCACCAACTAAAGGTCAAGGAGGAAGATGTGCCGAAGACGGCTTTCCGCACGCGATATGGACATTACGAGTTCCTCGTGATGTCATTTGGGCTAACAAATGCACCCGCGGCTTTCATGGATCTTATGAACCGGGTTTGCAAGCCTATGCTGGATAAATCAGTCATCGTGTTTATCGATGATATTTTGGTATATTCGAAAAGTGAAGCTGAGCATGCACACCACTTACAAGAGGTGTTAGAGACACTTAGACGAGAAAGGTTATATGCGAAATTCTCGAAATGCGCCTTTTGGTTACGAGAGGTGCAATTCCTCGGCCACATCATAAGTGCCGATGGAATATTGGTGGATCTGTCAAAAGTTGAGGCCGTGTCGAAATGGAATCCCCCGAAGAACCCTTCGGAAATTAGAAGCTTCTTAGGGCTTGCGGGATACTATAGGAGATTCATTCAAGATTTCTCCAAGATTGCGTTGCCACTAACAAAGTTAACTCGGAAGGAGGAAAAGTTCATTTGGGGCGTTGAACAAGAAAGGGCGTTTCAGACGCTAAAAGAGAAATTAACTCAAGCTCCGGTATTAACATTGCCGGACGGAGTCGAAGACTTAGTGCTTTACTCGGATGCCTCATTATCAGGGCTCGGATGCGTTTTGATGCAACGGGGCAAATTTATAGCTTATGCCTCGAGGCAATTGAAGATACATGAAAAGAAGTATCCCACACACGATCTCGAATTGGCTGCGGTGGTATTTGCGTTAAAAATATGGAGACACTATTTATATGGGGTAAAGTGCACCATATTCACCGACCACAAAAGCCTAAAATACTTCTTCGATCAGAAGGAGTTAAATATGCGCCAGAGACGATGGTTAGAAACGGTCAAGGATTACGATTGTGAAATACACTACCACCCCGGGAAAGACAATGTAGTGGCTGATGTGTTGAGCCGAAAGGCAGATTATGCCCCGATACGAGTACAATCATTGCAGCTCATTGTGACCTCGGGCTTACTTGAACGAATCCGAGGAGCACAAGATGAAGCAGTAAAGACGAAAAACTGGAGAAAGGAAAGGATTGTTGGCCAAGTTAAAGATCTCAAAGTAGGCAACCACGGTTTGAAAACACGTTTCAATAGAATTTGGGTTCCTAACACATGTGGAGTTAAAAAGCTTCTACTCGATGAAGCTCATAAGTCCCGTTATTCCTTCCATCCGGGAGCGACCAAAATGTATAACGACTTAAAACAAAACTATTGGTGGCCCGGAATGAAAAGAGATGTTGTGAAATACGTGGAAAAATGCTTGACATGTCTACAAGTCAAGGCGGAGCACCAAAAACCATACGGTAAACTCCAACCGTTAGAAATTCCGGTTTGGAAATGGGAACATATTACGATGGACCTATTAACCAAGCTACCAAAGACGAACCGCGGTTTCGATGCTATATGGGTAGTAGTGGATAGATTGACGAAAAGTGCTCACTTCATTCCGATTCGTGAAACTTATACGTCAGAAAAGATTTCAGAAGTTTACACTAACGAGATAATAGCACGCCATGGAGTACCGGT
The DNA here is from genome assembly GCA_030545235.1 of Helianthus tuberosus. Taxonomy (NCBI): domain Eukaryota; kingdom Viridiplantae; phylum Streptophyta; class Magnoliopsida; order Asterales; family Asteraceae; genus Helianthus; species Helianthus tuberosus. Next base: position 33,445,451 of record CM060354.1, on the reverse strand, counting down.
AACCATCGTGTCCGATAGGGATACCCGGTTCACTTCAAATTTCTGACGAGACTTCCAAGAGCAAATGGGAACCAAATTGTGCATCAGCACTGCGTACCATCCTCAGACGGATGGACAGAGTGAAAGAACAATACAAACATTGGAGGACATGCTACGAGCATATATAATCGACTTTGGAGGAAGTTGGGATGTTTATTTACCATTGGTCGAGTTTTCGTATAATAACAGCTACCATGCTAGTATTGGGATGGCACCGTACGAAATGCTCTATGGTAGGAAATGCCAAACCCCGGTATGTTGGGGTGAAGTGGGCCCACGTGAACTTGCCCACCAAGATATTGTACGAGCCACTAATGAAAAGATTGATGTGGTTCGGGCACACTTGAAAGCGGCTCAAGATAGACAAAAGTCGTATGCTGACAAAAGGAGGAGACCGATCGAATTCCAGGTTGGCGACAAAGTCATGCTCAAAGTATCCCCATGGAAGGGGGTTATCCGGTTTAGAAAAAAAGGAAGATTGAGCCCGAGGTTTATCGGGCCGTTCGCGATTGTAGAACGGGTAGGAAAGGTAGCTTACCGTCTTGAACTACCAGAGGAACTAAACGGAATTCATAGCACATTTCATGTGTCACAACTTCGGAAATGTCTAGCGGATGAGACAACTTATATTCACTACGACGACATCGAGGTGGATGACAGGCTAAACTATGTGGTAAAGCCCATTGCGGTTTTGGATCGTAAGGTAAAAACCTTAAGGAATAAAGAGATCAATTAAGTAAAGGTTAAATGGGAACACAGAAAGGTTGCGGACATTACATGGGAGTCCGAAGAGGAGATGCAGCGTCTCTACCCGACCTTGTTTGGTACGTATTTCCGGTTTCGAGGACGAAACCCTTTTAAGGGGGGTGGACTTGTAACACCCCAAAAATATAAATTATTTATTACAAATAAGTTGTCAATAAATAGACAAAATAAACTAACTCGTAATAACACTAACCTAGTTAGGTAATGGTTTGAATATGGGTTAAACACTTGAGATAAAATAAAAACGAAAGTAGAGGGACTAAATGTGTTAAAACTGGAACTTGATTTAATTAAACAAAATAAAAATCCAAAACACACAAAATTGGGTGTGTGTGGGTCGATTGGGAGCAGAGGGCGACACAGGGTCTCCCACAAACCCTAGTTCCTCCAGAAATTCACCAAATTGAAGGCTCAAATTCGTTCTAAAACAAGTCTCAAACACAAATTCGTGATCTCCATTGAAAGGGGAGTCATAAGGTATGTGAATTCTGTGAAGAATCTCTAGTTGGATTTCTAAGAAAACTTAGAAATCTGAAATTTGATGTTGCATGTTGGTTGTTTAGAATGAAATAATGTTTAGGGACAAACCCTAGTCAATTACTTGACAAAATTGTGCCTATTTTGTGTGAAATTCATAATCACCACCTAAGGTGATAAGTGGGTTTTGTGAAACTTGATAAACACTAGGATTATAGTGGTTGTTTTAGTAATATTTGACATATGTGAAGTGATTTCAGAATTCTAGAGGCTAAAGTTCATGTAAGGTAGTTGATTGATGAAAATTTAGGGCTATATGACAAGTTATGAACTTGATAATATATCGTGCAAATCTCTGCCCTTAAAGTGTTTGCATAAATGCCTCAAAGAAGGCTTAAATCTGAAAATTTGAGTTAAACCGCATGATTTTGATGTTTCGGCAAAATATGCGAACTATGAATTGAAAAGAGTTCTAAACATGTCTTGGTTGAACTCTATAGGAAAGGAAACCGGAGCTCCAAGCGGACAAGCCGGTGGCAACTTGCGTTCGAAGGGCATGCACTAAAGGTATGTAACTTGATTCGTTACATTGGGTAAATTTTGATAACTAGCATATGTGTAGTTGAATCGTAGAACAAAAGTTGTGTTGATCTAAAGCGATGATGTTCGCTATACTGAATAATAAGACAAGAATTGGTTAGAACTTGTTGGTAGTCATCATAATGGAGGATTCCGTAAGATGAGCCAAACGGGTCGAATAATCGATTAATGCGTGGCAAATACTTCGTAATATAGTTAATTAGTCTTTTGTTATTGTTGATAAAAGACATAATAGAATACGAGAATTTAACATGTTGGCTGTTAGAATGAGAAATCCGAGAATTTGGTTTGGGCAAAACAACAAATCAATCAAACCATAGCCTTTCAGAGACCACCGTAAGTTACGGTAGTACCGTAACTTACGGTAGAGGCCAAAAGGCTACGGTGGAATCTTCCTGATTTACGGTGGAACAATGTGCTTCCAGGAGCTACCGTAACTTACGGTGGCTATCGTAAGTTACGGTAGAACCCTGCCAAAATTGCTGAATTTTGCATCTTTCAGATACTCGAATTCTGTATTTGATTATAGTATGATTATTGAATTATTTCAAGAATTCTAATACTAATGATTGCCAAACTTTCTAGTTTCTAGGTATTTCAAGTATGTGGACGACGATCAAGTTGATGCTTCAAGAACCGAACACGAAACTTTTGGACGCTTCCGCACTAATCTGATCTAGTTAAACTATGTAGTTTTGTAGACAATTTCTGAATGATCTATGTTTGAAACTAGTTATGTTATTATCTTAAATACTATGATGAAGTGTAATTCACTATATTAACTAAGATTTTGGTTAGTTATAAAGTTTCTTTTTATAACTATCGCAATTCTTTTGAAAATTAAATGACGGGTGTTACATACCCTACCCTTGTTTGGAACGGAGAGGGTTACTTGTGTTTTAGCTCGAACATCGCTTTTCGTAGATTGCTTACTTGTTATATAGTTTTTTCAATGTATATTTTTCGTATATGTAAATTACGAGCTGCTTGGTTTTTGCAGTTATGGGTTTGAAGGAAGCTTTGAGATTAAAATCCTTTGATTCTACCGAACTTGACATTCGGGCTACGAGAACACCGAAAGGAGATCCTCCATATCTTTCTATTGTTAAAGAAAACCTTTATTCGATTAGAGAGCCTACTGCCACGGCTGGGCAAGGAGGTTCAAGCTCAGCTCCCTTGGTGAATGTGGGTCCGGTTTAAACGGCATCAGTTGCGGGTGATAAGGGAACCGGTTCAAGCGGAGCCCAAGATTCCGGCTCAAAGGTAATTTTATGTGGCTCGGAGTACCTGTCTGCTAAGGACGAAAGGGTGAATGCTGGTGCCGATGACGCCGACGTTCCTCCTCAAGTTAGTTTAAAAAGGGGTCGGAACACATCTTTGAAACCTGATCTGAACGCTAAGAAGCTGAAGAAAACTAAACTGGATCTGAAGGCAATCGTTTTAGAGGATGATGCCAATCAAGTCACTGAGTTTTCTGCTGCTGGAGGTTTATTGGAAAATTTGAGCGCTCATCTTCATGGTGGCAAAACCCCGAGAAACCAACCTTTTAATCTTCCTCCGAGCCCGTTATCCTTCGGGGGTCTGACCACTAAGGTGGTTGCTGATTCTGAAATGTCAGACCCCTTAACCTTGAAGAAGATCGATCTATCTCCCTCGGGTAAGCCTACCATTGGGGTTGCTTCTAACGTTTCGAGGCCAAGTCCTCAACCAGATCGATGGTGGGGACAGTGCTTCTTCGTCCCCCTTATGGTACGAGACTGAGGCCGATTTTAACTGTCGGGAGCTAGGTTCGGGTGAAGCCATGGATGTGGATTCCGCTCAAGCTTTGGAGAGGTATGTTCCTGATTGGTCGCTGGTTAACAAGGACAGGATTCTTGACGCTCTTTCGGCGAAAATGTCGTTGTTTCACATTGGCACTCCTGCTGAGCATGCTTATTATCGGAAGATGAGTGGGCCGGAGCTTAGGAACGCTATGATGTTAAACCAGGCCCAATCTAATTCCTTGGTAGTTGAGGCGTATAAGCGGTGGGTTGAGGCTGAATCTAACTGCCGTCGATTCGAGCGTGAGGTTACCTCCTTGAAAAATGAAGAGAACCTTCGTTCAAAAACTAAGCAGGAACTTACGTCTCTTCGAGCTCAGGTAGATCGCTTGAAGGAGCAGGCTTTAGAGGCGAAAGAGGTTAACAAAGCCTCGCAAGCTTCGGCTGCGGCTGCGTATGAGGCTCGCGACAAAGCTATCCAAGGTTTAGAAGATTTGAAGTTGAAGTATGAGGTGTTGGAGAAAAAGATGTCCGAGGTCGAAGAAGAGAAGAGGACGGAGCAAAAGAAGATGCAATCTTCATATGATCAATTGTTAGCCGACCATCTCCGACTAGTGAATGGTACGTTCGTAACGTCCTTTGTTTTTTGCTTTCTTAGCTTCTGATTTTTTTATCTTTTCTTTTTTTAGATAAAGCTGAGCTTGAGAGGGCCCGTGATAAGGCCATCGAGTCGCACCAGGCTGCGGTTGCTGACATGAAAGATATGCTAACCCGATATCATGGCGAGGTGGTTGAACTATACGGCGTTACATCGGAGCTTTTGCTCACGAAGCAGTGGTTCTTGATGGAGGGAGTGGCTTGGGTTGTAAAGTTGGTTCATCAAAGTCCTGAGCTTGAGAATGTGGTCGCCGATTTAGTCAACAGTGTTAATGCCGTTGGGGTGAATGACGGTATTTAACAGGATTTTCTGGCTGCCAAGGCTTCGGCTAAGACTGTTGATGAAATTCTTGGATATGATGAAGGAGCCAAGGATACCCTAGATGCTGCGATCAAGGCTTTTGACAATTTTCACATCTCGGTGCTGGACAAAGTTTCAGAGCTGGTGGACAAGCCTTTATCGGTTATAAAGGAGAAAAGCAAGCTTCCTATTGTCAAAGAAGATTGACGGATGTGGCCTTCCGTAACTGTTCAATGTTTCGTTTTGTTTGGCATGTAACCGTACAATATAACATCGTTATTTTTACTGAACTTGCTTTGACTAGGAAGTTTATGATTTTGCTAAATGACATTCGTGCTTGGTTTCTAGTTTTAGTTTGCGTCCAAACTTTTACTATTTTGCCAACCACTTGTGTTATTTTTAATTTTTTCAAGTAACCTGAATGCCCGGATCACGGCTAGGATTTTTATAAGTTTTCACTTGTTTAAATCTCGTATGTTTTGTCAGTGGGTCGGATCGAACCACTTTGCTTAATAGATTTTATATTTTGAACTATTTAAGCCCTCTCGATCGGCGCAAGGCATGGGTCGAGGCTCGTTTGTGCACATTTTATATCGTTTGAACTTATGCATAGATGTGCTATTGCTTGTACTAAATGGAAATATAGATCGCTTTATTTAACATTAGGTAACATAGTTTCCAGGGCAGACCCTCCCGGTTTTTACAGGAAATTGTAAATACGTTCGGGGCATTACCCTCCCGATACTACATGGAAAAAGAAAACATAAAATAAAAAGAACGATCTTTTTTGAGCCGTGGCGATCGTGCGGTTACATGAAACATTTCTTCAGATGGATCCCATTCCATGTTCTCGGGACAGGGGTTCCGTCGATCTTTTCGAGCACGTAGGACCCTTTATCACTAGCTTCCTTCACACGATACGGTCCTTTCCACTTAGGGGTCAATTTTCCTGGAGGCTCGACTCGGCTTGCGTCGTTGCTCTAAAACACATAATCTCCGACTTTAGATTTATAAAGCTTAGTGCGGGCATTGTAGTACTTCTCAATTTTATTTTTATACCGAGCCTCTTTGATTGCCACTATGTTCCGGCGTTCTTCTAACATATCGAGATTAGATCGGAGCTCTTGTTCATTTTCCTCCCAATTTTTTGCATCTCTGATTTGGGAGTCCAATCTCAACCGGTATCACTGCTTTGGTGTCGTATGTAAGACTGAACGGGGTTTCCCCATTACTTGTCTTGTGTAAGGTTCGATGAGCCCATAGAATGTTTGGTAGCTCATCGGCCCATCCTTTTCCTTCATACCCAAGTCTTCTTTTTATCCCATCCACGATTCGGCGGTTGATCTGTTCGATGTTAGGATCTGAGTTTGGATTGATTGTGTTTTACGTTTGAATTAAGATGAAAAATGAACAAGAAATGCAGCAGAATTAAAATGGAAATAAACTTTGCACACAATCAAACTGCAGAAATGCTTTTAACACACAAGTTTAACATTGATTCGAATGCCTGAATTTATTCCAAGATTCAAATACAATATGCATGGATGTAATGTTACAAACTCCCCCTCAGCCTGAGCTCACAGTGTTTGTTCGTACAGGAAGAAAAGTGATGAAGAGCTAATAGAACAGTAGAGGGTACTGTTCTATTTATAGGCATGGACAAACCACTGTGGCATCTTTGCTGACGTCACCATGAAAGTGACATCTAACCTCCTAACAAACTCTAACAACTGATCTAATACAAACACTGCTATGCTAACTACTGATTACAATACATTACATAAGAAGGACTAAACTACTGCTTTATCCTTCCACTGTTGTGACTCCAGCAGTACTTGATATCTTCAGCAGTGCTTAACCCATAGCAGTAGATTGATCAACATGACTTTAGTATTCATCAGTCTTTGACTTGATCAACAGTTGTAAGTCAGCATTTGTTGTAAATAATCAGTGGATGGAGGTCATCAGATGTTGAAACCACTTTCAAGGGGAGAGAATATAAACAAAACATCTGCTTATTTTGAATCCACTGCTCTGATCCGGTTTTGGCTTTAATCAACTGTTCCTCTGGTAGGGTTCAATCCCAACAATCTCCCCCTGGAACAGATGATGCCAAAACCCTTCATTATTGTGGAACTTTATTGCCTCATCAGCAGTTCCCTTATTTTCCCTTTGAGTTGTAACTCAAAGTCTAAGGCATCTGTGTCATCTTCATCCCTGCACAGTGGAAGATCAAGGAGATCCTGTAGATCTTCAACACTTTGGCCTAGTGCTTGTTCCCTTGATATTTTTCATCACTTCTCCACTGGACTTGATCACAGTCAGTACATGGGTCTGTTTATCAGTTTTCCACTTTAGTACTTTTGAGTCCGGTGGGTTTCTTGGGAGATTTTTATTGGATGAGGAATTTGGAGATTGTGGCCTGGTAATGACTGACTGAGCAGTGTTTAAAGCTTGTGTAGGCTCAAGTCTTTCTTCAATCATTCGTTTAAGCCCTTCTTTAACAACATAATCCCCAGTTTCTTTATCTGCTGCTGTTTCTTTATCCATCTGCTTTTGCTTCCTTCTTTGGTAAAGGATAGCAGCAGGTGGAGCAGTAGATCTTTTGACTTGTTGCTTTTGTGGTGCAGCTGAAACCTTTGCTTCAGGATACACAGGCTTTTGTGGAATATTAGGATTTTTCTTTCTCAATTCTTCCAGCCTTTGGTAGGAAGCAAACACCTTATCTTCTTTCCACCTCATCACTTGATTCCTAGATCCAAAGTCAGCAGTTATGAGTTCCCCTTTCATTCTTTTTAGTCTTAACACTTTATCAGGCACATTCTTCTTGTAATTTACCCAAATAGGAGGAGTATGCTTGACTTTGTCTTTATTCATTTTTTCTATTCTTGCCAACTCCTCTTTGAGTTCACCAACTGTCCATTCTTTATATTGAGCTTTGTCACCCTTGTACTTTTTGAAAGCCTAGATATGCTCAATATAGTCTTTTCTTAGGGTCTCATCAGCTCTCTCTGACAATTGCTGACATAAGTTCTTTGAAAACCTTTCCAAAGTATTGACTTGGGTAAGAAGAAACTGGTAATGTCTTTGGATTTCCTTGTCAGATTTACCCTTTGAATTTTGTTTGGAAATATCCTCTGCTTGTTGACCTTTCACTTTCAAATATTCTTCAATATTTTTAGGCCTTGTATATCCTTCAACATATGGCAAACTCCTTTTATAAGGATCATCTTCTGAGTAAAAAGACTTTATTTCTTCTCTGACAGCTGCTAGTTCTAAAGGATACTGAACAGCTGCAGATACAATGGCAGTGGTTGGGTTAATGACTTGTGCAGATGAGAGTGGAACAGGATTTGGTATAGTAACAAGTGACAAAGGTTGTGAAGTTGATGGTGTTGGTGGAGAATCATCATCATTCAAAATTACCCTTCTCCTTTTTAGTTTAGGAGAGGTTGGTGGTGTTTTGGTTGATTTAGTGGTGGTGATTTGAGTGGTGGTTATTGTAATGGAAGGTGGCTGACTAACAGTTATTGAAACAACTGGTGTTTCAACCACTGTTGTCATTACAACAGATGTTGTAACATCTAATGTCTTCTGCTTTTTAGCAGGAGGTGATGGTGGTGATGATGATGTTTTTGGTGGTGAGGTGATTTTTGGTGGTGGTGGTAAGGCAGTGGTTGTGGTGTGTGTTGAAATGGTGGCAGTTGTTTGGCTAGCAGTAGTTGAAACCACTAAAGTATCAACAATTGTTGATACAGCAGGAGTCTTAACAACTGCTGGTTTGGGAGATGGATTTTTAGAGCTTTTGGAAGATTTGGGAGTGTGCTTTGTGGGTCTGGATGGTGTGTGTTTGGGTTGCCTCACTTTTCTAGTGGGCTGCTTCTTTTTGGGCTCAGGATTTTCAGGTTTTGGACTTTCCTGATCAGCCTTAGGCTCAGAAGTACCCTGCTCATTCAGCTCCATAAAAGCTCTCTTCTCCTGTGCAAATCTTGCTTTATCCTTTGCCTCCTTATCCCTTTTCACATCAGCTTTTTCCTTAGCAATTGCATCAGTGGTGACATCAATTTTCTTAGAACCATCTGGCAAGGGTATGTCTGCAGGCATGCAAGAATTGTCTGGTGCAATGTAAAAACCATCATCATAACCCTTTTTCTTCCACTGCTTTATTTTCTCCCCCTTTTTGGCATCAGCTGGTGGTGGTTCATCCACTAGAATAATAGAGGGAGGAGCAGTGCCAGTGGTTTTCAACAGGTGAGCCTTGATAGCTTTAATGTCTGCCTGAGTATCCATAAACCTTGCATCCATGGCATTTCTGATTTTTTGAATCTGAATCTCATGTTGCTGATCAACTAATTGTCTTTGATGGATAAGCAATGGTTGAAACAAATTCCATAGCTCATTTGCAGCAGGTGCAGGTGGTGGTGTAGGTGCTTGAGCTGGAGCAGCAGTGGTTGGTACCTTTTGAACTTTCAACAACTGTTGCAGCATTTCTTTGATTTCTGCAACAGATGTATCCAGTTTGTCAACTCTGGCCATCAATTCTCTGTACATTAAACAATCACCCAACTTAATGGGATCATCTGATTTCCCACTAGCAGTGGTTGTAACAGTGGTTGACCCAGGAAATGTATCCCATAAATCATCCACTGATGCCCCTTTTTCTTGGTACTTGGGACATCTTCCTTCAAATTGAGAAACACTTTTTAGTGAACCAGTATAAACCGGATACACAAATGTTCCCAGAGAAGGAATTTCCTTCAAGAAAGTCTGATTGATGAAACCATTGTCCAGATGCAAACTAGTGGGTTCAGCACTTGTAGTGGATGCTTCACTTGAACTATGATATTCGCTAATTTACACATATTTTAGCCCCCCGTTTTACCCCTGTTTTATGCGTTTTTGGCCGTAAAACCGTCATTCGGATACTTAATTATCTACACTTTTGTTTACAGGCCTAAAACAACATACCAGACAAGATGATAGCGAAAACGAGGACTTTCCGGACAAAACGACGAAGCTGCGAACATTCTGTTAAGGAAACTGACCTGGGCCTGTGGAACGGTCGTGCGACCTGATGCACGACTGTGCATCTCCGACAAATGTTAATCAACCCGGAAATGAACGAGGGTGCGACTAGGAGTGCAATGAACACAAGGGCCAGCCCGGTGACGAACGGACGTGCTATCTGAAGAACGACCGTGCGGATCCGATGAACCAGCAGAACCTCGGTGATGAATGACCAGTGCAGCAGCTCGTGCAACAAGAACCCGGTAATGAACGACCGTTCCATCTGAAGAACGGTCGTGCGATATCGAATCTGGTCAAAGATCTAATGACGTATGCAGTATGGTGCCCCATACCCAATAATTGCTTAAAGTGCACGGTCGTGCCACAGGAAGAACGACCGTGCAACATCGAAAAAATATAAAAACAGAGCAGAAACATTCTGTTCAAAATTCTGGAATTTTTGGGAGCTTCACTGGCCATTTACAGGCTCCGGAGGCTTTGCTTTTGACCCGGATTCAAGCCACATTGTGCCGTTTAGCTCCATTACTATCCGGATTCTTAGTCTAGTGCTTGTTTATGGTTTGGTTTTCTAATCTTTCCATGATTTTGTTAATCTTTCAAGTACTTAGATTAATGTTTATGTATTATTGTAGCCTTTGGGCAAAAACACAACAATCCCTTGCTTGATTATAACCATTGGTGTGTTAATCTTTGTTTGTAATGACATTTAGAAGTATTTTCTATGTTTATCTTTGATGATTAGTTTGCAACCTTGTTATTGATATTGATTTCTTGATTATAAGTAATTGTGTTGGATGATTAGTATTTGGTTAGTTAAGATAGTTGAAAAATGAAGCTTAATTAATCTTGTATTAGTAAACTTTGAACTTGGTTAATTAGTTTAGCTTGGTTTAAATGTATGCATCATGATACTAGAAATGGTTAGTGATTTAATAAAATGTAATTATTGTTAATCAAGAGAGCTTGCCGTCACGTAAGGGCCTTAACGAGTTAGATGGTGTCGTTATAAATTCTTGCCATGATTTGTTAGCTTAGTTAGTAGTTTAGGCCAAAATTGCTATCTTGGTGAATTATTGTGCAAGATTTGTAAAATGAACTCGGTTGTGACTTAATCTAGTTTATGCTTGTCTCGGTGGTTGCATTGTGTTTATCGGTGTCTCTTTCCTTGATTAAGTGCGGTTAGAAAACTCCTAACGGATGACTAACTCATTTTTAAGAGATTTTCATAGTCACTTATCAATTGCACGTTAAAGAACAATTTTAGGTGGTTAAAGTGTGTTTATCGTTTTAACTTTCCGAATGATTGTCATGTTAGGATTCCCGAAAGGGATACTAATTGTCTTAAAATGGAAAATTGACCGAATGCTTCTAGTGCCAAAACCGACTTAGTTGACATGCTGTGGTTGTGTATTAAGCAAGGCTTTTTATCTATTATCTATTATGTTTTTATTATATATTTGTTTACGCTTACCTTAGTTTAATTAAAATCACAAAACTTATGTTTTTACCGGTAGTTTAGTGACAAAGGTCTAGTATTAATTCTCCGCCCATTTCCTTGGATCGATACTTGGTTCTTACATATACTTTACTACATATATGACGGGGTACACTTGCCTCTTTCGTGTGTGTTTTGATGTTAAAGTAATAATCACTTTTATAAATTTAAAACCGAATCGTGTGTTTATTCATGGTAAAAATATGTATATACGCGCACACGTCAAGTTTTTGGCGCCATTGCAGGGGAAATGGCGAGTTTTAGGAACGACCCGAGTCATTGTGTTATCGGCGTATATACTTGTTAATATTTGTGTATACTTTATTGATTATTTATTTGTTAATATTTCTTGCTTTTAATTCGATTTATTCGTTTTCTTGATTCTTTTGTACACTTGTAAATTTTTGTTCCATTTATTTATTTGATCCGGATTTATTTATTCATTTATTCTTTGGGTTTTCGGCACCTTAAAATCATTTTTGTATTAGCCAATTCGATTTATTTTTATTGTGTTGATTTTTATAAAATTTCGGGCCCATTTTTGGATTTTTATAAAAAATTTTAGCCCATTTTAAATAATATTCTGTTTCTTTTCAAAAAAAAAATGGTTGCGCCTATTTCCAGGAAAACTTCATTCACGTTGGACAGGACCATACACAGTAAAAGAGGTATTTTCTTATGCGACTGTTGCAATAGAGAACGCGGACGGGGTTATTTTCAAAGTAAATGGTCACCGGTTGAAGTTGTACGTTGCCGGGCCGATAGAGTCGGCGGTGGAGGTGATTGAGCTCCAAACCCCGCACACATCATAAGTGTGGGGAGGAGAGAGTCTACGCTACTGACTCGCGGATCAAAAATGTAGCAAGAGCGTATTTTGCGCTTTAGGGGTAGTATCGTCTTTTTAGTAATTTTTCTAGTTTTAGCTTGGAGTCTTGCTATCGACTCGTCGACAAAAATTTAGCATGAGTCTACGCTACTGACTCGCTGACAAAAATGTAGCAGGAGCGTCTTTGGCGCTATAAGGGTAAAATAGTCCACTTTTATGTTTTTGTAGTTTTAGCGTAATTTAAGTTAGTTAGGTAGTTTACGTTAGTTTGTTTAGTTTTCGTACGTGCTGAGCGAAGGTTCTGTATTGCAATATTGTTAGAACAGTTGGCGTGTTGAAAAAACGGCGAAAAACGTCCGAAACAGTTGCTGGAAATAGCTTCTGCGGAAATTTCTGATCTGCACCTGATGCACGACCGTTCCTCGGGTCGCACGACCGTGCGTTTCCGAGGGCCGGCATGGTGGATCGCACCCCCGGTGCATTTCCGGGAACATTTGCTAGGGTTTGGGCGATGTCGGCGACGCACGACCGTGCAATACGGAGAACGACCGTGCGTCAGGCTGAGGGCAGTTTTGTCATTTGGCACTATAAATACCCTCATCTGCAGCCCCCATTCACAATTCGCGAAACCCTACCAGCCCCAAGCCATTCCAGAGCGATACTTCATCAAATCGCACGGTTTTTCGCACGATCTCACACCCTTCTTCGCACGGTACGTTCCTAGTTGTAGATTTCTTGTTTCCTTGCTTTCTAGGTTAGATTTCCTCCGATTCTTCAAGGGATTTATTAGGGTTCTCTTCATAAACAAATCGAAACCCTAACCCTTGTTTGAATCTTGCTTATCGTGAACACCCGGTTAAGTTTCCGACCCCTGTTTGTACAAAAAAGTTGTTGATTTTGAGAAAATCAGGCTATTCGAAGTTCAGGGGTTCGAAATCTGCAGATCACATGTCGCACGGACGTTCCTTGGATGGAACGGTCGTGCCACTCCGGGTGATTCACGATGTCAGCTTGTTGTTCGGTATTGCACGGTGGTGCCGTTGGTCGCACGCCGTGCAGTTCCGACAGATTTGGGCAGATGGTGCTTGTCATCGGCGACGCACGACCGTGCGTCTCGTCGCACGACCGTGCGATATGCCCAGATCAGAATTCACAGCTTCTTCAGAATTGGTTGCTCGCCTGTTTGTGATTCAAATTTCTCCTGTTTCCATCTTTCTAATGTTTTTCCTCATATAGATGAACCATCCTTTCCTTCAATTCGACCCCAACGATGAGCGAGAAGCTTTGTGCATCCCGAAACGAGACGCATTGCGGGCAAGACGGGGGCAGTTTGGAGTCCCCCGATGGTTGGATTGGGAAGTCATGCGTGAACTCAATCAGTATGACAGACTAGACGACATGATGAGTCGCCCGCTTGAAAATCTGGTCGGTTGCAACCGACCCGTTTACCGGGAGCTGACAATTGAGTTCTTCGCATCTTATGCCTATGAAAAGCCGATTGCTCATCGGAAACCCAAATTCCGCCACAAGGAACGGGTAGCCTTCAGGTTATGTGGACGATGGCATTCGTGGTAGGTTGGTCGTTTGGGAAGAAGGCTCGGGATTTATACTAGGGACGACATGGATGATCCCGACGTCTTCAATGATAAGTTCACCTTCCCTTCTGATGCAGCACGGGATGCATTTTGGGCTGAAAATGCCGTTGGGGACCCCTACAACCCGAGGATGTCGAAGGCCTCGCGACTCAGAGACCCTTTGGTGCGAGTGATGCACCATGTCTTTAGCCATACGATATGCGGTCGCATGGACAGTCTTGGTAACTGTCCAACACCTGATTTGATCTTTTTATATGCGTTGGTTGACAAAGCACCAATCAACCTAGCCGCTCGAATGGCTGAATACTTCGTCAAGAGCTCGGGGCGGACTCCGAACAGTGAGATACATAGCGGTCAGTATGTGACCGAAATAGCGTACAATGAGCGCTATATGACTGAGGAGGCTCTTCAGGGTCTCACTTTGATTACCGAGGGGGTTCATGTCGATATCAGGTCGCTGAAGGCCATGGGGGTGATTGTTGAGCTTGATAGGGGGGATAGGTTGAAGGGGTTGAACAACGAGGTCTGGGACCCGTTGCCTCCAGTTGAGGAGGAAGATGAGGATGAAGAAATGGGGGAGCAACACGAGCAGCACCAACCACCACATACGCCACCACAATCACCGCAACACCATGCATTCCACCAGCATCAGGAGTGGCCTGAGTTCTACCAGCAGTTCCAGGATATGCGAGTGACTCGGGAGTAGCATGGTACCTACATCGACCAGATTAGATCTAGCCAGGACGAGATTCGGGCCAATCAGGCTCAGATTCGGGCCACACAGGACCAGCTTCGGCAGAGCCAGGATACTTTATATCAGGGGGTCAGTGCGGGATTCTCATATCTTTTCGGGGAGATGCATCACGCATACCCCGACTACTTTCAGCACCCTCCGCAGTTCCCACTGTGGAACCCCCTGGTTATGGCGATGCTGGCCCGTCCTATACGAGAGAAGATGATGATGGAGACGAGTAGTTGGCGGTGGTGATAGCAGTTGGTGGTGTTTTCTAGTTCAGTACTTTATTTATTATTGGGTGTTTATTTTGACTGTTATTTCAAACACCCCGGTTATGTATTTCAGACAATTTACTTTGTGTTTTGTTTGGATTGTAGTATTTATATTTATGTATATTATGGTTGATTTGTGATTTTTCTGTTTCTGTTATGTTTTGGGTGCAGATGTGACATACTAGCAGGTTTTAGCTATCGGATCTTGGACCGGAGAACGTACTAGATACAGCTTCTGAAGTCTCGTGGCATCAACATCATCTTGAGGGGAGTATTTTTATCCCTTTCTCTATATTTCGGGTCTCGCATTGGGGACAATGCGAAGTTCAAGTGTGGGGAGGGGGTTAACTTTGTTAACTTTGTTTGTCCTCTTATATATATAAAAAAAAATCAGAAAATCAGAAAAATCATTCAAAAATACTTGTATTTTGTATATATTTTTGTAAATAAACCGGTTGGTTGTGTTTTAGAAAGCTTCGGACTTGATAAAAACTCGACAAGCAAAATATTTTTGAAAAAAAGGAAACCGGAAAGCGTGACAAACAAAGAAAGACTTACATGATAGTTTTCACACTTTTACCCAATCCTTCCATTACGTGAGCATATTTGAGCCTTGATTGTTATATATTTGTTCATTTCGGATATAGGAGTGAGCCGGATGTTATGTGTAATTTAGAACTTGTCACTAGTATGCTTGTTAAGACCATGAACGTGCGGATTTGTGTAAAAGTGATAGAGGCACTTAGATTACCCCTTTGTTGTGTACTTGTTCTTTGTGTTGTGCTTCCCGTTCACCTTATATTACCCTTTAGGATTAACCATGTCGAGCCTTCCCGTTTACCTTTGTTTACCCACATTATCGCCCACTTAGCCAAATTTAGCCTTTTTATGTTTTTAAACCTTTTTAGTGTTGAAACTCGGTCAAAAATAATCGTTTAACTAGCGCTTGTTATTGTTTATGTTTCATTGTATAAATTAGTATGCTTAAAAAAAAACAGAAAATAAAACACCCTAAAATAGGGTGAAGTTGATAGAAATCGAGCAATTTTGAATGCTTAAATGTTAAAATTTCGTTGATAAGCTCGATTGCGCTTTAGTCGCCTTTTTAAGGCGTTTGTATGTATAGTTGTATATTTTGTTGCTAGTTAAACGCTACTACCGAGTTTTAACCGTTTTCGCCACTTTATATGTCCACTTCCATACCCTTCACCCTAGCCTAACGTTATAACCCGTAAAGACCTCTTGATTTACACTTTTTCGCATGTTAGTTGGTGGAGACGAGATCTTATGACAAGCTTATGATATTGCACATTTCATTGACTAGGCATTGAGTGTTTGCACATACACATTTTATGTATGTTTCATAAATAAAACCGAGTGTGTGTGAACATTGTGAGTCGTGTGAAGATTAACATGTTGAGTCAATTAAATGTGAAGTCACGGCTTTTTGGTTGTCGCTTTATAATTGCATATGCTTGTTGGGTTTGAGTCTTTTGATGTTGTCTTTCGACAAACCGGCTAACCGTTTATAGTAGTTTTCAATAAAATAGTGTGTAAATTATCGTTATTGTCCGTTTATGTCTTTTATTGCTTTTTAGTTTAGCTTGCTTGAGGACAAGCAAGGTTCAAGTGTGGGGAGAATTGATATTCGCTAATTTACACATTAGTCCCCCGTTTTACCCCTATTTTATGCGTTTTTGGCCGTAAAACCGTCATTCGGATACTTAATTATCTACACTTTTGTTTATAGGCCTAAAACAGCATACCAGACAAGATGATAGCGAAAACGAGGACTTTCCGGACAAAACGACGAAGCTGCGAACATTCTGTTAAGGAAACTGACCTGGGCCTGTGGAACGGTCATGCGACCTGATGCACGACTGTGCATCTCCGACAAATGTTAATCAACCCGGAAATGAACGAGGGTGCGACTAGGAGTGCAATGAACACAAGGGCCAGCCTGGTGACGAACGGACGTGCTATCTGAAGAACGACCGTGCGGATCCGATGAACCAGCAGAACCTCGGTGATGAACGACCAGTGCAGCAGCTCGTGCAACAAGAACCCGGTAATGAACGACCGTTCCATCTGAAGAACGGTGGTGCGATATCGAATTTGGTCAAAGATCTGATGACGTATGCAGTATGGTGCCCCATACCCAATAATTGCTTAAAGTGCACGGTCGTGCCATGGGAATAACGACCGTGCAACATCGAAAAAATATAAAAACAGAGCAGAAACATTTTGTTCGAAATTCTGGAATTTTTGGGAGCTTCACTGGCGATTTTACAGGCTCCGGAGGCTTTGCTTTTGACCCGGATTCAAGCCACATTGTGCCGTTTAGCTCCATTACTATCCGGATTCTTAGTCTAGTGCTTGTTTATGGTTTGGTTTTCTAATCTTTCCATGATTTTGTTAATCTTTCAAGTATTTAGATTAATGTTTATGTATTATTGTAGCCTTTGGGCAAAAACACAACAATCCCTTGCTTGATTATAACCATTGGTGTGTTAATCTTTGTTTGTAATGACATTTAGAAGTATTTTCTATGTTTATCTTTGATGATTAGTTTGCAACCTTGTTATTGATATTGATTTCTTGATTATAAGTAATTGTGTTGGATGATTAGTATTTGGTTAGTTAAGATAGTTGAAAAATGAAGCTTAATTAATCTTGTATTAGTAAACTTTGAACTTGGTTAATTAGTTTAGCTTGGTTTAAATGTATGCATCATGATACTAGAAATGGTTAGTGATTTAATAAAATGTAATTAATGTTAATCAAGAGAGCTTGCCGTCACTTAAGGGCCTTAACGGGTTAGATGGTGTCGTTATAAATTCTTGCCATGATTTGTTAGCTTAGTTAGTAGTTTAGGCCAAAATTGCTATCTTGGTGAATTATTGTGCAAGATTTGTAAAATGAACTCGGTTGTGACTTAATCTTGTTTATGCTTGTCTCGGTGGTTGCATTGTGTTTATCGGTGTCTCTTTCCTTGATTAAGTGCGGTTAGAAAACTCCTAACGGATGACTAACTCATTTTTAAGAGATTTTCATAGACACTTATCAATTGCACGTTAAAGAACAATTTTAGGTGGTTAAAGTGTGTTTATCGTTTTAACTTTCCGAATGATTGTCATGTTAGGATTCCCGAAAGGGATACTAATTGTCTTAAAATGGAAAATTGACCGAATGCTTCTAGTGCCAAAACCGACTTAGTTGACATGCTGTGGTTGTGTATTAAGCAAGGCTTTTTATCTATTATCTATTATGTTTTTTATTATATATTTGTTTACGCTTACCTTAGTTTAATTAAAATCACAAAACTTATGTTTTTACCGGTAGTTTAGTGACAAAGGTCTAGTATTAATTCTCCGCCCATTTCCTTGGATCGATACTTGGTTCTTACATATACTTTACTACATATATGACGGGGTACACTTGCCTCTTTCGTGTGTGTTTTGATGTTAAAGTAATAATCACTTTTATAAATTTAAAACCGAATCGTGTGTTTATTCATGGTAAAAATATGTATATACGCGCACACGTCAAGTTTTTGGCGCCATTGCAGGGGAAATGGCGAGTTTTAGGAACGACCCGAGTCATTGTGTTATCGGCGTATATACTTGTTAATATTTGTGTATACTTTATTGATTATTTATTTGTTAATATTTCTTGCTTTTAATTCGATTTATTCGTTTTCTTGATTCTTTTGTACACTTGTAAATTTTTGTTCCATTTATTTATTTGATCCGGATTTATTTATTCATTTATTCTTTGGGTTTTCGGCACCTTAAAATCATTTTTGTATTAGCCAATTCGATTTATTTTTATTGTGTTGATTTTTATAAAATTTCGGGCCCATTTTTGGATTTTTATAAAAAATTTTAGCCCATTTTAAATAATATTCTGTTTCTTTTCAAAAAAAAAATGGTTGCGCCTATTTCCAGGAAAACTTCATTCACGTTGGACAGGACCATACACAGTAAAAGAGGTATTTTCTTATGCGACTGTTGCAATAGAGAACGCGGACGGGGTTATTTTCAAAGTAAATGGTCACCGGTTGAAGTTGTACGTTGCCGGGCCGATAGAGTCGGCGGTGGAGGTGATTGAGCTCCAAACCCCGCACACATCATAAGTGTGGGGAGGAGAGAGTCTACGCTACTGACTCGCGGATAAAAAATGTAGCAAGAGCGTATTTTGCGCTTTAGGGGTAGTATCGTATTTTTAGTAATTTTTCTAGTTTCAGCTTGGAGTCTTGCTATCGACTCGTCGAAAAAAATTTAGCATGAGTCTACGCTACTGACTCGCCGACAAAAATGTAGCAGGAGCGTCTTTGGCGCTATAAGGGTAAAATAGTCCACTTTTATGTTTTTGTAGTTTTAGCGTAATTTAAGTTAGTTAGGTAGTTTACGTTAGTTTGTTTAGTTTTCGTACGTGCCGAGCGAAGGTTCTGTATTGCAATATTGTTAGAACAGTTGGCGTGTTGAAAAAACGGCGAAAAACGGCCGAAACAGTTGCTGGAAATAGCTTCTGCGGAAATTTCTGATCTGCACCTGATGCACGACCGTTCCTCGGGTCGCACGACCGTGCGTTTCTGAGGGCCGGCACGGTGGATCGCACCCCCGGTGCATTTCCGAGAACAGTTGCTAGGGTTTGGGCGATGTCGGCGACGCACGACCGTGCAATACGGAGAACGACCGTGCGTCAGGCTGAGGGCAGTTTTGTCATTTGGCACTATAAATACCCTCATCTGCAGCCCCCATTCACAATTCGCGAAACCCTACCAGCCCCAAGCCGTTCCAGAGCGATACTTCATCAAATCGCACGGTTTGTCGCACGATCTCACACCCTTCTTCGCACGGTACGTTCCTAGGTGTAGATTTCTTGTTTCCTTGCTTTCTAGGTTAGATTTCCTCCGATTCTTCAAGGGATTTATTAGGGTTCTCTTCATAAACAAATCGAAACCCTAACCCTTGTTTGAATCTTGCTTATCGTGAACACCCGGTTAATGGGATCATTAAACAATCACCCAACTTAATGGGATCATCTGATTTCCCACTAGCAGTGGTTGTAACAGTGGTTGACCCAGGAAATGTTTCCCAGAAATCATCCACTGATGCCCCTTTTTCTTGGTACTTGGGACCTCTTCCTTCAAATTGAGAAACACTTTTTAGTGAACCAGTATAAACCGGATACACAAATGTTCCCAGAGAAGGAATTTCCTTCAAGGAAGTCTGATTGATGAAACCACTGTCCAGATGCAAACTAGTGGGTTCAGCACTTGTAGTGGATGCTTCACTTGAACTACCACCAAGAGTTGCTTGTAACTCAAGGGGTGTAACCTCTTCAGGTCTTGTTGGTGGGTTAGCAATGATTGATACATCAGACCCAGTCACTTGTTGAGGCATATTCTCATGAACAGGTGATTGAGAAGGACTGGTTTGTGTCTGGTTCAAATCAAGAGCATCCAACTGGTTTGTGTCTGGTTCTAAGTCATGTGTCGTATAGTTTTCCTCGTGCTTTTTCAATTGCCTTGAGGCATACACAATTACCTTTTTGCGTTGCATTAGCACACATCCTAATCCTAGCTTAGAAGCATCACAATAAACTTCAAAATCTTCTGTCCCTTCTGGTAAGGCAAGAATTGGGGTGTTTGTTAACCTTTACTTTAAAATCTTAAAAGCCTCTTTTTGTCTAGGTCCCCATTCAAACTTCACTGCTTTACAGGTTAGCTTAGTTAATGGTACAACTATTTTGGAAAAATCCTTAATAAATCGTCTATAGTATCCGGCTAACCCTAGAAAACTTCTAACTTCCATAGCGGATTGCGGGACCTTCCATTTGGTGATCGCTTCTATTTTGGAGGGATCTACGTGAATACCTTCGTGATTCACCATGTCTCCTAAAAATTGTACCTCCTGTAGCCAAAATTCACATTTCAAGAATTTGGCGTAAAGCTTTTCCTTTCTTAACAAGGTTAAGAGTACATGCAGGTGCTCACAATGTTCCTCCTGGCTTTTGGAATAAATAAGTATATCGTCGATGAAAACAATTACAAATTTATCCAAATACGGTTTACAGATCCTATTCATCATATCCATGAATGCTGCATGAGCATTCGTTAACCCAAATGGCATGACGGTAAACTCGTAATGACCATACCTAGTTCTGAAAGCGGTTTTAGGTATATCTTCTTCTTGTACTTTCAACTGATGGTATCCAGAGCGTAAATCTATCTTAGAGAAATATCTAGCTCCCTGAAGTTGATCGAAAAGATCATCAATCCTAGGTAATGGGTATCGATTCTTAATTGTAACTTTATTCAATTCTCTGTAATCGATACACATTCGCATCGAACCATTTTTCTTTTTCACGAACAACACGGGTGCTCCCCAAGGGGATGAACTAGGTTGTATAAATCCTTTACTGAGTAATTCATCTAACTGCTTTTTCAATTCTAGCATTTCGGTGGGTGCTAACTGATAAGGTGCCTTAGCTATTGGTGTAGTTCCAGGAATTAGATGAATTCTAAATTCTACTTCCCTATCGGGTGGTAATCCATGTAGTTCTTCTTGGAATACATCTGAGTATTCTGATACTACCGGAATTTCCTTAATTTCCTTACCTTTAGTGTTAATGATTACCGAAATCATATGCACTATTCCTTGTTTTCTTGAATAACTGGCCATTTTCATTACTGAAATGAATTTCAGTAGCTTACGTGGCTTATCTCCTGTAATCACCACTATTTCTCCTGTGGGTGTATGAATTTCGATGGAGTTTTTATCACAGAGGATTCGAGCATGGTTGGCTACTAACCAATCCATTCCTAACACCACATCGAATCCAGCTAAATTCATAGGTAACAGGTTTGCAGAAAATTTATGGCCTAAAAGTTCTATCTTTTCTTCTCGCAAGACCTTATCTATGTTAACAGAATTCCCATCTGCCGTTTCTACCGTAAAAATTTGTCTAAGGATGGTTAAGGGTAGGCTAAGAGCTTGGCAGAATGAAGTATTTATAAAACTTTGGTTTGCACCAGAGTCAAATAATACTTTTGCATAAACGTCGTGAACTAGGAACGTACCAGCTATCACATTAGGGATCAGCTCTGCATCCTGTGCAGTCATTTGGAAGGCTCTTGCATTCTTTTTGGTAGTTCCTTCTGCAGGTTTGACTTTGTTGTCAGCTGGTTTGACCAGTTTAGGGCAGTTTGGTATAAAATGTCCAGCTTCTCTACAGTTGAAGCAGATTGTTGATTTCTTCCTTCTGCAGTCTTCTTCTTGATGCCCCAGAATTTTGCAGAAATTGCAATACCCTTTGCATCTTCCAAAATGCTTTCTTTTACAGGTACTGCAAAATGGAGCAATGGAAGATTTCCATGTTCCCTTTTTCTTGAAGTTGCTACTATTACCCACACGAAATCCTTAGGTAATCTTTTGGGCCACTTCTTTCTTCTGGTTTTCTTCTCTTGTGCGTACCAGTCCGTCGGTCAAGGTGTTGGCTAATTCCACCGCATCATCAATAGTGCGGGGTCTCGCAGCTTTGACGATATCATGAATCTAGCTAATCAACCCCCAAATATAGCGAGAAATAAGTATCGGTTCTGGCGAAGCTAGGGTAGGTACAATTCTAGCATACTCGAAGAATGTTGAAGTATACCCTCGACAATCTCTTAAATTCTTCCCAATTCATGGCATAAGCCAAATCACTTCCCTTGGCTTGTAGCACGGTGTTCCACCATTCTAACGCTCCTTCTTTAAAAAGATGCGACGCGTACATGACCTTGTCTTCCTCGGCACTTTTACTTATTTTACTTAATGCCTCGGTTTTCTCTAACCATCGCAGTGCAGCAGTTGCCCCTTCATTGCCTGCAAATTCGATTGGTTTACAGGCAAAAAATTCCTTATAAGTGCAACCAGGCGTTGCAGCTTTCATTTTCTTAAGGAATGGGGCTTGCATCACATCATCATTATTATTGTTACCGCCTCCATTTACACTATTACTGAAGTTGTCGTCACGAGTACGTTTGCTGTGGTTGGCCTGCGAGGGTGCAACGGGATTTCTTGCAGCAGCAAGGATTGCTGGGATATCATTAGCTATTCCTTGGGCAATGATATTTTCTATATCCTGCCTATTAAGAAATTGGTTTCCATTATTTTGCTCAGATTGGTTAACTTCGTTAACTGGCTCATTGACGGAATGTTCCATCTGATAAATTTTCAATATATATAAATGTATAAATTATTGGCACAAAATAAAATAAATAATAATCAGTCACAATAAACAATCACATATAATCATGTTAACACGTATAGCCAAAATTGTCGACTTTGCGACGTTCATATTTTATATATTAGTAGGCATCCGTACACACCAGTTATTTTACAAAAGTTTTATTTTAAGTTATTTTACATGATTATATTTTTTTATTAATATTTAGTATTATTTTATTATTATTAAACACGTAACCACACAACCACATACGATCCCTGTCAGCTGGTACTTCAGAAACGACGTTCCCTCTCGTCGTATTTCCATGATATCCTCTCCCCCACTTCCCGGATTCTATTTCCTGCGTCCACCAGCTCTTCGCCATAGTGGCAGAGTTCAGCCAAGTTCTCGGTGCTCATAGGTGGGTTTGGTGCAGGCTCAGGGTCAAACTGGGGGAAATAGGTGTTAGGGTTATTTAAGAGATTCTGAAATTGCCAATCATTTGTCCACCATTCCTCCAGCTCTCCGGGTAGAAGTTGGTGGTTGACAATGGGATCTGGGATAGCAGGTTCCAAATTAACTAGAAGTTGTGATTCAACTGGATAATTGAAGAGGTCTTCATTGGCAGGTCCAATGAGGTCACAATTTGCCAGTTTATGATCCAGCTCTTCCCACGGTGGCATTTCCTGGGCTTGCCCTGAACTTTCCCCTATCTCCTTTCCCTTGCCATTGTCTTTGTCTTTTGGTTCCTCAGTCTTTTTAATCCTCTGGGTAGCTGGCTTCTTTCTCCGTCCGCGTCTCCAGCCTATGATTCTCCTTCTTTTCTTCGTCTTGGGTTTCTCCTGGGCTTGAGCCTGGAATTCCATAGGTTCTTCAGTATCGGCCAGATAATCGGAAAAGTCTCTGGAAACTTCCATACCAGCAGAATGGATATTGAGATTCTGAAGAGCTTCAGACAACTCATTCATGCTGTTTAGCAGGTATAGAGAGAAAACACAAAATCCTAATTAGAAAGTTATATATTGCAAGTTAAATTTTCACAGAATCACAGAGTGGCAATTTGAGAAATTAAGTATTTCTAAATACTTAATTGGCTTAAATCAGTGGCTCTGATACCACCTTTTTTCTGTCACGGCCCCCGTCCTGGTTTGACCCGGTTCAGGAGCCGCGGGACAGAAACCCGTGGTACTTATTATTTGAGTTGACAGCGAAAGTTTAACAGGATCTTTTAAAACTTGGAATTTCCCGATTATTTTATTTCACAAATTGGGACAAACCCCATAATTTACAGTAAAGGTAATTTCCTGAGGAAATCCCTTGTTTTACAAAACATGTTTATTTATTTTACTGAGCCACTACTTCAAGCTTGTCAGTGCTCCGTAGAACTTTTCCTTGATTCACAGTAGGTCACCTGAAACATGTTTTAAAAATATTTTATCAGCGGGGAAATACTGGCGAGTCACTCATTTTATATAAAACGACACATTAGTTATAAACTACAGCATAAGAGCGATTACAATGGCTACTATCTTATTTTTATCTGGCGCCGTGTCACACCCTGGTGACGATGGTCATACCACTATTGGGTCCTTTCACCAAAGTAGTGATGATTATCACTGTTAGGTTTGTTAACGTAACGGTGAGAAATTAGTAATGTGCACAATACCCCACTTTCCAGTGATTCAAGATAACCACGACTTAATCCCTGTAATTATAACTTTTGAAAATAATTTGAGGTGTAGTAAAACAATTGATAAAAAGAGAATGACTCACATTGCAAGTTTAGACGAGCAGAGTTTAGCCTACTGATTTAGCCTTGTAACCTAGTTTAAATGACATGCATACGAAACTAGGTCAGTAACTTAATACAACATTTACGATAAACTACACTAAATCAAAACCCTCACGACGAATGACAAAGTATAGCCTAAATACAGGCAACACTTAAACATCCATCGGACCGGTTTCAATCAATCGGACATTGTATCGTAGCAGTGATCGAGTTATTACCCTGTTGTCACAGCAGAGTGTCGGGATTTTGATTGTTTTGAACTAAACAGTGTATAACTAAACGCACGTAATGAATTTTTCCGTCGTAACAAGACCTCCATGTAAGTGCCAAAGCCCTAATTTATATGCTGAAAATGGTACCTGTCGCGTGGCGCGTCAGGTCTTTCTGGTTCCCGCGCGTGGCGCGACACTTTTAGGCTAGGGTAGCCTCGTGTCCACATAGCCTGGGTGAGTCAAAATTTCGACGAAATTCGTTTTGTACAACAAACTGTGAAGATAATCGTCAATTAGGGGATGCCCCCTTGAGTTTTAGGGGGCCCTGATCCTAATTTCGATTGTTCTGAAAAATTTAGGGGTCTTGCAATATTACTTGAGGGTCTCAATTAGGGTTTCCTATTGGACAAAATATAATAAGAAGTAATAATTTTAATGAGAGTTGTTACAGTTTTATAGAGGAAAAAGTGAATGCTGACGTGCCAGCGATTATAAAAGATCTGACTGCTATGTACTGTCCACGTGCCAACCCTTGATGAATAATGGAGGACAGCTGTTTTATGAAACCACTGATGAAGCATTATCAGTGGTTGTAACGGTAATAATAAGAACAGTGGGTGATTTTTACTATCAATGGATAGCATATCAGTGGATAAAAACACTGATTTTGAACAACAGTGATTACCAAGGAAATGAGAGAACAGGGGTTGACTTTCAGCAGTGGACATATTTTAGTGGAACAGATGCTTGATCAAAACAGTGGTTATGGCAGACTTTTAAGGATTTAATGAATAATTCATTTTTAGCTATTTTTAAGGATGGATTTTTTATTTTCTGAAAACATTTTAATGCTTTTATTCATAGAAAAACAAGGTTTTGCTTGTTATTCCATGTTTAGCATGCCAATCCTAGAGATCAAGCTATCAAAGGTGGATGTGTCTAATGCTTTGGTTAGCACATCTGCCAGCTGATCCTTAGTTGGTACATGGTGCAGAGAAATCAAACCTTTTTCATAGCAATCCCTCACAAAGTGATGTCTGATATCTATGTGCTTGGTGGTTGAATGGGAGACTGGATTTTTGATAATATTTTCTGCTGCCTGACTGTCCAACATGAGAGGTGTCTTTAGGGCAGTGATACCAAAATCCAGCAACTGATTTTGAAGCCAAAGCAGTTGGGTTGTACAGCTTGCAGCAGCTATATACTCTGCCTCAGCAGTGGATGTGGAAACAGGTGCTTGCTTTTTGCTTTGCCAAGACACTAAGCAATTGCCTAGGAATTGGCACCCTCCTGAAGTAGACTTCCTTGTCATGTCACATCCAGCAAAGTTACTATCTGAGAATCCTAAAAGCTTGATATTTCCATCAGCTGGATACCAGATACCAAGTGTGGGAGCACCTTTTAGGTATCTGAATATCCTTTTTACAGCAACAAGATTTGACTTTCTAGGGGATGATTGGGATCTTGCACAAACACATGTTGCAAACATGATGTCTGGCCTAGATGCAGTTAGGTACAATAAAGACCCAATCATGCTTCTATATAGAGTTTGATCAACCAAATCATCCTTTTCACCAGACATGACAATTTTATTGGTTGCAATGGGTGTACTGCATGGCTTACAATCATCCATCTCAAATTTCTTTAAAAGTTCTTTGGCATATTTGCCTTGATGGATAAAAGTGCCATTTTGCAGTTGCCTTACTTGGAGACCAAGAAAGCACTGGAGTTCACCCATTGCACTCATTTCAAACTCAGCTGTCATGAGTTACCTAAACTCTTCACACATTTCATTACATGTGCTTCCAAAGATGTTGTCATCCACATAAATCTGGACAATCATCAAATCCTTTCCTCTCCATTTTAAAAACAATGTTTTGTCTATTTTACCTCTTGTGAATCCAATGGATAGTAGGAAAGTGGAAAGAGTTTCATACCAGGCTCTTGGTGCTTGTTTCAGGCCATACAAAGCTTTATTTAGCTTGTAGACATGATTTGGATTAAATGGATCCTCAAAGCCTGGAGGTTGACAAACACAAACCTCTTCTTGAATCTTACCATAAAGGAATGCACATTTGATATCCATTTGATACACCTTGATGTTGTGGTTGACAGCAAAGGCCAGAAATAGTCTGAGAGCTTCAAGTCTTGCTACAGGGGCAAATGTTTCATCATAGTCAATGCCCTCTTCCTGTCTGAACCCTTGAACCACAAGCCTGGCTTTATTCTTGACAACAATGCCCCTTTCATCAGTTTTGTTTTTAAAGACCCACTGATGTGCAAATTATGGTCTAATAAAAACTAACCTAATCTAGACAACCTAGTTTTAAATTTATAAACTAAGATTCTAAATGCTAGACCACTGACAGGCAAGTGTACCTATCGTACGTAGTAAAGCCTAATGAAGTCCGAGTATCAAACCCACGAGACACTAGCGACGCTAAACTAGACTCTGACTCAACTAATTACTTAACTGATTTTAATTGTTTGGATTTTGAGGTTTTAACTAATACCCTAAATGATTAAGAAGATGGCAGACACGACAAACAACGTGAAACAAACACGAACACGAGAGCAAAGTTTGATCAAATATATATGAGATAAGGACTACCTAGGTGTCGAATCCCTAAAATCATGCAATGCTACTCTGGCAGTGACAATGGTTAAATATCCTACTCCCTCGATTAACCCCCCGCTAGAGATATATCAAACGAAAGATAAAGACGAAATGTGAAGTGCTAGCACAAACCGGCTCGACCTATCAATACCAAATCCTACGAGAATCAAGCAATGAAAGTAACTCTACCCCCAAAACTCTCAAAACGCAAAGCAAACCAAACCTTGAAGATTGAAATCCAAGGAAACCTTAACCACGATATAATAAACGAGCCCGAGCTATCGGTCACCCAATCTACCCACCAATGATTAGCTAATAACCTAGCTCACCTTAATCGTCTTTCGAGTCACAAGATGAGGATGCAAGTTTTAGTATATTGATTTTAATTATTAATCGAATTGGTCAATTTCTCAACTCAATATTCAAACCGAAAACCCTAAGATCAACGATTCAAATTAAACTCTAAGTCTAGGGGATATTTCTATGTGCCTAAACCGCTGAATTCATCGACCAATAATCAATCAAAACACACCAACATGCAATATCAAGATCAATCACAAGGCAAAGTTATGTAAATCACATCAAATAACCATAATCATGTCAAAATCGCATTACAATCATCAAGTTCATCTAAACCTAGGTAGCATGAAAAGTTTAGCCAAGAATCATAGTTAAGAAAAAGAAACAAGTCTCAAATAATAAATAAGTCATAGTATCAAATCTGAAAACACAAAGTCTTAACAAAATTGAGTACTAATAAATATCAAACTAGGACTAGTATCTTGATCGCGGCTTGAACCCTCGAACCAAACACCTTTTCTCTAGATCGCTCCTTCTGTCGTATATACTGCCGTCTGTCTCCTCTCCTCTTCCAAAGAATATGCTTGGCGGCCCTCCAAAAAAAATATATATCTTTGTATTGCCGCCTTATGTAAGTCCTCTGATGTCCTAGATGAATTAGTATTATGGCCCAATGTCACTAAAGTGAAAAAAATCGCTGGGCTTTGGTCCTCTTTCGTCCATATGCTTTTCTTTCTTTTAATTCCCTTTTCAAACCTACGTTAAGAACATTAAATATAATATTCCTTTTTTTTAAATATAATATATGGCAGCAGCTTCTTATTCTATAGAGATAGCGGGTTTGACCCAATCAAGAACAATAGCGGCAGTTTCAATTCGGTCCCTGGCACACCACTCTGCCCAACTGGCTGGTCATTTCCATATTATTCGTTTTTGTTCCATTTGCACCAGTACCTGGCCAAACACAAAATAATATAAAATAATATTAAAAACTAAATAAAAAAAATAAAAACTATACAAAAATATACAATTTACACGGGACAAATATATGTATTTTACCACACATCACCCACTTTGTGCCAATAGTACTTACACCCTCTGGCAGTGGTACAAGTTTCCATACTTGTTGTCTTTTGAACTGTTGGAGCTCTTCTTGCATGGCTTCTACCCAGCTGTTGTCTTTCAGTGCCTCTTGGTACTTGACTGGCTGATGGAGAGATAGGAAACCAGCAAAAAGACAGATATTTTGGGATTGGCTTCTTGTGAGCACCCCTTCACTGATGTTGTCAATGATTTGGTCAGGTGGATGAGACTTCAAGAAGATTAGATCTCCTTTGTATGGAACAATGGTATTTGTTGGTGAGGGCTGCAGATGTGAATCATCTGAGCTAACCACTGCTGGTGACTTTGATGATCCAGCAGTGGCTTCAAATGGAGGTGGAGGAATAGGTGGAACTGGTGTAAAAACATGCTGACTTTTATCCACTGATGGAGGACTATCAACAGTGTTTGATGATGTGGAAGCAGGAGTTAATGGGCTACTTTGGTCAACAACTATTGAGGTAGCAGTGGTTGAGCTTTGACAGCTGTTTTGAACATCTGCTGCTCTTCCCATTAAGACAGACTTTTGTTGAGGAATGATGACTTCATACCCATAGTCTGATGATGAATCCTCTGATGGACCTGCTGTTAGTCTTGACAGCGGTATTTTCAAAAGTAAATTTATCTAGATCAAACAATTCTGTTGGATTTGCTGGGATTTTCATTGATGAAAGTTCATTGAACTTTACATTCATAGTCTCTTCCACTGTTTTGGTCCTTGTGTTAAACACTTTGTAGGCCTTAGCAGTGGTTGAGTATCCCAGATGATAATCACAATCAATTTTGGCTGCAAACTTTGAGATATAATCTTTTAGGTTTAAAATGAAGCATGGGCAACCAAAAACTTTGAAATATGAAATCAATGGCTTTATTTTATACAGCAGTTTATAGGCAGTCTTTTGATGCCTGGGGTTGATTAAAACTCTGTTTTGGACATAGCAAGTAGCGTTTACTGCCTCTGCCCAAAAAGTTAATGGCAAACCTGAATCAGCAAGCATGGTTCTGGCAGCCTCAATCAAGGTCCTATTCTTTCTTTCAACAACCCCATTTTGTTCTGGTGTTCTTGGAATCTGTATTGCCTCACAATTCCTTTTGACACACAGAAGTCATCTAACTCCTTGTTTCTGAACTCTGTGCCAGTGTCACTCCTGAAGACTTTTACTTGCAATTCAAACTGCTTTTCAACCTGTTTCACAAAGTCTTGCAGAATGCCTCCAGTCTCATCTTTTGAGTGTAAAAAATAAGTCCATGTAAACCTAGAAAAGTCATCAACAATAACTAAACAATATCTTTTCTTCCTAAGACTCATGACTTTAACTGGGCCAAACAAATCCATGTGAAGCATTTGCAAACACTTGGTTGTTTTGGACTCTTCAATGGATTTGTATGAGCTTTTATGCTGTTTTCCTTTTAGGCAGGAAACACAATGCTCAGAACAGGTGAACAGTTTTTGAGGTAAACCTCTTACTAACCCCTGTTTGGATATAGCAGTGATTGTCTTGAGATTTGTGTGCCCCAATCTCCTGTGCCATAATTCTGTCTCTTTGTTTGAAGCAGCTGAGAACAGACATGCATCAGTCCTAGGGCTCTCTTTTGACATATCCACCACATAGACATTGCCACTTCTTTGAGCAACAAGTTGGGTTTTTCCATTTTTGATTATTGCTTCAATCTTTTAAACCATTTCTGGTCCAACAATCCTACAACACTCTTTTGTAAAGAATGAGCCATAGCCCTTATCACTCATTTGAGGGACACTTAAAAGGTTTTATTTTAGATTGTCTATTAGATTGAGATTTTCAAACTTAACTTTACCAGACTGCACAATACCAGACCCCAGAACCTTCCATTTACTATTATTGCCAAAGGATATATCACCCCCTCCTTGAGTTTTGAAATATTTGAGAAGGGCTCTACATCCTGTCATGTGCCTGGAGCCTCCACTATCTACATACCAAAGACTATCTAAGCATGCAGAAGCTCCCTGCACATGTAGTAAAGGATTAGTTCATTAGGGTCTCCAAAGCCAATATGGCTTTGGATGGGGTCTCAGTAGTGTCTAGGTTAAGTTCATATGGATGGGCAGTGGTTAGGTCAGGAGTTTGGACAGTTTTGGAACTGTTTTTCTCTAACCACTGTTGGGGGTCTTGTCCAATTATCTGCTGATAACCAAAAGGATACCTGTTCACTCTTGGTTTAGAGGGCTTTTTGTAAGCCTCATAAACATGTGGGATCCTTTGGTATGGTGGTTGTCCCTTACCTCTTCTGTATTGATTGGCAGGGGGTGCATCAGTCACCTGAACATCTCTTTTGACAGATGTTTGGTTCAGTTGTTTTGTAACAGCTATTTCGACTGGCACAAACAGTGGTTGGTTCTTGGCGAACTTGACAGATGAACTTGATGAACTCAAGGATGTTTTTGCAGTGTACTCATTCTTTTTCACATCAAATGATTTGAGATACACACATTCTTGAGTTTTGTGGTTTGATTTACCATAGATGGTGCAGCTCTCAGCAGGTACAATTACACTTGTTTTGTTCAGATCATATGCTTTTAGATGAAAACAGTCTTTTGTTAGATGATTCTTCTTTTCACAAAAATCACAAAACAGGTTTTTGATCTTTTCTCTCTTCTTTCTCTTTTCAGACTCCTTTGCAACAGAGTTTTGAACTGCTGTTGGGATGTCTTTGAGAGGAATGACTTTTGCTTTTGGAGCTTTTACACCATCAGTGGTTGTGAAGTCCATTGGTTTAAAATTTTCAAGAATGTCACACTCATCAGACCATCTTGGTTTAAATTGATATTCTTCAATCTCTTCATAGGTTGAAGAGCCCAATGGTCTTTCAAGTGTGATTTTGTTGCCATTTTTATCAGTAATTTTGATTTCCTGGCCATTCTTGTTTGTTGGTGTTATTTCAACTGAAACAACTTGTTTTGCAGCAGTGTTATCAATTTCATCATATTTTCTAAATCCTATCCCAAATTTGACATTGCTTTCAAGTTGTTTTTCAAGCATGACCTCATAACCTTTGCAAGATTCCACCCATCTTTCACAAGTGATTTGGGTGGACTCCAACTCCTTTTTACAAACTTGGTATTTTTCTACCATAGTTTGGAGTTGGTTCTTGGTTATGCTTTGTTCTTCTTTAAGACTGCAGATTTCTTTATCCTTTTCAGCCAACTTGTTTTTAAGTTCTTTTAAAGACTTCTCAAGTTTGACTTCATCAGATAAAACTTTATCCCTAAGGTTTTCATTCACCTCTTTAATGTTGGCAAATGCAATAATGCATTTGTTTGAACACAGATTTTCAAGGACCTGAGGTGATACCTTGGCAGCCATCATGGCACAATCACATTGATGATCACTTTCTTCATCAGCTCTCTCTTCTTTCTCACCTTCTTTCTTCTCTTCTTTTTCTTCTTTGTCTTCTTTGGACCAGGGGTCAAACAATGGTTCAATCAAGGTTTCTAAATTTTCTCCCAGCAGTAGTTCACTAGCAACTGCAGTAACCACTGCTTCAGCCATTTCATCCACTGTTTCAGCACTTAGCTGTTCTCCTTCAGCTTCTACCCCTTCTGGTATTGACTCTAATGCCATCAGACAAAATTCATCATTAAAAGTATCATTAGAAGCATAGAGTGCAAAATTTTCATCACCAAGCTCATCAGGCATACTGCTCCAGTCAACAAAACCTTGGGTGAAAAAGCTTTGTTGATCTGGTTGAACCACTGTTGTAGCAGTTTGTTGAGGTGCAACAGGTTGCACTTGAGCCTGAGGGACAGTGGCTTGAACATACTGAATTTGTGGAACAGTGGTTTGAACATAATGCACATGCACAGGGGTTGCAGCATAGTGAGCAGTGTTAACATGGGCTGCAGGGGTATATTGGGTATAGTGCACAGTGTTTTGATGTTGTGGTCTAGGGTTTGAGCTGGGATGAGTAATAATTGGACCAGTGGTTTGACTTCTACATTCCCTAGCAAAATGACCTAGTCTATTGCACTTATAGCACTTGATTTTTGACTTATCCAACCCCACTTTTAAATTCCCATGTAACCCTGGGAATTTTCTCCCTATTCTTTTATAGAATTTGCTTGTTCTTACACTAAGCAATGCAAGTTGATGCAAAATGTCCATTTCTTCTAAGTCAGTGGGGATCGAAGTGTTGTAAATCATTGAGTTCAAAAGACAGATTATCAGAGATCTGGCTTTCTCCATTTGCTGTGAAAGCAAAATTGGATGAGTGAGGATCAGAGTTGAAATTACCCCCAGTAGTTATGTCAATAAAATGATCATAACTCTGATCCTTACTGCTGCCAGACTCATCTTGACCCAGAAGAGCTGTGCTGCCAGATGAATAATCATCGACAACTTTGCCAGACTCTTGCAACCTCTTTTTCTGGTTTAACTCCCTTTCATATGTCAGGATTCTACCATGAAGCTGGGTCAGTGTCAGATCTTTGAACTCAACAGAGTTTCTAGTAATAAAGGCAATTGTATCCCATTTTTCAGGTAGTGATCTAAGAAACCTGCTATTTTGTGTAGAATTAGGAAATACAACCTTCATAAGTCTTAGCTCACTAATGAGACAACTGAATCGCTCAAACTGCTGAGTCAATGATTCACCCTTGATGTGACAAAAGGTTTCATACTGCTGATTCAGAATTTCCCTATTATTTTCAATTACATCTTCTGTTCCCCCGAATTGTTCCTTAAGTGCATCCCATAACTCTTTGGCACTGTTACAATGTAACAGCCCAGCATAGATTTTGTTGGGTAATGCAGATGCAATGATGCTAAATGCTTTGGCATCCAATTCGAACTTTTGAAAATCAGTTTCAGTATAGTTTTCAGGTTTTTTAGGTTCAAATTTCTTTGAATCCTCAGCACTTGGCACCATAGGAACATGGGGCCTAAAAACAACTGATCTCCAACATCCAGTGTTCTGTTGAACAAGGATGTGACCCATCCTTCTCTCCCAGATGTTGTATTCATTTCGTTTCAGCATGGGGGGTTTGAAAAGTGAGCCAATGTTATTCTTATCATCTTGTAATTTTGACGTCATCCTGGTTGTTTTACAGGTACTGATTAATCAACTTTGATCGTGATTAAACCTTACTCTCACTACAAAAAAGCCATTTAGTGACATACAAAAAGTGCCATAAAATAACAAAAAAGTGCCACTAAAGACCCTTGTAGGAATGGGTGGCACACAAAAAAAGTGACGCTAGAAGCGCTGACGCTAAAGCCTTTTAGTGGCACTTTTTGGATCTGCCGCACAAAGTTTTTGGACTTTTAGTGGCACTTAAATTTTTGCCACAATATAAAAAAAACTTTTGTGGCACAATTTTTGTGCCTCTAAAAAGTAATCATAGCCACATATCTATACAAGTTTTAGTGGCACTTTTTTTTCTGCCACGATATAAAAAACCTTTTATGGCACAAATATTGTGTTGGTGAAAAGTGTTTCGATTTAAATATATCTACTATATTTAGTGGCACATAATTTGACATAAAAGTTACCTTATTTACAATATTAAATATAAAATATAAAATAAAACTTAAAATTGTAAATGTAAAATTCATAATATCATAACTTCAATAATAAATTCGATCCAAAACATATTTCAAATGTTAGGAAAACATCATGAATAATTAACATATTCCAAATTCCAATTATTTAAACAAGAAGTCTAAACGTTCTTACGGGTGAAAATTCCAGTATCATAAAACTTAGCTCCAAAGCTTCTCATGATATCTACCCTGCGATCATCAACCATGTAAACAAGTATTAGTATTGATTCAAAAACTAGAAGTTATTTAAAATCATTGTTCTTGATTAAAAAAACATGTAAAAAATGGCCTGAACACCTAACAATTAGACCAAAAAAACAAACATATAATACCGTTTATAAGACTCGAATACCTAACAACTAGACAAAAAACCAACATATTACCTTAATTGCAATGTCAACAAAACTTTAAGATCAATTGTCCAAACGACTTTCTTGCCCTGTAAAATGGAAAGCTGTGGCTAATCAATTTCATACCAATATTACAACAACATAATCATATCCATATAATAACCCGAAATAGTTTTAAAAAAGTAACTAGTTAAAAGTGATTACCATTATCATATTGACTTCTTGAAGATGATAAAGAGTTGTTATGGACCAAAGACCCAGTACCACCAGGGACCTAAAACATATAAATCAAACAAATGCTAGTACATAAATATATATTCGTAAAAGAACAAATAATGGTCATGTATGTAATTACCTGCATGTTTATATTGCTAAGAACCGAAGATAAATTTGCATTGGGGATATGTTCTTGGATGATGATAGCCATAGCATTGACAACACTCTTTAGTTGATCAT
Source organism: Helianthus tuberosus (assembly GCA_030545235.1). Taxonomy (NCBI): domain Eukaryota; kingdom Viridiplantae; phylum Streptophyta; class Magnoliopsida; order Asterales; family Asteraceae; genus Helianthus; species Helianthus tuberosus. The sequence goes on along the minus strand of CM060354.1, from coordinate 33,410,282 downwards.
TAGTTTGGATAACACTCTTTAGCTGATCATTAGTTTGTGAATATGTCGCGTTACTTTTTGCGTCTGGCATCCTTCCAACTAATCGAACGTATCCTCTTTTCTCCGGGCCTTTAACTTTTGAGTAGTCATCGTTTGTAAAATCAGCTGGATCGTTGGGTGTGGTTGTAGAGTCATTTGTAATTTTTTTTAATGAAGCCTAATTAAACACATAACAAAATAGATAATCATAAGAAAATTAAACACACCCATGATATATAAGAACATTAAAATACATTACCACAACTTGAGTAGCGTTATCATTAACAATGCTTCCATCTTTACGAGTGCGAGTTTTTATATACATTTCTCCTCGTGATGGATGTATACCATTATTCTTCGTCGCCTATTATTTACGTTTGATGGTTAGTAGGGAAATAAAAACCAAAATATTCAAAAATTAATAAATAAAAAAAATCTCGAATAATACCATTTCATGAGTAAGTCTAGCAAACGACTTTGTCCCACTAACATGAGGCTCCTTCATCTTTGAGCGGCTCATTCTTTTAACAACGCATGTACTCTACAGTAAATGGTAAAGTTATACATGATAAGACTTCTTCGATCTAATTCCATAATTATATATATTTAATAAGAAATCAACATTACATCATTGTTACCTAAAATTCCGGAGTGAACCAACGAGTAACAAGTTCTTTAAATTGAGTTGGATTCACTCGGTTATCATTTTTAACTTGTTGTGCCACAATTTCATCAACAGTAAGGCTTGGATCATATGCACATGCCTTTAAAGAACCTTTCCATTCTTTCCATTTTTTTCCGATGCTATGAAAGATCCAATTTTTAATCTCGTTTGTTTCATTTGGATGAATAACAAATTTAGACTACAAACAAAAATTATATGTAAATTAGAATAAACATCTTAGCTTATCTACTAATACATTTTGAAACTTGATAAAGACATATACCTTAACGAGTGAATACATGTCCTCTTTTTTTTGTATTGGAACTTTCCCCCAGTCAGAATATTCTATGGATACATGATCAGCCATCCTCGCGAGCGTCCCAAGGAATTGAGCAAGTTCATTAGCTTCAGCCCCAACAGGCTTTCCAGACTCGTTGAATGTGACAGCTATTCTTTTTGTACTATCCATCTTCCAAATTTCAGCTTTTGTTGTATAGCCTCGAACCCTTTTAGGAGCACCTAACAAATTCGAAAAAAAACAAACAGGTACAAAAAACGGTCTATTAACAAATTTGAACATATATGCTATTGTTTTGTGTCTAAAACATCATTACAAATTGTGTACAATTTTTACCTTGTATTTCACTAGCTTGATGACCTTGAGTTTCAAAAACTTGGTGGTCTTCAACTTGGTCGTCGTCAACATGGTCTTCAACACGCTCAGTTGAGATGGTAGAAGTGATATGTAGCCTCTTACGCCTACCTATACTATTACCTTTTATATTAGAACTTGTTGCCTTTTGTTTTTTAGGGCCTTGTATTTGTTCATGAATATTGTCTTCATCATTAGAATAGTCATGATCTGCCATCTGTATCTCATGTTGATCAACATCATCTACTTCTGTATCCCCTTCATAAAAATAATAGAGTAAATTAATATAAAAGATACTATTAATCAAAATAACTTTATGAACAACAAAAGGATACCTTGAAATATCTCATCATCCTCATCAACAAGAACCAACTTTTTCTTTGCTCCTCCTTTATCACCTTTGATTATTTCACTCATGGTAACTGTTGGTTGTTTGTTCGGTTTTGTTGTATTTGAAGTTGAGGAAAGCTTTTGAGAGACATTTGGAGCAACGACTCGACGTAGCTTCATTAGATTAGCAACTCTATTCGAAGACATTGGTGGAATATATTGTGGACGGTATTGCTATAACAAATTTATTTTCATTAGACAACATGTGTATATAAAACAAAATAAATTAAGTTTTGATAATCAAATTACCTTCTTCATGGTTTTTTTCTTTGTTTTTTGACTTTCTTCCAAACTAGCCGAATACTTTATAATGTTTTTAATTCCTAGTTCTCTTAGTTTTTTATTGTTCTTCTCAATCGTCAATTGTCTTAATCGCAAATACTCACTACCATCATGAGAATTTGATTGGCAGCCATGGTCTTCAACCTTGTCTTCACCATGGTTTTCAACAGTGTCATCGCCATCACCATGGTCTTCAACATTGTCGTCACCATGGTCGTCACCATGGTCGTCACCATTGTCTTCAACATTGTCTTCACCATGGTCTTCAACAGTTTCACTGAGGTCCGTAGAAATGATATGTAGCCCCTTGCGCATACCCATAATATCTATTCAAAAAAGATGCAATACAAATATCAATATTTACCCCATTAACATAAACTTACTGACTTGCTGTGAATGGTAAATGTGAAGTTAGATTTAACACTCATGATGGGCAGTTTAAATTATTAAAAGTTGTTTATTATGCTCCTGAGCCGAATTCTGATCTATTTAATTGTGAACAGGTTAATAATTTAAGCTATAACATTATCGTCTATAGTCAGTGAGGGTAAGAGGTACCAAACGGGTCGTGTTCGGATGCCTAAAAATACCCGACTAATTCAACTTGTCATATGAAAACACATTTTGAAAAAAAAAATATAATATATAATATAAATGGGTCAAATTGGTCAAAACAACTCAGGTCAAAATGAGTTGGGTAAAACCAATTCATACTTATTCTAGGTCCACAATAAAATGCATCTACAGTAGTATATTGAGTTGGATGAATCGTCAACTTTAGCATATTGAGTTGGATGAATCGTCACGTTATCCTTCAACTTCAAACGCCCACTGATCCTTTCGTCACATTATCCTTCAACGTCAAAACAAGAGAACATTACCATAAACAGTGAAGAACCTTGGTTAATCAACTTCAAACGCCCACTGATCATTTCTGAAGCATATTGAGTTGGATGAATCGTCACATTATCCTTCTGGTACACTACTTCAGCATCTTCTGGATCAGTAGAAGAGCTTCGCTTGCTACTAGCGCAACAGCAGAGGCAACAGCGCAGCAGCCGCTTCGGTTGCACGACGCAACAACAGCGGATACAAGTCGATCATCAGTTAATAATCAAATAGTTTTGATGTTAATGCTGATTTTTTATTTACTGTTGTTAATTACCAAAGCAAAAAAACATCAATTGGATCCCACAAGTCATAATCGAATATCCACTGCTATCAATTGGATATCTAGTTAATAACACAAACAAGCCTCAATCATGGAACTGTTGGGATTGAACCCTACCAGAGGAACAGATAATTAAAGCCAAAACTGGGTCAGAGCAGTGGATCCAGAATAAGCAGATGTTTCATACAAGTCTCTCCCCTTGAAAGTGGTTTCAACATCTGCTGACCTCCTATCTACTGATCGTACAAGCCACTGACCGTTAATCTGCTGTTCTTGTAAAGACTGATAGAAGACTAAAGTCCTGCTGCTCAATCTACTGCCTTGAGTCAAGTACTGCTGATCCGGAAAAGCACTGCCGGGTTCACAGCAGTGGAAGGATGCAGCAGCTGTTTAAGTGTCTTTTATGTAATGAAATGTAATAGTTGTAGTTAGCATAGCAGTGTTTGTATAGATCAGAGGTTAGAGTTTGTTAGGAGGTTAGATGTCACTTTCATGGTGACATCAGCTAAGATGCTCAGTGGTTTGCTAGTGCCTATAAATAGAACAGTGCTCTGTACTGTTCTATTAGCTCTTTGCAAACTTGTTTTCCTGCACGAACAAACACTGAGCTCTGGCTGAGGGGGAGTTTGTATCAAGCATTACTTTGTAATCGTTGTTGAAATTTAATTCAATCTTTCAGTTCATTGTGAAAAGTGTTTTGATCAAAGCAATACTCTCGTTTGATTGTATCCAAAGTTTGTTTCCATCTTAATTCCGCTGCACAACTCATTCATCTCCATCTTAATTTCAAATGTAAAATACAATCAAAACCAAACTCAGATCCAACAATTGGTATCAGAGCTTGGATAGTCAAATTTGATTTAACAATCATTTTGACATAAATAGTTCAGCTCAAAATCGTTGATATCGATAGTTTGTTCGTTTTGTTGAAAAACAAAGCAAGGTTTAATCACCATTAAAGTTAATTAATCAGTGTCTGTAAAACAACCAGGATGATGTCACAATCACTAGATGATAAGAATAATGTTGGCTCGCTTTTTAAACCACCTATGCTTAAACGTAAAGAATACAACATCTGGGAGAGAAGGATGGGACACATCCTTGCTCAACAGAACACTGGATGTTGGAGGTCTGTGATTTTTGGTCCCCATGTTCCTACGGTGCCAAGTACTGAGGATCCAAAGAAGTTCGTACCAAAACCTTATGAAAACTATACTGAAACTGATTTTCAAAAATTCGAACTGGATGCCAAAGCATTTAGCATCATAGCATCTGCATTACCAAATGAGATCTATGCTGGACTGTTACATTGTAACAGCGCCAAAGAGCTATGGGATGCTTTGAAGGAACAGTTTGGGGGAACCGAAGAAATTATTGAAAACAATAGGGAAATTTTGAATCAGCAGTATGAAACCTTCTGTCACATTAAGGGTGAAACATTGACCCAATAATTTGAACGTTTTAGCTGTCTCATCAGTGAGCTAAGGCTTGTTAAGGTTGAATTTCCAAAATCAACTCAAAATAGCAGGTTTCTTAGATCGCTACCTGATAAATGGGACACAATTGCATTTGTGACTAGAAACTCTGTTGAGTTCAAAGATCTGACCCTGACCCAACTTCATGGTAGACTCCTGACCTATGAAAGGGAGTTGAACCAGAAAAAGAAGTTGCAAGAGTCTGGAAAAGCCACTGATGATTATTCATTCGGTAGCACAGCTCTTCTGGGCCAGGAAGAATCTGGTGGCAGTAGTAAGGAACAGGGTTATGGTCATTTCATTGATATAACAGCTGGTGGTAACTTTACCAACCCTGATTCTCACTCTGCAAACTATGCTTTCACTGCAAACACTGAAAACCAGATGTCAGATAATTTGTGCTTTGAACTTAATAATTTACAACATTTTGATCCCACTGACTTAGAGGAAATGGACATCCTGCACCAATTGGCTTTGCTCAGTGTTAGAACTAGCAAATTCTACAAAAGAACAGGGCGAAAATTCCCCGGTTTACATGGGAATTTGAGGGTTGGGTTGGATAAATCGAAAATCAAGTGTTACAAGTGTAATAGGTTGGGACATTTCGCTAGGGAATGCAGGAGTCAAACTACTGGTCCTAATCACTCACCCTAGCTCAAATCCTAGACCTCAAAATCAAGGCACTGTGCACTATGCCCAATTTACCCCTGCAGCTCATGTTAACGCTGCACATTATGCTGCTGCCCTTGTGCCAGTGCACTATGTCCAAACCACTGTTCCACAGATTCAATATGTTCAAACCCCTGTCCCCCAGGCACAAGTGCAACCTGCACCTCAAACTGCTGCTCCAGCAGTGGTACAACCAGATCAGCAAAGCTTTTTCACTCAAGGCTTTGTTGACTGGAGCAGCATGCCTGATGAGCTTAGTGATGAAAATTTTGCACTCTATGCTTCTAATGAATCTTCTAATGATAAATTTTGTTTGATGGCATTAGAGTCAATACCAGAGGGGATTGAAACTGAGGTGAACAACTAAGTGATGAAACAGTGGATGAGGTGACTGAAGCAGTTGTTGTTGCAGTTGCTGGTGAATTGCTGCTCAGAGAAAATTTAGAAACCCTGATTGAACCACTGACAGACCCATGGTTCAAAGAGGACAAAGAAGAAGAGAAAATTGAGAAAGCAGGTGAGAAAGAAGAAAGAGCTGATGATGAAGAAAATCATCAATGTGATTGTGCAATGATGGCTGCTGCCAAGGTATCACCTCAAGTTCTTGAAAAACTGTGTTCTGACAATTGCATTATTGCTTTTGCTAACATCAAAGAGGTAAATGAAAACCTTAGGAACAAAGTCTTGTCTGATGAAGTCAAATTGGAAAAGTTGTTAAAAGAACTTATAAACAAATTGGCTGAAAAAGATAAAGAGATCAGCAGTCTGAAAGAAGAGCAGAGCATAACCAAAACTCAACTCCAAACTATGGTAGAAAAATACCAAGTTTGTAAAAAGGAGTTAGAGTCCACCCAGATTACCTGTGAAAAATGGGTGGAATCTTGCAAAGGGTATGAGGTTATGCTTGAAAAACAGATTAAAAGCAATGTAAAATTTGGTGTTGGTTATAGAAAACATGATGATGAAAACACTGATTTTGAAAAATCTGTTCAAACCACTGATGTAACCACTGAGTTCATCCCCACAAACAAAAAAGGCCAAGAAGTGAAAATCAATGATAAACTTGGTAACAAAATCACACTTGACAGACCAATGGGATCCTCTACTTTTGAGGAGCTTGAAGATTATCAGTTTAAACCAAAATGGTCTGATGAGTGTGATATTCTTGAAAACTTCAAGCCCATGGACTTTACATCAATTGATGGTGTTAAAGCTCCAAAAGCTAAAGTCATACCTCTCAAGGACATCCCAACAGAGGTTAAAACCTCTGCTGCAAAGGAGTCTGAAAAGAGAAAGAAGAAAGAAGAAAGAAAAGATCAATAACTTGTTTTGTGAATTCTGTGAGAAAAGGAATCATCTAACAAAAGACTGTTTCCATTTAAAAGCTTATGATTTGAACAAAACAAGTGTCATTGTTTCAGCTGAAAGCTGCATTGTTTGTGGAAAAACAAACCACAAAACTCAAGCATGTGTGTATCTCAAAAACTTTGATGTGAAAAAGAATGAGTACACTGCAAAAACATCCTTGAGTCCATCAACATCATCTGTTAAATTCACCAAGACCAACCACTGTTTGTGCCAGTTCAAACAGCTGTCACAAAACAGCTGAACCAAACATCTGTCGAAAAAGATGTTCAGGTTACTGATGCACCCCCTGCCAATCAGTTCAGAAAAGGCAAGGAAAAACAGTCTTACCAAAGGATTCCACAAGTTTATGAGGCCTACAAAAGGCCCTCTAAACCTAAAGTGAACAGGCATCCTTTTGGGTACCAACAGGTGTTGGTCAAGACCCCCAACAGTGGTTAGCAAGAAACAGTACTAAAACTGTCCAAACCCCTGACCTAACCACTGTCCATCAATCTGTATCCATCCCAGACACTGTTGAGACCCCATCCAAAGCCTTGTTGGCTTTGGAGACCCTAATGAACTAATCCTTTTACTTCATGTGCAGGGAGCTTCTGCATGCTTTGATAGTCTTTGGTATGTAAATAGTGGAGGCTCCAGGCACATGACAGGATGTAAAGCCCTCCTCAAAGACTTTAAAATCAATGGATGGGTGATATATCCTTTGGGAATAATAGTAAAGGGAAAGTTCTGGGGTCTGGTACAGTGCAGTCTGGAAATGTAAAATTTGAAAATGTCAATCTGATAGACAATCTAAAATTCAACCTTCTGAGTGTGTCTCAAATGAGTGACAAAGGGTTTGGGTCATTCTTCACAAAAGATTGTTGTAGGATTGTTGGACCAGAAATGGTCAAAAAGATTGAAGCAATAATCAAAACTGGTCAAACTAAACTTGTTGCTCAAAGAAGTGGCAATGTTTATGTTGTTGATATGTCTAAAGAATGTCCCAGAGCTGATGCCTGTCTGTTCTCAGCTGCCTCTAACAAAGAGACAGAACTTTGGCACAGAAGGCTGGGGCACACAAATCTTAAGACAATCACTGAAATTTCAAAAAATGGTTTGGTGAGAGGCCTACCACAAAAATTGTTTTCATGTCCTGAACATTGCATTTCCTGTTTAAAAGGAAAACAACATAAAAGTTCTTATAAGTCCATTGAAGAGTCCAAAACAACCCAGTGTTTGCAAATGCTACACATGGATTTGTTTGGCCCAGTTCAAGTCATGAGTCTCAAAAAGAAGAGATATTGTCTGGTTATTGTTGATGACTTTTCTAGGTTCACATGGACTTTTTTTTACACTCAAAAGATGAGACTGCAGGCATTTTGCAAGACTTTGTTTTAGACTTAAAAGATTTCATTTCAAAATTTGCAGCCAAAATTGATTGTGGTTATCATCTGGGATACTCAACCACTGCCAAGGCCTACAAAGTGTTTAATACACGGACCAAGGCAGTGGAGGAGACTTTGAATGTAAAGTTCAATGAACTTTCATCAATGAAAATTCCAGCAAATCCTGCAGATCTGTTTGATCTTGATAAATTTACTTTTGAAAATACTGCTGTTAAGACTAACAGTGCAGGTCCATCAGAGAATTCACCACCAGACTATGGGTATGAAATCATCATCCCTCAAAGGTCTGCTAAAATGGGAAGAGCATCAGATGTTCAAAACAGCTGTCAAAGCTCAACCACTGCTACCTCAACAGTTGTTGACCAAAGTAGCCCATCAACCACTGCTTCCACATCCTCAAACACTGCTGACAAAAGTCCCCAAACAGTGGATAAAAGTCAGCATGTGTCCACTTCATTACCTCCCATTCCACCACCTTTTGAAACCACTGTTGGATCATCAAAGTCCCCAGCAGTGGTTAGCTCAGATGATACACATTTGCAGCCTTCCCCAACAAATGCCATCATCCCATACCAAGGAGATTTAATCTACTTGAGATCTCATCCACCTGATCAAATCATTGGCAACATCAATGAAGGGGTGCTCACAAGAAGCCAAACCCAAAACATTTGTCTTTTTGCTGGTTTTCTATCACTCCATCAGCCAGTCAAGTACCAAGAGGCACTGAAAGACAACAGCTGGGTAGAAGCCATGCAAGAGGAGCTCCAACAGTTTAAAAGACAACAAGTATGGGAGCTTGTACCACTGCCAGAAGAGGTTAGTCCCATTGGCAAAAAGTGGGTCTTCAAGAACAAAACTGATGAAAGGGGTATTGTTGTCAAGAATAAAGCCAGGCTTGTGGTTCAAGGTTACAGACAGGAAGAGGGGATTGATTATGATGAAACATTCGCCTCTGTTGCAAGATTGGAAGCCATTAGACTGTTCCTGGCCTTTGCTGTCAACCACAACATGAAGGTGTTTCAAATGGATATCAAAAGTTCTTTCCTCTATGGTACAATTCAAGAAGAGGTATATGTTTGTCAACCTCCAGGTTTTGAGGATCCATTTTATCCAGATCATGTCTACAGGCTAAACAAAGCCTTGTATGGCCTGAAACAAGCACCAAGGGCCTGGTATGAAACTCTTTCCAACTTCCTACTCTCAAATGGTTTCAAAAGAGGTACCATTGATAAAACACTGTTTCTAAAATGGAGAGGGAAGGATTTAATGATTGTCCAGATTTATGTGGATGACATTATTTTTGGAAGCACATGTAACTCTATGTGTGAAGAGTTTAGAGAACTCATGACAGCTGAGTTTGAAATGAGTGCAATGGGTGAGCTGCAATGCTTTCTTGGTCTCCAAGTTCAGAAAATGCAAAATGGAACTTTCATTCATCAAAGCAAATATGCTAAAGAACTTTTGACAAAATTTGATATGAATGATTGTAAACTATGCAGCACACCCATGGCAACAAATAAGCTTGTCATGTCTGATGAAAAGGATGAGCTGATTGACCAAACTTTATATAGAAGCATGATTGGGTCTTTATTGTACCTAACTGCATCTAGACCAGACATCATGTTTGCAACATGTGTCTGTGCAAGAAGTCAATCAGCTCCCAGAAAATCAAATCTCATTCCTGTAAAAAGGATCTTCAGATACATAAAAGGTGCTCCCACACTTGGTATCTGGTATCCAGCTAATGGGAATATCAAGCTTTCAGGCTTTTCAGACAGTGACTTTGCTGGATGTAACACTACAAGGAAGTCCACATCAGGAGGGTTCCAATTTCTAGGTAATTGCTTAGTTTCATGGCAAAGCAAAAAGCAAGCAGCTGTTTCAACATCCACTGCTGAAGCTGAATACATTGCTGCTGCAAGCTGTACAGCCCAACTCCTGTGGCTTCAAAATCAGTTGCTGGATTTTGGTATCACTGCCTTAAAGACTCCACTCATGTTGGATAGCCAGGCAGCAGAAAATATCATCAAAAATCCAGTTTCCCATTCAACCACCAAACATATCGACATCAGACATCACTTTGTGAGGGATTGCTATGAAAAAGGTTTGATTTCTCTGCATCATGTCCCAACTAAAGACCAGCTGGCAGATGTGCTCACAAAAGCACTAGATACAGCCACTTTTGAAAGCTTGGTCTCTAGGATTAGCATGCTAAACATGGAATAACAAGCAAAATCTTGTTTTCCCATGAATAAAAGCATTAAAATGTTTTCAGAAAATCAAAAATCCATCCTTAAAAATAGCTAAAAATGAAGTTTTCATTAAAATCCTTAAAAGTCTGCCATAACCACTGTTTGTTCAAAAGTCTGCTCTACTTCAAAGTCTGTCCAGTGTTGAATGCCATCCTCTGTTCTCTCATTCCCTTGATAAACTCTGTTGTTCAAAAGCAGTGTCTTATCCACTGATAGTGAAAATCATCCACTGCTTCCATTTTACCGTTTAAACCACTGCCTTCATCAGTAACTTTCATAAAAGTACTGTCCTTCATTTCTTCAGAGTTTGGCATGTGGGCAGTACATAGTGGTCAGTACTTTTGTAACCGCTGCCACATCAGCCTTCACTTTTTCCTCTATAAAACCCCCACTTCACACCAAAAACAGGGTTTTACTGTCGAATTGAATTCTCAAAAATTCTTTTCTTAAAGCAGTTTTTCTTCACATCCCTTCACAAATTTCTTCGATCTTCATCTCCAAAATGACAAAATCGAAGCCATCCGCAAAACCCACTTCCAAATCATCGTCGAAAGCGACCTCTCAAAAGGTCACTCCACTGAAATCCCACACAAACCATCTCACAATCTTCTGGGTCTTCTCACAAAACCCGGCACCACAGATGCTTTCGATTCCATCATCGCTAAAATGGTTAAATCAAAGTACAAAACTTTGTTAATAGCCGATGCACCAATTTACTTGACAACCCAAAGGGAGTTTTGGAAGAATGCAACCCTTGAAAAACAAGGAGACGCTGTAATAGCCATTAACTCTACTCTAAAGGGAAAACCTGTCAAGATTACACCACAGTCCATTTCAGAGGTCTTTCAACTCGAGGATCAGCAAGGTAAAATTTCTTTTCCTAAAAACGATTTGAAAATTGACTTCATTGAGAGAGGGTATGCAGACACAATGATGAAGAAAGCTACCTTACAAAAAGGTTTCTTTCCTTCTGCAACAAGATTTTTATTCCATACCCTCCTAATGTGTGTTTCAAACAAAACCACTTCTTTTAATGAAATACCATTAAAGATTCAAAATCTAGGATATGCTATTCTTCAAGAAGAAAATTTTAATTTTTCTCGGGAAATCTTTAATGATTTGGTTAATAATGTTGAAACAAAATCATTCCTACTGTTTCCAAGGTTTCTCAGTTATTATTTTGAAAAGAAATTCAGTAAGGATGATATTGCTGTAATAAACCAAGGTGATTATATTCAAATAAACAGTTTAACTACTGAAACTTTTCAAGAATGTTAACACCTTGCAAAACACAAGCAGAGGTGCCTGAGCAAATTTTAGCAGCTACCACTGCTCCTCAGGTATCTGCTGCTGAGCCCACTGCTCAAGGTGATCAAAGCAGCAGAACAACTGCTTTGAATCCCACACCTAAAATCACCAAAAAGCCACAAAGAAAAACTCAAAACACCCCAAACCCATCAAAAAGGCAACTCTGGAGGATGAGATACCAGAGCTACTGCCTGTGACAGCATAAATGTCACAAACAACCACTGCTGCTACTTCCTCACAGCAGTTGGTACAAATATCTCAACCCATAACCAATACTCCTCCTGCTTCTTCACAAAAAGAACAGGTTGTACACATAGGGCCACCACATCATGATGCTCTGAAATCACTTAGTTTCATCATCCACAGCTCAATGCCCGGAGCAAATACAGTTTTTAGACCAAATCTCACATCCACAATTCCCTCACCAACTAAACTGCTGTTGGATGCAATTGATTTGAACCAGGCACTAACCAGTCCTTCTCAATCACCTATCAATGAGAACATACCTCAACAAATGACTGGGTATGATGTATCAATCTTTGCTAACCCACCAACACAACCTGAGGAGGTTACACCCCTTGAGTTACACGTAACTCTTGGTGGTAGTCCAAGTGAAGCAGCCACTACAACTGTTGAACCCACTGGTTTACAGTTGGACAGTGGTTACATTAATAAGACTTCCTTGGAGGCAATTCCTTACATAGCACCTCTGCCAACCACCAGTGGATTTATTTATCCTACTGGCAACATCAAAAGGTTGTCAAGTGTTGAAGGAAGAAGACCCCAGTACCAAGAAAAAGGGGCATCAGTGGTTAGTGTTTGTAGTACACTCCCTACCTCAACCACTGATAGTGGGAAATCAGATGATCCCATTAAATTGGGTGACGATTTAAAATATCAGGATTTGACGGAACGAATTGAAAAGTTGGATACATCTGTTGCAGATCTTAAAAATATGCTACAGCAGGTGTTGAAAACACAAAAGATGCAATCCACTGTTGTTCCATCTCAAGCACCTGCTCCACCACAAGCTTTTGCTACAAATGAGCTCTGGAACCTTTTCCAACCTTTTCTCCAACATAAAAAAGAAATGGCTGATCAGCAACATGAACTTCATGTCCAAAAGTTGAGAAACATTATGGAGTCTAGGTACAAGAACACTCAAGCAGATATTAAGGCAATCAAGGACCATTTATTGGAAACTACTGGCACTGCTCCTCCAACTGTACTTTTCATAGATCAACTCCCAGAAGATAATGCCAAAAAGGGGGAGAAAATTCAGGAGTGGAAGAAGAAAGGAATAGATGATGGTCTGTACATTGAACCTGAAAAGGATGCGATGACCAGAAAAATTCCATTGCCAGATCGTAGTAAAAAGGTTGATGCTACCCAGGAAGCACTTGATGAAGGAGTAGCAAGTGTAAAGAGGGATAGAATGGCAAAGGATATTTCAAGATGGAATGAGGAGAAAAGAGCTTTCATGGAACTGTATACGCAGGGTTGTTCTGGTTCAAAGGATACTAAAAATCCTAAGAAAAAAAGGAAGCCTAAGTCCATCCCATCCAGATTTCCAAAGCCTCCAAAACCACCATCCAAAAGCCATCAGCATCAAACCTCCACCCAAACAGCTGTTGTAACTCCTGTTGTATCAACTACTGCTGGTACTTCAGTTGTTTCAACATCTGTTATCACTTCAACACACACCACAACCACTGCCTTACCACCACTGTCATCTCCAGCAAAAACAAACTCACCACCTTATCCTGCCAAAAAGCAGAAGACAACAGATGTTACAACATCTGTTGTAATGACAACAGTGGTTGAGACACCAGTTGTTTCAACAGCTGTTAGTCAAACACAAACCACTGCCACACATTCTACCACCACTGGTCCACCCAAAACATCATCTGCCTCTTCTAAAACAAAAAGGAGAAGGATTTACATATCAGATGATGATTCACCTTCACCACCACCAACATCTTCAAAATCCCTGTCACTTGTCACTATTCCAAAACCCATACCTCTCACTTCAGCTCAAATTCTAAAACCACTACCTCCTGCTGGTGTCTCATTTCCTCTAGAACTCATTGCAGTTAGGGAAGAAATCAAATCCTTTTATTATGAGGATGACCCACCTAAAAGGAGTTTGCCATCAGTTGAAGGATATCCCAGGCCTAACAATATCGAAGAATATTTAAAACTTAAGGCCAAGCAAGCAGAGGATATTGCAATAAAAAATATACAAGGGAAATCTGATAGAGAATTTCAACAAAACTATCAATTTCTACTCACACAGGTCAGAGAAATGGAGCAATTTGCCAAAAATGTATGTCAGCAAATCTCTGAAAAGGCAGATGAGTCCTTGAGAAAAGACTACATTGAGAATATCATGACCTACAAGAAATACAAGGGGGAGAAACACATGTACAAAAACTGGACCATTCCTGAGCTTGAAAAGGAGGCAACCAGGATTCAAGAAATGATCAAAAATAAGGTCAAGCAGACTCCCCCTGAAAAGTTCAAACAATTTGAAGCTGAGAAGGCATTAAAGTTGAAGAGAATGAAAGAGGAGCTGATAGCAGCTGATTATGGGTCAAGGAATTCTGTGTCAAAGTGGGGAGAAGATAGGGTCAGAGCTACCTATAAAAGGTTAGAGGAACTTAGAAAGAAAGATCCAAAAGTTCCACAAAAGCCTGACTATTATAAAGCAGAGGTTTCAAAAAGACCACCAAAGCTGCAGGTTAAAAGAACCACTGCTCCAGCTGGTGCTGCCATCTACAAAAGAAGGAGCCAAAACCAGTCGAGTACTGAAACAATTCAAGATCTAATAGCTGGAGATGCTATTGTAAAAGCAGGGATGAAATTAATGATAAAAGAAGATCTTGAATTGGAACAATCTGCAAGTGCTGCTCAGCCAGTCATGAATAGGCCAGCCTCACCAAATACCTCTGCAAATAAACATCTCCCAAGAAACCCACCAGGCTCAAAAATACAAAAGTGGGAAACTGACAAACAGACCTACGTATTAACTTTGCTCAGGTCTGGTGGAGAAGTGAAGAAAATATCAAGGGAACAAGCTCTTGGCCTGAGTCTTGAAGATTTGCAGGATCTCCTTGATCTTCCACTTAGCAGGGATGATGAAGACACAGATGTCCTAGACTTTGAACTACAATTTAAAGGTCAGATAAGGGAACTGTTGATGAGGCAATAAAGAATTCCACAATAATGAAGAGTTTTGGCATTATCTGTTCCAGGGGGAGATTGTTGGGATTGAACCCTACCAGAGGAACAGATAATTAAAGCCAAAACTGGGTCAGAGCAGTGGATCCAGAATAAGCAGATGTTTCATACAAGTCTCTCCCCTTGAAAGTGGTTTCAACATCTGCTGACCTCCTATCTACTGATCGTACAAGCCACTGACCGTTAATCTGCTGTTCTTGTAAAGACTGATAGAAGACTAAAGTCCTGCTGCTCAATCTACTGCCTTGAGTCAAGTACTGCTGATCCGGACAAGCATTGTCGGGTTCACAACAGTGGAAGGATGCATCAGCTGTTTAAGTGTCTTTTATGTAATGAAATGTAATAGCAGTAGTTAGCATAGCAGTGTTTGTATAGATCAGATGTTAGAGTTTGTTAGGAGGTTAGATGTCACTTTCATGGTGACGTCAGCTAAGATGCTCAGTGGTTTACTAGTGCCTATAAATAGAACAGTGCTCTGTACTGTTCTATTAGCTCTTTGCAAACTTGTTTTCTTGCACGAACAAACACTGAGCTCTGGCTGAGGGGGAGTTTGTATCAAGCATTACTTTGTAATCGTTGTTGAAATTTAATTCAATCTTTCGGATCATTGTGAAAAGTGTTTTGATCAAAGCAATACTCTCGTTTGATTGTATGCAAAGTTTGTTTCCATCTTAATTCCGCTGCACAACTCATTCATCTCCATCTTAATTTCAAACGTAAAATACAATCAAAACCAAACTCAGATCCAACAATTGGTATCAGAGCTTGGACAGTCGAATTTGATTTAACAATCATTTTGACATAAATAGTTCAGCTCAAAATCGTTGATATCGATAGTTTGTTCGTTTTGTTGAAAAACAGAGCAAGGTTTAATCACCATTAAAGTTGATTAATCAGTGTCTGTAAAACAACCAGGATGACGTCACAATCACTAGATGATAAGAATAATGTTGGCTCGCTTTTTAAACCACCTATGCTTAAACGTAATGAATACAACATCTGGGAGAGAAGGATGGGACACATCCTTGCTCAACAGAACACTGGATGTTGGAGGTCTGTGATTTTTGGTCCCCATGTTCCTACGGTGCCAAGTGCTGAGGATCCAAAGAAGTTCGTACCAAAACCTTATGAAAACTATACTGAAACTGATTTTCAAAAATTCGAACTGGATGCCAAAGCATTTAGCATCATAGCATCTGCATTACCAAATGAGATCTATGCTGGACTGTTACATTGTAACAGCGCCAAAGAGCTATGGGATGCTTTGAAGGAACAGTTTGGGGGAACCGAAGAAGTTATTGAAAACAATAGGGAAATTCTGAATCAGCAGTATGAAACCTTCTGTCACATTAAGGGTGAAACATTGACCCAATAATTTGAACGTTTTAGCTGTCTCATCAGTGAGCTAAGGCTTGTTAAGGTTGAATTTCCAAAATCAACTCAAAATAGCAGGATTCTTAGATCGCTACCTGATAAATGGGACACAATTGCATTTGTGACTAGAAACTCTGTTGAGTTCAAAGATCTGACCCTGACCCAACTTCATGGTAGACTCCTGACCTATGAAAGGGAGTTGAACCAGAAAAAGAAGTTGCAAGAGTCTGGAAAAGCCACTCATGATTATTCATTCGGTAGTACAGCTCTTCTGGGTCAGGAAGAATCTGGTGGCAGTAGTAAGGAACAGGGTTATGATCGTTTCATTGATATAACAGCTGGTGGTAACTTTACCAACCCTGATTCTCACTCTACAAACTATGCTTGCACTGTAAACACTGAAAACCAGATGTCAGATAATTTGTGCTTTGAACTTAATGATTTACAACATTTTGATCCCGCTGACTTAGAGGAAATGGACATCCTGTACCAATTGGCTTTGCTCAGTGTTAGAACTAGCAAATTCTACAAAAGAACAGGGCGAAAATTCCCAGGTTTACATGGGAATTTGAGGGTTGGGTTGGATAAATCGAAAATCAAGTGTTACAAGTGTAATAGGTTGGGACATTTCGCTAGGGAATGCAGGAGTCAAACTACTGGTCCTATAATCACTCACCCTAGCTAAAATCCTAGACCTCAAAATCAAGGCACTGTGCACTATGCCCAATTTACCCCTGCAGCTCATGTTAACGCTGCACATTATGCTGCTGCCCCTGTGCCAGTGCACTATGTCCAAACCACTGTTCCACAGATTCAATATGTTCAAACCCCTGTCCCCCAGGCACAAGTGCAACCTGCACCTCAAACTGCTGCTCCAGCAGTGGTACAACCAGATCAGCAAAGCTTTTTCACTCAAGGCTTTGTTGACTGGAGCAGCATGCCTGATGAGCTTAGTGATGAAAATTTTGCACTCTATGCTTCTAATGAATCCTCTAATGATAAATTTTGTTTGATGGCATTAGAGTCAATACATGAGGGGATTGAAATTGAAGGTGAACAACTAAGTGATGAAACAGTGGATGAGGTGACTGAAGCAGTTGTTGTTGCAGTTGCTGGTGAATTGCTGCTCGGAGAAAATTTAGAAACCCTGATTGAACCACTGACAGACCCATGGTCCAAAGAGGACAAAGAAGAAGAGAAAATTGAGAAAGTAGGTGAGAAAGAAGAAAGAGCTGATGATGAAGAAAATCATCAATGTGATTGTGCAATGATGGCTGCTGCCAAGGTATCACCTCAAGTTCTTGAAAAACTGTGTTCTGACAATTGCATTATTGCTTTTGCTAACATCAAAGAGGTAAATGAAAACCTTAGGAACAAAGTCTTTTCTGATGAAGTCAAATTTGAAAAGTTGTTAAAAGAACTTAGAAACAAATTGGCTGAAAAAGATAAAGAGATCAGCAGTCTGAAAAAAGAGCAGAGCATAACCAAAACTCAACTCCAAACTATGGTAGAAAAATACCAAGTTTGTAAAAAGGAGTTAGAGTCCACCCAGATTACCTGTGAAAAATGGGTGGAATCTTGCAAAGGGTATGAGGTTATGCTTGAAAAACAGATTAAAAGCAATGTAAAATTTGGTGTTGGTTATAGAAAACATGATGATGAAAACACTGATTTTGAAAAATCTGTTCAAACCACTGATGTAACCACTGAGTTCATCCCCACAAACAAAAAGGCCAAGAAGTGAAAATCACTGATAAACTTGGTAACAAAATCACACTTGACAGACCAATGGGATCCTCTACTTTTGAGGAGCTTGAAGATTATCAGTTTAAACCAAAATGGTCTGATGAGTGTGATATTCTTGAAAACTTCAAGCCCATGGACCTTACATCAACTGATGGTGTTAAAGCTCCAAAAGCTAAAGTCATACCTCTCAAGGACATCCCAACAGAGGTTAAAACCTCTGCTGCAAAGGAGTCCGAAAAGAGAAAGAAGAAAGAAAAGATCAATAACTTGTTTTGTGAATTCTGTGAGAAAAGGAATCATCTAACAAAAGACTGTTTCCATTTAAAAGCTTATGATTTGAACAAAACAAGTGTCATTGTTTCAGCTGAAAGCTGCATTGTTTGTGGAAAAACAAACCACAAAACTCAAGCATGTGTGTATCTCAAAAACTTTGATGTGAAAAAGAATGAGTACACTGCAAAAACATCCTTGAGTCCATCAACATCATCTGTTAAATTCACCAAGAACCAACCACTGTTTGTGCCAGTTCAAACAGCTGTCACAAAACAGCTGAACCAAACATCTGTCAAAAGAGATGTTCAGGTTACTGATGCACCCCCTGCCAATCAATTCAGAAAAGGCAAGGACAAACAGTCTTACCAAAGGATTCCACACGTTTATGAGGCCTACAAAAGGCCCTCTAAACCTAAAGTGAACAGGCATCCTTTTGGGTACCAACAGGTGATTGGTCAAGACCCCCAACAGTGGTTAGCAAGAAACAGTACTAAAACTGTCCAAACCCCTGACCTAACCACTGTCCATCAATCTGCATCCATCCCAGACACTGTTGAGACCCCATCCAAAGCCTTGTTGGCTTTGGAGACCCTAATGAACTAATCCTTTTACTTCATGTGCAGGGAGCTTCTGCATGCTTTGATAGTCTTTGGTATGTAGATAGTGGAGGCTCCAGGCACATGACAGGATGTAAAGCCCTCCTCAAAGACTTTAAAATCCATGGAGGGGGTGATATATCCTTTGGGAATAATAGTAAAGGGAAAGTTCTGGGGTCTGGTACAGTGCAGTCTGGAAATGTAAAATTTGAAAATGTCAATCTGATAGACAATCTAAAATTCAACCTTCTGAGTGTGTCTCAAATGAGTGACAAAGGGTTTGGGTCATTCTTCACAAAAGATTGTTGTAGGATTGTTAGACCAGAAATGGTCAAAAAGATTGAAGCAATAATCAAAACTGGTCAAACTAAACTTGTTGCTCAAAGAAGTGGCAATGTTTATGTTGTTGATATGTCTAAAGAATGTCCCAGAGCTGTTGCCTGTCTGTTCTCAGCTGCCTCTAACAAAGAGACAGAACTTTGGCACAGAAGGCTGGGGCACACAAATCTTAAGACAATCACTGAAATTTCAAAAAATGGTTTGGTGAGAGGCCTACCACAAAAATTGTTTTCATGTCCTGAACATTGCATTTCCTGTTTAAAAGGAAAACAACATAAAAGTTCTTATAAGTCCATTGAAGAGTCCAAAACAACCCAGTGTTTGCAAATGCTACACATGGATTTGTTTGGCCCAGTTCAAGTCATGAGTCTCAAAAAGAAGAGATATTGTCTGGTTATTGTTGATGACTTTTCTAGGTTCACATGGACTTTCTTTTTACACTCAAAAGACGAGACTGCAGGCATTTTGCAAGACTTTGTTTTAGACTTAAAAGATTCCATTTCAAAATTTGCAGCCAAAATTGATTGTGGTTATCATCTGGGATACTCAACCACTGCCAAGGCCTACAAAGTGTTTAATACACGGACCAAGGCAGTGGAGGAGACTTTGAATGTAAAGTTCAATGAACTTTCATCAATGAAAATTCCAGCAAATCCTGCAGATCTGTTTGATCTTGATAAATTTACTTTTGAAAATACTGCTGTCAAGACTAATAGTGCAGGTCCATCAGAGAATTCACCACCAGACTATGGGTATGAAATCATCATCCCTCAAAGGTCTGCTAAAATGGGAAGAGCATCAGATGTTCAAAACAGCTGTCAAAGCTCAACCACTGCTACCTCAACAGTTGTTGACCAAAGTAGCCCATCAACCACTGCTTCCACATCCTCAAACACTGCTGACAAAAGTCCCCAAACAGTGGATAAAAGTCAGCATGTGTCCACTTCATTACCTCCCATTCCACCACCTTTTGAAACCATTGCTGGATCATCAAAGTCCCCAGCAGTGGTTAGCTCAGATGATACACATTTGCAGCCTTCCCCAACAAATGCCATCATCCCATACCAAGGAGATAATCTACTTGAGATCTCATCCACCTGATCAAATCATTGGCAACATCAATGAAGGGGTGCTCACAAGAAGCCAAACCCAAAACATTTGTCTTTTTGCTGGTTTTCTATCACTCCATCAGCCAGTCAAGTACCAAGAGGCACTGAAAGACAACAGCTGGGTAGAAGCCAAGAGGAGCTCCAACAGTTTAAAAGACAACAAGTATGGGAGCTTGTACCACTGCCAGAAGAGGTTAGTCCCATTGGCAAAAAGTGGGTCTTCAAGAACAAAACTGATGAAAGGGGTATTGTTGTCAAGAATAAAGCCAGGCTTGTAGTTCAAGGTTACAGACAGGAAGAGGGGATTGATTATGATGAAACATTCGCCCCTGTTGCAAGATTGGAAGCCATTAGACTGTTCCTGGCCTTTGTTGTCAACCACAACATGAAGGTGTTTCAAATGGATATCAAAAGTTCTTTCCTCTATGGTACAATTCAAGAAGAGGTATATGTTTGTCAACCTCCAGGTTTTGAGGATCCATTTTATCCAGATCATGTCTATAGGCTAAACAAAGCCTTGTATGGCCTGAAACAAGCACCAAGGGCCTGGTATGAAACTCTTTCCAACTTCCTACTCTCAAATGGTTTCAAAAGAGGTACCATTGATAAAACACTGTTTCTAAAATGCAGAGGGAAGGATTTAATGATTGTCCAGATTTATGTGGATGACATTATTTTTGGAAGCACATGTAACTCTATGTGTGAAGAGTAATGGAGAGGGAAGGATTTAATGATTGTCCAGATTTATGTGGATGACATTATTTTTGGAAGCACATGTAACTCTATGTGTGAAGAGTTTAGAGAACTCGTGACAGCTGAGTTTGAAATGAGTGCAATGGGTGAGCTGCAATGCTTTCTTGGTCTCCAAGTTCAGAAAATGCAAAATGGAACTTTCATTCATCAAAGCAAATATGCTAAAGAACTTTTGACAAAATTTGATATGAATGATTGTAAACCATGCAGCACACCCATGGCAACAAATAAGCTTGTCATGTCTGATGAAAAGGATGAGCTGATTGACCAAACTTTATATAGAAGCATGATTGGGTCTTTATTATACCTAACTGCATCTAGACCAGACATCATGTTTGTAATATGTGTCTGTGTAAGAAGTCAATCAGCTCCCAGAAAATCAAATCTCATTGCTGTAAAAAGGATCTTCAGATACATAAAAGGTGCTCCCACACTTGGTATCTGGTATCCAGCTAATGGGAATATCAAGCTTTCAGGCTTTTCAGACAGTGACTTTGCTGGATGTAACACTATACGGAAGTCCACATCAGGAGGGTGCCAGTTTCTAGGTAATTGCTTAGTTTCATGGCAAAGCAAAAAGCAAGCAGCTGTTTCAACATCCACTACTGAAGCTGAATACATTGCTGCTGCAAGCTGTACAGCCCAACTCCTGTGGCTTCAAAATCAGTTGCTGGATTTTGGTATCACTGCCTTAAAGACTCCACTCATGTTGGATAGCCAGGCAGCAGAAAATATCATCAAAAATCCAGTTTCCCATTCAACCACCAAACATATCGACATCAGACATCACTTTGTGAGGGATTGCTATGAAAAAGGTTTGATTTCTCTACATCATGTCCCAACTAAAGACCAGCTGGCAGATGTGCTCACAAAAGCACTAGATACAACCACTTTTGAAAGCTTGGTCTCTAGGATTGGCATGCTAAACATGGAATAACAAGCAAAATCTTGTTTTCCCATGAATAAAAGCATTAAAATGTTTTTAGAAAATCAAAAATCCATCCTTAAAAATAGCTAAAAATGAAGTTTTCATTAAAATCCTTAAAAGTCTGCCATAACCATTGTTTGTTCAAAAGTCTGCTCTACTTCAAAGTCTGTCCAGTGCTGAATGCCATCCTCTGTTCTCTCATTCCCTTGATAAACTCTGTTGTTCAAAAGCAGTGTCTTATCCACTGATATGCTATCCACTGATAGTGAAAATCATCCACTGCTTCCATTTTACCGTTTAAACCACTGCCTTCATCAGTAACTTTCATAAAAGTACTGTCCTTCATTTCTTCAGAGTTTGGCATGTGGGCAGTACATAGTGGTCAGTACTTTTGTAACCGCTGCCACGTCAGCCTTCACTTTTTCCTCTATAAAACCCCCACTTCACACCAAAAACAGGGTTTTACTGTCGAATTGAATTCTCAAAAATTCTTTTCTAAAAGCAGTTTTTCTTCACATCCCTTCACAAATTTCTTCGATCTTCATCTCCAAAATGACAAAATCGAAGCCATCCGCAAAACCCACTTCCAAATCATCGTCGAAAGCGACCTCTCAATAGGTCACTACCACTGAAATCCCACACAAACCATCTCATAATCTTCTGGGTCTTCTCACAAAACCCGGCACCACAGATGCTTTCGATTCCATCATCGCTAAAATGGTTAAATCAAAGTACAAAACTTTGTTAATAGCTGATGCACCAATTTACTTGACAACCTAAAGGGAGTTTTGGAAGAATGTAACCCTTGAAAAACAAGGAGATGCTGTAATAGCCATTAACTCTACTCTAAAGGGAAAACCTGTCAAGATTACACCACAGTCCATTTCAGAGGTCTTTCAACTCGAGGATCAGCAAGGTAAAATTTCTTTTCCTAAAAACGATTTGAAAATTGACTTCATTGAGAGAGGGTATGCAGACACAATGATGAAGAAAGCTACCTTACAAAAAGGTTTCTTTCTTTCTGCAACAAGATTTTTATTCCATACCCTCCTAATGTGTGTTTCAAACAAAACCACTTCTTTTAATGAAATACCATTAAAGATTCAAAATCTAGGATATGATATTCTTCAATAAGAAAATTTTAATTATTCTTGGGAAATCTTTAATGATTTGGTTAATAATGTTGAAACAAAATCATTCCTACTGTTTCCAAGGTTTCTCAGTTATTATTTTGAAAAGAAATTCAGTAAGGATGATATTGCTGTAATAAACCACGGTGATTATATTCAAATAAATAGTTTAACTACTGAAACTTTTTCAAGAATGTTAACACCTTGCAAAACACAAGCAGAGGTGCCTGAGCAGATTTTAGCAGCTACCACTGCTCCTCAGGTATCTGCTGCTGAGCCCACTGCTCAAGGTGATCAAAGCAGCAGAACAACTGCTTTGAAACCCACACCTAAAATCACCAAAAAGCCACAAAGAAAAACTCAAAACACCCCCAAACCCATCAAAAAGGCAACTCTAGAGGATGAGATACCAGAGCTACTGCCTGTGACAGCACAAATGTCACAAACAACCACTGCTGCTACTTCCTCACAGCAGTTGGTACAAATATCTCAACCCATAACCAATACTCCTCCTGCTTCTTCACAAAAAGAACAGGTTGTACACATAGGGCCACCACATCATGATGCTCTGAAATCACTTGGTTTCATCATCCACAGCTCAATGCCCGGAGCAAATACAGTTTTTACACCAAATCTCACATCCACAATTCCCTCACCAACTAAACTGCTGTTGGATGCAATTGATTTGAACCAGGCACTAACCAGTCCTTCTCAATCACCTATCAATGAGAACATACCTCAACAAATGACTGGGTCTGATGTATCAATCTTTGCTAACCCACCAACACAACCTGAGGAGGTTACACCCCTTGAGTTACACGTAACTCTTGGTGGTAGTCCAAGTGAAGCAGCCACTACAACTGTTAAACCCACTGGTTTACAGTTGGACAGTGGTTACATTAATAAGACTTCCTTGGAGGCAATTCCTTACATAGCACCTCTGCCAACCACCAGTGGATTTATTTATCCTACTGGCAACATCAAAAGGTTGTCAAGTGTTGAAGGAAGAAGACCCCAGTACCAAGAAAAAGGGGCATCAGTGGTTAGTGTTTGGAGTACACTCCCTACCTCAACCACTGATAAAACCACTGATAGTGGGAAATCAGATGATCCCATTAAATTGGGTGATGATTTAAAATATCAGGATTTGACGGAACGAATTGAAAAGTTGGATACATCTGTTGCAGGTCTTAAAAATATGCTACAGCAGGTGTTGAAAACAGAAAAGATGCAATCCACTGTTGTTCCATCTCAAGCACCTGCTCCACCACAAGCTTTTGCTACAAATGAGCTCTGGAACCTTTTCCAACCTTTTCTCCAACATCAAAAAGAAATGGCTGATCAGCAACATGAACTTCATGTCCAAAAGCTGAGAAACATTATGGAGTCTAGGTACAAGAACACTCAAGCAGATATTAAGGCAATCAAGGCCCATTTATTGGAAACTACTGGCACTGCTCCTCCAACAGTACTTTTCATAGATCAACTCCCAGAAGATAATGCCAAAAAGGGGGAGAAAATTCAGGAGTGGAAGAAGAAAGGAATAGATGATGGTCTGTACATTGAACCTGAAAAGGATGCGATGACCAGAAAAATTCCATTGCCAGATGGTAGTAAAAAGGTTGATGCTACCCAGGAAGCACTTGATGAAGGAGTAGCAAGTGTAAAGAGGGATAGAATGGCAAAGGATATTTCAAGATGGAACGAGGAGAAAAGAGCTTTCATGGAACTGTATGCGCAGGGTTGTTCTGGTTCAAAGGATACTAAAAATCCTAAGACAAAAAGGAAGCCTAAGTCCATCCCATCTAGATTTCCAAAGCCTCCAAAACCACCATCCAAAAGCCATCAGCATCAAACCTCCACCCAAACAGCTGTTGTAACTCCTGTTGTATCAACTACTGCTGGTACTTCAGTTGTTTCAACATCTGTTATCACTTCAACACACACCACAACCACTGCCTTACCACCACTGTTATCTCCAGCAAAAACAAACTCACCACCTTATCCTGCCAAAAAGCAGAAGACAACAGATGTTACAACATCTGTTGTAATGACAACAGTGGTTGAGACACCAGTTGTTTCAACAGCTGTTAGTCAAACACAAACCATTGCCACACAACCTACCACCACTGATCCACCCAAAACATCATCTGCCTCTTCTAAAACAAAAAGGAGAAGGATTTACATATCAGATGATGATTCACCTTCACCACCATCAACATCTTCAAAATCCCTGTCACTTGTCACTATTCCAAAACCCATACGTCTCTCTTCAGCTCAAATTCTAAAACCACTACCTCCTGCTGGTGTCTCATTTCCTCTAGAACTCATTGCAGTTAGGGAAGAAATCAAATCCTTTTATTATGAGGATGACCCAGCTAAAAGGAGTTTGCCATCAGTTGAAGGATATCCCAGGCCTAACAATATCGAAGAATATTTAAAACTTAAGGCCAAGCAAGCAGAGGATATTGCAATAAAAAATATACAATGGAAATCTGATAGAGAATTTCAACAAAACTATCAATTTCTACTCACACAGGTCAGAGCAATGGAGCAATTTGCCAAAAATGTATGTCAGCAAATCTCTGAAAGGGCAGATGAGTCCTTGAGAAAAGACTACATTGAGAATATCATGACCTACAAGAAATACAAGGGGGAGAAACACATGTACAAAAACTGGACCATTCCTGAGCTTGAAAAGGAGGCAGCCAGGATTCAAGAAATGATCAAAAATAAGGTCAAGCAGACTCCCCCTGAAAAGTTCAAACAATTTGAAGCTGAGAAGACATTAAAGTTGAAGAGAATGAAAGAGGAACTGATAGCAGCTAATTATGGGTCAAGGAATTCTGTGTCAAAGTGGGGAGAAGATAGGGTCAGAGCTACCTACAAAAGGTTAGAGGAACTTAGAAAGAAAGATCCAAAAGTTCCACAAAAGCCTGACTATTCTAAAGCAGAGGTTTCAAAAAGACCACCAAAGCTGCAGGTTAAAAGAACCACTGCTCCAGCTGGTGCTGCCATCTACAAAAGAAGGAGCCAAAACCAGTCGAGTACTGAAACAATTCAAGATCTAATAGCTGGAGATGCTATTGTAAAAGCAGGCATGAAATTAATGATAAAAGAAGATCTTGAATTGGAACAATCTGCAAGTGCTGCTCAGCCAGTCATGAATAGGCCAGCCTCACCAAATACCTCTGCAAATAAACATCTCCCAAGAAACCCACCAGGCTCAAAAATACAAAAGTGGGAAACTGACAAACAGACCTACGTATTGACTTTGCTCAGGTCTGGTGGAGAAGTGAAGAAAATATCAAGGGAACAAGCTCTTGGCCTGAGTCTTGAAGATTTGCAGGATCTCCTTGATCTTCCACTTAGCAGGGATGATGAAGACACAGATGCCCTAGACTTTGAACTACAATTTAAAGGTCAAATAAGGGAACTGTTGATGAGGCAATAAAGAATTCCTCAATAATGAAGAGTTTTGGCATTATCTGTTCTAGGGGGAGATTGTTGGGATTGAACCCTACCAGAGGAACAGATAATTAAAGCCAAAACTGGGTCAGAGCAGTGGATCCAGAATAAGCAGATGTTTCATACAAGTCTCTCCCCTTGAAAGTGGTTTCAACATCTGCTGACCTCCTATCTACTGATCGTACAAGCCACTGACCGTTAATCTACTGTTCTTGTAAAGATTGATAGAAGACTAAAGTCCTGCTGCTCAATCTACTGCCTTGAGTCAAGTACTGCTGATCCGGACAAGCACTGCCGGGTTCACAGCAGTGGAAGGATGCAGCAGCTGTTTAAGTGTCTTTTATGTAATGAAATGTAATAGCAGTAGTTAGCATAGCAGTGTTTGTATAGATCAGAGGTTAGAGTTTGTTAGGAGGTTAGATGTCACTTTCATGGTGACGTCAGCTAAGATGCTCAGTGGTTTGCTAGTGCCTATAAATAGAACAGTGCTCTGTACTGTTCTATTAGCTCTTTGCAAACTTGTTTTCCTTCACGAACAAACACTGAGCTCTGGCTGAGGGGGAGTTTGTATCAAGCATTACTTTGTAATCGTTGTTGAAATTTAATTCAATCTTCCGGTTCATTGTGAAAAGTGTTTTGATCAAAGCAATACTCTCGTTTGATTGTATGCAAAGTTTGTTTCCATCTTAATTCCGCTGCACAACTCATTCATCTCCATCTTAATTTCAAACGTAAAATACAATCAAAACCAAACTCAGATCCAACAGGAACATATACACACAATCACACATGTTGATCAACTGAGTAAAAACATTTATATTTTGCCATTTACTGACCTAAGATTGAAGGTGTTTGAAGTTGCTATTGAACCCAATCGTAACCCTCCTGGCCGTCCTATGTATCCCTTCTATCACCGGCGGTTGAATTCTTCTAGCGAGTGAACAACTCTTCCTTCGATCTTAAGTTAGGGTTAATTACTTCAGATTTCAAGTAAGGGGCAAAAAAAAAAAGGTTTTACAATTCTAATTGCCGCCTAAGTGCGAAGTGGGAGCGTAATTAAAAAGTTAAATTTTAGAAGTTCAAATAAGTTTTTATTTTTGACAGCTAAATGTTACCACTTGCCTTGTTAGTGGGATCGAACCCCTATTCTCCCAGTTGGAAATTAGCCACCCATATCCAAATATACAATATTATTTTATAATTGAATTAAAAGGAAACATATTTTTATTTAAAACTAAAATTGTCATTTTTAAAAAAATTAAAATATAATATAAATGTGTTAAACGCAGGGCCGGCCCTGGGGGTGGGCGGGGAGGACCACCGGCCAGTGCCCGATATTTCGGAGGGCACGCTATTTCTCGAAAAAAACCCGATATGTATACGTATTTTTTGGAGCTCGAACAGGGTACACGAATTCTTAGGGCCGGCCCTGGTTAAACGGGTCAATCTGCCAACCCGCCAGGTTCTACACGAACTCTGCCCATTTAGATAAGCAGGTTCGCGGTACAACCTAAAACTAATCCGAGGTCATTTAGACTAAACCCAAACCCATGAATTTTGTATTAGGTTCAGGTTGTTTTTCTAGTCGTGTCATAAATGATGATCCTTTAGGCCCATTACTTGGTCCACTTACGATTAGGAGGCGAACCGAGCAGACCTTTGCTCATACTTTAAGCCCATTGCTAATGTATTAGGGTCATTGATGGTGGATTAGAGTCAATAGTGACCAATTGCCCCTTGGTCAAGCACAACCAATGTTGGTTAAGTGATAGTCAATGATGGTAATGCAAGGTGAATTTATGGTGGTTGACACTTAGTTATCATTTTTAATTAGGTCGTTGACAGTACTTTAAGCCCTCTTTTATTGACAAAAACCACTAAAAACGCAATACGTGTGTCACCCTCGGTCCTAAAGTATAGATATTACCGATCATCAAGTGATCACATCATACCATTTATTATATCAAGATCAAAGGTGTGGTGTGACAAGTAATTAGACCCGGTAAACGGGTCGGGTTGGGTTGGGTCATGGGTCAAAACGGGTTCGGGTCAAAACGGGTCAATTATAAAAGGAGTTGTTTTGGTTCGGGTCGAAACGGGTTCGGGTAGGAACGAGTTCGGGTCGAGTTGGTTAAAAATTTTTTTAAAGAGATTGTACATCAAGGGGCAATTTTGTATGGTTCGAAACGGTACGCGGCTAAACGGTTACGGTTCGCGTCGAAACGGTACGGGTCGAAACGGTTCAATTCGAAACGGTACAGGTCGAACGTTTCGCGTTAACAATCTATCATTTAATCTCATGTTAGTGACTAGTAACTACAAGTTTAGCTGAAAACGGACCTAAAAATCATCCTTAACTGATGATCATCGCACATCAAACAGAAACTTATTTTGACCCTAACACTGGAGCTGTTTTTATTATTATTGTTTATTTTTTACATCTGGTAATTTGGAATATGCTGGTAATTTGGTATGCAGTCAATTTTTTATCCATCAATCCATCATATGGCTTTCAGTTGCAATCAAATAATGAGGTATTATCACATTTGAAAAGTACACATAAAGCAGTATATAAGTGCAGCTATGATCACATTTGAAAAGTAAACTTGAACAAAAATATGCGTCTAGACATAAAGATGCCAAAAAAAACTGGGCAGTCTTGAAGTAGCTATAACTGTTATATAACATCGACTTCCTTTTGGGACTGTTATCTGTAGCGGACTTGAGTCTTCCACCACCATCAGCGGGCTTCTGCATATTTGCCAGAAAACATAGCAGGTGTACTTTCAGCCAGCTTCCGACGCCTCTACTTCTCTCTCAAGCCCGCTATATCAATCGCTTAACTACGTAATCTCACTTTGGAAACACACGCCCACTTAGAAACACTTCTTGACCCAATATCGCCAATCAACTGCAAAGCAGACAAATTCAATACAAATTGAAGTCACACATAAACATAATTGGGCTAAAAATACTAGACAAAATACTAGAAAAATAGAATAGACAATTTTGTTTGCGCATTAGACCCTACCTGCACTTTACAAGACCCATGCTAAAAGTAGTCATCATTGTTTTCTTCAACATCTACTTCACATTCCATATCGGGTGTAATGTCTATACCATCTTCACCATCATCCCCAATCCTATGCAAGTTAGGCACATCAAATGTGCAATCATTCGAATAAGGACCAACTTGATCATCAACATTACCCATGTCAAATACATCTCTTACTTTTACATGTCTCACGACCTCCCAATCTTTATGCTTGGGATCTGTTACATAGAACACCTTATCAACTTGTGCTGCCAGTACAAATGGATCATCAGTTAGATTAGCCCCTGTATGTGCCTTGTATGAGAAATTTACCAATGTTAAACCATTCTCTATCTTGCAGCCCCTATTGATGTCAACCCAATCACATTTGAATAAAACTACTCGTATTTGACCTGAGTAGTTTAACTCAATAATGTCATTCAATTTACCAAAGTAGTTAATCTCGCCATGAACAGGCCTTCTATCTCGACTACTAGCGTAACTTGCACCTTTTACAGTAACGACACCACTATTTTGGGTTCTTAGTGATTTCTCTCGTTTTTTTGTGTGAAAACGATAACCTTTAACAAGGTAACCAGAGTATCGTTTCACACTTTTAAGTGGACCACGAGCAAGCCATTTTATCTCTTCTGTTACATTATCACCTTGCTCTTCCATACGTGCAACCTACAACATGGTTGTTAATAGTCATTACATAAAGATATATCCCAAAAAACAAATAATAACATATTTAATATTCTTTTCGGAATACCCTGTTCTTGAACCAACCAGCAAACTGTTGGCCATGAATCTTGTTCACATCGTAATCTGTCATCCGAGAGAGCGATTTTGTCCCTTGATTATGCGTTTGTGATCCCTTAAAAGAAAATTCATATTAGCAATCTTTTTGTGATAAATGAATGAAGAGCAAGAGTATCGAATAACAAGGATAGATAATTACTCTCGAAAAGGTGTAACCGACTCAACATTGAATAATACATAACGATGTGCCTGAGTGAGAGACTTCTCATCAATGTGTGACTTTGAAGATCTCCTTCTTTTGCGAATAGATACTCCCGAATGCAATTTATGACCTATGGCACGACCCGGACAAAGATTGTTGGATTCTTCAATGTGATTTTGGTGACCCTCATCATCATTCCTAACTGCTCTAGTGAAGACGGTTTCTACTTTTGATAGATATCTGGAGCAAAATGTTATACTTTCCTCAGCTAAATAACCTTCAGCAATTGATCCTTCCGGATGAGCTCTGTTATGAACGTACGACTTGAGTTTCAAAAGGTCCCTGATTATGTCATAGTTACAAGTAATGCATAAGATAAAAATGTCCCTGATCATTTTAAAAAATACAAAATGTGGCAAATAATGCATAAGATATATAGAAATGGTTTTTACCTTTCAATAGGGTACATCCACCGAAATGCAACAGGACCTCCAAGCCTAACCTCTCTCGTTAAATGGATCACCAAGTGCACCATTACAGTAAAGAATGATGGAGGAAATATCTTCTCTAGTTTGCATAAAGTGAGAGCAACTTTAGACTCAATAAAATGCAGATCAACTTCAGATAAATCCTTGTAGCAAATGATCTTAAAAAAATTGCATAGTTCAATTATAACCGAGCTTACATGGTCTGGTAAAGTTCCACGTAATGCAATCGGCAAAAATTCTTGCATCAACAAGTGACAATCATAACTTTTCATCCCAATTAATTTGCGCTCATTTAACTGTACACATCGAGAGATATTAGATGAAAATTCATCGGGAGGTTTGATTGACTTGAGGATTTTTAAAAATTGAGTCTTTTCACCCCGAGTCATTTGATAGCAAGCTTTTGGCATGAAAGTGATATTACTTCTAGGCCGCTTCTTTGGATGCAGTTCCTTTCTTATACCCATTTGTTGTAAGTCAAGTCTTATTTTATAGTTATCTTTTGACTTTCCTTCTTGTCCCAATATAGTCCCCACTATGTTGTCACAAACATTCTTTTCAATGTGCATAACATCAAGATTGTGGCGCAACAACAAATGCTCCCAATATGGCAACATAAAAAAAATACTTTTCTTCTTCCATGGACCATGAACATCATTGTCGACAAGCAATTCTGTGTTGTCTAGTTGTTGTAGAATCTCCTCTCCAGAAGAAGAAACAGGAGCAGCTCTGAATTCATGGTGTCCAACAAAGGATCTTGTGTCTGAACGCCAACGATGGTCAGATGGAAGCCACCTTCGATGACACATGTAACACCACTTTCTGCCGTGACTAAGCCAATTGGAATCAGTATCAAAACCACATACAGGACATGCAAGTGCTCCCTTAGTGCTCCACCCGGACAGATTGGCATAGCCTGGAAAGTCGGATATGGTAGAAATAATAGATGCCTTCAACTGGAAGTATTGTTTCGTTGAGGCATCAAATGTAGAAACTCCATCCTCCCATAACTCCTTCAATTCTTTTATCAAAGGTTGCTTATACACATCTATCTTGTTTCCTGGACCTTTAGGATCTGGGATGATTAAAGAAAGAATAAAATTTGGTTGCTTCATAACCAACCATGGTGGCAAATTGTAAGGAATCAGAAAAACTGGCCAAATACTATGTGGCACATTCATCCTAAATGGGTTGAAGCCATCACTTGAAAGAGCTAGACGAACATTATGGGGATCACTAGCAAATTCAGGAAACTTTTCATCAAAATCTTTCCAAACTAGGGCATCTGCTGGATGTCGCAATTTTCCATCTCTCACACGGTCTGTATGATGCCACTGCATAAGATTAGATGTCTTTGATGACATAAACAGTCTTTGAAGTCTAGGCTTTAAAGGAAACCACCGTAATATTTTTGAAGCCTTCTTCTTGGGAGGACTCTCTTCATCTTCTGGACTAGCTTCATAAACTTTCCATCTAGAAGATCCACAAAAAGAACAAACTTCATCTTTCTCTTTATCATCCCAGAACAACATGCAGCCATTAGGACATGAATGGATTTTTTCATATCTTAATCCCAAGTTGGCCATGATTTTCTTCACTTGATGTGTTGTTTTAGGTAACAGATTTCCTTCCGGTAACAAATCCTCTAGAAACTCTAACAACATATTAAAAGATTTGTTACTCCATCCATTGAGACATTTTAAATGGTACAAATGCACCACACAAGATAACTTGTTGTATTTGCAATTCGGGTACACCTTTTCTTCAGCTTCGTTGACAAGGTCATCAAATGTGCTTCTTCTGGTATTCGTCTCCTCACTATTACTTGACGCAGTCTCATGCATCTCGACTCCATTTCCACCTTCTGTTACGAATATATCATCCAACATTTCATGCATTTCGTGGTGTAATATCTGTTCTTCCTCATTATGGGTTGTGCTCGTTGATGCAACCGTTGTGCCTTCCCCATGATATACCCATTTCAAGTATTCAGGTCGGAACCCTGAACATATAAGGTGATCTAGAACAGTTTGTCTACTCTTATATTTCATATTTAGACAATTTGTACATGGACACTTTATCAACCCCCCATTGACACATGCTCTCTCAAATGCAAAATTTAAGAAGGTTTGCACCCCATTAACAAAAGTTTGACTTGATCTTGGTGCAAGGTACATCCATGATCTGTCCATTACTATTCATAATGAAACATAACAAACTTTATAATTATTATTCACAACTTTTCCATCAAATACTGAACAAATAGCACTAAAATGAATATACTGGTTCGATAATGATATTTACGATAAATTTGAGAACATTTAAAAACCGAAAAGCAACAAAAAAAATATATCAATTGACTAAATAAGAAAAAAATAGTAAATATCCCTGTGCTAGAAAAAATGATTAACAATTAGAGGGGGCAATCTTGACCCAAAGCCTTCCAAGTGGGTCAGTTTGGGTTGCTTTTAAATATATATGGGTTGGTTTGGGTAAGATATTTTAACTAAATGGGTCACAATGGGTCATTGAAATTCCATCTTGTTATTTTCGGGTCAAAGCGGGTCGACAACACTAAAGATATGGGTCGATGTGGGTTAGTGTCTTAAAGAAACGGGGCAGGTTTCGGATCAGTTTCGACGCAAACCGTTTTGACGTGTACCGTTTCGACGCAAATCGTTTCGACCCGTACTGTTTCGACCCGTACCGTTTCGAATCGAACCGTTTCGGTGTAAATAATATTTTAATGTTTGTGCTTCTCTTGAAAGTGTTGATAGCTTCGGTGTAAAGCTATCATGTACTGGTCTATTGAATTTATTTATATAAAGTTGCTAAGTTGTCATAATACACTACATAAGAAAGTTTTGTTGAATTTGAATTAATATCTCAGTGAGCTAAACTGTTATATGATAATTTATATAAAGTTGCTAAGTTGTCATAATACACTACATAAGAAAGTTTTGTTGAATTTGAATTAATATCTCAGTGAGCTAAACTGTTATATGAAATTTAGTTCCTATTTCTGAACAATCAAAACAATAAAATTAAGGAGTAGGTTAATGGTTGCAACTTGCAAGTGCTATGTTTATTCATTTTCATGTACAACTTTATTCAAATTTGTTGCTGCTATTTTTTGGGTTGAACATGCCAGCAGCTTACTGTTGCGGCATGTTTGTGTGACAAAATTGCCCCTTGATGTGCAATCACTTAAAAAAAACATTTTGTTAACCAACCCGACCGAAACCCGATCTGACCTGAACCCGTTCCCACCCGAACCAGCAGCGGCCAACAGCGCAACAGCGGCGTTGGCTGCACGACGCAACTGCAGCGGCAACAGCGCAGCAGCCGCTTCGGCTGCACGACGCGCGCAGCAGCGGCCAAAAGCACTGCAGCGGCTTTGGCTGTACGACGCAACAGCAGCGGCACGTGGCTTTGGCGGCATGACGCACGCAGTGGTGGCGTCGGCTGCACGACGCTCGCAGCAGCGGCCATCAGTGTCGCAGCGACTTCGGCTGCACGACGCAACAGCAGCGGCAAGCGGCTTCGGCTGCACGATTGTAACTCAAACTAAGTTCTGGAAAGTCTACAAGTCGATCATCAGTTAATAATCAAATTGTTTCGATGTTAACGCTGATGTTTTATTTACTTTTATTAGGGCATGAAATCCAATAGACTGTAACTCAAACTAACTTCTAGAAAGTCTACAAGTCGTATGGCATGTATATCCACTGTTGTTAATAGCAGGCACAAGTGATGGTCAATCAAATAACAGAAGAGAAGAATCAAAGTTTTTTTTACCAGAATAACTAATACATGATCACATATTAACTAGGACGTGATGGTGAAAATAATTGATGGATACAAAATACCTGAAATCGGATGTCTGAATCGTCGTTTTTGCAAGTCTAAATTGTGATTTTTTCTGTAATAACGAATGCAATCAGATTAATGAGGACGCAATAAACACAGAGTATCAATTAGAAATCTGAACTAAAATAACACAAAACGAACACTGAATAGCTTCCCTAGATGGTCATATGAATGTGAGGATATAACTATTTCATGATCAAATTGCAATATCCATTCAATTATCGACGATGGGAGGTTCAACAAATAATCATTACGGTCAGTTATCCACTAGATGCATTCAAGGCACTTGTTGATTTTTTAAATCCTTTGATTGGTGGCCGTATATTTTAACACTTAATAAGATAATCTTAAAGAACAAACAAAAGAAAACCTAATAGAGAAAACAATAGTGACTGACCTAATTCCAATCTTCTGTGACAATCGATGGCTTCCTTCGATACTGTGAACAAGAGAGCATTAAACAAAGAATTGCAATTTTTTTGAGAGGAATATGGGCAGATTAGAAAGCAACGAGTGAAATTAGGTTAAAGTTGGAGGGAATTAAATTTGGGGGAAAATTTTGGAGGTAAACTCAAATAATATCTTTTTTTACTCAAATAATATTTACTTAATTTAACCTACAAATGAATTAGATCACCATTATTTACTTATTTTTACCCAAAATTTTCTAGTTTTATATTTTTTATCCATTTTTGTTATAAATTTTATTTTATTTTGACATATTTATTTAGAACATAGTTTTTTTTTTTTTAATATGCCTAACGAAGAACCATCATATTTTTCATTTAATATTTATATTCGCTTCTTTCATGAGAGCAAACTTTACAAGATGAAACTGTCATCTTAGAAGTAAGCAGTCCACGGGTCAACCCACGAGACCGTGGAAACGATCCACTAAACAGGTATAAACTAAACCGTGTAGTAAAGGAAGTGCGGGTCGGTTCCTGAGGCATACGCAAAAGTGCCACTAAGAGAGGGAAAATTTATGTTGAAATTGAAAGTGTGAATCAATGGCATAAACATATTAAATGCTACTAAAAGTGGATGTCACGCAATTATGGCACGCATAGAAGTGCCATTAAAAGTATAAATTAGTGGCATAATACCTAAATGCTAGTAAAAGTGGGTGTTAAGCAAATGCGGCATACTTAAAGTGCCACTAAAACCTAAATTAATGGCATAAAAGTTAGATGCCACTAAAAGTGTATGCCACTATATGGCTTTTTTTTTGTAGTGTTGTTTTTCAACAAAACGAACAACTATCAGTATCAACGATTGTGAGCTGAACTATTTATGTCAAAATGATGGTTAAATCAAATTTTACTGTCCGAGCTCTTATACCAATTGTTAGGATCAGCGTTTGGATTGATTGTGTTTTACGTTTGAATTAAGATGAAAAATGAACAAGTAATGCAGCGGAATTAAAATGGAAATAAACTTTGCACACAATCAAACAGGAGAAATGCTTTTAACACACAAGTTTAACATTGAATCGAATGCTTGAATTTATTCCAAGATTCAAATACAATATGCATGCATGTAACAAACTCCCCCTCAGCCTGAGCTCACAGTGTTTGTTCGTACAGGAAGAAAAGTGATGAAGAGCTAATAGAACAGTACAGGGTACTGTTCTATTTATAGGCACTGACAAACCACTGTGGCATCTTTACTGACGTCACCATGAAAGTGACATCTAACCTCCTAACAAACTCTAACAACTGATCTAATACAAACACTGCTATGCTAACTACTGATTACAATACGTTACATAAGAAGGACTAAACTACTGCTTTATCCTTCCAATGTTGTGACTCCAGCAGTACTTGATATCTTCAGCAGTGCTTCACCCATAACCGTAGATTGATCAACAGGACTTTAGTCTTCATCAGTCTTTGACTTGATCAGCAGTTGTAAGTCAGCAGTTGTTGTAAATAATCAGTGGATGGAGGTCATCAGATGTTGAAACCACTTTCAAGGGGAGAGAATATAAAGATAACATCTGCTTATTTTGGATCCACTGCTCTGATCCGGTTTTGGCTTTAATCAACTGTTCCTCTGGTATGGTTCAATCCCAACATTCGACCTGCCCGTTCCCCTGGGTGTGGGCGACTGAGGAGAAAACTTGGTTAATTTTTAGGCTTTCACACCATCGCTTGAATGGGTTCTCCGCGAATTGTTTTGCATTATCGCTCACTATGTATAGTGGTAGACTGAAGCGACATACGATTTGTTCCCAGAAAAATCTTGTTACATTGTAACCGGAGATGACTGTGAAGGGCCTTGCTTCCACCCATTTGGTGAAGTAGTCTACGGCAACCAACAAGTATTGTGCACTCCCGCTTGATCGTGGGAAAGGTCCAACTATGTCTACGTCCCACTTTTGGAAGGGTCATGCGGCGGTTACTGGGATCATCTCATTCTTTGCTCGGAGGCTTATCGGTGCGTGCTCCTGGCATTCATCACACTGTTGGAGCTCTTTTACTGCGCTTTCGTGCATTCCGGGCCAATAATATCCTGCATTTTTTACTTTTGTTACGACCATTTTTGGCCCGGCGTGGATGCCACAGATGCCGTAGTGTATTTCTCTAATAATATAGTTGGCTTGTTCCGGATCGAGACATTTTAGCAGAGGACCCATAAAGGTTTTTCGGTATAATCCCCCATCTTGCATTTGGTATTGAAGTGAGTTGATCTGGACCTTCCGAGCTTCTTCTTTGTCAGTCGGCAGAACATCATGCACTAAGTAGTTGACGGTTGGAGTCATCCATGTTTGGGCCGGAGCTTCTATCTGCATGACTTGTGGAGCTGCGATCGAAGGTGTGGATAAAACTTCCACCCGTACTTCCTTTGCGAGATGACTAAACGACACGGATGCCAATTTACTTAAAGCATCAGCTTTTTTTGTTTTTGCTACGGGGGATATGTTCGACCTTGCATGAGTCGAATGCTGCCATCTCTTGTTTTACTTGTTCTAAGTACTCGATCATGTTTGGTTCCCTCACTTCATATCCGCCGTTTACTTGATTTGCTACGAGTAGAGAATCAACATGTGCCACGATGTCTTTTGCTCTGACTTTAGCTGCTAAACGTAAGCCAGCCAACAATGCCTCGTACTCGGCCTCGTTATTGGAGCTTTTGAATTCTAGACGGAGTACATACGTCATGTCTATTCCGTCAGGATCAGTTAATATTAGCCCGGCACCTGCGCCCTCGGCGCTCGAAGCTCCATCTGTATACAAAGACCATGGTTTGTTTGGAGCTTGTTCCGTTCCTTCGACTTCTTTGTCTTCCGGCATTTCTACCAGGAAGTCAGCTATTACATGCCCTTTCAGTGGGCCTTTGGTTCTGAAAGTGATGTTGAAAGCACCTAACTCAATTGCCCATTTTTCCATTCGACCCGATACCTCGGGCCGTCAGAGGACGTGCTGAATTCTTTGGTCTGTGCGAACCTCGATTGGATGAGCCTGGAAGTATCGCAGGAGTCTTCGTGAAGCATGGACTAAAGCCAGAGCCAATTTCTCCAAATTTGGATACCTTGTTTCGTAATCTTTTAACGTTCGGCTGACGTAATAAATTGGAATTTGAGCTCCGGTACGATGGGCGACTAAGACGGCGCTGATGGCGCCGCGTGATGCGGCCAGGTATACTGTTAGGACTTCGTCTTCTTCTGGGACGATGAGAGTTGGCAATGTGCCTAGGTAAACTTTTAGTTCTTCAAAGGCTCGAGCAGCTTTGATGGACCATTTAAACTCTGATCTAAAACTCTTCCGTAACATGTCCATAAATGGGAGCGACCTATCTGCAGCTTTTGACAAGAAACGATGAAGGGCGGCTAGTCGTCCGTTTTGGGACTGGATCTCCTTTACCGAAGTCGGAGGCTTCATGGCAAGAACAGCGTCTATTTTGTTGGGGTTGGCCCGTAAGCCACGCTACCCGACCATTACACCCAGAAACTTCCCTTCTTCTACTCCGAACGTACACTTTTTAGGGTTCAACTTCATGTTGATGCTCCAAAGTCGGGTGAATGTTTCTAGAATATCTTTCAGCATAATTTCTTCATTGTGACTTTTGATCATGATATTATCGACATATACTTCCAAATTTTGCTCGATTTGGTCTTTAAAGGCTTTGTTCATTAATCGCTGATATGTAGCACCGGCGTTTTTCAGGTCGAAAGGCATCTTCGTAAAGCAGTAGATCCCTTCGTTAGTGACAAAGGCCGTCTTATCTTCGTCTTCGACCTCCATTTGTATCTGGTGATAACCTTTGTAAGCGTCTAAGAAACATTTTAGTCTGAACGTGGCGATATAATCGATCTTTTCGTCAATTTCTGGTAATGGGAAACAATCCTTTGGGCATGCACCATTCAGGGCTGTGAAATCGATGCACATTCTTCAGGAGTTGTCTTTCTTTCGTACCATGACTGGATTGGAGACCCAAGTTTGATACCGGACTTCTCGAATGATGTCGGCATCCAAGAGACTTTTTACGTCTTTCGCGATTGCTTTGGCTCGATCTGGTGCCATGTGCCTTTTCATTTGTGCTATTGGTTTGATTGACTCTTTTACATTCAATCGATGTTGAGCCATGGATCTGGGGACTCCCTGCATATCGGAATGCTGCCAGGCAAAAACGTCAATTGAATTACTAAGCAGCTCCCATAGGAGCTTCTTGGTTCGTTTCGGGAGATGTGCCCCAATTGCCACTTGCTGTTCCGGGAACTCCAGATTGATTGCCCAGAGTTCTGTGGGTACTTTGGATTTCTTGGAGCTTGTTTCTGCTGCGTGCCTAACTTCCGCGACGAATGAACTCGCCTCGGAGAGGATAGTGGAGACCCCTGCTTCGGTAGGGAATTTTATGGCTCCGTGTATTGTTGAACTGATTGCTCCAAGGACCCTTAATCCAGGACACCCGAGTATTACGTTGTGTGACGAGTTGGTACCAACGACCAAAAAGGTCAATTGAACGGTCCTATTTTTGTCATTGTCTTTAAACGTAGTTGGGAGAGTAATTTGTCCTATCGGACGAACGACTTCTCCTGAAAAACATATCAACGGAGTGGACACCTCAATGAGCCTTTTCTTTGTCTACGGACCTAACTGCTGGAAACACTGCAAATACATTATTTCGAAAGCACTTCCACCATCCACATATATTCGTCAGACCAGGTGTCCGGCGATCACAGCCGAAATCGTGATCGGAACGTCCCGAGCATCCTCCGGATCAATCGGAGGGAAGTACGTAGGCTGGTGCATCCAAGCTGCCATATGTTGGTTTGATCGCTTTACGCCTCGTGGTTCGGTGGACCGAATCATATTAATCCCGGCTTCAGTGTTTGGGTTATCGACTGTGGCTGTTGATTTCTTGCCATCCTTTACTTCTTTTACAAGGTGAGAAAGTTTTCCGGACCGTACAACTTTTTCAATTTCCTGTTTTAATGCCCAACATTCGTCGGTCGTGTGCCCTTTGTCCCTATGATATTCACAGTATTTTTTGGAATGCTTGTCAGACGTAGGGCTTTGCTTTGGAGGTACGGGCAACCGAGTGGTTTCCGTACTGAGGATCTCGCTAGGTGACTTCGATAGCTCGGAGAAAGTGTTAAAGCGCACATTACCAGTTCGAAAACTGTTTTGATCAGACCTTTGGTACGGACCTCGATTTCGATTCCAACTGCTGCTTCTGTCTTTTGGTGGGGATGTATTCAGTCTCCGTGACGCAGCTCAAGCCTTTGCATTCTTTGCCGTTGTCTCGTTCGGCTGTCCGCATGCGCTTTTTCCTCGGACAAAGGCCCGGGCTTGTTCCATGAGCACCTCCATGGTTTTTGGTAGATCCTCGTGGAGTTTCTCTACGAGCTGATTGTTTCGCACCCCATAACAGAAACCAGAAACACGGAGTTGATCGACTACTCCACTGATTTGCATACTTTCTCGATTGAATCGATCGATGAAGTCTTCTACTAATTCGCCATCACGACGCTTTATATGGTGGACTTCCGTGATATCTTTCGAGAAGCTTCGTTGTTGGCAAAATTTTTGCAGGAACATACGTTGAAAGTCTTCAAAATGGTTGATCGACCCTTCTGGTAGTCCATCGAACCATACTCGCGCTGGTCCGGTGAGAGTCTGAGCGAACATATGACACCATGCCGACATGGGCCACTGTTCGACTTTGGACGCTCCGGCGAAGGCGAACATAAGATCGTTCGGATCGAACGTGCCGTCAAAAATTTTCAACATTAGAGGCATTTTTAACTTCACCGGAAGTGGTGCATTAGCGATCCTCAATGTGAATTTTGACTAGGAGGTC
Organism: Helianthus tuberosus; assembly: GCA_030545235.1. Lineage (NCBI taxonomy): Eukaryota > Viridiplantae > Streptophyta > Magnoliopsida > Asterales > Asteraceae > Helianthus > Helianthus tuberosus. The sequence goes on along the minus strand of CM060354.1, from coordinate 33,369,030 downwards.
ATCGACGTTGGTTGATACGGCATGATCAGCTCTTGATCTTGAGGGTTTAAACCCAGAGATCCCTAGCGAAACAGGTCGTACAAACCGTTACTTACTAGAGCGTTTGTGAGAGTAGAAACTTGTGAAACACATGTTATAGGAGTGGAGATTACGGAACTTACCATAGATCCAGAAGAGAAAACTCCAGTGGAGATGGGATTAGACCCTGGGTAGGCACTGCTGAACAAATTTGTTCGGAGACTCTGTAACATTTCCTCTCGCTGCTGCTGTTGCTGGAGCTGTCATAGCAGATCAGCATTTCGTAGCAAAAAGGCGTTACCAAAATCAGGTAACGGTGTGGAGACTGGAGCATTGATAGAAACTGTGGTTTTGGAACTTGCAGGTGGAGGTACCGTTACTGAATTTAACGAAACAGCTGAAGTAGCAGGAATGGTGGAGACGATTGTTACAGATGCAGCTCTACCCTCGGCGATATCCTCATAGGATAGGAAGGTAGACTCCATGAATTCAAGTGAAAAGAATCAACGAATTCGATTTTGTGAATTCGAGGGGATGGCGCCATTGAAGACTCAAATACCAGTTAGTATGAGCTGGAATGAGCAGAGCTTCAGGAGACCTTAGCAGAGACCTGTAAGATCACAAGAAAACACACCGTTAGCCTCGTCACAGGGAGGGGGGGCTCTCTGTGACCAAGCTCGGGCATGAGAATAAGTATTTGGAGAGAATAGATAAGTCAGTGAGAGAGAATGGAAAGTTTAGAGAGAGAAAGTAGTGATTACCCTCTGCTGGAAGTATTGGCGGGGTATTTATACTTTTTGGGTGTGCTGACGTGGAAAGTTAGCTAGGGTTGGACCAGTCGTTGTCAAGTAGTTAAGGCCATGGGACCCCAGTTAGTTAGGGAAGATCCTATTAATTGATCGTTCCGACTAGGCCCGCCTGATCCGTCCCGACCTTGGACCATCAGTGATTCGGTCCGTTCCAGGATGTATCCTCATCAATTAGGTATAAAATACAAAACTCGTCAATTTTAAAAACAAAGAACCTCACCTGAATTAGGTATAAAGTTTTATGGAAAAAAAATATAATTACCTCAATCCCTAATTTCTTCCCTTCTTGTGACCACATTGATTCAATACAATTCATCTTCATTTATTACTCCTCCCCACGTTGGACTGTTACACACCTATAATTGTTTAGTGACACAGCAACTCCTCAATGAGATTCTCAAAGAATATATAAGACGCCATCAGAATTAAAACGACTGAGAGTACGCCGGAACTACAATCTTCAAATTAAAACACGCCTCTTCATCTTCCCCATTGTCAGTTACACCTCTTATGAAGCCAATTAAACCAAAATTGATTGCACAAATCATCGATTCTCCCTTCGCTGGTTGTCGACTTGCAAACTTGCTTGGCTTCCGATTCCATTAGACAACACACAACAATGGTAGCAACCGCCGATTCCCGCCCCTGCTTTGTTCCTTGTTGCGATGCAGAATATCCGCCGCGAACCAACCACCTTTACCACCATCTGGAGCTGTTGTAGCCTTCATTCGCCGAGGAGCTACGCCACGTCGGCTGCCATCTGTCAGTCCAAATCGGTTTCGTCATGGGTAACTTTTTAACTCTATTAAAAACCTTGAACACCTTATTGAACGCTGGTCTTGATTATTGGCTGTTGAACGTCAACGGAGGCTGTTTTAGGGTTAAATGGGGAAACTAAAAATTGGTCCTTATATTGTATCTTTCAAAATTATAGTTATTGATCTAGCATATTATATATATATATATATATAGGGTGGGGTTCGGCTACAAAGTCCATTTTTCCTACAAAGTGTACAAAGTAATAAAACACCACAATTTTAGCCATAAAACACACTCAAACCCACAAATAACATAGTGAATATCACTAAAACACAATATCCAAACCCTAATAGTCCTTAAAAACTTCAAACACACCATCGTACAACTATGAATATAAAACACAACACGATAATCAACATAAAACACACTAATGTTAGTCATTCGATAATCAAAGCCTTATCATCCAAAACACATCACAAAACCCACAAATATGGTGTTTTAGTAATCTTCACTATGTTATTTGTGGGTTTTGAGTGTGTTTTATGGTTGATATCATGGTGTTCTATAACTTTTTACACTTTGTAGGAAAAATGGACTTTGTAGCCAACTCCCACCCTATATATATATATATATATATATATATAGGGGGCCGCTAGAATGAGAACCACCACGAGTTATGAGAACCGCGACCCGCGGGTGGCCGTTGACCACGAAAATTTTTTTACGACTAGATGTGTATATTTTAACACCATACGTAAAGTTTGGGTTCAAACGGCGCGCCCGAGGGGGTAGTTTTTTACGCCCAAAGTTTGGGTTTTTTTATTTTTTTTTAATTTTTCTTTTTTTTTAACCAAACTTTGGGCGTAAAAAACTACCCCCTCGGGCGCGCCGTTTGAACCCAAACTTTACGTATGGTGTTAAAATATACACATCTAGTCGTAAAAAAAATTTCGTGGTCAACGGCCACCCGCGGGTCGCGGTTCTCGCGGTTCTCATAACTCGTGGTGGTTCTCATTCTAGCGGCTCCCTATATATATATATATATATAGTGGTATATAGTGGAGGGTTCAAATGAGAAGAAATTTTTTGTAAGAATAAAAAACAACAATCTTCAACCAATAAGAATGATTCTTTTTACTTCATTTAATTTTTGTCTTTAATATAGGTGTAAGGGTATATTGGTAAAATTAGATAGATCATTAATTGTTAGTCTTCCTTTTTAATAGCTAACTAAATTAAAATTGTAACTTATTTTAAAAAAAATATATTTTTTCAAAGAAGAAAAAAATTATTTTAAAGTGTAGGATAAAGTATGAGGTATGTAGGATGAATTACGAGTTGTGTAGGATAAATTTCAGTATGTGTAGGATAAATTTCAAAAACGTGTAGGATAAATTTTGATGTGTCTAGGCAAAAATTTTAGTGTGTAGGATGATAGTTTTTATGACTAATTAATTAGTCAAAAATAATAATAAATGAGATGAGAGAAAAACTATTTAATGTTTTACAATTGTACCCTTTGTTCTTTTTCTTCTCAGTTTAATTTTCTTCTCAAATGAACCTCCCCATATATATATATATATATATATATATATATATCTATATATAGGATTAGGTTCAAGAGTGAACACTAGTGTAGTTTGCGAACTGAGCGAACTAATCCTGGCCATACATGTGTGTAGATCAATGGCCATGATTTGATGATGAAATATACTAGTGTATTTTACCATTTGATGATTAAATCCTAGCCATCCATGTGTGTAAATCAATGGCCAAGATTTGTTCACACAGTTCGCAAATACATTAGTGTTCACTATAGAACCCCACTAGTTATTGTGAAAACTCGAAAGCTAATTAAAAAAGGCAAAAAAACATACCAATTTTTTTTTTTTACAAATTATTTTTATATAAAAAAACCTGTGATTTTTATAAAAAAAATTGAAAAAAAAATTTGTGTGTTTTTTAGCCTTTTTTTAGTTAGTTTTTTAGTTTTCACAATAAAAGTAGTTTTCATTTGAACCATCCCCTATATATATATATATATATAGAGGCCGGTTATCATACAATATGACTAATGTACATTACGTACGCTATAACCACAACTGTCAGATCATCTCAATTAAACCCCGTGCTTAACTATTAAATTAATCAAATAAAAATATATTTATGAAACCGCCAAGGTTAAAATCGTCCATTACGAAATCAAAAACCCCTGATAATCAGCAAACAAAACCTCAAAATCATACCGTAAGATTCTTAATCAAAACCGTATTCGAAAATCGAACAAGTAATCAAAAATCGATCGATTCTTATTCACCAAATCCTTCTGCGAATTGAACTTCTGCTGAATTTGGAAGTTCAGAACTGAAACAAATCGATAGACCGACTATCGAAGAAGATGATGTAGGGTGAAAATCAAATAAAAATATGCGAAATATATATAAAACGTGCGAAAAACACTTCAGACAAAAAGAAAGGTTGTATTTTTTGTAAAGTTTGCGAATTCATATAACATTATATGCGATTACAAAAAAAAGGTAATATGTTTAAGATGTCTTATGATGTGCGAATTCATGACTTTACACATGCGATTTCAATAAAAAGTTAATAATCTTTGAAATTTTTTATAGTTTGCGAATTCATGCTTCTACACATGTGATTTCAGAAAAAGTTAATTATCTTTCAGATTTCTTAAAGTTTGCGAATTCGTTTTCAATTCAAATGCGATTTTGAATAAAACGCTGCTAATATTTCAAATTACTTTGTCCTAAAAAATGCAAAAAAAAAAATTATGAATTAATAACTAAAATAAAACTATTTTATATAAAAAAAGAGAAAAATGCCCGGATAGTCCCTGTGGTTTTGCATTTTTTTCACCTATAGTCCCCAACTTTCTAAAACTACCTGAATAGTCCCCAACTTTTCATTTTTTGTTCCCGGATAGTCCCTGGGTCTAACTTCAGTTTGTTTTCTCTGTTAAGTGGGTGTGAAATGACCAATTTACCCTTTCCTTTAAAAGGCCAAACCACAGGGACTATCCGGGCATCTTCTTCATTTTTAGAGAAAAACCCCACCACCACACTTCATCTTCAACCTCCACCCACCATCACCCTCCTCCACCCTCCACCATCACCACCACAGTCACCTGAACTGCCATAATCCTACCATCAACAATATCGCCTGAAACATCACATCGGCTGAAACATCATCATGTCCGACGAACCAAGACCTGCTGTCCCGTAGCTTGGCACCGCTATCACCGTCGGTCACCAAAACCACCATCGTCTTCATCATCATACTGCCTGAACAAGCTCAACCCAGAAACCAAATCTGAGTCATCGAAGTTGACTTGTGTCCATGAAATAAACGAAAATCGGACCTGCACTGAGCTAGAGCCCGAATCAAAACTGGAACCCGAACCGCACCGGAATCGGGTCGAACCAAACTGAAATGAGGCGGCCACCACTGCCGTCGCTGCCGTCCGTGCGACCACCGTCGTTGCCGCCACCGTGATTCCTTCTCACTTTGCCACGTGTCTCTCTCTGCCTCGTGGCGCCGCCGCCGCCACCGGACAGTGGTGGTGGTAGGCCGTCCAGCAAATTCGAGGGAAAAGGGGGTGTGGCTGTGGGTGGTGAGGTCGTCGGAGTAACAGGGGTGCAGGGGTGTTTCGTCGGAGAATTCACCTGCATCGTCTCCGATTCCACCAGAGAGGGGAGGGGTTTGTCAGAGAAACTCGAGGGGAGCAGGTGTGTTTGGCTGAGTTGTGGTGTGTCTGTGGATGTATGTATGTATTTAGATTAGGGTTAGAGAACTAAGGCCATTTGAAGAAGATGCCCGGATAGTCCCTGTGGTTTGGCCTTTTAAAGGAAAGGGTAAATTGATCATTTCACACCCACTTAACAGAGAAAACAAACTGAAGTTAGACCCAGGGACTATCCGGAAAAAAAAATGAAAAGTTGGGGACTATAGGTGAAAAAATGCGAAACCACAGGGACTATCCGGGCATTTTTCTCTAAAAAAAACTTAATTTATTACCGATGTGACTGTAATTTGACATGTAATGATCAATTTTACAATAAATGCTACTGAACTTACCACCCTACCTACATAATAAATTTACTATTTTAATATAAAAAACCCAGATATAACTACCTTCCATATTAAGACATAGAACACGAAAAAACACACACAACAGACCAACAAAAATGGCGTCTGAAGATTCGGAAAAAATCAAAAACATTGCAATAAAGGAGCTATTGTCAACTCGCACGTTGACAGAAATAAGCATCGATGTCACCTCTTCTCATCTGATTCTTGATGTGCAGGGGAAAATTCTTGAAGAAATCAAGAAAAATCAAGATATGTGGGAAAGACTACTTGAAGAACCACCATCAAGCTTCAGAGACGCAACTTTGAATCACATAAAGGAGCAATCTCGAGCTGGTGACTTAGCCTTCTCTTTCCTGAAAGATGCTCTAAACACTGTGAAGGAGAAGATGGAGTTCAGCTCTGCTAAACATGACAAAATCTTTGCTTCAAGTAACTAAATTTCTGTTTAATCGTTTTATGGTTGTAGCTGTGTTAGACAATAACAACTATTTTATATTTTGGGTATATCTTTTGAACAAATCTTATGCTTGATTATAATATAAAATCGCATGAATGATTTAGACATCTTTGTCACAAAAAAAAAACAAGATAACTCAAAATCGCATGTATTAAAAGTGAAATCGCATATAAGTCTAATTATAAACTGATGCATATAAAATCGCATGTTTATATACTAAAATCGCATGAAAAAATGATATAAACAGATGAATATAAAATCGCATGTGTTTCGTATAAATTCGCATTTACATTTAAAAAAATTAGTCTTCCTCATCATCTTCTGAAACCTCCTCCCACTGATCTTCTTCTTCAGATCCATCATCACTACTACCACTGTAATCTTCAAACTCATCTTCCTCTTCGTCGTCTTTGACCTCGTTGTGTTTGTCTCTGGGAACATTCTCAATCAGGACGCCCTTCATCTTCTTTTTTTGCTATTTACCTTGTTGTTTGGCTTTCAGAATCTCGCATGTCCGAATATCATGACCTTTTTCATTGCATACGCTACATGTCCTTGACCTTTTTCCTTTGCGGCTGATCATTTGTTCCTTCTTGGATTTAATCCTTTTATGCGACCCACGACCTTTGTTTCTTATACCAGCCGGCACACGGACAGTAGGAGGAGCATTAGTTACTGGTTGTTGATAACCAATCAACTTTGAAAATCAGTCATATTTTGGACCAAGTTGCTTGGTTATACGACTCTGATCAACTCTCTCTTTAAGCTGCATCATTTGATCCCTCACTAAAACAAGTTGATCAAGGTCAGAAATCAAATTGCTAACCAAATACTCCCCTGTGTGGATGATTTCACAAGCAATCCGTTTAGCCTTGTGTTGCACATCCTTGCCACCCACATTTAAATTTTACTTCACATTTAACTCATTCGGCACCACATCCTTCGTCCATCTCTTCATAACATATTTGTTTGGTATTTCTTTAACACCAAACATCTTGAAAAGAAAATAGATGTGTTTGCATAGCAGCCCATACTGCTCAAAACGCAAACAACTACACTATGCAGTTACATCATTTTCAAGATTCTTGAACCACACCTAGGGAAACCAAAAGAAAAAATATATATTAAAAATTAAAATCGCATGTGTAACAAAACAATTTCGCATGTCTAAAAAATCATTTAAATGTATACAATTTAAAATCGCATGCGTATATCAAAATCGCATATTGCAAAATCATGATCTGAAAAATGAAATTCGCATATAGGTTTTCAAAAATCGCATGCTTGAAATATATATGCTATAATACCTCCAATAAACCATCTCCATGGGTTTTAAAGTCCTTCAACAATATCCTGATCTGTGGACCATCTATTTTGGTGTCCATCGGCAGACATTCAGATATTGTTCCATAAATCTCTATTTGCTGATCAAAGAATATAGACCTGGTGAATCTCTAAGCAGCATCTTTTTCCAAAGAAGTTTCGCTCCAATCAGCAGGCTTAGTATATCTTGAAATATGATCATTCTTTCTATGATTGAACCTTTGGACATCCATTGCACCATCAAAATGATTCATAAACTCTACGAGAGTGAGTTGTGAATTAGCCACCTGGCAAAAAAAAAATGGTTCTCACTCTCTGATCTTGAAGTTGTTCTCATAAGTCCAGACATTGGCTCGTGCCGGTAAAAAGCCGGAATCCACATGGATCTCATCACAAACATATCATCAATCCATTTGTTTTCAGTGAGACCGAACTCAATCATCACCAACTTCCACTGTCTCTCGAATTCTTCGGGCTCAATGGAATCGGTCCATACAATGTCGCACATCCTCATTTTAAACTCACCGTTATTGCACAACTCTTGTCCAACCTATAACAATAAATGCTTTTTATATCAGCCTATAACAAAATCTATATTATAAAAAAAAACGCTAACGAAAGACAATATAGCATGCTATACCTTATCTGCCACTTTTTTCATTATGTGCCACATGCATAATCTGTGTCTGCTGTTAGGGAAAACCTCCTCAATAGCCTGTTTCATAGCAGGGTCTTGGTCCGTCACTACAACCTTTGGCTGCCGACAAAATGACTTTAAGAATGAATTCAGAAGCCATTTATATGATTCAATGCTCTCTGATGCCAACAACCCAGCTCCAAGTGTTACATTTCGACGGTGGTTGTCAATGCCAGTGAACGGAACAAACACCATCTTGTACCTGAACAAACACATGCGAAAACACATTGAAAACATGCGAAATAGACAAAAATCACATGCGAAAACAAACAGTATAACATGAGATATATTCAACACCACCTCTTCAATGTCTACACATGCGATATTACAAGTTCAGGAAGTCATATAACATGCGAAAATTAGTAAAAAACATGTTTGTCTTGAAACACTTACCTGTTTGTCTTGAAAGTTGCATCGAACGATATCACATCCCTAAACTCCATATAGTTAAGCTTGCATAAACCATTAGCCCATAACAAACCAGTTAACCGTTTGTCATCATCAACACAATATTCAAACGAATAATCAGCTAAATACTGTTTTTTGTCGGTCATCCTATTAATCACCATGTCAGCATCATATTCTCCTATATAGCTGTTAATTCGCTTCCTAAAATTTTTGCAATCATCAACCGTGGCACCAACGTTCTCGAAACCTCCATAACGTTTCCTCATTATATTGAAAGCTTTGACAGGACCAAGGTTTAAAGTGCCTAGTTCCCATACCATCTCATCCTGGACATCTGATAATTGTCTGTAAGCTGGCAGCATGCGAATATCATCTTGACATACAAACTCATGATTATGGCCATCAACAAATTTCTTTACTGTATATAATCTACCATCCACAGAGCAAATCATAAGTTGAGCTTTGCATCCAGTTCTAATAGTCCCCCTGTTCCTTGTTTTGAATTGCTTTTTTGACTTCGAATAACGATCGTCAATACACAGTGGCTTATGAACCTCTTTAGAACAAACAAAATACTTAGTTTTGATTATACCACCACTGTGTACTTCACCACCTTTCCGAATAGAAAAACCAGCTAACTTAGCATATGATTGGTAAAACGCATATGCTTGTTCAATAGAGATAAATTGCATTCCAACCACAGGTGTAGCTGATGCTTGAACCTCCGGAGTGTAAACCCTTTCATCTACATAAATTAAATCAGAAAAACAAAAAAAAACGTGCAAATTATCGGACTAGTTACATGCGATATATTAATAATAGCATAATTTCGTCGTAAAGAACAACAACACGTGCGAATTGTATGAACAATAACATGCGAAAATGATGATTTTGATTAATATGTTTTATATATGCGATTTATTATACCATAACATGCGAAAATGCGTAAAGAAAAAAAACATCAAATGCGAATTGAAAGACTCATAACATGCGAATTTGTACATGTTGCTTTCATGTCAAAAATATACTCAACATTCAAACTTCAGAAACAGCTACAACAATGTAAAATCATTGCTACAATTAAACAAAAAACAAGTATACGAACAATTTAGAGATCTGAATTAACGTAATTACCATTAGAACACTCGTTTACAGCACTTGTACTTGCAATTGGATTTGGATTTGCAAGTCGCGGATTTAAAACATCCTCAATCGAAACTCTCTGATATGCAGATAATTGAGCATGATCACCGATCGGTCGAGTTTCTTCAAAATAAACATCTGTTCGTCCAGTGCTGCTCTGTGGATCCATCGAAAAAAAACAATTGAATGAAACCCTAACACAGAAGAACGAAAACATCAATTTGAGAATTATGAAAAATTTAAAACTGATTCGGATGATAATTACCGGGATATTAGTGTAACGAACTTCTCGCTGATTGAATGAAGAGACGAATTTGCCCTCAGATGATTGAATTAATTGTCTGATTTAACCTTATTAAAGAAAAAACGAATCAGGACACGTGTACGACTACTACTGTCGCGTATGTAATGTACGATTAGGGAATTTGTATCCTACACTTTACCTATATATATACACACACACACACACACATATATATATATATATTGTTCCCATTAAGTCTAACCAACTGTTAAATCAATCTACACCATTGGATTTGGCGGAGATTAAATATCAGCCACTTAAATTCACAAAAATAACTTCTGTAATGGCAGTTCAGAGCAATTTCCTATGGTTTTCTCAATTGTTCGTTACCTCCACCTTTTCCTGCCCATCATCTCCACAACTCAGCCTTCTGATAATCATGGGTAGTGCTATGAATTCAGTTGAGGAGGTATTGTTATATAATGTAGAGTTAAAACAAAAAGTCCCAATCTTAAAGAAATCAGCTTTTTGGAGGTTTTGACCTGTTGAGGCCTGCCAACAATGGTTGGAGGATAAACTGGCCTTTGAGGAACAGATGGGTCTTTTGCTGTAAGTTCTTCTAGCTTTTTGTAGGTCTCTTCAACATTTAGTTTTGACCATCTAGCTATTGATCTTGCAGACCCATAATCAGCAGCAACAAGCTCTGCTCTCATTCTCTTGAACCTTAATGCTTCATCTGGATACACTTGCTTGGATTTCTTCCAATTGGGTGGAGTTTTCTTAACCAGATGATCATTGTTTATATTTGTAATTCTATCAATTTCTTCCAAGAGAGCATTTGTTGACCAGTCCTTGAATTAGGCCCTGGTTGCTTTATAAGGCTTGTGTTTCATTATGTGATCAATGTAATCAAACTTTACTTCCTTTTCAAGCTCAATATCCAAAGGCTGCTCAGACATGGATTTACTAAGGTCTTTAGCAAAGTCTTCAAGCTTTCTGACTTTATTAAGCTGATGTGATAACAGACCTTGGTATTTCCTATCACCTAACCCTTTGCTTTTTTCTCTGGCTATAACCTCTGCTTGTTCTGCTTTCATTTTCAAATACTCATCCAGGTTCTGAGGTTGTCTGAAGCCATAGAGAGATGGGAAGGTTCTCTTTGATGGATCCTCTATTTTGAAAAAAGATTCCATTTCACTTTGAACTACAAGCAGTTCTAGAGGATATTTGGCAGACAAGGGGATGACAGATGGTAGTGAACCAGTCGGTGGATTAAAAAGTGGATTTATAGGTGGAAGTGATGAGGGTGGAGTGGTTTGGATGGAAACAGATGATAAAGGGATTGGTGATGGAATCTCCTTATCATCTTCACACACAACAAATTTTCTTTTGCGTACATAATGTTGTTTTGGTAGTGGAGGAACTTTAGGTAGAGAAGGTGGTTTAGGTGAATAAGGTGGTTGCAAAGAGAATCTTTGAGATGTTGGAGGTGGTTGTGTTGATGGTGGTGTGTTGAAATTGATGGTGGCAGTCGATTGGCTAACATCTGCTAAAACAACTGGTGTCTCAGCAGCTGTTTGCCTAACATCTGCTGATGCTTTTGTTGCATCAGCATCCGTTGGTTTAATGGATGGGGATGGTTTTGAAGCTATTTTTTGCTTCTTATTTTTGGTGGTTTTTGAGGGGAAGGTTTGGGTTTGGTTGTAGCAGAGGATAGAGGCTTTTTAGGAGTAGTAGATGTTTGCAGAAAGGTGTAAGACCCCAAAATCCGGGTGTCTCACAACTGGGACATCATCGCATAAACAGTCCAAACACTTGAAAATTTTAATTATTATTTTCATAATTTGAAGAATATGTAGCGGGAAACATTTAAGTCAAATTCCCAATCATGGGAAACATCCAAACTAAAAATACAAAATTTTAATGTTTAAAATTTATTTATTAATGCATCGTCTTCAACTAGAAATGCCAACTTCAATGCCGGGCAGCTTCATGCAACATCCAAGAGGTCATCATTCATCCAGCTAACCTGAAATCAATCTAACATGCATGCAAAATTCAGCTAGGCTGAGTGGGTTGAAGTTTTTATAATGTAAACAAATAAACCCTTGTAAAACAGTTTCATCATGGTTATAAATAAATGTATTTAATTTATCCTCAAAATTAAAATTCATATTTTAATAAGTCAGACACACAACACATATCTCCTCACCTTAAATCCCAAACACAAAGTAGGGGATAAAGGAATTTCTCTTCTCCTCTTGCCCCAAGGACAGATAAACTGCTAGGTGACTTCCTCTTGCCCCAAGGATAGATGAACTGTTAGGGGACTTCCTTTGTTTGACCGGGTTGTGGAATGACCCAACACATCACACGCAAGCACATAAAAGGGCAAGCAAACAATCCTCATGTATAGTTGGTATGTAAATACAAGTAACTATACAACGTCGTAAAAGGGTTTTCATCCAAGTAATACATAAAACATGTGTGTTAGTCCCAAACTTTACAAACGTTTAAAGAGGGCTTCATGAGCTCATACATAAACACATACGTCTATGTGTATAGGTGTATATATATATTTATAAAGATATGCTTAAATCATCGTATGCATACCTTCGTACGTGGGGTTCTAGAGTGAACACTAATGTATTTGCGAACTGAGTGAACAAATCCTGGCCATTGATCTACACACGTGTATGGCAAGGATCTCATCATCAAATTGTAAAATACACTAGCGTATTTCAACATCAAATCCTGGTCATTGATCTACACATATGTATGGCCAGGATTAGTTCACTCAGTTCGCAAGCTACACTAGTGTTCACTCTTGAACCTAATCCTACATTGTTTACATATATATCTTCCCTTCATAGACTTGAGTGCATAAATATCTATATATATATAAATATAAGTATGTATAAGTAAAATCAATGCTCGCTTCCACACAAATAGGTATATAAAAATATATAAGCCTACTTATTTTTCATTATTAAGAACCATACGAGTAACATGAATTTCATACGTACCTCTAAGTAGCACTGGAACGAGTACGGGATCGGGGTACGGGGACGATACGAGAACGAGGAACGGCAAAACTCAATGTTCAAAGATACGGGTACGGCAATAAAAAATATTAAAAAATAAAAAATACATTAAACAAATTCCAAAAATACTACATCTTCCAAAGGTAATTAATTATCAATAATTAAATCATTTTCAAATTCTGGTTCATCTAGTGAGAGATCGGCAATCGATAGAGAATTAGAGATGATGAGACTTGAGAGTTTAGAGATTAGAGAAGCCGAATATGATAGGTCTATTTATTTAATGGCCGGTTGTGTAATTTGAAAGGGTAAAAACCCTAAAAATAAATGGAAACGGGCTGGATACTTCTACCAGATATGTCCCCGACACTGGAAACGTTTAGGAAACATCCCCGACGAGTACCCATGGTGTTTCCGTCCCCGACAAGTACCCGAGACGGGTACGTCCACATAAATGGAGTCCCCGTGCTACATATAAGGTAACAAGCTTCACAACTTCCTTCTTAAAAATAATATTACGAGTTTAGCATGCACATTAGCCCGAAATATATAAAAACATTGAAAGAGTGGGCTTAAGAACTCACCTCGTCAAAGTACTCATATCACAACAAGCTAGAAGCTCCTAGCTATGTAGTTAATATCCCGATATATCAACCGATATATCAGTGATATATCGGTTATCGGTCCCCTGCCGAGATATCGGTACAAAATATCGGTCCGAATATCGGTACCGATAATATCAGCGATATTGGCCGATATTGGACCGAGATTTGACCAGTATATCACCGATTTTCCCGATATCAGTACCTTCCTTCTTAGTTCTACTATCTGTCTTTTTTCTTACTGATGCTATTAGTGTTTTAAGTCTTAATTGTTAGTTGTTATTGTTAAATGTTAGTGTTTTAAGTCATAGTAAGTTCCTACTTACTACAATTGTTAATTAATGTTTAGCAAGTTGCAAAAGGTTAATTTGTTAATGGTAGGAGAGTATACTGAATTGTTAGTGTTAAATTGCTATATATAAAAATTTAGCATGATATTAAAATTACCGATATCCCACCGATATCCTACCGCGATAACCGATATCTCAAATATCGGTCCTTGACCGATATCCGATATTTTACCGCATTAACTACTTAGGCTCCTAGTGAAGTGTAAGCAATCAAAGGCTGGTTGTTAAGCCTTCGTTCCACATGCTAATCGTCTCGAACTGTGTCCTTAAGCGAAAGATCCATGCAAAACCTTAACCCGTGCACTGTCAACTTCTGATCTCCCGTGAACCATTTGAATTCGTGAACCCGAACCGGATACCCGATGCACGTCCGCCACCATTCCCATGCATAATGCTATTTATACATGGCCTAAAAAGACACCAATATAAAGATCCGCTGACATCATCCATGCGATGCATGGATTGCCATGCAAACTAACTCTGGTGCACTTGTTTCAACTTTTTTTTTTCTTTCCAAACCATGACCACCACGCACAAGCTTTATGAATTATCTTTATGAATTTGCATAACCATCTTAATAAAGATTCAAGCATCCCCATTCATCTTTCATCAAACTCAAGCCCCATGGTAAACTTTAAATTCGACTAATCATTGTCCATGCCATAACATACTTCATTTAAACCATCGTCGTTATACATTTTTCTAATCAAACATGGTTCATAATATTATCCCAAATCGCGACCCACTGTGTGGTCATTAATTACTCCATAGTCCATAACCCATGGGTAAGGTGTGCATTACCCTCTTATTACAACACTTCAACAGACTCGTACCTGTGCTTGACCTGTCCGTTTCGTGTTCACCCGGTACCGAAGTCACCACCATAGCTGCAAACCATCGCAACCAAACCACCAGACCTCTAAACCGAGCTTCTAGTTAATATTTATTTTCGGATCAAAAATATAAAGCCGAACCCATTAATGGTCTTGATTTCAAGCATGATTAACCAACCCATTCGTGACCCTATAACCAGCCTCGCCTTCCCAAACAAAAGTCGTCGTTACGGACTCGCGTGTCGCCATGATAACCCATACGCTTCCATTACCATAACACCATGATGCTCAATATTATCATTATCTTCATACGCAAATATCTAACCCATAAATAGTTTAGGCCCACATTTAATCTATAATGATCATGCACACATACAACCTTCATTCGATCCCCAAAAAAAAACAACTATAGAGTTGTTTGATTTAATTTATTATTAACAGACAAGAAACAACTCCATAATCATGCAATGGTCGATTCCCATCCTACTCTGCGCATCGCTCGGTCACAGCCTCCACAACATCAAGCTTGTAATTCACACCAATATATCAGTTGAGTTTGAAGAAGACGATCACCATCGATCACATCGCTGCTATCACCCCTCTGTACACCAATGCTACCATCATCGTTCCGCTCTGTGTGTTGGTTCAGGCCCCTAACATCTCACACACAAAACACTATGTATGGAGAATATGCAGACGATATAATATGGAGGAAAAGAAAAATGCTCTCAGAAACTTCACACTATTATTCATGATAAAAAATGGCTTTATATAGCCTTTACAATAAACAAAGGTGGAAAATAAAAACAATAAAAAAAATACTATTTCTTCCTAATGAATCACTAAAGATATGAACCATTCTTCAACCAAACGTGCACTTGCATGTAAATCGGTCAAAGTCTACCAAATCTTCCACCAACCTACGTCCACGAACCTCGTACATAATAAGTTCTGTTTGACCCTTTTACCCCTATTTTATTTGCTCTTATTATCCGCAACTTGCTGAACGAATTGAACTTGTGACCGTGACCCGGGAGACCCGTGAACTAACCCGCGAACAATCGATTAACCCAACAATCACCCCCTTAATCGGTTTGTTCATACCACTCAGTCACGACACCCGAATCACCCTTTTTTTTTCCGAACCGTTACGACCTATCCCGGACACCCGATCTCCACCGATCACGTCCAAAGTCTTCTCGGTTCAACCCGAATAAACATCACTACACTTGTAACATGTAACATGGCTTCACGTCGGAAACGCTCACTAACATCACGACTTTTCAAGGATTGACGACCTCACCCCGGTCAAATCCAAAGCCACCTGATTGAACTCCAACGCCATAATATTACACTGTGTTATTTACCAACTCTCTTCTTGTCTCAACAACCCGCACCTTTTTTCGATCACCCTTGTTCAAGAGGCCACTCCAACGACAAAGAAAACAAAGCCACCCGCTTACAACGCTTTCTTTCAACCTGCTAAACGAACCAAATCTAAAGCCACCTGCTTTGACGGATCTTTTACGCCCGTTTATCACGCAATACGCCAGTCTCCTCTTATCACGAACAAAAGTATCAAGGCACCTACGAAACCTGTTGTTGTCACCGGTTGTAAACCAGTTGTGTAAACCCATAACTAACAACCAAACAACCCTGTTTCTTATTTCTTTCATCACCGCTAACAGCCACGGACAGCATCATGTGTTCATCACTCACCCCCATCATATCAAACCATACTCCCCACGACAACGGGTGATCCGAAACACCACGCCAACTCCGTCTACTGCTGTTACTACTCCTGAAACAACCATTCTTTCACGCCGCAACTCGGTTTCCTTCTGCTGCGTTTGCAGCCAAGGGCTACACCCTTTCTCGAAACCGACTCTCAAACCGGCGTCTCCTTCCTCACGAGCCCTAGGCTCTGATACCATATGTTGGTTCAGGCCCCTAACTTCTCACACACAAAACACTATAACGATATAATATGGAGGAAAAGAAAAATGCTCTCGGAAACTTCACACTATTATTCATGATAAAAATGGCTTTATATAGCCTTTACAATAAACAAACGTGGGAAATAAAAACAATAAAAAATACATTTCTTTCTAATGAATCGCTAAAGATATGAACCATTCTTCAACCCAACGTGCACTTGCATGTAAATCGGTCAAAGTCTACCAAATCTTCCACCAACCTACGTCCACGAACCTCGTACATAATAAGTTCTGTTTGACCCTTTTACCCCTATTTTATTTGCTCTTATTATCCGCAACTTGCTGAACGAACTGAACTTGTGACCGTGACCCGTGAGACCCGTGAACTAACCAGCAAACAACCGATTAACCCAACACTGTGACCACCTACATCGACACCATGCACCGAGCTCACACATCGTCACTACCATACTCCAAACACTACCTCGACCATCGCCTTCGAGACTCCACCGTCACCCGTACGCACCATCGCAACGCCATCGTCGTAACCGTCACCTTCGCTAGCCACCCCCATTGCACACCCTAACCTTCTCGTCACCACCGCAGCAACATCTGTCACCACACCGCCTTCTTCATCACCATCCACCCTCGTCACCCACAAAACGTTTAATCCAAGTAATAATGATCAGAACCAAGAACAAGTAGTGGCAATTACCTAAATCGAGTTTGGAGACCAAGATCACGAACCCTGGTTCGTTTGGTTGAGATGCTTTAATCTGAGATCAAAACGAAATGGGACCCGAACATCTCTTAGGCTAGTTGGAGATCATGAAGCAACCAAGAATCGTTTGCGTGATTGATCCGGCACATGAAGTTGAGATAGTGGAGGTTTAGGGGCATTAGGGTTTTGAAATAAAAAAAAGGGTCATTCTATGCAGGCTAGGCGTGAAAGAGGTTTTAAGGAAATACGCAATGCATAATTTGCACTCAAGTCCCTAAGGTTTCTCCGTATAGTAACTTATTTCCAAAGTTTAAAGATAGTTTTAGTTATTTACGTAGCGCCCCCTTCAAGTTCCGCACAAATCAAAACCGATGCGTTTAAGATTAAACCTCATCTCGTAACTTACACGTCTCCTTTGTTTCTCACCAAATAATACGAGTTTTGAAAAATCCTGGATTGTGACATCCCACATCGGTTGTGAAGGGGAACAAAGGCTTCCTTGTAAGGGGCTTGATACCTTTACCATCATGAAGCATTTTAAAAACAGTGACGAGCGAGCGTTGAGAGCGTGCTGGCTGCCAAAATGGACAATATCATGGTGCGGTTACGCTGGGCTGTTACAGGGTATCAGAGCCAGGGGTGGACCGGTGGTGCCAGGTCCCACGAGGACGCTAGACCCCTTAAGGGGGTGGATTGTGACATCCCATATCGGTTGTGAATGGGAACAAAGGCTTCCTTATAAGGGGCTTGATACCTTCACCATCATGACGCGTTTTAAAAACCGTGAGGAGCGGGCGTTGAGAGCGTGCTGGCTGCCAAAACGGACAATATCATGGTGCGGTTACGCTGGGCTGTTACAAAAGGTGGCAATTGGTGGTCTATTATTTCTAAAAGATTTCCTTCTTTGTGAAGTACGAATATTTTCCCTTTTCATTTTCTCATCCTGTTCTTTCTTCTAATTGTAAGCTTTGCTCTCTTCTGTATCTTGCTTCTTCTGCTTTTCTAAAATCTTCTCATCAGATTGGATGTTTAGGGTCTCATCAGTTCCCTTTTTCTTTCTAACATCTGAAGTTTCTGAAGTTTTTGCAGAAGTTTGTTGTGGTTTAGCAGACCCTGGCTTTTGTTTTTGTTGGCCCTTTGGTTTTACTTTTGGATCAGGTTCCAACATTCTCGTTGAGTCTTTCTCCTCCTTTTTGGCATCATCTTCATCATCTTTTTCAAAGACTGGTGCAGGGGAGGAGCCAGTAAGTTAGACCAGGGATTCTTTGATACCCCTTATGTCTGCCTGTGTATCTTTGTACATAGCCTCAACCATGATTCTGATCAATTCCATATGCTTGTTGTGGTTGAGTTCAACTAATTCCCTTTGAGCAGTAAGGATTGGTTGCACAGAATTCCATAACTCTTGGGTGATTTGCTAATGGCTAGGCTGACTTTTAGAATTCTCCAACATCTGTTTCATCATATTTTTCATTTCACCAACAAATTTTTCAACTGAAGACATTCTATCTGTCAAATCTTTGTATCTTAATTCATTAGCAAATTTAATAGGATCATCTAAATTCCCACCAGAGGTGGTTGTATTTGTTTTGATAACAGGAGAAGAATCCATGTCATCAGAAACAAATGCCCATTTTTCTTGGTACTAAGGACTTTCCATTGGAACAGAGGTTACCGTAGTAGCCTCAACAGTGGTTTCCTTCAAGGGAGTCTTAGTAATGAAACTACTGTCGAACTGTAAATCAGGGGATTTAACAGTTGTAGTGACTGCTCCACTTGAATTACCACCAAGAGTTTCGTAAAACCCAAGGGGTGTAGCCTCCTCAACTGTTTGGGGGTTAGCAGATTGAATAGGTTCAGACACAGTCATTTGTTGGCTTATACTCTCAATAATGTGTTGGTGAGAGGGATTGCTTTGAGTCTAAATATCAATTGCTTCAAACAGTGGTAATATGGTTGGTGGAATTGGAGAAGAAGGTGGTGGTGTAAAAAGAGACATTGCCTCGGGAGAAGGGCTTTTAAACATATTTACAAACGAAAGATATGCTTCATTGTGTGATGCCCTGTGCTTACAACATGATCCTTTTGTGAGGTTCATGAGGAGTTTGGTCTATGGGTTGAGATCTTTCCACATGCTGTGAGGAAGTAGCAGCAGTGGTTTCAAGTGACATTTGTGTTGTGGACATAGGAGGGGGAAGGTTTGAAGCTGGTGACTGTAGTAATTGATCCAAAGTTACCTCGTGCCCCAATGGTGCACCAGTTGAAACCGGTTGGGAAGAGAATAAGGGGAAAATGGTTGGATCTGGTCTTGCAACAGCATACAGACTTGGATTTGGTGGAAGGTGACTAGGACCAGCTTCGTTTCTGGATGTGGTAGGTTATGAGCTTACAAAAGGAGGCAGAGGTGGCCCGGGTGACAATGAGGGCCCAGGCTCGTCATAATCCAGCCTAATTCTTAGCCCCCTTGTCTCGTTCTCGGCTCACGTATTGGTTAAGGAGTGACCTCAACTGCAAAAAGTTGCTTGCTACCCCATCAGGTGTTAAATCGATACGTGTTGGTATGCCTGTTGCACCAATATGAGGGGATGGGACCCCTGATCGAGATGGGGTCGATGTCTAAAAGGAAGAGAACTCAGGATATGTGGCTCTTGTTGGGGTATTCCTCGGAGTTGAGAATGAGGTGGGTATAGTCGGTGGAGTTTGGATAGCACTAGGCGTCGAAGTACGTGGTACTTGGTTCACCTCAACTGAGATTCGCTTTCAGATATGATGGTTTTGACGAAGTCGTAGCTACACTATTGGTCTTCAAAGATAAACTTAGTGGCATAGCCCCACGATGGGCGACAACTTGTTGCTACAACAAATATGAGACCAAGAATAGTGGGCGGACTGGTTAGGCAAAAGGGTTCAAGAGTTTTGATTTGCCTAACGCATGTCGTGGGTCCCCTACGTATGCAATACGTAGGGTAGGATCACTCATCTATCAATTGCTTTGAATTCGAGGTTGAAGAAGGTTCAACCCAAGACTGATGCATGCAACGTGATAGTGTTTTGAAATGTGAAGAATAGAACTTGCAAAGTACAAGTTCTAGGGGGAGAGAGTCAGATTTCGGAATGTCTGGCTGAACGACCAAGTGTGGTCATTTATAGGGAAAGAGGAAGCCAAGAGTAGAAACCTTTGACAAGTGATCCGGTGATGCAGTGAGGGGGTTACCCTTTTGGTAAGTTGAAGGCTTTGGACCTGCGGGTAAAAGGATGTCACTTCCCATGTGCCTCTTTTGCGGCTGAGTGGAGAAGTTAGACGTAAAGTGTGATGGGATGTGGCACTGTCCCATGCTTTTTGCTGTTCATTACAGCTGGTCATGTCTTGAACCATTTAGCCTTTCAACCCTTCAAGCTATATCGTACTCATAGTTAGTTTATTAGCTTTGAGCTACTCACGTCGTCAATTATTAACCTTTAAATAAGCAATTTAATTGTGCTTAAGGTTGTTGTACCTTTAGCTTTGGGAGTTTTTTAAAAAAAAAGGAATTTTCCTTTTTAACTCTAAAGTTTTAATCTTTGACAATTTAAGTTTAAAGTTTTAATCTTTGGTAATTTTTTGATTAATTTGGTTTTTCACTTCTAATTCAAAAGTTTCCATCTTTTGCGATTTAACCACTTTTATTTTTTACTTATGTGTTGTAATCTTGGCTTTTAAAGAAAAAAATGGTTATGCATATGGTTTTTGTTACCTTGGCTTCGGGGGTTTTTCAAAAAAATTGATTTTTTTACTTTCACCCAAAAGTATTTCATAAATTACTTTTAACACAATTTTTTTTTTTTTTTTTTGCAATCTATTCTCACTACTTTTTTTACTTTCAACTATGGTCCTTTATGGTTTTCATTTTTCTTAAAATTTCTGCTTTATGTTTCGTTCTAAATTTTGTGATTTCACACATCGCAACGTGCGTCTTTAATTTAACGTTTTTACGTTTCATTCTAAATTTTCCGAGTTAACACGACGCAACGTGCGTGTGTGGGTGAACGTTTTTTACATCGTCTAGTTTTTTCCTGTTTGACAGGTTCAACATAACGTGCGCGTCCTAAATCGACTTAGTTATAACTAAAAAATACCCGCCGCATTGCGGCGAGTCATAATTCTAGTTATTATTATTAAAACCCTTAATTCAACAATATTAGTTTATCATGTTTTAAATATTTAAGGGTTTAAATGACAAAATTCAAAAACTATGGATTTAATATAAAAGCTTGATTTGTAATTAATATTTAATTTATTAAATTAGACATTAAATTATTTAGGGTATCCTGATTTGCGATTGTTGGATATAGTGGACCCCGTAAAAGAATAGATGATTGGAAAGCCAAAATAATCTATAACCTCTTATTACAAATAACAGTGCTTTGAAGATCTGCTCCTCTCAAAGGCAAAGACTCAACATCTACTACTCTAAAGTCTACCCAGACCAAAGTCTGTTTACAAGATCTATTGAAGACAAACTCTGCTTAAAGCTAAAGGTTTGTCAAAGAGAATCTTTGCTACTGAATACAAAGACTGTTGAAGCTAACGTCTGTTGGGCTAAACAGATGATAAGGCTCAACAGAGGTTTCTCAACAGATGATGATCATCAGAGTTTATTTGTATTTCAATGTAAAGGTACTTAGGTCTAGGAGATGTTAGGAGTTTGTTAGGCTGTTAGATGTTACTGTCTAGGTGACGTCAGCTTAGATTCTTCAGATGTTTCGTCTATACTATAAATAGAACAGTGCCTGTACTGTTCTATTCATCACTTTCACCTTGACATTTTTGTACGAACAAATATGAGTGATCAGGCTGAGAGGGAGTTGTAATTCTTCATGCATACGTAAATCTGTGCTTGCAAATTTATAAAAGCATGTTGATGAAAGCAATATCTTCATTGTTGTGATTGAAAAGTTATTTATTTTGTTGCATATTTCATCTCTGTTTTAACTTCGTTCATTATTTTAATCTTTAACTGTCACAACAATCAAACTCAGATCCTAACAGCGATTGTGAGATTTCGAATGTTCGTGATTAGATTGTTACATTTTCAAATATTGCACAATTAACTTCACATGAAAACTACAAACATATATAAAAACAAATATGTTTGTATTAATGAATCGAATGGCACACAATGATTATTGAGTTAAAACCTGAAATTCATGGATGTTGCCGTTGTTGTCTCACAATTTTTTTTTCTTTTTAAAAGAGTCTCACAAAACTTGCAATCAGATTTTTAACCAAAGGCTTGTATTTAATTGTAGTTAAATACAAATACCTCACCATTTATATTTATCTAATAAATAAAAGCAATTGTATAACTATATTAATTTGAAACATAACCGAAGAATAGTAACTTAACGGCCGTTAGTTGATATCTCAAAAGTAGATTGAGAAAGAGATACGGAAGAGACAGAAGGGAAATCTCTAGAGAGAGAAAGACACAAAAGAGAGGGAGAAAGTAAGAGATGGAGAGTCTGAACGGAGCGAAAGAGATGTAGATCGGTGACAACCGACGATGTTGTCTACAGAGTGGCCACCGATCTTTCCACATGATAATCACTCAGCTTTTTTTTAAGAGAGAGAGTGCAACGATGACAACCAACGACCGAGTTTTAAGTAAAGAACCGACGACAAACTATGGCAGCGGTGTCGGAGTAGTTAGTGTTCAGAAGGTAGCGGCAATGGCGTTTTCTTCGTAGATCCAACATCGACTGTGGCACGAAGCCCCATGAGCGGCGGTATAGTGTTTCATTACAAATTTCAACCTCCGACGATCAGAGGGGAAACGGAATTCACGAGATTGACATTATTAACGCTCTGTGATTGAAAAGACTGTGGCCACCAAACAAGTTATATCATAGAGAGCAAATGCCAAAAACATTGCAATGGTGTAAGCAATTTAACAATGTGAAATTAATGGTTCTTTTTTCCAGATGGTTACTACTTTTGGGTATTGTGGATTCAATCGGCTGTTAGAGAGAGAGATTAAACACTGTGGTTCTTATGGTAATGGTATTCAGATTACAAATCCACCAAAGATATGCTGGTTCATAGCACATGTTTTTTTTAACAATAAATTATTAGTAGTGGGAAAGAAAGCCAAGGTCTAAAATTGGTTTCTATATAAGAACAAAAAAAAGGTTCACGTGAAGTAAAAAATATGGTGGTACAATACCCCACAAACGTATATATATATAGTTAGTTTAGAGTTGTATAAAATCAGAAATGTTACGTGTGTGATTAGTTTAGAGTTGTATAAAATCTGAAATGTTACGTGTGTGATTAGTTGTAGAAAACTGATGCTTTCTTTTTTTATTAAAACTAAAAATAATTGTTTAAATAATTTTTTTTATGTTTATGTGCTAATATCATCAATTACTAAAAGGCTTGGAAACCGATGTACGAGAGGAAGGGGCTAGCTTAAAGAGTGACCGAACAATTTCCGTAGCGGTATAGAGTTTTTTTTTATACTGTTAGTCATAATTAGTGTTTGTATATGGACGAATATAAGTGATAACGTCTGAACAAAATCGATAACATGTCAATTCTGACCAAATGGTATCGTACTATCGGAACCGTACTAATATTCGTTACACGTGTTTACCTTATTTTGGGCATATTATGACTTTATCTTATGGGTTTCATATCTCAATTGCTTTACTAACTACCGGTACCGTAATGAAACAAATTGATACCGACTGATTTCCCGCGCAACGCACGGAGGAATTTTTGCTGGTTTATTATTATTTAACAATTATATAATAATAATAATTACAACTATCCCTTAATTGTTTCTTAAACAATTAATAAAATCATTTCCCAAATTATTTAATTAAACATTTCACCAAGTATTTAATTTCCCGCAACTAATTAAACCGCATTTCATGTACATATATGTAACGATTAAATATGAAAACTTGCTTGTCGTTGAAAGTGCAACTCTTTAGATTGTACCTTGATATCAACGTTGTTTGATCGATCACCGGACATCTTATATCAAACACTGCCACTACCAGAGTGAACCGGACCGAAACTGACCAAACAACATCAGTTTTGGTACCGGTATTTAGTTTTTTTATTCTTTTTTGCTTTCGATAAACTGGCATTGTATCGCTATCTTAACGTAATGAATAACACCGATACCAGTACATGTATTTTTTTATGTTTTCAATAGTGTTTCTTCAACTTTGTATGCAATGACAAATGAATATTGGTACCAATATTGTGACAATTTGAATCGATCGATACCGTCTGAACAACATCGGCATTAGTACAGGTCTTTGTATTATCATTTTCGGTTAATGTAAAACACTTGTTGCTTTCTGTACCGAGTGTATGTATCGTGCCAGTATTATAACATACCAATACCGATTAGATACCCACAATAACATACCGCCATAACCCACGAGCAAATACCCTGGTTTTATATAAATTCAAATGCATCATTGCATTCTTTTATTTTATATTAACATTTTGAATGAGTTTGATAAAAAATGAGTGGTATCCAACATAGATAAATGTATTTATGATAAGACTCCATTTGTGATAAAAACTTAACTTGAAACATAAAAAAATATACTTACCATAACACATGGGCACAAGGGATATTATCTATATATATTAGAAAAAGCAACTAAACGTTGCATTTAAGACGGTAACCGCTCACATGCGGTGGAATCTCATCCGTACTCTCTTTTGAAAACGTAGCGTTTAAGAGAAGCCGTAACCGCTCACGTGCAGTGCAATCTTATCCATACTGCCTTAGATTTTGGTTTCTTCTTTCTCTGGAATATTATCAGATTTCGTTCGACTTATCAACAGGAGACATCAAACTTTGTTTTGCATGTTCAATCTCAAACACCACATTTGCTTTTTCTGCTTCCGTTTTAACGCCTAGAAGTTCGATTCGTATGTATATTTTCTTTATTTAATTTTGTTTGCGGTTCTATTTCGATTTGTTTTTTTTTTTTTCTGCATTCGTTTGTTTTTTCACATTTGTATAATTTCGTTATTTAATTTTGTTTGTTTGTTATATATACTGCAATATCTAAGGATAATGATTGAATAATATAGTATGAAGTCGTATATCTAAGGATAAAGATCGAATAGGATGAACATCGCATGGTAGCGATGAACAATCAAAAACCCAATTGCAGATCTATCCAAGGTGCGTAAATGATTTGATTTTCATTTTGATTTTTATCCAGGTTCGATGATCATATATTACCCATGTTCATTTTTTAAGGATTTTTGAAAATTGTGGGTTCACTTATCACTATTGTTACCCAGATTCAAGATGGATTCATGAAACAATGGCGTTCTTGAAAACAGTCTATAAATGGCGTCGACATCAAACAAAGAATTGGTTTTTTTATCAACCTCAAAGAATGGAAACAGTCTAACAAACACCGGTGCTTATATGGTTCGTAGTTGCTGATGGCGATGATGATGAACAATCAAATGATGTCACTCAAAAAATCGGCTTGGTGTGACATGTCTATTTGGGCTTGCCTTTAATTTTACTATAAACATGTTCAGATACAACGTATGGGCTGCTTCTTTAATTGGTCATCATGCCAATTAAATGCATGATGTCATTAAATGCACTCACATTGTTTTTAACATATTTGATATTTCAAATGTGACCTCAAGTGGTCACATAATTTCGAGGCATCAAAATTCTTTCCCTCCATGGCAAGACTCTGTCAAGACTGTTTTATAAATTTGTGTTCTTTTGAGAGAATGTTAGATACATGTAGATACCCCTTTGAAAGAAGTTCGTCGTCATCAACCGTCTACAACTTTCTTTTACCGTAAGTATGTCCAGACACGATAGCTTTGCCTTTCTTCTTTTTACAAGTGACCTTCATTTAAGGAGATAACGATTCATTCACACCGATGTAGTGTGGTACGTCTAGATTAACAATGGATGTTGGCGGAGATGATTATAGACTAGCTAAATGGATTTTGAGTTTTAGGGATTTTGATCAATGATTGTTGTTTAAAAAGTGACAATCCTGGATGTCCTTGATTATCCTTGGCTCTGGAATAGATAATTGTGGATATCCCGGATATTCTTGACTTTGGAGTTTGTTGATATCTCGGATATCAAAAGTTCAAAAACAAAATTAGGATTAGGTTGGGTGTGGATTCATGTTTGTAAGAAATAACAAAGGATGATTGGAAGAAATGTGTGAACTGGATGAAAAAAATAATATTTAAAAAAAGTGATGGTTAATATCGTAGTGGTTTTTCATGCGGTTAGAGGGATGGACTGATGGGAGGAGGCTTAAATCAATGGGAATTTTAAAAAAAGTGTAAACATTAGGGTGGAAGGGGTGCTCCTCAAATGGGGAGTGGTAAACTTTTCCCGTAACCAATAATATCATGTTAACTTCTCTCTACACTCATCATTTTACACTCAAACACTAGAGGTGCTCCTCACATGGGAAGTGGTAAACAATTTAAAAAAAATAAATAAATATGTGATTGGTTGAAGAGGGTGGGGCAGGGGCGGATCTAGTGTATAACAAGGGGTAATGCCCGCTACCCCTTGGCGCTCCAGCGGTAGTGTAAAATTAGTGTAAATTTTGGAAAAATTTGACGTTTTTTCTATTTCATTACCGCTTATTTATAAAACGTTATCGCATGGCGCGAATCCTAGATCCGCCACTGGGTGGGGCCCACCATTAACCCTCTCTCTCCTCTACCTCTTCTCTTCCCCACATCGGTGAGTAGTCACCGTATTCACCACTCATCGCAAATACGAAGGGGGTGTCTCCCTGATCGGCAAACTGATTCACTGAAGGGGTCACCGAATGGTGCCCCTTCCACCCTTATAAAACTATATCTTGAAAAACCAGAAGATGATGTATTTTGTGGGATCGAAGATGGTAATTTATGTTGTCTTCTTCTTTGATCTCAAAACAGGAAAGTCAAATGTGTGGTTTAAAACTTAAAAATTCAATCCTTAAGTTTCATGTTTTATTCGTAATATGTCATAAGATATAAGGTTATGGGGTGTAGGGGTCATGGATTGAACATTATTTCCAAGGACCATTAATTAAATGGTACACCAGTCACCACCCCTCTCCTTGATTGATGGTGGTTAAACCACGATTACCATGACCCTCGCATTTGATAATTTTAAGACAAAAATAAATTAAAAAAAATAAAGGGATTAGTGGTTTGGTAATGATCACACCCTTAGAGTAATGGTTTTAAATGGTTGATTAAAGATGGTTGACATGACACCTATATAGAGGGTCATGGTGGTCATGAGGATCATGACCACACCCTATAGCGTAAGCACTAACATAGGAGTATTGAAAAAGATATATGTGGCGTAGTAGATTAATTGATAACACATATGTTTAACTGTTTATATGCTATTACACAAACTTTATATTTTACATTATTTTTTATATTTTTTTCTTTGCTCTTGAAATACTTGGTATGTACATTAAATAACATCATATTCTCCGCCGCAACGTGCGGGTAACGCCACTCGTTATGGCACAATTAGTAATTCGATACATTTTCAGTTAGGTCTTGCTATAGCTTTTTTAGGGTTTGTTATTTTTTTAAGATCCATATATTACACGGAGTTGATTCATTTTCAGTTAGGTCTTGCTATAGCTTTTTTAGGGTTTGTTATTTTTTTAAGATCCATATATTACACGGAGTTGTATGAGAGACCTATTGTATAACAGAAGTATGAAAGTACAATATACAAATTATATAACATGTGATGTTGATGATGTTTTGGTTGTTTAAACATTAATAGCTAACTAAAAACATATAAAGAGAAAGGGATTTAAATTCTCAAATATCTCGAAAGTTTGTTGTGATAATAAAAGCAACCTTATAATCTTTTGGAAGCCAAAGAAACCGTATCAATTATCTAAATTAAACTGAAATTTAATTAAATTCAGAACTTCTATGTTGGAAAGTTTGTTATCGTACAAATGGAAAATGCTATAGAAATGTAATCAAATTTACCTCAATTATTGGATTTCGTAGGCTATAGACTGACAAGCAAGAAATAGAAGATAGTTTAGACGATTTTTATGACCACAATACAGAACTTATGGAAGTGCCAAAATCAATTGTTCTTCAATAGCAGAAGGATTTCACAACATAAATTGGTAGAAGAAGTTAAAGACGCTTTATGGGTGAGTAATATGGCGAAAATGTATAGTGTTAAATGTTAAGGATCGTGGTGTAGACCTCTTGGAGCTCCATAACCATGTGGCTTGAAAGATCCGGCAAAAAGCGTTTTCGACGGTATTGTCAAGATTAGTTGTTGGAGTTTGTGGAGGGCAAGGAATATTTGTTGTTGCGTGTGTGTGTGTGAGAGAGAGAGAGATAAAGATAAGATAGATATATTTATTCATAAATAAAACAACAGTCGCCAATGATCCTTTGGTTCAGTGGTGGAAAGGCTAGTTGTTCTCACAAGAGGCGCCGGTTCGATCCCCACTAACCGCAAGAGGTGAGGGCAGGGGGTTTTACATAGCCATGTAAGGTACTTCATGCGTGGTTTCCTCCTGGAACGGGCCGAGCGAGACTAAATGCCAATGATATTCACCCTCGGGGTGGGTTGAGGGCTCGGGGTTGCCTAGCCCTTAAAGGAAGGTTCCGGGTTCGAACTCGGGTCTAACGTGACCATCCGTCTTTGGTGCGAAAGCCGAAACTGGTTGGACTACTAGCCGTTCAAAAAAAACAAAAAAACAAAAAGTAAAAAGAAAACAGACAAATTAGTTTTTTGTTTTATTAACTGATTGATGGTTGCATTTATTCAGACAGAGAGATAGGTTAACTGTTGACAATAACTAACCATTAAAATAGATATATTTATTTATATATCATTTGCATGCACGTGCAATAGAATGTTGAGACATAGTCAAAGTAGAAACAAAAGAACAAACACTGACAGCTCAAGCAATATCACCAGATCCAGAAACGGAATAGCGAATAATCCTTCAAATGGGGTGCCGACCATTGTACCTGCAACTGAAATATAGACATTTTCACGAAATTGTTTTGTAAATCCAATTATATATTAAACATAATAAAAAAAAAAAGAACAAAAGAAAAGTCCAGTTCTTGACCAGTGCCGTTCCCACCTTCAACTCAGCTGTAGGACTTTTCTATTTCTATATATTATTAAAAAAATCACCTAGATATCTATGTCTTTAAGATCAAGGTCATGTTGACGAGGTAATTAGTACTTTCTTACAATTTTTTTTATTGAAATTGTAACAGTAAAATAGGGGATGGATAGTGAGAAAACTCTTCCTGGTGAGAAAGCTAAAAAATCCTTTCAAGACCATTAAAAAGGAAGGGTAAAATAATATACGAAGAAGATAAAAATGTTTGAAAAACTATATACCACAACGATTTGTTGAGTTCTTGGTCGGCGAGCAAATGCACAACATTCCTTTAGTTTCAACATTAAACCCACATGTTCCCCCGGATAGCTGGCACCGATCGCACCCGGTATCCGGCAAACTATACGACAGCTTTATCCCGTAGGACCAATCCAAAGGATTCTCCTCCTTCAACTTGTCCGCGTCATAGAAGCTAGTATAATGAGTGCAGTCAAGTATGTTGATGCTCATAAACATAAGCGTACGGTATGATGTAAAGCAACAGGCTGGTGTAGTGTGGTTGGACAGGATCTGAAAGATCTCGAAGGGGGGGCATGAGGTGTATAGTTCTTGACATGAGTGGTAGGTTGAGAAGTTGAAGCATAGGGATTTATAGTGGTGGAGAATGGGGGAATGGATGGAGCAGTTGACGAGAGCAAAGACAGTATCAGGAGAGGGTAAAAGTTTAGTCATTTGGAGATCAGACATGAGAAAGTCATGGTGTGTTTGAAGGGTGGTGCATGTGGACATGGAATGGTCGTGGATGGTTAGGGTTTTGGAGGCGTAGTCAATGGACTCCACCTTGTAGCTGCCGGATATGGTCTCGAAAAAGAGAGCCGTGGTTGAGTGTGGTGTGGTGGTGGTGTTACTGATGGCGGTGGTGGTAATGGTTACGCATCTGAGCATGTTGCGGTAGAGAGGGGAACCACAACCATCGTCGATGCCAAAAGGATATTCTATTTTTATATAGGAGCATGAACTCCGGCAAACCGGAGCAGAGTGAGTGACATAGAAAAAGGGGAGAACAAAAAGGAGAGACACTAGAGCCATATCTAGCATTAGACACACAAAGCATGTTAAAATTGTAACGTACTTATAAAGATAGGTAACTTTTTTTTTAATATAATATAAAGATAGGTAACTGGAGAAATTGAATTACAATTTTAACATAATTCAATAACTGGAGAAATTGAATTACATGTTAAAATTGTGAGAGCATCCACAGTAAGCATGTATTTGGGTGATGTTTTTAAATGCCACATGAGCACTTGCCCAATCAATAAAATCATTTCTCTCTCACGACCCTTTCACAAACTATAAAAACACAATTTCTCTCTCCTCTCTCCTCTCACTTCACTCTCACTCACATAACCCATTTTTGGCGAGCGAAAATGGATAGGATCCCGACTGTGGAAGCTTTGTCTAGAATAGGAGTGTTGGTTGCGGACGAGATGTGCGGCTTTTGCGGTTCAGGCCCGGACTCGGTTACTCACATTTTCACGACTTGCCCGTTGGCTTTGGCGTTGTGGGATAAGATCACCCTATGGTGTAGGGTTAGGAATTTTTTTCGTTTTTTCGGTCCGTGACTTGTTAGAAATTCATGAGCATGGTGCAAAAGGGGGGTCGGAGAAAGAGGCGCTGAAGGGTATTATCATTGCTTCTTGATGGTTCTTATGGAAGGCCAGGAATGATCTCAGATTCAATGGTAAGAGAAGAGGAGTCAAAGATATTTTTAGCGAAGTTAGATCGTCTAGTTTCTTTTGGTTTAAACATAGGGCTAAGAAGGGTTCGTATGCTTTGGAGGATTGGTGTAAATTTGTTAATATGAAAGTTGTGTTGTTTGTGTTTTGCCGTCCCGGTCTTCAGGTTCGGTTTGTGTTAATGAAGTTCTCCTTTCAAAAAAAAAAATTTCTCATTTTTCCTCACATACACCATCACACTCTCTTTCCTCCAACTCATCATCTCTCTCATCCACATCACCTTCTCTCTCTTTAAAAATGCCAAAAAATAAGCTTATTGTGGATGCTCTAATGTACTTATAAAGATAGGTAACCGGAGAAATTGAATTAATTTCATATATCTTCTTCATTGGCCCCACCAGACAAAGAAGATTAACCTTTTTTGTCAAGGAAAAAATGAGCAAGATAGGAAATTCTCTTAACTAGGTTATCTACAAAAATAGGAACGATACTGACCTGAAGGACCTTAACAAGCTCCCTGTGAGACTTGGCTTCCTCATACGTCTCTTTATAGTCTGCTTCAGACTTTGTCAGGGAGTCCACACCAGTAGTACAAAACCATTTTTTTGGTGGTGTAAATTTCATGTTTTTGGTGCTAACTTATAATAGAAAGCACCAAATAACAACATTACCCCCATTATTAAATAAACACGCCACTTAAAATAGATTACACAGCACCATTAAATGTTTACAAGTTATACACTACCAAAAAAATTAATTATTTGAAGCTAAGGTTGCTAATAGCAACAAAATACACAATAAAATTGATTTTTTTATGCGTAAATACAAAATAAAGTTGATTTTTTTAGGCATAAACTTTTAAACAACATCAAAATAATTATCTTTAACTTTAACGGATAAAATTCAAAATCTACATCTATCTTCTTTTTTCTTCTCTTTCTTTGCAACTCATTTAAAAGATATTTTCCTCGTTCTAATCTCATAAAACCTATAAGCCCTCGTTCTCCTTCAATCTACAATACCGTCAAAATAAGCCATTCTAATTAAAGGTATCATATTTGTAATATGTTTTCATTTCATATTTCATTTTTTATACTTTAATTGAATATGAATTGTTATATGTAGCTAAAGGTGGAATTATTCAAGTTTCTTTAAATCTCATTCAATGATCACTTTAAGGTAAGAAATTTAAATTTTATTACCTTTATTATGATTTCTTTATGTATTATATGATTATGTATGTACATATTATGTATGAATAATATGTGTGTATGTATATGTGGATATTTGTATGTATGATATGTCATGAGTATAAGCATGTATATATATATATATATATTTGCGTATAATATGTATGTATGTATGATGTATAGATATAATTTATATACGTAGGTATCATGTTTGTGTGTGCGTATGTATTTGAATGCATATACATATTAGATAACCCTTTAGATATTCACATCCAAAATTTATCTAATAGAAATAAATTTTGGATTGTCCCCGTTTTGGGACTGCTTTTTGAATATTTTATCTCAATAGGACGTGTATACACTTTAACGTGTTGACTATCTAAGAAAAAACTGATAGTTATTTCTCCTACTCTTTCGAGTTTGCGTTTTATACACATACTTGGAGAGTTAAGGGGAAATGCTACCCATTTTTTCTTAGATAGTCAACCCGTTAAGATGTATACATATAAGATAGAATATTCAAAAAGTGGATTAGGAACCACCATCTTAAAGCGTTGGTTTACATCATTTGTTTGTTTATTTTAATTTTCAATGGCACGTACTTATTGGATGTACGAAATTTCGCATGCTTCATCAATATATATTTCGCATGCTTCATCAATATATATGGAGGGTGTTAAAAGTTTTCTTAAGGTTGCCGAAGATAATCGGGTGAATAAAGGAAGCGGGATCATTTATTGTCCTTGTCAAGTTTGTAATAATTTTATGAGCTTTAATGATATAACAGTCATAGAGTTTCATTTGGTGAAAAATGGTTTTGTGCCTAAATACACTTGTTGGTCAATGCATGGAGAGTCACTACTTGATCATAGCACGCCGTCGATTAACTCACACATTAATGATAACAGAGAGAACAACGATACATACCTTGATGCTGATAATGACCATTCAAATTCAAATGAACCCGGTGGCAATTTAAATGAAATGTTACATGATATGGAGACTAATATTAGTGATGATGAGCAAGAAATTTACAACACCTATTTGAAGAAGCAGAAAAACCATTATATACCGGTTGTAAAAAAATTTAAAAAGCTTGATGTTGTGTTGAAGTTGTTTAACATAAAGTCGAAAAATGGATGGAGTGATAAAAGTTTCACAAATCTATTAGTGCTTTTGCATGACATGCTTCCGGAAGGCAATGGGTTACCAGTTTCGACATACCAAGCGAAAAAAATGGTGTGTCCAATGGGATTGGAAGTTGAAAGAATACATGCGTGTCCAAATGATTGTATGTTGTATAGAAAGGAATTTGAGGATCTGCATGAATGTGTTATCTGCCATGCATCAAGGTATAAACGTAAAAAAAGAATCAGATGAAGATGAATATGATAATGATGTGACAAAAAATGGACCACTGGCTAAAATGTTGTGGTATGTCCCCATTATACTGAGATTCAAAAGATTATTTTCAAACGAAAAAAAATTATTACGTTGGCATTCAGATGAGCGTGTAACTGATGGAAAACAAAGACATATGGCAAATTCCCCACAATGGACAAATATTGATAACATGTATCCAGAATTTGGAAAAGAGATTAGAAATATACAGTTTGGGCTTAGGTCAGACGGGATCAAACCTTTTGGGAACATGAACAGTCGCCATAGTACGTGGCCGGTTCTTTTATGCATCTACAATCTTCCACCATGGTTATGCATGAAACGAAAGTACATTATAATGTCATTGTTAATTCAGGGTCCAACACAACCCGACAATGATATTTATGTGTATTTGTCTCCTTTGATTGACGACTTAAAAATTCTATGGAGTTCAGGTGTCGACGTGTATGATGCTTATATGGAAGAACGCTTTCAGTTGCGGGCCATGATTTTTTGCACTGTAAGTGATTTTCCAGCATACGATAATTTGTCAGGATGCAGTACAAAGGGTAAGAAAGCTTACCCTGTTTGTGAAGAGGAGACAAGTTCAATATGGTTAAAAAATTGCAAAAAAAGGTATACATGGGACGTCGAAGATTCCTTCTGGCTGGTCACATTTTTCGGAATGAAACGACTGAGTTTAACGGAAGCACCGAGCTCAGATCAGTGAGGAAAAGATTTGAGGCATTTTCACGAGTCGAAAAATTAACTACTATGTCGGGAAAAAGAACTCGTGTTAACAAAAGAGCCATTGATAAAAAAGCTGGTAAAAGACCCATTATCAAAAAAGCCGATAAAAGAGCTATTATCAAAAAACCGATAAAAGGGAAACTGATACAAAAGCGATCTGGAAAAAAAAAGTCATTTTTTTGGGATTTCCCTTACTGGAAGCATTTAGATGTTAGACATTGTCTAGATGTTATGCATATTGAAAAAAAATGTATGTGATAGTTTGTTGGGCTTATTGTTAGACATTCCTAGAAAAACTAAAGATGGGCTTAATGTTCGTAGAGACATGGAAAAAATGGGAATACGTAAGGAGCTTGCCCCAGTTGAAAGAGACAACCGTTTATATTTGCCACCAGCTTGTTATACTATGTCAAAGACAGAAAAAGAAAAGTTTCGTAAATGTTTACATGATATCAAGGTACCATCAACTTATTCGGCAAACATTAAAAGGTTGGTTTCGATGAAAGACCGTAAATTGCTTGGAATGAAGTCTCATGATTGTCATGTTTTGATGACACATATGATTCCCATCGCTATTTGTGGACTGTTCCAGATAACATCCGACATACAATCACAAAGCTTTGTTTGTTTTTTAACACCATCAACTCAAAGGTTATTGATTCAGAAACTTTGGATGAATGGTAAAAGGACATTACTGTTACCCTTTATGAACTAGAGATGTACTTTCCACCGTCATTTTTTGATATAATGGTTCACCTAATATGTCATATCATACAAGAGATTAAGGCTTGTGGTCCTGTGGTCCTACGATACATGTACCCTTTTGAAAGATATACGGGTTTCTTAAAAGGTTATGTAAGAAACCCAAATCGGCCTGAGGGTAGTATTGTCAAAAGATACACTTCTGAAGAGGTGACTGAGTTCTACCAAGGTAATTGTATCACAACAAGTATAATATATTACAATATTTATATATACATATTAGTGTTAAAAAAATATAACTTACAATATAATATTTTTTTTTCACAGGCTATTTGGAAGGTGTCGAAAGTGTTGGTGTCCCTAAAAGTCGTCATTCGGGTCGACTTGATGGTAAAGGAGTAGTTGTATGAAAACATATAAGCCAAATCACGATAATTTACAACTAGCACATTTAGTGGTCCTAAAACACATAACATGTCTTTCTCCATATGTTGATGAACACTTGAACACATTACGGTCGACATACCTGGGTAAGGAACAAATGTGGTATGTAACAAAGCATAACAAAGAGTTTTCAAGGTGGATGAAAAGTAAGGTAATGGGAGCTGATATTGATAAAACGGTGAAAAGGTTAGCACAAGGCCCAAACTTTACAGTTAAATCTTACCAAGGGTATGACATTAACTGTTATACGTTCTACACCAAAGATCAAGATCTAACAAGTACAATGCAGAATAGTGGTGTTACAATAATAGCATCAACCACTGAATTCGATAGAGTGGATCATAATATAATGAGACAAATCGCCAACAAATCTTACTACGGAGTTATACAAGAAATTTGGGAATTGGACTATTATGATTTCATTATTCCTGTGTTCAAATGTAAGTGGGTGAATAACCGTACAAGTGTTAGAGTAGATAACTATGGTTTTACACTTATTGACCTTACAAGTAGATAACTATGGTTTTACACTTATTGACCTTATAAGTAAAGGTATTATATATATATTTTTTTTGTAGATTATGAAAAATATGAGATACTTGCTAATTAATTATTTTATTTAACTTATTGTTTTGTACACTCTAGTTACAATGGACTATTACTGATGAGTCGGATGAAGTTAAAAAAGTTATGAGGAAGAAAGCTATCAGCATTCGAACAAATTTATCAAGTAGGATTTTAATGCATATCAAAATGAAGGTAAGGATCATACTATCACACATACATATCTAGATTCTGAGCAATGGGAAAATTTTCTTAAAAGAAGGAGTACTGAGGAAGCTCAGGAAAGAAGTGAACGAGCAAAAGAATGTGCAGCCAAAAACACATGCCCGACCCGCCTAGGACGAACTGGATGGGCGGGTTTTGAAGATAAAGTTGCCGGAATATGGTCTTCACTTGAAGCAACCAACAAATCCCTTGAAGGCGTAAAACATCCTTTCACTAAAAAATTTATATCGGGTCGAGCAAAAAAAAAACACATTAACAAACTCATATGAACTTCCACCGAATGCAATTGAAGAATCCAAAAAAAGTAATGCCTATATATATACACACATTTATAATTTATAAATTGATATAGTTTTGTGTGGGTGTATATATACGTAGAAATTGATTTAGTTTCATTATTCAGTTTATAGATGCAAAAAAGCTTCAGAAGAAGAAGAAAACTGGAAGAAAACAGGGAAAGAATGACTCGAGTGTCGATGTGAACCATGATAGAGTCCCATCACCACGGGTGGACACAAGTCTTGGTGGACCGTTTATCGACTATCCACCTATCCAGGTAATATATAATTATAGTTTGTTCAATAAAATGTTATATATTAATGTATATTAAAAAATTAATTATGGTTTTGCAGAACCCGACCAAATGTGAGTTGCTATCTCCCTATCACGCTCGCAAGAAAGTGACGGTGGCTAAAGGTATGGAATGGCCAACCCCTCCAAATATGATTATGAATGGGAGTTGTATCAAAATTCAGGTTCATTCTGTTGTTGATGAACATTTAGGATTGTGTGTCCCGGATGAAACACGCACTGAAGTTTTCATAACCATGGGAGATATGCTTCATAGTTATGTTCAATGGCCTAGACAACATGTAAAGGTATATTTTTATTTTATAATTTACATTATATTTTAGCCTATCAATATTTACTTTTAATATTTATGGTTAAATTGTAGCTTTTGAACGGAGATGCACCAAGCAAATCAAGTGCCTCGAGAATGGCCTCGAGTCACGGATCACCTTTTCATAAAAGTTCCTCGTCACAAACACAAGCCAATGACACCACGAAGACTTCAGATTATCGTCCACAGGTAGTTTATATTAATTTGGATTTATTTGTGCATTTTATAAC
The DNA here is from genome assembly GCA_030545235.1 of Helianthus tuberosus. Lineage (NCBI taxonomy): Eukaryota > Viridiplantae > Streptophyta > Magnoliopsida > Asterales > Asteraceae > Helianthus > Helianthus tuberosus. The sequence continues at coordinate 33,331,309 of CM060354.1, read as the reverse complement.
ACCTTTTTTTGTTATTTTAGCTTGAAGTCGACCCATTTTTACAAATCCAACCTCCGGGATATCCAACCTCCGGGATATGTAATGCAACCTCAAGGCAGTTATATGAGTTTGGTAATTAAATAAAGACTTATTTCTATAAGAATCCAATATGTGTGTGTGTGTGTGTGTGTGTGTGTGTGTGTCTGAGTACTAATGTTTTTTTTTATAATTTTTTTAGTTAATGAATGTGAACAACCTACAAACTGCTTCACAAAATTCATTCGAGTTGCATGATTTCAATCTTGAGCTAAATCCTAATGCCCTCCCCGAACTGGAGCCGGCCCCCGAATTCGAGCCCGAGCCCAAGCCCAAGCCTGCATTTAGTGATCCTGATGTATGTCTGGCCTTGGAAAGGATAAAGCTTAAGCCTCCACGAATTCGGGAATTAGTTGATCAATTACAAATTGGCATTGCTAAGAACCATTACATTCGGGTCAATTCACCTGACGGGATGTATCCCGGCCGGTTTATGAGAACATCTTGTATTCCGAATTGTTAAACATGCTCTTGGAGGGTTGCCTTGATGTCACAATATTACATTGGTTTGCCATGTAAGTTGCTATTATTGTTATTATATGGTACCATAACATGTTTAGATAGAATTGAATTTACTAACTTTGTCACAATTTTTTTAGGCATTTCTTTGAGTCGCCCAATTCTAGGTGTGCTTTTTTTTCAATCAACAAAAAATCACTGGATCATGGTGTAAAACACTTCTTGAAGACGTTAAAAAAACGTAAAAGAAATATGTGAGCTTCATTCTAAAAAAGTGTTCTATCTTGCACCATACTTAGCCGGGTAATATAAATTCCTCACCATACATACACATACGCATACAAATACATACTTAATATGTTCTATAATTTTTATTTTTGTAGTAAACATTGGTCGCTTATAGTTGTTTGCCCGGACTTCAAATTCGGCTATATTGTTGATTCTATAAATGAAGGGAAGACCCATATAAATTACATGCTCGTCAATATCATTGAAGAAGTTTTTAAGATTAATTTTAAGTGGCACATGGCACAGGTATGTGAATACTTTATTTTGTTTAAAATAGTATAGTCAAAGTAATTCATTGTGAATATGATGCAGTGCAAACAACAGAAAGGAAATTGGGAATGTGGGTATATGGTAATCAAACATATGAAAGAGTTTATCGACTCTGTACAACATGATTTGGTTAACCGAGTGAGTTTTCGTAAATATTCATGAACTTTGTTTATTGCATTAAATTATATATATTTGAAATCTAACTATTGTATTTATTTGTTTTTAGCTTTGGAATGAAGAAGGGTATTTTGAAGAATCTCAATTTGAGAATTTAGTGGTAGATTTAATGTCGGGATTTATTAAAAAGATGTTTTGATCTTGTAAGCATTAGTTTGTGTTTCATACTTTGTAATTCTGTATACTTGAACGGGTTGTTGGGTTATTTAATACTAGTTAACTTTTGTCGTGAGCATGTGTATTTGTGTGTAATTGGAATTATATTGGGAAATATTACTGAAAATTCTGAAATTTTGCAAAAAATATTAAAAATTTATATTTTTTTTCTTGTCTTATTTTTTGGTGCTATGGAGATTTGTTTTTAGGTGCTATGTAGATTTGTTATTATTTGATACGTGTTAGTTTCTATATTAATTTTTTTCGTGGTGTGTTTAAAGATTTAATGGTGCTGTGACTTGTTTTTTATCATTGATTTTTTGGTGGTGTGTTTGAAGATTTAATGGTGGTGGACTTGTGTTTCATCATTGATTTTTTGGTGGTGTGTTTGGAGATTTAATGGTGTTGTTATTGAACAGCACCAACAAATCCCATTATTTTGTGGTATATTTGTTGGTGCTCTATCATAAAACATAAAATAAAGCATAAAATACATACAGCACCAAAAAAGTTAGTTTGTACTAGTGCACGCGCCTTAAGGTTTGTAATCTCGGTGCGCGTGACGAACATCCGCTTGTTATCGTTTTCGCTAGTTTGTACTAGTGCACGCGCCTTAAGGTTTGTAATCTCGGTGCGCGTGACGAACATCCGCTTGTTATCGTTTTCGCAGGCCACGGGCCATTTCTGGCGCTCTTCAGCAAGCGTGTCCTCGCTCGCTTAAAGTTTCTTTTTCAAGCCCTGAAGACCCCACTCCTCCGAACTTTTCTCCTGCTCGAACGCATCTTTCTGTTTGGCAAATTCAGCCTTTGCCTTCTCAAATAGCTTGGCTTCAGCAGCCAACTTCTCCCGATACTTCTCCTAGCCGACGCGTTCCAAATACATCGTGCGCCATTCACGAGTAATCTGGTAACTTGTAGAAGCACAGTTGGACTAGGAAACAATGCGATCTGTACAAAGCATCGTGCCCACGGTCCCTTTGGTGGCACACTTCACCTGGGGGAAGGCCCCCATGAACCACGCCCTACAAGGCTGGAAATCAGCGAAAGTATCACCTTGCCTTACCTTCCAAGCAGGGGCATGGATCTCATTGGCGTTACTTTCCTCATACAACTTGTAGTAGATGTCGCCCAATGTGTCTTCAGGCCAGATCGGCGAAGGATCCCTTGTACGAGTCTTGGGTGGGCTATCCTTTCTGCCGCCGGCGCCTGACCCCCCTGCGCCTTCACCTTCTTCATGAATATCGTCAGCAAACTCCCCAGCAGTTGGTGTAATATTTTCTATCTCGATGGGGGCAGTTTGCTGCACGATGGGTTTTTCAACCCGCGCTTCAGTCTCCGCATGCTCAAAGATGGACTATTCCACACCCGCAGTGTGCACAACCTTCGGAGTTTTCTCAACCTCCAGAGTTATATCAATAGGCTGTTTCCCAGCCTTTGAAGTTTCAACTTCCTTCTCACCAGCCTTCTTCACCTCTCTAGCCTTCTCCCCAACGACAGCAGCAGTCTTGTGAGGTATAACGGTTACCTTTGGCCGCGCAACTGCTTTTTCTGTTGTTTTCTCTGCAACAAAGAAAAAATGTTAACAAATAACGAAGGTAAAGAGAGATAATGAAACGCAAATGTGAGAACACTTACCCGGCGAGACTTCAGTGTATAAAGTCCTTAGGCTCCCATTCTTTCCAATAGCCGGCTTGCTACTGGCAATCTTCTTAGCGGCGGGGGAACCTCAGACTTCATCTCCTCACGAGACCTCTTAGAGGTATTTTTCCTGATCAACTCCTTAGGATCAGGGTCAGCTTCAGTTTCTTCAACTTGGATAGAGGGGGGTTTGCGCCGGATTCGGGGCCCTTAGAGCTTACGCTTCCTGAGCTTCGCGCGCCAGCTGCTACGCTGCCTTGAGCCTTCCCACCTATAGCGTACAATTCCTCAAAGGAATCGGCTACATATACAAATTCTTCTAGACTACTTTGTCGGAAGCGATGACGTGTGTCTGTGTGAGTATATTTTTAGTTATATTTTTAGCTCTTTTTTTAACTCGCCGATTTCAAGTTTTAAATTTATAAAACACGATCTTTTACTATCACTCTACACACGTTAGGGCAAGTGCACCAATCACGGACGTAGTATAGTGATGGCAAGATACCGAGGTCGTCCAAGGACACAAGAGCTTTTGGTACCGGCTTATCATCAACGTCTAATCGAACCAAACATTGATAAAAGATTTTTAAACTAATAAAAAGATAAAAACAGAAAATGAAATAAAATAAAAATAGATAGACAAGAAAGAATCACTTGGATCCGACTTATCTTTCATGTACCTTTTTGATGATTTCCGCACTTTGGGCGTTTTAAGAGATTGTCTTAGTTATAGTAGTAGGTCCCTCTTTTGGAGGCGACGTTACCCTCAACCTAGTGGTTTGAGTCAGCAAGGATGCAATCCCACTAGGTCGGATTATTGAAAGATAATTAAATAAGTTATTAATGCAAAATGTGGTGGACCCCCCTTACGAGGCGGCGATCACCCTCAACCCGTTGGTCTGAGTAAGCAGGGATACAGTCCTCGCGGGGTTGGTTTAAAATTTTAATAGTAGTTTATGAATAAGGGGTCCAAGCGGTTTCTTACTCTCAGTCGGGCTAGTCATTCCCGGCCAATCCATGGAGTAGTACTAAACTTGCACTAGGTTCTCGCAGGATCTATACATTGAGCGAGACATAGAATTACCCAATCCACCCTTCTAACCCCCTTACAGGAAATTAACATGCTTTATATAGACCGCAAAGACATGAATATGTTGAGTAAACGAACATATGAATAATGGGTGAATAAATTCTCCTTCAATATAAAAAAACTAATTATTAAAGTAATTAATACATATCCAATTAAAAAGTTGCCAACATTGGAAATCATAAAAGAAACACATAAAGATATGTCTTCACCAAGTGATGTAAGAATTTAGTCAGGCATGGCTTTTGTTTGACAAAGATTCTTACGATTAATCTTGGATCCCGAGACTACACACTGTCACACCCCGATATTTCCACGTATTACCGGTGGGCCCGGTGGGGAGTATCATGACATAGTTGATATCATCGTAGTCAAATAATCACAGTTTAATGCACATCGGAAGACTAAAAGTAATAATACAAACCGAATTTGAAAGTATAACAAAATATTATACAAACGGTCGATAATGGATCCAAAGGCGGATCTTAAAACAGAAATAAAAATATTGTTCATCAGACTATAGACGTTAGAACTTGCAAGATTTCCTTATTAACGCCCCGAGCTCCCAGCCAATTACGTATGGTACCTGTCACTTAGTCTTTTTGGAAAATACGTCAGTTTACACTGGTAAATACAATTAACCGACTCTTTTGAAAAGTGTTTATAAAATTGATTTAAATGCACAAGGCACAAACATTTTATAAATTGGGACAATTATATTAATAATAATCTTGTATCAGATTTACATGTTTGTCCAACATTGAGGGCCGGTATACAAGCCGAACAAGATTAACCGACACACCACAAATATAAACTCACAAGAAGTTTCCTCACGAGTGAGTATATCTTTTACATACGCAACAGACAGGTGTATGCCTACACCTCGTGCTTAAGTCGTGGCCATTCACGCTTTTTGAATGAGCCGAGGATATCCAGGACACGGTCGTTAACCCCCAATGTTATACGTTATCAAGAAACACTGATTAAAACGGGATTATACAATCTAATTATATCTGATTAAAAGGTTTCTACACCCGACCAAGCGGTAATAATTTACCGTATCCCAAGCCCGTATAAGGGAAAATAAGTTAAAAGTATTTACCTGAGCTAAAATGTAAATTATAGTCAGCCGTATACTCTAATCAGCAAGTGCAAGTACTTCTACCGGGGCTCTCAATCTGGAACAAAGGTTTTATTAACCTATTAGATTCCTAACGGGTCTTCATTAAGTTGTATCTTAGACCGGTTAGTTTTAAAGAAATGTTTACGGTTCAAAACGCAACATTAAGCGAAGACCGGATTAGAATGTGATTTAGACCCAACAAGTATGAAGACTTGTATAAAATGGGTAAACTAAATACATTCTGGATTTTGAAGTAAAAGTGAGAAGGTTTGACCCGTTTCGGCTAATTTATACAAACTAGTTACATAAACCTTACCGAACGTGTATATGCATAACGGGTAACCGAATGAGTTATTTACAAGTTCCATAAGTTATTATGCTTAAATTATGTTGTGATATCAGTAGAATATCTTCCATTATGCCCAAAATGAATTTAAAACCAATTTAAGCCCCGAAAGGGTATTTTGGTCATTTTTAAAGTTTATAAAAGAGGCTTAAACATAAACTGAGGTTCTGGTCCAAAACCTTCTGTGAAAATATTTATTTTATGTTGTTATATCACCAAGATATCATACATATGTGTGTTTAATCGTTTATGGCCAAACTATACACCGTAGGGGCATTTTGGTCATTTCACATATGCTTTAAGGGTCAAATTTGGAAATCTGAGTTCAAGACTTATACTTACTGTTATAGTATAAACATTTGTTTATAACATCAGTAGGTAATTAGTCTTAAGCGTTAAATATGGTTTTAAACCATACTATGCGCTTAATAAGCGTAAAAGTCGGTATTTGACGATATTTGAAATGTTTATAAAATTTTGAAGTCCTGATCAGTTTCTGAAGCTTAAAATATTTTATTTAACATATGAAATCAATAGGAAAAGGTTTGGTATCAAAATTATATATAAAACTCATTTTATCAATGAAAAGGGCAATTTCGTCAATACCGAATTTACACTAGAACTCTATGTTATGATTAGTATAAAATTTGACAAAAATTTCCATAAATCCCTAAATATTATATTATAAAAGTGAATAGCAAGTTTGGTGCCAAAAATTGGGTTAAAATATGATTTATACTGAAAATGTCATTTAATTAATAAAAAGCTTTCATTTTACGATATCTCGCATAACTTTTATTTTAGACCATGAACTGATGTCAAATTTTTAGGACATGCTTATAAATAACTAATAAAGGTTTTTGTCCTCTCACATTTTCAAAAATCTCGTTTTAATGATAAGAGGGCATAATGGTCATTTTAAGCAATTAACGGAACATGCATGAAATCTAAGATTTCTAACGAACCATGTAGTATAACTTCAGAGAGTTATACTAACATATAATACGGTCCCAAAGGAACCCTAAGGCATAAATAGCTAAGCTAAATTGGGTCAGAACTGAAAGTCAAAGCAAAAGTCTACTTTTGCGACTTTCGGTTGCGAACCGAGCCTAATACTCAGAGTTGTCGGGTTGAACATGCCTAAACATGTTCTTATATTATTTACCAAGTTATTTAAGTGATAAAATGTATTTTGTAACTTCTACATTATCAGTTATGATTTATTTTGCAAAAACTGACTCGTTTGACTTTTCTGTTAAGTAGTTTGACCCGACAATTGACTGAGATAACGTGGTAATTAGAATGTGCCCTTTTAAGGGTTTAACACCTACATAATTACCAACACATAGCCATTTTCAATTCGAATAATGGCTGGACCGTTAGTGAATAATCACAAAGTCAAAGCATCATTACGATAACTTTGACTTTCGGTCCTTAAACTAATAGAACCTTAACTACAGGAGGTAAGAACACTTACAAGAGTCCTTAGTATGAAAATTTAGACTAAGAGAGCTTCCTTCCAAGGTAGGATGCTCCAGAGAATGAGTTTGAGAGCTTAGAGCTTTGAGAGTTTGAAAAATTTTGAAGTGTGAGGAATGAGCTCCAAGCATGGCCCCTTTATATAGGTTTTTGAATGTTCTAGGATAAAAGCAAGTGTCCCCCAGGTGTAATCTTGTGCCTACAGGTGTCTAGTGGTTTTAAAAACCATCAAACAGCCCTAGGTTTCAAGTTATGAGAGTGAGGAAATGGTTTGGAGAAGATAACTTGCTGAAACCTGCATCTGTGCAGGGATTCTGCCCAATTTAGGTCGTCGCGTCGCGCCACGGTAGAGTGCTTCTGGTGTGGTGCAGCGCCACCAGTAGGGTGACCAGCCAAACAAGTTTTCAAACTTGGCAGATTTGACCCCCGGACCTTTAAAACCTCATAACTTTCATTTTAAGCACTTTTAACCCATAAAGTTTATATTTTTGATGATCCTTAAAATATAACCAAACATTGTTAGGTCCGGTTTCGTTAAATAATAATTGAAAACACAAGTTTTGCCTTGTTAACGCTTTTAACCCCTTATTTACGAAAGTTAACGTATTTATCTCAAACGATATCGAAACCTTGTGAAATTTTCGTCACTTGTTCTTGGGAGTATAATTAATCGTTACAAAGTTCCGGGTTCATTAAAAGGTCACTCAGAGGTATTACTTTAACATATTGGCACATTTAACCCTCGCGTCTTGTAAACTTTCACTTTCTTTCGCAATCGGCTTCATACGTTTCCCAATTCTTTCGTTTCAGAGTATGAACATCGTGTAGGGTCGTTGAATGGCAAAATTTTCAAATTTTAACACTTTGGATCCTCTTACACACATACTTTCTTCATTTGTCAACTTTAGTCCCTCGTAATCAATTCGTTACACGTTTAAAGTTCATGACACGTGTCGATTCTATATTGGACATGATTTTACGAGGTGTTACATCCTCACCCCCTTAAAAGAAATCTCGACCTCGAGATTTACTGAAATAAATGAGGGTATTTCTATTTCATTGTGGATTCAACCTCCCATGTGCATTTTGGGCCTCTACGGGCATCCCATTTTACCTTCACAATCGGCACATGCTTTCTTCGAAGCTTCTTAACCTGTCGATCCTCGATCGACAAAGGTTTTTCTACGAACTTCAAGCTCACATCTATCTGCACGTCCTTATGGGACATTGCTAGCGACTCATCGGCTAGACATTTCTTCAAATTGCAGATGTGGAATACATTATGTATTCCACTAAGCTCTTCGGGAAAATTTAGCTTGTAGGCCACAGTTCCGACACATTCGATGATCTCGAATGGTCCAATATATCTCAGGCTCAACTTGGCCTTCTTACCAAAACGCATCACCCCTTTCCAGGGTGATACCTTAAGTAGCACTTTATCTCCTACCTCGAATTTCAGAGGTTTACGCCTTTTATCCGCGTAGCTTTTCTACCTATCCCTGGCAGCTTTGAGACGGTCACGGATCTGAACAATCTTATCTGTTGTCTCCAGGACTATATCAGGTCCTGACAGTTGGACATCTCCAACTTCCGCCCAACAAACTGGCGTTCTGCACTTCCTTCTGTATAAGGCCTCAAAAGGCGTAGCTTGGATACTTGAATGATAGCTATTATTATACAAAAACTCAATTAATGGAAGATGGCCATCCCAACTTCCACCTAAATCAATAACACAAGCCCTGAGCATATCTTCGAGTGTTTGTATCGTACGCTCGCTTTGACCATCCGTCTGAGTATGACAAGCAGTGCTGAAGTTTAAACGAGTGCCTAAGGATTGCTGAAAGCTTTTCCAAAAATGAGACGTGTATCTAGTATCCCTATCGGAGATGATAGACACTGGCACTCCGTGGAGAGATACTATCTCATCCACGTACAGCTGAGCTAGCTTATCGGAGCTGTGTGTTTCTTTAATAGGTTAGAAGGTAGCTGACTTGGTCAGCCAGTCGACTATAACCCAAATAGTATCATTCCCATGATCTGTTCTTGGTAACTTTGTGATAAAATCCATAGTTACCATTTCCCACTTCCAAGTGGGAAGTTCAGGCTGTTGCAGTAAACCTGATGGCTTTTGATGTTCGGCTTTAACCTGTGCACACATCAGACATTTAGCCACATAAGTGGCTATAGATTTCTTCAAACCTATCCACCAATAATTTGCCTTTAAATCCTGGTACATCTTATCACTGCCAGGATGGACTGAGTATTTCGAACTGTGAGCTTCCTGAAGGATCACGTCTCTAAGTCCCCCATGAATAGGGACCCAGATTCGACCATTTAATCTTAGGATCCCATCCTTGCTATACGACAATTTATCAGCAGTGACGCCTAACTTTTCATTTGGATAGTTAGTGTCCAAAATAGCTTCCTTCTGAGCACCTAGCAACTTTTCATTCAAGTTGTTCTTTAGTTTGATGCTTTTGGCATTGATTCTAATAGGCTTAATCCTTTCCTTCCTGCTTAGAGCATCAACTACAACATTCGCTTTACCTGGATGGTAGCGAATTTCACAATCATAATCTTTCAATGTCTCCATCCAACGACGCTGCCTCATATTAAGATCTTTTTGATTGAACAAGTGTTGAAGGCTTTTATGATCAGAATAAATCACACACTTGGTTCCATATAAATAATGCCTCCAAAGCTTCAGTGCAAACACAACGCCACCCAATTCCAAATCATGGGTGGTGTAGTTCTTTTCGTGCATTTTAATTAACGTAAGGCATAGGCAATGACCTTGCCTCTCTGCATGAGCACATAACCCACACCAGTGTGTGATGCGATGCGTCGCAGTACACAACAAACTATTCAATCCCTTCAGGCAATGTCAACACCGGAGCATTGCTTAGCTTCTGCTTGAGAATCTCAAAAGATTCTTGTTGCTTGGGACCCCAATCAAACTTTATATTCTTGCAAGTCAATGAAGTTAGGGGTGCAGCAATCCTTGATAAATTTTCAATGAAACGCCTGTAATATCCTGCTAGGCCCAAAAAGCTGCGAATCTCTGTAGGTGTTTTCGGTGCTTGCCAGTTCATAGTCGCTTCAATCTTAGCGGGATCCACCTGGATACCACGTTCGCTTACTACGTGTCCAAGAAACTGAACTTCTCAGAGCCAAAACTCACATTTTGAAAACTAGACGTAGAGCTTTTCTTGCTGAAGAAGTTTAAGGATACACCGGAGATGTCTTTCATGATCGGCTTGATTCTTCGAGTAAATAAGTTTGTCATCAATAAAGACAATGACAAACTTATCCAAATATGGCTTGCAAACGCGATTCATGAGATCCATTAACGCTGCAGGTGCATTAGTGAGCCCAAAAGGCATCACCAAGAACTCGTACTGGCCATATCGAGTTCTGAATGGAGTTTTATGCACATCTTCGGTTCTGACCTTCAGCTGATGGTATCCCGACCTCAAATCGATCTTTGAAAAATAGCTTGCTCCTTGAAGTTGATCGAACAGATCGTCAATCCTGGGTAATGTATCTGTTCTTGATAGTAACTTTGTTCAGCTCGCGATAATCAATGCACAAACGCATTGATCCATCCTTCTTCTTCACAAACAGAATCGGCGCTCCCCAAGGAGATGAACTAGGTCGAATAAAACCCTTTTCCAACAAATCATCAAACTGTGTTCTCAATTCTTTCATCTCAGTCAGTGCTAAACGATAGGGTGCTCTTGCAACTGGTGCTGCTCCAGGAATGATATCAATCCTAATTTCCACTTGCCTGTCTGGAGGTAAACTAGGTAACTCTTCAGGAAACACGTCTGGGTATTCCGAGATAACAGGAATATCTTCAATCTTTGGCTTTGGCTAGTCAATAGTCACCTGTGCCATGTAAATGACACAACCTTTCTTCAAACACTTTGATGCCTTAAGCATAGACACTTGCTTAGGCAACCCATACTATGTATCTCCTTGTATTGTAAGTGGTTCACCATAAGGAGTCTTGATAACCACTTGCTTCTTATCACATACAATCTGGGCTTGGTTACGAGACAACCAATCCATGCCTATCACTATATCGAATCCTGCCAATTTCAACGGAAGCAATGATAGAGGAAAAGAGTGATTACTAATGGATATAAAACATCCATCTAGTACAGTTGAAGTAGTCTCTATGGTACCATCAGCCAATTCTACTTCATATTTTATGCTTAGAGTTTTAACAGGCAGATTTAGCAGTTTAAAAAATTTATCATCTACAAAAGATTTATCTGCGCCAGAATCAAACAAAACTCTAGCATAAACATCATTGATAAGGAAAGTACCTGTAATCACATTATCGTTCTGTACCGCTTCCTGGTCGTTCATCTGAACGACTCGTGCGTTGGTCTTCTTAGCCTCTTCAGGCTTCTTTGCAAGTTTTGGGCAATTGGTTTTGATGTGCCCTTTTCATTACAGTTGTAACATGTTGCGTTTTTCAACTCCTTGCATTCTAAAGTCTTGTGACCCTTAGTCTTGCAAATCCCACAAAGTTTAGCATGTGGGTCAATTGTACACTTCTCAGAATGACGCTTTCTGCAGTTTCTGCACTTAGGCCTGTTATCAGACTAACTTGAGTTTTTCTTAATCTCGGTACCTTTCTTATGCTTAGAGTTCCCCCTTTTCTTCTTGTCTGAATTATGGGAGCTTTCCTCCTCCCTTTTTCCTTTTCCCTCATCAGAAGTCTTAATAGACTTATTCCTGATAGCATCTAATGTGAGGGATAAGGATAAGTCCACCACGGACCTGAATGTGGTAGGTCTAGATGCTTTGACATTTCCTTTGATCTCTGGTGCTAGGCCTCCAATAAAATGCGTTATGCATTTAGGTTCAGGGGTGACTAAGTAAGGAACCAGTCGAGTCATGGTGTTGAAGCTCGTAAGATATGCCTGACAATCTAAATTCTTCATGACCAAAGTCAAGAAGTCTGTTTCTATCTTTTCCACCTCATGCTGAGGAAAGAAGTTTTCCTTGGTTAGAGCAACAAATTGATCCCAAGATAAGTTATACAATGAGATCTTTCCAGTGGCTTGGACTAGCGACCTCCACCAAGCCAAAGCTTCTCCTTTGAATGATTGTGAAACAAACTTCACAATATCCTGTTCTGCACAACCACTAATGTCAACTACAGTATCCATCTCATCGAGCCACGTCATACAATCGATGGCTCCTTTTTCTCCTGTAAAGTCCTTCGGCTTGCAAGAGACGAAATATTTATAAGAGCAGGTCTTAACACGTGGCTCCTGATCGAGCACAATTCGTTTAGATGGAATACTTCTCTGATTCGGCGAATGGTGAGAATCGTTCTTATGAGATACATGTGTCTTGGTAGGTGGTTTTGTATGAGGTTCAGATTGGGTCCTGCTGCGAGTACCACTTGATTCTTTGAACTGTATGTCCATGGCTCGAGTGACAGCATTATCTATCATTGTCTGTAAATCTGCAGCCGTTACATTCATCCTTGTATTGTCATCCTCATATTGGGATGACTGTTGACTTCATCTGATTCAGGCATGCTGAAAATAGTTGATAATAATTTTTGTTTAGAAGTCTATTAAGGAATCATCATTTTAGATGATTCATTAACCATGGTATAAATAGACCATATTTGGTTAATTTGATAATCAGTTTTGTTTAAAACTTTTCATTATAGTTAATCCAGTTATAAATTATTAAGGATATTAATATGGCATAAAAAGCCTTGTTACTAGGACAGTTTGAATTTATGAGCCCTGATCTTATAGGATCGAGGCATTAAGGTTTGAACATAGTTCATTACCCTTCTTGACAGAGAGTCGTAAACTACAACTGTCATTTATCACAAAGGACAATAAATATGGCCCGTAGACACTTCATCACTAATGGATGTTTCTAATATGATCATCTCATTGGATGATATAAGCCATGATTTCTAAATCATTAGGCTGAATCAGGAATTGGAAGAATCCAATATAAGGATGACTGGTGTGATTTTCTCGAACCACACTTGTCAGGAGTGCTAACACGTTCTGTCACACCTCGATATTTCCACGTATTACCGGTGGGCCCGGTGGGGAGTATCGTGATGTAGTTGATATTATCATAGACAATTTATCACAGTTTAATACACAGCGGAAGTCGAAAGATAAAAACATTACAACCCGAATGAAAGTAATATCAATTATTACAATAACGGTTGTAAAGAGATCCACAGGCGGATCAAAGTTAAAAAGGAACATTGTTCAGCAGATTTATAAACATCTAAGCTTGCAAGATTCTTTATTGATTCTAGGAGTAGCCAGCCCATTTCGATTAGTACCTGCACTTAACCTTTTTGGAAAATACGTCAGTTTTCACTGGTAAATACAATTAACCGACTCATTTTGAAAATGTTTTAAGAAAATTGATTTGAATGCACAAGGAGCAAAATTATCTTTTATAACTTGGGATAATTATTTTAAAAATAAACTTGTTGAAGAATTACATGTTTATTATACGTTCAGTAGCCCGGGTTGAAAACTGGGTTAAAGATTAATAGACACACCACATAATATATCCCACGGCGAGTTATTCACGAATAGGTGGGTACATTATTTTTACATACGCACCGGCAGGTGTATGCCTACACCCCGTGCTTAAGTCGTGGCCATTTCATTGAATGAGCCGAGGATATCAAGAACATGGTCATTAACCACCCAAAGGCTTAGAATAAACAAAACAGATTTAACAGGTTATCTCAATAATTTAACCTTCATATGATTAAAAATTCAATACCCGACCAAGCGGTATTTTATATACCGTACCCCAAGCCCGTATAAGGGAAAATAAGTTAAAAACGTACAATTTAGCAAGTACAGGTAGCTTTTACTGGTCCCCTAAATCTGGAATGAAGGTTTTAATTAACCTATTAGATTCCTAACGGGTCTTACTTAAGTTTAAACTTAGACCGGTTAGTTTTAGAGAAAAGTATACGGTTCAAAACGCAGGATTAAGCGAAAACCGAATTAGAATGTGGTTTAGACCCGACAAGTATGAAGACTTGTATAATTTGGGTAAACTAAACACATTCTGGATTTTGAAGTGAAAATAATAAGGTTTGACCCGTTTCGGTCAATTTATGCAAACTAGTCACATAAACCGTACCGAACGCGAAAAATGCATAACGGGTAACCAAAAGAGTCATATACAGGTTTCACAAGTTAATATGCCTTAAATATGTTGTGATATCAGTAGGATACCTTCCATTATGCCCAAAACGAATTTAAAATCAATTTATGCCCCATAGGGGTATTTTGGTCATTTTAAAGCTTATAAAGAGATTAAATATTAATCTGAGGTTCAGGTCTGAAATGATCAGTAAAAATAATTATTTTTGCAGGTCATATCAGTAGGGTATTGCCTATATGTGAAATTTATCATTTATAACCAAACTATGCACCGTAGGGGCGTTTTGGTAATTTCACATAAGCTTTAAAGGTCAAATTTGGAAATCTGAGATTAAAACTTTTGCTTACTGTTAAAGTATAAAAATTTAATTGAAACATCAGTAGGTATTAAGTTTTATATGTTAAAAATAGTTTTAATCCATACTATGCGTTTAAAACGCGTAAAAAGTCGTTTTTAAGCGATTTTCGGGTTATTTAAGGAAATCTGAGTTTCTGATCAGTTTATAAAGTTCAAAATATTTTATTTATCATATAAAATCAGTAGCAAAAAGTTTGGTATCAAAATATTATGTAAAACTCATCTTATTCAAGAAAAGGGTATAATCGTCAATTACCGAATCAAAGCAATAACCCTATGTTATGATCAGTTTAAAAATAAATAAAAAATCTTCAAAAATACCAAAATATTGTATTACATCAGTGGGTAAAAAGTTTGGTGTCAAAATTTGGGTTTAAATAGGCTTTATGCTAATAATGTCGTTTAATTAATAAAAAGCTTTCAAATTACGCTATTGAGCATAACTCCTAATTTAGACCTCAAACTGATGTCAAATTTTTAAGACATGTTTATAAATCAGTAACAAAGGTTTTTGTCCTCTCATATTTTCAAAAATCTCGTTTTAAGGTCAAAAGGGCATAATGGTCAACATTTAAGCAAAGGTTTTTGTCCTCTTATATCAGATTTACATGTTTGTCCAACATTTAGGGCCGGTATAAAAGCCGAACAAGATTAACCGACACACCACAAATATAAACTCACAAGAAGTTTCCTCACGAGTGAGTATATCTTTTACATACGCAACAGACAGGTGTATGCCTACACCCCGTGCTTAAGTCGTGGCCATTCACACTTTTGAATGAGCCGAGGATATCCAGGACACGTTCGTTAACCCCCAATGGTATATGTTATCAAGCAACACTGATTAAAACGGAATTATACATTCTAATCATATCCGATTAAAAGGTTTCTACACCCGACCAAGCGGTAATAATTTACCGTATCCCAAGCCCGTATAAGGGAAAATAAGTTAAAAGCATTTACCTGAGCTAAAATGTAAATTATAGTCAGCCATATATTCTAATCAGCAAGTGCAAGTACTTCTACCGGGGGCTCTCAATCTGGAACGAAGGTTTTATTAACCTATTAGATTCCTAACGGGTCTTTAAAGAAAGGTTTACGGTTCAAAACGCAAGATTAAGCGAAGACCGGATTAGAATGTGATTTAGACCCAACAAGTATGAAGACTTGTATAAAATGGGTAAACTAAATACATTTTGGATTTTGAAGTAAAAGTGATAAGGTTTGATCCGTTTCGGCTAATTTATGCAAACTAGTTACATAAACCTTACCGAACTCGTATATGCATAACGAGTAACCGAATGAGTTATGTACAAGTTCCATAAGTTATTATGCTTAAATTATGTTGTGATATCAGTAGAATATCTTCCATTATGCCCAAAATGAATTTAAAACCAATTTAAGCCCCGAAAGGGTATTTTGGTCATTTTTAAAGTTTATAAAAGAGGCTTAAACATAAACTGAGGTTCTGGTCCAAAAACTTATGTGAAAATATTTATTTTATGTTGTTATATCAGCAAGATATCATACATATGTGTGTTTAATCATTTATGGCCAAACTATGCACCGTAGGGGCATTTTGGTCATTTCACATATGCTTTAAGGGTCAAATTTGGAAATCTGAGTTCAAGACTTATACTTACTGTTATAGTATAAAATTTTGTTTATAACATCAGTAGGTAATAAGTATTAAGCGTTAAATATGGTTTTAAACCATACTATGCGCTTAATAAGCGTAAAAGTCGGTATTTGACGATATTTGAAATGTTTATAAAATTTTGAAGTCCTGATCAGTTTCTGAAGCTTAAAATATTTTATTTAACATATGAAATCAATAGAAAAAGGTTTGGTATCAAAATGATATATAAAACTCATTTTATCAATGAAAAGTGCAATTTCGTCAATACCGAATTTACACTAGAACTCTATGTTATGATCAGTATAAAATTTGACAAAAATTTCCAAAAATCCCTAAATATTATATTATAACAGTGAGTAGCAAGTTTGGTGCCAAAAATTGGGTTAAAATATGATTTATACTGAAAATGCCATTCAATTAATAAAAAGCTTTCATTTTACGATACCTCGCATAACTTTTATTTTAGACCATGAACTGATGTCAAATTTTTAGGACATGCTTATAAATCAGTAATAAAGGTTTTTATCCTCTCACATTTTTAAAAATCTTGTTTTAATGATAAAAGGGCATAATGGTCAATTTTAAGCAATTAACGGAACATGCATGAAATCTATGATTTCTAAAGAACCATGTAGTATAACTTCAGAGAGTTATACTAACATATAATACGGTCCCAAAGGAACCCTAAGGCATAACTGAACTAAGCTAAATTGGGTCAGAACTAAAAGTCAAAGCAAAAGTCTACTTTTGCGACTTTCGGTTGCGAACCGAGCCTAATACTCAGAGTTGTCGAGTTGAACATGCCTAAACATGTTCTTATATTATTTACCAAGTTATTTAAGTGATAAATTGTATTTTGTAACTTCTACATTATCAGTTATGATTTATTTTGCAAAAACTGACTCGTTTGACTTTTCTGTTAAGTAGTTTGACCCGACAATTGACTGAGATAACACCTACCTAATTACCAACACATAGCCATTTTCAATTCGAATAATGGCTGGACCGTTAGTGATTAATCACAAAGTAAAAGCATCATTACGATAACTTTGACTTTCGGTCCTTAAACTAATAGAAACTTAACTACAGGAAGTAAGAACACTTACAAGAGTCCTTAGCACGAAAATTTAGACTAAGAGAGCTTCCTTCCAAGGTAGGATGCTCCAGAGAATGAGTTTGAGAGCTTAGAGCTTTGAGAGTTTGAAAAATTTTGAAGTGTGAGGAATGAGCTCCAAGCATGGCCCCTTTATATAGGTTTTTGAATGTTCTAGGATAAAAGCAAGTGTCCCCCAGGTGTAATCTTGTGCCTATAGGTGTCTTGTGGTTTTAAAAACCATCAAACAGCCCTAGGTTTCGAGTTATGAGAGTGAGGAAATTGTTTGGAGAAGATAACTTGCTGAAACCTGCATCTGTATAGGGATTCTGCCCAATTTAGGCCGTCGCGTCGCACCACAGCAGAGTGCTTCTGGTGTGGCGCAGCGCCACCAGTAGGGTGACCAGCTAAACAAGTTTTCTAACTTGGCAGATTTGACCCCTGGACCTTTAAAACCTCATAACTTTCATTTTAAGCACTTTTAACCCATAAAGTTTATATTTTTGATGATCCTTAGAATATAACCAAACACTGTTAGGTCCGGTTTCGTTAAACGATAACTGAAAACACAAGTTTTGCCTTGTTGACGCTTTTAACCCCTTATTTACGAAAGTTAACGTATTTATCTCAAACGATATCGAAACCTTGTGAAATTTTCGTCACTTGTTCTTGGGAGTATAATTAATCATTACAAAGCTCCGGGTTCATTAAAAGGTCACTCAGAGGTATTACTTTAACATATTGACACATTTAACCCTCGCGTCTTGTAAACTTTCACTTTTTTCACAATCGGCTTCATACGTTTCCCAATTCTTTCGTTTAAGAGTATGAACATCGTGTAGGGTCGTTGAATGGCAAAATTTTCAAATGTTAACACTTCGGATCCTCTTACGCATATACTTTCTTCATTTGTCAACTTTAGTCCCTCGTAATCAATTCGTTACACGTTTAAAGTTCATGACACGTGTCGATTCTATATTGGACATGATTTTGCGAGGTGTTACACACACACACTCAAAGATGGAAAATGAATGATTGTGGTGGATGATGGTATTGTAGTGGTTTGCCAAAGGATGGTTTGAAGTGGAACCAAGCATCCCTATTTATAGCTGAAAACAGAACGTCGACCACGGCCCGTGCCCGCTTGGCACGGCCCCGTGGCCATCAGTCTCTCTCTTCTACATTAACTGCAGTGTCAGACTTGTACTAACACGACCCCGTGTGTCAACGGCACAGCCCTTGGCCAAAGTACTTGATGTACTATCACAGATCCTAAAAATCTTTGAGTTGACCACGCCCCGTGTTGATGTAGCATGGCCCCGTGTTGAGTCTTGATTTTGTCTTTTGTTGTTGTCTCTTTCTGCTGCAGTGAATTCTCACCGGGCACGTTCCATGCTAGGTGAGCACGGCCCCCTGCCAGAGCTTCTGTTTTTGTTATTTCTTGGGTTTGGATGTGGATGGGGGCTTGGCAAGTTGCGTCAATCCTTCTTCATTGTATTTTATGTTGGTTTTATGTCTTTTTGCTTCTTTTGTTCTTTTAAGCCCTTATAACCCTGTTTATTCAAAAGGAATAAAGAAACGTGCTTTTTCCAACATTAGTACTGAAAAAGGGTTGATTTTATGCCGTTTTTGAAATAATTTATATGTTGTATTTTGAACACATCAAATACCCCCACACTTGAATCTTTGTTTGTCCTCAAGCAAAACTCTTTACTGTGGCTTATACACCCAAACAGAATGGGTAGAAGAGAAAGTTTTGGACTTACCTTTAGAGTGTCGGGAATCCAAGTTCTAATTTATTTTTTTTTTATTTCATTTACATTCTTGTTTGGTCATGACTTATTTACAACTCAATTTAATAAAAATTATTTATTTTTAGGCATAGCATGCCTTTATAAAAATCTTTTTTGTTATATCTGCGTTTTACACACCTTACCAGTAATCACTCAACACTCGGTTGAAAATGTAGAAGTGAGAACGCTCATACCCGATTTGGAAATTACTCCTTCTATAGGCTTAACAAAGAATCAAACTTTCTCCTTTTTGACGTTTTAATCCTTGTAGGTATCGAGAGGACTTTTGAAGGGTAGGCTATGGCTCGGGTAGGTGAGTTTTATTTGAAAGTGGCTAAAGATAGTAAAATGTCGGCTTTGGAGAGATTTATTTTCTTATGCCTTAGTTAAAAATACACAATCATAAGCAATATTACTTTTTGCTTATTTTATTCCAAGTTTTTTTTTTAATAATAACTAAGTCACTTATTTTTGTAATTTCCGGATGAGCCGTATTTACTGAAAATAAAGTGTGAAAAGGTAAAAAGTGTGTATTTTTTGGGTGATGGGTGGTTTGTTTTTGCAAAATTTGTTTGCGGGTTTAAGAAACGAAAGGCTTTTAACGCTCAAAATAGTTTGTCTAGGGGGGAGCATTTTTGGGAAAAGCAAGGAAAATAAAGGTTGTTTTTTTTTTTGAATGAAAACGGGTTTAGTCCTAATGCCTCTGTCATTTACTTACTTGGATTAGCGTCGGTAAGGACTTGAGATGCATTGCTTTGGCAAGTTCTAGAGTTGTAAAACCAAATGGGCTAATCACACAAGAAACGAAAATTTGAGCTATTAGTATAGATGTGTATTTATTGCTCATTAAAAGCTCAAAATTCACTTTTTGTGGGAAAAAAAGGGTTGTAGTGTAAAAACTTATATATAAACAATTCAATTTTTACAAAGATTTGTTAGGCCCAATTTTTTTAAATTTTATTTAATTGGGTTCTTTTTTATCATGGCATTTTTAGATGTAAATTAATAAAATCATCATTTTAGAACTTTTTATACCCAACTAAACTAAGATAAGTAAAAGAAAGGAAATAAAGATTTTGAAAAAGTTTGGGGTGTTTAGCGATTGCAAAACGAGTTTTGTGTAAGGCTTGTTTTAGGACAAATGATTCAAGGTTTTAACCTCCCTCCCCCCACGTAAATTACACATTGTCCCCAATGTGTCCCAAAAAGAAGTTAGTTAGGCCTAATGTGTAAAAAGGTGCGGAAAATAACAAAGTTTCACAGTTACTGGGCAATTGACACGGGGGCGTGTCGGATGAAAACGACCCTTGGTCAAAGTACCAGTTACTGGGTTTTTAGACAACTTACAGTGGAGTGAGCACAGGGTCGTGCCTGATGAGCACGACCCGTGTCACTGTTTTGAGAAAAACTTTTTGCCATCAGTGGACTGGGCACGGGGGCGTGTTGGGCGAACATGTCCCCGTGTTGTTCGTCTGTTTCAGTTAAAAATGCGGTTTTGGCTCTTGTTTCCGGGCTTAGGGACCACTATGCTTAGTGTATCCAAGCCTTCCGTGGTACATGCGTTTTATAATGCTACCACAACACAACACAACACAACACAACACAACACAACACAACACAACACAACACAACACAACACAACATAATATAAAATAACCATCATAAAACCTAGATTACGACCGTTCAAAGTTAACCACCATCACAGCATCCAAACATAAAAACTAAATGCAGAAAATAAAATTATCTAAAAGAAAGTAAATTGTCTTAACCGGGACGCCTCCCGAGGAATTGTTAGATTGTGCAAAGGGTGAGAAATTTAACCTTCACGACAACCATGTCACCCGCCACTGCCGCTGCCTAGTCAGAGTCCATGTCATCCACCTCGTCCTCCTCCTCATCGTCTCGAGTCACTATATGGTCCCGGATGTAGGTGATATCATTTTGCATGGAAGCAATGTTGCATTACATTCCACCGATCCAGGCACTAGAGCTTTGGCCTAAGTTGTAAGCATTCTTCGAGACTTGAAGGATTTCCTGCATAATGTTATATAAATTCGAAAAGTTAGGAAAATCAGCTCCTCCTTGGGATGAGGATCCCGGGAATTATCCGGGACGAGGACGGTTTCGGGATGTCTTTGATTGCCAATATTAGGTCCGGGTCGTTTGGATTCCAAACACGACCACTTTTATCCTTGAAGCGCATGGTACCGTCGGGGAAATCGATGATAAGACCCAAACTTCGGCAAACTGCGAGATCAACCTTTGCAGTTCCGACAATTTGGCGATCCATCCCCCATCGAAAATTGGTGTTCGGGTGTCTACGGTGGCGTTGGCGTACATGTTTCGGAGCAAGATGTGGGCGACATCAATGAGTTGGTGAGTTACGAGGCAGTAAAGGATAGTAAGTTCTCGCAAATTCACCACCCCACCACTATTATCCCTTTGGCACAAAGAACCACTAAGGACCCGGTGAATGTAGCAGATGAGCGGGTCCCTAATTTTTGTGCTTTTGGTGGAGCTTAGGTTGTAGTGGCCATCCCCTATCAATGCCCATGCAGCTTGGCAGAGGTTGTCTGGTAACTCACGAATGGCTTAGGTAAATTCTGGTTCATCCGCATCCTCTTCGGTGTATAGCCCAAGATTGATACCGAATTGGGCGACGAAAATGCTATACCATTCCGCCCCACATCTGAACTCGACAGCATTAGAATCAAACAAATCCGCCTCGGACCTTTTGAACTTTAGGGTGCTCAAGAACTCCATGTTATATTGATGTATGGACCGGAGCCGGGTTTCTAGAAAGATTCTGAGTGGACCGGTTACTAGTGCATCGTATCTTTCCCTTTGTCCCACTGTTTCAAGCGTATCATAGCAAACTTGCCTTGGTGGCTCTTCATGATGTTCTTGCAAGATTTCGAAACGATTTTGGTACTCTAGCTCTGAAGACTTGAATCTCAGGAACTTGTGTGGTGCCATCATGCAAGAAAGAACCAGTAAGATGATTGCTACGTTTTAAAAATATGTAAAAATGTGATATCAGAGCCCTGGACACGGCCCCGTGTCTGGCTGACACGACCCTGTGTTTGAGGGTTGTGTTGGGCACGACCCCGTGCTGAGATGGCACGACCCATTTTCGAACCGTCTGTTTCACCAAATTTTAAGGTTTTCGAGCCGGTTCGAAAAATTCATAATTTTTGGTTCATTAGCAGCGGTTTACCCCGATTAAGAAACCCTAATAACCATTTTTACCAAAAACGCTTGTTTACCCTTCCGTTTTTATCATTTTCCGTCAAGAACAAGGGTTTGGGTGAAACAGTGTGATTAATCCGATTTCCTCAACAATGCTCAGACATTTACTTTCAAAACTACAGCTACTAACTACTATTAACGAGATCTAAACAAAAATTCGAGATTGGCACCGGCTTTGTTCAAGAACCCTAGATTAAACTAGAACTTTTGGTGTTAAACTACATGCAAATCATTAAACTAACTATCATGATGTTAGAATCAAACCTGGTGGTCGGATTGGATGGATCGAACGTGGAGAACCGTCGGAAAAAGGGCAGGAACCGATGTGACAGGGAAAACAGGTCGTGTTGTGTTTGAAAAAGTAAAGACTGAAGGCTTTATATACCAACACCTATTCGGCCACGGCCCCGTGCTGATGCAGCATGGCCCCGTGCCGTATTTTATTTGATTGGCTATATCTGGGCGTTTGGGCACGGGGGCGTGTCAGGTGGACACGGCCCTGTGTTCAGACTGCTAGTAACCTTATTTTTTCATCTGTGCACGTGTGTTTGACCGTTTTCCTATGGTTCCTTTGGTACTTACATGTTTTTCATCAAGTCTTCATGGTTGATGCTCTCCAATTGTTCCTACAAGTTGATAAAAAGAAGAAAATATGCAAGTAAAAATTAGACAATTACACATTTGATCGTTTTACCGATCACATGTCCACCTCTTGAAGATCCATTTCAATTTCCCCCTCCTCGATGAAGCCTCAATAGGGTTTAAGCCTTTGCCCGTTTACCCTGAAGGTTACATCATTCGGAGGCTTAATTTCTACTGTTCCATGTGGAAAGACTTGGGTGATGAAAAAATGTCCCGTCCATCTTGACTTAAGTTTACCCGGAAATAGTCGAAGCCTTGAATTAAACAATAGCACTTGATCCCTTTCCCGAAATTCTTTAGGTTTGCTTATTTTATCACGTATGTTTTTCATGCATTCCTTATTAATTTCGGAATTGGAATATGTTTGATCAAGGTTACCCGGAAATAGTCGAAGCCTTGAATTAAACAATAGAATCAATTTTTACCGGCAAGTTCTTGATCAAGGTTTGCGTTTTTTAATGCCCAATAGGCCTTGTGAGCAATTTCTACCTGGAGGTGATAATTTTTTCCATAGATGAGCTTATATGGGGTTGTGACTATTGGTGTTTTGTAGGCGGTTCGGAATGCCCAAAAAGCGTCATCTAATTTATCTGCCCAATCTTTCTTGTTTTGTCCTACGGTTTTCTCTAAGATTCTTTTTATCCCTCGGTTTGTTACTTTGGCTTGACCGTTGATTTGAGGATGGTAGGCAGTTGAAAGACGGTGATAGACCCCATATTTTGTTAAAATTTTGTATAATTGATTATTGCAAAAATGGGTGCCTCTATCATTAATTAGTGCTTTTGGAGCACCAAAACGAGAAAATAGTCGTTTTAAGAATTTTATTACAACTCTACCGTCGTTGGTTGGAAGAGATTCGGCATTGGCCCATTTGGACACGTAATCTACTGCTACAAGAATGTATTCATTACCTTTTGACGGTGGGAAAGGTCCCATAAAATCCATACCCCAAACATCAAAAATTTCATAAACAAGAATGCCTTTTGGGGCATTTCGTTCCTTGTAGAGATATTACCTGTTCGTTGGCATGCATCACAGGTTTGAATGAAGTTGTATGCATCTTTATGGATGGTGCGCCAATAGAATCCTGAACCGAGTACTTTCCGTGTGGTGCTTGCGACTCCATGATGTCCTCCATACGATCCTTCATGACAATGGCAAAGAATTTGTCTTGCTTCCTTACTGTGGACGCATCTTCGAATAAGTTGATCGGCACACATTTTAAAAAGATATGGGTCTTCCCAAAAATAGTGTCTCACATCGGCAAAGGATTTTTTTTCTTTGTTGATGTGACCAACCTTTGATTTAGCGAGGTAGTTAGCATAGTCAGCGTACCATGGTTCTTCTTAGTATTCGACCATTTCCAAAGATTCGGTCGGGAACTTTTCGTTGATAAGCTCTTCGCTAGTCGACTCCAAAGCGGGATCTTCTAAGCGTGACAAATGGTCGGCGGCGGTATTTTCGGCTCCTCGTTTATCTTTTATTTCAATGTCGAATTCTTGGAGGAGAAGAATCCACCGGATCAAACGTGGTTTGGCATCTTGTTTCATGAAGAGGTATCGAATGCCAGCGTGATCCGTATAGACTATTATTTTAGAAGGAACAAGATAGGAATGAAATTTATCAGAAGCAAATACTACGGCTAGTAACTCTTTTTCGTTTGTTATTACCGTCATACCTCCTTTCTTTGGAACTACTTGGACGGGACTTACCCATGGACTGTCGGAGATGGGGTAGATAAGTCCGGCGTCAAGTAGCTTGATGACTTCATTTTTAACCACTTCTTGAACATTTGGATTTACTCTACATTGTGGTTGTATTACCGTTTTATAGTCATCTTCCATTAAAATTTTGTGTGTGCATATGGATAGGTTGATGCCTTTGATGTCCATGAGCCTCCACGCGATTGCATTTTTATGTTTTTTCAAAAGTTTTATTAATTTTTGTTTTTCAAAAAGTGTTAGTTTAGAAGAAATAATGACGGGGAACTTACCATGTTCGTCTAAAATGCGTATTCTAGACCTTTAGGTAGTTCCTTGAGTTCAAGTGGCGGTGGGTCTTCAAGAGACCTCTTATTTTCTTCTTTATTAACGTCGATGGCCGAAAAGGTTTGCTCTATGGCAACTTCCTCTTCGACGAATTCCTCTTCTTCTTCTGTATCGGGTGGTTCTGCTTCATCTTCGATTAAGGGGTCGTCATTGTGAACTGGATATTTCATTGATTGGTCAAAATCGACGTACCTTTTGTCGGCCCCTAATCGAAGTGGTAGGTTGTTTTGCTTCCGTTTGGTCAAGGCTTGATGGGATTTTAGAGAAGGTTGTCCCAACACGAGGGGGGCATCATCTAAGATGACGAAATCGGTGGGGACTACCTCTTGACTTGCTTGAATTAAGACATTTTCAACAATTCCCGTGGTATTAATCGTTTTGCGGTTTGAGAGAAAAATATGAATTTTATGGGGAGAAAAGTCACTTGTACCTAATTTTTCGAAAATATAGTTTGGCATTATGTTAACGCAAAGATCTTTATCAAATAGCACGTTACTAACAAAGATGTTTTGAAAAAAAAACATGGTACCGGTTTTATGTTCATTTCATGATATTCATCTTGTATTAGCGAAGTTTGATCATTTGTTAACGTGACGCTTACTAATTCTTCGATTTTAGTAGAAGTGTTCAACTCTTTTAAAAACTTAGCATGTGACGAAACCAAACAATGATTTTCAAAAGAAGGTTGTAAAACGTGGATTTCTGAAAAAGTTTGATCTATTTTAGAGTCGTTGGTTTTAGACTTACCTTCTTGTTGAGTTGGGTCATGCGTGAGTTTTTCATTTTGTTCTCCTATTTTTACCTCTTCGATTATTACCTCTTTAGTGCAAATAGTCTCTTCTTTTTCACGAGATCTCTTAAGTAAGAGTTCTAGCTTTTTCATACTTTCTATGAGTCTTTCAGCTTCGGGAATGATTGTTGGTGGTGTGTCGTAAACTTCAAACGGATTTGTATCCCAATAAGTTGACCTTGGGAGCTCAAACCTTGGTTCCTCATAAGTGGTGTATGAAGAACTTGGTGCGGTGTATGATGTTGATGGTCTAAAAAGGTCACAATATTGTACCGAATGTGATTTTCTGCAAATGGTACAATAAGGTTCCTCATAATAGGTGTAGTCTTCTGAGTAGTATTCCATTGTATTGGAAGGTACCCAGAAGATTAGCGAGCCTCGGGATCAGAAACAGAAATTAAAAATTTAATAGTAGGTTGAGCACGGCCCCGTGCGGAGTTAGCACGGCCCCGTGTTCAGTTCTGTATCTGGGAGTTTTGAAAAAGTTTTAGAAAATTTTGCAGCACGGGGGTGTGTCCCAACAGCACGGCCCCGTGTTAATCTACTGTAAAAAGAAAAACTTTAAAAACGAGCGCGCAGTTTTGAAAAAAAATGTTATAATTTGATTAGGCCGTTAATTTTAAGCTTCCTTGAAATTCTTGTGTCCCCGGCAACGGCGCCAAAAACTTGACGTGTGTCGGTGTGAGTATATTTTTTGTTATATTTTTTTAGCTCATTTTTTAACTCGCCGATTTCATGTTTTAAATTTATAAAACACGATATTTTACTATCACTCTACACACGTTAGGGCAAGTGCACCCATAGCGGACGTAGTATAGTGATGGCAAGATACCGAGGTCGTCCAAGGACATAAGAGCTTTTAGTACCGGCTTATCGTCAACGTCTAATCGAACCAAACTTTGAGAAAAGATTTTTAAACTAATAAAAAGATAAAAACAGAAAATAAAATAAAATAAAAATATATAGACAAGAAAGAATCACTTGGATCTGACTTATCTTTCATGTACCCTTTTGATGATTTCCGCACTTTTGGCATTTTAAGAGATTATCTTAGTTATAGTAGTAGGCCCCTCTTTTGGAGGCGACGTTACCCTCAACCTAGTGGTTTGGGTCAGCAAGGATACAATCCCACTAGGTCGGATTATTGAAAAATAATTAAGTAAGTTATTAATGCAAAATGTGGTGGACCCCCTTACGAGGCGGCGATCACCCTCAACCCGTTGGTCTGAGTCAGTAGGGATACAGTACTCGCGAGGTTGGTTTAAAGTTTTAATAGTAGTTTATGAATAAGGGGTGCAAGCGGTTTCTTACTCTCAGTCAGGCCAGTCATTCCCGGCCAATCCATGGAGTAGTACTAAACTTGCACCAGGTTCTCGCAGGATCTATACACTGAACGAGACATAGAATTACCCAATCCACCCTTCTAACGCCCTTACAGGAAATTAACATGCTTTATATAGACCGCAAAGACATGAATATGTTGAGTAAACGAACATATGAATAATGGGTGAATAAATTCGCCTTCAATATAAAAAACTAATTATTAAAGTCATTAATACATATCCAATTAAAAAGTTGCCAAAGATTGGAAATCATAAAAGAAATACAAAAAGATATGTCTTCACCAAGTGATGTAAGAATTTAGCCAGGCATGGCCTTTGTTTGACAAAGATTCTTACGATTAATCTTGGATCCCGAGACTACACACACTCAAAGATGGAAAATGGATGATTGTGGTGGATGATGGTGTTGAAATGGTGGTGGAGTGGTGACAAGTGAGAGAGAAGTGGTTTGCCAAGGGATGGTTTGAAGTGGAACCAAGCATCCCTATTTATAGCTAAAAACAGAACGTCCACCATGGCCCGTGCCCGCCTGGCACGGCCCCGTGGCCATTAGTCTCTCTCTTCTACATTAACTGCAGTGTCAGACTTGTACTAACACGGCCCCGTGTGTCAACGGCACGACCCGTGGCCAAAGTACTTGATGTACTATCGCAGATTCTGAAAATCTTTGAGTTGACCACGCCTCGTGTTGATGTAGCATGGCCCCGTGTTGAGTCTTGATTTTGTCTTTTGTTGTTGTCTCTTTCTGCTGCAGTGAATTCCCACAGGGCACGACCCATGCTAGGTGAGCACGGCCCCCTACCAGAGCATCTGTTTTTGTTATTTCTTGGATTTGGATGTGGATGGGGGCTTGGCAAGTTGTGTCAATCCTTCTTCATTGTATTTTATGTTGGTTTTTGCTGTCTTTTTGCTTCGTTTGTTCTTTTAAGCTCTTATAACCCTGTTTATTCAAAAAGAACAAAGAAACGTGATTTTTCCAACATTGGTAC
Organism: Helianthus tuberosus; assembly: GCA_030545235.1. Classification (NCBI taxonomy): domain Eukaryota; kingdom Viridiplantae; phylum Streptophyta; class Magnoliopsida; order Asterales; family Asteraceae; genus Helianthus; species Helianthus tuberosus. The sequence goes on along the minus strand of CM060354.1, from coordinate 33,303,078 downwards.
TGAAAAGGGGTTGATTTTATGCCGTATTTGTTATAATTTATATGTTGTATTTTGAACACATCACCGAGCAGCACCTTTCCGGGACGCAGCATCAGATGCTGCACCGGTAGTCTCTGCCTTCTTGCTTGCCGCCCCTCCTGCAACAGTCACCTTCTTCTTTGCAACCCTCTTCAGCCTCTTCTCTTCATGCTCGACTCCTAAGTTGCGCAACACTCCTGCAAACATACCATGTGATGGTTTTAACTCATGTTCCGATAAAGCTACTGACTACTCGCTGGAAAGATACACAACTTCTTTCCCAGCAGGAGTTATAGCCCTACATGGCTTAGAGTTTGGAATGCGCGCACCTTCCGTCGCAACAAGAGGAGCAGCAAATAGTTCAGCTCTGGCATACATGAAGTTAGGCCGAATCTGCTCGAACCAATATTGTTCACCGCCGCGTAGCGGCCTCACGCCCATTACACCGGCATGGGTTGGGAACGCGTGGTGATACAGCGAGACCTCGGCATTAAAACAAGAAGCTGTTATCAGAACAGATCCTATTCAAAAGATTCTTAAAAAGATAAAGCAATGGATTTACCTTCATTCTCCAACAAAAGGATTGGCACGTTCGGACTGTCGAGTGGCCACTTGTCACTCATCCCTGCAGCAACTAAGACATGCTCAGCAAACACTTGGTTTGGAAGCGCGAGCAATTTCTCATACCAAGCCGCCCCACGCGGGATTTTCATATCTTCCTCACTGAATCCCGAAAATCCATACCGATCGGAATCACTTCCTCGCGAATATGGAAAAATTTCATCTTCCAGTCATGGAAGCTCTTTGGAGTGTTGATTAAAATCTTCTTCGCGCCGCGTAGAGCAAAAGAGAAGAACCCGATATTGCTCTGTAGTTGGTAAAAAAAAACCCTAAATTTATCAACTGTCGGCTCTTCCCCTTGGGACCGATAGGCAAACTCAAAGTGTCGGATGCGCACCATGCCCATGGGGCTTAACTGTGAAATACGAAAAGCATAGTGATGAAGAATCGAACCCAAAAAGTGGGTGGCCGGTAGGCGGAAGTTACCTTATACATGATCTGTTTGTACTTTTTTTTTCAATGTAAGCATAAAATGAAATATGCATTTTATGAAAAAAAAATAAAAATTTAAGTATTTACACATCTAAAATAATATTTAAATCTGTTTATAAAATCACTAGTTTACAGTCCTGTGTCTTATACGGGTTGAATGATAAGATTGGTTGTATACGAAGAACATAATAATTACAAAATTTGAATTATTCTTGATATTGCACATGTTAAAAATAAGTTTTTATATAAACACATATTACCCTAACATGAACTATCCATACCAAGTTAAAGACAATATAACATTACTCACTATAAATGACGCGTTTAAGCAAATACTTTATATTTATTTATTACTTTAGTAATAATAATTAGATATACATAAAATATATATTTATATAACAATTAAATTTCTATGTTATGTTATGATACGATACGTAAAGAATGTGAAGAAAATTCTTAAGTCTCATCCTTATCTTGGGGAATGAGATGAAGTAGAAAAAAACTGATGAACACATAAAGGTTTCTTTAAATTTTTGGGATGATAATGAGAAGACTCTTAAATCTTAATTGACATAGAGTTGGTGGCTAAAAATGGTGGTGATGGAGATGGATTGTGATGGGTAATGGTATATCTAATTCTAATAAAAATTTTCAGTTAATATCATATAATATTCTCTCTTTCATTTCATTAATAATATTATTAATTTTTGTTTGAAATAATAGATAAATTCATCACAAAATATTTAGTTGAAATAATCAATTCACTACATTATTTCTAATTTATAAACTCAAATCCGAGTGTTATTATTTTACATATTTTTTGTGGTGTTGACATGAAATATTGATGCATATAATTAAAAAATAACATTTTAATAGCGTAACACCATGTTTCTTAGATAATAACAATTATTTTTTTTTCTCAAACTTGATTTAAGCAAAATAGATAACGTAAACTAAACCATATGCTTATCCATTTTAGGAAATAATAAAATCATAGGTTTTAAAATTATAGATAATTTATATATTTTTTAATCATAAATCATAAATTAGAATTATATATTAATTAATAATATCATTAATATTAATGAATTGATGAAGAAAATGTCATATGGGATTATGCTTATCCATTTTAAGAAGTAATAAAATCAAAGGTTTTAAAATTATAGATAATTTATATATTTTTTTAATTATAAATTAGAACTAAATATTAATTAATTAATTAATATCATTAATATTAATGAACTGATGGAGAAAATGTCATGTGTCATTATTGAGAGTTTTTTATTAAAATTAGATTAGATTGTATAGGAGCCTCATTAACGAGAATTGAGTATTTTAGTGGGATCTAAGAAAAGAGTATTCAAATCAACCAACTTTTTTAAAATATCGACAGAAGTTCACACAGTTTTAGGACAAAAGATCAAATACAAATAACTTTAACGTACAAAACGTACGAACTGAAGGTTTTGTTGAAAAAACGCGGTGACATTTTAGTAATTATTAGTAATTATCAAAATTACTCTACAAGTGATCCTGTAGAGTAATTTTGATCTTGTAGAGTAATTTTGTAAAATGTTCATGTAGAGTAATTTTGATCTTATAGGTTAATTATCAAAATTACTCTACAATATATCTTGTAGTTCATGTAGAGTAATTTTGATCTTGTAGGTTAATTATCAAAATTACTCTACAATATATTTTGTAGAGTAATTTTGATCTTTTATGGTAATTATCAAAATTACTCTACAAGTGTATCAAAATTACTCTGTAAGTTTATCAAACAACACACAATTCAAAATTACTCTACAAATCATTTGTAGAGTAATTATGATACTCTACAAAATTATCTTACAAGATCATAATTACCACACAAATCATTTGTAGAGTAATTATGATACTCTACAAAATTACTCTACAAGATCAAAATTACCCTATAAGAACATTTTACAAAATTACTTTACAAGATTAAAATTACTCTACATGATCATTTGTAGAGTAATTTTGATAATTACTCTACGAGTAAATAATTACAAAAATGCCACCATGTTTTTTTGACTTTTTCATGCCTTTCGTTTGTGTTGTACGATAAACCACTTTGTACGTGAACTTTACTCTAGTTTCAGAGCTCGAATATATTTTCTTAGGGTGTTCGGGGCGTTCGGGGGGAGGGGAGCGGTGACCCCTTTCACCGCATGGGGCACACCGCCGCCATCGACTTTTACCGCATGGGGGACTTGAATTGGTGGACTAGTCACCACATGGAAAGAATGGAATGTTTGGCATTTTCGACCGTTGGGAAGTGGAGAAACGGCTATAATGCCGTTGTATATTATAGAAAAAAAATTCAATTTCCTTTATAAAAATCATCTTCTTGCCCTCCATTTTTTCTCCCCATTCTCACAACACATTCAATTAATCAAACAAAACTATGGATAGGCAAAACAAGAGTGATGGGAAGAAAAAAGCTTCGGGTTCCGGTTCTGGTTCAAAGGCGAGGGGACGCGGCTCACAAACTAGACGAGGCGGGTCGAGTGTGTACCAACCTAACTATCAACCACAATTTATTCAATAACCGGGTTTTTACACCACCCAACCGCAACCTAACTATCCACCACAATTTTTTTCTCTTGAAGCCCAAAACGCGTCTAATCCGTTTGCTCCACGATTTAATACACCGACTCAATCTCCTAGAGAAAATGTTCAACATGTGCTTCTAATATACGATAATGAGGAAGATGAAGAATATGTAGTCGAGACTCAAGACTTAGACAAAGATGATGTAGATGAAGAATATGAAGCCGAAGAAGCAGGCGAAGATGAACCGAAAGTAAAGGGTGGTAAGGCGGATCCGCAAAGATGGGCGAAGAAACAAGAAGAGGCGTTAGCGATGGTGTACATGCATTATACTTTAAACAAGAAAAAAGAAATATAAAGCACCCGCAACATCGGGCGAAAGGTCGGTTGGTATGGCCGACAAGCTCGAAGAATACAAATATATGAAACAAGAAGTGGTGGACATTAGAAAGAAACGTGAGGAAAAATTTATGGAGTTGGCGGATGAACGTCAAGAGACGTTGAGATCGATTAGGTTTGATAAAGATCTCGAGACGTTTAATAGGCCGCACGATAATGTTCCACCGGAGATGTTGAAAATCACACTAGCACGAAAACGGAAGATTGCCAAAAAATATAATTGGCCATTTAGTTTAAAAAATTATGTTTTTAAGTAGGTTTAATTTTATTTAATGTTTTTTTTATTTAATGTAATGGTTTTTTAGTAAGTTTTTTAATTTAATGTAATTTTATTTTAGTAAAATTATTTTGTTTCATTTATTAATTAATTAAAAAATAGTTTCCTTCATGAGGGTGCACCCCGTACGTTTTTAGCCCGGAATTAGAGAATGAAAATGATATGGAATCATGCGATGGGGTTAAAAAATAATTCTCCTCCCCTTTTAGCGGCAACCCCCTTCACCCTTAAGAAACGTCATTTTTTTTCTGAAAAGTATAGACGTCACAAGCTTTGAAACTTATTTTTGTTTGTTCCTTAAAGTTAGTGGGCTCCGTCCATTAATTTCTGAAAACTGGCAGCCTGTGCATTGGATATGGTGAGATATGTGGGGAGATGTGTAAAAGGTGATCATCATCTTTTCATTTTGTCTAATGATTTTTGTTTGTTCCTTAATGATTTTTGGATGGTGAGAGATGTGGGGAACTAGGGATGAGTGGATGGGTTTCTTTTCTTTTTTTATTTTATCAGCAAACAACAAACTTCATTTCACCCGATGGATGAGTTTCTTTTTTTTTTCCCGACAAACCACTATATATCTAGGGTGTACCTATTTGCACACCCATTTGCATATTGGCACATCAAAAATGTGTTTTTTATCTTATATGCACACCATGCAGTGTCGAGCTGTGGCCAAAGCGCGACTTTTTTGTCCGGTCAACCAGACAAAGACTGACGGGTCTCTGACGGGTCTGTTGACCGGACCAAAACGCCGAGCTTTGGCCGTGTTTTGGTCATATCAACCAGACAAAAGACTGACACCCGGTCTGGTTGACAGGACCAAAACGCGGCCAAAGCTCGGCGTTTTGGTCCGATCAACAGACCCGTCAGACACCCGTCAGTCTTTGTCTGGTTGACTGGACCAAAACGCCGCGCTTTGGCCACAGCTCAATACTGCGGGGTATGCACATAAGACAAAAAACACATTTTTAGGTTGGTTATCTACACACTTGGTGTGTAGATAGTTTGAGCCATTTTATATTCAAACTACTTTATGCTAGGAATGTGATAACGTTTCAAAATACATACCTACAAAACTTTCATTTTGTGACAGATAATATAATCATTACGAATATAAATTATTACGTTTTGATTAAAACCTTAATTAGTACTTATGTATACAAGTTTATCTAGTTCATCTATTTTTAAATAATAAATACACTAAATTTCCAGAGACGTGATGTATGTACCCATTTACACAAATTAATAAGATTCATTACAAATTTATAAGACTCATCTTATTAAATTATTAAAAATGAATAAAAGCTGTTACACACTTAACCTTAGATTCAAAATCAATCAAAACTACGTATGATTAATCTTGCTATAGATAATCTAAATCTTTTTAATTCTTCATCTACTCTCCACGAAATTAGCACACCGAATTCCAACATTAGCTTCTAATGACATTATAAGCTTAGCGCAATACAAATCCTAAATTTATTATATAGGGAAAGATCAGATAGAAAATTTAGTTTGAGTAAGAAGTGTAGGAAACAATAATAAGAACACGTGGTAAATAACAGAAAAACATAAAGCAGGGCATTTTAGTAAATCTTCTTTTATCTAATCTACTTATCTCTGCATCTTTAATGCCCATCTTTTTCAAAACCCGTTATCTTCAATATTTCCTTCACTTTCTCTCTCTAGAATTACTATATCATAGTGCGATTTTCTTAATCAATGAATAGTTTAAATACTCAATCAACGTGTTTTTCAATTTCTTTGAAAAAACCCAATTTATTATTATGCAATTTCTTTTTTTTTTTTCAATTTAACATAATACGATGGAACATGAGAAATCGATTGAAACACGAACTTCTCTTCTCAAATTTCATAAACATTTTCTAGATAAAGTGAAGATATCTATGATTCTAACATTCTCTTGATGTATTCTTGCGTTTAGACAACATTATTGGTTTCAATTTTATTAAGAAATTAGTGGTAAAAAGTTGCACGCCAGGTGTTTGACAAAATGTCTCAAAGAAAATTACAAAACAATTTTTCAATTTAAACTCTCATTTAGAATTGTCTTTTACAAAAGAATGAAAAACATACTTTTTTATGTGTGTTTTTTTGTCCATTGTGTTTTACAAAAGAATGAAAAAACAACGTTTTTTTCATTGCGTTTTTCGAAAGAATGAAAAAACACTTTTTGTGTGTTTTTTGTCTATTGTGTTTTACAAAAGAATGAAAAGACACAGTTTTTTGTCCATTGGGTTTTACAAAAGAATGAAAAATACATTTTTGTGTGCTTTTTATCAATTGCGTTTTAGAAAAACATTTTGTTTTGTGTTTTTAGACAATTGCGTTTTAGAATACTTTTTTTTAGTCCATTGTGTTTTAGAAAGAACACTTTGTTTTGTGTTTTTGATCCATTACGTTTTAGAAAATACACCTTTTTATGTTTTTTTGTCCATTGTGTTTTAGAAAGAACGTTTTCTTTTGTGTTTTTAGTCTATTGCGTTTTATATAGAATACTTTATTTTTATTTTTGATCCACTGCATTTAGAAAAAACACTTTCCTTACAAGAAAAATAGTTACACGTCTCGTATAATGTAATATTGTTTATACGTAATAAAAATGCTCTTAAAATGCTTAATATTTTACAAGAAAATAGTTATTTTTTAATAAAACCATTATCAATTACATAAATTCTAATTATTATTTTTTTAGATGAATTCGTATTTTATAAAATTATAGGGTTAAATAGTAACCCGTTTAGTTTAACCGATTGAACCATTTCAGAGCTCAAACTGGTATGATTTAATAACCGGTTTTCAAAACATGGGTTTTTTCGCATATTTCCCCTTAAAAAACACTCATAATTGCATACTAGGTGTAGGACCCGTGTAACCACACGGGTAGGTTTAGTAATGATCGAAAACAAATACTAAAAAACAGATTATAATATATCATTTAAATTTTGGTCTTTAGTTCTATATCTTTATAAAGTAATGTTGAAGACAGTATGTGTGACCACATGGGTAGTTTTAATAACCATCGAAATAGATTATAATACATCATTTAAATTGTTTCTATTTAGTTAATGTTTGATATAGAAATTAACTAACTAACTCAAAATTTCTTGTCTAAAATGAAAGCATGACCTAATTTTATATTGTCTGATAATTAAAGCCTGACCTAATTCAAATAACCAAATGTTATTGAACAGTTCAATAAAGTCCCTTATTTTTTGATCCAACTAAGCTTACTGATGGATTAGATTTTGTAGGCCCGTTAAACCCCTTCTATCAAACATGGATTAGATTTGTTAAAGACATCTATGAAATGTCCTTAATACCCTTATCCCTTAATATCCACGTAATCTCAAATATATATTAAATGCACCGATCATTATCATCATCATCACACTTCTCAAAAAATCTCCAAATCTCTCTCTCAACTCTCAATACCGATCATCATCATCTTCATCCATCTTCATCCGTCTTCATCATCTTCATACATCTTCATCTTCAAAACAGAGGATTGTATCATCATCTTATCTATATATGTTTTTTATATTTGTGATGTTTTTGTGAAAAAACAGAGGGTTGATTTTGGTATTTTGATTTAAGTTTTTGATAATGTTAATCTGAATGCCGGTTGATGATGATGATGATAATCAATTATTTGTGAATGATTTTGTGAAAAAAGAGAGGGTTGATTTGGGTATTTTGGATTCAGTTTTTGATAATGATAATCTGAATGCCGCATGATGATGATAATCAGTTTCTTGTGAATGTTTTTGTGAAAAAACAGAGGGTTGATTTGGGTATTTTGGTTACAGTTTTTTTATAATGATAATCTGAATGCCGCATAATGATGATGATGATAATCAGTTTTTTGTAAATGTGTTTGTGAAAAAAAAGAGTTGATGATGATGATAATCAGTTTTTTTGTGAAAAAACAGAAGGTGGATTTGGGTACTTTGGTTTTAGTTTTTCATAATGATATCTGAATGCCGCATGATGATGTTGATAATCACTACTTTGTGAAAAAACAGAGGGTTGATTTGGGTATTTTTGGTTTCAGTTTTTGATAATGATAATCTGAATGCCGCATAATGATGATGATGATAATCAGTTTTTTGTGAATGGGTTGATTTGGAGTATTTTGGTTTCAGTTTTTCAGGTTTGTTTGTGATGTTTTTGTTCTGTTTTTGTTCTGTTCTGTTTTGTTCTGTTTGTTTGTTTTGTTTTTGTTCTGCTTTGTTATGTTTGTTTGTTTTGTTTATTTTGGTTTGGAAAAACAGAGGGTTGATTCGTTTTGCTTCGTTCAGGTTTGTTTGTGATGTCTTTTGTGAAAATAATGTACAGAATGGCTGCGGATGTAAAGATACGCAAAACACCAACTACGAAGGCAAGAAGACTTGACAACCTCCTAGAAGATGGCGGTGCACATAAGGAACTGATTGATCAAATAGATCAATTGCATATGAATGAATACAACCCCAGTGGCAGATATGTAATTAGCGAGCTCTGGAATTTCAAGGAAAATCGAAGAGGGGTTATATTCATTCATATGAATGAATATAACCCCAGTGGCAGATATGAAATTAGCTACACTGGGGTTATATTCATTCATATCTGCTACATTCCGAAGTGCACCCGTCAGTAAAGATCCACAATTGGTTGTGGTAGTATGACGTTTTGTCTCTGTATTGTATGTTACGGTCTTTTGTTATCAAGTCTGTAAGTTCCATCAAGTCTACGAAGTTGGTATGACGTTTTGTCTCTGTATTGTATGTATTAAAAGTTTACATTTAATATACAATTTAGGTTTTAATAATTTGTTATATATAGTATACCTTTAATTATTAGATTGCATTTATTTAAAAAGAGTTAATTATTAGATTGGATTTTTTTAAAAAGAATTAATTTAAATTATTAAATCAATGATTTCTTAACAAAAAAGCAAGAAAAGAATTTAGGGGCTCAGGTTAATATTTCACTCATACCACCAGTTCAAAAGGTCAAACAGACGGTACATTGACGGAGGGACTCAAATTGTTATGAATTCATAAGCTCAGTGTCACACCCCGACCACGTAGAACATATAAAACGTGGCGGAAACTTCGGGGAGTGTTGTAACAGAATTAATGTTTCACAACCATGGAAATCGAAGTTTCGTTTTATTAATCAAACATGAAAGTTTACATTGTTTTAAACAAGAACCAAAGAGTACATAACATAAATTAACTAGTTCTTGTCTCGTTTTAAGTCACTAAGGCACAGGTTCGCCTAAGTATGTCTTGATAAGTCCTATGCATCATCTCCTGAAAACACATGTGAAAATAGGTACGTCAGCATAAAAATGCCTGTGAGATACATAGGTTTTGTGAAAACATAATTCATGACTTATATTTGAGAAAATGTTTAGTCATGAACCTGGTAATTTGCTTTGTCTTGTAAATCATATGAAAAACGATAAGATCAGATGATATGTATAAATAAAAGAATAATGTATGGTTAAATGAATAACCATGTAAAATGAGTTTGTATAAGATAAGTTGTTTGTAAATTAATGTCTTGTGAAAAGTATGTTATTTGTATAAAATGTTATATGTCCAAATTGAAATGATTCAAATAACGCTACGATATGTAATACCATACAATCACTTATATATAGGAAGTACCAGCGGCGTATCCACCATGCTTGTATCATATTACACACGCCTCGTTACTTAAATCACTTACTCAAACCAAACCACCAATGTAAATTGTTTATGTATAATCAAATGTCAAACTGTTATTGTGTAAACCATATCAAAAGTCTGTGTTTAATGTAAATCATGAATTGTGTATATCAATGTCAAAATGTTTATGTCTAATGTAAATCATGTAATGTGTATCCAAAAATGTCATGTATGGTACGTGAAATATATCAACTAAACCATATGTAAAATGCACAAAAACAAGGTATTGAAGTAAAACATGGTTTAAATCAAAGTTATGTTTTGTGGAACAAATGCATGCTTTACTGATACAAACATTTATGCGGTATTGTGAAAATGCATACATCCAAGCCTTGAGACTGTGGCGATAAACCCTTAAACAAATTAAAGGTTTATCTAAGTTATGTATATCGAATTCGGTCATTCCTTCCAATCCAAACAAACCCAGGATTTCAGGAATGGGAGTTGTCAATTCCTATGGTACCACTACCGACTAAAGAACGGCGTAGCTAATGTTAATGAATGTATTATTCCATTGTAAACAACCCAAATGTCATAACAAAAAGTAAGCATGTGATGAAAACAACTGTACTAAGTACGCACACAATGGGCATACATAGCATGAAATGTAATGTAAAACAATGTACTAAGTATGCACACAATGGACATACATAGCATGAAATGTAATGTAAAGCAATGTACTAAGTATGCACACAATGGGCATATATAGCATGAAATGTAATGTAAAACAATGTACTAAGTATGCACACAATGGGCATAAATAGCATGAAATGTAATGTAAAACAATGTACTAAGTACGCACACAATGGGCATACATAGCATGAAAGGTAATGAAATCATGTACTATAATGTACTAGCGAACATAGCAGGTATATGATGTGAAAACATGGAAAGCATGAAAGTAACAAGTAGGCACATGTGTTTCACCCCAAAACAGTTTGGAAAACAGTAAAAGAGGGGTCTATGTACTCACTTGAGATTGCTCAGAAGTCCTAAGATAACCACCAATTAATGCTAGAGATCACGGAATCAAACGGCACCTAATATAGGTAACTATGTTAATAAACCGGACCTAATATCGGAGGATCAGATAGAATGAGGGTTCGTAAACCAAACGAGTATGGAGACTCGTGTAATATGGTTTAACAAAGCCCACATACTAAAACGAAACTTAACCTAAGTGTTTGTGACCCCTTTACGACCCGTTTAGGTAGCTTATGCTACTTTAACGCGTCGTTCGCGTGAAACGCGTTCGGACCGCCTAACTAGTCCTATGACAAGTAATATATGCCTTAACATGTCTAATATTGTTGTCAAATCAGTTTAGATATCAAAAGTTATGTTACATATGTTTAAAATGAATTTTGGCATCAAAGGGGTATTTTGGTAATTTACTTAAGGCATATAAACTACCTATCATACAACTAACTAAACATCGTGACCATAAGGTATAACTTTGGAAGGTTATTCCCTATATACTATGGTCACCTAATGTGTTTGGTCGGATCCTAATGATCGACCAAATGGGTCGGGTTCGAAGGTATAAGCGATTTATTAGATCGCTTACCCTTACGACCCTAGACAACGTGGTAATCATTAGGCATAGTCACAAGGGACTATAACCATCGTGATTACAATCACGTTGCGAAGTTCAAACGAACTTCACATTGACCATAAACTGGTCAACACAGAAAGTCAAACAAAGTTTGACTTTCGGACTCGAAAAGCAATAAAAGAACGAAGGAACACTTACAAAGGGTCCCCGAATGCTAATCTAGATCAAAATAGCTCAGGTATGAAACAAAGGTTTCAACTTAGAGCACATAAGATCAGATTCTTGTGAGGAAAAGTGAAGGGTGGAGGTGGGTATTTATAGTTTTCGGTTCACCGTTAGGATCATTTCTTGGAAAAGGGGGCACGATCTAAGCCGTACACTTGTTTGGAAAGTTGTGGTAACTCATTTGCCATCCACCATAAGAGTTTGACACTTGGCACTTGGCCTTTGGAGAGTGTTAAGGGCTGTTAAAAGCTGAAAAAAAACGTTTTGCTGCATCTGGCCCCTACTTAAGGACCTAGTTTGGCATATTTACAGTTTCAGTCCCTGCAACCTCAAAACTTGGTTTTCGATGTGTTTTTTGACACGTTTAAGCCCTGTTAACCCCATTTCAAAGCTCTAAAATGAAGTTAAAGTATAGGGAACTTAAAATGTGTTCAAAAATATCTCGGGTGTCGGTTCGTTTAGCCGTACGGTTACGTTGTTCGGTTAATTACGACGGAATGCGCATAAGCGCGAAAAATGATCCAAATGGCGTGACGAATGGATTTTTCTTATGCCAAACACTAAAATAAAATATTTTAGTGCTTACATAAATTTTTGGATGTCCGGATGTATTCAGAACGTAAGTTATGCGCGAAAATGCAAACTTGTGCACTTTTTGACGCTTTTAGTCCCTGAATGACCCCAAAAGTTTATTTTAGCATACCGAACCCCTCAAAGCCTATTTCTAAGCTATGTAAAGGATATTTATGGTATGTTTAACTTATGGTCATGTTCCGGAATGTTCGTTACAGTTCAAATTGGCATACTTTCGCAGTTTGTCAAGTTTAGTCCCTGTAAGCGAATTAACTTGTTTTTGCCATACCAAAGCCTTCAAAACTTATTTCTAAGTTATGTAAAGGTTATTTAAGGTATGTTAAGTATATTTGACTATTCCGGAGTGTTCGTTGCATTAAACTGGTTATATTTACGCATCAGTGCGCGTATAACCTTCCAGAAAGCGATTTAGAGCTTGAAATCGAACAAGGGTCGATATGTGCAAAAGATACACATATTTATACAGATCCCAAGTATGAAATACAATATTTCATTGGCTTGGTATTTGTTTGATGGTTGAAGTGACACAGGTGTCACACTCAGGGGCTCAAAAAATGAAAAAAATGAATTTAAGGGCTCAGGTTGATGTTTCAAACAAACGACAGGGACGCAAATTGATTTTTTAGTTAAGTATACATTAAACTTGTCGACTGATTAACTATAGAAATAAGAAAAGCATAACTAACGAAAGAAACATTATTTGTTGCCAATATACCAGTTCAATACAAGAGAAGCATAACAAACACACAGGTAAAGATGTTAGGATCGGAGGCCCTCATGATTGTGTTTGTTTGTATAAATTGAGCAAATCAATAGATATGAATTGACATTAAATGCAGCGCAAATGAAAACAACTGATACTATTACAATAAACAAAGTAAACAACTGTTTTTTTCATTCCACTGCTTCATTCCAAACAGGGCTTTGGTCTTTAGCAGCACTTGACTTAGGGCAGTAGATTAAATAGCAGCATTTTGTCTTCAGCAGTTGTTGTACACAAGCAGTACTTAATGGACAGCAGTTGTAGTATACAAACAGTTGATGAGGCCATCAGATGTTATAACCACTTTCAAGGGTAAAGTCTAATGCAAACAGCTGCTTATGATGAATAGCAGTGGACAGTATTTAGAAAACAGATGTTTGAGCACAACAGTAGTTAGGGGTAAGGAAATGAGAATGATTTGAAAGACTATTAAATCAACAACTGTTTAATGAGATTATGTTGAATGATTTTGTCTTGCGTAAACACAATATCATTTCCAACATCTGTTGATGGTGATTTATGAAATATCATTTCCACTGCTTCATTCCAAGCAGGGCTTTGGTCTTTAGCAGCACTTATCTTAGGACAGTAGATTAAATAGCAGCACTTTTTCTGGTGCAGTTGTTGTATAGAAGCAGTACTTAATGGACAGCAGTTGTAGTATACAAACAGTGGATGAGGGCCATCAGATGTTATAACCACTTTCAAGGAGAATGTGTAATGCAAATAGCTGCTTATGATGAATCCACTGATGTGGACCAGTTTTATTTAGCCCAAACAAATATCGACTTTCAAGGGGAAAGTCTATTACAATGGTTAATAATAATATTATGATATTGAAAAATAAGATGGTAGTACCTCTTCAAGGGCAAATACACCCCAAATAGAACAAAAAAAACAAACAAACTACACAGAAGCCTATACAAAATCGAACTTTTACAAAATTCTGCTAGTAATAAACACTTCTTCATTCGATATTAAATAGTATTACAAAATTCTGAGTTTGAAAAATATTAAAAACTAAACATTACAATTAACACTTCCTAGGATATCTATTTCTCTGGCCTTCTTCCATGCAATTTCATTTTTTGTTTTAATTTGCAGATCTGCTAGCATATCACAGGTCTTCTGATCCTGTTTCAGCAGATGTGTCATAAACTCTTCTGCTTTTTCTTTAAACTATGATGGAGGAGAAGAGACAACTTTATCCAGCAGAGCAATGCTACTCCAGGTCTGCTTATAATATTTATCACTTACCAACATAACTTTTTATTGACTTCTTCAGCTTTTCTCTATTCATGGAGTGACCATCTTGAATATTCAATTTTAAGATCGGTATTATCCGACCAGTGGTAGAAGGTTTTGATTGCCATTTAGAATGACTGTGAGTGGTTTTGGACGTTTTGTTTTAGTATGAAGGGTTTTTTAAAAATGAAGTCTTGATGTTTTCAAGTAGAGCAATCATGATCCTTTATAGTGTTTGAAATATTTGATAGGGTAAACGAAGAGACGTCTGCTAATAAAGATCATTTTTCAAAGGTTTTACATTAAAATGTCTGATAAGGTAAATGAAGAGACATGTTGGCCATATACACGTTTTTCATTATTAAATCATTACATGTATCAGGTTTTTAAATATAAATTTTTATTTAATGGTTGCATTTAAACCTGACCTTTGGGCTGATACATATCCTATATAATATCATTGCGAATTCAAATATTGTTTCATCATAACCAGATTCATTCAGTGAAATAGAAGAGCAACTCTTATTGTTTTGCCTTAGTTGTTATAAATACATTAAAATGGAGTCACACACTTCTCCACAATCTGAGGATTTCAAGCAACGCTTTATTAAAGAAATCGAAGAGCAAGTTTTTGCTGATAGGAGTACTCTTCAAGAGTTGAAGAGATGTTTTAACGGACTGCAACTTGGTCTGCTGACAAGAGACCAAGTTTCAAGAGACCTGAGGGCGATGCCGACTACTTCCGTTCGTGACCTGTGTGTTGCGAATAATATAGGGTGTGGAGACAGAGACCTGGACTTCATGAGAAAGATCAATGACATACATCGAGAAGTGCAGTGCTCTATGGAGTTGAAGTTAAAGTTTCTTAATTCTTGCTATTAGACTTTAAGTGTCTGATTACTTTTCTTTTTTTATGTAATTGTAACTTTTTTTAATATTTATACTATAAACGATTTAATTTTTTTTATGACACTTTATTTTTGCTTCTGTTTCATTATAATTTTAGGTATGGTTTTGGACTGACCAATTTTTTTTGGTTTTGTTTTAAATGCTGAATTTTTGATGTGTTATAGGTTCTTCACTCGGAAACAATTTTTTTTGGGTTTTGTTTTAAACGATACAAGTAAAACTCTAAAGCAGGTATGATATGAAACATATTTTTCTCGATTGTTAAACAGACGGTAACGCTAAATCAGTGTAGTGAAAATGAAAAGGAAATAATACCTGATGAATGAACCGGACGGTCCGATTATAAACCACTGATCACCCTAAAAATAAACCACGTACCAACAAACAATCACAAAACAAAATAAAACAAAACAAACCAAATTCAAGAATCAACTCTGTAAATATAATCATGTAGTATGGATTTTACCTAGCTAAACAGTGTATCATAAAGTGCCATAAGACCGTTTTTTCGAAAAGAATAACTATAAGTCATTGATATAATAAAAATCTCACCGGAAATAAATGTAAATTACAATACCTGTTGATGGTGATTTATGAAACATCTGCAAGAATGGCATCCTTAACAAAATACATTTTAGAGGCAAATTGTCAAGTTTAATATGTCAGCAGTTTTTACATTCCACTGCTTCATTCCAAGCAGGGCTTTGGTCTTTATCAGCATTTGACTAAGGGCAGTATATTAAATAGCAGCACTTTGTCTTCAGAAGTTGTTGTACACAAGCAGTACTTAATAGACAACAGTTGTAGTATACAAACAGTGGATGAGGGCCATCAGATGTTATAACCACTTTCAAGGGGAAAGTCTAATGCAAACAGCTGCTTATGATGAATAGCAGTGGACAGTATTTAGAAAACAGATGTTTGAGCACAAAAGTAGTTAGGAGTAAGGAAATGCTAATGATTTGAAAGACTATTAAATCAGCAACTGTTAGTGCAACAGTCAATAAGCTTTTGACAAATGTTTTGAGCATCTGCTGTTCTAAAGAAAGGAATGATTTTGTCTTGTGTAACCACAATATCTGTCCAACATCTGTTGATGGTGATTTATGAAATATCTGCAAGAATGTCATCCTTAACAAAATACATTTTAGACACAAATTGTCAATCTTTATATGTCAACTGTTTTTTCATACCACTGCTTCATTCCAAACAGGGCTTTGGTCTTTAGCAGCACTTGACTTAGGGCAGTAGATTAAATAGCAGCATTTGGTCCGGTGCAGTTGTTGTACACAAACAGTATTTAATGGACAGCAGTTGTAGTATACAAACAGTGGATGAGGGCCATCAGATGTTATAACCACTTTCAAGGGGAAAGTCTAATGCAAACAGCTGCTTATGATGAATAGCAGTGGACAGTATTTAGAAAACAGATGTTTGAGCACAAAAGTAGTTAGGGGTAAGGAAATGATAATGATTAGAAAGACTATTAAATCAGCAACTGTTAGTGCAACAGTCAATAAGCTTTTGACAAATGTTTTGAGCATCTGCTGTTCTAAAGAAAGGAATGATGTTGTCTTGCGTAACCACAATATCATGTCCAACATCTGTTGATGGTGATTTATGAAATATCTGCAACAATGTCATCCTTAACAAAATACATTTTAGACACAAATTGTCAATCTTTATATGTCAACTGTTTTTTCATACCACTGCTTCATTCCAAACAGGGCTTTGGTCTTTAGCAGCACTTGACTTAGGGCAGTAGATTAAATAGCAGCACTTGGTCTGGTGAAGTTGTTGTACACAAGCAGTACTTAGTGGACAGCAGTTGTAGTATACAAACAGTGGATGAGGGCCATTAGATGTTATAACCACTTTCAAGGGGAAAGTCTAATGCAAACAGCTGCTTATGATGAATAGCAGTGGACAGTATTTAGAAAACAGATGTTTGAGCACAAAAGTAGTTAGGGGTAAGGAAATGATAATGATTTGAAAGACTATTAAATCAGCAACTGTTAGTGCAACAGTCAATAAGCTTTGACAAATGTTTTGAGCATCTGCTGTTCTAAAGAAAGGAATGATGTTGTCTTGCGTAACCACAATATCATGTCCAACATCTGTTGATGGTGATTTATGAAATATCTGCAACAATGCCATCCTTAACAAAATACATTTTAGACACAAATTGTCAATCTTTATATGTCAACTGTTTTTTCATACCACTGCTTCATTCCAAACAGGGCTTTGGTCTTTAGCAGCACTTGACTTAGGGCAGTAGATTAAATAGAAGCACTTGGTCTGGTGCAGTTGTTGTACACAAGCAGTACTTAATGGACAGCAGTTGCAGTATACAAACAGTGGATGAGGGCCATCAGATGTTATAACCACTTTCAAGGGGAAAGTCTAACGCAAACAGCTGCTTATGATGAATAGCAGTGGACAGTATTTAGAAAACAGATGTTTGAGCACAACAGTAGTTCGGGGTAAGGAAATGAGAATGATTTGAAAGACTATTAAATCAGCAACTGTTTAATGAGATTATGTTGAATGATTTTGTTGAATGATTTTGTCTTGCGTAAACACAATATCATTTCCAACATCTGTTGATGGTGATTTATGAAATACCTGCAAGAATGCCATCCTTAACAAAATACATTTTAGACACAAATTGTCAATCTTTATATGTCAGCAGTTTTTACATTCCACTGCTTCATTCCAAGCAGGGATTTGGTCTTTAGCAGCACTTATCTTAGGACAGTAGATTAAATAGCAGCACTTTGTCTGGTGCAGTTGTTGTACAGAAGCAGTACTTAATGGACAGCAGTTGTAGCATACAAACAGTGGATGAGGGCCATCAGATGTTATAACCACTTTCAAGGGGAAGGTGTAATGCAAACAGCTGCTTATGATGAATCCACTGATGTGGACCAGTTTTATTTGGCCCAAACAAATATCGACTTTCAAGGGGAAAGTCTATTACAATGGTTAATAATAATATTATGATATTGAAAAATAAGATGGTGGTACCTATTTAAGGGCAAATACACCCCAAATAGAACAAAAAAAAAAAACAAACAAACTACACAGAAGCCTATACAAAATCCAACTTTTACAAAATTCTGCTAGCAATAAACACTTCTTCATTCGATATTAAATAGTATTACAAAATTCTGAGTTTGAAAAATATTAAAAACCTAACATTACAATTAACACTTCCTAGGATATCTATTTCTCTCGCCTTCTTCCATGCAATTTCATTTGCAATGGATGTAGAAGACAGGTGTGTTATTACTCATGTTCAAGATAACCACTTCCGCAACAGAGAGTTTCTTCTTATTACATGAACCTGTATCATCTGAACCGTTTTGACCGATCCTTTGTTTCTTCCTCTCTTCTTGCTTTCATGAACACGAAAGAGGTTCTCTTGAACATGAATAATAACACACCTATAAAACAATGTTAAAAAAGAATGTGTTAGTATTATAAGCTTATTAACAAATGAGACCATATTAATTTAAAATTTAACCTTATGATAACCAAGAGGCAATCTTCGTATAGTCTAAGACATAAAGCATCCTTGAACGTGGGTCATCAGGCAAATCAAATACTAAAAAGCAGATTATATCCCTGCATGAAAAACAAAATCGATAAATTTAAGGAAAATGATTTTGAAAGATGATAACCCAACAGTAAAGGATCTAATTCTACAACTCCGATAAATGCAAGGGTGTTCTCAAATAATGGTTCATAGATGTTTGAAAACCAACAAAGAACGCAAATGTCCACAGTGCTGCTTCGTTGGACATTTGTCGGTCTTCAAACATCTAGGAAGCATTATTTGAAAACACACCTGAATTTACCGAAGCTGTAGAATAACGACAAATGTCCACAGTGCTGCTTCGTTGGACATTTGTCGGTCTTCAAACATCTAGGAAGCATTATTTGAAAACACACCTGAATTTACCGAAGCTATAGAATAACGACAAATGTCCACAGTGCTGCTTCGTTGGACATTTGTTGGTCTTCAAACATCTAGGAAGCATTATTTGAAAACACACCTGAATTTAGCTCAATGCTAAGATGATAACCCAACAGTAGAGTATCTAATTCTACAACTCCGATAAATGCAAGGGTGTTCTCAAATAATGGTTCATAGATGTTTGAAAACCAACAAAGAACGACAAATGTCCACAGTGCTGCTTCGTTGGACATTTGTCGGTCTTCAAACATCTAGGAAGCATTATTTGAAAACACACCTGAATTTACCGAAGCTGTAGAATTAGATCATCCACTATTGCATTATCATCTTTCAATCACATTTTCCCTAAATTTATCAATTCTGTTTTTCATACCTCCCAAAGCCACCTATCTGCCTGCAAAGAGATCGAAATGAATGTGCATCAAACATATGCATATTTAACTTCCATTCATTTGTTTCACTACATCAAACACAGGAATAATCACTATTTTTTAAGAGTCAAATAACACAGTGGTTAACAATAAAGTAATTACTTTGACTAAACTACCGTGATGAGCAATAAAGTAATTACTTTTACTAAACTAATTAATCAATAACAAATGAGCACCAAGAATAAGAAAATTGTTGTATCAAAGACTATATATCACTTTTACTAACCTTTGCTACAAGAAATTGTTGTACGAAGAAGAAACTTGAACCACTTGATTCTGTGATTTAGAAAAAGAACAATCACTCAATGATTACAAGAAAGCATAATATATTATGATATTTAGAAGAAAATAAAAAATCCAACAGCATAAAATAAAAAGAACCACTTGATTCTATGATTTAGAAAAAGAACAACCAACCTAAACAAAATCCAAAATAATCTCATATGAATTAACGTTTATCTAACAGCATAAAATCGTTATTCTACCTTTTATTGACAAAGGTAGAAATTAAGCATACCAAACCTCTGAGCGCAATTTCTCGAATGTCATTTTGTTGACTGGCGATTCGTCGTCTCCTTCATCGCGCCATATCACCGCTATATCACTAAATTTTCTCTTGCTGTTTAAGTTTAAACAATTTCCAGCTGGATTTACGTAAGCTAAGGGAAGCCATTGACCTCCTGGATGCAATAATTGGCTTTCTTGAGATGGATCTTCGACTGATATATGGTTTGGAGGCACGGAAAATGATACACTCATTTCATCCAATATTGTTTTCTGAAACACCTGTCGTTAACTCATAATCATGCTTAATCATACAGCAACTAATATCCGAAATAAAAAAAATAAAAAAAAAGTTATTACCTCTAGATTTGAGACTGAATATTCATGAAAAGCTTGGTAGCTTGAAACCGGATCTTTATAACTGGGACCCAATAATAAAAACTGAATGAAAGATTGAATTAGAATCATTGTACCTGATATAAAAAAACCTAGCTTTCACAATCACAATCACCTTCAGGTATTCGGAGATATGTCTGGGTTAAATCGAGTTGAAAACGAATCAATCTTAGGAGATTTAGGATTCAATCATAGAAGAGATTTCTCGAATGTCATTTTGTTGACTGGCGATTCGTCGTCTCCTTCATCGCGCCATATCACCGCTATATCACTCAATTTTCTCTTGCTGTTTAAGTTTAAACAATTTCCAGCTGGATTTGCGTAATAGAACACATGAGAGTCTCTAAAGCCCTCCTGATATATCCTAAACGGATTAGAAATAACACGAACTGTTGACTAATTCACCTGATAAAATTAAAGTAATGAAATAGTTGTTTGATAGAAATATGATGTACTGAAACAAACTGCTTGAAAATGCTTTACACGTTACACCACCCATGTGTTCATCAAAAATCTAACCATTTTCTACAGTCAATGGACCAATTTAGTTGTATATTTGGAAGATTATTAAGTACAATAACGGAAAGTAAAAAAAAAAGGTGGTGATTTTGACCAATTTACATATAATAAATTTAAACCAACTTTTAAGCATAAATATAGCTTATAACAAACTATAATTATGACAAAACATATAATAAATTTAATAATAAACACCTACTTACCCACCCTTCTCCATAATTATAAAGCTGAATAGACATTTTGCTGAATGATTTCTTAACCTGATCTTCACATCCATCCATTTCTTCAACTCTAAATTAAGCTTGAGTTAGAATTCAGAGTCTGATGTTAACTTTATGAAGAAAAAACACCTACATCACACAATAATACATACAGATTTCTCCACGGATGCATAAAATTGAAACACATGTACACTGATTCCATAAGCACACTCATAGAAACAACCATAAAAAAAAAAAAAGCTTCAGAAAAAAGTAAAATGAAATCGAAAATCTTACATCATACTGGTGAGGATCCTTTTGACCTAGATCCACAAGAAAGTGATTCGCCTTAATCACATATTTCCGTCCGATCGTTCCAAAAATGAAGCTTAATAGAAAACAAAAACAAAATCAAACGCACATCTGCAGACTGTAATACCAAAGCTCACAGGAAACACACATTTAGATCAGGAAAAACAAAGTTATACCATAAACGCACGATTTTGACCTAATCAGCTTAATATATGCATCTTCTTCTTCACTTGAATCAACATCTTCTTCTTCACTTGAAACACCTACTTACCCACCCTTCTCCATAATCATAAAGCTGAATAGACATTTTGCTGAATGATTTCTTAACCTGATCTTCACATCCATCCATTTCTTCAACTCTAAATTAAGCTTGAGTTAGAATTCAGACTCTGATGTTAACCTTTATGAAGAAAAAACACCTACATCACACAATAATACATACAAATTTCTCCACGGATGCATAAAATTGAAACACATGTACACTGATTCCATAAGCACACTCACAGAAACAACAATAACAAAAAAGCTTCAGAAAAAAGTAAAATGAAATCGAAAATCTTACATCATACTGGTGAGGATCCTTTTGACCTAGATCCACAAGAAAGTGATTCGCCTTAATCACACATTTCCGTCCGATCGTTCCAAAAACGAAGCTTAATAGAAAACAAAAACAAAATCAAACGCACATCTGCAGACTGTAATACCAAAGCTCACAGGAAACACACATTTAGATCAGGAAAAACAAAGTTATACCATAAACGCACAATTTTGACCTAATCAGCTTAATATGTGCATCTTCTTCTTCACTTGAATCAACATCTTTCATCGGTTTAGATTTCTTCTTTGCACCGTTTTTCGCCTTCAAAACCCTAGGTTTCTGTTCTGTATTTTGAAGGACCGTCATATGAATTTTGATTTTGTAGTTCCAGATCTAGAGAAAAGGATTGGAATGAGTGCAGTGATTCAAATTTTGAAAGTCCGCCCAAAAGCCAAAAAGTATAACTAGATTAGGAAAAAAAATACATAGAATATATATTAACATTTTAACTTGTTTATGACATCAGCAATGACATGTGGCATGCCTGAGAAACTGACACGTAGGCAGTTTTACATCAGCTCTTTTTCTCTTATTATAGATAGTATAGATTTACCCAAGCCTAAATGAAAATTGCATATTTCCCCTTCTCTATCAAAATGACAAAATTACCCTTTTTCAAATTAAAAGATCTTGCCTTGGAGAATAATCAGGTTCAAAGTTACCTGGCTCATACCATGACTCTTCAGTTTCATCTTCTAGGCCGTCTCCCTTCTCAAATTCGAGGTTAGTTCTTGCTTAGTTTTAAGAGACCTGCATATTGTTTTGTATCATATTTATTCATTCGGTGGTGTGTTAAATCAAAGATATCAAACCAGATATATTATTCATACCATATTTAATGGTTTGATTAAGTCAAAGATATGAAACTAGAAAGCTAGTATTGATTCATATTTAATGGAAGCTAGTAATAAATTAATTTAATACACATCTTGAAAGTGATATTCACATTTAGGGATAATATACATTTGGAAGCTTGGAAGCTAGTAAACGAATTCAAAAGTCACTTGTTGTAACACCTCGTAAAAACGTGTTCAATTATGTAAAGACACGTGTCCTAAACTCTAAACATGTAAAAATTTGAGTTTGAAGGACTAAAGTTGCCAAACGATGAAAATATGTATGCGAAGGGACTAAAAGTGTCAACATGCCAAACTTTTACCTCTGATTGATCACACACGATGAATATATTCTTAAACAAGTAATTAGTCAGATATAAGAAGCCGTTTGTGAAAGTAAACGAAAGTTTACAAGATATAGGGGTTAAACGTGTCAACATGTTAATTCTTACCTCTGAGTGACCTTTTAACGAACCCGGAACTTCGTAATGTTCGATTATACTCTCAAGAATATATGATATCAATTTCGCAAGGTTTCGGTATCATTATGTGTTATTTTCGAAAATTCCCAAGAATTAGGGTTAAAAGCGTCAACGAGACGAAACTTGTGTTTTCGGTGAACGTTTAACGAAACCGGACCTAATGGTGTTTGGTTATACTCCCTAGATCATCTACAAACTAACTACAAGGGTCTATTGTACCTAAAATGAAAGATATGAAGCTTAAAAAGGTGCAGGGACTGAACATGACAACTTGGAAACTTGTTTGGCTGGTACCCCATAGGGTCGTGCTGCGCGACCATGAACTGCACATGCCGTCGTACGACGTGACGGCTCTACTTCGACAGAACATGATGGACAGGTGCTGGTCTTCTTCTTCCTTGTGCTCCAAACCAAAACAAATCGAAATCTATGGCTTTGTTGATGGTTTTTAATACCACCTTGACACCTGGAGACATCTAAATTCATCCTATAACACCTGTGATGATCATAAGGGACCTCCATTCACTATAAATAGGCTCATTTGTGCAGCCATTTTCCTTGCACATTCAAACTTTTCACTCTAACTCACTAGTTCAAGCATTTCTTGAGCTTTCTTTGGGATTCCTGATCAAGAGGGAGCCCACCTTAGTTCAATCTTCGTGCAAGGACCTGTTGTAAGTGTCCTTAGCCACTCTAGTGTAGTTTTTGTGTGTTTAAAGACTAAAGGTCAAAGTTGTCGTAATAACGCTTTGACTTTTGGTTTAGACCTAAACGGTCCAGCCATTGTTCGAGGCGAATATGGCTACGTGATCGTAATTAGGTAGGTGTTAATCCCTCAAAAGGGCACCTCCTAATTATCACGTTTACTTAGTTAATTGTCGGGTCAAAGTAACTAGTCAAAAAGTCAAACTAGTCAGATTTTCATAAAATAATTAAAACTGATAATGTAGGAGTTATGAACCATGTATTATCACTTAAATAACTTAGTAAATAATATTAGAACATGTCTAAGCATGTTCAACCCGACAATTCTGAGTTTAGGGTCGGTTCGTAACCGAAAGTCGCAAAAGCTTGACTTTTGTTTTGACTTTCAGTTCTGACCCGATTAAGCTTAAATCTTTTATGTTTTAAGCTTTCATTAGGACCATATTATGTTGTACTATAACCCTCTAAGGTTATTTTAATTGGTCATTAATATTCTGAATTATATGCTAGTTTCCATTATTATCCTTATAATTAACCATTATGCCCTTATAGTCAAAAATTGAGATTTCTGAATATATGATCATACAAATAGGTTAAGTACTGATATATAAACATGTCAAAATTGTTTTGACATAATTTTCTGGTCTCAAATTAAAGATATGCAAGATATCGTAAAATTAAACTTTTTATTAATTAAACTACGCTTTTGCGCATAAATCATGTTTAGACCCAAATTTTTAGCACCAAACTCATTACCTACTGTTATGATATTATTTTTAGGGATTTTTGGAATATTGGGTCAGATTATAAACTGACCATATCATTGAGTTCTTGTATCAATTCGATAAATGACGATAATGCCCTTTTTGTTAATAAAATGAGTTTTTTTACATATGATTAACATGCCAAACCTTTTCCTACTGGTTTTATATGAAAAATAAAATATTTTAAGCATTCAAGGCTGATCAAAATCTCAGAATTTCATAAACAACGCAAATATCGTCAATTGTCGACTTTTACGCTAATTAGATGCATAGTATGGTTTAAAACCATATTTAACACCTAAGACTTGTTACCTACTGAGTTTATAAATAAATTTTAATAATTTTACGGTAGGTATAAGTCATGAACTCAGACTTCCAATTATGTCCTTAAAAGCATATGTGAAATGACCAAAATACTCTTTCGGGGCATAGTTTGGCCATGAATGGTAAACCACACATATAAATGATATCCTACTGTTTTAACATTATAAAATAAATATTTTTACTGAATATCAGTTTACTTTAAAACCTCTTTTATAAATATTAAAATGACCAAAATGCCCTTACTGGACTTAAATTGGTTTTAAATACTTTTTGAGCATATATGTTAACATCTTACTGATGTATTAACATATTTTAAGCATAATAACATATGAGACTTGTATATTATTCATTTGGTTACCCATTATGCATTTATGCGTTCCGTTCGGTTTATGTGACTAGTTTACATAAATTAGCCGAAATGGGTTTAACCTTATCATTAAATCTTCAAAATCCAGAATGTGTTTAGTTTACCCATATTATACAAGTATCCAAACTTGTCGGGTCTAAATCACATTCCATTCTGGTCTCCGCTTAATCTAGCGTTTCACACCGTATAGTATCTTTCAAACTAACCGGTCTAAGTCTTTGACTTAAATAAAGACCCGTTAGTATTCTAATAGGTTATTAAACCTTTTATACAGATTAAGTAGCTTCGATAGAAGGTATTTGCATAAAATCTTAGGAATTATACGGCTGAGTAGCATCTTCACACATCTAGCTCAGGTGAATACTTTTAACTTATTTTCCCTTATACGGGCATGAGATACGGTATAATAATAATACCGCTTGGTCGGGTATGGAATCATTTAATGTGATTGTGATTAATAAATTACATAACCCGTTTTAATCTGTTTTGTTTGATAACATAAACATTGGGGGTTAATACGACCATGTCCTGGATATCCTCGGCTCATTTCATTTGAAAATGGCCAGGACCTATGCACGGGGTGTAGGCATACACCTGACAGATGCAAATGCTAAATAACCCACATGTTGGGGATAACTCCTTTGTGGGTTTTATAGTGGTGAGTCGGTTAATCATGACCGACTTCCAAACTGGCCCTATATGTTTGACAAACATGTAATTCTGTATACAAGATTTTAATAAAAATTGTCCCAAGTTATAAATAGTTTTGTGCCTTGTGCGCCTAAATCAATTTTCATAAACTCTTTTCAAATGAGTCGGTTAATTGTATTTACCAGTGAAAACTGACGTATTTTTCAAAGACTAAGTGACAGGTACCTCTCGAAATTAGGCTGGAGCTACTTGGTGTCAAATAAGATGATCTTGCAAATCCTTAGATGCCTGAAGTATGTTATTTCAGTTTCTTGTATTTGTTTTTATGATCCGCCTGTGGATCTCTATTACAACCAGTCTGTATATTCTTTTATTTCGGACACTCAGACATTATGGTTTGTAATAGTAATTATCTACCAAGCCTTCCGCTGTGCAATAATATTGTGTTAATTGACTATGAATCAACTACGTCACGATACTCCCCACCGGGCCCACCGGTAATATGTGAAAATATCGGGGTGTGACACTTGTGGTGCAACAAAAGTGAAAAAGAAATATGTTCAACTTTTTTTTGAACGGTAGATCAACTGGATTTCCAGCTTACTCCAAAGGGCCAGCATATGCTGTTAAAACCCCTCACCCCAAGTTCGAATCCCTCCCAGAGGTGTTCTCCCATATTTACATAATTTTGCACTTAGTAGGAATCAAACCTGAGACCTCCCCAGGAGAAAACCACTTAATGGAAAACCTCCTGACCAACTGGGCTATACCATATTGGCAACAAATATGTTCAACTAATTTACTAAAACAACACTAGGCTGTTTTTTATTGTCTCATTTAATTTAATTATTGTATCTTTTGTTAGAGATGATAATGACATTTATCGTTACAATTAAGATGGAAAATGATATTGATGTTGATGTGCATATATGCAATTTTCTGAAGTTTAGTAAAATTAAAGGCGAAATAGTCATTATATAATTTAATTTTAATAAATTAAATCAAAATAGGTAAAATTGCAATTCTATTAGTTAATAGAGGGAAAATATAAAATTTTCATTTAGCCTTGGGTAAATATGTAAATATGAGTTTTTTTTTTAAGGAGAAATATGAAAAAAAAAAAAAAAAACAAAATAAACCCTTAAAACAGTATTGTGTTTAACAATACCAACTGGATTGTTAGTTTTTTTTAAGTACAACTAACTCCCCTGGACTTTTAGCTACTTTTGTTATTCTGGGATGCGACTTCAAGAAATGAAAATTTAATAATTTTTTTCTCTTTCAATGTATCAAGTAACATACAATTTTATTTTTTAATAACTTATAATATTTCAAATACTTAGTTTTATCATTCAACAAGGGGTAACGCCGCAATTTGTTGCCCGTTTACTTTCTATCTCAATGTAATCTCTCTTTAAAAACTTCGTACTCAATAGATTTCTTCAAAAAAAAAAAAAAATTCATATACGTTAAACTTGAAGCATCTTAAACAAAAAAACAGGGTTATATCGACGGACTTTTTTTTACTTTTTATTTTAAGGTGTTTAATAATATCATCTGGATTTTTAGGTTTTTTTTTTATAACTCAACTAGACTTTTAGACCATGTGTAGTGGTGAAACAAAATAATGCCCCCACCATGGGACATTATTCGACATGTGGCAGTCCAGTCAGCATGGGGTATTATTCCAAAAGTGGCGTAGTGGGGCATTATTCCAATAACGCTAGGGATGGCAATGGGTCGGGTTTAGGTAATCCCAAACCCAAACCCGGTTAGATAAGTTTGTCCCAAACCCGTCCCAAAACCCGTCGGGTTTCTAGAGGGTAAATACCCATCGGGTATCAGGTATACCCACGGGTTTCGGGTAAACCCGTTAATTTAAAAAGATTACTCGTTGGGTATACACATCTAAAAACCAATTGGGTATTTATCGGGTAACTACTAACCGGTTACATTTTGTATTGTCATTATAAAAATATATATCAAATAACTACAATGTATACGGAATAGAATACCTATATGTGTAAAAAATGGATGTATCATATATATACATATTAAATAATATAAAAGAAATTATATCGGGTATACAATCGGGTAAACGGGTACATTTTATCGGGTAATTGGGTCGGGTAAACGGGTATATTGAAAGAATATAACTCTCTTGCCTTCTTCTCATTCATTAACATCAATATATAAGGGGTACAATAAATCTCTTCTCTTGGAGAGAATATTTACATGACAAATATAATGATACTGTTTCCTATTATACATTATCTATTACACCCCCGCAGTCGAAGCTAGAGGAGGGCGAATGCTGAGACTGGAGCGGAAATCATCAAATAAGACTTTAGGCAGGCCCTTTGTAAATATGTCAGCCACTTGAAAACGCCTAGGAATGTGAAGAATACGAACAGTACCGCGTTGAACCAGACCCCGAACAAAGTGAATATCCAGTTCGATGTGTTTCGTACGTTGATGTTGAACAGGATTACCGGATAAGTAAATTGCACTGACGTTGTCACGGTACACAAGGCTAGCAGTGGCGACAGGTCGATGTAGCTCCAAGAGAAGGTTGCGAAGCCAGCAAATTTCAGCAACGACATTGGCAACGCCCCTGTACTCGGCTTCAGCACTAGACCTAGAAATAACGGACTGGCGTTTAGACGACCAGGAGACAATGTTTGGTCCTAAATAGACACAGTATCCGGAGGTAGAGCGTCTTGTATCCGGACAACCCGCCCAGTCGGCATCAGTATATGTACCTAATGAGAAGTCCGCAGAGATACCGATGGTGAGACCGTGAGAAGAGGTACCTTGTAGATATCGTATAATGCGTTTGAGAGCATTCCAGTGGTCGACTTTTGGTGCGTGCATATACATGCATACCTGCTGCACAGCGTAACAAATATCGGGTCGCGTGAAAGTTAGATACTGTAGGGCTCCCGCAAGACTACGATACAACGTCGGATCGTCAAAATCAGTACCCGAATTTGAGCCAAGTTTCGGCTTAGTATCAACGGGAGTCGCACCCGATTTACATGTAGACATGTCGGCTCGATCGATGATCTCCTTTGCATAAACCTGTTGAGAAAGAAACATTGTGTTACCTTGCCGTTGAACATGGATACCCAAAAAATGACTGAGTTGCCCGAGATCTTTCATTGCAAATTCAGCAGAGAGACGAGACATAAGTTTCATGCGAAGAGAGTCTGTCGATGTCGTAAGAATGATGTCATCAACGTAAATGAGCAAGTAGGCTGTAGCTCCATCGTGATGATAAGTAAAAAGAGAATTGTCACATTTGCTTTGCTTGAACCCCAAAGAGAGAACAAAATCTGTAAAGCGTTGGTACCATGCACGACGGGCCTGTTTCAAACCGTAAAGCGATTTATTTAATAAGCACACATGATCAGGATATTGTTGATGACGAAACCCCATAGGTTGGTACATGTAGACTGTCTCGTTAAGGTTACCGTGTAGAAACGCATTGGTAACATCTAGTTGATGAATGGGCCACGACTGTGACAAGGCAAGTGATAAGACAGTGCGTATGGTAGTGGGTTTCAGAACAGGACTAAATGTTTCACCACAGTCCACCCCAAGTTGTTGATTACTGCCATCACAAACAAGGCGTGCTTTGTATCGTTCCAATGTACCATCTGATCGAAATTTGTGGCAAAATAGCCACATGCTACGTAACACATGCATATGAGGGTCCCTCGGAACTAGAACCCACGTCTTATTTTTAATAAGAGCATTAAATTCGGTGGTCATGGCGTTATGCCACTCCGTGTTGGACAAGGCGTTCTTTGGATTTTTAGGGATAGGTATGATGGACGAGGAATGAAGATTAAGGATGTGTTTCGGTTTAACTATTCCATCCATTGAACGAGTACGGATGGTTCGGGTAGGAGGTGGGGGAGGGGGTGGGAGTGGAGGGGAAAGGGAAGTGGGGTTAGACTGTGAAATAGGAGAGTGAATTTGATTAGAAGCTGGCGTGGATGGGGAGTGGACAGGAGAAGTATTTGGGCCAAGGGTAGGTATTGGGCTGGAGTGGATCACAGGTGGGCCGGTAGGGGAGTTGGGCGGTGGGCTGTGATGAGTGGGGGGCGATGTGTGAGTGGTGGGCAATGGGCCAGTATGTGAGAGGGGTGGTGGTAAGTTGGGTGGTGAGCCATTAGGATTGTTGGAAGATGGGCCGAAAAAATGAAGTGGGAGAGAATGGGTAGAGGCATCGAGTTGGGCAGGGGATGTTGGTGAAGGATGAGATGGGGTGGAAATAGAAGTAGTTGGGTTGGGGCCGACATGAGGGAAATGTAGGGGATGAAGGTTATCGGTAAGAAAATCATAAGAGTGAAGAGAGGGTTTTGGATTATTAGCAAAGGGAAAGATAGTTTCATCAAAGATGACATGACGGTTAATTATAATTTTTCGTGTGTTGAGATCGAGACATTTGTATCCCCGATGGTTGGTAGGATAACCAAGGAAGACGCATGGCATAGACCGATATTGAAGTTTGTGAATATTGGTATGAGGAATGAGAGGGTAGCATAGGCAACCAAAAACGCGTAGGTGCGAGTACAAGGGGATTCGTTGGTATAGTTTTTGGGTAGGAGAAATGTTGTGAAGAAGTTTTCTAGGTAAAATGTTTTGAAGGTAGGTGGCAACCTCCAAGGCATGGGGCCAATACGTGTTTGGTAAAGAGGAATGGGCCAATAGTGTGCGGATAATATTATTTGTGGACCGTATCTTTCTCTCGGCCTTTCCGTTTTGGGATGAGGTGTATGGGCAGGAGAATCGAAAGAGCATGCCATTTTGATTGCAAAATTGTTTAAACATGTGATTATTGTATTCGTTGCCGTTATCACATTGAAACTGTTTGATCTTTCGTTCAAATTGTGTATGAATCATGTTTGAGAAGGTGGTGAATATAGAGAAAACGTGGGATTTGTGTGTAAGAGGATAAGTCTATAGAAAATTGGAAAAATCATCAAGAAAAAGAATGTAATAACGGTGACCCCCCGTACTTAGTATCGGGGAGGTCCATAGATCGCTATGGATGATATCAAATGGTAATTTTGTAATATTGGTTGAATCAATAAAAGGTAGTTTAATATGTTTACCAAACACACAAGATTGACAAACATTATTTTTCAATGGTCCATAATTAATAAAACTAGAATGTTTAAGAGAATGCAATAAAGACGATCCCGGATGACCGAGACGTTGATGCCACGTGTCTTGGGAGATGACAGTTAGGGCGGTGGGAGAAGTGAGCTTGATGACTTGAGATGGATCAAAAGTGTAGAGATCTCCTGAGCTATTGCATCGTAGGATAGGAGTCCGAGTCTTGAGATCCTTCACCAAAAAACCATACGGGTCAAATTCAATAGATAAGTTATTGTCGGCAGTAAAACGACGAACAGAAAGTAGGTTTTTAATTAGAGAGGGTGCGTAAAGGACTTTGTTCAATTTAAAAGGTGGGAGGGGAGGGGGTAGGGTAAGGTCGCCTTGTCCGTACACGGGAATGGTTTGACCGTTTCCCACAATAATGTTTCGAATCATGCTAGTATTAAATAAAGACGAGAGTTTAGAGTTAGAAGTCATGTGACCTGTGGCACCCGTATCCATGGCCCAAGAAGGATCATTGAGAGACATCGCATACATAGCCTGATTAATATCGGTGGGCATGTGAGTGGCGGAAAAAGACTGAGCCGGACGAGGGCCTAATATTCCTGCAGCTGAGTTGTTTGGTTTAGCCATAGTTGGGTATGGGCAGGGGGTAAAGAAGCCCAAGAGTTCCATTGTTGTGATTGTGGTGGCTGATTACCACTATTATTTGGGCCGGACCAAGGAGGAAAGAAGGGCCACGAGTAAAACCCACCAAAAGGGTTGGTACTTGTATTCTGTCCACTGTTACCGAAAGAGGAGCCGCCACTCCCACGACCGCTATTTCCACGACCGCCGTTCCAGCCACCGTTCCGACCACGACCTCGGCCACGTCCGCGGCCCCACTCGGAAGTATCCGCTCGCTGTTCTCGGTGCTCGGGCTTGTCCCATGATTCGACGGTGGCGTTGAGAGCCGTTCCAGTCGTTTGAGCCGCATGTCGGACCTGGTTGAGCTTTCGTGATTCAGCCATGCACAGCCTGGATCGCGTGTCATAAAAATCCGGTAGAGGTTTCATCTGTTGTATAACTGAGGCTGTGTTCTCATATTGATCATTCAAGCCTGTAAGGAGTTGCAAAACAAGCTGTTCGTCGGTAATCGGGGAGCCAAGATTGGTCAGTTGATCAAAAATCACCTTGAGTGCTTGACAGTAAGCAGACATGTTAGGGAATTGATCAAGGTGAGTGTTAGCAAACTTGTTGTTTAGGTCGATAGTACGGGTGGCTTTATTGTCTTGAAAGATGTTGGCTATGGTGGTCCAAGCTTCGTAGGCGGTGGTGTCGGGTTTGAGAACGGTGTGGAGAAGATCAGTGGAGATAATGCTATAAATCCACTGTAGCACGATAGAGTCCAGCCGCTCCCATGTTTCAGTGGGTGCCGATTTGTCTTTCTCCGTTTCTTTGTCTTTAGCAGATGAGGAAGAGGTTTCGGTAGCCGGTTTGGGTTGTAAGTGATTGAAAACTAGACGAGCCTTGCACTGAATTTTGAACATCTCTGACCACGTGGTATAGTGGCCTGTTTCAATGTCAAGTGTGATCGGGATGAGGTTTTTAATGGAGGTGACTGTGACAGCGGGATGTGGGGAAGGCGAAGACATGATGAACGAGAAGAAGGGTGGCGCAGGGAAAGAGGTGGGTAAACAAGAACAGGATCGGCTAGGGTTTAGAAGAGGTGTGATACCATGAAAGAATATAACTCTCTTGCCTTCTTCTCATTCATTAACATCAATATATAAGGGGTACAATAAATCTCTTCTCTTGGAGAGAATATTTACATGACAAATATAATGATACTGTTTCCTATTATACATTATCTATTATATATCACTAAATCCCAAACCCGTCCCAAACCTGCGAAAAAAATAAAAACTATTCCCAAACTCGTCCCAGACCCGATTAACCGACCCCAAACCCATCCCAAATGTGTCGGGTTTCGGTTTTACCGGGCGGGTTCGGGTTTGATTGCCATCCCTAAATAACGCCCATGCAATCATTTCACAGTTATTTTTTTTAAACTTTAAATACTTCATTAAATTAAAAAAAATACAATACTAGAAATAAAAAAAATTAAAATCCGATTAAATTAAAAAAAACACTAGTTTTCGTCTTCGCTTTCTTCACCCTCGCCAACTTCGTCTTCCTCGTCCTCCATTTCTTCCTCTCCCTCAGGTGGTACATACCGAACCGACCATGCGTGGTGTACCAAATCAATCATTAACTGGGAATGGTACGGTTCGTAACGCAACTCTCGCGCATTATTCACTCTTTCTTCCATTGACGCCTGTGGATGGTCCTCTTGAACGGCTTCTGGCACATAATTCTGGCATATCGCCTTTCCTTCGTCTTCCAAAATCATGTTGTGCATGATTATACAAGCGTACATAGCATCTCTCATTTTTTGCTTGCTCCATGAACGACAAGGATTTCTCAAATATTGCCAGCGTTGTTTAAGAACCCCAAAGCATCTCTCAATGTCTTTTCGTGAAGACTCTTGAACCTTTTTAAAGTATGCTCTTTTTTCATCAATAGGATCACTAAACGTCTTCACAAAAATCGAATACCTAGGATAAATTCCGTCGCTCAAATAATATCCATGAGGGTAGTAGTTTCCATTTGCGTAAAACGACGCTTTTGGAGCTTTGCCAGAAATCCACTCCTCTAACAACGGAGATTGTTCGAAAACATTGATATCATTGCATGACCCGACCACGCCAAAGTAAGCCGACCAAACCCAAAGGTCCTGTGAAGCAACCGCCTGAAGAATAATAGTGGGTCCTTTTTGGTCACCCTGTGTGTGTTGGCCTCGCCATGCGGTCGGGCAGTTATCCCAACGCCAATGCATGCAATCTATGCTCCCGATCATACCACGCAAACCATGCTCCGCCGTATGTACCTTGTAGATCTTTTGAAGGTCGTCCCATGTGGGCGTTCTAAGATAACGCGCACCATACACATCAATAATACCTTTATAAAAAAACATAGGCAAACATAAGCTTCAAAAAAAAAAAATTTGTAAACATACTCGTCGTTTTTTTTTTAAAGTAAAGTATAGGAATTGTACCGCGACAAAAATGCTCCAAGCTGTCTAGCGTTGTTTTCTCGGCCATTTTTAGATACTCGTCGTTGATGTCGGTTGTGTTTCCATAAGCAAGGATTCGTAACGCCGACGTACACTTTTGGATACCGGTAAATCCAAGTGCCCCTCTCGCATCCGCTTTTTGTTTAAAATAATCGTAGTTGGCTTCCTCTCGCATCCGCTCTTTGTAGTAAAAATTTACCATGGATGAAGAACTAGGAGAATCCATCAAGTTTATTTATAAAATGGTTGTGTTTTTTAGAGAGTTTTTGAGATAGTTTTGGTTGAAAATGAATGAGTTTATATATATATATATATATATATATATATATATATATATATATAGTTAAAAGGTTAAAAAAATAAATAAATAAACAACTAGCCGTTACTAGCCGTTGGGGACTTTTCATTGGCCGGTCAAAATGGTGCAAAGCGTTTTAAATAAAACGCCAAAGTGATTTTTTTTTTCAAAAACCACGCCCGAAAACGCCTACCGTAATGGGGGGGGGGGGGTGTTATACGGCGTTTTTTTTCAATTTTTTTTACAAATACCGCCCCACTACGGGTGGTCTTAGCTGCTTTTGTTATCTTGCGGATGTGAATTCAAGAAATGAAAATTTAATTTTGTTTTTCTCTTTTAATATATCAAGTAACATACAATTTGATTTTTTTAATAACTTATAACATTTAGTTTCAACAAAATGAATCTAATTACTACAGGCTATTAGTGAAAATCGAATTATATATTAAATGAAATATTAAAAAGAACAAAAAAAAATCCATTTATCGAAGTCGCGTTCCCACTACTCCAACCCTTAATTAGGACTCGCCTAAATATCCATGTGTATTGCTCAGAGACTCAAAAATACAAAAAATGTCTTTCTTTATAGAAAAGTTAAATAAGAAAAATAAACTTTTACTTTATATAAGAACCGAAGAAAAAACTAGAAATGTGTTATAAATATATTATTAATATTATGGTTATCAACACCAAAAATAGATTAGCTTCTTCTTCAAGTTTTCTTCTCCTATATATACTTCCCATTGTATCTCTTGTATGATATCTCTATCAATGAAATATCTTCTCCCTACATCTTTTTCTCTTATTGTTTGCTATTATGCTAGTTTCACAACACGTTATCGCTATCAGCATGAGTTCGCTCGTTGCTCTTTGTTTTTCGTTTCACTTTGAATCCTTCGTTTAAAATCTAAATCGCATGCTGCATTTACGAAATAGTGGAACAAGATAACCATCGCAAGTCCGCTACTGTTGTAGCCACTGGAATCAAGAACAAATGTCTTAACCACTGTGGAGTCACAAGAGATGAAATCACAACTGATCTGCTCAAACTTCAAAACACGAATCAGGTAATTGATACAGTCCTTTTTCTTTATGATCATATATCTATTACTTGTACGTATATAATATAAAACTTTAAATATGAAAGAATGTCTACCATCATGTTATAGTTACTTCTTAGTTTACCAGCAAATTAAATATTTTAATTGCTATTGGGTTGCTAGTGGAATGGTGATGGTTTAAATATTCTAAAATTTAACAGTTTCATTTGTATTGGATTGGGTTACAGTAGGCTTCTCATGTCTATGCACTCCTATAAACAAGATAAATAAATAGATCGTTTTTCTTTGAATTTTCAAACCATGATAACTTTATTTGAAGGTATATTCTAAAGTCGTCGACGTAAGCAAATATGTGAAATAATCATACACTGATAATTTTAAGGGATTAACCCCTCAATACGAATTGGGGCTTAAACTATTCTGCATTCTATATTATGACTAGATCACATGATATATTCGATAACTAATTACTGGATATTATTAATATCACAAATATTTTTGAATTTTTCAATTGTGAGTTTAAGATAATTATAAATCAATACATGTATTAGAAGTTGTGTGTTAGAAATATGTAAATGTAAAATTATTATCCAGGTTATGAGTTTTATTACGATCATGGATATTTTCGATCAGTCTGAAACATGTTCTAAATTTATTTAAATTTTACATTTGTGTATATTTATTTAACATGGTAAAAAGTATGTAGGTAAAAGCTTAAATCGGATACCCTAAAATCCTTATAAATCAGAGAAGATTACTAGATAAATATAAAATATTATTGTTAGTTTTATTTGAATAAAACTGCCAGCTGAAAGTTTCGTATTGATAAGGTAAACTTATTTTATTAATTCGAATTTAATTTTACAGTTAATTAGTATTTCAATTCTTGTTTCTGCTTAAGCAATTTATAGATCGCATTTATAGATTATTGAATTTATCAATTTGAGATCACTGTGGTTTAGTGTTTATGATAATAGTTATTGAAATTATTATTTATAGATAGAAAAGATTCATATGAATATTTCAAGATTTAAGAAACAAATGACATGTCTACGAATTGTTTAGCACTTTATAATTGGTCTTCTCTCCCTTTTCTATCTCGTTTATCACCCTTAAATTTTTATCATACATTGAAAATTATTTGTTTTATATTTCCCATTGTGTGATTGTTTTATGAAACATGTTCTTTCATATACTATTATAAGATATATACTACACATTAAATTAGCTTAATTATGATTTAATAGTTGTTTTAATGGAACTTATGTGGCAATTAAAGTAATAACACTTAAAACTCTACTACATGATATATTTGCATGTAAATGGTAAAAAAAAAAACTTATATCATAAAGTTTAATACCTTGTTTTATACGATTGAATGTTATAATGTTGTAAATTAATTACATGATTTAACTTTATGGTATATGTCTTCTACATGTATTATATTATTCAATATGTTTTATTTCATTGTGAATTTTGTTATATGTCAATTTTGTCTTTTAAGGAAGATAGATGTTTCGAAAGCCACGTTAAAATGTTAATGTTGATAAAATAAAGAATGGTATCTAAAAGCTTTTGTTGGAAAATTATCACATTAGTGTTTGAAACTTTTAGAAAACATCTTTAATATGGAATTGTAATGATGCCATCATGAATGTAGTATGGTTATAATCCATTTCTTGAACTGAATGTGATGAAATAATAATTAGTGTAAAGTTCGTAATCACGGTAATTAAGGAAATTGTTATGATGCTCATGTAATGAGATCAACCATGTTAATAATGTGATGACTATACAATGATCGTTATAAAAGTCATGATCATGGTAAGTTTGGAAATTGTAATGATCCTCACGTTGACAGTCATGTTAGTATTGAAATCGACCACAAGAAGTGGCATACGAAGTAAGTGAGTATACAATTATAAAATATAGGAAACATGCAATAACATGAATTTTTGAAATAATAATATATTATTTTCTTGTACTTCCTGTCGTGTATCAGACAAACACGAGTGTAACTAAAAGAATATACGATCATAAACCTGAAGTATATGTTTGATAATTATTTAATTAGTTGGCATGACCGGTTAGACCACGCCAAGTCAATGTTGATGTGAAACATAATAAAGAATTGGAAGGTTCTTTAAATTGATAATCAGCATGTAACTTTTTGCTCTCAAGGGAAATTATATATTTGAAAATAAATGAGGCAGTATCCCTAAATATTCTGGAAATGATTAAAGGATATGCATATCCCAACATGATACCATTTAGTGTTTTAAATCGATGCATCGTCTAAATGGTTATCAAATCCACAACCTGAATTTTGTGTGAATGTGGCTTTGTTAATGTGATAGCAAGCATGTTAATCCAGAATGGTATATTTATTTTGGTAACAATGGTGAATTCAATTCCCAAGTTATTAATGATTATTGGAATAAATGTTGAACTTCATATAGCTTATGTTTATACAAGAATTGCTTTGTTGAGACGATCACTAAACGCTCACAATTGATTGCAAAGTTAATGATCATAAGAGCAACAGTTCATATTTATATTTGGGTCCATGTGATTTTACATGCGGTAACATTATTTCACATCAAGCCAACATGTTGTAATAGTTTCTCCCCATTATAGTTGGGTTTTTTGTCAGAAACCAAATACGTCCCTTCTAAGATTTTGGTTGTTCGATATATATAATATTGCTCCACCACTAGCACAATGCTGGGACCTCTAAAAAGGGTTGAGAATATATGTTGACTACAAAATTAATTATCTATGGTTAAATACTTAAAGCCATTGGTGAGAGATTTGCTTACGGCTCATTCATTTTCACTTTAGTGAATGAATGTTCCCAACATTAGGGGGATATAACAAGCAGTTGGAAACTGAAAAGTGGAATGAATTATCATTTCATCTTGATCCTCAGACTATAAATGGTGAACCGGAAGTTCAAAGGATAATCCATTTACCAATATTAAAGAACAAATTACCAGACAAGTTCACTGACCTAAATAGAGTGACTAAGTAAGACACATAATCAACTGCTTATGCTCCAGTCATATTTGTGTCCCAAGAGGGCAACAACATATTTTGTAATGAGTCTATTGCATGCCTAAAGCATGGTAGACTAGTTGATTCCAATAATAAAATTCCTCGAAAATTGGAGCAAGTAATTAAGATGGTCAAGCCGAGGTTATAGTAATAAGATCTCCTGAAGAGACAGTAGACATGATGGTCCAAGAAGAATCTCAGGTACCTGAAAATAAAGAGATCTCGATAAGTTGTATCATGTCTAAGATATGTATGGAATCGAAATAAAAATCGACGTCGTTATACTTTTGTATATAATGTAGCGCTTGAAATGATTAAATGACGAGGATCAAGATTTGAGATCTGCCTATGAACGTAAATATAGAAATGATTGGCCAAAATAGAAATACGCTAAAAAGGCAAAATTGAATTCTCTAATGACATGGAAAGTATCTGGACAAACAGTCCATACAACTGAAGTTGTAAAATATGTTAGATATAAATGGGTCTTTTATGCGAATTATGTGGAAATCAAATTGAGTGATATAAGGAAAAATTGGTGGTACAAGAATTTTAGCAAAGACCTATGATTGATTATGAGGAGACGTATTCTCCAGTGGTGGATGCACTAACTTTCCAATATTGTATTAGTCTGGTAATATAAAGAGAGAATTGATATTCGTCTTATGAATGTTATGTATCATTTGATACTGAAAGTTTACATGAAAGCCCTAAAAGATTAAATTATGTAAGTCATGTAAAGTAAGTTCTCGAGAAGAATTTGATCATTGTATGCATATTCTGATAGGTTATGATTATTTTACATGTTGGATATAATTGGAACTCTTGATGAGTTTCTAAAGCAATTGAGTGCTTAAAAGGTTAACTGAAACATCTTAACGATGTAATTCTTTTTGATGTGTGTAAAATGCAACATATAAATTACGTCAAATGAGGCATAAAACTAACCCTTTTTTTAGTACTAATGTTGGAAAAAGTATGCTTTTGTCTTCCTTTTGTATTTTCAGGGCTAAATGAGCGTAATTGAACAAAAGGAACAAATATGCAGCAAAAACTAACATAAATACAAGAAAAGGAATAAACGTGGCATGCCCGACCCCTCGATAGCATCTTCCCAAGCAAAAACAAAGAAACAGAAGGCTGACCATGGCCCCGTGCCCAGCGGACATGGGGGCGTGGCCAGGTGTCTGCAGAAAAGACAAAGTTGTAGAAGCTTCTATTCCCAGCACGGGGGCGTGCCCAACACAACACGGGCCGTGGTCAACGCTAAGATTCACAGAATCTTGCAAATCTTGATAATACAGATACGCTTCTGCACACGGGGTCGTACC
This sequence comes from Helianthus tuberosus, assembly GCA_030545235.1. NCBI lineage: Eukaryota > Viridiplantae > Streptophyta > Magnoliopsida > Asterales > Asteraceae > Helianthus > Helianthus tuberosus. The sequence continues at coordinate 33,262,671 of CM060354.1, read as the reverse complement.
CAGCGAACACGGGGGCGTGTGGAGCCTAATACAGACAATTGCAATTAATGAAGAAAGAGAAAGAGGATGGACACGGGGCCGTGCCTAATGGACACGGGGCCGTGTCCGGGCTTCTGTGCAGGCTATAAATAGGGGTGCTTGGTTCGCTTCAAAAGGATCCCTTGGCAAACCACCTCTCTCCCACTTCACCACCACTCCACCACCACTACAACACCCACATCCACCACCACCACCATCCATCATCCACCTTAGAGTGTGTGTAGTAGTCTCGGGATCAAAGATTGATAGTAAGAGTTCTTGACAATCAAAGGCCATGTTTGCCTAAGTCTCTTACATCACTTGGTGAAGACAAGCATTTAATGTAATACTTTTGATTTTTAATCTTTTCGCACTTTTTATTTGGTTTTGTATTAATGACTTTAATAACTAGTTTCTTATGTTGAAGGTGAAACTTCCTTATCATTTGTCCGTGGTGTCTTGGCATTATTTTACTATCTATATAAAATAAAAGATTTTCACCATTCATATCTCTACGGTCTATATAGAGATATGTTGGCTACCTGGTCGGGGGTTAAGGGAATGGTTTGGTAAGGTTCTTGCCTTGTTCAGTGTATAGATCCTGCAAGGACCTGGGTCAGGCTTACTAGGACCTCCTTCAATACCCACTGGTATTGGATGGCGGGGGTGCGAATGGCTTGGTCCCCTCATATGTAAACTACTATTAATACATTAACCCGGCTACTTGGGATTGTATCCCTGCTGACTCAAACCACTTAGCCGATGGTAACGTCGCCTTCAAAAGAGGGGCCTACCACATTACGCATTAATAACTTAATTAATTATCTTTCAATATTCCGACCCTTTGGGATTGTATCCTTGCTGACTCAAACCACTGGGTTGGGGTAACGTCACCTTCAAAAAAGGGGCATATTACTATAACTAAGATAATCTCTTAAAAAGTGCAAAAGTGCAGAAATCATCAAAGGTTACATTAAAGGCGAGTCGGATCCAAGTGATTCATCTTGTCTATCTGTTTTTATTCTTATTTTATTTTTCAGCATTTTTTAGTTTTTATTTTCATGTTTAAAACCTTTTCTAAAACTTTTGATTTGATTAGACGTTGAGGATAAACCGGTACTAAAAGCTCTTGTGTCCTTGGACGACCTCGGTATCTTACCAAGGCTATACTACGCTCACGATGGGTGCACTTGCCCATATGTGTGTTTAGTGTTAGTAGAATATCGTGTTTATAAATGTAAAACTTGACCAAAGTGTTAAAAAGGGCTTAAAATATCAATAAAAACATATCACACTCGACACGCATCACTTGTGCACCATGAAACATACATAGAAAACTTGTACCCAATGATTATGATATCTCAATAAATAGTGTACACATATGGTACATATGGATTTTGGAGATAAATACAAGTGTTCGTCACATTTTTGCATATGATATAGATATCTATATGTTAAATCGGCAAGTTTATTTAGCAAAACTCCTGAACAGTGAATGCACATGCATATTTAGATAAGATGGGAAGAATTCTCTCATGGATTGATAACGCCATAAGCATTGATATATTTAAGTTGCCTCAAGAAAGTACTATATGAAGTTGACAAAATGCGTATGGACTAAAATAGTCGGGTCGAGTGTTGTAAAACTCGAGATATTCTGGTAAAGATGGATATATGTTTGATTAAATTAGTCATTGCTTTTACAAAAAAATTACTTTTAAAAGTTCAATATAATCGCAGTTTACAGTGATGATGTCCCGTATCATCGAGAGAAACTGTCGAGCTTTTAGAAGGATAATTTTTGAATGACATTGACACATTGTAATTATTGCTCGACCTGCAGTTCGAGTATATGTGTAATCAATCAAACTATATCTATAAAAGGTTGATGCGTTTTACCATGGACAAAGCTTATCCTTTAACTACGTTTAAGGTTGTTCAATTACTTAATATATAAAATGGATGTTATAGCTTCATATGAAAGAAATTGAAATTTTTGGTCTAGAGGTACCATCTTTAAGTGCAATTGTGCATTAGTATTTCTTGCTATCTATTCATGATTTTATATATCTTTATTGAATTTATCGATTTGATATAGCAAGTGTTAAACGACGAAATATTGAAATGGGAAAACATCTATTTCAATACATCTAAGGTATGTAAGATATGAAATTATATTTTACTAACCTATCAAAACAAGTTTGGTTAGTTTTATAAATGCAGGGAATGTAACAAATCACAGTTGTGGATCTTATGATATTTGTTTAAAAGAAGAAGCACTAGAAGGCTTATATGAAGATATACAACATTGCGAACATAAAGAATTGCACATTAAAGGATCAAGCGACAAATCATTGACTACAAAAACTTTAAGCAACTTTCAAGAAAAATGGGCACTAGTCACTTGAAGAATACATGTTCAAATGAGGGGGAGTATTATACAAGTTGCACTCTTTTTTCCTTCACTAAGTTTTATCCCATTGTGTTTTCTTAGTAAGGTTTTTGTTGAGGCGACGTACATGATCCAGAAGTATCAGGGGGAGACAATATGCGCTGCACTCTTTTTCCCTTGGCTAAGGTTTTGTCCCACTGGGTTTTCCTGGCAAGGTTTTTAAAGAGGCAGCATCTCCAAGCGTATCAAGTTGATAACCAAAGGGGAGTGTTATAAATATATTATTAATATTATGGTTATCAACACCAAAAATAGATTAGCTTCTTCTCCAAGTTTTCTTCTCCTATATATTTCCCATTGTATCTCTTGTATGATATCTCTTTCAATGAAATATCTTCTCCCTACATATTTTTCTCTTATTGTTTGCTATTAGGCTAGTTTCACAACAAAATGAAAATAGTTGAATGCCCATGGCTTTATAGACTAGTGCTATTTTGAAGGTGAGATAAGACTTTAAGACAAATAGGTCTTGGGTTTGACTCCCAGATGAGTTTTTTCCATAATTATTGGGTTTCCTCCTGAATTGGTGTATATGCATTTTGCCTAGTGGAAATGGATATGATCGGGTGGTTTCACTGGTAGCATGATGATAACTCCAACGATCCGTCAGTGATCCAAATTTGCCGTTCAAAAAAAATAGTTGAATGAAATGCACCACGGACAGTGTAAATAGTATGACCAAAAGCGGTTGGGTTTGACCAAGCTTAGACAAAGAACTATAAAGTTAACCAGTTTAGCCCAATGCGAGTTGGTTGCCAAGATACGGTCATTAACTTCGACTGCGTAAATCACGGGGTTTGATACTGCTTAATTACTTATATTCCAGATTTAATTTTCTTTTAATCATAACTTTTACTTCCCTTTCCTTTCCTTTCCTTTTATAACATATAATAAGTGAGTTGGCACAGATTTAAAATATAGAAAGGGATTGCTAACCGACTTTCAGCATGTTGGTTAAAGAACGAGCAAAGGAGAACACACGAATGTTTTGTTGGTATTTAATATTCTTTAACACTTCTCAACTCCACTTAGATGCCACATCACCCGCTTTTTCTCATTTCACTTCACTTTACTTCAAGGAAATGGTCTACTCCTGTTAACCCCATCTAACTTGATTTTTTTAGTGGTTTTTTGTTTAAAAAAGGAAAGAAAATTAATTCCATCTTTTAACATTCGGTTAACATGTTAACAAGTAATCCTTTTAACACTCATTAACACAAGAAGGGAATGGTATGCAAGACCGGTTAACATGACATGTCACCTTTAACACCCCATGTGTTAAGGTATACCCTAAGGCCTTAGTGACAAGAGTTAACTGTCATTTTCGTTCCTATAGTTTGATCAAATATGCCAGTTCAGACCAAATTTTAAATTTGTACCATTTTCATTCCTGACATTCTTGAAACATGACAGTTTCGTCTAAAAAACATGAGTTAACTGCCATTTTCATCCATGTGGTTTGTTTAGTTATTCGATTCAAACTTAGTTTTTTTGGATGGAACTGGCATGTTTCAAGAATGTTAGGGACGAAAATTGTACAATTTTGAAATTTGGTCTGAACTGACATAATTGGACAAACCACGGGGACGAGAATAACAATTAACTCTATTGATAATGATAATAATTGGTGTCTGATCTTTATTAGACCATGTGTAGTGGAAGGGGAAGATAATGCCCCCACCCTAGGGCATTTTACGCATGTGGCGGTCCAGTCAGCAAAGGGGCATTATTGGGCGTTTTCTAAAATGGGTGTAGTGGAGATGGGGCATTATTGGGGCATTAAATAAAATAAAGAAAAAACAGCTAAAAATCTTATTGGATAACAAAAAGGGAGATGAAAGATGATTGGACAAGGAGAAGGGGGCAAGGCGTTCTTAAAACCACGCCAAGGGGGCTTTTTTGATTTAAAAAAAAACGCCCTATGTAATGGGGGCGTTTTTAAGCGTTTTTTTTTTATTTTTTTTTAAAAACCGCCCCACTACGGGTGGTCTTATCTCATGTATTCATTTATTTCACACCTGTATTTTTTACTTTATTTCACACCCTGGGTCCACAACCCAGTGGTCATGCAATGATGTGGGTAGAGGCCTGGTCACAGGTTCGAAACCCATGGAGCACACCCAAGTTTTTTATTACAGTGCATTTATTTCAAAGAGTCTTCGACTCTTGTGGAGGGTGCAATTACATGCTCCTGTTCAATCGGGTGGGCAGTAGGCTGGAAATTTTCTCGGAGAGCGCCTAGCCAAGCTCTGATGCACCAAGCGTGGGCCCGGTTAAGACAACATAGCCCTTGGATGCTGGAGTGGGGTGGATGGGCCTGCCAATGTAACCGGTGGGTGCGATGTCTATCGTCTGTTGTAGAAAGTCGCAGTTCAAAAAAAAAAAAAAACGCTTTCGTAACCGCTTATTGTACTATGCAGGGGCGGACCCACCCCTAGCTCAAGGTGGGCTGGCGCACGCCTGGGAAAAAAATTTTAATGCTATTTTCCGTCGAAAATCCCGTCCGCACCCCTTAGATTTTTTTCGTCCGCACCCCTTGGAATTTTTCGTCCACACACCTTAGGTAAAAAAATGTTATCGCTTTATATTTTAATTTTTTTTAGTAAAGTCTGATTTAAAAAAAAAAAACTACCTAAATTATATAAACTTATACCACCCAAACCCAAACCAAACACACTAAATAAACTTATACTAGCATAGCCTAGCCCATTAACCAATAGCCCATTAACCAAACTCAACAACTTAAGTTATAATAATTAAACTAAGCCCAGTAGTCCCTTAGAATTCCCTCCCGCCCTCCCTCCCTCGTTCCTGCGTCTCCTGCCACTGGCGATCAGCGAACACAGCAGCAGCCACAACAGCACGTCAACAGCAGCCGCCGGCCGACACCAAACCGCCGTCTTCCGCCCCCAAACCAACCGGAATCCGATAAAGGGTAAGTTTTTATGTTTTTTTTATGATTTTAGTTGATATTACAGGAGAAAAAGGGTAATAAAATTCTTAAATAGGTGTGAAATTTCGTGTGTTTTGACGTTGTTTATGGTTGTTTAGATGATTTTTAGGGTGATTATGTTATTTAGATGATTTTTATGGTGATTACACACGATTTCTAGGGCTTGAAGAAATTTGGGCTGTGGTAATAAAATTCTTAAATAGGTTTGAAATTAAGGAATTTGGGCTATGGTTGAACACTTGAAGATCCTTGTTTATTTTGTATGTGATAGGATTAGGAAGGAACCATGAGTAGGGAAGTTATGGCACGATTTCTCAAGAGGAATGGGGTTGAACCACTTTTTTTTGCCGGATTCTTCTAATTATAGACCAAGGTATGTTTTAGATAATTTTTTTGTTCTTTTATTTAATGATTAAGAGAAATCGAAGTAGGGAGGGTTTGAACTTTGATGCTTTTTTGTTTGTTAATGTGATAGGAAGTTAGGAACTATGGTTTGATTGTTTGAAAATTGAAATTGACCCGACCCGACCCGACCTGATCCGACCCGCTATGAAACTTTGTTTGTTTGTGTTTACTTGTTTTTACACGATTAAAGTTTTGATGCTATAATTATAACCGTATCATATGTGTGTTCGTTGTAGTTCTCTGTGGTGGTTAAAAAATGCATAAAAGGTTGAAACAAGTATCTTCATCTTCTTCCGAACTTCCAAACCATTGTCATTTTTATACAATTTAACGTTATTTGTATTATATGTTTTCATTTGGTTTCAAATCCTGTTAAACATTGTCATTTTTATACAATTTAACGTTATTTTAAGCAAATTATTATGATTTTACCTGTTTAACCCATTACAATTTTAGAGATAAAGTATCAACTCATAGGTAAATGGCTTGAAATTGCAACCTTATGGGTGCATAACTTAGGTCATTTTCTAATTGTCCTTCACTTGAAGTAAGCTGGTTTTGATCAGCATACCTTTTTAAATGTTTATATAGTCTGCAGATTTGAGTAATTTAAAATTTGATGTTTGGGTGTCTTACTTTTTGTACAATTAATGCTCTTAAAAGTTACTTTAGTGTTATGACTCAAGACTTGATGTATAATTAATGAATGTGTTCATTCTGGTATACTTTTGTTAATCGAAAGTCGCAAAATAACTTAAACAATAATGTTTCTCATTTAGACCATAACACCGGTATGGTGGTACTCCAACTTTGTTCTGTAGTAAAACTCTTTTCTGTCGCGTAGTTTGATGGTTAAACAATAGGATTATATAGACAACTTAAACTCCTATTTGCTTACATTTGTAGGTGTTTGTTGTTTAATGAAGCTTAATTTGATTATCCATGTTGTTTATGATGCTGCAACATTGTTAGTTCGCACATCATTCTCTTTCAGTGCTTTTGTTAGACCTGTCAGGTCCGTTATTCAATATGAAACAAAAGGTAGTTGCAATAGACTGTGAAAGTGGGAGTCATAATCGCCTGCTGTTGCTGTTGTCCTTGGCTCACATACAATCGGTTAGTCAGATGCGCCGTGATACTCATGGCTGCATCACTCCAACGTCTCTTTGATAGTGCACTATTTGCACTGTCTAATACCCAGGCAAGTGCACAATCACCTACAACATCATATAATGTGCCCGTGCCTAGACCAACATATATGGATTTGGGAGATTTTGTGAGTATGGTGGTGTTTTTTTTTCTTTGGTGTGAAGAACGACTGAAATCCTCCTCTCAAAAGCATAGATCGAAATACAATATGTGCTATAGAGGAGGCGTTGTGCGAAGTGGCTTTCCAAAGGACTCGCAAATGTCTATAAAATGAATTATATTATATGCCATATTTAACGGCTCATGTACGCACTTATAATTTCATGTTCTTAATGACCTCCTTCTGTGCCGATATAGATGATGCAATTAAGCGTACACTGGTCCATACGATTTCAAGGTTGGTCAAATTTCACATTGGTTAGGATCTTTATGTCCTACGTACAACAAACGCATGTTGAAATGGATATGGCCATCTGCATCGAGCCATGTCAAAGATGGAACACACTTTTCTACTATTCGGGATAGCTTATATAATTATGTATTCACATCGTATTTAACTTTTGATCATGGAGGTAAATAGGAAAGCAGTGAGATTAATGGTGTTGTTTCTGTACATGTTCAGGGAAAGGTTTTGACTTGGTTTTGTTGCTTTGGGCTTCGTATCGCGTAGCAGTTTAGATCAAGACTGTTTGTTTATTATGACTTTCCTAAATATGACATTAGCTAAATACTTTTTAGTTTTTTAATTATTAGTATCATATGTTGTTGGTGGTGATGAGCAGCAACATGCCAACATTAGGGTCATGCATTCAGTCCCTAAATATTTTAATTTTGGATTAATGTATTGACTAATATGCTCCTCTTTTTATTGCTAGCAAATGCCATTGTTTTCCCTAGGATTACTTCCAGGCACTACAATTTTACCTTTTAACTTTAATTTTTGTTATTACATAGATATAAAATGGGAAATGTATAGTGTAGAATGTCAGTACAATTAACAATTCTGATGTCTGCTCTCTGAGATTTCTGAATCGCTTATGTTTCTTGCTTCATATTAATATGTTTTGACTTTTGAGTCTGTCCCTTTTGCAGGTGGCTAATGAATTTGTTAAACAACTGGAAGAGACAGGATGGTTAATTGTGCAGGATTTTCCCTTCCTTTTATACCTGCAAAACATAAACTGATTGTCATATGTTTAAGTTTTTTTTTTTTCTTAAATACTCATGTATATGCATTGTATGTTGTCAAAAGTTAGATGGATATTTAAGAAATTTTTGTTAAATTTAACATATTAATTGCATTTGCACATAATTCAGGTTCATTGAAGGTGATTTCTATTTATATGAGTCACAAATAAGGGAGACACATGTATAGGGAGGTGAACCTGAATTGCTAATGGCTTCCTCATGTTCTCAAGTAAGAAGCTCATTCACTCCCTCTCTCTCACACACGGGCACACACAATCACATATTCACACTATGTCCATGATGTATTCTGTCTCAACACACCATATGTCTAGGGCAGTTGTAACACCACGCCCTGACTAGGGCTGACATGTCACTATAACGGTTATCAAATCAAACATCATTCCATTAAATAATTTAAAACTTTACAACGGTTTACAATAATTACAAAAACATCATTAATTTTATAAAAATCTGGTGAGTCTTTGATCCCCCAAGCTCTCTTCCCAAGTCTTCTTAGATAAACTTGTAACCTAACGTACATAAAACGCATATGCACGCCTGATTAATTTACTCAGTGGGACAACAACTGTAGAATAAAAAGGCTTAACAATATATCTATATAATATAGCACGTTCTTATATACATTCAGTAACACATACAGTAATTCACATTCGGTAGCACGTTCGGTAATACATTCGGTAGCACGTTCGGTGGTCATTTTTCTGTAACATCCCACGTGTACCGGTTCAGTACGTTATCCACTTTGTTCCCCGATGGGTTGCCCATCCAGAAACTCATGGCTCACCCGACGAGTTGCTCGCCCAGGCAAAAGGCATACTGATAGAAAAGGGTTTCAACCCCTTTATAAGGAATGCTTTGTTTCCCTCTCCCTCGATTTATATGTGTGAGACTTACAGGTTCAGTGGTCACCTATCTATTGGTGCTTCATATTCGATGATCCGGTGCGTCATATTCATATTAGCTAAAACAATATAACCATATACATATACATATATAATACCACATAAATCGTAACGATATCGATACCGACAACCGAAAGATTAACATCGACTATTGTGACACCCTATGCAAATCCCACATCGGCCATGGCCAGAAGAGATTATTGGTTCATAAGACATTCCCCGCCTCTTATATCACCAACGCGTTTTGGGCTTAGTTGGCTGTGGAGCACATGAAAACTCCACAGTTAAGCGTGCCCAGGTGGGAGCAGTACTAGGATGGGTGACCTCCTGAGAAGTCTCCACCGGGACAACCGAAAACAAATCCGTGAGTTCCTGGATGGGCAATCAATCGGTGGCAAAACGGAAAATATTGGTGCTGAGAGAGGTTGGATGATACAGCAGTGGCGTTGGTCGTAAATCCGTGAGTTCCTGGATGGGCAACCCATCGGGGGCAAAGCGGACAATATTGGTGGTGAGAGGGGTCAGATGTTACAACAGTGGTGTTTAACGAGTCGTGTTTGTAAGTTGGCTGGTCAAACTCGACCCGAACCAGGAATTCCTGCCAGACGTTTGAACCCGAACACAATACAAATGTTCGTGGGTTGACTGGCCCTTATTTTGTAACTAAAATAGTCGGTACCCTGTTAACCTGGTTACAGATCATAAATATAGATGTGGCTTTCAAGCTTTGTTTTATAAAGCGTGAGGCGGTTAAAGGCGATACAGTCTAAAACTATATGGTGTCAAACTTTAATAGTTAAACACATATACTTAATTGTAACGAGCGTGCTATTTTTTTCTGTTAGGTTGGGTGGTATGGGTTCGCGCCCCCACACCCATTTCCCAGGCACTGTTCTCCTTATCACCAGCAAAATAACGAAGCAAAACGGATCTTCGATGACTTGCTTATAACCGCGGCACTTGGATCTTCGAGCGACTTTGGTTGAATATCTATGGATGAACAACGACGGGTAGTTGTTTTATTATTTTGTTTTAATTTTAATGTATCATGCTTGGTTGAATTGTTGATTATTATTGTTAGTTGTTTTATTTTTTGATTATTTTAAATATTAACTTGTGTGACCGGTTCATTTTGCCATCATTTGTCAAGTTCATAAAAACATTTAGAAACATGTATATTGTTACGAATCATAAACACTCAATGAGTTTACAAGTCTGTCAACAACTTCACAACCCGATTATAAGTTTATGACAAGTTTGCTTATAGGGGTGTTCAAAAAACTCGTGGCTCACAACTCGCTCGAAAAAAGCTCGAAGAAAGCTCGGCTCGAAATTGGCTCGGTTGTAAACGAGCCAGCTCGGCTCGGCTCGGTTTGTAAACGAGCCGAGCTCGAGCTTGGCCTGGCTCGGCTCGTGAGCTGGCTCGATAAGGTTAAATCTGTCACACCCAAAAAATCCACATGCGGAGCACCACCGCTTGGAGGCGTGACTGACCAGGATCTTAGCCACCAATCACATTGAACTCATGCGAATATTTCAATAAAACTTTCATTCAATAACAATAAGTGTTACACGTTACAATATTTCACAGTTTACAGCGGAAACATATTTAATTCGTTAAGTGTTTATAAACCACATATAAAAGCTCTTAGTCTTGTGTTGCGTTTCCATGTAACTCGACCCATGACCACTCCAGCTTCCCAGACAACAAGTTCCCAATGTTATGCACCTAAAGGCCTGCAAGGCATGTAACAACGAGTCAACAACAAAGTTGAGCGACTTCACAGTTGGTTGATTAGTTATTGAGTTCGTTTCCATAATCGTAAGTTCGTTTTATAAACCACGTATTAATCAGTATCCCTGTTTCCCAAACCTTCTCAATAATTAGTGGGGGCTTCCCATGTGAATTACCAGACCGTACCATATCGACTACTAACGAAAGTAAGTTGTGCCCTAAGTCAATGTCTATCATCATTGACCCTTTGCCTTAGTCCATTAGTACACGCTCGTTCGAACGACACAGTGTGAGGTTTGTTAAACCTAATAGCGCTATTAACTAATGACCCGTTCGCCATCGGCCTCGGCGATTAAGTCGATATAAAATGAGGGACTTATGATAGAGTTTTGGTCCAGTATGTTTAATCTTGTTGTCCTACCCAAGGAGGACGAACGTACGTATCCTACCCAAGGAGAATACGCGAGGTTTAATGTTGGCATCCTACCCATGGAGGATGGCCGTACATATCCTACCCAAGGAGAATATGTAGTTTCCGTTTTAGTTCTTTAACCCATTCCCAACCCTTGGGAATCCCATGCCTTGTAGAAAGTGTGAACTCACCTCGGTTTGCTCGGTAAGATAAAGTATGTGTTCAAAATTCGATCAATCCAATCCTAGTATGGTTCCAATTCCAATTAGTTATTTTACACACATTAATCACCTATCTTTATCATGCAAGGAATGAACAAGTTTGGCACATATCATTACACAAACTATAATAAGTGTTCGAGCCCTATGTATTTTCATATTGCATGAACATATATCACACTAACAGTTCACAACTCAAGAATATGCATATAACCATAGTTCATAACATTCCATATTCACTTAGACTACCAACTTGTGTTAAAATTGCATATGGTCGGCCATCATTTGGCGGCCCATCACGGAGTTTTAACATGACCCCACTCATCTGCTATTTGGTCCCATCCAAACAGGGCGCAGCCCTTAACATAAAAATCCAAACCTCCCGGCCCACCAACCTTAAACACAAAGATTACAAATACAATAATCACATAGCATGTGGGCCTACTTGAACTCGGTTGAGTTTGAGCCCAACAGAAACTCATCAGCGGTGGTGCGGCCCACTGTGCCCAGCCCACTGCTTCATTGCTGGCCCACCCGGTTGATCCAGTAAAAATATGTGAAGCCCAAATAAATGATATGCTACTTATGTCAAATACATCGGCCCACTCACTACATATGTTACCCAGCTAGCTATTTCAATTCACCGGCCCAAAATAATTAACTGTTATCCATAAAAATAACAATAGCCTATTTTCATATAACTTGCAATCCAACCTTCTAAACTTCTGTAAGCGTTCATTATCTCAACAACCTATTATAGTGTCAATATTATTACTACTCCTCATATTAACTATTCTTACATACGATCAGGAAAAATAAGTCTATCATGTAACATTATTTATCGAGCAGTTAGTATATATGATATTAAATTAAATCCATCGACACAATCTAAAAGATAATAAAACTGTTCTTGCCGATCGATCATCATTAATGATTCTGACTATTCTGACAAAACTAATAAGAGGTGCACATGGTTCGAATATATCAAGACTACAAAATTCACATGGCCGCCATTTATTCACGATCATCCAATTTTGGTCAAACCATTTGCTACAATCTATTGGACCACCAATATTACTAAAAGCATGTGACTCTAAACATCATTATTCATAATGAATATCTACCTTACTTGTCCATATTCACAGCATTATTATACAACTAATTGTTGCCAAATATTAGACATAACAGTGATAACCACATCAGTCATGCAATGGTCATATATCTATCATGGATTTACAATAAATCAAGAATTGAATGACTATAGGTTTATCCACAAATAAATAAACACAATAAATCTGCAATTGAATAAACATAACTGAACTAACCAGAAGATTAATATATGCTAGGCACAACTGCGCACAAGGGTTGATCACTAAGAGCAAGAAGCTTCGACCAAGAGGGGGTATACTGCCGCACGTATTTTCTTGGGGAAGGTAGGGTTGATGTACGTAATATTTTGTGGGGAAAAAAAATAACAAGTTGAGAGATATATTAGAAGATGTTGCGTGACATCCAAGTGTAATACCAATTACACAAGTGGGCCGGTGTTCATGGATTCCTTAGGACTGGGCCGAGACCAATAGTATTCCAAGGGTGTGCATTGGGCTCGGGTGATAAGTACGTGGCCTAGACTATGTGCGGCCCAAAACATGTATATGTGGCCCAAGACATTAATTAATAATCAATCATGTTAGATTTAACGGAGTTATATCTGAGTAGAAGGTTTAGCATAGTCATTAGATAAACGTTACTAACCTTGAGAGTTCGGGTTGTCACAAAATCCTTCATTTTTTTTTGTCCCCAATAAAAGAAGGTAAAGATAATGTTCAAAGTGAATTAATTATTTATATACTTGCATATTTAGCCATATGGTTAAATTTAATGGCAATTATGGCCCTTAGTCTATGAAGAAATTCATTTTAAGTAGTAAATTTTGCGGTTCTTTGTTAGTTCGAGCTAGATCGAGCCGAGCCAAGCTAGCTCGAATTCTAATCGAGTTGAGCTCGAGCCTCAAATCTCAGCTCGATTTGAAATTCAAGCTCGAGCCGAGCCAGCTCGAATCAAGTTCGAGCCGAGCTCGAGCTAGGTCTAGCTCGGCTCGACTCGGCTCGTTTACAGCCCTATTTGCTTATAGCAAAAATGTTAATATGTCAATCTGTTTGTATGGTTTGTATTCTATAACTAATTATTCAATTGTTCTATTGATCATTAAAATTTTAAAACAAAGTAAATTATAAACACAAATCATAAACAATCAATAAGTTTATAACTATTATTACACGTTCACAACCCGTGATTAAGTTTACAAAAAGTTTATAACTGTTTTATAGCCAAGACATTTAATGTGTCATACTTTTTGTATAATTTTAATAGTTATAATAGTTTTTAATATAAGTAACTTTCTCGAGTCCGGGAAGCAATCCCGGGTGATAACCTAGTGTATAGTGTTGCAGAAATCGCGCCTAGGCGTTCATTAGTCGCTCATCGGAGGTCCATCGCCTAGATTTTGCCAAATCGGTCAATCTAGGCGGTCAAAGTCAAATTAGGTCAAAGTTTGAAAAAATCGGTTAAAAGTCGCCTATAATTGGACCAAATCGATCAAAACTGGATCAGATATTAGTCAAAATTCGACCAAATCGGTTAAGTGAAACGAATTGTTACCTTAATTTGAACAAAAATCAGATGTTACTCCCTGATTTTGAACCATTGTAGAGATAACTGGGTGCGATATTCTGATGAAAGAGACGGGGAGCGGGAAAACGGCGTATGATGAAAGTGGGGATGATTAGGGTTATTTAAGTTTGGGACTTTTAACATATAACCACCCTCCATCTTCATTGGTTTATATTTAGTCCTCGTACTTGTGAATTTATATATAAAAGATATAAAATTAATGGTATATGTATATAAATTCATAAAATTATACACATAAAGTCCAGTCCGATTAATCCATATTAAACCCGATTAATCCCTAGGCGGTACCTCACCGCCCGACTAGCACCTAAACACAACTTTCTGGTCCGCAAACCCTGCTGCCTGGGCTATTCACGAGCCAAGCCGAACCAAGCGGACGTTTTCTTGTGATTGGCTTGTTTAGAAATTGAGCCAAGCCAAAATTTGAACGAGCATTTTTCAAGCATTGATTTTCCAAGCGAGCGGTGGACGATTTGGACAGCCCTACCTGTCGACCACATCCGTGAGCGGTGGCTGTGGTGAATGTTGGGGGTTGGTAATCCCTGACGTATTGTGTCGCAACACCAAGAGGTCTTGTAATCGATATTGGTGTAAAATTTGTGAGTGAATTTAGTAGGTGTCTGAATGTGTCAAAAAAAAAATTGCATTATTAAAATTCAGTCTTTTAGGATTATTAAATACACATAAACCTAAACTAAAAAAACAAAGACAACAAATGACATTATTATTTATGATTAATCAAGTAACAAACAACTCCAAATCAGACTTATTCTCCTGCTCAACAACATCAAGAAAAACAGGATCAACCGTCACGTGACTCTCCACGTGCACCTTAAACCTATGTCCCCACCACACCACCCTAGCCACCCCTTCAATAACCACCGTGGCATCCAACACCATCTCCCGCCGCCTCACATCCGCCATAAGCTGTACCGCATGGTGGGCCAGCTCCACGCTCTTCAGCCGCGCCGGCAGATGCAGCAGCTGACACGACCTCGGCTGCTGCGACCCAGCCGACACCCGAGCCGACCCGAGCAAAGATCCGGCATAAAAGATTGACATCTCGGTTGAAGAGTAGTGGATTGGGACGGCGTTGGGGTTGGTGACGTTGACGGTCAGGGTTACCTCGGCGTCGATGAAGGGTAGGCTGAGTTTGAAGGAGGTTATGTTGATTGAGACTACGTGGAATGTTGGGTCTTTGGGTCTTACGGATATTAGTGCGGCGGTGGTGGCGGCTGCGGCTCCGATGACGGCGGAGGTCCAACTCCAATGGACCATTTTGACCCTGGTGGAGGTTTTGGTGATAATAGGTTTAAAGGGGTGAGTGAAAATTTGGGGTTGGAGATGATTGGTTTTGGTGCTTTGGTGGGGATAAGGATAATATTGCCGACTATAGAGGTCAAATTCGTAAATTTGTATTTTTACCATAGCTCAATCGGCAATGAAGAGGAAGTAAATAACTAAATATTTGGTTTGAAGCTACAAGTCTAAGTTTGAATCCGATCTCAATCTGGTTTTATTGCAGTGGGTCTTCAGGTTTTTCTCAGAATTAATGATAGTGGGCTTGGGCTACTCAACTTTATCTGTGTTTGCGGGCGTGGAGTCGCCTTTTGTCATTGGGTTACCCCAGGTAGCCGAGTTTTTATTTCGTTGGCGGTTCAAAAAAAAAAGTGAGGTCGATACAACAACCGAAAAGAACACACAATATAAAGGCATGATTTTTTTTTTCAAAAAGATATCTATATGTGTTTACATCGATTGAATGCGTAAATACGAATGTTGGTAACCTTTTTGATAGTAGTGATGTTAAGATCAAACGTAGTGGGGCGCTATGCCCCCACATAGCGCCGGAAAACGCCATGGAACACCGCCACGATGGGCGGTATGAATGCCAAAAGGAGGTGGGGCGCGAGTATTATAGTGTTGGAAAAATATGTGAAAATAACATTTTTCACAAATATAGGAAAATGATTTTTTCCTATTTTGGACTAGAAATAAATATAATAAAATGAGCGGATTTTATATATTTATTTGTGGGTTTATGTTCTATGTTGGAAGAGCTTCGCAACGAACTAAACCACCTCCAAAACGGAGCTAAGATGAATGAGATATCGATGCTCAAAGTTGAGTGTTTGAAACATTGAATGCTGAAACAAAAGGGAAAGTAGCACCTTGTCCCACATAGGAGGAGAGATGGAGCTTAAATGGGTATTTAAGTGGGAACTCTCCACCCTTATTGTTTCATGGAAGCACACACTAAGTGTACTCGCGAAGGGTGCGGAGCACCCTAACTCGCACACGCGCGCGTGGCGTGGGCGATGAGGCGCAATGTGGCGCTTTGATGGCGCACTTTGCACTTCGCATCGCCGCGAGCCGCCTTTGTATTATTGACCACGTGCGCGTGGTGGATCACATAGGCTGCAAGGACGAAGTGGTGAAGTGGCGTGCAGGTTCGAAGCGCGTAACGTGGCAGTCCGCGCGCGAGTACACGAAGGCGCGGTTGGGCATGGTGCATGGGTCCTGATGTGACGTGCGCGACGCACCGAAGTGAGCCAAAATGGCGCGACTGTGTGGCGTGCTTGTAGAGGCTCACATGTGACGTGGCGCACGCGCGCATGGACCTGAGTCAGTGTGGCGCACGCGCGCATGAGCGTGCAGACCTGCGCGCGCGCAGAAGCCTCCAGCATTTAATGACGAAGCATTTTCAGTTCTGCATTCGAAACTGACGAGTCAAACGGTTATAACAGCGTATTAAATGACGTATTAAATTGCATTGAAGACGTTTAATGCAATTTATACCTCTCCTTAATTCCTTTTGACTGTTTCGACTTAGGAGCTGTATACCCACTGCAGAAGGACACCAGCAACACAACAGCAAATTCGCTTTCTCTCTACAGTTTTTCTGATCTTTCTTTTGCAGTTTCAAGGTAACCTTCGGGTTGTAGGCAAACTCCGGCAGTACGCTGCTTCGGCTGTTGTACCCTGGGAAACAAAACGAGTACTCTTGGGAGACTCGGAATTTGTTTTAAGGGAAGCGTGTTGAACACGTGACTCAGCCAATTTTGGATTTTCTGCTTCTACTCATTTCTTGTAGTTGTTATTTCATTTGTAATTGTAATAGTATTTTATTTTTCAGCTTTCTTTGTATTGTAATCGGTAATAAAAATTTGTTTATTTTATTTATTTACGCGAACGGTTCCTAGATATAGCGGCGGTATTGGGGTTGGTTTTCAAACTTTAACCAATCAAATTTAAGCAAGGTTTTTTATAATTAATTAATAAAATTGAAAATTAATAATTAGGTAATGATGGGTAGGGGCTTTATGACTACGGACTCTAGTGATATAACGACCCATAAAGCCCCCGTGTGACGTGACACGACACGTGTCGCATAACGTCTCACAAGGGGCTTTATGACTACGGATGGCCTAATAATGATGTTGTTTTGTCAGAATTGGTCTGTCCCGTCACAAAAAATGTAAAGAATAAATATAGGGATGAATAGTAAGTTTTTATATTTAGAGAACTCTTTTAACTTTTCATCAAATTTTAGGGAAGTGGTTAGGGGATAGGAATGAGATAAAAAAAAGAAGGCTTATTTATATTTATACTTTCTTTAAATGTTAGGTATAGGAATACAAACAGGGACGGGAAACCAAGTAGGAATGCTCTTATGAGCGTGTAATTAATTTGAGTGTTGTGTATTATATTACTACGTTAGAAGTCCGTTTATTACACGGGTTGAATAAATGTAATTTTATATACTAAATAATAAAAGGTTATATCTTTATGAACCCCGTATATTGTACGGGTTAAATAAATATAATTTTACATATCAAATAATAAAAAACGTTATATCTTTAAAGGTAGAGGATCCTGTAAAAAGTGCTCAAAGTGTGAGAAGTGTATTATAACACTATATATAATACTATATAACACCATATAAACACCATATAACAATATGTAACACCATATAATACCATATAACACTATGTAACACTATATATCATTATATAACAAATATAACACTATAGGTTGTCTGATAGCATGTCTATGATAGATGTATAGTGTTATATTTGTTATATAATGATATATAGTGTTACATAGTGTTATATGGTATTATATGGTGTTACATATTGTTATACGGTATTTATATGGTGTTATATAGTATTATATATAGTGTTATAATACACTTCTCACACTTTAGGCCCTTTTTACACTATCCTTACCCTATCTTTAAAAACCATGTGTATTACACAAATTAAATAAATGCAATTTTGTATACTAAATACGAAAAACGTCGTATCTTTAAAAAACCCGTTTATAATCGGGTTTGAATAAATCTACCAAATAATAAAAAATTACATCATTAAAAACCCCGTATATTACACGTGTTGAATAGATCTAAAAAAGAATTATACCCTTAAAACCATGTGTATTACACAGATTAAATAAATGTATTTTTGTATATTAAATACTAAAAATGTCGTATCTCCAAAAAACTTGTGTATAGTCGGGTTGAAAAATCTACCAAATAATAAAAAAATTATATCCTTAAAAAACCTCGTGTATTACACGTGTTGAATAAATCTAAGTTTACATAGCAAATGATAAAAAAGTTATATCTTTAAAAACTTCGTTTATTACTCGGGTTATATAAATGTAACTTTGTATAGTAAATAATAAAAAAAATTTAAAAACCTCGCGTTTTATACGAGTTGAATAAATATAATTTTGTATACCAAATAATAATAAAAAGTTATATTTTTAATAAATTAAGATAACATTTAATATTAATTTATTATTTATATATTTAATATAAGATAAGTAGGAAAGAGAGGTATTTGTTTTAAAAATATATTAAATTAACAATTTAGATTTGAGAATAATATTTTATTAAAGTATGATAATATTTAATATTACTTTATTTTTTATTTAATTAATATAAGATAAGTATAGCTTTGAGGATATCTTCAATAAATGACACGTGTCCAAAAGTTAGTTTCTTTTATTATAGTAGACTAGCGGTAAGACCCGTGTGCAAACACGGGTCGTTTCTTAGAAAACCATGCATAACACATATTGACAGAGAGTAAAAAAATAATTAATGCAGACTTACAAAATTGATATAAATTAATAATCAATAGGTTTATTCAACAGCAATTCCATTATGTTGATAGCAAACCACTGTTGTCTATTAACTGTTAAAAACTTCTGTTGCTTTCCAACAGACTTTATTAAGAACTGTCATCCATTATCTCCAACAGAGCTTGCCAGATGGATAGATAGTAACTATCAGATGTTAGTCAACCATTGTTAAAAAGGTCAGTCAACAGAAATTACAAAGGTTAGTAAACAGATGTTAAGAGAATAATGTTATTAACAACATGTGTTCTCAGGATAGGCTTAATGCAGAGCAAGTATCAGATGCTTTCAAAAAGTTGTATTGCTTTCCAACAAACATTTCCTAACAACAGTTCCTCGATTATACCCAACAGACGTTGCCAGGTTGACAGATGTTTAGTATCATCATAGATTTTGTAAAACTTCTTTGTAAACCATATTAGTAGTGGATGACAATATATTGGTATATAGATATTGTAATTTTTAGATATAGATTTCCAAGTTTTTTAGTATACTATTTTTAGATTTTTTATACTCTATTGTATTTTTATTACCCTATTTTCTTGGCTTTTTTATTATTATTAAATATGCATTGTATAATGTAAAAAATTAATTGTTGTTGAGCAATTTGATGAATTGTTACCAAAAATCCCCACAACTACAAACACCATCCTTAAAATGATGAAATTTTTTAACATCTCTAACAACGATTTCTCGACAAGTGATTCGCGATATAAAGTTAATAACATTATGGCAATCGGCACACACCCGTAAGTTCTTCATCACCCTCTGTCACACCCTGTCTTTTGCGGAAGCGCATGATGTGTGAGTGGTTTAATATCATTGCATTCAATTGTAATAAACAACTACATGATCAAAACGATGTTCATCCATTCATAAAAATTTGAGTATCACAAACACTTGTTATTTAAGTTTTAAAAACATAACCTTCGTCTAGGTTACAATTCAACAAAAGTGGATGACATCTAAACTTGAAGTCTACTTCTAGTTATGACACTTGCGCCCAAGATCCATCCTGTCACCTGAAATACATGTAATTTTGGAAAACATCAACAAAAGTTGAGCGAGTTCATGCGTTTTGTATACCTTGTATGAAACATGGTATGCATCTTGTATAAATAAAGTATTCTTGTGAAATAACGTATTCTTGTAAAATAAAGTATTCTTGTGATACAAATCTTGTACCAATAAAGTATTCTTGTAAATCCTTGAGAGACTTTAAGGCATGTGAGGTCATGGGGAGTACTTGTTATGACTCCTAGGGAGCATTCGTAATGGCTCATAGGGAGCACTCGTAATGGCTCCTACCTTTGTCGTTTTTCCTCGACTGTGTCGATTAACCTCGACTGCGTCGATTAACCTCGACTGCGTCGATTAACCTCGACTGGGACTCCGAAGCACTGCTAGGTACTAGTTGTGACCATGAGTGGGGTTCGGCCGTACCCGTTAGATCTAACCCTCGTCCCTAATTATGTATTTACAACTTGGTACTAGTGTTCACCAAGAATTTATGGCATTTCAATATTAAGTCTAAGCTCACATGATCTAGCATTTCATAGGCATTTCTTAAAACGCATCATACTTGGTACTCGTTCTCACCAAGAGTGCTTCTTGTTATCATACCATTTATAAACATTGTATTATTTGTAACATGTATTTCACCCCCGAGAGTTATAAGACCAAAAACAGTTAAAGAAAAGGGGGAGCATGAACTCACAACTTTGCGTTCCTGCGTCGTAAACTTCACCGGATTTGCTTATCTAGCGTCGTGACCTAAACGTGTTTATTGACGTTAGTCACTAGACTTGTTTCGCACAAGTACAAGTCACTGTCTTTTGTGTATGTGTTCTTATATTAAAAATAATTTATATTTTTAACTATGTGTCTTACTTATATTATTTTCTCCAAAAATAAATATAAGTAGCTTGTATTTGTCTAAGTATGTTGTATGTGTATTTTTGTATCTTCATTCCTTAGGAGTATTTAGTGTATTTTCAAGTCCTAATACACTATCAAGTATAATACATACTACATACACTTAGCACAAAATTTGGTGATCAGTAAATATATATATTTTTCTCAAAAATATACATGCTTAGTATCAATTTTATTCTTGAAGAAATCATCATTTCTTAATACAAAAATTAGGGAAACCTTGGTAAATGTTTTTAGACACATTTTTAGGGAATAAGTTTCTCAAAAACTTATATTTTTCTAAGTGTCAAATTTTATAAAATTTTGGCAGAGTTTCCCCTAAAAATGGAGGTTTCCCATGTTTTCAAAACATGTGTTTATTTTCTTTTAAAACATCCTCAACAATCAACAATATGCAACTTCTTCTTACCCAACTTGTCAAGAACCAGCATAACTATAAACCCATGAACTTGAATATTTATGAAAACATGTAGTAACTTACTAGCACACTTAGTAAGTCTTGTTACCTTTCAAAATGTGATTGGTTCTTTAAAAACTTTATTTTTAAAGAGTTTGAATATTTACAACTTCTAGTCATATTTTCTAAAAATGTTACTTTGTGAAATTTTCTTATTACACAAGTGTTTCTACACTTGTTTACCCACTAAAAATATGTTAAGTTTGTGTAAGATCCATGTTTTAACAAAACTCATACTTTTCACTAGGTTCTTTCGAAAAACCACCCATGGATCTTTAGATCTACAATATTAGAACTTACTTTGATCTTTATTTTTCAAGAAAACACCTATTTATTCAAGTTCATAGTTTATGTGTGGATGAATCCATCATCCACAACATTCTTGCTTTCTCATCTCGCTAGTTCATGTTTTTAAACATGATCTAGCAAGACCATGTGATGAACCATAACATTTCTACTAGCAAACAACATTCAAAAAGCATCATAACACAAGAATATCATGATTTCTTCATCATTTTAACCATTCTTCATCACTTTGTTAGTTTATGTTTCAAGACTTTGCTTATGCTCTTAGTGTTTTTTAAGATTTCACCATTCTTTTAACTATTAACCATCAACAATATGAAGAGAATGAAGATCTAAGACACTTACCACTAGCACAAGGCTAGGGGAGTTCAAGAGTATAAAAATGGTGGATAAAAGAAAATGAGAGCGGTCCTTGAGCTTCCGAACACACCAAGCTTGTTCGTATGATCTCTAGCACCTTTGGATGTAGATGGATTGTATGAAAGAGACTTGAAGGTGGGTGTGGTGGTCTTCGACCGAACAAGAGAAGAGAGGGAGAGAGTGTTGTTGTTTGATGTTTGTGAATGTAATGTGGTGATGGACTAGTGTGTTTATATAAGTGAGTTCCAACAACTTTTTAACCATGGGTTGTTATGCTTCTAAATCCATCAACAAGATCTAATAAAATAATGGAAGAAATCCATTGGTGGGTCACCCATGTAACCGTCCCCATGGGGGGGGGGGGGTGTCTTGTTGGATTTTAAATGTTTAGTTAGTGATTTAGTTAGGAAGTTAAGTGTTTAGTTAGTGGTTTTGGTGTGTTATATAACATATAGTGTGTTAGGGTGTTCGGGGACCCTAACTAGCTCAGAAAAATAAAAACAATGTGTTTAACAATATTTTTGTGTTCCGGGTAATGTCCGGTTGTTCGGTTTGACACTGTTCCGTTAAAGTGCTTAATTAATTCGTAAAGTGTCTTTTATATAACTTTTTGTGACACTTTCAATTCCCGACACTTAGGGAAATATTCTGGATGATAAATCATAATTTCCGCATAATATTTCAGTGTCAACATGCTGATTATAGCTGAATTTAATAAAATTCTGCACTTAAAGTGCGTTCCGGGTGCTTTTTAGTGCTTATTTTGGCTTCCGGAATGTCTATATGTTAACCCTTGTGTGCACTCTTGGGTTTTAAATGTATTCTTGTCGTTGGACCTACACCTAGGCCCTAATTCTTTTGTCTGACTGCTTTCTGCAGTTCTGTTGACATACTGTGTCTTACCGGTGAGTTTACTAGTATTTCTGACGCAACGCTATCATAAATTAATTCTTGTAGTATAAAACGTGCATGAATTCATTTGTATAGAAATCAGAAATTTATTTGTCTTGTAAACTGGATCATGTACGTTCATTAAAGCACAGATCACTGTTCATTTAGTGTACGGAATGTACGGAAAGGTGACGGTTGTCACACCCTCAACACATGTAATAAAAAACTAAAGTTGAGTACAGATTTAAGAAAATTGTTAGTGCAGTATGTCTATCGCCTCCGTCATCTCAAACCGTAGCAACAACAACAACAACAACAACAACCATACCCAGTATATCCCACAGATAGCAGAGCTATTTGTAGGGTCTGGGGAGGGTGGGATGTAGACAGACCTTGCCTCTATCCATAGGGATAGAGAGGCTGCTTCCAGAGAGACCCTCGGCTCGAAAGCGAACAGCAAACCAACATACCAAGTCAAAGAATACAGAAATAAGAAGTCGGCCATACTAAGAAAGTGATAAGAGTGGGACAATATAATGTGAATCATGTATAATGGCATGTAACATCATTTTGGGCGTACACATAATGTAAATCATGTATAATAGCATACAACATCATAGACACAAGAAGGCAATCATCGGAAAAGTCCCTTAAAGAGAAGGAAAAGCCTACGTCCATGAAAAACACCTAAGACCTTTCTACAATACCCTCTAGAAGTCCTTAACCCTAATCCTACGCCTCCACGAAGTCCTATCGTGGACCATGTCCTCAGAAAGATGCAACTCTAGTAAATCATGCCTAATCTGCTCATCCCATGTCAGTTTGGGTCTGCCTCTTCCTCTCCTCCCCTCCACAGTAAGAGTTTCCACTACTCTAACCGGTGCTGTCGCTTCCCTCCGCTTCACATGCCCAAACCATCTCAATCTCCCCTCCTTAATCTTCTCCGATATACTAGCCACTCCTAGTCTATCTCAAACCGTAGCAGAAACTGTTAAATTCTAGGCTTTATGTTGTATCTAGTTAGTAAAAGGCAAGGTGGCATTATTGTAAATAAGGGGAACTCTCCTTATAAGCCTTGGCCTATAAATAGGAGCCTTAGGGTTTCATTTAGGAACTTTTGCCATTTTGAAGATTTGAAGCTTAGAGGATAGAGAGAGAAAGTAGAGAGAGAAAGTAGAGAGAGAAAGGCAAAAGGTGATTCGAGGTGCTTGTATCTTTCATACCTTTTATAGAATCACAGATTGAGTACGTCTCGTGTGTTTCGGTCTCACTCGTACACGGATTCCGCACGTCGTACGAGTCGGTTCGTAATCGTTCGGAGTCAAACCGGTCCTAACAAAAATATTACACGAATTTAGAAATATATGTTGCAGAGCTCTTTGCTAAATAAACAATATTAATCAAGAAATTAGTTGAGATTAATTTAATAAACCTGTTCGTAAAAGGTATCATCCATTATTCTTGCAGCCTGTATTAGTAAAACCAGAACTTCTTTGTCCTCATCGGTGACACCTGTCAACTGTTACAAATAATTTTTATTAAATTCCTAATTATATTACAACCTACACGATTACATAAGACTGTCCTAACACAACATCGATTAACTGACTAATTTTTAAATCAACTGATTATAAAGAAGTGGGATATGCTTATTACCATCCATGAACCAACCTCTACCATAGAACTAATATAAGATTTTGTAACATTAATAAGCTATTATTAACCTAAAATCACCAAAAAATTAACAACAAACCCTAATTACCTTCAAAAATAGCGAACCCGTTTCCTAGACGATTATATCGTGACATCTTCAAATTGTTCAAATAATCACTACGATTAACAAATTGTTTGTTTTAACCCAACAGTTGTTTCAAACATTTGTTTTCTTCACAAAACCCTGTTTTAACCCAACAGTGGTTTAAAACCACAGTTTTAAACCAACAGTGGTTTCAACCACTGTTTTATTCACAAAACACTGTTTTAACCCAACAGTAGTTGAAAACATCTGTTGACCCAACAGTGGTGTCAAATCTTTATTTTAGATTAAAAGCGGTTTGATGATATTGAAATTCTATAATCAGGGTTGATAAAATGTGATGCAAGTTGCATTTCATTAAAAGAATAAACACAAATTTTATGGAATGCACATACTTCAAACCAGTGGCGAAGCTTCGCCCCCCCATTTTTCCGAAACCGGGGGTGGAAACGTATATACCTAAAAATTTTCTATAGGAAAGTACTATTCATAACACTACGCGTCGAAAAGTTCGAGGGGTCGGGCGCCCCCTCGGACGTAGCCTAAGCTGCGCCCCTGCTTCAAACCATCACTAAGTAGGAAAACTTAAGTAACCAAAATTTCAATTATCATTTTCATATGTGATTATTAGGTGTGGATCAAATGGTTCGGATTAAATTGGGTTAGCACACAAACACTTTCTTTATCCATTTCTAAAATTTAAAATAAATAAATATGATTACGAAAACCATGATATTACATGAATAGTAACTGTTTTAGAAAAACCGTTCATGAGGTTTTTCTACATTTGAATACAATGCAGCACGGGCGGACCTACCCTATATGGTGGGTGGGCGGCCGCACCCCTTGAAAAAAAATAATTTTAGTGGTATTTTCCAGGAAAAATCCCGACCGCACCCCTTGGAAATTTTCGCCCGCACCCCTTGGAAATTTTCGCCCGCACCCATTGGAAAATTCCCACCGCACCCCTTAGAAAAAAATGTTAGGAATTTATAAAAAAAAATTATGAACACGGATTGAAACCCGACCCAATTATGTAAACAAGTTAGCCCACTAACCCTTTTAATAAAACTTGAACTCATTCCATCAAGCCCAATAAGTTAATAAAATTCAAACCCAACCCAAATATATCTTTAACTAAACAAAATCCCAGTTTACAAAAAAACACAATCGACTGCGAGCTTTGTGCGACTCCCGGCCTTCCTCTGCCTCACCTCACTGCCAGCGGCCTGCGGCACCCCCACCCTAGACGATGACTGCAAAATTCCATCCCGAACAGTGTAATTCCAACCACGAACAAGTACATGTTTTTTTTTTGTTATTTTGATGTTTATGTGATTTTGTTCGAGACTTATGAGATAATAGGATGGGTTAAAAAAGTTTAAACTTTTATGTCTTTTGAGGTAATTTGGGGTTGTTTCAGTCTTTATAGGATGAGTTTGTTGTCTCTTAATCTCTTATTGATTATATAATTATAGTATAGGGTTTGAAAAGTTGAAATTCAAAACTTGTCTTTTATGTGTTTTGAGGTAGTTTTTATGTTTTTTTTTATGATTTTAGTTGATATTATAGGAGAAAAAAGGTAATAAAATTATTAAATAGGTTTGAAATTTCGTGCGTTTTGACGTTGTTTATGGTTGTTTAGATAGTTTTTAGGGTGATTATGTTGTTTAGATGATTTTTAGGGTGATTACACACGATTTCTTGGGCTTGAATAGTTGAAAATTAAAATTGAAACATTATTTATGGAGCGATGAACTTATGGATAAAAAAATGATAAGTAAATTGAAACATTATGTTTTGGATAGATTTCAAAACATAAAAACCTTGTATGGCGACGTTTTAATTATGTTTGTAACAAAGTTTGACGTTTTTTGATGATTATATAAATTTAGTTTGATGTTCTTTTGTTTTACATGACCCGACCCGATACGAACCACTTTTTTTACTTACATACCTAGGGGTCTAAAATTTTTATAATGTTCCGCACCCCATGGAAAAATTCCTGGGTCCGCCACTAAGCACAAGCTCTTTCCCCTTTTGTACAAAAATGACTTCCAATTTTATTGATAATTATAATAATATTCTTTCGCCGGTGCCACCTTCATGGTGCTGATCCTGATCCTTATACCATCTAGATCAACACCTTAGAGCTTCATACTTCACCGGAATCGGACGGTTAAAACGCGCTTGTGACAATAAATTCCCAACCACTGCAAGGTCCCTACAAAACACCCCTTGATAAACCGATGCCGCCTTTTTGTTTTCGCAATCCCGAACGTCCATTTTGGTCACGGTTTTAAGGTGCTCTTGATGTAGCAACTGCATTTCTTGTTGTAAAGCTGCAGAAGCTTTTTTCCTATCTTTTTCAGCAACTTCATCCTCTTGAATCATGCGCAAAACATTGGTGTAACCTCTTTGAATCAATCTGTATAACAATATACCAGACATCTTTGCCCGCTCTCTAATCGAATCCACATCAACTTCACTAGTGAGTTCGCACCGATCAATGAAGGTTACCGATTTATCCGGTCTGTGACGTAGCGCAAGCAAACCGATTAAAGCATGGTAATCCACATTCTCTGTTAACCCTCTATGACCGTTTTTCTCTTGTCGTTCCTGCTTAACTAAGCTGATGTCACCTTTGGGGGATCCACTGTTGAGTGCTTCGGTTTCTTCATCAGAATCTTCACCTTTCTCTTCTGAATATGCATATCTGTTTCAAAGCATTTGAACACATGTTAATGACTTTTGACATGTTCATCAAATTCAACCAGTGTTATATTTAGCTACCTTTTACTCTATATGTTATTGTTTGACAATACAACCCGAGTTGACCTGATTAAGATAACTCGCTACGTTTATCGACATAGAAAATAATTCTACTTTACCTTTGAGAACTCTGAGTTTTCTCCCACAATAGTGTTGGTGGAAAAAATATTTACCAAAATAGGTGGTTTGAAAAATATTTACTAAAATGGGTGATTTTCTTTGTTTTTTTGTATTACTAATTATTCTATTATAATTCTTTTCATTTTTTTAATTCAATCAACATATTATCTTTTTTCTTTATTTTTTTCCTTTAATATTATAATTTTTTTAAATATATCTTTAATCAACTAATTATTTTTTAACAAAAATATTAATTTTTTTGTTTATATCCTAATCATGCCATGAATCTCCCACAAATAAACAGCTTACTGAATCTCCCACTTGAAAATAAAAATCAGGTGAAAAAAGTTGAATTTTTTTCAATGCGTCAAATAAAAAATAACAAAAATGATTATAAAGAAGTACAAGTCCATTACCATTACCAAAACAAACTGTTTCTAGATAAAGCATAAAGCAACAATGCAACATACATCAAGATCAGCCTTATCATTGTAATTTAATTGAAAAAAGCTATACTAATGCAAAATACTTAAATTTACTACGTCTAATACCCAGCCAATATTATAACAGTTATATCAAAAGACTAGGTTAGAACCCCGTGTATTACACGGGTTGAATAAGTGTAATTTTATATACTAAATAAAAAACATTATATTTTTAAAAACCTCGTTTATTACACTTGTTGAGTAAATATAATTTTATATATTAAATAATAAAAAATTATATCTTTAAAAACTCGTTTATTGTGCGGATTGAATAAATGTAATTTTATATACCACACAATAAAAAAGTTATATTTAAAAAAAACCATGTGTATTCACAGGTGGAAGAAATATAATTTTACATACTAAATAATAAAAAAAATATATTTTAAAAAACTCCGTGTATTGTACGGGTTGAATAAATTTAATTTTATATAACAAATAATAAAAAAAATGTTATATCTTTAAAAACCTAGTGTATTACACGAGTTTATCTACTGTTAAAAAAATATTTAAAATTATATCTTTAAGAACCACGTTTGTTGTGCGGGTTGAATAAATGTAAATTTATATACCAAACAATAAAAATGTTATATTCAAAAAAAAAAAAAAACCTTGTGTATTCACGGGTTGAAGAAATGTAATTATATACTAAATAATAAAAAAAGTTATATTTTAAAAAAACTCCGTATATTGTATGGGTTGAATAAATATAATTTTATATAGCAAATAATAAAAAAATGTTATATCTTTAAAAACCCTGTGTATTACACGGGTTTATCTATTGTTAAAAAAATCTTTCTAAATCAAAATGGATTTTTTATTATTTTTTAAATTAGGTTAATACTATTTTAAATTTTTGGTTTGATTAATAAGTTGTTTAATATAATTTCTCATAGTAAACAACTAGGTTATAACCCCGTGTATTACACGGGTTGAATAAATAAAAAAAACCAAATCTTTAATAAGGAAGATTTAACAATTATAAAACGATACTTTTGAGATGTTTTTCAGACGTCTGAACAATTTATGTCATGTTTGATCAAAACATGTGATGTTTGCCAAGCTTTTAAATATAAGCATTTGAATCATCGATAAGAGAAACTGTGTCAATTTCTCATAAGTTTCAACAGTTTCAGAAACATACGTTTAATAACCCAAATTTTATTTAAATAATAATGGTCCTATTTTATTAGTTCTGCTAAAAAAATGTTGAACTATCCATATTACGTATGTAGCAATTAGATAAAGTTATAGCTACTCAATAATATTTAAATTAAACAGACAGGTATATATATATATTTTTTTTTGGTAATTATCAAATTAGATAACTTAAAAATTTAAATTTCTGGATGTGAGTTGAATTGTAAAGGGATGTTTGTAATTTTAGGATAAATTTGTTATTACAATAAACATAATTATTGTTTTCATTGCATTTTAAAATATTAAATGAATGGTTTGTTAAATTAAAAAGAAAGTGTTAATATTCACACATTCTTCTCCTCTATCTCTCTCTATATATACATAGATATATATAGAGAGAGATAGAGTAAAAAGAATGTGAGAATAAGATTTTGGGGGTGTGGAAATAAGATGAGCCTAAAAAAAATAAGTTAAGATGTTTATGAATTTATAACTCCCACGTATTAAGTTTTGTTTATTTTAATAAAATAATATACAATAAAAGAACTAATAAATAAATAAATAAGAGATCTGTGAAGTTTGTGATTTAATATTATTTTTTTATCCTATTAAATATTTATTAATATTAATATTAAAAAATAATTTAACTAAATCTAATTTAAATTACAATAAAAATTTATATATTTTCTTGGTTCTATAAAGAAAAAAAAAAACTTCTTCTATCTTCTACAAAGAGAAAATACAAATTTGACACGAAAACTTTCGTATCTTTCGATCCACTTGTCCGTTTGACCTACCGTTTCTTCCTACATGATTGTAATTTGATCCTTCATCATATGGAGTTAAAATCCAACATCCGGATTAACAAAATGTAAGACTTTTAAGTCTTCGGCTTATTACCCTTTTTTACCAAATTTTGACCCGTTCGCGTTTTTATCAAACAAACATGTTTACTTGATCTATAAACTCATGAGAATCATAATTTCAATATCTCCTATCAAATTAATCATAAATCATGGGTTTCTTACTTAGTTAGAACCCGTTTACGCTCAAGTGCTTATTTTGACCCATTAAGGGTATCTAAGCACTTTAAAGCTTAAAATCGCTTTCATTCATTTCTAGCATCATATTCCTACATTTTTTTATCAAGTAATCTTCCACCACAACTATACGTGTGGTGGATTAAATGTGAATATCTATATGTTCCTAGTTTTACCCCTCGGATTATTGTTTTACGTCAAAGATTCATATAAAGTCATTCGACCCAAGAATTTACATCTTTCACTATCTTTTCTTATTCTAAGCATTTATTTATTCATAAAACTCGTTTCCGAACCCCTTTTTAAAGGTCGTTCGTTCGAATTAGCCTATAAGGGCAATTTGGTCAATTTTCATCCTTCTTTTACTACAAGGAACTTTTAAATACTTGTTTGACCAAAAATCCGACCTTTTAACTATAACCTTGTTTATAAACCCATGTGCTTCTAAAACACTATAACCATAATTCAATTTATTCGGTTTACCCAAAAGATAATCGAATAACTATACTTTAACCATGTCTAACTCTTATAGAATCTCAAGTTCTACATGATGATTTGAATCATTTACATACCTGGCTCGGATCAATATATTGACACATTTCGATACCTTGCCTTAGTAGCCGTTAAGCAATAGCGATGTATGTATCCATTTGGTATTTATTCCTATAAACATGTAACTCGACAAACCATTAGTCGATATTGTCAAAGGGTGATAATTTCACCTTTTGACCCGTTTATTTACCTAGTGATCTTCGTCACCTCAGCTAAATGTAAATTTCATGTATTATGCTAATTTAAGGTCTACTAGCGAAAATACGAAATCAAGCATAACGTAACGAGATCGTAGTTATGTACCTTTAGAGTGCTTCTTTCAACGCGTGTCTCTACCGGCTTGTCCGCTTGAGGATCCGGATTCCTTGCCTATAGAGTTCAACCATATATTGTTTAGAACTCCTTTCATAACATATCACACATAATTCATCTCATCATTCTAATATGCGTTTTTATTCATAATTTTCTATATTTAGCTTTCTTTTAGGCATTTCAACAAACACCTAAAGGCCATTATTTTACATGGTTCATTATCAAGTTCACAACTTGTTATATAGCCAAAATTAACATCAATCGAACTATCTTATATAAATGTTAACCTCAATAATTCTGAAATCACTTCATAAATATCAGATTACACTAGAACAACAATCAAAATCCTAGTGTTTATCAAGTTTCACAAAACCCACTAATCACCTTCAATGGTGTTCATGGAATTTACTAGAATTAAGCATGATTTCAACATGTACTTGTCTAGGGTTTACTCCTAGACACTACAATGTTCCTATTTCATCTTTATAACACACATGCATCATCAGATTTTGAATTTCACAAGTTCATCTAAAATTTAAGATGGAACCAAATAGTAAAATTTTGCATACCTTATGATCCCTTCACTGAGGTGATCACTAATCTATGCTTGGATTTCGATTTGGGCTTGATTTGCCCCTTCAATTTGGTGAATTTTTGTGTTTTAGGGTTGAAGCTTGAGACCTCCTTCTTGGTCTGGTTGAAATCGCAGGACACACACCACGTATGTGTGTGTTTTGTGTTTAATATTTGATTTAATTGAAACTTTAATTCATTTGCCCATGTCTAGTCCTTCCACTTTACACAAGTTTTTATAAAGGGTATTTTAACCATGTTTGTTCTATCCTTTCAAGCTTTTTAACTAACTAGGTTGTTTATTCCTAGTTATTTTATCTTGACAATTACCGTCATTTAATTTATAATATAAAATCTATATTTTTGGGGTGTTACAGTTTAGATAAGACTTTAAAATTTTAAGTTAAGTTTATGCCAATAATTTAGGGTGGATAAGATTTATATTAATTTAATTGGTATTTAATAATTTAAATTAAATAATAATTATCTAAAATTAAGGATGGTCTAGAATAATGACAAGTGTCCCAAAGTTGATTTCTTTTATTATATAGTATAGATATGTAGTAAACTCTGGTGCCAGATAGACAGATATAAAGAGAACATGTAATAGAACAAAAGAAAACAAAAGTGCATATATGAATCCTATTTTGGGTTCTCATCGATGGTTGATTAATCTCAAATTAATTTGTTGGGCTGATAAGTTAAAAGATTTTTTACAAAATAATAAGGCAAATTAATTAAAAGAATATCATAGATTAGGAAATAAAGGATAAACACCTATTTTGGTAAATATTTTTCGAATCACCTATTTTGGTAAATATTTTTTCCACCAACACCCTTTTGGGAGAAAACTCTGAGAACTCTATGATGGTGTCCACAGATAGCAGATGACACAGAGCAATGCAAATGCAAGAATGTCCCAAAATGAGGTGATAATCCACCCACTTTGCTACCTCTCGTTGAAAGGATCCGTCACTTTGAAATACACCTGCATCAACAAATCAATTATCAAGATGATTAATTGTCTATGAATTAAAGTATATGTGAAATGCACACTTCATATCCAATCCAAACAACTGAAAGAACAACTGTGATCAGCAATGCATTCGAGAACTTCCTGTATGTAACCTACAGTGAACTATTCTCTCTTACCATCAGGTTGCTTCCTTGTTTTTTGGGATAAAATCTGTACAGAAGCTTGCAATGGCTGCTTTCGTTTAGAATAAATGAATACAATTCAGTGGACTATTCTCTCTTGCCTTCTGCATCATCATCATTGTCTAGGTCAAACTCATTCGTGTTTTGACCGTTTTTCCCTCGTCGTTCCTGCTTGACTATTCTCTCTTGCCTTCTGCATCATCATCATCATAAAAATCATAGGCGTACAAACATGTTACAAATTAACCTCTCACAGGCTTACTCAACTACTCATAACATTCATATAACACAAATATACGATTTTGAGATGCGAAATTGAGATTTAGAACAATAATACCTTGAAGTAATAAATCTGCAAGTTCCATAGCAGCAGCGGTATTGCTGAATCTCATGTATATCCATATGCAAACCTATAATCAATATACAAATTCACAAACAGCGGTA
Source organism: Helianthus tuberosus (assembly GCA_030545235.1). Classification (NCBI taxonomy): domain Eukaryota; kingdom Viridiplantae; phylum Streptophyta; class Magnoliopsida; order Asterales; family Asteraceae; genus Helianthus; species Helianthus tuberosus. The sequence continues at coordinate 33,229,078 of CM060354.1, read as the reverse complement.
TTGCAATAATACTAAATTTAGACTTCAATTAATGTATGTAAGTGGGAAGGAATTGAAATAAGACCACCAACCTGGGTTGTATTTGAACTTTTCAAACCGTTTCGAGAAACCCAAATCATCACCACCAGTCTCTCTGGCTCTACAAAATAAAAAAAACAAACTAAAATAAGAAAATAAAATCAGAAAATTAACCAAACAACAGTACGATTTTGGGCTTTATCAACCAAATGTATTTGTTCTTACTTTATTCTTTTAGTATCTTTTGAGAAGAATTGAAGCTCTGCTTGAAATCATGAAAGAAATCAACAACATATATACGTATTTCTATGTATGCATATATATGCACGATTCAGACTTACCAAAAACAAAAATCTTGAAAACTCTTTATTCCAATATCATCTGCACAAGAACACCATAGTTTTCATCATTACCCCCTTTTTAAATAAGGAAAAATGCCCGGATAGTCCCTATGGTTTCGCATTTTTCACCTATAGTCCCTAACTTTCTAAAACTACTTGAATAGTCCCCAAGTTTTCAATTTTTATTCTCGGATAGTCCCTGGGTCTAACTTCAGTTTGTTTTCTCTGTTAAGTGGGTGTGAAATTACAAAAATACCCTTTCATTTAAAAGGCCAAACCACAGGGACTATCCGGGCATCTTCTATATTTTTGTAGAAAAACCCCACCACCACACTTTCCGGCGAATTTTCCGGCGAAATTAATTTCCGGCGACTTTAAATCTTGAACGCGAGTTATTCCGGCACTGATCGATTAATTTCCGGCGACAAAATACCAAAAGAAGTCTTGGTGCTTTCTATTACAACTTTACTGATCCATTTTTTAAAAACTCAAACCAAATCCACAGACACCCAGTCAAACCACAAACACCACGTTCCTCACCGGCGACGTAACCGTCACCGGAGAAACCGAGTCTGACTCACCGGCGCCACCGCGAACAACCGTCGATCTCCGATGCTCCACACAACCACCACCTGCAACTTACCTCCGTCTACACCATGTTCAACTTCGAGATTGACATTCATCATCTATGCCGACCACCGCCGTGTAACCTGCAACTCCTTCATCTTCTCCGACGGGTCCTCCGGCCTCCATCACCTTCACTGTCGGTTCATCATAACCACCCAACAGCCACCGCAAACTTTCACCATCGTTAATCAACTGCCACTAGCACCATCACTGAACGTCAGAACCACCACGATCTCCGCCAATTTTCCACACCGTCAAAATCACCACCACCACAGCCGCTAGAGAGAGAAAGAAGGGGGAGAGAGAGGGAGAAGGATCTAGATTTAGGGTTTCATTTCTTCAAAGATGTGTGTATTTGTGTGTGAGATTTACAGAGATCTGTTCTTTGTTTAGAGAGAGAGGGGAGTAGAAGATAATTTGAGATTTGATTGTTGTTGAGATTTGATTGTTGTTGTCTGCGTATAGAGAGAGAGAGGGGAGTAGAAGATAATGTAGAAGATGCCCGGATAGTCCCTGTGGTTTGGCCTTTTAAAGGAAAAGGGTAAATTGGTCATTTCACACCCACTTAACAGAGAAAACAAACTGAAGTTAGACCCAGGGACTATCCGAGAACAAAAATTGAAAACTTGGGGACTATTCAAGTAGTTTTAGAAAGTTAGGGACTATAGATGAAAAAAAGGCGAAACCACAGGGACTATCCGGGCATTTTTCTCTTTTAAATCTAATTTCTTTGTAGAATATCTGCAAGAAAAACAAAATTGAAAAACAAGCTAACCCGAAACATCATCATATACAAACAATTTTAATCAAATACAAACAAGTATCGTTAAAAAATCTGAATTCAAATCTTCATGTGACTCCGTAGACAGTCCATATGAAGACGAAACAATCTTCGTTGACAATCCATACGAATATCACGCTGATGATCGCCATTGTTGTACGAAACCCTAGCGGACTGCATCAACAACTGCTACTGCTGAATCTGTCGTTGACCGGTCTACAACACAACTGGAGTTACAGGTTATCTGTTAATAAAACTCTATAAGAATATGTAAATATCATAATGCTTACTGCTTTCTCCATGTTTGTGAACTCCACCGATGCCTCCCGTCACAAATTAGAGTTTCACATAACGCCATCTGTGACTAAATCGAAGAATGCACAACACAAAAAACAGATTGAACCAAACTTTGTGAATCGTTATGGATTAGGGTTTGGGAAGACGAAATTGGGATTGGGTTAGGATTCGAAGTATTCTCTCGGTCTCCAATACCGGTTGACACCAATTTTTATGATTTTGGGAAGAGGAAATTAGGATTGGGTTAGGGTTTGTGAAATGTAGATTGAAGAAAATAGAGAGAGACGAATTCTGTTGTTATGGATTTTAGAGAGAGAGTTGAGCTTTTTATACCTCAGTTGTTTAAATTTTGAATCTGGAGCCATATTTAAATTTTGAATATAGAGCCAAGATTTTGAATATGGCCAGTGGTTTGGATGAACATTAGTAGTTTGCCCTTTTGTATGAACATCAGTGGTTTGCCCTTTTGTATATGTGGGCAGACCTTTGAAAAGGTGAATGTTGGCCACCTTTTAATTTTAAAGTGGGGCAGTGGTTTGAATTTATGATGTCACCATGCTCTCTCTTTGGCTTCCACCTCATTGTTGATGACATAAGAAAAGCCTTGTTGGACATGCTCTCTAACTGACACCTCAGCTTTTCTTATGTCATTGGGATTTCTCATTTTATAGAAAGTATAGATAGATATATATATACAGTTAACGAAGCTTGATGAATAGTAACTTTATTTTTAAAATAATATATAGCTTTTTATTATTATTTTTATTTAATATATTATAATAGTTTATTATTATATTTACTTTTAGTAACATCTTTTTAATTTTTTTCTTTTTTAAAACCATATATTTCCTTTACCATCTTTTCCATAATTTTTTTTTTCTTTTTCTAACATATATTAATTTTATCAAATAATTTGATACTTCTTTAATAATTTATGTTTATAACTTTTTTTCTAAAAACTTAAGTACGTAGTTGTTTTTTATTTTTTCCCTCGTCATTCTGTTATAAGTTTTGTTAAAAATGAAGTTGTACCCAAAATAAAGTATTTATTTGTTATCATAAAACGGTAAAATGATAAACTCAACCGTTATAATGGTTTGGCTTTCTATAACATTCTTTATTTTCAAATCATGTTTGTTTTACATTATCATTTGCTCGGTTTCGTCGCAACGCGCGACGTAAAAAACTAGTTCTATTAAAAGTTGATGTATCATAGTTAATTTATTATTAAATTTCAAAAAGATGTTTATATGAGTTCTAGTTGTATACATATGTATTATAAGCGTGTAATAAATTTGAGTGTCGTCTATTCTATTAAACGTTCATGTATCGTAGTTAATAATTTATTATTAAATTTCTAAAAGATGTTTATATGAGTTCTAGTTGTTTACATACGTATTAAGTCTTCTATAATGCGGCAGTATATCACGGCAATGGTGGCTATGGCGCCCCCAATACCATTGCAAGGGGCGTTATGGGGGTTTAAATCTTTACTCCCGTTATCCTCTTCGGGCGTGAACTTTTTGGATTTTCAAAATTTGACCTTTTCAAACGGTCATATATATAAAAAAACTTTAATTCAATTTAAAATACCATCTCTCCTATAAATAAATCCCCTTCTCTCCTATTTTTATAAAATCCAACACATTCTCAAACCCTCTTATCTCTACCTTTTTTTATAAAAATCTAGAATTTTTATACAATGCATTCCTTCAACCGCGGTTTTATTCCTCCGTGTTCTAGTGCGGACACGAACCAAACTAGCCATCCTAGCCGCCCCATTTCTCTGGTTCCCACTTGACCCACCCTATACGGATCCGGTTTTGTCGATTTTAATCAACATCAAACCGGGTTCATGAACCTATTGAACCAACCACTCTCATGGGACCCAAATCTATACGGTTGGAATCCGAATCAAAACATGGATGGAATGATGGAATGGAGTCGTCTCAAGCATTCGGATCGGCGCAAGCATTCGGCTCGCCACTACGCGAGCCTGAGGTCGTTCCGGATACACAACCGGAAGTAGAGGAGACGCAAAAAGGAAAAACAAAACACCAACATAAAAAGAAAACCGAAACCCGAGCGAAAAAAACGTGCAACCGTGGGATGACGAAGAGGAGTACACGTTAACCCGATCTTGGCTCGACGTGTCGGAGGATCCCCAAATAGGTAGTATTTTTGTATAATTTTTTTGTATTAATTATTTGTTTATTTTTTAGCAAACAACCAAAGTAAAATCATATTTTGGAACCGAATCTGAGAACTTTTTTTCGGGCTCATGGGTAGGGGAGACGAATACCGGTCGGCGGATTCAATATCGGGCAAGTGGACCGATGTAACAAGAAGTGTACAAATTTTCAATCCGTTTGCCAACGGGTAAAAACCGGATGGAAAAGTGGCCACAAGGACGAGGGCATTACACAAGCGGCCTTAATCGAGTATCAAACTAGTCAAGGTAATTTCCCGTACTTGAAGTGTTGGCAAATTCTTCGGAATAGCCCCAAATGGGCCGACGTCCCTACGAGTACGGGTCGGTCGGCAAATAAAAGGTCGTCAAAGAGATCAAAAACCAACGAGTCGGGTGCACCCAAAACACCAACCTCCGACGCTCGAAACACCGACGTAAACGATGATATTTCGGAGGAAGAGCCGGCGGAAGAGCTACCACGACCCGCTTGAAGAAGAAGCAGTGCAAGATCGAAAAGGCCCGAGTCATCGTCGATGGGATCCAAAATGACTAATGCATTTTCGTTGATAAACCGACGCCTTCAAGACATACAAGAATTAGGGACTAAACATATGGAAGAGAACCAGGAAGTGACCGAGATTATGTGGGATAGACAGTGGGCACATGACTTTGAATTCTACTCGAAACCGCACGACCACCTAACCGGAAAAACGTTGAAGATGGCATTGGCACAAAAGGATTGAATCGAAAAAAAAAATATAATCTTTCAGTTTTTTATTTTATTTTATTGTAAATAATTTTTTTTATTTTATTATAATGTTTTTTTTTTATTTTAGTGTATTGTTTTTTAATTTAATGAAATGGTTTTTAATTTTATAAAGTTAGAAATTAATTATAAAAAATTGAAAATTAATAATTGAGTAATGATAAGGTAGGGGCTTTATGACTACACCCTCTAGTGATATAACGCCCCATAAAGCCACTCTATGACGTGGCGTGTCACTTGTCGCATAACGCCCCATAAAGCCACTCTACACATGGCCTTAGAGACATGTATGAAAGAGCGTCATAATACCTTCTCATCTTAAAACTTCTTTCATTTATTTTCAACTAGATTCGGGCCTTGCTACACTACGGCGAGGGCCGTACATTTGTGCCTTTGTACAACCAAATACAACATACATTATAACACTGATTGTTAATATAAATATTACAAAATTTATAATCAATGTAAAAACTATTACAACAACTAAACATATTAGTTCTTGTTAACGTTTTTAGGCTGAACATGACGTGTAAAAAGTGTGTCAACAGCGGATTGAAGTTCAGCTTGTTCTTCGTGTATCTTCTTAAAACACTCGGTTAGTCCGTTTAACTTTTCCGTAACCAAACGATCGGACTCAATCAAATCTTGAAGAAGAGACGCAAGGTGCTCAATAACACGTATCTGGTCATTGGAGTATGACATTTTTAACCTATCATTTTAGAAACAAATTGCCCTATGCTTATGAATAAAAAAACAAGGCATAAAATAGTTTAAACGTATTAAAAATATTTCTTTAATAAGTTCAGAAAGTTGCTATTAACCGGTTGTTACGTAAAATCGTCAAAGTTTTACAACACCATACTTTTAACATTATAGCCAATGAACACATCAACCCACAATCACCATGTCATTAAATAAACGTATTTGTATATTATCAACTAGTCTAAGTACCCGTGTGTGTTACACGGGTGGTTAAACAGGAAAACTAAGTCCTTTAAAATTGTGAGGTAAAAATTATAATTTTATATACGTTGACATATTAATGAAAATGTTTGAGAGTACACAAAATAATTGAAATACATGAATACAATAATGGTAAATTTAGTACAATTACCCCAAGCTTGAATGTTTGAGATCTACCTTTTTCATCTTGACAATCAATGTCGTTTTTATTCCCATCATCGTTATCTTTTTCATTTGCTTTGTTTAAACTACTTTAATACTTTCACCTATTCTTATCCAAATGCTTTACAAATAAAACTTGAAACCTTCTTGTATCGGTGATCTTGCATTCAATATATAAATTAAAAGTTTAAATACTCGTGTACTACACGGGTTAAACAATGTTAAACATTTAATTTATAAGTCGGTAAATAATATTTCGAAATGAAAGAAATGTGCATTAAATCTATAAAAATTTAAACTACAATTATTTCACAACCAAATAAATAAATCGAAACTCTAAATTTTTTTATTGTAAACCACATTTGTTGTCAATTTGTAAGTTTTCAATCTTTGTCTAATATTAGTAACAGGTTATATATCCGATATACTACACATGTTAAACAATGTAAATATAGAATTTATAATAACATCTTTTTGTAAATGAGATTAAATGTTACATTAAATAAGAAATAGTTAAATGTTGAATCTCTTATAACTCAAGTTACATAGTATTTATATATAGTAATTATTAAAAATCCGATTTCATAACCTAATAATCAAAATAAGTTGAAAAAAAGTTTAAATGTGTGATACACGTCTTTGGGTTCATAATTTTTTTTAATGAATACAATTTATAAAAATAAATACATATCGCACAGGACCTGAGTGTGTAAAACTCTCACCTTACGTCTGAAGTTTTTTGAACCCATAAGCCTCTTTAAAAGCAAGCTAACAATTTATCTTTTTTACATCTATGATGAGTTTCCTAAAATTAACATATATAAGCACCAGCTCGAGCGGGAGCACGACAAAAGTTCATTAGATAATCGGTTTGGTTCGGAACTGGTACGATATCAACACGATACTGCCACACGCTAGCATTGGAAATCGGATTATCTTCGGGCCAATATGGCCATGTGTTGTTATCAAGCAAACTACTCATCGAAAATCATATAGTTCGCAATTGAAATATAGTCGGTGATGGTTTCCTAGACGCAACACCTGTTGCAGAAAATAAATTTAATATTAGTAAATACAACCGTATGGTATTGCCATTTCCAATGACATTTGAAAATAACAACTGTGAGTTTAGAAGATTACAAAGAAAATTGATCAAGTGATTGCGCAAGTTAGTATCTTAGTTATGGTTATCTAGAGATGCTTAAATACATGTATCCAATAGTAAATTTACATGCACCAAATCTGAGTTTGACCCAAACCTTCAACCTTCAGTCATTTGATCTCACAATAAATCACCATACAACCCATTATTGCAATCGGTGAATTTAACTAAGCAAGTCACTTAATTTGACCTTGAATGCAAAGCAGATATCAGCAGCGAACAAAAATACTTTATTTGCTATCATCCATGAATGGCCCTTTTAATTGTGCAACAAAAATACCTTACTCAACAAACTATTTCAACTTTTGAAAATGTTCAAACTGATCTTGATCAACTTTATTGTTTTCAGAAAAGGGTAATTTTATTTATTGATATAAAAGAATGTGTATTTGTAGGGATGAGCATGGTACCCGTTTGGTACTGAAAAACGGGGAAAACTTGTACCTGTACCGAATATACCGGTACCGATAAGGTACTGGAAAAGGGGTAAAATGGGTACCGATACCCGTACCCGTACCCGTACCAAATGCTCATCTCTAGACTGTATTGTATCGCATTTCATGCGGGATTATATCTCCTCGTTCTCAAAAGTAACAATAAAAAATACCTCATTAGAAAACATCAGCTAATGAAAGTTACAAACCTGCACTTTTGGGGAATAAGTTGGCATGCTGCATTTATGTTGGTAGTTAATCGGTCCATCAAAGTTTCTTTAGTCACATAATAATCATTGTTGCCTAAAATGTTTACAACTTTATGTGAGATCCAAGATATGCATACAATATTAAGAATAGAGATTTTAATTTGACCCATCTGCTTATGAATGGGTTTATTTTATGAATCTTATACACGTTTGATGGAAAGCGTGTTGGATGGTGAAATTAAGATGCGTCGTCATATGCAATCTAGTAGCTCTAGCGAAATCAATGTACTTGCACCGCCATCTCTCTCTCTCTCTCTCTCAGTTTCTTTGTTAAATGAAGCAAGTTAAGCATAGGTATTTGAGCTTTAAATGTAAAGGATACGTGGTAATGTAACAAAAGCTATGAAAAAATAAGTCGTACGTAAAGTTTTAGTTGTTAGGCTTGCAATTTGAGTTACTTTGATGGCTACAAAAAATGAACATAAGTTCAAGCGAGCTGAAGTTTAAAGAGGATAACCTGAAGATGCTAGCAGCCTCCAATCTACAACCAATATAAATCAATCAAAACAGAAATTAATGGCATTACACAAATATAAACGACCTAATTTTTTTTTTCTTAAGCATCACTTTCACTTAAACTATGAAGTTACATATGTCAAGAAGCTTAGAAGCATCAAAATAGTCGTCGTCGAGTTTTTATTTCCCATAATGGCTAGCAAAACACTCCACCATCCCATCGTCTTGTGCACCATCAATCAGCTCATACTTGTAGTTCGCTTTCAAGGTCTCAATCTGCTGTTTACGCACTTTCTCTCTGCTGCAAGTTGTTGCTGCACAACAGGAATAAACTTCAATTCACAATTATACCATACAATGTTTCACAAGTTCAACCAAAATAGCAAATTGTATTTACCTCAACCAGCGTTTTAGCCTCTTCCTTCAATCATGTCATCTCTAACATCGTCTCACCTACAATCGCTCCAAGTGTTCTGTACCATATAGCTCATATCGAAAGCCTCTCTCTTGTTGCATCGAACACGTGTCATGCTATGTCAAATGCACAGAATATATCAGAAAAACATTCAAATACTCTACAAACACATATTAACTTCTAATACATAAAAACACAAAACTCAAAGATGTGCATTGTAGTTATCCTCCACCTCCAATTTTGGCGCCCATTCATCGTTGTCATCACCATCGCCAATAACAATTGTTTCCCAGGTCACTTGTACCTTATCAACCTATACAATTAGGCATGATAAATGTTCAAAACAATACATTTTCTTGGCAAAATGAGCTATCAGTTATTTGTAAATGGTAAATGGTAAAATGATAGTGAAAAACAAATGAATTGACAATAGTAAAATGTGTTGTGGCGTGGGAATGAGCAAATGGTACCAGGTACCGGTTTCGAATTTCCAGAACCGATTCGATTTTTAGTGTACCGACATTAAGCGTTATCGATACCGGTTTTTACCTTAAAAACCGGTCTGTACCGTTACCGATCGTACCGGGTATTTTCGGTACCCGTACCCATTTTTTGGAATTTTTGGGACCGGTTGGTACCTAGCTCATCCCTATTTTTGGCATATCTTTTATTAAAAGAATTAAATAATCTATCTAATGAGAAAATTTGAGCCCAGTTCCCAACAATTATGTTGTTCTTTTAAAAATCAATAGTGGATGTTTAACATTTGCTATTTGAACATGAATAGGTAAGCAAACGCTAATTGACAATTATAAGAAATATCATACACCTACACTCGTGTAAAAAGAAAGACCAGCTTATTTAAAAAATACATATGAAAAAAAATTATATGCTTTGAAGTTTCAAAACACAGCCATTTCAAAATTCAAATCCAGCATACTAAAGTGATACAATTAACTCAAATTATATTGATTTTAGTAAATACAAAAACACATAAAAAATAATAAAGTAAATAATATATAACTTTAATATTTGAAAACTACCAAAGCGTCTGCATTGGATTTTTGTTTCAATTTCAAGATAAGTGGATGTGCAGAACTATATACAAAACCATGGAATGATTTGTGGTAACCATAACCCTTGACCATGTTGGTTTGGGTAAAAAAAAAAAACTATAATAAAACTGATACAGGCCATAACGAATATACCTTAAGCTAAGTAACGGTTTGAAAAGCTTAGATTGTTAATGCGATACCAGCTCCTGCAGCATGTCCATCACACCAGCTACTGCAGCAAATGCGATACCAGCTCCTGCAGCATTGTCAATCAGGTATTCTTTCTTCTCTCGACTATCGGTAGAATATATGCTACTTTTAAGGAAGCCTAATTATGTATTATTCTTGTATCATGAAAGGTTGCTCAAACAAACATGATCGTAACTGTTGTAATCTGCTGATGATCAGAATCGGTACACTTAATTGATATTTCTATGGCCTAACACGAATAGACAATATAATTTAGTTTGATAGTTACATCAATATAAAATAATTAAGAAATATTATATACTAAAATTAGGCACTCTTACTTTCATCTGCAAGGTTTGTTAATCCTACCAGCTTGGCTGGTTAGGTCCATACCATCAAAAATGCGGATCTAATAAACTATACTAATTTCAATTGGATATAATTAGGTCAAAACCTATAAACTTGTTAAAAAAACTAATAACGTATTAATAAGATGAAAATATAAAAATTAACAAAAAGTAGAGAAAATATTTAGATAAGATTAATACCGAAGACTCATTGTGAGTTGTGACTATGGCGACAACCAAAAATCTCATTGCAACAGGGAGCAGGAATCGTTCATCATCTCCCTAATCGTGCTTGCATAACCAATACATTCAGTAAAAAAAAAAATAAGTACAATCAGCCATCATAAGCATAAATAGGAAGAAGATTGTTCAAGAAACTTACCCACAATTAAATCTTCCTGATTTTACAGCAAAATAAATCCATTTTTATGTGTGTCATACCCCCAATGCAAAGTCACATGCCAATGGATACTACGTCCAAAGGATACCAGTTAACTCAACAAGCTGATCAGCAATAGTATATTTTCCACACCTTATGTAATATAATTTTACCAGTATTGTCCACTGCCCTCACAATACACGTTATTCAAAGGATCCAACACGTTTTTCACTAGTGTTTCAGTGTTCTCTCTGTTGCAGATCCTTGTCACCTGTACAATATCATTAAATAATTAAGTGCCAAATGCTTTAGTAATTTTACCCATATCAACATCAAAGATCAGACTGGAGCTTCAATTCATAGCCCTAAGGTAGTAATCAATTTCATAAAATCTTTATGAACAACAACAAACATATAACTAACCTGGGATTCTTCAAGGAACAAAAAAGTTTTAAAATTCCACAAAGTCCAAGTGCTCGTCTGAGCTCGCTTGCGCCTGACCGGAGGTGTGCCTATAGAAGAACTGCACCTTGCATCTACATGAAGGTTGTGGCCTCGCCTTGACAACTACAATTAACTTCAATATATATGCATTACTATTAGATGGTTAAACTCAAAAACATTATTTATACACGTAATCTTTGTATCAGGTGTTCGACACCTCATTAAGCTGCTCCTTGGACCAGGTATAAGAGTAAACAGCACACAACATTGTAATTTTGGATAATACCTTGAACCATAACGGTAGTAAGCGTCAACCCATGAATGGTCAAAAACATATTCTCCATATAAATGACAGCAATTAGAGAAAAAATAGATATGACATAAATGAACATATGTGAATTTATAGAACTTGTAGGAAATTGCAAATAATAACCTTTGAAGATAGAGTGGGATCACACCTAGGATTATATTATCTTCATCTTTTGCATGTATTTCACTAACACGTTCACCATATTGAATATCAAAAGAATGTTGATGATCAAACTAAAGGCCTTTAAATACATTAATGCAAAGTCCTTGAAACGCCCTGAAACAATAATCAAAGACTATTTTGAGACAATAGAAGTGCAAAATTGCCAAGAAAGGTAATTGTCTCTGGTTCCATATAGATATCATACATAAAACTGTTACTCCAAAACATATTAAAAACTGAACTTTCATTCCTATATTAATCAAATGTGGCTCGCTAATATAGATGGGAAAGAAAATTAATGTTTCCATCCATATAAATGGATATCCATTTCACTCTACATGATAATGTATGTATATGCCAGCATGTCACCCAAATTACGTAACGACATTCACACTAAGTATCAATTTGGTTTCGAATAAGCCTATTCTGGCCAAGCAAGTCATGTAAATATGAAAAAACATATAAAAACTTATCATTACTGGAATTACATATTGTTACATATTGATTAGGAGTTTCAATTACACAAACACATGAACAATTTAAACAATAATCATCATAGATCAGATATAAAAAACCATCACATGAACAATTGAGGAAAAAATCATTAGATATATCTCAAAATCCATGGCATATAGGGGTAGAGCATCAAACTTGTAGGTATACATTACTAACAATCGTTCATCAAAACAAACGATTATAGAAAATAAGTACAAAATATGTAAATAAGAAACTTACAAAGACATGAAACACAAATCAACATAAGAAACTTGCATGAATTAGGTTACGGACGGAGAAAGAAAACTTACCAGGTGATGTGGCAAAGGGTTTTCAGCATCTGTATTCATTCAGCCATATCATGTAATCGTAAAATCAATCAATCGATCACAACATCATGGTTCAATTCGATTATTTGAAAACCCTAACCTACCCTACGGTTGCAAACACAAAAACAAACCGAACATATTAGGGTTTCAAGGTAGAAGAATACCCCTTTTGACTAATTGCAAAAGATTGGAAACGCTTCCATATGATCTTCCGGTAATTGATGAATTATTCAACTTTCCATATATAATCAATCCAAGGAGCGTTTGAAAGAAGAATGAAGGAATTGTGAGGCGGTAAGGAGAATTGATTGAGAATTGAGATAAATGGCGCCTAAAACCCAATTCTCTGGCTTAAGACCATTGCCACATCATCGTCAAATGGTCAACATTATTTTGCTTTAGTATAAGAGATAGATTTGCAACAATCAACACTCAGTAACAAAACAAGGCTGCAACACATATCTCCACGCCAATAGTTAAGTACAATGACAGCTATTATAACATTACATTATACAGAATAAGACTTCAAAATGAAGTCAAAAGCCAACCAAACAAAGTTTTAAATACCCACAAAAGATAACAACTTGCAAAGTCAACTGTACAAACACGCTGTTGATGTGTGCAAAATGCAACATATAAATTACATCAAATGTGGCATAAAACTAACCCTTTTTTAGTACTAATGTTGGAAAAAGTGTGTTTTTGTCTTCCTTTTGTATTTTCAGGATTAAATGAGCTCAAATGAACAAAAGAAGCAAAAATGCAACCAAATCTAACAATAATACAAGAAAAGGAATAAACGTGGCATGCCTGACCCCTCGACAGCATCTCCTCAAGCAAAAACAAGAGAACAGAAGGCTGAACACGCTCCGTGTTCAATGAGCACGGGGGCGTGCCCAAGTGTCTGCAGAAAAGACAAAGCTGTAGAAGCTTCTATCACCCACCACGGGGGCGTGCCCAGCGGACACGGGACCGTGGTCAACGCTAAGATTCGCAGAATCTAGGAAAATCTTGATAGTACAGATACGCTTCTGCACACGGGGTCGTGCCCAGTGGAAACGGGGGCGTGGTCAACTAATGCAGACAAACTGCATTTAATGAAGAAAAAGAAGATGGGTGGACATGGGGCCGTGTCCGGGCTTCTGTGCAGGCTATAAATAGGGGTGCTTGGCTCATTTGCAAACCATCCCTTGGTAAACCACATCTCTCACATTTCACCCACCCACAACCACCATCACAACCCACATCCACCACCATCATCCATCATCCATCATAGAGTGTGTGAGTAGTCTCGGGATCCAAGATTGATCGTAAGAGTTCTTGACAATCAAAGGCCATGTTTGCCTAAGTCTCTTACATCACTTGGTGAAGACAAGTGTTTAGTGTAATACTTTTTATTTTTAATTTTTTCGCACTTTTTATTTGGTTATGTATTAATGACTTTAATAACTAGTTTCTTATGTTGAAGGTGAATCTTCCTTATCATTTGTCCGTGGTGTCTTGGCATTATTATACTGTCTATATAAAATAAAAGATTTTCACCATTCATATCTCCACGGTCTATATGGAGATATGTTGGCTACCTGGTCGGGGGTTAAGAGAATGGTTTGGTAAGAGTCTTGCCTTGTTCAGTGTATAGATCCTGCAAGGACCTGGGTCAATTTTAGTAGGACCTCCTTCAATACCCACTGGTATTGGATGGCGGGCGTCCAAACTCTTTGACCCCCTCATATGTAAACTACTATTAAAACTTTAACCCGGCTATTTAGGATTGTATCCCTGCTGACTCAAACTACTTAGCCGAGGGTAACGTCACCTTCAAAAGAGGGGCCTACCACATTACGCATTAATAACTTAATTAATTATCTTTCAATAATCAAACCCTTTAGGATTGTATCCTTGCTGACTCAAACTACTGGGTTGAGGGTAACGTCACCTTCAAAAGAGGGGCCTACTACTATAACTAAGATAATCTCTTAAAAAGTGCAAAAGTGCGAAAATAATCAAAGGTTACGCTAAATACAAGTCGGATCCAAGTGATTCTTTTTGTCTATCTGTTTTTATTTTTATTTTTCAACATTTTTAGTTTTTATTTTCTAGTTTAAAACTTTTTTTCTAAATTTTTGATTTGATTAGACGTTAAGGATAAACCGGTATTAAAAATTCTTGTGTCCTTGGACGACCTCGGTATCTTACCAACACTATACTACGCTCACGATGGGTGCACTTGCCCATATGTGTGTTTGGTGTTAGTAAAATATCGTGTTTTATAAATTTAAAACTTGACTAAAGTGTAAAAAGGGCTAAAAATATACATAAAAACCTATACCACCACACGCACATCACTGTGCACATTAAACCAATGGTCTTTGGTCAGTGTTTTAGAGAGAGAAGCTAAAAGCTTCAAAGTAAAGTCAAAACCCACAAAAACCCAGCCTTAAATACCCACAAAAGAAAACAACTTGCAAAGCCAAATGTACAAACATAAGATGCTCATTAAACCAATAATGCGTGAGGTACAACCAGCAACATCACCAGTGTGTTGCAAACTGATAATATATAAACAAATATTGAAACAGAAGATTGTTCCAAAAAGTTAACATGTTGAGAGTCGAGACGGTTAACACACATGCACTACACAACAGTTTAAGGTTGTATGCAGACTCAACCATAACTCTCAACAAAGCATTTAAACAACAAAGCTCAGAGGTGTAGGATGACGACAACATATAATACCAAGCTAAATTCTAACCAGCATCACAGTTATGGCTCTCGAAGGACCAATTAGTTAACTTCATCGAGCCAAACAGTCAACAATTCAGCAGTGTCGCGAGAAATAAGACTATTTTGAAGCACTTAGACTAATCGAGTTGTACATCACCCAACAAAAACATAACAAAACCAACTCACAACATGCAAATAACATTGCAGACCTAAATAGCGATCGTCAAAACAACCATAAAAAAAGCTCATAAGCAATATACGGCTGCAATCTAAGTTACCAAGCCAAGTCCAGAGCAACATCATAGCTAATGGTCTTCGATGAACCATAAATCATCTTCATCGAACCAACAAACTAACACCACAAAGACCAATAGAAGATGTAAAATCACAAAAGATCTCTGATGAACATTATCGTCACACATTCACAGACCCTTTAAACCAAAAACCAAACATTGCAGAAAAGTGAAATCAAAAGAAACCACAACAAAATCCTCAAAAGGTTTTATCCAAACATCTAATAAAAAATGTAATCCAAAATCCCAGATGAATAACAACATCAGATGTTCGATAATGAGACCTCGATTAACATAAAAAAGACGTGTAATGTCACACCCTAACCGATGGCGGAAACATCGGGGCGCAACACTGAGCGAAACATATTGTTCATGAGTATCGATAACAACTATTAATTACCATATATTTAAAACGTCATGTCCCATACCATAACATATCTAAATAAAACAGTTATTACAAATATTGTCTCATAAACAAGTACTGATCCGACAACTCAGATTTCAAAATAGACAATTTGTTTATTTGTTTCTAGACTCTTTCATAGCCTCGATTTCATCACACGGCAAACAAGGCGCCCTAGCATCTTAAGCACCTGCCACATACGTTAAAGTAAAAGTCAATACACATAGTGTAAAGGTGAGCATGCAAGTTTGATAATAGCATATTAGAGTTCGAAATCGTTTACGCATAACCAGCACGTACAACGTGTGATGTGAAGCACATAAGTTATCGACATGATCCTATCAATACCAATGACTGCGGGTTGACTGCGCAAGGCAGTTCGTAACACATATTCACCACTGCGAATCATGTGATTAATAGTCCTTAACAACCCCTGAGTGAACAGGTGCTGAGTCCAAACTATAGTACTATCGTTGCTAAGGCAGGTAGACAACAATCTATGTGTAAACATAACAAACAAGCATTCATCGAGTCACGTATAACATGCGGTAGCGGTTAGCGTTAAAGTATTGCGTAGTGTGTTCGATGTGACTTAGAATAAGTAACGTATGTAACACCCAAAAGTGCATAAAGCAAAAAGGGTTCGAGTATTCTCACAGCGGTAGAGTTAATGGATTGAAGGGAGCGCTAGAGCGGAATTATCCTGAACAATTAACGATAGCATAAGCGAAAGTCGACGCATAAAACGGTGTAGGTGTACCAGGGATCGGATGGTAATCCGATCGGATGGCCAGTCGATCGAGAGGCAATCCGTTCGGATGGTCATCCGATCGGATGGCCATTCGATTGGATTGTCACCTCGTTTGGTGAGGATGTGTTTGTGTATGCTGGTTTGTACTTTGAAGTTTTCGTTATAGCATTTTAAAAATAGAGAAGTATCTCTACCTTTCAGGTCGGTCGATCGAACGGCCGTTCGATCGGACAGCAATCCGATTGGGGAGACTTCTCAGTTTTGAGAACAAGTTCACAGCAGGATGGTCACTCGATCGGATGGCTATCCGATCAGGTGGCAATCCGTACGTACTAAACATGTTGAAAATTGTTTAAGTACCAAAGTCCTAAACATCACACGATCGGACGGTCGCTCGATCGGATGGCAATCCGATCGGGTGGCAATCCGTTCAACATTCAGATCCTTGAAACGTTTGATTAAAAGTTTAAGTATGGAACCAAGTGCAACCCGATCGGATGGCCGGTCGATCGAATGGCAATCCGATCGGTCTACAATCCTTTCCAACAGTCTGATCGTCCTAACACTTGCTTCTGTTTGAAGTGTTGTAGCTTTGAACGAGACATTTTGATATCTTGCTTGAACAACAGAACCCTTACCTCGGCCCAAGTGACCCGACCGAACAGGAATCACCCTAGTCTGAGCGGTTCACGGTTCGAGTCGGCAGTTCATGTTCAAACCCGAAATCAATATCTCTCCCGGATAGAATTCAGATCTGGAACTAATGCAACACTAAGAATGAGTAGAAGATTAGAACAAGCTCCGATTCCATCGGGTTTGAGTGCATTGAGTGTAAAAGAGTTGAAAGAAAGTTGGAAAACCTTCTCTCAATCCTTTTATTCACGAATTCGTGTAGATCTAAGTGAAATTATTGATAAATGTTGTGGAAATCCTTCGGATCTAAGTTGTTCTTGGTGGAATGAAGCCAAACATTGAAGTTCATAAGAACTCCATGATGACATCACCCTAGAACACCTCAAATCCGGTGATTTCACGGTTAAAAGTTAAGATTCAAAAGATAGAAAGGTGTAGGAGTGCGTGTAGATCAAGAAAGTACAAGATTTAGGCTGGAAACTTACAAGAATTGAGAGAAATTGAGAGAAATGAGGCTGAAGTGCGACTGGGTCGAGTGGAGAGCTGTCACATCAAGTGATGTGACATATGAGGGTATTTATAGGGTTTCCTAAAAAGGAAAGTGAGGAAAAAGGGTTGGTCGATCGGGTGGCAGTCCGATCGGGTGCCAACCCGATCGGGTGGCAACTCGATCGGATGGCAATCCGATCGGATGGCCACTCGGTCGGTTGGCCACTCGATCCACGAGTCCGGCGCGATGAGTTTTGTCGTTTCGATTCGCTTGTTAAGCTTTGCGATGCGATTCGAGCGAGCGATACGATAGAATTACCCATTAAATTACTTTTAATCCCAACTACTATATCTAACATACAATCACTATAATTGACTTGCGTTTAGCGTTCTCGATTCGATTGCGATGCGATAGAATTGCGATTGCGATTAACACCTCAACATAAACATAACATGCACAGGTAACACATTAGGGCACACACACGTAAAACAATATCCAGAACACATAATTCAAGTTGCGAATGCGATAGCGATAAGCGATAAATCGTTTAAACATGCGATTAATATGCGATTATTAACAAGTACTCCACATAATACAACTAACGCGATAACATAAATTGATTATCTACAAGTCAAAGAAGTCAAAATAGGAGTTGAGCAAGGAGTGACAGATCACAATTAGCAATCTTGTCTTCCTTTGACTTCAATCTTGACTTTGAATTTGACTTTCGAAACACGGGGTGTTACATGTAACAATAAATCTTTCATAGCAACACAAAAACCCAACATTAAAGTTAAAACAGAACCACCGGCGCATAAGTCGTCGTATTTAATGACGGTAAAAGCCCTAAAAATCAAAGCCAACACAACAACAAGAATCTACCTTGAAACAACTAAGAGGAAACCGATTAGAGAAAATTCGGCTGTCATAGAGGGCGAACGGAAGTCCAGACGGTGGACTTCTGCCCATGGTAGATAGTGAGAGACTGAAAGCTTGAAAGTGAAGCCAAACCCCAAAGCAAACAACACTGAAATACCTAAAAATGAAAACAACTTGGAAAGCCAAACATAGATACATAAGATGCACAATAAAGCAATAATGCATGCGGTACAACCAAGAACAACACAAGTATGTTGAAAATTGACAATATATATATATATATATATATATATATATATATATCATGTTATGAGTACATGACTCATGACCATATAATCTTGACCGACATGGCGTTTCTTTTAAGCTAGCTTACTTTACATAAATAAACTATCCTGTGTAAACATTAGAGCATTCACAACGTCTAGCTAAGATGCACTCCCCATTAAAGGGTAGGCATAGGTTCGATACCATAGAGGTTTGAGGGGCCGATTTTTCCCTTTTTATGTGGGTACCAAAATGTAAACCCTAGTAATTTGTTAGGATTTAGGGTGTGGTCATGACCCTTGTTGCTACAACAAATATAAGACCAAGGATAGTGGTTAGACTCGCTAGGCAAAAGGGTTCAAGAGTCTTGGTTTGCCTAATGCAGGTCACGTGGTCCCCCCACGTGTGCAATGCGTAGGGTTGGATCACTTACTATTGATTGCTTTGAATTCTGGATTGAATGAGACTCAACCCAGAATGTGTGCATGCAATGCGATAGTGTTGGAGTTAGTGAATAATAGAACAAGTGAAGCACAAGTTCTAGAGAGAGAGTAAGATTTCTGGGATGGCTGATGGAATGGACAAGTGCCGTTACTTATAGAGAGAGGGTTAGCCATGAAAGGAAACCTTTGACTAGTGATCCGAGAGTGCAGTGAGGGGGTTGCCCTTTTTTGGTAGGTTGAAGGCTTCGGACCTGCGGATAAAAGGGTGTCACTCTCCACATGCTCTTTTTCGGCCGAGTGGGAGAGACCACACGTAAAGTGTGACATGACTTGACACTGTTTCATGCTTTTTGTTGTTCACCATAGTTGGTTGTTTTCCAAACCCTTTTACCTTTTAACCCTTTAAGCTATATTACATTTCAGTCAATTTATTAAGCTTGAGCTACCCACATCATCAGCCCCCCAAGTCAGAGGTGTTTGGGGTATAAGCTCAAAGGCTTCTGACTTTTGTGTAACACTTTTATTTAGCTAAAAGGCTTCGAGGCTTCAAGGGTTACCTGCTTCAAGGTTTTGGGCAGTATTAATTTGAATTTGATTAGACAATTGATTTGACATGTGACAGTTATTCAGGCGGCGGTTCTCTTCCCTATGCCTTAGTAACCACTGGTTTTATTAATTACTTCTTTATTTTGTCATTTAGAATACACAATAATTGTTTTTCTCTTTTCATAACAAGATTTCCTGCATTCTCTCTTTCCAATCTTCCAAGTCAGTTTCTTATTTTCTCCTTGTTTTTTATTTTCTCTGATCATCCTTTAAAGCAATGGGTGCCAGAAACGATATGCGAGTAACTTTCTCTCGATTAACACAAGAGGAGGTTGATTCCTTTTATGAACATTGGGGTATTGATCCATCTGTCAATCCGGCTGCTCCGGGTTGCGATAAGTCTATTGACCCATGTCCGCCAGGTTTTGTTGCTTTGTATTGCCGTCATTTCGAATTTTCTAATATTCGTTACCCTTTTTCTATCTTTGTCCTCAACCCGTGTATCCTTTCGGCAGTTGCACCCTCAGGGGGTTTCTAGGGTTTTGCACTTTGAAGTTTTGTGTCGTGCCCTTGGCTATGACCCAACTTACAATACAAGAAATGTAAACTAAACTAAGAACAAATTACAAAATGAAGTAATGAACTGAACCAAACAGAACTGAGACATTTTTCATGTTGTAAAACAATTTTATTAATCAATAAAATAACAATTTTATTAATCAATATTCTGATTACAATACATAAAGAAGAATTGAACCAGACTGAAAGGAAATACAATACAAGAAATGTAAACTAAACTAAGAACAAATTACAAAAATGGAAAGGATAACCATGGTTTAATTCATGCAAACCATGGTGGATCATGCAGGGGGTGGTGTAGCCTTCCATTCATGTTCCTGTGTGACGAATCATGTCTCAACCATGACCCCCACACCCTTTAGCCTTAGACTGAATTTTTAATTACAAGCATAATTATTTGTTGGATTGGGTTGTTAATTACTTTGTTTCCCTATTCGGTTTTCAATAAAATATAAGTTTGTATATTATATTATAATGCAATTTAAAAGGGGTCCTAATAATAACACATGGAAAAAACTTATTTTCACATGGTGTATACGGGCCGTATAAAGTTATACGGCTCGTATAGAATTAAATGAACTGACAAAAAGTTGTGCCAGCAGACTTTGTCAGTTAATTTAATTCTATACGGGCCGTATAACTTTATACGGCCCGTATACACCATGTGAAAATAAGTTACCTGGTCGTATACAATGTATACGAACATAGTATACGGGCCGTATAATCTTATACGGCCCGTATTCCTCGAAAATTGGATTTTTCTGAAAGTATATAAGGGGTTTAAGGTGCCAATCACACGAGACAGTTCATAATTGAAGGAGACATAACTGGACAGGTTCTCAAACTTGGACAGATGAAGTCACCCCTTTCAGTATTGTCATAATGCAATGAGACATAACTGAGGACTAGCTAGGACTAGACCCCTAAAGTTGTCATGTGTTAATCACACGTGCCAATCACATGTGACAGTTCATTTGATAAAATACGTGGGAGAAAAGACCAGCCCCGTTGTCGTTCCGTATTTTCTCCTTTTCTAATTCTCGAAGAATCTCGTAACGTATTCTCTGTTTCTCCAAATCGTCTGTAAAATTAAAAAAAAAAACTATGCGGGCTTTCCAACCATATATTCCGTCCAACATATGACACATGATAAAAGCGCTTCTCTAGACAATCTGGGATTATGTTCCGCTTTATTACAGTCGTGAGGTGGTCAAACCTTTCTAAAAGTAGAAAAAAATAAAACATTAACAAGTAACAAAGATTGAAGAACAAAAGTCATGTCGTATGACTGTAATAAAACGAAAGCTATCAACGCGGGGATGGGTATAGAAGCCGACATGTCTTCCTGAATCTGAATCTGAAAGTTAACTTTGACTTATAAAACCCACTAGCAAAATAAGCGGTTTTATCATGTTAGGGAGAATGTTCTCGAAATTGAAGGAAAAGGAAAAATGGTTGCTGACGTTTTTCAGTATTCGGATTTTGTTGGTTTGTTTCCAGCTAGGGTTTAGAATGGTTGAAGGAATGTCGGTTTTTCAGTATTCGGATTTTGTTGGTTCAATACCAACTCATCTTTAGTAGTGTTTGATTGAGAACCTGATTCAAATACACAACGGTTCTCCAATTCCAGATAAGTAAGTAAATACACAACGGTTCTCCAATTCCAGATCAGTAATGTAAAGAGAAGCGTTGAGATAATGGACATCCATCAAGCTCAAAAAAACTTTTGTTTCCCATAGTCACAGACGATTGCGGTTTGTATTTCCCATAGCCACCGTTTCCATAGTAAAAACGGTTACGGTTTGCAGATTCAATCTTCGTTGCTTCATTAAAATTAACAAGGCGGTCTCTTTGCACCATGATCTTCATATTCTTGGTTCAATACCAACTCATCTTTAGTAGTGTTTGTTTCAGAACCTGATTCAGATACATAAATCTTGAAGCAAATATGTGGTTCCCAATTGGTTACAGAAACCACTAGCAGAAGATGTGACACCTGTGTCACTTCAACCATCAAACAAATGCCAAACCAATGAAATATTGTATTTCATACTTGGGATTTGTAAAAATATGTGTATCGTTTGCACATATCAATTCTTGTTCGATTTCAAGCTCTAAATAGTTTTCTGGAAGGTTATACAAGCACTGATGCGTAAATATAACCAGTTTAATGCAACGAACACTCCGGAATAGTGAAATAGGCTTAACATACCTTAAATAACCTTTACATAACTTAGAAATAAGTTTCGAAGGCTTTGGTATGGCAAAATCAAGTTAAATCGCTTACAGGGACTAAATTTGACAAACTGCGAAAGTATGCCAATTTGAACTGTAACAGAGATTCCGGAACATGACCATAAGTTAAACATACCATAAATATCCTTTACATAGCTTAGAAATAGGCTTTGAGGGGTTCGGTGTGCTAAAATAAACTTTTGGGTCATTCAGGGACTAAAAGTGCCAAAAAGTGCACAAGTTTGCACTTTCGCGCATAACTTACGTTCTGGAATACATACGGAGATCCAAAAATTTATGTAAGCACTAAAATATTTTATTTTAGTGTTTGGCTTGAGAAAAATCCATTCGTCCCGTCATTTGGATCGTGTTTCGCGCTTATGCGCATTCCGTCGTAATTAAGCGAACATCGCGATCGTACGGCCAAACGAACCGACATCCGATATATCTTTGAGCATGTTTTGAGTTGCCAATACTCTAACTTCATTTTAGAGCCTTGAAATGGGGTTAACGGGGCTTATACATGTCAAAAATGCATCGAAAACCAAGTTTTGGGCATGCAGGGGCTAAATATGTAAATCTGTCAAAGTTCTTAGGCCTGGGGCGTAAACCCAAGCTTAAACTTTACGCGGCCCGGGCAGTCCCAGACAGCAGAATGTGCAGAAACATCGAATCTGGTCCGTTCCACTTGTTGCACATGGTTTTAGGGAATCTATGGGCTGGTTTGATGTGCACATAGTATTACAATACCATGGGTGCAAGTGTATGGCCAAGATTGAAGCACGTTTTCCAAGAAACGATCCTAACGGTTCGGGAAATCCTATAAATACCCCATGCCTTCATTTGCAAAACCCACAAGAATTTTGATTTGAGAAACTCTAAGTTGAAACCATTGTTACATACCTGAGTTACTTGGATCGAGATTAGCATTCGGGGACCCTTCGTAAGTATTCCTTCGTTCTTTTATTGCTTTTCGAGTCCGAAAGTCAAACTTTGTTTGACTTTCTGCGTTGACCAGTTTATGGTCAATGCGAAGTTCGTTTGAACTTCGCAACGTGATTGTAATCACGATGGTTATAGTCCCTTGTGACTATGCCTACTGATTACCACGTTGTCTAGGGTCGTAAGGGTAAGCGATCTAATAAATCGCTTATACCTTCGAACCCGACCCATTTGGTCGATCATTAGGATACGACCAAATACTTTAGGACCATAGCATATAGGGAATAACCTTCCGAGGTTATACCCTATGGTCACATCGTTTGAGTAGTTGTATGATAGGTAGTTTATATGCCTTAGGTAAATTACCAGAATACCCTTTTCATGTATAATTGGTAATTAAGCATATGTAACCTAAACTTTTGTCACATAACTGATTATGTAACATGTTTAGGCATATAACACTTGTCATAGGGCTAGTTAGACGTCTCGAGTGCGCTTTTGCGCGCACGACGCGTTAAAGTAGCATAAGCTACCTTAGTGGGTCGCGATGGGTCGAAAGCACTTAGGTTAGGTTTCATTTAGTATGTAGGATTTGTTAAACCATATGACACGAGTCTCCATACTCGTTTGGTTTACGAACCCTCATTCTATCTAAATCCTCCGATTTAGGTCCGGTTTATTAACATAGTTACCTATATTAGGTGCCGTTTGATATCCGTGATATCTAGCATTGTTTGGTTGTTACTCAAGGACTACTAAGCAATCTCAAGTGAGTACATAGACCCATCTTTTACTGTTTTCCAAACTGTTTTGGGGTGAAACACATGTGCCTACTTGTTACTTTCATGCTTTCCTGTTTTCACATCATATACTTGCTATGTTTATTAGTACATTTATAGTACATGATTTTCAATACATTTCATGCCATGTATGTCCATTGTGTGCATACTTAGTACATTATTTTACATTACATTATATGCTATGTATGTCCGTTGTGTGCATACTGAGTACATTATTTTACATTACATTTTGTTGCATATGCTCATCCAGCATATGAACACATATTATTACATTATGTGAACCATTTGTATCTATTGAACCGTGTGAACCGTATTTGACTATACATAAACATTTCTACAATTGTTAAACATTACATCTTGGTGGTTTGGTTTGAGTAAGTGATTTAAGTAACGAGGCGTGTGTAATATGGTACAAACATGGTGGATACGCCGCTGGTACTTCCTATATATAAATGCTTGTATGGTATTACATATCGTAGCGTTATTTGAATCATTTCAGTTTAAGACATATAACATTTTATACAAATAACATACTTTTCACAAGACATTGTTTTACAAACAACTCATCTTATACAAACTCATCTTACATGGTTATTCATTTAACCATACATTATTCTCTTATTTATACATATCATCTGAACTTATTGTTTTTCAAATGATTTACAAAACAAAACAATTTACAAGGTTCATGACGAATCATTTTCTTAAACTTAAGTCATGAATCTTATTTTCACAAAACCTATGTATCTCACAGGCATTTTTATGCTAACGTACCTATTTTCACATGTGTTTTTCAGGAGTTGTTGCCTAAAATGATCAAGATACACTTAGGCGGACTTGGGCCTTAGTGACAATAAAAGATGCAAGACTAGTTAATGTATGTTATGTACTCTTTGTTTCTTGTTTAAAACAATGTAAACTCTCATGTTTGATTAATAAAATGAAACTTCAATTGCCATGGATTTGAAACAATTAATTTTGTTACAACACTCCCCGACGTTTCCGCCACGTTTCGTTGTCTCACGTGGTCGGGGTGTGACAGAAAAGATGGTATCAGAGCCAATGGTTATAGGGAATTAGGTTATTAGTAATACTTTGACCTAGTCTATAACCTTCTTAGGACCCTAACGCGAGTTCACTTGCGTTTAGTCATAAAACAATACCGTCACCTATCCTTAGGCGACGACCACAACAAGAACATAAATTTCAAAACCGCTTTGAAAACTAATCATCTGTTCTAGGATGATTGATTACTAAGTTTTGAACCCTCTATTGTAAGGTTTTGAACCCTCTGTTATAAGGTTTTGAACCCCTTTGAGTTTTCAAAATCTCGTCAAAGTTTTGGGTCCTAAATAGTGTGAACACGTGCAAACTGGAAGAGTGAATGCCTGTACCCTGAGTTTTCTGTCTAAGGCTAGAGTGTTCGTACAAATCCACATAATCGGACCAGTCACTCTTACCTGGGAACTCTTGGGGTGAGTGTCCACTTATAGGCGAGCATGTCTTCGCGATACATTATGAGGATCTATTTGCTTTGACTCAGCCTTTGTGTTGTTTGCTTGCTTCATGGTTCAAACAAATGACCATCACCCATGATTTTGGTCGGAAATTGTAACATCCTATTCTTACCCAATGCCATTTCATTTGTTTTCTCTCTTGTTTCCCCTTTTAGAATGCCTCCTCGACGCGAAAATCCGGTATCTATTGAAGATCTGGCAGCTGTCATTACACAGCAAATAACTGCTGCAATCCCGAACATCGTTGCCCAATATAACCAAGCCCTCAACAACAATAATGCCCCCTGCAACTTTAAGACGTTCAACTCGGCTAAGCCATCAAAGTTTTCTGGGTCTTAAGGAGCGACTGCACTTCTGCAATGGTTCGAGAGTTTAGAGAGCACCTTCAGACATGTTCAATGTCCAAACGAGCGAAAGGTAGACTTTGCATCTAGTGTCTTTGAGAAACGAGCTTTGACGTGGTGGAACGGTGTGGTGAGAGATAGGGGTGCCGAAGTGGCACTGGCTCAAACGTGGGAAGAACTTAGAGCACTGATGATGAAGGAATTCTGTCCTCATCACGAGATCAGGGCCTTGGAAAGGGAATTCGACGATCTTAAGCAAGACAGCGGTGAACATCGAGCCTACACTGATCGATATGAGGAGCTGAGCCTGTTGTGTCCTACCATGGTTACGCCTCTGGATAAGGCGATCGAAAAATACATTGATGGTCTCCCTGACTCAGTTCAGGACATTGTTACTGGTAGTAACCCCACTATGGTTAGGCAGGCCATTGAGCTATCTGCAACCTTGACTGAATCTCAGATCAGGAAACGTAAACTTTTTCGAAAGCGTGACAAGAAGCCAATCGAGGAATCAGAGACCATGGATGAACAGACTGGATCCCCTAAGAAGTCAAAGAAGCGAAAGGCTTCTCAGAACTTCGCCATGGTTACTCACAATGATCAAGCCGTCCCCAACCAACCTGCTCAACCCCTTGCTAGGAAGCCATACAATGGAACTTCACCCTTGTGCAACCAATGTAACCTTCATCATCATGCTAATGTGAAGTGCCGCGAATGCCAAATTTGTGGACGTAAAGGTCAAACAGCAAAAGTTTGCGTAGCAGCAGTTGCACCAAATCAAGCTGACAACAATCCTGCTCAAGCTCGCTTTCCACCAGGTTCTTGCTACAATTGTGGCGAGATGGGTCATTTCCGAAGAAATTGCCCAAAGCTTGCTAATGCTAATCCAGAACAGGGATGAGCATCTGACCGACTAGAAGACAACACCCTTTAGAAATAATTACGTCTTATGTATTATTTTCTTTTGTTGTCAAGGTCCATGAAACAGTTGTTATCATTGTTTATAAATAAATATTTTAGTTACATTGCAATGTATTTATGAGGTTATATGTATAAAGAACATATCCCTTACAATACCGACAATCAAGGAATCGTATTCCTTGAAAAGCAAACTACCCCCCAAGATTTTTCTATTTTATGATCTCTTGCGTTGTCCACAAAATTCCTAAGTACCCGTTTCTCCCAAGGAAACGAAGTACAAGGCGCAAGTTACAACACTGGACGAATACCCAAAGTACCTCTATAAATCATTAATAGGGTACCTAAGGGTATTTCCGTAAATCCTAAAAATGTTGTGTTCCTTAATTCAAATATTACGTTTCTTTGAAAACAAAATCGAATTTTTGGGAGATCTTCCTATCTTTTCAGATAGATCCCAGAGGACATCGAAGTCTATCAACTGGTTTCCACATCCATTTTCAATCGATAACAAGTTAATAACAAATTAATAATCAATTAAACAATTATGTGATTATGTGCTTATGTGTTCCCTTTTATGTGTCATGTGATCCAAGTTTTGTTATCCAAATCCTCGTAAAATCTTCCATATCTCGTATAAGGAATTCATAGTAGGATATCCAAAGGTACGATATTAAATCCTCAATGGGCTTTTACGTAATAGTAAAGACCCTTGGATTATATTGTACTATTCCATAATTAGACCCCTTGAGTGGTCTAGTTAAACAGATTGATCCAAAAATCTGGTTAGGAATATCATGTGATGAGATAGCTGAAAGGACTCCTTGGTGGCCTAATTAAAAGGATCATTTGTCGATTTAATTAAAAGGACCTTATGGTAGTCGAGTCGCACTCATCACAGGTTTGATTTTTCCTCCCCTTCACATTACAAAACAAATTGTGCGGACTGTGCAAGGAATTGCGTAATTATGGATGCATACATAATTATGAAATTCAGTGCACAGAAACCACAACAAGTTTAGTCGTGTGTCTAGAAATGACTCATTCCGTGCATTTTCATTTCTAAAGAAATTGTGGAAAATGACTCATCCCGTTCATTTTCGTTTCTGAAGAAATGGTGGGAAATGACTCATTCTGTTCATTTTCGTTTCTGAAGAAATGGTGGAAAATGACTCATTCTGTTCATTTTCGTTCCTGAAGAAATCGTGGAAAATGACTCATCCCGTTCATTTTCGTTTCTGAAAAATGGTGGAAAATGACTCATCCCATTCATTTTCGTTTCTGAAGAAATCGTGGAAAATGACTCATCCCGTTCATTTTCGTTTCTGAAGAAATGGTGGAAAATGACTCATCCCGTTCATTTTCGTTCCTGAAGAAATCGTGGAAAATGACTCATCCCGTTCATTTTCGTTTCTGAAGAAATGGTGGAAAATGACTCATTCTGTTCATTTTCGTTCCTGAAGAAATCGTGGAAAATGACTCATCCCGTTCATTTTCGTTTCTGAAGAAATGGTGGAAAATGACTCATTCTGTTCATTTTCATTTCTGAAGAATGTCCGTTAAGGAAATTTCAGGATTATGCCTTTCATATCTCTGGTGGTTATTTGGCACAAAGTCACAGATAGACTCCTACGAATAAATTTCGGGACGAAATTTCCTAAAGTAGGGGAGACTGTGACACCTGTGTCACTTCAACCATCAAAAAATGCCAAACCAATGAAATATTGTATTTCATATGTGGGATTTGTAAAAATATGTGTATCGTTTGCACATATCAATTCTTGTTCGATTTCAAGCTCTAAATCGTTTTCTGGAAGGTTATACACGCACTGATGCGTAAATATAACCAGTTTAATGCAATGAACACTCCGGAATAGTGAAATAGGCTTAACATACATTAAATAACCTTTACATAACTTAGAAATAAGTTTCGAAGGCTTTGGTATGGCAAAATCAAGTTAAATCGCTTACAGGGACTAAATTTGACAAACTGCGAAAGTATGCCAATTTGAACTGTAACAGACATTCCGGAACATGACCATAAGTTAAACATACCATAAATATCCTTTACATAGCTTAGAAATAGGCTTTGAGCGGTTCGGTGTGCTAAAATAAAATTTTGGGTCATTCAGGGACTACAAGTGCCAAAAAGTGCACAAGTTTGCACTTTCGCACATAACCTACGTTCTGAATACATACGGAGATCCAAAAATTTATGTAAGCACTAAAATATTTTATTTTAGTGTTTGGCTTGAGAAAAATCCATTCGTCGCGTCATTTGGATCGTTTTTTCGCGCTTATGCGCATTCCGTCGTAATTAAGCGAACATCGCGATCGTACGGCCAAACAAACCGACATCCGATATATTTTTGAGCATGTTTTGAGTTGCCAATACTTTAACTTCATTTTAGAGCCTTGAAATGGGGTTAATGGGGCTTATACGTGTCAAAAATGCATCAAAAACCAAGTTTTGGGCATGCAGGGGCTAAAAATGTAAATCTGTCAAAGTTCTTAGGCCTGGGGCGTAAACCCAAGCTTAAACTTTACGCGGCCCGCGTCAGTCCCAGACAGCAGAATGTGCAGAAACATCGAATCTGGTCCGTTCCACTTGTTGCACATGGTTTTGGGGAATCTATGGGCTGGTTTGATGTGCACATGGTATTACAATACCATGGGTGCAAGTGTATGGCCAAGATTGAAGCATGTTTTCCAAGAAACGATCCTAACGGTTCGGGAAATCCTATAAATACCCCATGCCTTCATTTGCAAAACCCACAAGAATTTTGATTTGAGAAACTCTAAGTTGAAACCATTGTTACATACCTGAGTTACTTGGATCGAGATTAGCATTCGGGGACCCTTCGTAAGTATTCCTTCGTTCTTTTATTGCTTTTCGAGTCCGAAAGTCAAACTTTGTTTGACTTTCTGCGTTGACCAGTTTATGGTCAATGCGAAGTTCGTTTGAACTTCGCAACGTGATTGTAATCACGATGGTTATAGTCCCTTGTGACTATGCCTACTGATTACCACGTTGTCTAGGGTCGTAAGGGTAAGCGATCTAATAAATCGCTTATACCTTCGAACCCGACCCATTTGGTCGATCATTAGGATACGACCAAATACTTTAGGACCATAGCATATAGGGAATAACCTTCCGAGGTTATACCCTATGGTCACATCGTTTGAGTAGTTGTATGATAGGTAGTTTATATGCCTTAGGTAAATTACCAGAATACCCTTTTCATGTATAATTGGTAATTAAGCATATGTAACCTAAACTTTTGTCACATAACTGATTATGTAACATGTTTAGGCATATAACACTTGTCATAGGGCTAGTTAGACGTCTCGAGTGCGCTTTTGCGCGCACGACGCGTTAAAGTAGCATAAGCTACCTTAGTGGGTCGCGATGGGTCGAAAGCACTTAGGTTAGGTTTCATTTAGTATGTAGGATTTGTTAAACCATATGACACGAGTCTCCATACTCGTTTGGTTTATGAACCCTCATTCTATCTAAATCCTCCGATTTAGGTCCGGTTTATTAACATAGTTACCTATATTAGGTGCCGTTTGATATCCGTGATCTCTAGCATTGTTTGGTTGTTACTCAAGGACTACTAAGCAATCTCAAGTGAGTACATAGACCCATCTTTTACTGTTTTCCAAACTGTTTTGGGGTGAAACACATGTGCCTACTTGTTACTTTCATGCTTTCCTGTTTTCACATCATATACTTGCTATGTTTATTAGTACATTTATAGTACATGATTTTCAATACATTTCATGCCATGTATGTCCATTGTGTGCATACTTAGTACATTATTTTACATTACATTATATGCTATGTATGTCCGTTGTGTGCATACTGAGTACATTATTTTACATTACATTTTGTTGCATATGCTCATCCAGCATATGAACACATATTATTACATTATGTGAACCATTTGTATCTATTGAACCGTGTGAACCGTATTTGACTATACATAAACATTTCTACAATTGTTAAACATTACATCTTGGTGGTTTGGTTTGAGTAAGTGATTTAAGTAACGAGGCGTGTGTAATATGGTACAAACATGGTGGATACGCCGCTGGTACTTCCTATATATAAATGCTTGTATGGTATTACATATCGTAGCGTTATTTGAATCATTTCAGTTTAAGACATATAACATTTTATACAAATAACATACTTTTCACAAGACATTGTTTTACAAACAACTCATCTTATACAAACTCATCTTACATGGTTATTCATTTAACCATACATTATTCTCTTATTTATACATATCATCTGAACTTATTGTTTTTCAAATGATTTACAAAACAAAACAATTTACAAGGTTCATGACGAATCATTTTCTTAAACTTAAGTCATGAATCTTATTTTCACAAAACCTATGTATCTCACAGGCATTTTTATGCTGACGTACCTATTTTCACATGTGTTTTTCAGGAGTTGTTGCCTAAAATGATCAAGATACACTTAGGTGGACTTGGGCCTTAGTGACAATAAAAGATGCAAGACTAGTTAATTTATGTTATGTACTCTTTGTTTCTTGTTTAAAACAATGTAAACTCTCATGTTTGATTAATAAAATGAAACTTCAATTGCCATGGATTTGAAACAATTAATTCTGTTACAACACTCCCCGACGTTTCCGCCACGTTTCGTTGTCTCACGTGGTCGGGGTGTGACAAAAGAACCCGACACGTCTTCATGTTACAGAGAATGTTCTCATAATTGAAGGAAAAGGAAAAATGGTTGCTGAAGTTTCGTCTTCTATGATGATCCGAAACATTCCGAATAACTACACATAGATTTGTTGCGTACTGATTATTGAAAAGATTTGTTGAAATCGAAGAAAAGAGTAAAAAAGATGAATTGAGGCGTGCATTGTTTAAATGGACGGTTGCGGTTTGCACATTCAATCTTCATTGCTTTATTGCACATTCAATATTCACAGTTGCAATTGGAACAAGAAGTCCAACAATCCGTTTATTATCTGTTGTAATGATGTTTGGGAATTAAACGCATGTACGTGACAAAACAAGGATCGTTCTAACAGATTAAAGAGTTTAAACCACGTCCAAGACTGTTTGTTGGGCTTCCAATGGACAGATGAAGTCAAATGTGATCAAACTTGGACATCAGATGCAAATCTTGAATCAAATATGTGGTTCCCAATTGGTTACAGAAACCACTAGCAGAAGAACCCGACACGTTTTCTACCAAGGTATATAATGGGTTTAAGGTGCCAATCATACGTGACGAGAGAGAAAACCCAACTCTCTCTATATATATGACTGAGAGTGAGGGTTACTCTGTTATATATATCAACAAATCTTTCAACATCATTCACCTCTTTCAACCTACCAAAACACCTTAAACCCCTTCTTTTCTTCCCAAAACCAACCCGTTGGTATTCAAATGACCTAGAAAACACAAAAATTTATGAATGCACGCAACGAATTTGACAACTGTGACAGCTTATTAAAAGTACAAATCACCTCCAATCCTTTCCTTGTCAAATCACACAATATAAAGTTTAAAGTTATCGTGTGTGTTCTTCTGCTAGTGGTTCGGAATGTTTCAGATCATCACTTGTTTGAAACAAACAAACAAACAGTGAAAGTTATCAACACATCTGCTTCCTGAATCTGAACCAACTCAAAAAGAAAACTTATGTTTCCCATAGTCACAATTCGGTCGAATAATGTCCAATAAGAAACAAATCTGTAAAAATACAACTGATTACTCGTCATTCTCTTGCACCTTTTGCAGACATGCACCTTCAACTATGTTGGTTCGGTTTAGTGTTTTTCCGACTGTTTTAGTTATGTTTGAATAAATAATATCTGATTGAGAAGCACTAAAATAACAACGGTTCTCCAATTCCAGATCAGTAATGTAAGGAGAAGCGTTGAGATAACGGACATCCATCAAGCTCAAAAAGAAAACTTGTGTTTCCAAAGTCACAAACTTGCACGGAACGAATTTGACAACTGTGACAGCTTATTAAAGGTAGAAATCACCTCCAATCCTTTCCTGAATGTTTCCGATCATCACTTGTTTGAAAGGGATTTTGAGCAGTTGGTCGATGACATGATAGATAAAGATCTTGCACCGTGATCTTCATATTCTTGGTTCAACACCAACTCATCTTTAGTGGTGTTTGTTTGAGAACCTGATTCAGATACACAACGGTTCTCCAATTCCATATCAGTACATTTTCAAGTGTTAGACTAGATAGAAGACGTGTCGGGTTCTTCTGCTAGTGGTTTCTATAACCAATTGGGAACCACATATATATATTAACTAGGGTCTTTGAAGAGACGATGATTCCAAATTCCAATTGAAGGAAAAGGAGAACTAGAATATCGATATGGTTGCTGTAAAAGCTCACATTTTACTACGTTGACTATGTGTTATACCTGCGAGAAGTAGATGCATTCGGGACAAGCAAGAGAGAAACATAGAATTTGTAATGATGTTTGGGAATTAAACGCATGTACGTGACAAAACAAGGACCGTTCTAATAGATTAAAGAGATTAAACCACGTCCAAGACTGTTTGTCGGGCTTCCAATGGACAGATGAAGTCAAATGTGATCAAACTTGGACATCAGACGTAAATCTTGAAGCAAATATGTGGTTCCCAATTGGTTACAGAAACCACTAGCAGAAGAACCCGACATGTCTTCTACCAACTGCTCGAAATCCCTTTCGACAAATCATAACCTGACAAATCATCTGCTTCCTGAGTCTCAATCTGAAAGTTAACTTTGACTCGAAAAACCCACTAGCAGTGAGTCGAGCTCGAATAATCATGTCGGGTTCTGTACCCATCCCCGCGTTGATGGCTTTCGTTTTAATACAGTCATACGACACATGATAAAAGCGCTTCTTTAGACAATCTAGGATTATTTTCTAACTAAACCCTTGAATCCAAATGCTTCTCTAAAAATATTTGTTTCTTTCCTTTTCATGAGGTAAAACCGGTTTCAAAATCAAGGGAGAATTAAATGCATGTATGGACTCAAGATAAAGCAGTTGGTATGTGTTCATATCAGCGTTGTTTATCACCCTGTGTGAGCATTGGAAGCCCGACAACTAGCAGAAGAACCCGACACGTGGAAATAATTCTATACGGTATACACCATGTGAAAATAACTAGCATTGAATGAATGTCGGGTTATGTTTTAATGAAGCAATGAAGATTGAATGTGCAAACCGCAACCGTTTTTTACTACGGAAACGGTGGCTATGGGATATACAAACCCGACATGTCTTCTATGATGATTCGAAACATTCTGAATAACTAGCAGAAGAACCTGACACGTCTTCTGATAGTTATTCGGAATGACAATCAGATAACACATGATAAAAACGCTTCTTTAGACATTCATATAATCTTTTTTACTCTTTTCTTCGATTTCAACAAATCTTTCAAGATCATTCACCTCTTTCAGCCTACAAAAACACCTTAAACCCCTTCTTTTCTTCCCTAAACCCGAGAAACGTATTCTCTGGATCACACGTGGGAGAAACTAGCTAGGACTAGACCCCTGAAGTTGTCATTTGATAACAACTAAGTGGCGTTTTTCAATCAACGTTTATCGGCGTTTTCATTGTTGCGAATTTGGTTTCTTCGGTACAGGCTGATCAATCGTCTGGAGAAGAGTATGTTGATATAGGAGAGTTGATGCAATTTTCCAACTCATCTTTAGTGGTGTTTGTTTGAGAACCTGATTCAGATACACAACGGTTCTCCAATTCCAGATCAGAAAGCAAATACACAACGGAAATGGTGATTTCCCATAGCCACCGTTTCCTTAGTCAAAGACGGTTGTGGTTTGCACATTCAATCTTCATTGCTTCATTAAAATTAACAAGGAGGTCTCGATTGCATATTTTAGAGAGACCTTTAAGTACAGATCCTACAGCTGCATTTGGAACAAGAGGTCCAATAATCCGTTCATTACCTATTGTTGTCTCAACAATATGAATGCACGCAACGAATTTGACAATTGTGACAACTTATTAAAAGTAGAAATCACCTCCAATCATTTCCTGGTCAAATCGCACAATAAAAAGTTTAAAGTTAGCGTGTGTTGTAGTTTGGGAAGATGACCGAATAGAGACCTGAATAACAAACTGTGGAGAACTTGTTTGTGTCGGGTTCTTCTGCTAGTTATTCGGAATGTTTCGGATCATCATAGAAGGCGTGGGGTTCTTCTGCTAGTGGTTTATGTAACCAATCCATTATCATCCTTGGTGGTTTCTGTACCCATCCCCACCGATAACTAGCAGAATCGATAAATAACCAACACGAAGATCTCTGCGATCGCTAAGGTTTCTGTAACATCCCGAAAATATAAAACTTTATATTAGAGCTATAAAGTATATATAACAAGAATTTATTTAACTAGGAAATTATGACCTAGTTAACTAGAAGTCTAGAAATAACTCCTATTAGGGTTAGAATGAGCAAACTGTATGTTAAACAAAAGTGGAGGGGCTCATGTTGTCAAAATTGAAATCTGTATTATCTAATTTAATTAAAAACAAAAACCAAACACTCCATTTAGGAGGTCTGGTCGATCAGAACAAGAGAAGGGGCGACCCCCACTCTCAAAACCCTAGAAATCACAAAATCCACAAATTCAAGGCATAAATCAAGTCCAAATCGATTTCTAAGCACGAATTAGTGATCACCTCACTGAAGGGATCACAAGGTATGTGAAATTCTAGTGTTTTGATTCATCTCAAGTTCTAGGGTAATTGTGAAAAATCAGAATTTAGCTTAATTGTGTATTGCATGTGTGTAATTAGAAGAGATATGGTGTTTAGGGATGAACCCTAGGTGAAATCTTGTTAAAAGATTTCATGGTAATCATAGAGTTTATAACCACCATTGTAGGTGGCTAATGAACTTGAAGAGAGCTTGATAAGTCCTAAAAATATGATCTTGTTCTAACGTAAATCTGAATTTAAGAATAAATTCAGAAATATTGATGTCAAGACTTGTGTAGAATTGACTAATTAAAGTAGTTTGGATGATAATTACTAGTCATGAAATTAGTTTAGATCATGTAGAAATCCGACCCGCTAGGTGTTTGATAAAACGCCTAAGCGAGGGTTAAAATGTTAAAGGTTCGTAAAAACGCAGATTTGCATATGTTATGAACTAATGCGTTAAAGCTTATGAAAGAGTTCTAATCTTGTTATGAATTGAACTCTTTAGGCAAGGAATCCGGAACGTCAAGTGGACACGCCGGAGGTGATACTCGCGGAAAAGGTGGGCTTTAAAGGTGCGTGACTTCAGTCTCGTTACATTATGTAAATGTTTGGTTTTTGTGTAATAATGATGTCGTAGTGTAAAGGACGCGTTTGATGTGTCGTTAAAGTGGCGAAGTTCACTAGACCATCAAACGGGTCAAAATAAAGATTTGGAATTGGGTTTGGCTTGTCAATAAACAAGTGATGGTCTTCACTAGATAGCCAAACGGGTCAAAATAAAGATTTGGAATTTGGTTTGGCTTATCAATAAAGTGATGGTCTTCACTAGATAGCCAAACGGGTCAAAATAAAGGTTTTAAAGGAATCACGGGAGTAGAGACTTGAAAGTTTCATACCTCACTAGGTGATGGATGGTACCACACCAATAAATTGGTTATGTTAATTTAAATCTACGAACCCTTGTTAACGGGTCAATCACTAAGGTCAATAAAATGTGTCGTTTGGAACGGGATATTGAATTCCGAGGAAACGAGCTTTTAGTTCCAAGGCAACATGAAGCCAAGAATAACGCAAACACACCAAGATGTACAAGCCCGGAAACTTGGGTAATAGCATCTAAAAGGTTTTAGAATAAGAAATTGGAATATACACTCATAGTTAGAACGGGTCGAATAAATGTTAGTATGGTAACTTTTAACAGTATGATTGGTGAATAAATTGTTGGTATAATAATTGAAATGAACATGTCCGTAATGAAATTACAGACATACAGCGAAGAAATAGCCTGAAACGGTATGCGGTTAAGGGCGAAATCCATAAAATAGCCAAAGGACAAAGTTACAGCGTCCACCGTAAATTACGGTATCCACCGTAATTTACGGTGGAGATTAAAGCATTTACGGTGAACCTCTACTGTGTTACGGTAGAACCAGAGTTATTCAGGGTCCACCGTAACTTACGGTAGACACCGTAAGTTACGGTGGAGCCCTGAAAAACTTGAATTTTTAATTACTATTTGATGTCGGAACTTGTATACACATATGCTATAATAATGTCAAAACTAATGTTTTAGTTGTTTGACCATAGGTATGGATGAGATCCTCCCGGATGGTGATCAAGTACGTAGTCAAGAACCGAACACGCATTTTGAAGCTTCCGCACCAAACTTAATCTTGTCTAGACTTTAATCATGTTGTAAATGTTTTTGTTAATCATGTTTTAAATCCCTTAAACTAGTGGTTAGTTTACTAGCAAGGGTTAACTTTAAACTTGTTATGCATTATCTTACATTGTTTTGGTATTACAACAAGTATGTATGGTCTTTAAACATTAAAAATTTTTGTAAACTCTGATTTGTATTTTAATTAATATAATTATTAATTACATTCCGTCCAAATATTAAGGGTGTTACAGTTTCCATCAACGGACTGATCGGTAACGTTACTCTACTTGTGCTCTGATTTAAGCGGCGTGTTCCGATCAACGTTTATCGACATTGTTAAAGGTGATGAAGAGTTTAGAAACCCAAGAATGATTGTGTTTTTATTGGAAAAAACGGGATACTGGCTAAAACAACCTTATATACGGCCTGTATACAGTTATAAGGCCCGTATACATTTGGTAACATCAAAAAGTTTGAAAAAAACCTCAAAAAATAAATCCATTGAGCCGTATACGTTTTACTGATCGTATACACATGTATACGGGCCGTATATAGTAAAATAAAAAAAACATTCCCTGTGCATTTTCCTATTAAAAAACATTCTATACAGGCCGTATAAAGTTATACGGCCCGTATACAATAGGGGGTGTGAAAATAAGATATAGGATATGTGTAAATAAGAGGGGGTGTGAACCGAACGTGTGTCTATATAAGAATATATTTTTTGGTGGATTTATTTTTAACCATATGTACTTTTTGAGATGAGTTATATTTGGATTTCTAGAATGGATTTCCGCAAAGAAAATATAAGTTTTTTAATTATAACTTAAGCAATTATTAGGGGTCCTGATCCTATATAATGTTTATATAAATATTAGAAATTAAGATAAACATGTGGATATCGTTTTGATTATGGCATGACTTTAATTTTTAGGCTTTCTTTTCCGTTTGCTATAGCATGTGTCAGGATCGTGACAAACCGATCATTCAAATTCACCCTGCGCCCCTATGGCAACGCACAATTTGAATCATCTAGTTAGTAACAATCTAATTTAGTTTCATTATTTGATCCAGGGTGACCATTCCCATAAATTACATCTTATCTAACCAAAGGGCCTTTTGACCTGGTGGTTCTAAGTGCTGGATAAGGCTTTGTTTCAAATGGTAGGTTTCATTCCATGTGTTAGGACAAAAAATGTGCAGTTTAAGTATGTTAGAAAGTGTGTTAGTTGTTATTCTAAAAAAGTAATATTTTTTTTTGAACGGCAAATTTGGATCACTGACGGACCACTGGAGTATCATCGTGCCACCAGTGGAATCATCCGATCATATCCATCTCCAGTAGGCATAGTGCCTATACACCAATTCAGAAGGAAACCCAATAAATATGGGAAAACCCCCCTTGTGGGAATCGAACCCAGAACCTATTGGTTCCAAAGTCTTATCCCACCACAAGATGCCACTAGCCTATAAAGCCATGGGCTAAAAAGTAGATCTACTAAGGATAACACAAAATGACACAAACTACTATACTACTTGGTCATGAATAACAGGAACATACAACAAATTTACAAGTATTTTTTGAATTAAGCATCTATACATCATAAAAGATATATTATAAAATTGCTAAAAGTCCACAAATTATAATGAACAAAAAGAAGACATTATTTAATAAACTATATTTTAGTTTCATGTTGTTTAATATAACTTATAAACTATAAAAGGTTAAAAAGTTTACAAGTTTTAAATAAACATAACATCTAATCTCAAAAGCGCCCACGCCCCAATAGCAAAAAAATGTCCTCAAACGCTATAACACCTCCAAAATGGTCTCAAACGCCCCTATTTAAGGTGTTCTAAGCGAAGCACAAATAAAGAGTTAAGCCCAAAACATAGCAAGGAACAGAAGCCATGAGGAGGCTGCGGCTGTTCCGACCCCCACTATGAGGCATCCCTCCTCCTCCCCTTGCACTAAAATCTCGACCTCCTCCTCCTCCTCGTCCTCCTCCACCACCACCTCCTTTTCCTTTTGCATGAGTTTCATTAATTATAAAAATCAATAGAAAAATCAACATCACCATAATATTAGTCATGATCTTTGAAATATTCATCTCCGTTTATCGGAAACTGGATCAAACTCAAAGATTTAAATCGGTGGCTGATTGATATTAATTAGGAAGACACTCAACACATAGAAATTGATTGGCTTCTTAATAGCATTCTGAATTCTGAGCCAGGCATTGTAAAGAAATAGAAATGGTGATTTTCATTCCTTGTTAGCCCTATGGTAGAGTCATAAACTTTCTATTTAATATCAACGAAATTTCACACAAATAAATAGACTAAAATACCCTATAAACTCATATTTACTTTTAGCGAATATCACTCACAATAACCTTATATACCAAATTAGGGTGGGAGTTGGCTACAAAGTCTATTTTTCCTACAAAGTTTACAAAGTCATAAAACACCATAATTTCAGTCATAAAACACACTCAAACCCAATGAATAGTCACTTTTAACTTTCCATGTTTGACATAAAATATTCAATAACAAAATAATACGTACGAGATTTTGAATATAAAAACAATAAAAGAATGGCACATGTCTAATAAAACAATTATTTTTCCAATTTATGTGGATCTAAATGATTATACGGATGATTTTCCTTTAATGTAGGACATGCAGATGAAAATAATAAATTGTTTTTTCTAATCAAATGTTAATGGCATCATCGTTCAATTATTGAAGCCATATATAGGATTTTAAATGAAGTAATGAACTGAACCAAACCGAACTGAGACATTTTTCATGTTGTATAGCAAAAAATCATCACAATAGTCACTAAATACGAGGTACCTGTTCTCTTGTGCAATATATAGTGTTGTATAATTTAAAATTGAATATGACCTCTTCTATTCTTTGCCTAACTATAAAAACATAAAAAAATGTAATTATATGGGCAAATACTATAAAATACGAACATACTTTTGGTTTTTTCTCACATAAATCCCTTAACCCAAGTTTCGCATATTAAAGTCCCTCTACTTGTTCAAATTGAACAAAGTTGTAAAACAACTTATAATTGCATGTTTATTGCTTATGTGGCATTCATATAAAATATATTATAACTAGTAGGATTTCCCCGCGCTACGCGGCGGAAATTTGGTTGGTATCAGTATCGGTCCGTTATGGTACCGACACTTGCTATAGCGACAGATACAAACTGAAAAAATAAAGTCTTTATATACCCAAAAAAATATCGACACGTCTTTTACATCGATTAAAACACAAAAACAAATACCGGTTCCAACTTCGAAATTTCAATATCGGTGTGAAAGTTGTTCTATTGGAATAAGTTGGTTTCGTCACGATACCGATAAGACATCGACACTCGCTACCACTTACGATACAAAAAAGTATTTTATTGGTTTTGAGCAAAATTTTAATCTAGACATAGATAAAAATAAGCATATCGCAATGACATACTCAAAATTTTATATAACGTCTTATCTTAAAAGTTATAAGCAAAAAGAAAATGCTAAATGGTACTTAAAATAAAATATTATAACACTAATATAATATAATATAATAATTTAAAAAAATTAAAATAAAAATTGTAAAAGTTAGCGGCAGAAACCTAAAACTTCATAAGTATACTATTGCTCATTATGTTTGAAATTAATACATGTTAAGTAAAATCGTGTTACCAGTGTTGCAAGGAGATATAAAACCATGTTAAGTAACAACCAAACGACGATCAAAACCGGGAAAAACATAAAATAAAAACACAAGTTTCTAACACCAAGTGACTCATATGACATAAAATGTACTCAAAATAGAATTCATGCCAACACGTATTAGAAAGTCGAGGAGGTAAAAAACGTAAGGGACCAAATGTGACCACCAAACACAGTGCTAAGTACCAACCGAACTTCGACCAAATCCAGTAAAAAACGTAAAACAAAAGTAACAAAAAAAAAAACTCATTTAATTTTTGTGGCAAAATTATAAAAAATGAAAGTTTTAATACAAACATACACACAAAAGACAAAACCATAAAAAAACAAAAAAATCACTATTTCTCCCAATGTTATGAATTAATATATATAGATAATAACATGGACAATATATGTTTTTAAAACAACATGTAAGCAAATTATAAAGATATGACTAATATTAAACTTACTCATTTAAACCTATATTGGTTATAAACACAGTTTAGTTGCAGTAAGAGCTACACTTTAAGTACACAGACGCAAAAGTTCATATCTGGATTAATGATTGTTGGTGCAAGTTTTATTCACTGTATGATAGCAACTTTTGTTGAGAATTTTTATATGTAAAAAAATATTTCAAGAATTACGTTTGACAAATAGCATAAACAAATGCAAGCATACAACTTTTTTTAATATACATAAAAGATTCAAACACAGAGCAACGAAAAAAAATTGATATGACTCACTCTTAAATTAATTTTCTTATTATGTTGTCTCCTTTGCGATGTTTGAAGTTTCTGCCTATTCGTTTCCCTAGGGTTTATATTTGTTTAACCTCTTTTGAAAATAAATCCACCTCAGCTCTTTTTTTTTTCTTTTTCTTTTTGTGTTTAAAATGAAAAGCCACAAATTCTGATTGGGCCACCCTTCCTTTCTCGCCGCCCGGAATTCGTGAAGATTAGCTCGGCGATGTATACCTGATTCCTTATAGCGTGAGGGGTTTAATCGATCGACTCATTGGGGTCATCTAGATCTAACCGGTCATTCTATTTGGTCTCCTGTATCATCCATTCGCCTCTTCGGTTTCTTGTGGTTTTCTTAATGGCTTCACGGAATGGTAGAGAGGGAGATTCCGGTGACGGTGGCCCATGGTCGGAGGTGCAATATCAGAAAAATCGAAAAAGCAAAGGAGATGGGATTGAATGGACTTTCCTGGTGCAAAACTTATCAGATCGTGTTTCAAGAAATGTATTATGGAGATCGTTCCAACCATTCGGTTTCATCTCGGATGTGTATGTGGCGAGAAAACGGGATGCTAGGGGTAAGTGCTTCGGGTTTGTTCGTTTCGTTGGTGTAGAAAATATGAAAGACACTCTCGCTAAGCTAAATACTATCAAGATGTTTGATATGAAGGTTTTGGTATCATTAGCTAAGTATGATAAAGACCATAACAGATTTAATTACGCCCCGGCGGCATTGGGACGGAATGTTTGGAGACCTAAAGATGATGTCTGGGGTCATGGAAAGCAGACGCATGATGCTGGATATGGTGGGCAACCACAAGTGGAGAAGCATGTATCGGATAATACCCCAACTGGCCCGTCTTTTGTTCAGGAGGGGAGATCCTATGCTGATTTGCTAAAAAGTAATAAAGGCAATACGGTGAATGGGGCCAAAGTGGTTAATGTGGAGGGGAAAGGAGCTTTGTACCCTCTTCATTGCATTGGAAGATCTATCATTGGATACACTAAGGAGGTCATGACTGTTAGCAAAGTTCGGATGTCCTTGGAAGTAGAAGATATGTCAGATGTTGGATTATCATATGTGGGTGGAGTTACTTTTATGTTAACTTTTAAAGATAAGTCATCTGCCATGGAGAGCATGAACTCGCATTCTGACTTCTTCCATAAAAATTTTTCTAACTTCTTCCTTTGGAATGGTGAGGATATACCGTTCAACCGGATTGCTAAGATAAATGTAGTGGGTGCCGTTTATTATTCGGGATAACTCGTTATTTGATAGGATTGGAGGAATGTTTGGGGAGGTGATTCAACAGTCGTCCTTCTCCTGGCAAAACGAGGATACCTCGTCGGGATCGGTTATGGTGATTACTGAACAAAAATCCAGAAAAGATGAAGTTGTGGTCATCAAGTGGAAGAATAAAAGCATAGTTGCATGGGTGTCGGAATCTACTTGGCAATATCTGAATAATGAGGATGACAAGTTTAATACGG
Organism: Helianthus tuberosus; assembly: GCA_030545235.1. Classification (NCBI taxonomy): domain Eukaryota; kingdom Viridiplantae; phylum Streptophyta; class Magnoliopsida; order Asterales; family Asteraceae; genus Helianthus; species Helianthus tuberosus. Next base: position 33,185,364 of record CM060354.1, on the reverse strand, counting down.
AGAATGTGGATTCGGAATTAGAAACAGAATCGGATTCTGATGAAGACCTGGCAGAGGAAGATGATTTCGAGGAGGGTGAAGTCCGACCATGTGTAAACGCCAAGAGTGACAACCGGAATGAGAATTATGATCCGGTGCCGGAGGTAGGAGTTAACGTTCCGATGGGGGATTCCGTCACTCCTCCGGTGGAGATGGAAGGGTCTCCGGTAGTCCATGGGTCACAGGTAAACGAAGAGTCTCCGGGTATTAACGTGAATATGGGGAATAATGACGTGCATGGGGAAGTTAATTTGTCGGCGCATGAAGATGGCTATAATGATGTGACGGCGGGTATGGGTGACTGTCCAATTCCGGAAGTCAATATTGTGGGGCCGGATATGGGTAATAATAATTCAAAGGTTGGTGGGTTTTGTGGGCCTAATGGGCAAGGCATGCAGCCCAATATAGTGAACGGTGACGATGGCCCAACCCCGTATATCAATTTAGGTAAAAGAAACAGGGATGATCGCAGTCCTCCGTCAATTGGCTCAACTCAAGGACCTTCTCAAAAACTGTTTGGGCAATCAATTAGATCGGATTCGGTTTCTCTAGATCTTAATTCTCCTGTTAGAGAACATTCTGGTTGTGAGGAGTCTGTTCGGGTCAACTTCGGAGCCAATGGAGTTGGCTCTGTTAATCGGGATGATGTTGCCTCAGATACGGACACTAATCAGATGCCAGGTAATTCTGGAGGTCAGGCTGTTGGTGCACTTCGTGAATCACTCAGAACGGAGGTCGAAGCAACGGTACAGGTTGGGGCAATAGTTGGTATTGATCTCAGTGGTTTTCTACCAGCCACTGAGGATCTTATTGTTAAAGAAGGCGTTGAAAATCGTTCTCGATGAATTGCTTGTCAGTTAATCTCACGGGGGTAAGGAATGATCGAAAGGCTGATTGGATTAGGGGGCTCAAAACAAGTTATGGGGTACACTTTCTCGCTATTCAGGAAACGAAGTTACAGGACTCTGCGTCTTTTATGTTCAATAAATTTTGGGGTCGTGCTGAATTTAAAGTTGCCGTGGTCGACGCTGTAGGTAGATCTGGTGGTCTCGCATGCCTCTGGTCTCCGGCGGTTTTCAGGTGTGTAGATATATATCATAACAGGAATTTTATTATTGTTTCTGGATTTTTGGTGCAATCGGGGTGTAGAATTAATGTAGTTAACGTCTATGCTCCTAATGATGCAATTAGTAGACGGGGAACTTGGTTGGATATTTTAGGTTATAGGAACTCCTTACAGGGGAATTGGGTCATGATGGGGGACTTCAACGATGTGCGGGATGCCAGTGAGCGCATGAACTCTGAATTTGTTGAAGCAAATGCTTTGGCTTTTAATGAGTTTATTCTATCAGCTGGGCTTGTGGAATATAATATGGGTGGTGGAAAATTTACTTACATCTCGGATAAAGGGAAAAAACTTAGTAAACTGGATCGTTTCTTGGTGTGTTTGGGGTTTAGGGAAAGATGGCCAAACGCGAGTGTTATTGCGTTGGCTAGGGAAGTTTCGGATCATAGGCCTATTGTCCTTTCCACGGTCCAGTCAGATTTTGGCCACATCCCATTTAGATTTTTCAATTCATGGTTTGAATATCCTGGGTTCTTCGACCATGTCCTTCAAAAGTGTGGTATGTTTAACTTCTCGGGGCCAGCGGATCTTGCGCTAGCAATAAAACTCAGGTGGCTAAAAAAATAATATAAAATCTTGGCTAAAATTGGAAAAGGATAGAAGAGAAGGGATTTATGGTGGGAAAAAGAGAAGGTTGGAATTTATAGAAAATTTGGCGGAGGAAAGGAATCTTGTAGAGGATGAACTAGCTGAACGAGCAGAATGTCGGAACTTCGTGGCTGAATTCGAAAGAATAAAACAGTAGGATCTGCGCCAAAAATCAAGATCTAAGTGGGCTATTGAAGGTGATGAAAATTCTTCCTTTTTTCATCATATTATCAACTCTAATATTTGCACGAATAGATTGAATGGTCTAAAGATTGATGGTGTGTGGAATACTAACCCCTTAGCCATTAAAGAATCCTTGTATGAATTCTTTCATAACCAATTTTCGGAGTCAATGTCGATCAGGCCGGAGATTATTTGTCCCAATATTGCCACTATTTCGGATTCTGAGGCAGCTATGTTGGAAAAACCATTTTCTGTAGAGGAAATCAAGGAAGCCGTTTGGGAATGTGAAGGTGATCGGGCTCCCGGGCTGGATGGCTTCAATTTTAAGTTCATTAAGAAATGCTGGGCTGGACTTCGGGAAGACATGATCAGATTGTTCAGCAAGTTTTATGAGGAGGGTGTGATTAATAAGTGTTGCACTTCTTCGTTCATAGCATTGATTCCAGAGGTTAAGGATCCGGTGGGCCCAAATGATTTCAGGCCGATTAGCTTGATCGGTGTAATCAACAAAGTAATCTCTAAGGTGCCAGTGAATCGTCTAAAAAAGTAATTGGGAATCTGATATCGGAACATCAGTCGGCTTTCATTGCTGGTAGGAATATTATGGATGGTCCTCTAGTTCTTAATGAGGTGTTGTGTTGGTTAAAAAAATATAAGCGAAGAGGTATGTTCTTTAAAGTTGATATCAGCAAGGCGTACGATTCTGTGAATTGGTCTTTCCTTAACTCGGTCATGGCCCAGATGAATTTCCCTAGTAGATGGCGATCGTGGGTTATGGCGACTTTGTATTCAGCCAAAGCCTCTGTCTTAGTGAATGGGTCACCAACCAGAGAGTTTGATTGCACCCGTGGTCTCAGACAGGGAGACCCCCCTCTCACCGTTTTTGTTTGTTATTGTGATGGAGGCCATGTCGTGTGCTATGAAGAAGGCGTCCTCAATTGGGTTGTTTAAAGGTATTGATGTTACAGTCAACGGTCCATCATTGTCTCATCTAATATATGCGGACGATGTGATGTTTGTTGGTGAGTGGTCTTCACAGAATATTTATAATCTGAGACGGATTATGAGATGTTTCTATCTAGCTTCCGGGCTTAAGGTTAACCTTTCTAAGTGCGGTATCTATGGGATTGGGGTTAGTGATCAAGAAATTCAACAAATGGCGAGTCATTTGCGGTGTAAACAAGGTACGTTCCCTTTCATTCATCTTGGTCTGCCAGTTGGGGCTAATATGAACTTGGCTCGGAATTGGAAATCCGTGGTGGAAGTGTTTAGAAATAGGCTTTCACTATGGAAAGCCAAAACCCTCTCATATGGTGGAAGAATTACTTTGATCAAATCGGTCTTGAATTCTTTACCAACGTATTATCTTTCTCTATTTAAGGCTCCGGTTAAAGTGTTGAATGCTTTAGATAAGATTAGAAGGGTGTTCTTTTGGGGCGGTTCGGAAGAAAAGGCTAGGATGAATTGGGTGGCATGGGATAAAACAATTGCACCAACAGAATCTGGTAGGTTGGGATTCGGTTCCATTAGAGACGCTAATTTAGCCATGTTGGCTAAATGGTGGTGGAGGTTTAAAACTGAAAAAGGAAGCTTGTTGAGTAGAGTTATTTGGGCTATTCATCATAATGGTAGAGCTTGGAATGATTTTCCGGTTAAGGTTTCTCTAGCCGGCCCGTGGAAGTGCATCTCAAGAGTCTATACGCCCCTCCTATCCGCTGGTATTGATTTGAGGAATGCTATGTCCGCAAGTCTTGTTAATGGTAAAAACATCCACTTTTGGTTTGATTGCTGGGCCGACTCTATTCCTTTTTATGTCCAGTTCTCTGAGTTGTTTAAATATGAAACATACAAAAATTGCTTGGTGGCGGACCGGATGTTTAATGATGGTTCTGGGCCTGTTTTTTCGTGGGCCTGGACTAGGCCACTTCTTGATGTTCCTGGCAATGAGCAATTAAATCAATTGATAACTTTGGTGAGTGGGTTGCACATGGGATTGGGTAGGGATATATGGAAATGGAATCTTGCGGCTGATGGATCATTTAATGTGGCTGGAATTAAAGAGAAATTAAGCACTGTAAACCGTGTTAGGCCAACAAAGGTATTTATGTGGAATAACTGGGTTCCAAAGAAAGTAGCTATAGTGGCTTGGAGAGCTGAGATGGAAAGACTTCCGACCAAATGTGCTTTGGCGCTGAGGAATATCACGGTCCAAAACAATTTATGTGCTCTTTGTGGTGATTATGCTGAAACGAGTGAGCATATATTTGTCGCTTGTCAATTCGCCCAAGTGATTTGGCAGAACATTGCAGACTGGTGTAAAATCCCGCCTATTATCGCTTTTGATTTGTATGATTTGCTTTCATTACGTGAATCTTGCTCGGGTGCGTCAATGAAGAAAAAGAAGGTGCTGCATGCGGTGATATTGGTGTCTATGTGGAGCATTTGGAAGCTAAGAAACGAGTCCGTTTTTAGACAGTCGAATCCTAACACAACGAAGATCTTAGACGAGATTAAAGCCATGGCATTCCTATGGGTGAAGAATCGATCGAAAATGATTTCCTTGACATGGGAAGATTGGTGTCGTTTTGAAATTCGTGGTTAATTTTCATGTAATACTATATCATTTTGGTGTGTTTGTTGTATCTTGTACATTTGGCGGGTAGCGTCTTGCTACAATTAATAAAATATCTTTTGTCGGCCGTTAAAAAAAAATGAAAAGCCACATAACAAAAACAAGAAGACACCTAAGCAGTTATTTTATAAATATAAAAAAACATAGTTTTGTTCAATTTGAACAAGGAGAGGGACTTTAATATGCAAAAATTAGGTTGAAGGACTTTTATAAGAAAAAAAAAGGTATATTAGTTTTTTTTTATAGCATTTGCCCTAATTTACCTGTATATTAAAAACAAAACTAAATGAATAGTAACACCACATAGAGATAAGCAAATGGTACCGGTATTAAATTTACCAAACTGGGTATATTTTCGGTACCGACTTATGATATTTTTTATCGGTTTTTACCCTCAAATACTGGTTCCGTACCGGTGCCGTGCCAGGTATATTCGGTACCGGTACCCACTTTTGGGGGTTTTCGGTACCGAGCTCATCCCTAACATCACCTTTGAGCTCATGCCACGTAGCAACGCAAGTAATTGCACCGTTTAGATTGCTTTTCATACACGTGGTAAGTAAATTGTATTTCGTTTGAATAAGGTTTTATACACACAACTTCTTTTGTTTTCTTTTTTGTCTTTTTTTGTAATGACTGAATTGTAACATGTAAAATTAAATTAGATATTTAAATTATTGATAAGCAAATGGTATCAAATCCTGTAATCAAAGCGGTATCGTATCGGTACCAAATTTACTATACCAAATCATTTTCGGTACCAATCCGGTACCCATCTTTTGGCGTTTTCAGAATCGTTACTTTCGGTTCGACACCGATCTAACACCATACCTGTATTTACTTATTTTTTACATTCAAATACCATACCGTATAGTACCGAGCATTTTCGGTGCCGGTACCTAATTTCGATTATTTTCGGGATCGGTACTTTCGGTGCCGTTACTAGTACCGAGCTCATCCATATTTTAACGTGTTAGTAACGTCATAACTGAACTGAAAACAACTGAATTTCCATCGTGTAGGACGTGTGGGTCCTACTATTATATATTAGATTATTTAAAATTGTCTTTAGGACGGAGTTCCTATCGTTACTACGTCATTTTTATCTATGTTTTGATATTCGGTATCCGCTTGCCGTTGTCGACACGCGTTTTACAGACATTGGATCCACGCCGCATCGCGGGGTCGGAAAACCAACTAGTTATATTTTGGAATACAATGAGACAGTACATATATGTTACGGTTTAAAAATTAACCACCTTAACTCTCGAGGCATCTTATCAATAGAAATGTTAATGATATCAAATACATGTTTGAGTTAAATAAAAAAGAAAAAAAAAATCTACCCGGAGTTGGCCCCTCAACCTCGATCATCATCATATATAATACTCAGTAAATTCCACCAATAGCAAAGTTAAGATATGGTCTGAGGAGGGTAAGATGTAGACAACCTTACCTCTACCACGTAGGAATAGAGAGCCTGCTTCCAGTGAGACCCCTGGCTCGATCGTAATTTTGCATCAAACCTTAGACATAAGGCACGTAACACACGGCAATTAAGAGAAAGACCAATTAATTAATGCATGTACTCTCTTGTCTTTCGGCTATCAACGCCACCACATGATGCATGATTAATCATCCCCCTAACATTATTTTCACGAAATTAGTAAAATAACGTTAAAATTAGTGCACTTTCATTTTTATCCCCCGAGCGCTCACACATATATACATTATATGTGCATACCACAAGTGGGGCGTAGCCCTTCAACCTCGATCGATTAGTTTATATCCTACAAATACCATCTAAACCAATGGAAATTCCCTGCTTCGTATATATAGTTATAAAACACCTTATATGCATATATATAAAATTAAGAATAAAAACAACATATACAAACACAATCGATACATCTAATCCAAATCTAAATTATAATAAAGGATTCCAATAAATACCACATCACAATACCTTCTTCTCCCTCAAACAATAAATCTAACACATAAATTTATATAAATTGATAATATTTTAACATCATTAATTGCTATGAATGATATAAAACATTGTAATTAATAAAATATATGAATGGTAAATCAAATTAATTTAAATTATTTATTATTGGTGGATGCATATGCGTTTTAGAAGGGATCTCAGATTCATCAAATCTGGGTAATAGATGATAATTTAAGATTGTTGGTGTAATAGAGTAAGAATTATAATTTGTCATTCGAAAAAAAAAACGAATTGTAAATCAAATTAATATAAATTATTTATGATCTATTATTACTTCAAATATTTCTTTAATCTATAATTTATAACGAGGCTATGTGGTAGTGGAGAATAACTATACCACTACCACATAATCGTCACGTCGCTGTTACGTAGGCATTTGAGCAATAATTAAAGACGCTATAATCAGGTGTAGTCGTTTAACTAAATATAAAATAAATAAAAAGACATCATTGGTCAAAAGAGGTGGACCGCATCTCTCAAGGGCTTGGTGTCACGGCCCCAGCCCCGGTCAGGAGCCGCGGGACAGGAACCCGTGGTATTTATTAATTGATGCGACAACGGAAGATTTAACAGGATCTTTTAAGATTTGAAAATGCCCGATTATTTCATTTCATAATTCGGGATAATCCCGTAATTTACAATAGAGGAATTTTACTAGGAAATTCCCTGATTTATAAAACATGTTTATTTATTTTAACTAAGCCACCTCTTCAAGCTGGTTAGTGTTCCGTAGCACGTTTTTCCTTGGTTTACAGCAGGTCGCCTGAAACATGTTTTAAAATATTTTGTCAGCGGGGAAATACTGGTGAGTCACTCAATTTGATAAAATGACACAGAGTTATAAATTACAGCATAAGAGCGATTACAATGGCTTCTATCTTATTTTTATCTGGCGCTGTGTCACCTGGTGACGATGGTCATACCACTATTGGGTCTTTCCCCAAGTAGTGATGATTATCACTGTTAGGATTTATTAGCCTAACCCGTGAGAAATTAGTAATGTGCACAATACCCCAATTAGCCAGTGATTCAAGATAACCACGACTTAATCCCTGTAATTATAACTTTTGAAAATGATTGGAGTATTGTAAAATACTGTTGATAAAAAGAGAACGACTCACATTGCAGATTTATACGGGCAGAATTTAGCCTACTGATTAGCCTTGTAACCTAATTTAAATAACAATGCACACGAACTAGGTCAGTAACTAATACAGCATTTACGATAACTCACGAGATTAAAACCCTCACAATGAATGACAAAGTGCTATACTTAAACATCCGTTGAATTCACGACTAATGACAAAGTATGGCCCTAAAGTGGGCAGCACTTAAACATCCATCGGATAGTTTCAATCGATCGGACATTGAATCGTAGCAGCGATCAAGTTAATACCCTGTATCGTAGCAGCGCCTAGCTATCTTTAATTGTAATTTTGACTTTTAAGCAGCCAAACTTCGTTTTTGAGAATTTTGATCGACACCAGTGAACTGCTCGTAACCCCTTCTATTTATAGCTGAAATTTGAGGTTCACGCGGCCCGCGTAAACTCATACTCGACCCTTACGCGGCCCGCGTGGAGGTCTATTTCGTAGACTAGGGCTAGCGTGTCACACCTAGGGCTGCCACGTGGCCTGTGCGCTGCTCCGAAGTTTTGTGAGCTGTCGCGGCCCGCGTGAAGTTATGCTTAACCTTACGCGGCCCGCCTGAAGACCAGAAATATTGATTTCTTTATTTTTCATGCTCAGTAAGGTTTCAGGGGTCCGGGTTTTCACTTATGGATCGGTTTAGGACATTTTTGAAGGTCCTTACACTTGGCATTAATGCAATAGTGGAAGAGGGGTTTGGCACCCTCAATAACTAGAGAGGGTGGTGTTTGGCGTAGGGCTGTTCATGAGCCGAGTCGAGCCAAGCTAGGGCAAGCTCGGGTTCGGCTCGATTATAAACCGAGCTGGCCTGGCTCGGATTTGAAACTGAGCTGAAAATCTAAGCTCGGGCTCGGCTTGGTTTATCTCGATTTTAAAAATAAAAATTAATACATAGCTCTCAAAATTCAGTATTCTAAAATATTATTCAATACTTCAAAATAACATATTCAAAATAAGTTCAACCTAATACATTACAAGCCAAAATCATGTTCAACAACGCAAAATAAGTTTTATATTTCAAGTAAATACAATATTTGTTCATTAGCACGACAATCAACATTTAAATATGTCATAGATATCAAACTACATGCCTAAATACATGTAAATAATAATCACTTTTTGGTAATATATTATATGTATATAAAAATAAAATATTTTATAAGTAAAATCATTCGAGCTAAGCCGAGCCGAGCTACCAAGCGAGCCAAACCAAGCCAATTTGGCTCATCATGAGCCGAGCCGAGCTAGGCTCACTTTCTAACCGAGCCACGCTGGCTCGACTCACTTTCAAACCGAGCCATATCGAGCGAGCTTTTTCCGAGCTAAATCCGAGCGAACTTTGAGCGAGCTCCGAGCCGCGAGCTTTTTGAACAGCCCTAGTTTGAAGTCCCCATGCTGATTTGGCATCGACCGCTAATTGACTACACACGGTCTGATAATAATATTTTTGAATTAAACTTTAACAAAAACATAATTTTATGAATTCTTTTAATATTAGATTTATAATAATAATGATATTATTGAATTATGTTACCAGAAAATGACTATTATTTCTTATATAGTCTAATTTTAATCTTTTAATTTAGGAAATTTATTTAAATCCAAACCATGATTTTCCTATATAAATATCACATACACCTAATTGTTTTTTTAAACGAGCGTTGTTAAGCACTTTAGAATGAAGTTGGGTATTGATTACTATGAGCAATAAATTGTAAGCTTGTTAGATGGTTATCAGATATGCCTACTTGTCTTATTAGGATTGTAATAAGCAAACAAAAATTTTTCATTATCCAATCCGTGTATACACGGGACTAGGGCTGTAAACGAACCGAACGAACACGAACAAGGCCTTGTTCGTGTTCGTTCGTTAAGGAAATAAATGTGTTCATGAACACTTACCGAACGAGATTTTATGTTCGTGTTCGTTCATTAATGAAATGAACGTGTTCGCGAACGGTTCATGAACACAAACGAACACAAATAGATTTGGCGAACGCGACGAATGATAAAAAAAAGATGGCCCAGAGAGTAACACTCGAACTTGAATCCCTTATTATGGAACGGAGCTCGATCGTATTCACCGATGTAAATAATGAGAAATGAATGGGAAATGATGCATAAACAAGGTGAAAGTGGGTTTCCTAGTTTAATTGTTAGGGTAATAAAATATATAAAAGTTTAATAATATAAAAAGTACAAATAAAATATAAGAAAGTACAGAGACCTTCAATTAAAACACAAACATATGAACATAAACGAACGCAAATCAACGAATGTTCACGAACATGTTCATGAACACCTTACCGAACGTTCACGAACACAATCGAACGAACGAGACCTCTGTTCATGTTCGTTCATTTAACTAATCGAACGAAATATCTTGTTCATGTTCGTTCGTTTATTAAACGAACGAACATAAACGAACTTCCCGCCGAACGGTTAACGAACTGTTCGTTGAACGTTCAGTTCGTTTACAGCCCTACACGGGACTATAACCTAGTAACATAATATAACCGTAAGAGCCGAATAAAAGAGAGACGGTTAAAAACCGAGTTATGTGCCACATTTGAAACAAGTATGAATGTGGTTCTTGCGATTCTCACAATATTCCATGTTATGTGCTTGGTTTTGTATTGGTTCTCACGATATTCCATGCTTGGTTATGTATCAAATATTTCAGACACATATAAACATTTAACTCAAGAAAACCTCCCTAAGAATAATATAACATAAAAAGTTCTAACACACAAGCAAATCAAATTTAAATGTCTAGTAGAGATCTAATAAATAGGAGAATTTTTATGAGCATTTAACCATGTAAAAAACATTTTATTTACTGTCTTAGACAGTTAGCTATGTAAAATTGGGAATTTCTTGTCGTATAACTATATTGGACTCGTTGAGTTGGGTCAAGACTTTATCAACTGGGGAAGTTATTAAGGAAATGAGGCTGTTACGAGTTGGAAATATTTGTGTTGGGAACGGAGCAGTAGCGGAACTAGAAGAAGTATTCAGGGATATCCCAATTTTTTTAATGTACATTTATAGAACGGAAATTTTTTTTACCTACATTACAGGGCGGGGCCAATCCTGAAAATTCAAGTGCTATAGGCGAGCCAAAAAAAGGCCCTTAGGCTTTACCGAATTAAATCTTATAAACTAGTTTTTTTTAATGTTATTAGCATTTAGGTTAACGAATCAATATTAAGCATTTCACATTTGGGCTAGGCTTTATGAATTAATATTGGCAATAAGTTTTTAGGTTTTAGATTGGACTAGGTTTATTTTTTATTTTTAGATCGGACTTGCATCGATATTATCATTATCAACATTCGGTGTTGTTTCATTCAGAAATTGTATTATCACCAAAATTCTGAATAACCTAACAAAATTCAAAGTATCGAAGCACAAACTAACAAAGAAATCAAACTATCAAAGCACAAGAAGAAAAGAATACTCACAAACAATCTGCGAATTTTGATCAGTCGATGTTGGTTCGAATGTTGATCAGTTCTGCGACTGCACTGCTGCTTCTACTTGGTCGAAAATCGAAATTATGATTAGTTTTGCTTGACTGCTTGTTCGATTTTTTATCATTCTCACACAGGTTACACTTTCTCGAATTTTGATCAGTTTCTACACTTTGTCGCTGCTGATGTTATAGAGTTCAGATGCTTGTGCCTTGTACGACGTTTGGTTTCCACAAATCTGTTGTCGCGCCCCTGCCCCATATTCAAAGGGTTATTATTTGTTTTGGGCTAAAATATTAGTTGGGTTGGAACTTGGGTTTACATATCAACTGAGCTTACATTCAAAGGTTTATTATTTCTTTTGGGCTAAAGTATCCTTTTTGTCAGGGGTATCCTCGTAGTTGTTTAGGGGTATCCTCTGTATCAAACCTACCGATACGAAGTTGAGCCGTAGCCCATGCTACGGCTCGTTGAATGCTAGTTCCGCCCTTGAACGGAGTATAGGAAATATACAAGGAACCAGGGGTATTTTAACTATTCATTTATTTTTTATATGGACATTTTCACCCTTTTTAATAAGTTTATATTATTGTATGATGGTGAGATCAAATCCGCGATAAAGTCACTTGACCTTTCTACATATGAGCATATCACTAGATAAATAGTCTTGAAGGATAAAAGAATTAACAAATTGGAACAAGAAATACCAAGAATTAAATGTGCTTTTAACTGTAAAAAGTTTTCTTTTTTTTTTGACGGCTAGATCACCGGTCATTGGTCTTTGATCACCCAGGTCTTGAGTAGGAATTTCGTGATTGATACATTACTGTTAGGTTGAACTGATGCCACAATTCGCCCCTACAAAAATTCAACCTTAAGACCTTCCGAGCAAGAACCCTACATAAGTAGGTAAACCTTCCCCAAACCAATTGATCTGAGTATCATTGGTTTAACTGTAAAAAGTTAAACCTATGTAAAAGTACTATAACATATTTAAAACATAAGGAACAAGAGTTTCACATATGATTGCCCATATCCTCTAACATTAGTTATATTAAATAGATGAAAACCATAATTACAAGAACACACCACCAAACATCAACCCTAAACCCACAAACATATAACACCATTGCAACCACAATTAACCACAAATCCAACTCTTCCTATGACTCCACAAACAAGAAAAAAAACACACACACGCCACCATCTTACCAACAACCCAACACTAAAAACCTACGAAACATAATAAGCATTATGCATGGGGATATTCATATTATATATCCCAAGCAAAGTAGAGAACAATGATCATCAACCCCAAAACATCACAAGGAAGAGAAGGCACCGTGCGGCAGCTGCCGTCGTTGCGACCACCACCGCGACCATGGTGGCCATACCACGGGTAAGCATGAGCTCCACCATAACCTCCTCCACCCCTTCCACCGCCCGCACGACCACCACCACCTCCTCCTCCTCCTCCTCTTCCTCCTCCACGCTTATCAACCGCGGCGATTGGTTTCGATGACGTGTAAATCGCACAAAGGAGTAGAAGCATAATGAACATCATGTTGATCTTCATGTTGATCGCACAAAGCTTTGTGAACTAGCTGGCCAGTAAAGTTTTCTTTATTAATTACCCTTATTATATATGGCAGAGTACGCCGTAATATTTCTATTTTTAAGAGAATATATTATCATATGTAGTTAACTAGGTTTGATCCACCCCCTCCTTGCGCGGGGCTATTTTATGTTAAGATTTTCAAAAATTCGGTTCCGATTTTACATATCTTCTAAACTGCATAGGTATACCAATTACCATATATATGCTCGTTGGTAGGCCCAACAATTTTAAACCAAGGAACTGATTATGGGTTCATTTGGGCTATTATTTAAACACAATGGGTTAACTCAGATTCAACATAGTTAATTTTTGTTCTTGTCGATTAGATAATTATTTGGTTCAGTTCAGTTGCTTTTATAATTATTTGGTTATATTTTGTTAAGGGAGTTTAAGATAGCTTTGTTATTTTTTGAATAAATCAGTTTGTTATTGACGTTGTTAGATTGTATATTTGTATGTGTAGGTGCTTGGATTAATTTAAGTCTAAATTTGTTCGGTTTGCGATTAGAATTGAGATTTGTATAGCATTTACTCAATATTTGATACTTTTTTCATGGGGTTTAATTTGGGGAGAACTTCTACAAGACATGTACTATTTGAAATGTTAATGTGTATTCAAGAATTCTTGATAACAAGCAAAAAGTTGAAGTGATAAGTTCGGGTTAATTAGTGTTAAGGTAAAGATATTAAAAATGTTATTTTGAAGTTAGGCCTCTAATGACATTATATATTTTACACAAATGAAATTTGTTGTATGATGGTTAATCGTTTAAGTCATTGTTATTTCTTGTTTTGAATTTCCGGTACTAAATTATAATATCAAGTAAAATGGGACACCGTCTTTAAACTTCTATTCTTTTTGCAGAATTGGACAGTTATTTTTGTAGTTTTGGGCATCATTGTTCCACTATGGGGCGCTGGGTTTGAAGTGTCTTGCTTGCCCACTTGGTGAATAAAAATATTACCAGGCCTGGATCGTAGCCCAGAAGGTTAGTACGTGTGTTTGATAGGGGAGAGACCCAGGTTCAAATCGCGAACCCCTCCCCCCGCACTTTATTCCAAAACATAATTTGATGCTTCGTCGTCTCAAGTATTTTATTACAAACGTTTTTGATTTCTGTTACTCCTTTTCGAAAACAAACAAAAAGCTACTAGATTACAAAATCTCATCATGTTATTTTTTTTCCTTTTTTAAATTTTTTTCATTCTTTAATTTTTTTTTATTTTTTATAATTTTGGAAATAAAACAACAAAAAGAGAGAAGAAAAAAAAATATCAGATATGAAAACGGGTCGGGTTACGAATACAGATATTTGACGGATGTTACAGTCTCCCCTACTTTAGAGAATTTTGTCCCGAAATTAGGAGGAAACCCTTATAGGACGATGTATAAAGTTTCTCATGTGCGTAAAAAGGGTAACGATTAGCTTTGAGAATAGGACGATGTATAAGAACTTAGAATCAGATTGTTTCTTAGGAATACCTGGTAATGAACGTTGAACATGAATCGTGAGGATGTTGATGGTACACCCAAACTATGATACGGTAGTGGTTACGTTTGGATCTAATTGAGGCGGTAACATTCCTAGTAAGGGTTAAACACCCAGGTAAGGAATCGTTTTTAGTGCTAAAGATACATAAACGAAGGGTGTAAATGACAATGTATAAGATAACCCTTGCATGTGGCATCATAGGGTAGTTGGGTTGATAATAGGGTGGAGTCACGTTTTGAGCTTGATATGGAACCATCATCAAATTGGGTTTGAGGGAAGGGCTGATTTAGGACTTGTGCATTCTGTGGGTTTCGTGGCTGGTTGGTTGTTTGGTTTTGTAGGATAGGATATGCATTGACTAAGTGGCCAAAATGTCCACAACCAGTGGTGCATTGTCGACATGGGAAGTTGGGTGGATGGTGGTATTGACAATGGTTGCATTTGGGAAAAGAACCGTTATAAGGTTTCTTATTTGGTGTGGTTACTGCATACTTCTTCCCGTTGTCCCTATGCTCCTTTTTGTTGGAGCGGGAGGGAGATTCGATCCTAGTTTCTTTTGCCTCTTTCGGCTCTTCAGCACGAGCCTCACTAGAAAATATTTCCTGGGTCCACCACTGCGTAACATTCTTTCTTCTTTCGTTCGTTTTTATAATTGCCCAAAACTGGTGTTATATTAGCCTAAATATTGTTTTATTTACTGTCCTTTTGGTTTCATGTATATCATTATGTGGAAAAAATACCAAAACTATAACTTTTTTTTTAAATAAATGAGTCGGCTCGACGAGCCAGGAGATGGCTCGAGCTTTTGATGAGATGAGCCCGAGCCCAAAATTTATGCTCGTTAAGATCAACGAGCTTGCTCGGCTCGGTTTTTAAACGAACCAAGCCCGAGCCCCCTGGTTCGACTTGACTCGTTTACATCCTTAGCACAAGGAGGAAAATTGGGTATTCGGGTTTTGAAGACATCGCTGCTCGGGCTATGGTGGAGGTTAGATCAAGTTAAGCATTCCGACCTTGGAGGTATTTTCAACATTTCCTCTTCTGCAACTGAGAAATTGTGGAAGGATTAGGGTTTTTCAAAAATCTCGTAGTCATTTGAAATCGGTTTGTTTATAGATGATCCCATTTGAGACTTCTAGGTTTGTAAACAAGGCGAACTTGAGTCAATGTAAGCTCACTTGTTGGATAGCTCGTTAACTCACTTGTTGGCTCATTTAAGTTAAGCTTATTTTATTATTTTGTAAGTTATAACCCAATCACAGTTATAAACAAGCACACATAATAGAGATCACATTAATATTAACTTTAATATTTTTATAACTTAGATATTAAATGTTAATTTTTTAATTTAAACAAGTTATTAGAGTTTTTTTATGAAAACCATAGCAAAACCATTTCCTCCCCCACCCGCACCAAAACCGCCCGAATTCCTTAGACTATCCACTATCACAACCCAACCCAACCCAACCTAACCCAATCTTTTATTAAAATACAAATTTCTCTCTCTCTTCCACCAACACAACTTACCCAATCCAACTTTTCACTCACATTCACAACCCAACCCAACCCAACCTACACCAACATTTTATTAAATAAATATAATTTATAATTATTCTTTATTACAATATTCTATATTGATAACAACTTAAATAATAGAAAAAGAAAAAAATATATTATAATATTGAACAACCGTTTGCAACCTTTGGTTGTTCCGCCGATCCGGTCGAAACATTTAATTAATTTTTACATTTTTAAATTGCATATGACTTTTGTCTTTTTGTAATATGTGGCAACCGGTTGGTGAAAACGATCATCATAGTGGGTAGTCTTATCCTCCACGCTTGTAAACTACGACGAGTGGTTTAGATACGAGATTAAAGGTTGTTGCAAATGTTTCTCCCATAATTTTGGAGCCTAAATTCTTCATGACCTTGATTGATCAAATGTATGCGTGTGATCAAACATTTGTGAACATAAAGCATAAGAAGAAGATATAAGATATTATATTAGGTATTCAACAAGGGGTATGGTGGGGCGGGGGTTGGGGGCTTGAGTTGACAAGTGGAGTTCGACCCCCCCCCCTCCCCCCAGTGAGTGACGTGTCCGTGGGGTATGGCGGGGCGTGGCTAGCCCACGTGGCTTGGCAGGTTTATTAAAATAAAAATTAAAAAAAAAACAAAAATTAAAAATTACACACAACATTAAAAAAACCTAAAATTTTATTAAATTCCTAAAAATTAAAAAATTCATAAAAAAACCTAAAAAAGATTACAAAAAAAAAAAAAAAAACGTAGAGCGTTAGGTAAATTTCGAAAAGGGCGAGCTTGTCGAACGGCTTCTGCTCCTTGCCCCGAAACTCGATGTTCGCCACCGCCATCCGGTCTTCGTGGCTTATCTCACCGCTCGGGACGCTGTCGTAGTAGGCTTTGAAACGATCGAGCTTCGGTCGTAGCTCGCGCCATTTGTGTTGGCACGCGTTTAAGTTGTGTCGGTCGTTTCCCACGTTATGCTGGTAGCTAGCAAAAGCTTCCGGCCAATAACGTGTCTCACCGGGTTGGTGGCCCTTCATTGCGTCAACGACGCTCGTGACAAGAGCTAGCTCTTCCTCGTGTGTCCAAGAGGCCATCGATCAAGTGTGTGTGGGTAGCGGGTTCCATCAAGTGTGTTTGGGTTGGGGTAGCGGTGGACAGCCAACAAGTGTGTTTGGGTTGGGGTAGCTGGTGGGGTTGGGGTTATATATATAACGATGTTGACTGTTGGGTGGGTGAACCGCTTGGCTTGGCCAAACGGTTATAATTTGAATTTTAAATGCCCCCCGATATGACCTAGCCAACAAGCGAATAGGAGCCGACCACATAGGATCGCTAGACCCGCCCCACGCCCGGCTTTAAACTCTCGCCCCTTGGGCCACGCCCAAACCCAAGCCCACCTGAGATGGTGGCTTGAACGTTTTCAGCCAACCCATGCCCCAACCCCCGCCCTATACGCCATAGTCTAATAATCAATTCTTACAACATGATTAACATTCAACCCTATTTATCCTACATCTCAACCTTTGGAGTTGAATCCATTTCATTTATAACTAACCCAACGACATCGTATCATACATATGTGCAGCTAGGGGTGCACAAAAAACCTGATTCCGGACCCAACTCAGAACTGGTTTCTACCCTACCCGACGTACATGCCTGGGTTTACAAAAGGAACCAAACGAGAAACGACAATGTTTTAAAAACCGGTTTAAACCGGCCGGTTGAACCGGTTAAACCGGATGCCGAATGCTTGGCCGGCACAAATCATACCGGTAAACTAGGGAAACGGCAAAGAAGTTGTACCGCCGGTAAATTGGGTTATACCGGTTTAAACCAGTATACCGGTACCGGTTCATACCGGGCCAAATGTCAAAAATTTTAAACTTTTAATTTTTAGGTGCATAACAAAGGTGACCGCCCACAATTGATAATACATCAATCAAACCTCTTCCTAACTCAAAGATAGAAAATCATTGGGTTTTTCAAATTAAGTTCTTCAATCGATCATCCAGGTTTACCTTCTTTTGAATTTTGTTCAATCATTTATGTTGTTAATTGTTATAGCGTTTGCTAATTGCTATATAATGGGCATTTAATCATGAACTTTTGGATTATTTTTTAATTATGGATTAACTTTTGGAATATTTTTTTATTATGGAATGATGTAGTTTTGGATTATTTTTTGATTTGAAATTACATTTTATGGATTTATAGAGTTAATTAGTCAACATGGTTGAACCGCCCGATATAATCCGGTTCAAGCAGTTGAACCATTTTTGAGTCTAATCCCGTATGATTAAAATACCAGTTTTTAAAACATTGAGAACCGGCTCCACCTCAACCCGATCAAAACCCGGACATGAACCGGCCAAAACCCTTAAAAGGCGAAACTGGTCAAAACCCACTCAAAATCCCGAACATACCCAGACCCGGTTCTAGTTAAAAAAAAAAAAAAAAAAAATTGTGCACCTCCATGTGCAGCCTTGATAAGGCAGACTACAAATCCACAATGATTTATTGGCATGGGCTTTGCTTTGCAACCAGCCCCTTTTTATAGAATACATGACCCAATATTAATGTTTTTTTTTATCCAATACATGCTAAAAATTGTTTGTCATGACATAGAGTAAACTGTCATTTTGGTCCCTGAGGTTTGTTTACTTTTGTCACTTTAGTTTAAAACTCAAACTTTTTGCATCTGGGTCCCTGTGGTTTCAGTTTTATTGCCATTTTGGTCCAAAAATGAAATCAGGTCATACTTGTCTTATAAAATCCTGCAAATTTATCATTTTCCTCAAGGGCAAATCAGGTCATATTTGTCTTATAAAATATGGTATTTCTTTATAAAAAAGAAATGATCATTTTGCCCCTGCGGAAAATGACAAAATAACAGGATTTTATAAGACAAATATGACCTGATTTCATTTTTGGACCAAAATGGCAATAAAACTGAAACCACAGGGACCCAGATGCAAAAAGTTTGAGTTTTTGACTAAAGTGGCAAAATTGACCAAACCACATGGACCAAAATGGCAGTTTACTCCATGACATAACTATAATCTGAACCCAATGATTATAATTAAAAGATTAAGGTAGTGTTTGGTATGCAGGAATAAAAGGTGGAATGGAATGGATGATTACGAGGGAATGAAGAAAAGGGCGTTTGGTTGGTCAATGAAATGGAATCACCCATTCCAAAATGCATTCCATTCCCTCAAAATCATTCCTTCCACCCCCCATGTTTTTTTTTGCATTCCATCCTCTCTTGCACCATTTATCAACACCACCACAATCCACCACCTTCGCCACAACCCACCACCACCACCACCCACCACCACCCACCACCGACGCCATCGCCGCCACCCGCCACCACCTCACCCCGACAGCCACCGCCGCCGCCACCCACTCGCCACCGTTATCACCCACAGCTGCGACCAACCGCTAACGACACTCGTTGCCACCGCCGCCCACCACCATCGTCAACGCCACCACCACCACCACCGCCACCACCAACCGCCACCTCTGTTGCCACCCACCACCAACGACCACCTTGCCACCACCACTCGTCGTCGTTGTCGCCGCCGCATCACCACTCGCCGCCACCACCACCCATCGGCGCCGCCGACACCCACCACCGCCACCTATAACCACCCACAATCATTACCACCGACCACCACTCATCGCTGATTTTATTACTCCGTTTTTCTTGCCTACCGAACAATACACAATAATAACTCATTCCATTCAAACATGGTAACCAAACAGGACATGGAATGGTAATGATCCATTGCATTCCCTCGTCCATTCCATTACTGCGTCCATTTCATTCATTCGTTCATTCCATTACCCCATACCAAACAGACCCTAGAGCCTGAATAAAGGCAGCATGAAGAGGCCAGTAGGTTTCCATATTAGCCCTAGGCTATGGCAGACTGCTAGAGTCGTAATATCTTTATTTTGGAGAATATCTTCCCGAATTACCATATGTAATTATTATTCACTTTTACTGAGGATGACCAAAAACAACTATAACGAGATATGGTCAAATCACACATCCTCACAATGAGATACTGAATAAATACAAAGATCACTCCTTTAATTAAGGAGATGATTAAAATAAAAGATTTTACAATAAATACAATATAAATATGAATATTCATCTAATAACAACACTATAATTAAAATTGATGCATAACCAAACGACTTTGAATTTTTGAGGAGTCACACGATTATTTATAAAAATGACATGTTGAAGAAATACGGAACTAATTTTAGGGTGATTAGTTTGGTTTATGTTTCTACCATAAGGGTTAATCTTCTTATAACTTTCTAAGCTCCTTAATGATCCAATAATCCTGCAAAACAAAACACCGTTAGCTCGTTAAGAGGGGAATATGGGGGTTTCCCTCTTAACCAGACTCCAGCGTGAGAATACGCGACTGTTTTGAGGAAGTAAACGTATGTAAAGAGTGGGAGTAGAGAGAGTAGAGAGAATAAGATGTTTAACCTGTGAAATGAGGTCTCTATTTATAGCCGGAGAGGTGTAAGAGGAGGTGGGCTGATGGGCCTTGGGCCAGAAGGCGACAACATAGAGGATATGCTCTTTGTCTCACTGGTGTCGACCGTTAGTGGCTTCTAGAAACTCTTCGGCGCTGGCGCACCATGATTGGAGCCACATGTCACTGTTGTCGACCTTGTTGTCCCTCTGCCATCAGCAGGTAAGTGGAGATCGTGGGGCAGGTGTCGCCGCCCACTGATTGGTGCCATGTCGGCGTCCTTATGTACTCTCTGTCTCCTGCACGTCAGACGATCGTGGAGTATGATTAAGCAGAGCCTGGAGGACGCCAATTGGCCCTTTTCTTCTGCCACGTGTACCTTGTGTACCTTCTGAAGTGGCCCTGCGCCATAGCTCTGCGCGACCATTGCCTATCATGTGATTAGCCCGCGCAGGGTGTGGGTAGTTGAAAGCTCTTATTCTGAATGTTCCAAGTGTAAAATTGATGCTCTTTTCTTGTTCAGACCTCGCGTGAGGTTAACCCTACTGATGTAACCCACGCGAGTCTAGTTTTGAACATCTTACTGAGTAAGGAATATGGTCTCGCGTGCGACCTGTTGGAAGGCTCGCGTGGTTTTTTTGGGACCATACCCCTTCAAGTCCCCCCAGTCCAATGCTGCACCATGCGCGAAGTAAGTGGTTGGAGCTCTGGACTTAGAAAAAAAAAGTGCTAGTTGTGAAAAATGCTTGGTTTGTTTTGGTAGACGGCACGCGTGTAACTGGTTATCAGGTACTACGGCGCGACTACCGGCTTTGGCTGATGACATTTTACTGCTTTTGGGTCTGTGGGCGCGCAGGCTTATTGGACAACTATGTATGTTGCGCGGCCTGAGTAAATTCTGCATGAAGTTTGTAGTAATTTTGGGCGGGAAAACCCTCGAATTTTGAAGTCTGACAGGTTGGTGCAAATGCCGTTGATAACGACATTTGAGTTGACTGCTGACGCGGCCGTCATCAAATTGTCGCTGACGGTTCGGCTTTCCGCCAGGCGAGTGAGGCCCACGCGCACGTGGTAACCGTCGCTCCGAGAATCCCGCCTTACGTGGCGTCCTCTGATTTGATACGCGCGCGATGAATCCGGCACGTTTACCCATCGCATTAAATGCGATGGGTATATATATCCGACGATAGGAGAGGATAAATCACATCCTTCCCTTCTATTGTTATATTTCCTCTCTTCATCTTCAAATCTTCAAACCCGCAGTAGCAGATCTTCAAGTTTTTTGAGCATATACGAAATTTCCTCCTTTATTATTAATGGCTGAAGAATATCATCAAGAAGAGAATCCCGATGAAGAAGGTTCTCTTCGTGTCCCGAAGTGGGATCTAGGTTTGTTTGAGCAGATCACAAGGGGCTTCCGATTTCCACCAGAGTGGGATGCCAGATATCCCGGTCAAAACCAGACTGCTGCTGATGCACCGCCGGGATATATTACACTTTTTGAAGACTTTTTCTTACAGTGTAACTTCCGGTTTCCGGCGACGAACTTTATGGCCCATATACTTCAGTATTATGGGTTTCATATTTCGTAGATGAGTCTACCTGGGATGGTGAGAGTTCGACATTTCGAATTTCTATGCCATGCCCATGATATAGAACCCACAGTAGAGAAATTCCGGGTGTTCTATCAGCTTATCAGAAACATGGGGTTCTACTCCTTCGGTAGTCGGGGAGCAGCTAAGAAGATCTTGCTGAATCCACCCAAGAGTTTCCATGATTGGAAACATAAGTTTCTTCGTCATTCGCGAGGAGGTGATGCCGATTGCCATGACCTTCCGTCCTTGGGCTGATGTGACCGAGAAGGAGGATCTGTCGATTCCTAAGAAGGCGGGTTGGTATTTGAAGCTCACTCCTAGACCTAACCGGGTTTTCGGTGAAAACGTTCTGATGGCGGCGCGGATGAGTGATCAGTGGCCGGCGGAGAGCAAGGAAGTTCCGGTTTTGAAGTTCGAAGATAGAGGTTAGTGACTTCTATAATTTTCCTTTTTTATAATCTTTCTGCGCTTAACTTGATGATTTCGAGTGTAGAAGCGCATTTGTGGCAAGCTGCCTTCCCCACCTTTGGTGGGTCCATGGGGGTGCGCCCGCTGGAAGCAGGGGAGCAGTATTGGTATGAAGAAATCTAAGGTCATTTTATGTATCCGGTTTCTGGAGCTTTCGCCAATCCTCCTACTTCAACCGAAGGTGCGCATATACCTAACCCCCGGCCTTTGCGCGCTTTGACTTCTGCTGGGAAAGAGATTGTCTATCTTTCCAGCGAGGAGTCTGTGGGGTCTTCAAATGAGGAGCTAAGTTCCTGGTCTAACATCTTTGCAGGTGTGTTGCGCGACCTTGGGATTGACCCAAAGGAGAAGAAGTCAAAGAAGAAGAAGACTATTAACATTGATGCTGACGTGACCAGGAAAAAGGGTGGTAGTAGCTGCGCGGCCTCTGTTGTTGCTGATAAAGGTACTCTACGCTTTCGTCAAAGTAACTTAGAATACTACGTTATTACCAGTGACCCACTTGAAGGTTTGTCGCGTATAGGCGAGAAGAAGACTGGAGCTGCTGGTTCGAGGAGCTCAGGGAGTGTGGGAGAGATATCGCGAGCGGTTGTTAAGGCATGTCAAGGACTTTGAAAAGTCAAAAGCTGCATTTGATGAGGAGAATGCTAAGTTTGAATCCGATCGGAAATCGGAGGAGTAGGGCCGTGAAGGCCTTCGGGGCAAGCTTCGTGCTGCTGAAGAGCTTCTGGCGAAGGAGCGTGCCGATTGGAAGAAAATTTGTGAGAAAGACAACCAGCGCATGTATGCGGTTCGAGCCAAGGTTACCGAGCTCGAGGGTAAGGTTGCTGAGTTGACAGGAAAGGTCGAAGATGAGTAAACTGCTAAGGAACATGCTGAGGTTCAAAACAAGTTGAACTTTTTGTTCTTATCCTTTTTGTTTGTCAGATTAATTAAGTCTTAACCTTTGTAGGCTGAGCTTAAGGCGCAGGTATCCAGTAAGGATAAGGACCTGGCAGCCAAGGACGTCGAGATTGCAGAGTTAAAACGTCGCCTGCGAGAGCAGGTTGACAAAAGTGAGTCCTTGGAGATCGACCTTGAAGCTGAGAAGGCCAAGGCTGCTAGTACTGAGGAGGCCAAGCAGAAAGCTGAAGAGGCGCGAGACGTCAGTACAGCGGCCCTCAACGTAGCGCAGAATA
The DNA here is from genome assembly GCA_030545235.1 of Helianthus tuberosus. Lineage (NCBI taxonomy): Eukaryota > Viridiplantae > Streptophyta > Magnoliopsida > Asterales > Asteraceae > Helianthus > Helianthus tuberosus. The sequence goes on along the minus strand of CM060354.1, from coordinate 33,161,787 downwards.
ACTACTCCGAGGCTCAAAGCATTGTTGATACTCTGGCCTCTGAGGCTGAGTGGATGCGTGGCAGAGGATTAGTTCTGGTATAGTTCTCTTCTTAACATAGGCTTTATTTGTTAAAACCAATTTCTCATTCGTTTCTTTCGCTGTAGATGGCCAACTCTATCCTAAATGCTGGAGAACTGGATGGAGCTGTTGCTACTCTCATAGATGCCTCCCACGTGGTTGGTCACCGTGGAGGTTATCTAGAGTGCGCGCAACATGTTGAAGAGGTGTTTGGGCAAGAGTTTGATACTAGTCATTGCTCAGTGACCGATCAAGCTGATGCTGAGTTAGCCCGCGCTGAAAATGCTTATGATCATCTGTCACTACCTGTGATGGATTTGGTCGCAAAGGCACTGGAGCATGACGACTGGTGCCAACGGTTGAAGCAAATTCTTGACCCTCCAGAGACCGTGGAGTTGTCTGATGAAAAGCCAACTGGAAATGATGGTGATGGTGATGGCGATGGTGATGGTAATGGTGATGGTGATGGTGATGGCGATGAATAGATAGCGTTAACAGGCTTTTGTGCCTTGTAATTTTTTTTTAGATGTTAAATGTAACCTGTTGCGCGGTCGCGCTTATTTTGAATTGAATCAATGATGGTTTGTTTCTATGTAACTATTGCGCGGTTGCGCCTGTTGAATATGATGTTTAAGTTTGCTCTCTTTTTGTCCAGTTACAATTATTGCACTGTTGTTAGAAACTTTGGTTAAGTTAGCGCGAATAAATGTAAGTGTGGCTCTTGTGCGAGTGCAACTGCCTGGTCTCGCGCTATGTTCGCGGAGGACCTTGGAGGCATAACTCAAGAGCTCGTAATTTACTGAAGTGTTTTCGTGCTAATCAAAAGTTTAACATGCATTTGTAACGTAGAAGTCATCATGATAAAAGAAAACATAAGGCATATGCTTTCATTGATTAAGAAACAGGCGCTTAGGCCAACATACATCGTATGCAAGTAACATAAAGGGCGTTTAGCCAACATAGGAAATTAAAAAAGGCGCGTGGCTAACATGAGTGGGTAGGGGCACAAGGTCGAGAGTCGTTACATATAGCACTTGCGCAGTTATTGCGCGTTCCATGTGCGCGGGATAATGTATCCATCCAGAGTGCGCAACTTGTATGCCCCTTTCCCTAGCACCTCGTGTATCAAGTATGGGCCTTCCCATTTGGGTGCTAGTTTTCCTGGGCGTTCGGCGTTTGAACCTTCATTGTCTCTGAAGACATACTCTCCTGGAGTGAAGGTACAAATGCGCACTCTCGCATTGTAATACCTTTCTAGCTGTGTCTTGTACTTGGCTTCTTTAATTCGCGCAATTTCGCGCCTTTCTTCGAGTAAATCCAAATCAAGACGACGCTCTGCCTCGTTATCGATTGTGTTGACTGCTGTCAAGAGAGGCGAAGGCAGGCCGATTTCAGCTGGGATAACCGCCTCTGAGCCATAGACTAGGCTGAAAGGGGTTTCGCCAGTGCTTGTTTTCGGCATGGTTCGATGAGCCCACAGGATGCTCGGGAGCTCATCTACCCAGCCTCTTCTCTTTGTGCCCAGTCGAGCTTTTATCCCTTTAACGATGCTCTTGTTAAATCTTTCTACTCGTCCATTGCCCTGAGGATGCGCAACGGATGAGAAAGTGTGTTCGATATTCATCTCTTTCATCCACTTTTGAAGGTCGTCAGACACAAAGTTGGTGCCATTGTCGGTTACAATCTTGAGTGGGAGGCCAAACCTGCAGATGATGTGTTCCCAAATAAACTTGCGCACCATCATTGCAGTAGTTGAGGCAAGAGCTTTGGCCTCCACCCATTTAGTAAAGTAATCGACGGCCACGATTATGAACTTGACGGCACCAGGAGCTTCGGGGAAATGTCCCACCATATCAATCCCCCACTGCTGAAATGGCCAAGTAGTGGATACAGGAATAAGATCGTTTTTCGGGCGCAGGGTTTTCAGGGAATGCCTTTGACAGGAGTCGCATTTGCGCAGCTCCTTTAGAGCGTCACCGTGCATCCCTGGCCAGTAGTATCCAGCATTCATAATCTTGGCAACGACCATGCGCGGGCCTGCATGGATGCCGTAAATCCCTTCGTGAATTTCCCTGATCAAGTAATTCGCATCTTGTGGGCCCACGCATCGCAATAGTGGCCCCAAGAAGGATCTTCGGTACAAGATACCGCCGTTCATCTCATAATGCAAGGCCTTGTTCTGAATCTTCCTTGCCTCTGCTTTGCTCTCGGGGAGTATTCCTTCTTGCAAGTACTGGCTTATAAGGGTCATCCAAGATGGTTGCCCTACCTCTATCACATTCACTTGACGCAGCAAAACCGACGGGTTTTTTAATACTTCGATTCTGACATCTTTGGCGAGATGCTGAAAAGAAGCTGAAGCGAGCTTGCTCAAGGCGTCTGCTGGTTTGTTCTCTGAGCGATTAATATGCACTTCCTTGTAGGACTTGAATCGTTAAAGCAACTCTTTTGCTTGATCTAGGTACAAAGCCATAACTTCGCCCTTTGCATCGTATAATCCGTTGATTTGGCTGGCGATCAAGAGTGAATCAACATGCGCTCGCAGATTTTGAGCTCCCATTTTTATGGCGAGGCGCAAGCCTGCCAAGAATGCCTCGTATTCCGCCTCGTTGTTGGTATTCTTGAAATCCAACTTGATGGCGTATGTAAATTCATGTTTCTCAGGGCTCACAAGGCGCAATCCAGCTCCTGCGCTATCTTCGTTTGAGGCCCCATCAGTGTACAGCAACCGTAACTCACTGGACGTGTCTTGCACAGGAGACTCAACAATCTCACAATCCTTGATTTTATCCACTGGGACTTCGGTGACGAAGTCCGCCAGAACTTGACCCTTGATGGTTGGGCGCGGCCTGTACAAAATGTTGTGGCCCCCAGCTCGATCGCTCAATTTTCTAACCGCTCAGACGTCTCTGGTTTTTGCAATATTGTCCCGATGTGGAAATTAGTAAGTACGGTGATGACATGGCCTGTAAAGTATCTACGCAGCCTCCTGGAGGCATGTAATAGCGCAAGTACTAACTTCTCTATTATTGAATATCTCGTTTCTGGATCTGTAAGCACCCTACTGACGTAATATATTGGAGTCTGAACTCCACCTCTCTCCACCAATAATACCGACCCAACTGCCTTATCCGAAGAGGACAAGTAGAGGATGAGTGGTTCCTTTTCAAACGGCGCGGTCAGAGTAGGGAGCTTTATCAAACACTCTTTCATCTGCTGGAATACGGTTTCTGCCTTTGGCGTCCATTTGAATTCTTGCTTTTTTACGCAGTTGCGCAGAGTGCTGATAAAAGGGTATGACTTTGCAGCATGATTTGATAGAAATCGATTAAGCGCGGCTAGACAGCCGGCCAATCGTTGCATTTCTTTGTTTGTTCGAGGTGATGGCATCAGCTCTATGGCTTGAACTTTTTCTGGATTGACTTTAAAACCGCCATTTGTGACCACGAAGACTAAGAATTTGTCTTCCTCCATACCAAAGGAACATTTGGCTAGATTCAGTTTCATGTTCACGCTTCTCAATGAGTTGAACGTTTTCTCAATATCTTTTAACATTTGATCCTCCTCGGGACTCTTAATCACCAGATCATCGATGTAAACCTCAATATGCTTCCCAATATCACCAGCAAAGGTTTTATCCATCAGGCGCTGGTATGTTGCACCAACGTTTTTGAGGCCGAACGACATCTTTGTCTAACAGAAGATCCCGAGATCGGTCCGAAAAGCTGTCTTGTCTTCATCTTCCTGCTTCATTTGGAGTTGATGATACCCTTTGTAACAATCTAAGAAACATTTCCATCTATATGGTGCGAGAGAGTCTATCTTTTTGTCGATCTCAGGCGAAGAGTAGCAGTCTTTAGGGCATGCTTTGTTGAGATCGGTATAATCGACGCACATTCTCCATCCCCCGTTCGACTTCTCCACCATCACGGGGTTTGCAACCCAGCTTTGATAGCGCACCTCTCTCAAGATCCCTGCCTTTAGCAGCTCGCATACTTGTTCATTCATTGCTTTAGTCTTATCCGCCCCTAAACTTCGCCGTCTTTGCACTTTTGGCTCAATAGAGGGATAAGTGTTCAGACAATGTTCGGTAATGTCGCGCGGGAAACCGGTCATGTCAGCCGGAGTCCAGGCGAATATATCCATATTCTTGAACAAGAGTTGCTTGAGGTACGTTCTGATGTTTGGTGAGATTGCGTGGCCTATCGTCACCGTTTGCTCTGGGTATTTGCGGTTTAAAACCCACTTTTCTGGTTCAGTTGTTGAAACTTTCGCCGCTTTGGTTGGGCGCGCATCCTCTGCCGAGATTACTTCTTTTTTTGAGAATTGCATAACTACTTAGATTATTTTTTCACAAATTTGTTGCTAGAATTGTTGCAAAATTAAAAAATAACAAAAAAGCTTTGCTTGTTTTTTTCTATTCACAACTATATCCAAAATCACAAATCAAACCAAAAATTCTTCGGATTAAAAAAATTTCTATAAACTATCCAAAATTTCTACAAATCAATAAACTTTAACAAAACTATTTAAATTTCTACACGTCGTTTGTTAGGAAACATCAACACATACATAATGAACAAACAAGATAGAATAGCTAGAAGTGCACAAGGCGGTTTTTAGCCCAAACTAGATCCGGTTCTAGTCAAAGAAAGTCGAAACCAGTTCTCGTTCCATATCGTTTGGTCCAAGTGTAAAATCTAGTCAAAGAAAGTCGAAACCAGTTCAGGTTCCATAGGGCTTGCTCAACCATTTTAATGGCGTAAAGCAAAGTAAAAACTCAAGGCCTTTTTCCAAAAGAAAACCCAATTTAAGAAAAACAATAATACCCTGCGGCCTACTCAATATGCAACGCCCCTTCAAATTAGCTACACATCAATAATATCCATCGCAACCCAGCCCAATATCATATATGCAGCGTCCCTTCAAATTAGCTACACATCAATAATATCCATCGCAGCTACACATGTAGTATTAAAAATAATTACATATGTACAGGTCTATGAAACAAGAAAAACAAATGTAAATGTCTGTTTTTGTAGGAACTAGGTTCACTTTTTATTAAAAAATATTAATAAAATAAATAATAACGAGACTCTCGTTATTTGTGGGAAACTATTCTAGTACAATACCGGTTACATAAACTAAGTGAATAAAAGTAATATACAATTTAATTGTACCAATCTTGATTCAAGTCGATGTCTTTAGAAGAACTGCAACCGCATCTTCTTGTACGAAACTCCGTTGCAAGACAAGCAAAATATGGTTGACGTTTTTGGTTGAGGCACGTGTTCGACACGTTTCCCTTAAAACAGATTCCGCGCCTCCTCTCAGACGGTCTGTCTCCCAGGGTACAACAACCGGAACAGTATGTGTACAGCCGGAGATAGCACTCGCGCCCGAGATAACACCGGGTATGAAGGTGTTCATAAAAATTGGAAATATTTAGAAGTGTAAAAGAATAATTTAGAGAATACATTTCTCTAAATTTTATCCAACAAAGATGACCTTCATGTGTGTATAATATTTCTATTCAATCTCTCTCAGAATGAACCGTGTTCCTATACTTATACACAATGGAGTCTACACATAATTAAAACCCATTTAATCTTGCAATTAATACTATATTAACCAAGATAATTAATCTTGTAACTACAAGACCATAAAAGGTTTTAATCACATTAAATGGAATTGAAGTGGTCAACATAACTGTCATATCAATTCATGACGATCTCGTAACTGACGGAGACTAGGTTGACTGATCGTGACCAGCTCCCAAGCGCACTTCACACTATACAGTCGGATCCACGCTTATGCAAGCCGTAGGCCGCTCGTATGCTAGACGCGCACACTGCTCTAGAACCTGCGCTATGCGCGCGACACCCAGACCAGTGCGCCTAGTTACTACTGCAAACCTGCGCATGCTTGAACTGGCCTGCCAGTCTGTGCGCCACGCTTCAAGGATCTCACGCCATGCCATATGCGCGCCATACAGATGCCACTACGCATACCAGGACGCCACCTGGTCATGCGCCATCCGTACTCGCGCGCGCATCTACATGCTCAATGTCGTAGCATCCGCCTACGCCACCCAAGGGTGCGCCATAAGAGGACCCGCCATGTATCTGACCACGCGCTCATGGACAAAAATACAAAGGCGGTGTGCGAAGATCAAAGTGCACTACATAGGGCCTATAGCCCACGGCACGCGCGCATATATGCACGAGTACAAGGAGTGCTCCTCCTTATAAACCACTTTAAGTTTTGTCATCCCACCTATGTGGGACAAGTTGACAAAACTAATCCATTTTATTCATCTTTGTTTGTTCCAAACATACAACTTCAAGCTTCGATATCTCATTCATCTTAGCTCTATTTGGACATAGTTTGAACACAAACCATAAATAATTATTTATACAACACATATATAAATATTATTGATGTCCAAAATATTTAGTGAAAAACTCATTTTCACTAAAATTTCCAACAATCCCCCACATGAATGGAGATCGATAAACACACAAAATTTCCCGATGAAACCTCGACAGTCGAGTATTGCAGGATAGGTAGGTTTTGCCTTTGAACCTTCCTTTGTGAAGCATACTTAGTCTACTAGGGTTTTGTAGACGTGATGTCCTTGAACAACCCCCCATTTGTGTAAACGACAATATACATTCACACAATACTTTCCCTAGTCGGGCCATCCCCTCACTATCGTGTCCTATAAAGGTCATGGAGCACTTTCCTGGTTCTGCGGGAGCTCTAGGAATTATGACCTAATTCCATTCGAAGCGACCACACTTCTCTCCAACATAGGTGATTTCCCTTTAAATCATTAAAAGCATTATGGTTTACTGTGATTTACACAAATCATAAAACCACATATTATGCTTAACCTCACAACAATGTCACTGAATATTATAGGAATGGACTAGGACGTATTTAAACACCCTTTTATAGTTTTAGGGGGATATATGAAACATATAGACTAGCTTATATATAAACATATATATTAGCTACGCCCCCACAGTGACTACCCTTCGGTTCATGATTAAGTTGGCCTATTGAACCTAGATCTTGGGATCTCCAGTCAACTAGGTTAGGTTTCCCTCATGTCCCTTTTTTCATGGCTTTAGTCCCATTCCACAACCTGATCTCTTATCAACCCACTGGTTGTTGGATCCAAAATTATCTTTGACTTCGCTAAGTCACCAACGACAATTTAAATTTAGATCAGTTGTTCTAACGTGTTCTTGACTCGCTAGTCACCTTTGCCTTTTAGTCAATTCATAAGACTTATAACTCGTGATCTCAACCTGGATCCAGTTATGTACCTTGTCTTAGAATGACATGAAACTCAATTCATGGCCAAACACGTTTTCACCATGCCTTTGGTGTGTCATGACTGACATCTTACTAGATTTTGAATCTAACCAATTGGCATTCGAGTCCAATCTATTCGATTGACTCCATATAACCATTGTGTACTCCACTTGGTCATGAGTTTGCAATGTATGCAAGTCGCCCCCCACATTTAAGTGTAATTGGATAGCATCCAAATGGGGCGATGAAAGGTTCTCCCTTTCATTTCGAGTTTGAGAAAACTTCTCAACTACCATTTCCACATTCAAATGCAAGTCACCCCCACATTTAAGTGTAATTGGATAACATCCAAATGGGGTGATGATAGGTTCTCCCTTTCATTTCGAGTTTGAGAAAACTTCTCAACTACCATTTCCACATACCCTAAAGGGTTTGTTTCTTAAATGGCATCCCCACACATTGCTTGCATTTTAATGAAGTTATATTTATAGTTTTGTTTAGCACAAAATTCGTTCTTGTGTCATCACATATTTTGAATGTTTAACGTTAATTTAATCTCCGTCGAGCATATAAATTAACAAGTATTAGTCTAGCATGCTTTAGACCACAATACTCTAGCATGTGAACAGAAGATGCATCATTCTGATTCTTCACAGCCTTAAGAGATAACGCACTATCTCTTCCGAACATTCGTTTCTTAGTTTAGACACAATAATAAAATTTTATTTTACCATTCCAAAACCATCGGTTTTTAGGAAGGCCTCAAAACCATAGTTAACTTCATCCATTAGGATCATAACTCGTTTGCCTTTTTATCTCCAAGGCTTCATCATTGACTTCCTAAAGACTTAAACATAAGTCTTAATTCAAGTCAGTTTGATGAAAATCTTTGTATAAAATCACTTGAGTCTTGAGATATAGTCAATTAGATTGACTCTCAATCAAAGCATTCACGTATGCCTATAGTGATATATACATTTACGTTGTTGTTTCATTAATACCATGTATTGGGATACTCTCCCAAATTGAGGACCAAGCCTCCACATAGTTTAAACAACATTGATGGTGGTAGAAGCATCTACAAGTCCATCACTATTGTAAATTTCTATTAATAAATTTCCTAAATTTATTAAAACATTTACAATAATAACATATATTTCTTTCATATGTTATATTCTTTGAAAACTTACATGTGCATTTCCATGTTGATGCTCTCAACATTAGATGACATATCTCGTTTTCGTGTATTCCATCTCAAACCATACACCACGTTTCTCACGACGCCGTTATGCATTTGATGTTTGATTTGTGACTTATTACATAAGTCATGATCACAACCCACTCGTTGTGTTTGTGTAAATTACTTTTACACTTTGTATCAAAATGTGTATCCTTTTGACAACTTATTAGTAGTCCAAAATAAGGGATACACCAATGATATCTAAATATCAAAAGCCAAAGTGTTATTATATTCAACACTTTTTTACCGAAATAAACGCAAGTATTTCATTTGGTGTCATGTTTTGAGGTACTCCCTCAATGGAACGCGTATAACTTGTTTCGTCAGTTGTCCAAAATATAAAGTTGTTTACAATTAACTACTCGCAAGTAGTTGAGCAACTTATTATATTTATAACAACATCGAGTTGTTTTTCACCAAATAGTCTCTCCAAGACTATTATATGGTTCAAGACGTTATACTTTGCAAAGACATGTTTTATTCGTTCAAAACATTTCTTTTTTTTGCAAGTGTTTTAATATTAAACTATATATTTATGTTTTGATTACAAATCAAGACAACAAACCTTATAATAGTTTAATAAATAAAACAATTTCAAACTCGCTCGTTTGAAAATAAAACGAATACACATCGTTTTAATAAATGGTTTATCATATTCAAACCATTTCTAACCGCTGTTAGATAATAACGATTATCAATCGTTAAAAAGAGTGGTTTGTATGATAACCAATTCTAATATGCTAATTAGAATTTAAATGTAGAACAAACATTCAAAATATTCGGTTTTTATAAAGTAAACCGCTTCTAACGCGCTCGTTAGAAATAAAACGAATACAATTATTCACTTTTGGTTTAAATGAACGTTTTCTAACACGCTCGTTAGAAATGAACACAAATCTTTTCTAACACGCTCGTTAGAAAATATATAAAATGATTACAAATCATCTTCAATAGTTTATCATAGTTAACCCGGTTCTAACCCGCTCGTTAGAAATTAACGATTGCAAATCGTTAAAATAGTTAGTTATAAGATAAACTAATTCTAATACGCCCATTTAGAACATTAAACGATTATTTATTGCCATAAGCCGTTTTTGGCTTATATAAAATAAACGTTTTTCTAACCCGTTTGTTAGAAATAAACAATTGACAAAGTCGTTAAATCGTTTCTAACACGCTCGTTAGAATAAACGTTTTTGTGTTATATAAAATAAACGTTTTAAGATTGTAGGAACTAGGTTCACTTTTTATTAAAAAATATTAATAAAATAAATAATAACGAGACTCTCGTTATTTGTGGGAAACTATTCTAGTACAATACCGGTTACATAAACTAAGTGAATAAAAGTAATATACAATTTAATTGTACCAATCTTGATTCAAGTCGATGTCTTTAGAAGAACTGCAACCGCATCTTCTTGTACGAAACTCCGTTGCAAGACAAGCAAAATATGGTTGACGTTTTTGGTTGAGGCACGTGTTCGACACGCTTCCCTTAAAACAGATTCTGCGCCTCCTCTCAGACGGTCTATCTCCGGCAGTACACATACTGTTCCGGTTGTTGTACCCTGGGAGACAGACCGTCTGAGAGGAGGCGCGGAATCTGTTTTAAGGGAAGCGTGTCGAACACGTGCCTCAACCAAAAACGTCAACCATATTTTGCTTGTCTTGCAACGGAGTTTCGTACAAGAAGATGCGGTTGCAGTTCTTCTAAAGACATCGACTTGAATCAAGATTGGTACAATTAAATTGTATATTACTTTTATTCACTTAGTTTATGTAACCGGTATTGTACTAGAATAGTTTCCCACAAATAACGAGAGTCTCGTTATTATTTATTTTATTAATATTTTTTAATAAAAAGTGAACCTAGTTCCTACAGTTTTTTAGGTAAAAGGAAGAGAAGCCGTGTGGACGATGCTGCCGCTACCACCAAAGCGCCCAGCACCACCACGATATCCTCCACCAGAACGAAAACCACCACCACGACGATATCCTCCCCCAGAACGAAAACCACCACCACCACCACGTAATCCTCTACTAGAACTAAAACCACCACCACCACGAAATCCTCCTCCTAGCTTAACATCGGCCGCAATGCTTAGTCGATATTCAAGACTAATAACGCAAACTAATAGAAAAATCCACATCATCATAATCTTCTTCTTCATCTTTGATATATTTAGATTGAAGTGAGGGTTTTTTTTTCTGTGAAACCTCATATATATATTTATACCTATGCTAACTTGATCAAAAAGGAAACCAATCCTAATAATAAATAAATTATTTTGAATTTAACTTGATCTCAATCTTTTATCTTCTGTGACTTCATCCGCAAGGTATATTAACCAATAGTGGCGAAGCTTAAGATTTCCGACTAAGGGGTCGAAAACATATACACCTAAAAAAATTATAAAACTGGGGAATCGAAAACGTATATACGTAAAAATTCTATACGAAAACTACATAACGGACACTACTGAGCGAAAAGTTCGAGGGGTCGGATGGCCCCGGCCCTTCTATCCTGTGCCCTTATTAACCAATCCCGGTCCAGTTTTAGCTTCCATTGGGCCCGAGTCAAAAAAATAAATGGGCCAACAATATTAGCCCTATAAACCAAACTAACCCTATAACAAAATTTTAACCTCATATATAACCCAAAATAACCTTATGTTAAACATAAGTTTAAATTCAAATTAGTCAAAACCTCTCGTTATTTATTCTTATCCAACTTATCAATATCCTTATCCCTATTTAATTATTATTAAATATTGTTATTATATATTATTTTATTTGGTGATGCAATTACTAAATATTAGAAATTTTATATTTATAGGTGTTTTAGGAGATTATTTTTATATTTATTGGTGTTTTAGGAGATTATTTTTATATTTACTAGGTTAGAACCCTGTGTATAACACGGGTTGAATAAATATAATTTTATATATTAAATAACTAGATTTACCACCCGCCGCAATGCGGCGGGAATTCAATAGTTATATATCATGTTAGATGAAAGACAAATGTTTCTCACATGACCACGAGCCTGTGTGTAAAACCAAGGAAAAAATAACTAAGTCGATCTCTGACTCGCACGTTGTGACAGACCTATCAAATGGGGAAAATCGACGCGCTGCGACGGACATGTCAAACAGGAAAAAATAGATGAAAAAACGTTGAACCCCACACGCACGTTGCGGCGTGTTAAGTCGGAAATTTAGAACGACACGTTAAATGGAGAACTTATGAAAGATGAAAAGTATATGAGAGACTAAAGTTGAAAGTAAAAAAAATGTTGAGATTAAATTGCAAAAGATGAAAAGGTTTGGATTGAAAGTAAAAAAAAAATTAAAGGGGTTAAATTGCAAAAGATGAAAACTTTTGAATTATAAGTGAAAAATCAAATTAATCAAAGGGGTTAAAATACCAAAGATTGAAACTTTAGACTTAAATTGCCAAAGATTGAAACTTTAGTGTTAAAAAATAAATCAATTAAACAAAAAAGATAAATAGATTTAGTTAAATTGATGTTTAATATTATTATTATTATTTAATAAAAGAGATAAATAAGAAAATAAGGGTGAGAAATTACCAGAGAGTGACACGTGTCCAAAAAGGATTTTTGTTTATTAGTGTAGAAAGATTAAAAGTTATATCTTTATGAACCTTGTATATTGTACAAGTTAAATAAATGTAATTTTATATATCAAATAATAAAAAGTTATATCTTTAAAAACCATGTGTATTACACAGATTAAATAAATGTAATTTTGTATACTAAATACCAAAAACGTCGTATCTTTAAAAAAAAGCCGTGTATAATCGGGTTGAATAAATCTACAAGATAATAAAAAATTACATCCTTAAAACCCCCGTATATTACACGTGTTGAACTGATCTAAAAAAGAGTTATATATTTAAAAACCATGTGTATTACACAGATTAAATAAATAATTTTGTATATTAAATACTAAAAAAGTAGTATCTTAAAAAAACCTGTGTATAGTCGGGTTGAAAAATCTACCAAATAATAAAAAAATTATATCTTAAATAAATGTAATTTTGTATATTAAATATTAAAAACGTCGTATCTTTAAAAAAACTCGTGTATAGTCGAGTTGAAAAATCTACCAAATAATAAAAAAAATATATATCCTTAAAAACCCTGCGTTTTACACGAGTTGAATAAATATAATTTTGTATACCAAATAATAAAAAAGTTATATTTTTAATAAATTAGGATAACATTTAATATTAATTTATTATTTATATATTTAATATAAGATAAGTAGATAAGAGAGGTATTTGTTTTAAAAATATATTAAATTAACAATTTAGATTTGAGGATAATATTTTATTAAAGTATGATAAGATTTAATATTAATTTATTATTTATTAAATTAATATAAAATAAATATAGATTTGTGGATACCTTTAATGAATGACACGTGTCCAAAAATTGGTTTCTTTTATTATAGTAGTTAGATTGGTGTTTTAGGAGATTATTGTTATTTTTTATTAGTTATATAAGGTGGTATCAAAATATGGTTGGTTTCTGAGTAATCTGTTACTCTACTTTATTTAGAATACTAGGTTAGAGCCCGCATTACACGTGGTTTAACAATTGAAAATACTTTGAATGTTTAATGGTCTTGATTAAAATTAAAATTTAACGTGCATAACATGAAGCTAAATATACATATTACATAAGTCTAATGATAAAGTGAAATTAAAATTATAATACGTATACATATAAAAAAACACTCATCGTAAAAACACGTATCTACAAACAATAAAAAGAAGAAAAAAAAATCCTAGATACATACAGATTTCACTACCAGAATATTTCTCATATTTCGATGACACGATCTATCCCAGAAAAAAAATAATAAGTCGGTCCTTCTCTCTAGTTCTCTCCGACCAAAAAACCATCCGTATTCCACCGACCGCCGGAGGCTCGACGAAGTGTGGAGCGTCGGGTTAGCGTGCAAGGTCGCCGGAGTTCTTTGGCTTGACCTTTTTCATTCTAACCTGATCCTTTCGACACTTCCATTCGTCGTTTCGGTCTGGTCTTTTTAGATTTTTCCGGCCATCTCGTTGTTCCGCCCTTGATTGCTTAGTCGGTCTATTATCGATCGCGGCTATCTAGTATAGTGCAGCTAGATCGTTACGAATCCGATTAACCTCTTAAAGCGCGGTTCTTTCGGGCTGGTTTGGGTTTTATTTCGTATCCTTTCGGGAAGATGGGAAGTTTTTACAACAATGGCGGACAGGAGTATAACGTAACGACGTTTTATGTGGGTAATCTTCCAGGGGAAATCTCTAAGTCTCTGTTATGGAAGGCTTTCCAACCTCATGGGATAGTGAAGGACGCGTATGTCGCAAAGAAGAGAGATACCAAAGGCAATTTTTTTGGCTTCGTTAGACTTCAAGGGGTGGAGAACATGGAAAGGGTGCTGGAGGGCATGAATACGATAACCATTTACGAAGCAAGGTTGAAGGTTTTTCCGGCAAAGTTTAGGAAGGGCAATAAGCGGTTTAACCAGCAGGTTCATACGAAAAATTACGTTCCGTCATGTCATAAAACTCAGCCAGAACCGGGTAAATTCCCTGGTCAGGCTTACGTAAGGAAAGGAGTATCATTCAAAGAATCGTTGGCAGGACCATCGACTAGGCCTAACGTAAAACAGGATGCAACTCATATGGGAAAAAGATTGGAATACAAGGGTAAGTCTGCATTATATCCCAGCCATTGCATAATGAGATCAGTAATAGCGGAGGCTTTAAGCATGGATGTAATATAAAGAATGAGGAGTGTGTTGGACGATGGAGGTTACAAAGAAAATGCGGTTAGTTATATCGGAGGTTTAAAATTTCTAATCATTTTCAAAGAAAAGAGGGACACCATGCAATTCATAAGGGATAAAGAAGATTTATGGATACAACTGTTTACATCGGCTGTTTTATGGGAAGGACAGGAGGTTGAATATGGTAAATTGACATGGGTCAAGATTACAGACGTCCCGTTACAACTTAGGGATGAAAAGTTTTATAATACGATAGCTGGTATGTTTGGGAGACTTGTGGTCAATTCAGATTTTTCTTGGGACTCTCCGATGAACCATGAGTCAGTATGCGGCATCATAATGGAGGTTGGGAGACGCATTGACGAGTCTGTTCAAGTGGATTGGGAGGACCGGACATTCCATGTCTGGGTCTCTGAGGTACCTATGATTTCTATGAATCAAGTTTTGGAAGATCTCACATCAGATGGTCAGTCGAATTGTTCAGATTCGGAAGGATCGGATGAATCGGTGGCCGGGGAGAATGATGATATACAAGACGGAGAGATTAGGCCGGAAGTTCCGGTTTCGCCAGAAATTCAACCGGGGAAGACGGATAGTCAGGAGGTGGCGGCAGTCGAAAAGCCAGAAAATGGGAGTTTGCATGGGAATACAAATGGTCTGCATAGGGAATCAAATGACATGGAGGCTGAGTTGGTTTCCCCTAGGGTGACGACAGACATTAATGGAAGTGGGACCAGAAATATTGGAACTCAAAAAATTGGGAATCCTTTCCACATGGGGTGCAGTGGTAATATGGGCCAGTCCAAATCAAGAAAAAGACCAAGGCATATGAGAAGCCCAAGTTCTCAAGAAAAAGTAGGGGAAGAGAATTGGGCCCAAAGGTTTAAATTACCCAATGGGTTAGACCTAAACAGTCCTGCTAGGGATAATATGTCAAGCGTACAGGATATTAATCAAAACACAAGCCAAAGCAGTGGGGATCAGGCCACTGGAACCGAAAATTTGGGTGAAAAATTCCAAGAAACACAGGCTGAGCCAAACGAATCCAGGGTTCACAATCGCCAAGCATCGTCTGGTGCTAAAGAGATTGCTAACCGAGATGAGGAGGAAGACACAAATTTGGAAAATGAGTTGCTGGAGACGATACGGTTAGGTACGAAATTGGGATTCGGACTAAATGAAGCAAAGGACCAAATGGAGAAGTTAATTAGGGAAGAAGGCGGTCAAAACGTAGCATCATGAATTATTTGTCAGTAAACTTAAGGGGAGTTCGAGACTCCAGAAAGGTGGATTGGGTGAGGGGTTTGAAGACAACTCACGGAGCACACTTCGTAGCTATTCAGGAAACAAAAATGCCAGGTAATATTAAGTTTATGGTTAATCGGTTTTGGGGTAGGTCGATTCTAGAATTTGAAGCTGTAGAGTCGTCGGGAAGATCGGGGGGTCTCCTGACTATATGGGATCCGTCGGTATTTACTAGATCTGGGGTAGTAAAAAATAGAAATTATCTGGCAATAATTGGAAATATCGAAATGACTGGGGAAACAATTGTCGTAGTTAACGTTTACGCACAAAATGATCCGGGGGATAGACGTGATCTGTGGAGTGAATTGTTACAGTTAAGGAGGTCAACCAGTGGGATGTGGGTATTTTTGGGGGATTTTAATGATGTACGGTGTCCGGAAGAAAGGTTAAACTCTGAGTTGATTGCCATAAATGCACAATTTTTTAATCACTTCATAATGGAGGCGGATTTAGTAGAATACCAAATGGGTGGAAGGCAATATACCTACATGTCGGATAACGGTACTAAGATGAGTAAGCTGGATAGATTTCTTGTGAGCAGAGATTTTATGAGTAAGTGGCCTTTGGCTTCGTGTATGGCTTTATCAAAATTAGCTTCTGACCATTGTCCAATACTATTATCCACAACCCAGACGGATTATGGCAAGATCCCGTCTAGGATGTTTAACTCATGGTTCGAAATTCCAGGGGCAACCGAGCAGGTGATTCATTTGCTGGGGATTTTTCAGTTTGTAGGACTACCTGATTTGGCTTTGGATGTAAAGTTAAAGTGGGTAAAGAGGCGTTTAAAGGAATGGGTATTTGTTAGAAAAGCGGATATGGAGAGTTCATACAATACAAAATTAAAAAGGTTGGAAGAACTTGAATTGGCGGCGGAACAAAGGTCCCTAGATCAGGCGGAATTGGAGGAGAGGGTAGAGTGTAAGTCACAGGTATTAGAGACGGATAGATTGAAAGCCATGGATATGCAACAAAAATCTAGAGTTCATTGGGCAAAGGAGGGTGACGAAAATACGAAATACTTTCATGGGGTTATAAACGCAAACACAACCAATAATAGGATACATGGTTTACATATCGACGGCGTATGGGTTACGAATCCACCCATGGTAAAAGACCATGCTTTCTCGTTCTTTGCTGAAAAATTTGAAGAACCATTAGATTCAAGACCGATGTTACAGTGCCCATTTTTATCGAGTGTGTCAAACAAGGAAGCCGAGGCTTTGGAAAGTCCTTTTACTTTAAATGAAATAAAAAGCGCAGTTTGGGAGTGTGATGGAGATCGGGCCCCCGGCCCTGATGGAATAAATCTCAGATTTATTAAAAAAATTTGGGACGCACTGGAAGGTGATTTCATGAGGCTTTTTCAGCATTTTTATTCGGCCGAACAGTTAAATAATGGATGTATGTCATCCTTTTTAGCTCTCATCCCAAAGCGGTCAGACCCAGGTGGACTCCACGAATATCGACTGGTCAGTTTAATTGGTTGTATAAACAAAGTAGTATCAAAGGTACTTGTCAATAGATTGAAGGCAGTCATTCATAAATTAGTCTCGGAGAAACAGACAGGTTTTTTGGCAGGGAGGAGTATTCTCGATGGAGTCATAATTTTGAATGAGATTATACCTTGGCTGAAAAAGAATAAAAGTGAAGGTATGATTCTGAAAGTCGATATTGAGAAAGCGTATGATTCATTGAGTTGGGATTTTCTTAATTCTATGCTTTGTCAAATGAATTTTCCCGTAAAGTGGCGAAGGTGGGTTATGTCTATTGTAACATCGGCTCGGGCTTCGGTACTGGTTAATGGTTCTCCAACACAAGAATTTACATGCTCGAGAGGGTTAAGACAGGGGGACCCGCTATCCCCTTTTTTATTCGTACTTGCAATGGAAGCGCTTATCGGAGTAATGAAAAAGGCATGTGAACTCGGAGTGATCCAAGGTTTAAGCTTGTCGCCGACCGGAGGCCAAATCTCCCATTTTCTTTACGCCGATGATGTGATTTTTGTGGGTAAGTGGTCTTTTAATAACTTGTTAAATTTGAAGCGTATACTTAGATGCTTTTATTTGAGCTCGGGTTTGAAAGTGAACCTGAAAAAAAGTAGCTTGTATGGGGTTGGAATTGAGGATTCTCAAGTTCAATTGATGGCGAATATGTTGGGATGCACAAGAGGAACGTTCCCTTTCAAATATTTGGGGTTACAAGTAGGGGCAAATATGAATTTGATCAAGAATTGGGATCCGGTGGTGGAAGCATTTCAAAAAAGGTTGTCACTTTGGAAGGCAAAAACGATTTCTTTTGGTGGCCGAATTACGTTGGTGAGTTCCGTTCTTAATGCCTTGCCTACATATTACTTTTCTCTATATAAGGCACCATTAGGGGTGATAAAAAAGTTAGAAAAATTACGTAGAGATTTTTTGTGGGGATCGAATCCTGAACAAGAAAAAATGAAGTGGGTTGCATGGAAGAGTATGATGACGCCAAAAGACTTCGGGGGAATGGGGTTTGGATAGAGGTGTACAAAAAAACTGATTACGCAACTGAAACCGAAAAATAAACCGAAACCGGTTGTTGGAAAAACCGGTTTTTTTGTAACCGGTTGAACCGGTTATAAAACGGTTATAGGTTGTTAGTTGGATATCGGTTTTAAAACCGATTATATAAAAAACCGGTTTTAAAACTGGTTATATGTAAAAACCGGTTATAAAAACTGGTTAAAAACCGGTTAAAACCGGTTAACCGAAAACGGATCAATAAAAACCGGTTAAAACCGGTTTATGTCGCTGATGTGCAGAAAACGGTCATATGACCGTTGGGACTAGAAAGTGGCCGTTTTTTTTGTTTTTTTTTTGTCAAAAATTCATCTCCAATTACTATAAAAGGGTGTTGGGTGTTTTGGTTCAATCACACCATTCTCTAAATTTGGCCGTTCAAGACGGTTTAAAGGTTATTGAACGACAAAAAGAATCTTTCAAACAAATGTTACGTCATATATATAGTCATACGCAAAGGCATTCAAAATATATTAAAATGTGTAAGGAAGCGGGTCGAGTATGCTACGGACCCAATTGGGACGTCGCTCATCGATGGAACTCGACTTGCACCATGTTTGAAAAAGCTATTTTGCAAAAAGAAAGTTTAATAGAATTTCATAGCCTTTTGGCGAGTCGTGGAAAGGTTTCGTCTTACCACCAATCGAATTGGGGGCTTATTGAAACGGTTACACAAGTGCTTCAAGTTTTCAAAACATCAACAAAGACTTTATCGGGGGTTTACTATCCAACTAGTTCATTGGTACTTCACAATTTGTTTAAAATGTGTAGAAAATTAAACGAGTTGTCGGGGAGAGGTAGACCATATTGTGATATGGTAGATACGATGAAGGAAAAACTAAGAAAATATTTTAAAGAACTACCCGCGGTTTTCACTTGTGCCGCCGCTTTAAACCCTTGCTTTAATATTTTTGGAGCCGGTTCTTTGATTGAAAAAATTTCAAACGAGTTGAATTTAAACACCGTAGAAGAACCAAACTTTGGCGAAGCCGCAAAAACACGTTTTAATGAACAACTTTCAAAAATGTTTGATGTTTATGTAACAAAATATGGGCATATCTCGTCACACATTCACGAGTCAATGAGAAATGCCGCTTTCGGCGAAGGTTCATCAAATATGGAAGATGACGATTTGTATGTTTACAACTATTTGTATGATGAATCGAGTCAAATGCAACGTGGTAACACTAGTAGTAGCGAACTCGGTCGATATGGTGGGTCGAACTTTCTACGAACAATGACTTCACAAGACTTTAAAAATTTTGATTTGTTGGGTTGGTGGAAAAGTAAGGAAGAACAATTTCCGATCTTAGCCACAATGGCCCGAGATTTACTAACGGTCCAAGCTTCCACGGTAGCTTCGGAAAGTGCTTTTTCTATAAGTGGTAGGGTGATTTCGATACGGAGGACTCGACTAACACCAAAGGCGGTTGAGATGTGGATTTGCTTGAAAGACTACTTGGATGCGGCGGAGAGATGTTAACACATACGCTCACTCGAGGGTGAATTAGATTACGAAGCCGAAGTGTACGAAGACGAGGTTCGAAACGAAATGACAACCCCAATGACCGAAGAAGAAGCCGAACTAGATGAATTACTCCGCAATAGTTCGAGTTCGGGTTCGGCCGAAGAAGATTAGACGCGGTTCAAGATATATTACTATTCTCGTCCCACTAAAAAAATATATATACTAGTGTGGACCTTCGTGCGGATTAATATTTGAAGTTTATGTATGAAGTTTATGTATTTTCGTTGTTACGCTTTAGCGTTCGTACCGTTCTTATTTCCTTATGTTATGTTTCCGTTTGTTCGTAGACTTAATGATATTATGTTTTGACTTTTTACAATTTGTATTGTTATGTTTTTTTAAAAAAACTGCTGTTTTTTTTTTAAAAAACAGGCTAAAAAACAGCAAAACAGCATTCTGTGACATTTCCTGCAGACCGGTTTTTTTACCGGTTTTTTTAACCGGTTATAGTAAACCGGTTATAAAATCAGTTAATTTAATCAGTTCGGAAACCGGTTATTATACAAACCGGTTATAACCAGTTGTACCAGTTATTAATTTTCGGTTGCTGAAACCGGTTAAAACCGGTTACGGTTAAACAAAAAACCGGTTTTCAATTGATCCAAAAAAACCGGTTCGGTTAAAAAACCGAAACCGGTTTCTCAAATTAACCGATTTGTACATCTCTAGGTTTGGATCACTACGAGCGGTAAATTTAGCAATGTTGTCTAAGTGGTGGTGGAGGTTTAAGGTGGAAAGAGATAGTCTTTGGAAAAAAGTGGTATGGGAGGTGCATAAAAATTCAAGAACGTGGAGCTTTATTCCAGCAAAAATGTCGATTGCGGGCCCGTGGAAACAAATTCACAATTTAAAAATTGATTTCAATGCAGTGGGTTTTTGTTTGGAATCTTTGTTTCGTGGGTCTCCGGGAAGCGACAGAGAAATTTCTTTCTGGAAAGAAAGATGGTTGTTTGAGGAGCCTTTATGCGAGAAGTTCCCGGTCCTGTTTCAGTTGGAGAGATACAAAAACGTTTTAATCAAGGAGCGGGTGGTGGATGGTCCTAATGGTTTGGAGCTGAATTTTCTGTGGATCAGGTTACCTTCGGTGGCTGCCGAGATATCCGAGTTAAACACCCTATCTGATGCTATTGTTCGATATGATTTCGGGTTGGGTGCGGACAAATGGGACTGGATTTTGGACAGCTCCGGTAGATTCTCGGTGAGCAGTGTTAAGGAGAAGACGCAACACTTAATGTTTTCAGATCTTCGGCTGGATTTTGAATGGAATAATTGGTCCCCCATCAAGGTAATTTTTTAGTTTGGAGACTAATTCAAGACAAGCTTCCGACCAATGCGGCTTTGAATAGAAGAAATGTCATAATAGAAGATAATCGTTGCAAAATGTGCGGTGATGAGGAAGAGTCTGCTTTGCATCTTTTCGCCTCGTGCCGTATTGCGGACCAAATTTGGGAGTTCATAACTCGGTGGTGGAGAATAAAACAGGTCCTTGTTTTGGAGTTAAAAGACTTGGCAAATATACACAAATGCAACAGAGGTTCACATAGGTGGAAGAAAACGGTTAACTTGGTAACACAAGCGGCCATATGGGTGATCTGGAGAAGCCGAAACGAGGCGGTATTTGAAGGAAAGCAGCCCTATGTTAATAGGATGAAGGAAGAAATCAAGATGTTCGGGTATATGTGGCTGAAAAGTAGAGTTAAAAACGCTAATATTTCATGGGATAATTGGTGTAATTTCGATTTCATTAGTTTTGGGGTATGATAGTTTAGATTGGTGTATGAACTTTTGCTGATACATCTGGCTAACAGTTGGTTATCCAGATGGTATGAAATAAAATTTTGTTGATCTTTCAAAAAAAAAAAAAAAAAACTTAGCTCTTGATATATGCGAATTCCGAAAATCATGGCCCGGTCCGCCGAACGTTTACATGATTTTTTTTTTGACATATTAATTTGCGGTGGAATCCCAATTTCTTCCCTCTTTCCTTTCAATTTTATATTGTATTTGCATCTTACAAAATATATATAACGAAAGTTCCAAGATGTAACCAAATGAAACTTGCAAGGCTTCTTAATCAGATTCTTATATATAGAAAAATGGTCACATATCTCATAACAATATTTTCACCATGACAACAATGGAAGAGCACATCTGCTTGCTCCTAGACTCATACTGGTACAAACACCACATTCTCACTAGCAATCCCCCAATGGTTTCGGACACCCTTCACGAGGTGGAACCCGGCGATCAGAACGGATGCATGACGAAGAATGCAGGAGACGATGCAATCATAGCGTTGACGACGATAACGGATTGTCAAAGTGATGTAGAGATGAAGGGTTTGCTTAGATTTTGGGCTCATTCGGTTGCTTCTACTGTCTCCTAACTCTTCAGCCTCCTTCATTTATTTTATTTTATTTTTTTATCTAATTCTTCATCTAATTTTTGGGGTGAGAATTGAAGTTGGGTTCTGGATTTTGTTGCCAAATATACCCATTGTATATTAAACCATGCAATGAATCATCGTTGGATGTATGTGTGTTGTACAAGCACTATTGAAACATTGTTTTATTATTTGAAGATATTGTAGGAAATAAACATTCAAGATTGAAGTATGAACTTGTAGTTTTAATATAGAAAACTTCTATAAATCCAAAAATTTCTATACGAAAACTGCATACTCTCCACTACTGAGCGAAAAGTTCGCGGGGTCGGTCGCCCCCTCCCACCCTACTTAAGCTTCGCCCATGAGTCTCGGCCCTCCTACATGTACATGCTGATCGAATACATCAATCATGTGGCGGACCTCTTCATCGGATGTCATTGCAACCAACATCTCAAAATCCTTGCATCAATTGATACTTGAGGAAGTTGCAACAATAACCAAAACCAATCAATAATTTCAGTCAAAATCAACCAAGAAAACAAATAATAATAAAACAACAACAACAATAATAATAAAGAGGATACGTTGGGGCCAATCCAAACATTGTTTGATGGGTGCGTTGACTTTTTGGAGGAAGAAAGTCAAATAAGAAACACCCCTTCTCTTTCAGTGGGGGTTGCTATTCCAAGTCTTGAATTGAAGATTGAGTGAGACGACGCCATCTTGAAGAGAGAGAATGATAAAAAAACGACGTACTAAGTTACTTTATCGGATCAGATTCTTTATTTGCGAAACAATAGAGTTTTTCTACCTTATTAAAATTTTAATACCTTATCAATTATAAGCAACGTAACCGTAAAAAATACACCAACCTTATCGGTATTCAAATACCATTGTCGTACCATAAATACCCAATCCGTCGTGTTTCCTTCACACCTGTTTCCCCACCGTTTGACATTAAGTTATAATTATACTCCACTTCATTCATGTTTTCTTATTAAAGAGATGCATCAATTCACGAACCAACAGGCGTATATGACCATTTCAAAGAGAAACCACATTGTTCAAGAAAGGATGTACCGGCTAAGATGAGGCGCATCCCTTGTTTCATTTTGTGACTTTGGCATGCAGTTTTGTTTTTTTGTGATTTTGGTAAAGTCGAATTAGAGAATGAATTCAAATTCTCGTGGATGACAAACTCGCGAACGATGCGGTGAGTGGATGATCTCGGTCAGATGATGAGTCGGTGCCTTCGAGATCGGATCATATGATGTGGATTTTGCGGAGGTTTTTGCCGGTGAGTTCTGGTTTATGTTGTTGTTTGGTTTTGACGGTGGTGTTTCAGAGTTGTTTGCTTACGATATAACCTATTGTGTAAAAGTAATCTTATCTGATGTTGAAGGATGAACATAGAAAGCGTGGAACAAAAGAGCAGGGAGGAAAAGAATGATGTTCATGGTTTTTGTTAGATGTGTTGTGTGTGGAAAGGAGAAAACGGTTAAACACACAAAGTTCAAGCGGTGAAACCTCTTAAGTTGAATGAAGCGGTACCTTGCTATGAAAAGACGTGACGGTGCGTTAAACGCAACTTAAGTTGCAAATTGTATGGTTACGAGTTTACGCTAACCCGCGCGTTGCGGCGAGAACTTGATTATTAATGTCTTTAGTCTCACTACAACAAATGCAAAAGTTCTTAAGTTTCTGCAAAATATTCTTTTAGTTTACCTAATCTCCAGCTTACAACACCACTTGCGCCAAAAAAGAAAATGTTAATCGTGCATTTTTCTCACATTATATGAAGAGTAATTCTCAATACCCTTAAAATTTTAATATGTAAATAGGCTCCTACAATGCGCTATAGTGCATTGCAATGTTAAAAAGATTGTCTAAGCATCAACAATATATTTTTGCTCATTTAACAATATTGTTAGAAATTAATGTTATCCACATGATCGTATGTCAGATATATATAAAAAAAAAGTAGAAAATAAACATGGGCAAACAACTAACGATTAAATGGATAAAAAACAATTTAACAGATAAGGTGCATAAATTAAAATAACTCTTTATACACAGACCACAGTAATATAAGATTTTCCTTTTTCAAGTATATATCATTATATATTTTCCCGATTTGTTGTATGAAACATAGCCTATAACAACACATTGATTAAACATGCCCCTGCCAAATAATTACTTCGAACCCAATTTGTAAACACCTCACACATGCTTAAACCTGCCTTAAATCTGTCAAATAATTACTTCCAACCTAATTCCACAGCAGATTAATCACATTTGACTTTTCTTTTGTTATAACCTTCTTTTCAAACTCCACAGCAGATATTCAAAACCAATGTTTATCATATTGAACTGAACATTGAATTGAACGTCTTATCGGTTCACTACGGGTCGGATTTAAAAACCAAAAGACGTCAAAAATAATATAAATATAAATATTAAAAACATAACAAAATATCCAAAATATTGATTATTAAACTTCAAAACAACATATATCGATATATTTAAAAAAAATAAACAAACTAAACATAAAGCATTTTCAAAATACGTAAATGGATTGAATGATTAACTTTAATATTACTAAAAAAACCATAACCAAAACTAAATGTAATATTATATTTATTTAGTTTAAAAACTTAATGATTTAATAAATGAAAATTAAAAGAAATGGATGACAAACTCATAACTGATAACTCCTTGTCTCCTTGGCCAGAGATGTAATCGGAACAGTAAGACGGGACTTTTGTGCTCTCCCTCTATGTCTCACACCAACAAAAACATTCATCTTCGTATGCCATCCTTTTTATGGTTCGAATTAGATGTTCCCTGTATTTTGTGGTTCGAATCAAACACAATAATTCATAGCATTTTTCTGAAACGCAACCAATACTCATCTCTCCTCTCTCTCGTCGTTATTTTCCGGTTGAACCAGTGACGGGGGAGCGAGTCTTAGATTGGTGACGACGGCGGCGGTGTTTCGTGGCAGAGTAAATTGTTGGTGGAGGGTTCACACCCATCGTTGATATTGTCCTTCTTTTACGTTGTCTATTTTTTAAGAATTCTAGAAATTATGTGGTAAATGATTGTGTTAGTGTGAGTGTGCCGATGCTTTAGGCATTATAAAGGATGTGAAACGGTGGCACGGGGAAACGGTAGTGCCTGTTGGAGGAGACGCATCGGAGCACGATGTTAGAATGACAGTTGAATAACCGCAACGGTTAAATAACGGTACCGATTGGGGATTTGTTTTTAAAGTTTAGAAGTTGTTAACCTTGGGGGCTCATACATATGAACCGATGCCTATTTTGAGTTGAATGGCCGAATGGGTGCATTTTGGATGAAGAGATGCGATGGTGCGGTTAAGGCAGTAGTTTCAAGCGGCAGTTTAAAATCAATTAACGGTGACTCTTAGTTGCTTTTTGTATAGATATATAATATAATATTTATGTAGCTATGATGATTGGTTTCAATAGCTAGTTTTCTTATGAATACGTACTTATTTGTAGCATCTTTAATAAGCTAGATGTGTTTTCATATCATACATTCCAACTTTACCTAGTTCATATCATATACATTTTAATGAATTCCTAGTTGCAAACCACGAATTCAACCTTCATCATTTTTTTTCCAATTTCTATTTAAGATGTATAATTTGTCTTACTTTAATAAGTAGTATTTAGTAAAAAAATCTATTTTGAAATGTTGTTCTTTTTTCTCCAATTCAATATAACTTTTTATAATATGTCCAAACTAAAATGTTGTTCTTGTAGAATGTATATTTCGGCAGTGGATTGACGATTAACCCATTGTCCAGTCGTGACTTTTTTTGGTAAGAGTTTTAGTAACATTTTGGGTTTTGAGATTCATAGAAAAATAAAAAACTAGAGTGTTAACATTTGTACACTCTCATTCTATATTTCTCTATACATACATATATACATATAGAGAGATAGAGTGAAAAAAATATGTAAATAAGATATGAAGGTGTATCAATAAGATGACCCAAAAATAAAAGAGCCGACTTTCTCCTAAAATATTGGATTCTATTAGTAAAAAGTAAGTACAAATGAGTTATTAGAATTTTAGGATCCTAAATAGTCCTTTTTTCTTCTTTTATTTTTCTAAATGAAAATTCTTACATCTTTACACCAATAATCATAAAATATTTCTATTTTCTCCGATTTGAATATGTGACATTCCCTCTAATTGGCAAGTATGTACCACCTCTACCAAGTGGTCTAGACTCAGAAAACGGTAAATCCTGAATTTTGTACAACGCCATATATATTTTAGGTCCTAACTATCTGCACACTCAGTTTGCCTATCTGCACACTT
This sequence comes from Helianthus tuberosus, assembly GCA_030545235.1. Lineage (NCBI taxonomy): Eukaryota > Viridiplantae > Streptophyta > Magnoliopsida > Asterales > Asteraceae > Helianthus > Helianthus tuberosus. Next base: position 33,135,233 of record CM060354.1, on the reverse strand, counting down.
AGAGTTTACCTACGCAGCGTATTGGTCAATATAATATATTTGTATTATTTACGAATAATATTGTTTTTTTATAAATAATTTTCTTTTTTTTATAAATAAACAAAGGAATACGATAATTTAATTTAAACGATAACAAAACAATATCTTTGTATTATTTACCAATAATATTGTTTTTTTATAAATAATTTTCTTTTTTAATTTTTATAATTCATAATATTTATATTATTTTTTATTTTTATAATTTATATTTGTATTATTTACCAATAATATTGTTTTTTTATAAATAATTTTCTTTTTTTTATAAATAAACAAAGGAATACACAATAAAAAAAATACAAAAATGGAGCTTTATATACGCTGCTTAGAGGTCCCTACGCAGCGTATGAGACCAAAATGACACAACTACCCTTGTCTTTGGCTTCGTATAGCCTCAACACAAGGGTATAAAGGACATTTTTTGACCTTTATATACGCTGCGTATAGGTCTATACTCAGCGTATATAAAGGGTGGTAAAATTATTTTTAACCCCAAACCTGTGGTAAAATTATCTTTTTAACCCTTATAGTTTATATACGCTGCGTATTGACCTATACTCAGCGTATATAAAGGTCTGAAAATGTCATTTATGCCCTTGTATTGAGGCTATACGAAGCCAAATACAAGGGTAGTTGTGTCATTTTAGTCTTATATGCTGCGTAGTGATCTCTAAGGAGCGTATATAAAGCTCCATTTTTGTATTTTTTTTGTGTATTCCTTTGTTTATTTATAAAAAAAGGAAAATAACACCCGATACGATACTATACGATACGATATAACACCCGTATTGACCTCGTATAAGACTATAAGTGTGATATCGTATCGTATAGCATAGTATATGTCCCGTATTGACCTCGTATAAGCCTATAAGTGTGATATCGTATCGTATAGCGTAGTATATGTCCCGTATAAGCCTATAAGTGTGATATCGTATCGTATAGGTGTGGTTTAGGTCCCGTATTGACCTCGTATAAGCCTATAAGTGAGATACCGTGTCGTATAGGTGTAGTATAGGTCACGTATTGACGTCGTATAAGCCTATAAGTGTGATATTGTATCGTATAACGTAGTATATGTCACGTATTAACTTCGTATAAGCCTATAAGTGTGATATCGTATCGTATAGCGTCGTATAGGTCACGTATTGACCTCGTATAAGCCTATAAGTGTGATATCGTATCGTATAGGTGTAGTATAGGTCACGTATTGACCTCGTATAAGACTATAAGTGTGATATCGTATCGTATAACGTAGTATAGGTCACGTATTGACCTCGTATAAGCCTATAAGTGTGATATCGTATTGTATAGCCTCGTATAGGTCACGTATTGACCTCGTATAAGCCTATAAGTGTGATATCGTATCGTATAGGGGTAGTATAGGTCACGTATTGACCTCGTATAAGCCTATAAGCGTGATATCGTATCGTATAACGTAGTATAGGTCAAGTATTGACCTCGTATAAGCCTATAAGTGTGATATCGTATCGTATAGCGTCGTATAGGTCACGTATTGACCTCGTATAAGCCTATAAGTGTGATATCGTATCGTATAGCGTCGTATAAATAATTTTCTTTTTTTTATATAAATAAACAAAGGAATACGATAATTTAATTTAAACGATAACAAAACAATATATTTGTATTATTTACCAATAATATTGTTTTTTATAAATAAATTTCTTTTTTAATTTTTATAATTTATAATATTTATATTATTTTTTATTTTTATAATTTATATTTGTATTATTTACCAATAATATTGTTTTTTTATAAATAATTTTCTTTTTTTTATAAATAAACAAAGGAATACACAATAAAAAAAATACAAAAATGGAGCTTTATATACGCTCCTTAGAGGTCCCTACGCAGCGTATGAGACCAAAATGACACAACTACCATTGTATTTGGCTTCGTATAGCCTCAACACAAGCGTATAAAAGACATTTTCAGACCTTTATATACGCTGCTTAGAGGTCAATACGCAGCGTATTTAAACTTTGTGAAAAAATGATCCCTCAAACCTACCAAAATGACCAAAAAAAATCTAATGGTTTATATACGCTGCGTATAGACCTATACGCAGCGTATATGACCCTTGTTTTTTGTGCAATGATTGGTTATCAGGCACTGAGATCCATGGTTTATCTACGTAGCGTATTGGTCAATACGCAGCGTAGAGGGTTAAACCTATACGCTGCGTATTGACCAATACGCTGCGTAGATAAACCCTAATTTTGCTAGGGTTTGGTGTGCCAATAGGCACTTTAGTGTGCCAATAGGTACACTCATATTTTAAAGGTTCTGAGCGAGAAAAAATTATAAAAAAATGAAACCTTGAAGTAGCTTTGACGGTTTGTAAGTTCATGCTTCAATTACTTGTACATTATCACACAAACTCAGTTTAAATTAATTTTTCATTGAAAATATGATAAAAACAAGCATGTAGCAACATCACAGTCAAAATTTTACAAAAAAAATATTTTAAAAATTATTAAAGGAAAAAAAAAACACAACGATAACAAAAGAAATGTAAGTATGTCAAGTGACATAATCTGGCTTGAAAAGAAAAAAGAAAAAAAAAAGTGAAATTATAAGGTTTACACTCAACTAAAGTTAATCAGACCGTATTGTAGCTTGACTTCTATATAAAGCTCAAAGTATTTGTACTAAGAACATATGTAGTGGACGACACAAGTAATATTCTCATCTTTGGGCGTTTTGCGTCATGTGACAGTTCAATCAGCAATGGGGCATTGTGGGGCATTATGTTAAAAGGGGTGTAGTGGGGCTTGAAATCTTGTGGGGCGTTATATTCTAATAGAATTAAATAAAAAATAAAAATAAAACCATAAAAAAATGCTATTGGCCAAAGATTGGGAAGGTGTGCGTCATTGGCCAAAAAAATTGAAGAAAGGCATGGAAAAAAACGAACGGGTCAAAAATTTTGAAAAAAACGCCCAAGGAGGCCGGTAAGGGGCGTGTTTGGGCCTTTTTTTGGGGAAAACGCCAAAAAAACCTCACTACGAGTGGTCTAAGCGCTCTTCAAGCACTCGTAAACCTTGATATGATGCGTGAACAGTGATTCTGTGAGAGGCGCCAAATTTATTTTTGTTAGTAACTAGTGGTTTCCGCCCGCGCTTCGCGGCGGGGAAAACCGATTGTTAATAAAACTTAAACGAAAAAGTATGCACAATGGTAGTCATCGGATGGATTTCCACCCTAAAAATTAAGAACGAAACAAAGAATCATAGAAAACACAAAACAAATTAAAATCCTAAGAACTTAAGAATCCTTATGTGCGATGTAGCGGGAATGTTGAACATGTATATGTTAAGCGAACGTAAAGCTAACGTTATCAAACTTGTGTTGTGGAATTTTCCTTTCATATACTTTTTATACGTGATATTATGAAATCTACGGTTTTGGTATTCAATTTTATGTCTTATTTCTTGTGATATAATGATGTAAAATGAAAACAAAAGGAGTCATAAAAATGTTATCTTTACCCTACTTAGACATGATGAATTTATATAATTGTTATATTTATCTTTGTTGAGCCTAGCTCATTAATAAAAAAACCCATCTAGTGACTTTGGGCTAGAAATGACGTTTAGTTTTTGTGTGCCAAATGTATAATTTAGTGGATCACATAAATATAAAATAATGATACGAAAAGTTGAAAACAACTTAATTTCGGATTTCAGTTGAATTGTTAACTAAATTTAACTTTCTTGTACTGTATTCAAGATTCCCAAATCTCTTCCATATCTTACTTTTCAGTTTTGACACTACAAATTTTCTTTTCTACAAAACCATGACTTTCTTTTCTACAAAACTATGACTCCGCCACAGCTAGCCAGAACAACCATCACTCCGCCATCGTCAACCTTGCAGCCGTGGTGTACGATGGTAGATGGGGAGCTCTCAATGCCGATATCTCCTCTCACTACCATACACCGTAGACCACCACATGGCACCGCCGTCTCCATCTTTAAGTCCACCTTTGTCGCCACCGTTGGATTTCACGTGAAGGTTGAACGGTCTCCATACTCTATCTTCTCACTCTCTCTTTGACCATGATCTCAAACCTTAACCTCCCCTCGACCAACCATGGGTCACCATGGCCGCCGGATCTTGTTTAGATCAAAATATGCAACCCCGTCGTTCGTCCTTGTCGGAAATTTAGCCAAATTCCGTCGCCATCCTTGAGTTCATCGCCACTGTGTTGCTGCGGTGGTGGGTGTGGTAAAATTGCAGAATAATAATAAAAAAAGAAGTCAAAATGTGGTCCAACTTGGGTGCCGGCGAAGCAAGTTTTCCGGCAAGCCGATCTAACCTTGCGTGGCTTATTTTTGTGTGAATCGGCATCGTTGAAGTACAATTCAACAGCATGTAGCTCGTTTCAGGCAATTTTACATTTTTCGAAACCGACATTAACGGGTGAACATATGGCCTTTCCGGTGACGTTGTTGATTGGCGCCAAGGGTCGGAACCGTTGAGCCTGCGGCAGTGGTGGTGACCGGATTTTGCTTACGGAAATAAGAACCAAGAATCATGGGCAAAACTGTAATTTTCTTTGCCGCCCTCGCCTCCCAATGACCGGGTGCCAGGCAGTTGCCTGGCACTATTCCCGGCCATGGGTTTTGTATATGTAGTTTAATTAATTTAATTTAATTTAATGTAATCTAATGTAATAGAGGGAAACTAAGTTTAACTATCTAGAAATACAAGAACACATAACAAAACACCAACCCAAAACCTACCCTGCCAACAAGACCCATCACCCATAACGCCACAGAATTAACCACATGCAATTCCTATACTACGAGTACTCCACAAAGCATCAAGCCCAAAAAAGTAGAAGGAAGAGAAGCAGTGTAGAGGTTGTCGTCGTTTCGATGATCATCATCAGGTGAGTGAGCATGGCGATGGTGATGGTAATGATGGCCACTGTTTACATCTCTTGGGATGAAATGTCCTCGACCCTTTCCACGACTACCTCTTCTCCCATGCTTATCAACCGCGACGACGCCATGTTTAGAGTCTAGATGATTAAAGGTAGCATTTGAGGATGCATGAAGATCCCAAAGCAATAGAAATATCAACATTGCCATAATTATCTTCTTCGTCTTTGAAATCTTCATCTTCCTTTATTAATTATATATTATTCGGAAACTGATATATAAAACACAAATATTCAAGTGGATTAAAGGTAATCCCGCCCCCTAGCTCACTTGGCAATCCCCATGTGGTTTGGGTTGGGCCGGCTTCCTCCTTGGAGGTCACCGGTTCGACTCCCGGGTGTTGCATACGGGGGGTTGGACGTCCCAATGATGGATCGTATCCTACCGAGGCATGGTGCGGTCTTGAGGGCAACCCGGTTTTACCCAGCTGTTACCCCAGCGAGTCTCTCGTGTGGGGGCAGTATGGTTTCTGGGCGGAAGTCAGCTTGCGCGGCGGCCGGGGCCCGATCGAACATCGCGTCCGAGAGTGCGGGGCTGACGGGGGATTGTCTTCGACATGAACCGGGTGACCAATAGGTCCAGTACATAGAAAGTCACCTTAAAAAAAAAATAATAATAATTGGATTAAAGGTACTGAGGACATACATACAAATGGTGATTTTGTTTCTTTAATAGCCCTAGTTATGATTCATAAATGGTAATATTCTTATTTACTTTAATTTTAGCTGATATCACGAAAAATAACCCTATATAATTATATACTATAAACCTAGATATATATAAACCTACAAAATTATAATTTACACATCTAAAGTAATTTGTTTAGTGTTAAAATTTGTGACCTTAACATTATTGTATCAACCAACCAAGAGGCCAAGAACACATTTAAAAAATTTGTTCCTTAACATGTTACATCAATCATCGTTGGTGAATGGAAAAAATCAAAGCTACGAAGAAAGCAGCTACCGAATCACATGAAAATGTAATGATTCATTTGGTGCATATTCAATATATACAAAACTTCTCAATAACATTTTAAGTTACCAACTACTCGTAGATTTACTCTAACATTTGGTGTGTTAATGGTGACATGACATGTTAACTGGTATTACACCACTCCTTGTGTTAAGGGGACCGCACTGTCGTGCCTTTGGGCGAGTGTTCACGGGCTTCTGCCCTAGGTGAGGGTTTTCCTCAGTTCGGAGACGGGTGTATCCCGATGTGGTGAATTTCGCCAGTAGCCCATTTGGAGGATTCGTTGGCCGTTCAAAAAAAGTGGTTATATGTTAACGGGATGTTAAGAAATTGCATTAATTATTCTTTTCTTTTTTAACCAAAACCACTTAAAAATATGGTTATATGGAGTTAATGAGATTAACACATTTCCTTGGAGTGAGGCTGAATGAAATGGGGAAAAACAGGTGATTGGCACTTAAGTGAAGTTAAGGAGAGTTAAAAATATCGAAAGGCGTTATGAACATGAATAAGATACCGAAAATTAACAAAACATTCACTCGAAATCTTACTAAAGAAGCATTATGCGAGTCTGTGGGAGAATGTTATATAATGAATTGTTATTTTTTTTGTTAAAAAAAATAGTTTTACACGTCGCAATCTAACAAGCTTTTAAAGATCTTTTTTAATCAGAAAAATTAGTTTTAGGCTTCGCAATTTAACAAGCTTTTACTAATGAGATGTTGCAATGGAATAAAAGAGAACAATCTTGCAAAAGGTATTATGTTAAATCTTGATGTTTTGTAACATTCCTGCTATAATTAAACTGTTTAAACTAAGTCAATTCTAGTTCTATTATGATATGATGGCTTCATATAAATAGATGGTTAATGTAATCATATTTGTAACAATTAAGTTAATCTCATTAAGAGTAGTCTAGTGATTATTTGTAATCAGTGCAACGGCATGCAAAATAGCATGACCCCATGCAGAAGATGGTAGTTTACATCTCATTAAGAGTGGTCTAGCGATTATTTGTAATCGTTTAATCAGAGATTCAGCTAAACTGTTTTGTGTGTGAACATGAGGTACTGAATGTTCAACATTGATCCCAATTGACATACAATAGTCATTAAAAGCTTGAGATGTGAACTCTCCCGCATTATCCATCCGGATGTTTTTAATTTGATTATCGGGGAAATTGGCTCTCAAATAGGCCTACAAATATCCCCTTGGATTCTTTCTAAAATTTAATGAAACCTACTGCATGAATGCTTGCTTATGACTTGGTAAGCCCTCGTTATATTTTAGAAATAATATAAACTATTGAGTTCTTGAATGTTCAGTTTTAGGTATAAATATCTTACCTAATTGATGCTAGCAAGCTATGTTGTTAAAAGTGATTCCTTTTAATGTTCAGCAACCCTTATGCCCTTCATACTGTGACCTACAACTATGCTAATATTTAATGTTCAAATTGCATCATGATCTGGTGATTTCCTTTCATCTGTTCTTAAACCGGCTATTCTTTATCTTTGCTTTTTTAGTCTAACCAGCCTCTGTTTTATATATTTGTAAAAGTTGATGCTTTTTTTAAAATCTAGGTTGTCTCTTTATGCAGCTTTGAGACTGCTGGCTGGGGACTTGAAGCTTCAAACTGACATGCAACAATTCTCCCTTTTTATTCTCTTAATATGATGGTTTTTTTCGATTTCATTCTCAATTTTGAATGAGGTATTTTGTAGACATGTCAAAAGCTGGAGCATTTGATCTTGCATTTGGACTCGGCGAATAACATCCTTTCCGCAGTCGATAAGTACATAGTTTTAGAAGTGTGTACACTTTCTTAATCGAGTTTTAAACTATTTAAAAGTGTGTACAGTTTATAAATTATATATTTGACATTGTGTACCCGCACCTATATACCCAAAATAAATTTGATACCTTCGGATAACAAGATTCCATTTAGGTTTCAAAGAAGGCAATTTCCATTTAGGTAATTTTATGGAGCTACACATATTGGTGGTTGTTTAAGGGAGTTAACGGGCTCTCATATTCATTGCTTTTCAAATGAGACAATTTCAATTGGCTGTATGTTTCGCAATGACAATCAACAAGAGCCAGGGCCAATCACTGTCTAGAGTTGGTCTGTACTTGAAACAACCTGTTTTCACCCACAGTCAGCTATATGTTGCTTTATCCAAAGTAAAAACCAGACAAGGAGTTAAACTTTTGATTTTGGACGACGGCAAACCTACTGATAAAACGATAAATGTAGTTTATAAAGAAGTATTTAGTGATTTTTGATTTTCATGTAATCATTTATCTATAATTTTTAGTTTAGTATAATTTTTATACGTTTATATTGAAAGGTTATTTCATTACAAAGTTCATCTTAATGCCAGTAGATATTATATGTTTGTGTTAAGCCACCCGCGAAACTCGGGGGTACTTAAACTAGTATCTATACTACCTTATTAAGAGAACTAGGATTTCTACCATTTTGGTAATTTGGTATTGTGTATACACCTTCAAGCAACATGTACAAGAGAAACAAGCTATTTTAGAGGGGGTAAACTTGCCTATTGTTCAAAAATTTAAGACACTTTAAGGGTATTTTAGTGATTTTGGCATTTTTGTAACCTATAATATTAACGTGACATGTGAAGAGTCTAAGTTAATTGATTAAATTTATTGTAATTTCCACAAATTAAAATCTATAATGTTAAGGTGACATGTGAAGAGTCTAACTTAATTGATTAAATTTATTGTAATTTATTAAAAGTCACATCTAATACTAAATAATATTTGTTCACCACTAACTCGAACCATCGTCCCATTAACAAAAAGCTAGACTTTGTAATTTGTAAAAGCCTTATTAAGGGTCACATTATATCATGCAAAGCATGAATGTCACACACTCAAATGCTATGCTCAAATGCCGTAACGATTATCAAAAAGCCGCATTGGCCGACTGCTCAGAGCTTTATGAAGACACCATATTTATCCAATACCCATCTAACAATTAAGCCCAAATATTTGGGTATTTTTCTGAACTAATTTGGGTATTCTCCTATACTAATTGTTTGAGCGAATCGATTATTTGGAATTGTTTATTGGCAATTGATTATTGTTTACAAATTTACATTCATTATGCTTAATATATTGGTATTATATGGAAATTGGGGTTGATTAGGATTTAGGGCTTATGTAGTTATGTGCAATTGATTAGGATTTAGGGCTTATGTAGTTATGGCGCAATTGATTAGAATTTTCATAACATAAAACATGGTTGCAAAAGTCGGTAGGCGCTCCCTAGTCGGTAGACCGGGAAGTTGAGAGTACTCGATGTAGGCGGAGAGTACTCGGGGAGTACTCGAACATGTTAAATTATAAAGAAATTACATTTTGGAGATTAAATACATGTCAAATAACATAAATTTACTAATATTTATAACAAAATATGTGAAAATGATATTCATTCTTTAATACGATATACATATAAATTATGTTTTATTATTATTTAAGTCAAACTACGCCCGAGTTGACCTACTAGATCCAATTCTGGTCGAGGTTGACCGTGTTTGACCGACCCCGAGTAATTAGGAGGAGTCGAAGAAAGTCGGCTCGACAGCCTACCTTGTAGCGACTACTCGGGGAGTACTCGGTCTTGGAAACCTTGTTTTACAACCATGACATAAAAGTATGTCTCCAAAATTATACAATAAAAAATGGCAGTTTTGCAATGTAATTTATGGTTTGAATTGGTCAATGTATCATCGTCATCTTTGTTTATAACTAGTTTTTGCCCCGCCCGCGTTGCGGCCTTGCGGGGCACTAAGCTGTTCGTATTTCGGTTATTTGTTCATACTACTTATAACACGATCTCAAAAAAATTACATTGAATCAACCAGTTAAAACAAAACACTACTATACTTTTGTTAAAAAAAAAACTAAACGATGAAAAGACTATAATTCTAAACTGTGGGCAAAATTGTAACGTTTCTGGATAAATGAGTGTGTGTCAGACAGCCGCCTGCCGCCGGACACGAATAAAACTTACACTGAGTCAACCAATTAAAACAAAACGCTACCATAGTTTTGTCACAAAAAAAACCTGACACGAATAAAAATTACACTGAGTCAACCAATTAAAACAAAACACTACTATAGTTTTGTAAAAAAAAACTAAAACGATGGCATGACTGTAATTTTACACTGGGTGCAAAATCGTAATTCGACAGGAAAGAAAACTATGGCAAGACGGTAAATTTGAATTTAGGGCAAAATTGTAATTTGGCTGAAAGAAAAAAAACAACATAATGGTAAAACTGTAAATTTAAATGGGTTGAAATCTTAATTTGACTGAAATAATCAAAAACACCTATACCTAAAAGGAAAAAAATAAAAAAGAAAAAAAGCCAAGTGGATGCCCATGACCGCCCACCTCCACCAATAGTAAAGGGAAACTATTCCCGCTAATGAATTTGTAGATATAGGTAATATGCATTAATTCATTGCCTCTTCTTTTACTAATTTCTCACATTATTGTAAGTGGTTGATTAAGTCCTAATGTATATATGGTCCAAAAAAAATAGACAATTTTAATGATATTTTAATTTTCCAATCAATGTGATTGATAATGTATTATGGGTTAGAAAAAAATGTGTTGTTGAAATTTGTTTTTTCTTGGTCCATGTGAATTTTGATGGGTTTTGCGGTCCATTGCAAAGAATTACCGGGCTTTAAATATCGACATGATTTAGTTTGAGATGTGCTTTATGATGTCCTTAAGCGGGCAAGGATCTCGACAAAAAAGGAAGCTCCGGTGAACTTCTTGACTGATCCTTTAGAATGGAGATCTACCCTACGGCCCGCTGACATTCTTGTTTTTGGATGGGAAGGAGGGAAACACGCGTGTGTCGATTTGACAGGTGTGTCCCCCCTCGTTGGGCTAAGGGACCACGGGTTTGTGGCGGGACAGGCGATAATCAAGGCAGAGGCGGGCAAAGTAGCTAAGCATGAAAAAGCTTGCATCGAGAATCAACACGTGTTCGTCCCATTCACTTTCGATACCTTTGGCGCTCTCGCCCCTGACGCGGTGCGGTTCCTCAAGCGGGTTCAGCAGGTGGTAAGCAGTAACACCGCGCATGTTAAGGGCAGAATTTTGTGTTTAGCAGGGTAGGTTTTGCTATTCAAAAGAGGGTAGCGGCACAACTTGTTGCTCGTCTACCTGTCATTAGTTTGTAATCGTCTCTGGTTTTATTAACATAAGTTATATACATGTGTACTAAGTATTTGATGAAATGCCTTAATGACACCACTGCCTATGATGATGGTTCCGTCTCTTGCTGCTCGCACCAGGTTCTATCCACATCTCGAAGTTTATAATGTGCCATTGATATTTTTTTTAAATGATCTTTTTTAGCAGGTTGAATTTAAATTGATTAAGGTTTAGGTTTTAACCATCTCATTTGCATGTGATGCCGGGAAGCACCAACAACCGTTCAAGATGAGAATTTGCCAACAAACTGATTTGCGTATGATGCTCAGATTTATTCTGGATAGAGTGTGAGCAACCATGGTCCGGGGGGATCACGACGGCTCTGATACCACTGTTGTGGTTCTAACAATTTAATGTTAGCCAAAGAAAATAGATAGAAAAACTGATAGAAATTTAGAGAAGGCTACTAGAACAATTTTCTTCATATCATAAAATGGAGATACAGACTGTTTAAATAAGACTAATAGTTATAACCATCTAACCCACTACTCCATTTACTCAACTAAAAGCTAATGATATGCCTAGAAAAAAGGAAATAATGCAAAGACTGGTGATGACCCATTAGCATACGGATGTGGCACATAACACACTAAATCAATTCTAAGCTGTTGTGGTTCCAACTAGGGGTGTTCAAAACCGGATATCCGAAAACTCGGATATCTGAATTTCGGATATCCGAAATTTTTGGATACCAGATTTCACTATCCGAATCCGTATCCGAAATTTCGGATATCCGAAATTTCGGATACGTATTCGGATAGTGAATCGGATATCCGAAAATCCAACTTTTTATTTAATTTTTATTTTTTTATTATTTTTTTCATATTCGGAAACGGATATTTTGGATAGTTTCGGATATCCGAATATAAGTTTTCGGATATTTCGGATATTTTTCGGATATTTCGGATATTTTCGGATACTTTGGATATTTGGATATCCGAAAAAAAATGAAAATTAAATTTTCGGATATCCGAAATATCCGAAAATTTTGAAAATCACTAACCGAATCTGAATCCGAAAAATTCGGATATCCGAATTTTGGATATCCGAAATTTCGGATATCCGGTTTTTCGGATATTTCGGATTCAGATATCGGATATTTCGGATCGGATTTTCGGATACGGATACTTTTGAACACCCCGAGTTCCAACTGATAATCGATTGGCCAAAGAAACAAGACGGAAACTGGATAGAAATTAGAGAGAAACTTAGATCAATATTTTTCATTCATACCCATAAACATCAAATGGCTTACACTATAAATACTTAAAAGATAAATAACTACCCACTAACCAACTATCTTGACCCACTATCTATAATTAAAAACATGCTTAATTAATAAATAAACTACATACTAAAATAAAACTTGACAACTACTGGAACATGGAATGAATTAGTGGGCACATAACATAAGCTCAACCTAGAACGGCCTATATGCATCTCAGCTGTGTAGAATGTTCAAAATTTGGTCCAGGACCAATTCCAAATTGACACGAAATGATGGCATTCCCATGAATCACTGGGTATAAAGGGAAGCCTGCCAAGTTTTCTTTGAATTTATACTTGGCAGTGAGTGTGAACCACAGATAATCAGCTCTCTTCTCAGAGAGCCATTTGAGTTGCTCTACGGAAAGAAGTGTTGCAATTGTCGGAAAGTCAATCTGCTGAGCAGATCCAAAAGCCGTAATCGGAAAAAACCTTTCTTTCTATTACCGTGGTGATGTTAATTGAGTTTCCCACGGTCGAGTTTCCCACGGTCAGGTCGAGTTGGAAGACTGCTTCAACAGGCCTAGTCCTCACATAACGCTGTGAGGTCCAACATGTTGTTAAAGAAAGTGCTTCCAGGACGGTTATAGTCTCCGGGCTGGTAATTTCTTCTGGCGGCTGGCTGATGGATGGAGATGCTATGGCATACATCGGGTTCGTAACATTAACCCATTCCAGCTTTGCCGGGTGATTTTTCATCACCTTGAGACCCATAGTTATGAATATCGTCATGCATATCATTGTTATGATGATCGTAGTGATGATCACCGAAATTACGCATCTATGCCGCATAACAAACGCGAGCATGTTGCGGAAAAATCCTTCGGGAGGATTCACCGGACCTGCCTCCCCCTGATCTCCGTTAACATTCACATTAGGAGAATTCTCCGGCGGCGTACGATAATTCTCCTCCGACGATGTACCATAATTCTCCTCCTGCGGCACCATTGTTCGGAAGCGGAAGTGGTGATCGGAAAGAGAGGTTGATCGGAACGGAAATTGAAATGATGTTTGTAAATTGTAATTAAAGTTACGAAAGAAAACAAAGTTATTGTGTTAAAGCAATGCCATTATCAGTCTCGCGTTGCTATCTAATATCCAAATTGGATAGTAGCTGCTCTTCTTTACGTGGAAATTATTAGACTATGAAAATGGAAAAAAGTAACTTACCGTGTTAACAGCCGTTAAAAAAATATAATCAAATTGTTTTTCTTTATTTGTGATTTGTGTGAAAAAAGTCACTTACCGTGTGGCCGTTCAAGACTAAGGGGACGTTTGGTTTGCGGAATGTATAGGAATTGGATTATTTAGAATTTTTAGAATTTTTTTATTTTTTTGATTTTTCAGACTTTTTTGGATTATTTAGAATTTTTTTATTTTTTTGATTTTTTAGAATTTTTTGGATTTTTTATTATTTTTTTGATTTTTTAGAATTTTTTTGGATTTTTATTATTTTTTGGATTTTTTAGAATTTTTTTGATTTTTTAGAATATTTTGGATTTTTTATTATTTTTTTGATTTTTTAGAATATTTTGGATTTTTTATTATTTTTTAGATTTTTTTTTTTTTGGTTTTTTAGACTTTTTTTTGGGTTTTTTATAATTTTATATTATTTTTTGATTTTTTAGATTTTTTTTTATTTTTTAGAATTTTCTGGATTTTTTATTATTTTTTATTTTTTAGAATTTTTTTTTATTTTTTAAAATATTTTTGATTTTTTATTATTTTTTTGATTTTTTTAAAATTTTTGAATTTTTTAGAATTTTTTTTATTTTTAGAATTTTTTGGATTTTTTATTATTATTTGATTTTTTTGGATTTTTTAGAATTTTTTTGATTTTTTATTATTTTTTGGTTTTTAGACAAAAATGAAAGAGGAAAGGGGCTATTTCCGTAACTATGGAAATATTCCCTTGGTTTTTTAAAATTTCCTTTGAAATTTAGAAGGAATCTGAATTTCATTAAATGAGAGATTTTGTTAGAATTGAAATCCAATTCCCTTCAACTAATTTGTCCAACCAAACACATTAAGGAATGGAATTCAAATTCCAATTCCCTTGAAATCCTATGGATTCCTGTCAACCAAATAGGCCCTAACATTGTGTGAACCGTCAAATTCACAATCACATTGCCTTGTTTTATATGTCTTTTGTGACCGTTTCTTAACCGTCACAAAAACTGCCTAAGAGCAATTTGATCAGTTCTGTATGATAGTTTGACTTTCGTAGTCAGATACTTCCTTCCAAGTTCCATCCCATGAGAAAGTGAAAAGGCTTCATCTTTATGCCACAAGAAAGTGAAGAGTTTGACTTCTGAAGTCAAATACCACATCTCATGAAAAAAAGGCAAAAGTTTCGTCTTTATGGCAAAAGAATATCATTTACTTGACATTCATAGTCAAAGAAGTCAACAGAAGCAAAAAGATTGAATCTTCAAAGGTTATGAATTATGATCTACCTCAACGCATGGTTTTGAACATAAGTTTTGAATGTATAAAATACCCTTCAATAAAGACATACAAACATATCATGTGGACTTAAATCGTTACCAGAAAACGTTGTAATTTTTGTGAAAATCCCAATAAAGAAAGTGTTACAATTTCCATGGGAGAAAAACAAACGAGCTTTATTTTAGGTTCAAGCTCAGCTCGGCTCGTTTCGAGCTTTTTCTCGAGCCGATAGCTCGCGAGCCGCTCGGCCCGTTTGCACCCCTACATATAAGTGCACATTATTAAAGTCACTGACTGTTCTTTGCCAGATGGATAGGAGAACCGGTGGGTTAAATCTGACTGGAAGAAGATGAGAACATGGCTGGGAAGTGGAATTATTAGTTATACATCTGGCAAATGGAATACGAATGCGAAAATATATTACAAAATTTTACCCGCCGCCGAATAAAAACAAATCAAGAATAAACTTCAATCTAAATCATCTTAAAAACACGTATCTACAAACTATAAAAAGAAGAAAAAAAATTCCTAGATACATACGGATCAGATTTCATTACCAGAATATTTCTCATATTTCGATGACACAATCTATCCGAGAAAAAAAATAATAAGTCGGTGACTCGTTAGGTAAAACTTAGGGTCTGTTTGGTATGGGGAGTAATGGAACAGATGGGGGAATGGAATGGACGAGGTAATGGAATAGATGAGGTAATGGAATTGATCATTACCATTCCATGTCTTGTTTGGTTACCATGTGTGAATGGAATGAACAATTACTTTTTGTTGTTTGGTATGCAAAAAAAGACGAAGGAATAAAAGCAGATGGCGGTCGTCAGTGATTGTAACGGCCCTAAATCCGAATGTTTATATTTGCCATGTGTTCCTATATGACACGTCATGAAATAAATAACTAGGCTATTTAACCTAGTTAAATATATGGTAAAAATTATTAAAAGATGGAAGTAGTGCACATTATGTTAAGTGGCAAACATGAGGGGTTAAATGGAACAAGATGGAAGTTGAGTTATTAAAATGAAAGTTCAACACACACAAACACACACTTCGTGTGTGTTCACGAATGTTCAGGAGCTCCAAAGAGCTCTAAACCTAAACTCAATTAAATCACCAAATTGAAGGATGATTCATGGCTTAAATTCGTGAAGGAACATGGATTAATGATCACCATCACAAGGGAATCATAAGGTATGCCTTAAAAATTAGATTGGTGATCTTTCACGAAGTGGGTTTTGATGTAAATCACGAATTTGTATGAAACTGAGTTTAGGTATGTGTTAGAATCATCATATAGAAGTTGTGTTATGTGCAATTTTGATTGTATCGATGAGTTGGGATAAAACCCACTTAGAAATTGTAAGAAGATGAAGTTTAGTGAAGATTTATGATAAACTATGTAATGTTGATGTTAGAATAGTGTTATAGAAAGTAGTTAGATGGATAATTTGATATAAAACATATGATGCTTGGTTATGATAATGATTTGTGAAAGATTATGTTAATGCATGGATGAACTAGGAAGAATGTGCTTTAATTAGTTGTACAATATGCACCAAATGGTGTACGCACACCAAGTGTATGATGAAATGTCTAAGTAAAGTTAATATGTGAGATTGTATGAAATAGCTTGATATATGATTGAGATTAGGTAATGATGTAATTAGTAATATACTAACGTGAAGAAGGTGCTTTAGATGGAACTTATTCAAGAACTCGGGTTGAATGTATGTCTTGGTCAAGACTATGCATTAAGGACTTGTACGTTGTGTTTAATATCACTAGGTGATCATGTGGTTGTAAGCTTATTTGCATTGTAAGTAAGAAATGTATATAGTGTCTTTAATATAGCATAAATGATGTTACAGATATAGGTGAATAAGTCGGAAGTTCATATGATAAACTGTTGACTTCTGAAAGTCAACTACGAATAGGAAGCACAATTTGACTTGTTGTTGTAAAGGTAGGATATTAGAAAGTCGTATAGTACATGTTACATCTATACACGTTATATGAAATGACATGGTAAATTGTATGAGTTTGAAAGGATGTGAAATTGGGTATATGTCTTATACTTGTTATAATTGACTAATGAAAGTCAAATGTGAAATATGCAATTGATATGATCTTTAACATGTACAATTGTGTATGCTAACGAGAATGTGAATTGGTGGCATGAAAGTAGAGGAATCATATCAAGATGGACTCAAGCATGAAAGGCTAACGGGTCAAGAGGAGGCAAGGAAGTGGATACGGACACGGATGCACAAGGTAAGTGATTTCCGAATCACTTCTTAGTTTGTTAAGTAAGGTTATGTTCTAGTTAATTAGGCATGATAATTGAAGTCAAATAAGAAGGGTTGTATGAAATTGATGATTTACGTTAAGTAGGCCGAATGGGTCAAAATTGTGGTTTTATTACTATACCGGAAGGGTTGTATAAGTAATTGATTACGGTACTATAACCGGGTATGGGTAGAATTGTACATAAGTACGCTAACCAAGAATCGGAGACGCGGATTGATAGTCTAAAGACTCGGTTGTGAGTCATGATTAATAGACAAACAATTTCGCATTTGAAATTGTATTAACAAAATTTGCTTTCGTATAAATGAATGACATGAATAGGTTTAACGCATACCGGGTATTGGGTGCTTAAATCCCAAGTACGAACCCCGGATAATGTAAAAGTATTATAGCTATAACGTTTATGTAAGTTTTGGGTTAAAACAAATGAGTAGTTTGACGAAAACATGAACGGGTCGAATAAGTGAAAGCGGGAATATAAAGCCGAGAGCTTAAGTGAATATTTTCCTTAAACCGGATGTTGGATTTCAAGTTCATATGATAGAATGTGAATTTACAAGCATGTAGGAAGAAACGGGTGGTTAAACGGGTAAACGGTTCAAAAGTTATACGCGTTTTAGTGCGTACGAACGACGAAACGTAGCTGCAGCAAGAAACACCTCTTAACTTAAGAGGAGTGCAAAAGAAACACCTCTTAACGTAAGAGGAGTGCAAAAGAAACACATCTTAACATAAGAGGAGTTCAACAGAACACCTTTTAACTTATGCGCCTCCCAAACATGATTTTGATCGTTCTTTTGACATCTATGGGCTATAAATCTAAGTCTAAGTACCACGTGATTAATATATGGATATACAAGAGGTATGTAAGATCTTGAACGTGTACGTAAGAGTGCATGAACATATGTAGACGTCTATTTAAGAATGTATGAAGGCACGTATGAGAAGATGAAAGTAAGTAGAGACGTAGTAATGTATGTACGTATGTAGATGTGTATTTATGTATATGTGAAGATACGCATGTGTATATGTACATATGTAGAGACGTAGTAATGTATGTGTGTATGTAGATATGTATTTGGTATATATGAAGGTACGTATGAGTGTATGCATGTATGTAGAGATATAGGAAGGTATGTACGTATGTAGATGTATAGGTATGCATGTAAGAATGTATGTATGTATGATAGAGATGCGACGAGTAATACGTTATTAATAGTGTGCCTTGAGAATGAAAAGTAATGCAGGTACATTATCGAAGCCTCACCAGGATATGGATACGCAGATGAATTGCTTAAAGTCAGAAAGATAACGAAATGGGAAGTGTATGAGACTGAATCTTGTTTATGTATTTTGTACTAATGTTATGAATGTATGTGGTGAGTGCAGGTTGTATGAATCACGGGCGGTTGTCACGAGCAATAGAGATCGAAGACCGAGTCATAAGATAGATTGTACGGGGATAATTGAGTATGTACTTTAGTAAACAGGACTTATACTTTATTGTTGTGAAAGATACATATTAAAACGAACTTTCAAGTAAGTCGAGATGTTTTTAATAAAAGAAATTTTTATGGCACAAATTTCCGCTGCGACTTTTTGTCAAATACGTATTAGGGTCTTACAGATGGGCGATGATGGTGCGTGGTGCTAGGTGTCAGTTGTAGCGGCGGCGATGGTTGGCGGTGGTGGTGGGTGGAGACGACGGCGGATGGTGACCACGGTGGTGGTGGTGGTGGATGACGGTGGAGGTAGGTGGCGACGGTGGATGACGGTGGAGGTAGGTGGTGGCGGTGGGTGGTGGTGGTTGATAGCGGTGGTGGCGATGGGTGGCGGCGGTGATCGGAGGTGGCAGTGGCAATGGTGGTGGTGATGATCAAGGTGGGTGGTGGCGATGATCGGAGGTGGCAGTGGCGACGGTGGGTGGCAGCGACGGCAGTGGCGGGGACGTAGGTGGGTGGCGACGGTAGGTGGTGGCAGCGGTGGTGGCGGGTGGCGGCGGAGGTGGGTGACGGTGGTGGTGGTAGCAACGATGGTGGGTTGTGGTGTTGTTAATGAAGGGTGAAGATGGAATGGAATGGGAAAAAAACATGGGTCAAGATGTTCGGGTATATGTGGCTGAAAAGTAGAGTTAAAAACGCTAATATTTCATGGGATAATTGGTGTAATTTCGATTTCATTAGTTTTGGGGTATGATAGTTTAGATTGGTGTATGAACTTTTGCTGATACATCTGGCTAACAGTTGGTTATCCAGATGGTATGAAATAAAATTTTGTTGATCTTTCAAAAAAAAAAAAAACTTAGCTCTTGATATATGCGAATTCCGAAAATCATGGCCCGGTCTGCCGAACGTTTACATGATTTTTTTTTGACATATTAATTTGCGGTGGAATCCCAATTTCTTCCCTCTTTCCTTTCAATTTTATATTGTATTTGCATCTTACAAAATATATATAACGAAAGTTCCAAGATGTAACCAAATGAAACTTGCAAGGCTTCTTAATCAGATTCTTATATATAGAAAAATGGTCACATATCTCATAACAATATTTTCACCATGACAACAATGGAAGAGCACATCTGCTTGCTCCTAGACTCATACTGGTACAAACACCACATTCTCACTAGCAATCCCCCAATGGTTTCGGACACCCTTCACGAGGTGGAACCCGGCGATCAGAACGGATGCATGACGAAGAATGCAGGAGACGATGCAATCATAGCGTTGACGACGATAACGGATTGTCAAAGTGATGTAGAGATGAAGGATTTGCTTAGATTTTGGGCTCATTCGGTTGCTTCTACTGTCTCCTAACTCTTCAGCCTCCTTCATTTATTTTATTTTATTTTTTTATCTAATTCTTCATCTAATTTTTGGGGTGAGAATTGAAGTTGGGTTCTGGATTTTGTTGCCAAATATACCCATTGTATATTAAACCATGCAATGAATCATCGTTGGATGTATGTGTGTTGTACAAGCACTATTGAAACATTGTTTTATTATTTGAAGATATTGTAGGAAATAAACATTCAAGATTGAAGTATGAACTTGTAGTTTTAATATAGAAAACTTCTATGAATCCAAAAATTTCTATACGAAAACTGCATACTCTCCACTACTGAGCGAAAAGTTCGCGGGGTCGGTCGCCCCCTCCCACCCTACTTAAGCTTCGCCCATGAGTCTCGGCCCTCCTACATGTACATGCTGATCGAATACATCAATCATGTGGCGGACCTCTTCATCGGATGTCATTGCAACCAACATCTCAAAATCCTTGCATCAATTGATACTTGAGGAAGTTGCAACAATAACCAAAACCAATCAATAATTTCAGTCAAAATCAACCAAGAAAACAAATAATAATAAAACAACAACAACAATAATAATAAAGAGGATACGTTGGGGCCAATCCAAACATTGTTTGATGGGTGCGTTGACTTTTTGGAGGAAGAAAGTCAAATAAGAAACACCCCTTCTCTTTCAGTGGGGGTTGCTATTCCAAGTCTTGAATTGAAGATTGAGTGAGACGACGCCATCTTGAAGAGAGAGAATGATAAAAAAACGACGTACTAAGTTACTTTATCGGATCAGATTCTTTATTTGCGAAACAATAGAGTTTTTCTACCTTATTAAAATTTTAATACCTTATCAATTATAAGCAACGTAACCGTAAAAAATACACCAACCTTATCGGTATTCAAATACCATTGTCGTACCATAAATACCCAATCCGTCGTGTTTCCTTCACACCTGTTTCCCCACCGTTTGACATTAAGTTATAATTATACTCCACTTCATTCATGTTTTCTTATTAAAGAGATGCATCAATTCACGAACCAACAGGCGTATATGACCATTTCAAAGAGAAACCACATTGTTCAAGAAAGGATGTACCGGCTAAGATGAGGCGCATCCCTTGTTTCATTTTGTGACTTTGGCATGCAGTTTTGTTTTTTTGTGATTTTGGTAAAGTCGAATTAGAGAATGAATTCAAATTCTCGTGGATGACAAACTCGCGAACGATGCGGTGAGTGGATGATCTCGGTCAGATGATGAGTCGGTGCCTTCGAGATCGGATCATATGATGTGGATTTTGCGGAGGTTTTTGCCGGTGAGTTCTGGTTTATGTTGTTGTTTGGTTTTGACGGTGGTGTTTCAGAGTTGTTTGCTTACGATATAACCTATTGTGTAAAAGTAATCTTATCTGATGTTGAAGGATGAACATAGAAAGCGTGGAACAAAAGAGCAGGGAGGAAAAGAATGATGTTCATGGTTTTTGTTAGATGTGTTGTGTGTGGAAAGGAGAAAACGGTTAAACACACAAAGTTCAAGCGGTGAAACCTCTTAAGTTGAATGAAGCGGTACCTTGCTATGAAAAGACGTGACGGTGCGTTAAACGCAACTTAAGTTGCAAATTGTATGGTTACGAGTTTACGCTAACCCGCGCGTTGCGGCGAGAACTTGATTATTAATGTCTTTAGTCTCACTACAACAAATGCAAAAGTTCTTAAGTTTCTGCAAAATATTCTTTTAGTTTACCTAATCTCCAGCTTACAACACCACTTGCGCCAAAAAAGAAAATGTTAATCGTGCATTTTTCTCACATTATATGAAGAGTAATTCTCAATACCCTTAAAATTTTAATATGTAAATAGGCTCCTACAATGCGCTATAGTGCATTGCAATGTTAAAAAGATTGTCTAAGCATCAACAATATATTTTTGCTCATTTAACAATATTGTTAGAAATTAATGTTATCCACATGATCGTATGTCAGATATATATAAAAAAAAGTAGAAAATAAACATGGGCAAACAACTAACGATTAAATGGATAAAAAACAATTTAACAGATAAGGTGCATAAATTAAAATAACTCTTTATACACAGACCACAGTAATATAAGATTTTCCTTTTTCAAGTATATATCATTATATATTTTCCCGATTTGTTGTATGAAACATAGCCTATAACAACACATTGATTAAACATGCCCCTGCCAAATAATTACTTCGAACCCAATTTGTAAACACCTCACACATGCTTAAACCTGCCTTAAATCTGTCAAATAATTACTTCCAACCTAATTCCACAGCAGATTAATCACATTTGACTTTTCTTTTGTTATAACCTTCTTTTCAAACTCCACAGCAGATATTCAAAACCAATGTTTATCATATTGAACTGAACATTGAATTGAACGTCTTATCGGTTCACTACGGGTCGGATTTAAAAACCAAAAGACGTCAAAAATAATATAAATATAAATATTAAAAACATAACAAAATATCCAAAATATTGATTATTAAACTTCAAAACAACATATATCGATATATTTAAAAAAAATAAACAAACTAAACATAAAGCATTTTCAAAATACGTAAATGGATTGAATGATTAACTTTAATATTACTAAAAAAACCATAACCAAAACTAAATGTAATAATACAAATATAAATTATAAAAATAAAAAATAATATAAATATTATAAATTATAAAAATTAAAAAAGAAAATTATTTATAAAAAAACAATATTATTGGTAAATAATACAAATATATTGTTTTGTTATCGTTTAAATTAAATTATCGTATTCCTTTGTTTATTTATATAAAAAAAAGAAAATTATTTATACGACGCTATACGATACGATATCACACTTATAGGCTTATACGAGGTCAATACGTGACCTATACGACGCTATACGATACGATATCACACTTATAGGCTTATACGAGGTCAATACTTGACCTATACTACGTTATACGATACGATATCACGCTTATAGGCCTATACGAGGTCAATACGTGACCTATACTACCCTTATACGATACGATATCACACTTATAGGCTTATACGAGGTCAATACGTGACCTATACGAGGCTATAAAATACGATATCACACTTATAGGCTTATACGAGGTCAATACGTGACCTATACTACGTTATACGATGCGATATCACACTTATAGTCTTATACGAGGTCAATACGTGACCTATACTACACCTATACGATACGATATCACACTTATAGGCTTATACGAGGTCAATACGTGACCTATACGACGTTATACGATACGATATCACACTTATAGGCTTATACGAAGTCAATACGTGACATATACTACGTTATACGATACAATATCACACTTATAGGCTTATACGACGTCAATACGTGACCTATACTACACCTATACGACACGGTATCTCACTTATAGGCTTATACGAGGTCAATACGGGACCTAAACCACACCTATACGATACGATATCACACTTATAGGCTTATACGGGACATATACTACGCTATACGATATGATATCACACTTATAGGCTTATACGAGGTCAATACGGGACATATACTATGCTATACGATACGATATCACACTTATAGTCTTATACGAGGTCAATACGGGTGTTATATCGTATCGTATAGTATCGTATCGGGTGTTATTTTCCTTTTTTTATAAATAAACAAAGGAATACACAAAAAAAATACAAAAATGGAGCTTTATATACGCTCCTTAAAGATCACTACGCAGCATATAAGACTAAAATGACACAACTACCCTTGTATTTGGCTTCGTATAGCCTCAATACAAGGGCATAAATGACATTTTCAGACCTTTATATACGCTGAGTATAGGTCAATACGCAGCGTATATAAACTATAAGGGTTAAAAAGATAATTTTACCACAGGTTTGGGGTTAAAAATAATTTTACCACCCTTTATATACGCTGAGTATAGACCTATACGCAGCGTATATAAAGGTCAGAAAATGTCTTTTATACCCTTGTGTTGAGGCTATACGAAGCCAAAGACAAGGGTAGTTGTGTCATTTTGGTCTCATACGCTACGTAGGGACCTCTAAGGAGCGTATATAAAGCTCCATTTTTGTATTTTTTTTATTGTGTATTCCTTTGTTTATTTATAAAAAAAAGAAAATTATTTATAAAAAAACACTATTATTGGTAAATAATACAAATATAAATTATAAAAATAAAAAATAATATAAATATTATGAATTATAAAAATTAAAAAAGAAAATTATTTATAAAAAAACAATATTATTGGTAAATAATACAAAGATATTGTTTTGTTATCGTTTAAATTAAATTATCGTATTCCTTTGTTTATTTATAAAAAAAAGAAAATTATTTATAAAAAACAATATTATTCGTAAATAATACAAATATATTATATTGTTATCGTTTAAATTAAATTATCTTATCGTATTGCATCGTATCGTATCGTATTGCATCATATCGTATCGTATAGTGTATAGTATATAAGTCTCGTATAGAGGCCTATACGGGTGTTATTGTATAGTATAGTATCGTATCGTATCGTATCGTATCGTATCGTATCGTATAGTGTAGTATAAGTCTCGTATAGGTTTCCTATACGTCTTGTATATGCATATAGGATTAGACGGGACCTAAACCACACCTATACGATACGATATCACACTTATAGGCTTATACGAGGTTAATACGTGACCTAAACCACACCTATACGATACGATATCACACTTATAGGCTTATACGAGGTCAATACGTGACCTATACGACGCTATACGATACGATATCACACTTATAGGCTTATACGAGGTCAATACTTGACCTATACTACGTTATACGATACGATATCACGCTTATAGGCTTATACGAGGTCAATACGTGACCTATACTACCCCTATACGATACGATATCACACTTATAGGCTTATACGAGGTCAATACGTGACCTATACGACGCTATACGATACGATATCACACTTATAGGCTTATACGAGGTCAATACGGGACATATACTATGCTATACGATACGATATCACACTTATAGTCTTATACGAGGTCAATACGGGTGTTATATCGTATCGTATAGTATCGTATCGGGTGTTATTTTCCTTTTTTATAAATAAACAAAGGAATACACAAAAAAATACAAAAATGGAGCTTTATATACGCTCCTTAGAGATTACTACGCAGCATATAAGACTAAAATGACACAACTACCCTTGTATTTGGCTTCGTATAGCCTCAATACAAGGGCATAAATGACATTTTCAGACCTTTATATACGCTGAGTAAATGGATAAAAAAAAGTAGAAAATAAACATGGGCAAACAACTAACGATTAAATGGATAAAAAAACAATTTAACAGATAAGGTGCATAAATTAAAATAACTCTTTATACACAGACCACAGTAATATAAGATTTTCCTTTTTCAAGTATATATCATTATATATTTTCCCGATTTGTTATATGAAACATAGCCTATAACAACACATTGATTAAACATGCCCCTGCCAAATAATTACTTCGAACCCAATTTGTAAACACCTCACACATGCTTAAACCTGCCTTAAATCTGTCAAATAATTACTTCCAACCTAATTCCACTGCAGATTAATCACATATGACTTTTCTTTTGTTATAACCTTCTTTCAAACTCCACAGCAGATATTCAAAACCAATGTTTATCATATTGAACTGAACATTGAATTGAACGTCTTATCGGTTCACTACGGGTCGGATTTAAAAACCAAAAGACGTCAAAAATAATATAAATATAAATATTAAAAACATAACAAAATATCCAAAATATTGATTATTAAACTTCAAAACAACATATATTGATATATTTAAAAAAATAAACAAACTAAACATAAAGCATTTTCAAAATACGTAAATGGATTGAATGATTAACTTTAATATTACTAAAAAAAGCATAACCAAAACTAAATGTAATATTATATTTATTTAGTTTAAAAACTTAATCTATTATCTATATATTAATAAATGAGATGATGTGGGCTATTTGTCATGTGATGGTGAAGCCAATTTGATGATGTGGCATCCATTTGTTGAATGGTCTTTGATTTTGGGAGGGAAATGATGTAATTTCTTTGTAAACAAACCAATTTTGAGAAAACACAAACCAAAATCTAACATCCACGCGGGATCCGTATTGCTTGGGTGGGTATTTGGGTGACCTAATGATCCAAACGGATCCTTTATATCCTTTTTATTACTCATTCTTCTTTCTCACGCTTTTGAGATTCTCCACAAACCCTAAACACCAAAGTTGTTCATCATGTTCTTTCCTTCAAGAATCCTTCATCAAAATCCAAAATATGCTTCGTATGTCCGTCTGTTCCTTCAATTGATCTCGATAATCACAGGTATGTTGTTCAATCAATCAGTAAGGCAAACCCTAATTACACAATCAATCTTCAATCTCTCCTTTATCTCTATTCTTTGCAAATGTATGTTCTAAACTTCATTTTTCAGAAACCCTAAATACCAAACATTCTTCTCCTTCACGCTACAGGATCCCGTTCACCCTTCTCCTTCTTCAACTTCTTTGATCCATCTGGTGGTTGATAAGATCTTATGACTTTGTTTGTGTTGTTTGATGAACAATTATGAGATAAAGGTATATATCTTGGGTTTTGGTGATTTAATTTTGTATGCATATAGATCTGAAAGTTTATGTTTGTATATTATTTGTTGAATTTTCAGTAGATAGTTTTGATTTTATAGATCTGAAAGTTTATGTTTGTATATTATTTGTTGAATTTTGATGTAGATAGTTTATGTTTGTATATGATTCTTTGATTTTTTTAGATTTGAATTGATGTTAACTTTTTTTGTATTCTTATTAATTTTATGGAAATTGGTTGATTAGATCCGTGATGACTGAACGTTAATTTTAGTGTAAAATTTCTGAAAATGTTTCAGTTTTTGGATTGCACGCAAGGTGTTTGATGAAATGCTTGAATGGGATAACGGTTTTTTTTCATAATTTTTGAGTTTATATTGATGGTTCTCTATGTTTGTGGTGATTTAGTAGAGTTTTTGATGCACTTTTTATAGATGAATTCATGTCTGTTTATGTTTCAGTTTGTGTTGCACGGAAGAATCTATAAATGGGTCAAGGGATAATTTAAAAAAAAAAGTCAGATTACTTAGTCAACTATTTTGGGTGCATATGTGTAATGATGAGAATGTATGGCATGTCCTAAATGTAATCTTCTTAAGGCTCCATTGTTTGTTTGTTTTTTTTAGCATTTTTGTTATTATTTGTTATGAATGCAGGTATACGTATCTCAAAGACCTAAAAAATGTTATATTGAAGCGTCACATTGATTTTCAGAGACATGGCTTCTGGGTTAGTTTTGCTTAGATCTGATCTAATGTTGTTCCGGTATATTGAAGTTATTCAGTTTTAGATGATATTTAAGTTTTCTGAAAATTATATTATTTTGGCGGAAAACTAATAATTTGAATCCTGATATGTAGTAGTTTTTCGTGATTTATTGATTTTTTTGTTGTAATTGTTGTAAATGATTATCGATTTTTAGGTGTTAACGGAACTTTTATAGTGGAGTGGGATGAAGGAAGAGCGATTGCCGAGCAGTTTTTTACGACAATGACAGATGCGAAGATGTATGTTGTTATTTGTCATTTTCATATTTGTTAAAGGTAATTTGGTATTTTGTTTGATTTTTTTGCTAATTTTTTTGTGCATTGCCGGACTATCAATCTCTGTTATTTGTCATTTTCATATTTGTTTTGTAATAAATTTGTTGTGTATTAAGCCTCAATCCATTCAAGATTATGCATTTTTTAGTGTCTGATCTGTTTTGATTGTCTTGATGATGAAGATTTATTTACACTGGTCTGATAATTTTTCACCCGGTTTAATGTTTTTTGTATTTGGAATATTGAATTTGTATCTAAAAAATAAATATTTTTAATTTTTTTTTAAACCGTTTCTTTTTATTTTTATATTTGGAAGTTTGTCCATTGACTAAATTATCTTTTAAAGCTTATTGATTGTTGATTTAGGAATATTGATTGTTTTTCTATAAATACTTTACCGTTTTTTTTAAACCTTCATTATTAAAGGTTTAAATTATTTATAAACCTTTATTTCAGATATGGATTCCTTGCACAACAGTCCTTCATTTTTAAAGCTTATTGAGGAAGATGACCCGATATTTTTGGTACGTTTATTTGTATTCTAATTACTAATACTAATCATATTTTAAGTAATCTGACATTTCTTTTTTTTTATTATTTTGTTTTAAACTCATAGCAAATACCTAATGACTTTGCTTCAATGATTTGGGGAGACCAATCACCTTACAAAGATTCAGTTAAGATTGTTGATGGTAACAAGTTATGGTTTGTAAGAGTGAAAAAAACTGATGTGGGCCCTGTTCTTGGTGATGGCTTCACCAAAGTTGTTCGGGATAGTTGTGTAAGAAAAGATGACTACCATATGTTTCAGTCATATGGACCATCAGCATTCTTTCTAATGGTGTTTAAATAATTTGTTCATAAAAACTGCTTTATATCCAAGATCAATCCTCACGAAGATGTTATTGTAAGTAGTATCTTATACAATAATTATGATGAATAATGTTTTATTTATGTATATTGGTATTTAAATTAATTCTTATTACTAATTATCACATGCTATGCAGGTAATGGCTGATGAATTTTGGAGGCAAATTTATGGTAAAAATTTCAAAGGTTGTCAGTCAACTCTTTATTTAGGAGATAGATTTTGGAACGTTAAGATGGACGGATTAACTGACAGCTGTGTTTTTACTCATGGATGCTCTGAGATGATAAACGATCTTGCCTTAGACAGGCGATCTACCTTTCTCAATCTATCTTATTACAACATTTCTTGCGTTGTGTTTTTTTTACATTAACATTGTTTCTTATTACAACATTTCTTGCACATTTAACTTATTACGTTGTGTTTTTTTTTACATTAACATTTTTTATGTATTAATCTTAGATTTCATCTGTTACGTTGTTGTTTGCTATAACGTAAATACTTGATTTGATTTTATATCTTCATTCATAATTATTATTTTTTAATTTTAAATCAAATTATTTTAGTATACCTACCATATTTTTTGTTTAAACAATTTTTAAACTATTATTGAAATATTAATATTACAATTCATATACTTTTCGTTTAACTCTTATTTTAAAGTAATTTAGTATTTTAAGTGTTATATTCCACTTTTTGTAAGTGTATATGTGTAACAATTAGAAATTAGTAAGGGGTGAATGTGTAATTGTTTTATATTCCCTTCAAATTGATTCAACCGAAAAAATAACCATCATATCAAACAGAACATCATTACCCATCAAACTTCTTCTCTCTGTTGGCTCTTCCTCACCGCCATTTTTGTAGGGTTTACAAGTTCATCCCATGTTATACACTACAATCAACCGAAAAAGGTATGGCTTTCATCTTCAATCCGGCTTTTCATACTTTTTATTCTCTTTATTTTGCATTAAAAATCAAGATCCAATGTTCGCCTGTACATTCAACTTTGAAACCCAATTTTGATGGTGATATCTTTCCGAACATAATGTTTAACTTATGTTTACAAGATTTACCCACTTTTTTATGTTTTTAAATTTAATTTTTCATGTGAAACTGTGATTATTTCATAAGAATCTGATTAAAATTTTCCTTCAAAGAACATAGGTTACTGAAATTTGGTTATCCTTTGTAGATTTGTTATATGTCTATAATTTTTTTCATTATCAGTAATAATTTTCAACTTTACACATTGGTAATTTGAAGAAAACAAATTTATTTACATGTTTTGAATGTGTTTATTTTGTGATTTTATTATTTTATTGTTTGCTAAAAGAAAACCTTGATAATAATGTTACAGATATGGATCTAAAAAGCAATAGTTGTTCTTTCTTGAAATTAGTCGATGTTCATGATCCTACAAAAGTGGTATGTATTGTTTTTTATTATTTTTACTAAAAATTATGTTGATAATTATATGTCTTTTGTTTCAAATTATAGGCAATGGAGGTAGCTACAAGCACGTGAACTTTATGTTTATTCTGAGTGAAGTAGATACAGTTTCAAATCAACTTTAATCTTCTTCGACTACCGATGAAAGTTCTGCTTCTGGTAATATTAATTTATTCGGTTGCAAATTACATATGATGATGATTTACGTATTAGTGTAATTGTTTTTTGCAGCTTTTGTCCATGATGCCCATTTTTTAAAAAAACAATAATAATAATGATGATGAATCAATTTGTATTATAAGTTTTGAATCTTTATTAAATTGAAATAAAGTTTAAACCATAGATGCTTATTAGTAACTGCCATTTAATAACTACCTTATATATTTGAAAGTCCAAAAGTTACATTTTATATTAACTTAATTAACGTCCAAAATTACATTTTATATTATTGGTAAAATCTAATCATATATTTAAATAATAATAAGATGCTATAATTAATTGCATTCATTTATTTCTAAACATAGTCCACGTTTATTTGAATTTTGAATAGATTGTTTGACCTTTATTGTATAATTGATTAAAATAGTTAATTGGTTGATTATGTTCAAAAATAGAATGTTTGACTAATATTGGATATTTTTTTAAACGGCCAATAGAAGGTTCGTAAGCTAAAGACATCGATACTGATTTGGCCTTTTTTGTTCTATAGTTAATCGATACTCAAATCTGAATACGCTAAAAGGTTCGTAACCTAATTTTGGATATTTATGGGTTGCTTGCCATAAATTAAACTAAATTTATGGCACTGGAAGTGAGGGTTGGCACACATACAAAACTACTTCGAAATATTTCTTTTAAATTGATTGGAATGTTCTATTTTGTAATGATTTAATGTGTTAAGAAACAATTCATGTCAATATTGTTTAGTAAACTAATTTCATTTTCAAACAAAGTTGCTGCAAATTCACATTAAGAAATAGATAGAAACGGTTATGTCATCTTATCCACTTAACGGTTTGTCAGAGTGTAGGTGAGTTTTATGACAGAAATTATATGCGTTTTGGTTAAGAGTTGCGTGTATTCCCGTATTCGAGAACTTGAAAAGGATATTTGGGGTGTGATGGAATCACTATGTTCATCGGAAGGCTTCTCTTTGCTTCTTTCTTCATATTATCTGCTTATCAACTATAAGTAATCTGATTCTGTAATCTCTTTTTCCGTTCATAGATCTAATGTAGTGTGGAGGAAGATTGGATTTGAAGATTGAAATCTAAAATTTAGGATTCTGGATGTAATTTTGTCTACACAATCGATCATCTGTAGTAAATGCCCGTTACTTTTGTTATATCATTCGCCATGAAAATATTGTTTTGATAAGAGTTCACATGTTGTTGTGAACATTTGTTCGTTGATTTTATGTACCTGAAAATGTGATTTGAAATTTATTTGACAAAAATGTGTTGTTTCTTTTAATGATTTTGTTATCATTTTTTTGGCCAAATTAATAGCTGCAATACTGTACCGGAGAGTCCAGCCGCTCAGCATCTGATTCGGATCGTTCAACGGAATATAACCGGAGATGGGAACCAGAATCTCTGAATCTCTGGTGAGTTTTTCTGTCAAAATGATTTTTTATCATTTTCTTTACGATTTGAATTAATGATTTTTATGTGATTTTTTTTGCATATAATCAACGCCGATTCTTTGCCGTTCTATTTCCATGAGGCAATCAGGTTATCATTCTTTTGATTTTATCCTATTTTTCACTGTTGTGACCAGCTCTCTTTTAGTATCAATACTGAGTCTAAATCAACTCTTACATGTTGTATCATTTGGGTATTAGGATGGCTATTAAGGGGAAAAGTTGTAATAAGTAGAAAAAAAAAGCTTATGGGACTCCAAATCTTAGTACCACAATATAATTTGTTATTCCATCTTCCACTAAAATTAGGAATTTTATCTTCTTTTCAAGTTTTGGGAAGCCAAGTACCGTCATTTATCATGTACCGTCTTAACCACTTGAGAGGAATTTTGCTTCTTTCTGTTCATATCAACAAGTAAGATCTCATCCAACATTCATCAGATTCTTTGCATGTAATCATATTGCTAATTTGTTTCCGTTAGATATTATAATGTTCGCAATCGATTTTCTTCATATTTTTGTGTTTACTGTGAAATCGTTAGGTTTATACGCCATTTATCGCTTGAATCGTTAGCGATAGTTATGTTCATCTTCTTCAATGCCGTATGATTCTTGATTAGTGAGTTGTTATAGCTTATAAATGTAGGTAATCGCACTGTCTCTTCGTTTTCCTTTTCGTTGATTTGATTTTGGTATATATGTAATGTTTGCAATCGATTTTGTTCATATTTGTGTGTTTACGCAACTAATTTATTTGATTCTTCAGTGTTTTCGTCTAAATCTCTTTTGAAAACGTTAAGTTTGTTGCATTTGTCGCTGAAATCGTTAGCGATAGTTATAGTTTGTTAATCAGAACTCTATTTAGGTGACTGATCCCGTTCTTCTTCTTGAATGACCTATGATTCTTGATGACCAAGTTGTTATAAGTTTTCTTTTCGCGTTCGTTAGTTAGATTTTGTTTATATCTTTGTGTTTGAGTTATGCATATGATTTATTTAGAAATTGTTAGTTGTGCATGACTTATAACATTTATCGCTTGAATTGTTAACGATAGTTATTATTTATTAGTCAGAACTCAATTTAGGTAACTAATCTCATTCATCTTCGATTCATGATGAGCAAGTTGTTATAAAGTTTGTTTTCCTTTTTGTTAGTTTGATTCTGATTTCTGGTAGGTATGATAATGCTTGCAATCGATTTTTTCGTAATTGTGTGTATGAATTATGCAACTAATTTGGTTGGAAATGGTTAAGTGTATACGTCGTTTATAGCTTGATACGTTTACGGTAGTTGTTATTTTTTTAATCAGAACTTAATTTATGAAATTAATACTGTTCATCTACTTCAATGCCATATGATTCATGATTAGCGAGTTGTAAGTTATAAATGCTGAAACATTCAATTTGGAGATCTGTACCTTTGTTTGTATAGAGAATCTTATTGTAGAGAGTGTTTTTACTTTTCAAGGTCTGTTGAAGGTTGAAACTGGTTTTGTGTTTATCTGTTCGTTCTGCTGAGGGTTACAGGTAAATATATGATAATTTTTTTGGTGATTTAAGTTTACGGCAAGTGTGTGAGGTAATTATTTGATAATTTTTTGGTGATTTAAAGTTGTGAATGTGTGATTGTTTATTTTCAAATTAAAATTGAATTATTACTCATCATTATTGTGAGAGTAATGATTTTTAGCTGATTTTAGTCATAAATGGGTCCCAAAGTCTCTAATGCACCTCAAGATTTTTGTGGTTATCAACTTCATAAATAGATTTATTTGTTTAGAAAGATAGATTAACAACCCGTGGTTCTCAAGTAAGATACCCTAACCATGAATGGTTACTTTTATTATGTAAAGGACCGTGTATCTTATTGTTGAACAATTTTATGTATATGATTTTTACACTTATTGTGTCTTATTCAATTATGTAGGCTAAAACAAAGTCTAAGTCATTCAGATCCACGACATCAACCGCCCTTCAAGTTGGCCGTAAATGCTCTACATCAAAAAAGTTAAAAAAAAACGATGTAATTAAATTCACTAAGAAAGCCGAAAGCAGACTGGTATACTTTATAATTTTTTTTTCCTTCTAATACCACATAATACAAGACACATAACTTATTAATCAATAAGTTAATTAATCCTTTTATTTTTTTTTCTCAGCGTTTACCGACTGATGTTTCAAGCCATCTGTGTCTTTCTCTTGACAACTTGCACCATGTTACAGTTCAGAACAAAAAATGTGAACTCCTTAAGCTGGGCACAAGAGGTGAGAAGTCCCGGGTTATAGTTACTAATCAAATAATCAAATTTTAAGTAAACTGATGTTTATCTTTTTCTCATTTTTTGTCTTAAACTCATAGCAAATACTTAATGACTTTGCTTCAATGATGTGGGGAGAGCAACCACCTTACAAAGAATCTGTTAAGATTGTTGATGGCAACAAGTTATGATTTGTAAGACTGAAAAAAACTGAATTGGGCCCTGTACTTGGTGATGGCTTCACCAAAGTTGTTCGGGATAGTTGTATAAGAAAAAAATGACTATCTTATGTTTCAGTCATTTGGACCATCATCATTCTTTCTTTCGGTGTTTAAATCATTTGTTCATGAAAACAGCTTTATATCCAAAATCACGCCTGAGGAAGACGTTATTGTAAGTAGTATATATTATAGAATCAGTATGTTGAATAATGTTTTCTATCTGTATTTTGGTTTTTAAATTTATAATTATCACTAACTTTGCAGGTCATGGCTGATCAATTTTATAGGTAATTTTAGTTTTATTATTTTTTTTTTGCTAACTTTTGATCCGGTATAATGTTAGGAGGTTTCATCGATTATGCTGATTTATTTTGACTGTATTTTTTTGTTAGTAATAAATTTTGTATTGTATTAATTACCAATCCATTAAAGATTTTGCATATTTTATTTAATTTATGGTCTGATATGTTTTTCCGGAATATTGATTGTGTTTCTATAAATAAATTGTTTTACATTTTTTGAAACCGTTGCTTTTTTTTGTTTTATATTTTTTCCCGCTCTTATGAGTTTGTTTCTGTAAATAGTTTACCGTTTTGCGTGTTTAAAACCGTTCATAATTAATTTGCAGGTATGGATCCGAGTAACAACAATCCTTCATTCTTAAAGCTGATTGAGGACGATGATCCTATATTTTTGGTATGTTTATTGGTTTTATGATTACTAAACATATTGTATTTAAATTGATGTTTTTTTTTGTATTGTATTTAAACTGATGTTTTTCTTTTCAGTTGGTTAATTCACTGATTTTTTATTCATTTATTGTAGTTATTGACATGAATTTTTCCTCCTATAAAGCATGGTATTGGGTGCCAAATAATATATGAGTAGAGCATAGAGCAACACAGCGAGACGGATATCTCGAGGCTGAGAGATTTGGGCATTGAGAGAAAATAAAGGTTTGAAATTTGTGATTTTCAGATTAGGAAAGATCGATCAAAGCGAATCATAGAAAGAACCATCAATGGAGAACCAATTTCATGAGGGAGATCTGGTGTGGGCCAAAGTTAATCACCATCTTTGGTGGTTGGGCATCATTAACCATGAACCGTCGTTATCAACGGTAAGCTTGCCCTGTTGTTGACCGTCCGTTAAAGAGTTATAATGGCAGGTTTCTGCAGTGGACCCATCCTGAATCCACTTTGGATGTAACGGATTCAAAATTTGATATGATGGTTTTTAGAGGCACAGAAGATTTGGTCCGTATTCCTGAATGACGTCTTGCACGTGTTAAAGTAGAAGTTAATGAAGAAGTTGCTGCTTAAAGTGTTTAGTATTAGGGTTTATAAATGTTTTTCTCAGTATTACATTTTGTAAATGTTTACTTCTACAGACGTTTGTATCATTGATTAATCTACCCTATTCATCATGAAATTTTCATTTATTCATATATATCTATATATTTATTTTTTTAGAAACATAGATTAACAACCCGGGAGTATTCCCGGGTTATAACCTAGTATATAATAAATGTGTTAATTTTTGCTGATGTGTCAAGCTAGGAGGCCTCTAGATTTTGCTTTTTGGCGGGAAAACCATGGGTCAACAATTTTTGTATATGGGTTGGGGCGGGATCCGTTTCATGTTATTATGACCCGACTATATTTATACGCACATATTATGTTTCTTTTGCAAACCCTAGATCTGGTTCTTCGTTCTCCTTCTCTTAAACTCTGCCGCTCCATAACCCTCTCAATTCGCCATGGAGGATGCCTATCCGACCCGTGTATGTTGACCCGCTATATTTTGACTCATCTACGTTATTTTCCAAAACCCTAGACAGCCTTCCTTTCCATTCTGCTTCATCTCCATTCTGGTTCACGCATATGCATTCGAACGATTCAAGCATCAGGTATGTTTAATCTTTCCTAAAACCAAATCATTTTGCAATTTTATTTATTTTTCCTAAATTGTTACTTCTCCATTTGTGTTTTTGTTGTTAATATCGTTTCATCTTTTGAGCAATTAGGATTTTTGTTCCTTAACTGTTATGTAAATTTCTGATTTATATGTTTTTTTACATGATATCGATGAGGTTGGTTTTTGGTTGAATTTAGGGGTTTGTGATTTTGAACCTTAATTTTTATTGATGAAGAGGGTTAAGTTAGTTCTAAAAGTTGATGTTTTCAAAGTCTTTTTGTTCAGTTGAGTGGTTTTTTGTTCAGATGTGTTCATCAATTTGATGTTAAATTCGATTTTGATCTTACAACTATCATCCTCTCTGTCATTTTCTTTTTTTCTGATTACAGTTTTCTTACAAATCCATTTATAGTTACTATGGAGAAATCAGAGTCGGTGGTAGCCAAAACAAGAGGGGAGCATAGATTTCGACTGGTTGGAAGATAGAGAAAAGAAGAGGGTGATAGTGGATTCAAGCGATTTTGTATTTGTTGATTTGGAAAAGATTTATATTGGTGGAAAGGTTAGTTCTTGAATACCCATTTGAGTTTTTAGTGGAAAATGTTTGAAAATGTTTCAGTTTGTGGATTGCCCGGAAGGTGTTTGATGAAATGCTTGAATGGGATAACGTTTTTTTTTTTTCATAATTTTTGAGTTTATATTGATGGTTCTCTATGTTTTTGGTGATTTAGTGGAGTTTTTGTAACTATTATGAAGATTTTTTATGATTCTAACAAGATGATCAACATAAAATACAGGACATTAACAACACCAGTCAAATTAAACAAGTCCTTGCAAGCCATCAAGACACATGTATTTGTTGCATCTGAATATCCTGTCATCCTCACTCTTGAAGATCACCTGACTCCTGATTTTCAAGCCAAAGTTGCAAAGGTAATAAAGAATTAACTAATGCAATCGTCAATTTTTGAGCTTTATGTTATCTCATTCTAGGTGGATACATTCATTACAGAACGTTGCGGCAGAAACAGGAACATACTCAAAAAGACGATGTCATCCTTTTAGGTAAGAGATAATGTTGATTAATTTATTTTAAAAAATATATGAAAAATTATCATGAATTTGTATTTACAGATTAAACGATTCTAAAAGTGCGAAGCGTATAAATTATGTTGACTGGATCATATCCGCAACACGCATGTGGATGCGATCATGCCAGATGTGATAGCACCGTCCCAATGGAAAATTTTCGGTTGCCAAAATGATACAAACTGGAATTACTATCTCAATTTAGATATATATACAAATAATGTCTTTCTTTCCGCTTTTGCAGGGCTTCGCCTCTTTAAAGAAGCAAAAGATAGTAATAATTCAAGTGAGAGCGTAAGTTTTCCTGCTGTTTAAAAATTTTGATAATGACAATTGACTCGAAAACTTATTTTTTTGAATTATATTTTTATTATTTTTAGCAGCGGGCTGGTCAACCAGCTATAATGGCGGTTGGTGTGGTTGAGGGAACATCAAAGGCCGTTTTTAGAATCCTCATGTCTATCGGTCCTTCTAGATACGAGTACATACATTATATATACAAAAACTTCCTGTTTCTTTGTTGAATATCACATTTCCATGTGTTGACGACTTTCGCAGATGGGATTTTTGTTTCAATGGTGGCACTGTGGTTGAACATCTTGACGGTCATACAGATATAATACACATGTAACTATGTAGAGATTGGCTACCATGGTTTAAACTCTCAAACTCTAGATTAAATATTAACTAGAAACAGAGTTATTAAAGCATTCTACGGTTTTCAGGGGAATTTCGAGGTTTACTCTTGAGGCGATATTGGAGAAGGGAAAATGACGGGACATATGGTATGTAATATTTATTCCAAATCAAGGGCTCTTAGATTTATTTTTGTTTTTTACGTATTATTTTTTTATTAAGTATAGTGAATCTTATGCTTTTGTTGTTACTTTTGGTTTTTAAATAGTTATACTATATCACTCGGTGATCCATAGCAAGTATCCATCACAGGATAGTTACATCCGAGCTTACATTCGCAGTAAGTATATGCTTCCAGTTAGAGGTGGTGACAATATGAGCAGGCCAGACGGGTTGGGTAATATGTCAATATATATATATTTTTTTTAATTTGACCCAGTTGAGATAAAAAGTAACGCCTATTGACCCGTTTATAAGTAAATGGTTTGAAATTACACATGTGCTTCCAATCTTTCACATATGAAGATTTTATTCAACTGGTTGGAACAATTTGCTTAGAATTTTGTGATTATTATTATTATTATTATTATTGTTGTTGTTGTTGTTGTTGTTATTTAGGTGGAGGATTTGTGGTTAGCCCTCTGAATCAAGGAAAAGAATCTGTTGTTAAAACATGCCTTCGGTTGATTGGAAGTTGTGGAAATCCTATTTTCCAAGAACATCTACAAGGTCTCTGACAATTCGTATGCTTGGTAGAGTTTCAGGTATTCTTGAACAATATAAATATATGTCTCTCCATTAATTATCCTTTGAGTAATATTCACAGATTGTCCCTGTGGTTTACCAAAATTTTTTTATTTGGTCTCTACCTTTCCAAAAGTACACGTATGGTTCCAGTGGTTTGCACTTTGTAACGCATTTAGTCCTCAACTTTACCAAAAGTCACATGGATGGCCTCTGTGGTTTGCACTTTGTAACATGTTTAGTCCCTAACTTGGACATGCTGAAACCTTTAGATTTGTAGGCTAGGGACCAAATGCGTTTAAAGTGCAAACCATAGGAACCATCCGTGTAATTTACTCTTATACTTTTCTTGAAGATATATGGATACGGACAAATACTGAAGTTGCCATCCTTAAAACACAAAGTCAATATATTTATAAATGTATTCCGTTGTAGTGTGTTATATATCACCCCAATAGTAGAAATGTTAATTATATAGTGAATTGTTTTTCAATAATGTTAAACAAAAAAACTACTAAAATTGATAGGTTTTTTATGGACATGTTGATGGCCATGATATTGGTCTCAGTTTTGACTAATTTACTTGGGAAATGGTGAATTTAAGGATTTTTTTTAATCTCTTATAACAACGTAACTGGTTAGATAGATAAAATAAAAAAATTTTGAGTAAAAAGGATTTTTTTTAATGGTAAAAAGATGTTTAATAGTCAAATGGAATTTTGGCTTTTTGGTTGACTTTATAGAGTAGCAGACTGCCTTGGTATGGTATGATATTAACTTGCTGTCTAAATAATGTTTGATATAGAGAGAGGCATATAGCTTTAAGATGTTTCAATAATGTCTGATATAGAAAGGCACATTCGTATCCCTCTCTGGCTATAGTTAGTAGGAAAAAAAGGCAGTTAACTCAGCTGGTGAAGATAGTGTCAGTTAACATAATAACTAATGTTTAATTTTTTTTTGGATCTTTTAATAGATAATAATTGCAGTGGGTTTTATTGTGACTGTTTCTCTCCAAATAACAAAGAAACCAAAAGCTCAATGTGGACAGAGGCTTGGAGTGGCCGGTAAGTCAAACGTCAAGATCGTCACCTTTTGTACTGTGCTTGAACAAGATCTCTCCGGAAACAATGGGTGGAGGTTTCGAAGACCTTACTGTACGTTGAACGGCTGAGTTTCCATCGGTTAGTAGAATATTTGGTAGGGTCCCATCAGTTTCTTGGTAACGGGTTCTAATGCTTACCAAACCGAAGTTATTACTGTTGAAAAGGTATAAACAACTTATTGAATTACATGGGTCTTCAAGCCGTTACTTATAGAGGTTTATGATTTTGCATCTGCTATTTATCCAGTTGAATAATGTGGTTTTATTTTATAGATCTATACTATATTTACTAGGATTATTGTTTCTTTTACCTTAATAACTTTGATGATGTGTTAGTGATTGTCTTTATGTATTCTCTTTTTGAATATAAATTATTGCAGGCGGTCGGTCTCTCATGGGAGTTCAGTACATGATATAGTGTATATGCTCTTTAATGGAGTGTAGAAGTTAATGGGAAACTAACTCTTAATGTAACAAAGGCACATATTATAAAAGCTTTTATTAATGAGGTCACAATGGATATGGTTTAGCATGTTGTGGTCTAGAGTTGACTAAAATTTCTAATATTTTCATTTTTATATTCATAAAAAGATTTAAGTGTGTGTTGATGACTATTGAACCCGTATATTATTGTTGCTTTTTATTGTAATTTAAATTTTCCTACCCGGGGAATAACTTAGTGATTTAATAAATGAAAATTAAAAGAAATGGATGACAAACTCATAACTGATAAC
This sequence comes from Helianthus tuberosus, assembly GCA_030545235.1. Taxonomy (NCBI): domain Eukaryota; kingdom Viridiplantae; phylum Streptophyta; class Magnoliopsida; order Asterales; family Asteraceae; genus Helianthus; species Helianthus tuberosus. The sequence goes on along the minus strand of CM060354.1, from coordinate 33,094,805 downwards.
TCCTTGTCTCCTTGGCCAGAGATGTAATCGGAACAGTAAGACGGGACTTTTGTGTTCTCCCTCTATGTCTCACACCAACAAAAACATTCATCTTCGTATGCCATCCTTTTTATGGTTCGAATTAGATGTTCCCTGTATTTTGTGGTTCGAATCAAACACAATAATTCATAGCATTTTTCTGAAACGCAACCAATACTCATCTCTCCTCTCTCTCGTCATTATTTTCCGGTTGAACCAGTGACGGGGGAGCGAGTCTTAGATCGGTGACGACGGCGGCGGTGTTTCGTGGCAGAGTAAATTGTTGGTGGAGGGTTCACACCCGTCGTTGATATTGTCCTTTTACGTTGTCTATTTTTTAAGAATTCTAGAAATTATGTGGTAAATGATTGTGTTAGTGTGAGTGTGCCGATGCTTTAGGCATTATAAAGGATGTGAAACGGTGGCACGGGGAAACGGTAGTGCCTGTTGGAGGAGACGCATCGGAGCACGATGTTAGAATGACAGTTGAATAACCGCAACGGTTAAATAACGGTACCGATTGGGGATTTGTTTTTAAAGTTTAGAAGTTGTTAACCTTGGGGGCTCATACATATGAACCGATGCCTATTTTGAATTGAATGGCCGAATGGGTGCATTTTGGATGAAGAGATGCGATGGTGCGGTTAAGGCAGTAGTTTCAAGCGGCAGTTTAAAATCGGTGTGAATATCAATTTGAATTTTGAAGTGGTACGGTGGGAATCACGAAGAGGTGCGTTAGAAGTGGTGCGAATAGGGTGAAAATTAATTGATGGTTGTTTGAAGGGGCGCGAGTTAATTAACGGTGACTCTTAGTTGCTTTTTGTATAGATATATAATATAATATTTATGTAGCTATGATGATTGGTTTCAATAGCTAGTTTTCTTATGAATACGTACTTATTTGTAGCATCTTTAATAAGCTAGATGTGTTTTCATATCATACATTCCAACTTTACCTAGTTCATATCATATACATTTTAATGAATTCCTAGTTGCAAACCACGAATTCAACCTTCATCATTTTTTTTCCAATTTCTATTTAAGATGTATAATTTGTCTTACTTTAATAAGTAGTATTTAGTAAAAAAATCTATTTTGAAATGTTGTTCTTTTTTCTCCAATTCAATATAACTTTTTATAATATGTCCAAACTAAAATGCTGTTCTTGTAGAATGTATATTTCGGCAGTGGATTGACGATAACCCATTGTCCAGTCGTGACTTTTTTTGGTAAGAGTTTTAGTAACATTTTGGGTTTTGAGATTCATAGAAAAATAAAAAACTAGAGTGTTAACATTTGTACACTCTCATTCTATATTTCTCTATACATACATATATACATATAGAGAGATAGAGTGAAAAAAAATATGTAAATAAGATATGAAGGTGTGGGTAAAGATCAAATAGGAAGTTAATTTTCGCTAGGAAGGATAGGAAGCCATAGGATTATGACATGTGGCAAATTTTAAAATAAAAAGAAAGGGTATTTTAGTCAATCCAACTCCTTCTTCTTCCTTTTTCAAAACCCAGTAAATTCAAAAACCCATCATTTTCAAAACCCACCATCTTCAACTATTTCTTCACTTTCTATCTCAATAATCACTACATTATAGTGCGATTTTCATCACAAATCAATGATTCAGAACCCGATCAACGTGTTCTTCAGCTTTTTTTGAAGAAAACCCAGTTTAATTTCATAAAAAAATCTCGTTTTTTCCGGTGATTTTGGAGATAATCACTCGATTCGTTCGATTCGAGCGTTGATAAGTGTTTCTATCATTCAAATTTCGTCAATTGATGAAGAAATCGGCTTCGATCCATGTAAGAAATTCTTTAATTTCATTTTCATGATCTGGGTTTTTGATTTAGTCATTGCGTTTTACGATCTTTGCGGGGGTCCGGGGGCGGCAGCCCCTGGCGGGGTCCAAGGGGCACTGGGGTTGAGCTCATTTCGAAGACAGTAATTCGTAGACAATTCAGACAGTTCACAGTGACAGACAGTTTTATGTGTCCATTGCGTTTTAGAAATAAGAGAGTTTTATGTGGTTTCTGACTATTGCGTTTTAGAAAAAAAAACACATTTTTAAGTGTTTTTAGTCATTGTGTTTTAGGTAAAACACATTTTTTAGGTGTTTTCAGTCCATTGCGTTTTAGAATGAGTCATTTTTAAGTGTTTTCTGGCCATTGCGTTTTACATATAAGACATTTCTTTGTGTTTTTGGTGCATTGCGTTTTAGGTAAAACATTTTTTTATGTGTTTTCAGTCCATTGCGTTTTAGAAAACAGACATTTTAAGTGTATTCTGGCCATTGCGTTTTACAAATAAGTCATTTCTTTGTGTTTTTTGTGCATTGCGTTTTAGGTAAAACACATTTTTATGTGTTTTCTGGCCATTGCGTTTTACAAATAAGTCATTTCTTTGTGTTTTTTGTGCATTTCGTTTTAGGTAAAACACATTTTTATGTGTTTTCTGGCCATTGCGTTTTACCAATAAGTCATTTCTTTGTGTTTTTGGTGCATTGCGTTTTAGAAAAATGTCATTTTTTAGGTTTTTTTTTCATTGCGTTTTACGTAACTGGTGGTTTTTCTATTGCGTTTTACGCAACTGGGTTTAATTTTTTTTTTTAAATATAGCAATAGTATACTCGTTTTAAAGATAAAAAAACGCTCGTTTTTTTGGTGCAATTTTTATAAAAAAATAATGTCGTATGAAAGAGTTATTAACGTTTAAAAAATGGGGGGGGGGGGGAATTGGAGGAGAGAGAAACTATTGGCTTGGATTGACTAGAATGCCCTTGAACAAACTCACGCGCCTCTTTTCTTCATTTCAATTTGCCTGATTTAATCTTAGCCCTTGATTAACTTAATGGATGGTCAAGATCACTTCCTATCCTTTCTAGCCAAATAAACTTCCTATTGTATCTCCACCCATGAAGGTGTATCAATAAGATGACCCAAAAATAAAAGAGCCGACTTTCTCCTAAAATATTGGATTCTATTAGTAAAAAGTAAGTACAAATGAGTTATTAGAATTTTAGGATCCTAAATAGTCCTTTTTTCTTCTTTTATTTTTCTAAATGAAAATTCTTACATCTTTACACCAATAATCATAAAATATTTCTATTTTCTCCGATTTGAATATGTGACATTCCCTCTAATTGGCAAGTATGTACCACCTCTACCAAGTGGTCTAGACTCATAGAAAACGGTAAATCCTGAATTTTGTACAACGCCATATATATTTTAAAGGTTCTGAGCGAGAAAAAATTATAAAAAAATGAAACCTTGAAGTAGCTTTGACGGTTTGTAAGTTCATGCTTCAATTACTTGTACATTATCACACAAACTCAGTTTAAATTAAATTTTCATTGAAAATATGATAAAAACAAGCATGTAGCAACATCACAGTCAAAATTTTACAAAACAAATACTTTAAAAATTATTAAAGGAAAAAAAAAACACAACGATAACAAAAGAAATGTAAGTATGTCAAGTGACATAATCTGGCTTGAAAAGAAAAAAGAAAAAAAAGGTGAAATTATAAGGTTTACACTCAACTAAAGTTAATCAGACCGTATTGTAACTTGACTTCTATATAAAGCTCAAAGTATTTGTACTAAGACCATGTGTAGTGGACGACACAAGTAATATCCTCATCTTTGGGCGTTTTGCGTCATGTGACAGTTCAATCAGCAATGGGGCATTGTGGGGCATTTGTTAGTAATGTAATCTAATATAATAGAGGGAAACTAAGTTTAACTATCTAGAAATACAAGAACACATAACAAAACACCAACCCAAAACCTACCCTGCCAACAAGACCCATCACCCATAACGCCACAGAATTAACCACATGCAATTCCTATACTACGAGTACTCCACAAAGCATCAAGCCCAAAAAAGTAGAAGGAAGAGAAGCAGTGTAGAGGTTGTCGTCGTTTCGATGATCATCATCAGGTGAGTGAGCATGGCGATGGTGATGGTAATGATGGCCACTGTTTACATCTCTTGGGATGAAATGTCCTCGACCCTTTCCACGACTACCTCTTCTCCCATGCTTATCAACCGCGACGACGCCATGTTTAGAGTCTAGATGATTAAAGGTAGCATTTGAGGATGCATGAAGATCCCAAAGCAATAGAAATATCAACATTGCCATAATTATCTTCTTCGTCTTTGAAATCTTCATCTTCCTTTATTAATTATATATTATTCGGAAACTGATATATAAAACACAAATATTCAAGTGGATTAAAGGTAATCCCGCCCCCTAGCTCACTTGGCAATCCCCATGTGGTTTGGGTTGGGCCGGCTTCCTCCTTGGAGGTCGCCGGTTCGACTCCCGGGTGTTGCATACGGGGGTTGGACGTCCCAATGATGGATCGTATCCTACCGAGGCTTGGTGCGGTCTTGAGGGCAACCCGGTTTTACCCAGCTGTTACCCCAGCGAGTCTCTCGTGTGGGGGCAGTATGGTTTCCGGGCGGAAGTCAGCTTGCGCGGCGGCCGGGGCCCGATCGAACATCGCGTCCGAGAGTGCGGGGCTGACGGGGGATTGTCTTCGACATGAACCCGGTGACCAATAGGTCCAGTACATAGAAAGTCACCTTCAAAAAAAAAAAAAAAATAATTGGATTAAAGGTACTGAGGACATACATACAAATGGTGATTTTGTTTCTTTAATAGCCCTAGTTATGATTCATAATTCATAAATGGTAATATTCTTATTTACTTTAATTTTAGCTGATATCACGAAAAATAACCCTATATAATTATATACTATAAACCTAGATATATATAAACCTACAAAATTATAATTTACACATCTAAAGTAATTTGTTTAGTGTTAAAATTTGTGACCTTAACATTATTGTATCAACCAACCAAGAGGCCAAGAACACATTTAAAAAATTTGTTCCTTAACATGTTACATCAATCATCGTTGGTGAATGGAAAAAATCAAAGCTACGAAGAAAGCAGCTACCGAATCACATGAAAATGTAATGATTCATTTGGTGCATATTCAATATATACAAAACTTCTCAATAACATTTTAAGTTACCAACTACTCGTAGATTTACTCTAACATTTGGTGTGTTAATGGTAACATGACATGTTAACTGGTATTACACCACTCCTTGTGTTAAGGGGACCGCACTGTCGTGCCTTTGGGCGAGTGTTCACGGGCTTCTGCCCTAGGTGAGGGTTTTCCCCAGTTCGGAGACGGGTGTATCCCGATGTGGTGAATTTCGCCAGTAGCCCATTTGGAGGATTCGTTGGCCGTTAAAAAAAAAAGTGGTTATACGTTAACGGGATGTTAAGAGATTGCATTAATTATTCTTTTCTTTTTTAAACCAAAAACCACTTAAAAATATGGTTATATGGAGTTAATGAGATTAACACATTTCCTTGGAGTGAGGCTGAATGAAATGGGGAAAAACAGGTGATTGGCACTTAAGTGAAGTTAAGGAGAGTTAAAAATATCGAAAGGCGTTATGAACATGAATAAGATACCGAAAATTAACAAAACATTCACTCGAAATCTTAGTAAAGAAGCATTATGCGAGTCTGTGGGAGAATGTTATATAATGAATTGTTATTTTTTTTGTTAAAAAAAATAGTTTTACACGTCGCAATCTAACAAGCTTTTAAAGATCTTTTTTAATCAGAAAAATTAGTTTTAGGCTTCGCAATTTAACAAGCTTTTACTAATGAGATGTTGCAATGGAATAAAAGAGAACAATCTTGCAAAAGGTATTATGTTAAATCTTGATGTTTTGTAACATTCCTGCTATAATTAAACTGTTTAAACTAAGTCAATTCTAGTTCTATTATGATATGATGGCTTCATATAAATAGATGGTTAATGTAATCATATTTGTAACAATTAAGTTAATCTCATTAAGAGTAGTCTAGCGATTATTTGTAATCAGTGCAGCGGCATGCAAAATAGCATGACCCCATGCAGAAGATGGTAGTTTACATCTCATTACGAGTGGTCTAGCGATTATTTGTAATCGTTTAATCAGAGATTCAGCTAAACCGTTTTGTGTGTGAACATGAGGTACTGAATGTTCAACATTGATCCCAATTGACATACAATAGTCATTAAAAGCTTGAGATGTGAACTCTCCCGCATTATCTATCCGGATGTTTTTAATTTGATTATCGGGGAAATTGGCTCTCAAATAGGCCCACAAATATCCCCTTGGATTCTTTCTAAAATTTAATGAAACCTACTGCATGAATGCTTGCTTATGACTTGGTAAGCCCTCGTTATATTTTAGAAATAATATAAACTATTGAGTTCTTGAATGTTCAGTTTTAGGTATAAATATCTTACCTAATTGATGCTAGCAAGCTATGTTGTTAAAAGTGATTCCTTTTAATGTTCAGCAACCCTTATGCCCTTCATATTGTGACCTACAACTATGCTAATCTTTAATGTTCAAATTGCATCATGATCTGGTGATTTCCTTTCATCTGTTCTTAAACCGGCTATTCTTTATCTTTGCTTTTTTAGTCTAACCAGCCTCTGTTTTATATATTTGTAAAAGTTGATGCTTTTTTTAAAATCTAGGTTGTCTCTTTATGCAGCTTTGAGACTGCTGGCTGGGGACTTGAAGCTTCAAACTGACATGCAACAATTCTCCCTTTTTATTCTCTTAATATGATGGTTTTTTTCGATTTCATTCTCAATTTTGAATGAGGTATTTTGTAGACATGTCAAAAGCTGGAGCATTTGATCTTGCATTTGGACTCGGCGAATAACATCCTTTCCGCAGTCGATAAGTACATAGTTTTAGAAGTGTGTACACTTTCTTAATCGAGTTTTAAACTATTTAAAAGTGTGTACAGTTTATAAATTATATATTTGACATTGTGTACCCGCACCTATATACCCAAAATAAATTTGATACCTTCGGATAACAAGATTCCATTTAGGTTTCAAAGAAGGCAATTTCCATTTAGGTAATTTTATGGAGCTACACATATTGGTGGTTGTTTAAGGGAGTTAACGGGCTCTCATATTCATTGCTTTTCAAATGAGACAATTTCAATTGGCTGTATGTTTCGCAATGACAATCAACAAGAGCCAGGGCCAATCACTGTCTAGAGTTGGTCTGTACTTGAAACAACTAGTTTTCACCCACAGTCAGCTATATGTTGCTTTATCCAAAGTAAAAACCAGACAAGGAGTTAAACTTTTGATTTTGGACGACGGCAAACCTACTGATAAAACGATAAATGTAGTTTATAAAGAAGTATTTAGTGATTTGTGATTTTCATGTAATCATTTATCTATAATTTTTAGTTTAGTATAATTTTTATACGTTTATATTGAAAGGTTATTTCATTACAAAGTTCATCTTAATGCCAGTAGATATTATATGTTTGTGTTAAGCCACCCGCGAAACTCGGGGGTACTTAAACTAGTATCTATACTACCTTATTAAGAGAACTAGGATTTCTACCATTTTGGTAATTTGGTATTGTGTATACACCTTCAAGCAACATGTACAAGAGAAACAAGCTATTTTAGAGGGGGTAAACTTGCCTATTGTTCAAAAATTTAAGACACTTTAAGGGTATTTTAGTGATTTTGGCATTTTTGTAACCTATAATATTAACGTGACATGTGAAGAGTCTAAGTTAATTGATTAAATTTATTGTAATTTCCACAAATTAAAATCTATAATGTTAAGGTGACATGTGAAGAGTCTAACTTAATTGATTAAATTTATTGTAATTTATTAAAAGCCACATCTAATACTAAATAATATTTGTTCACCACTAACTCGAACCATCGTCCCATTAACAAAAAGCTAGACTTTGTAATTTGTAAAAGCCTTATTAAGGGTCACATTATATCATGCAAAGCATGAATGTCACACACTCAAATGCTATGCTCAAATGCCGTAACGATTATCAAAAAGCCGCATTGGCCGACTGCTCAGAGCTTTATGAAGACACCATATTTATCCAATACCCATCTAACAATTAAGCCCAAATATTTGGATATTTTTCTGAACTAATTTGGGTATTCTCCTATCCTAATTGTTTGAGTGAATCGATTATTTGGAATTGTTTATTGGCAATTGATTATTGTTTACAAATTTACGTTCATTATGCTTAATATATTGGTATTATATGGAAATTGGGGTTGATTAGGATTTAGGGCTTATGTAGTTATGTGCAATTGATTAGGATTTAGGGCTTATGTAGTTATGGCGCAATTGATTAGAATTTTCATAACATAAAACATGGTTGCAAAAGTCGGTAGGCGCTCCCTAGTCGGTAGACCGGGAAGTTGAGAGTACTCGATGTAGGCGGAGAGTACTCGGGGAGTACTCGGACATGTTAAATTATAAAGAAATTACATTTTGGAGATTAAATACATGTCAAATAACATAAATTTACTAATATTTATAACAAAATATGTGAAAATGATATTCATTCTTTAATATGATATACATAGAAATTATGTTTTATTATTATTATTTAAGTCAAACTACGCCCGAGGTGACCTACTAGATCCAATTCTGGTCGAGGTTGACCGTGTTTGACCGACCCCGAGTAATTAGGAGGAGTCGAAGAAAGTCGGCTCGACAGCCTACCTTATAGCGACTACTCGGCCTTGGAAACCTTGTTTTACAACCATGACATAAAAGTATGTCTCCAAAATTATACAATAAAAAATGGCAGTTTTGCAATGTAATTTATGGTTTGAATTGGTCAATGTATCATCGTCATCTTTGTTTATAACTAGTTTTTGCCCCGCCCGCGTTGCGGGGCACTAAGCCGTTCGTATTTCGGTTATTTGTTCATACTACTTATAACACGATCTCAAAAAAATTACATTGAATCAACCAGTTAAAACAAAACACTACTATACTTTTGTTAAAAAAAAAAACTAAACGATGAAAAGACTATAATTCTAAACTGTGGGCAAAATTGTAACTTTTCTGGATAAATGAGTGTGTGTCAGACAGCCGCCTGCCGCCTGACACGAATAAAACTTACACTGAGTCAACCAATTAAAACAAAACGCTACCATAGTTTTGTCACAAAAAAAACCTGACACGAATAAAAATTACACTGAGTCAACCAATTAAAACAAAACACTACTATAATTTTGTAAAAAAAAACTAAAACGATGGCATGACTGTAATTTTACACTGGGTGCAAAATCGTAATTCGACAGCAAAGAAAACTATGGCAAGACGGTAAATTTGAATTTAGGGCAAAATTGTAATTTGGCTGAAAGAAAAAAAAACAACATAATGGTAAAACTGTAAATTTAAATGGGTTAAAATCTTAATTTGACTGAAATAATCAAAAACACCTATACCTAAAAGGAAAAAAATAAAAAAGAAAAAAAGCCAAGTGGATGCCCATGACCGCCCACCTCCACCAATAGTAAAGGGAAACTATTCCCGCTAATGAATTTGTAGATATAGGTAATATGCATTAATTCATTGCCTCTTCTTTTACTAATTTCTCACATTATTGTAAGTGGTTGATTAAGTCCTAATGTATATATGGTCCAAAAAAATAGACAATTTTAATGATATTTTAATTTTCCAATCAATGTGATTGATAATGTATTATGGGTTAGAAAAAAATGTGTTGTTGAAATTTGTTTTTTCTTGGTCCATGTGAATTTTGATGGGTTTTGCAGTCCATTGCAAAGAATTATCGGGCTTTAAATATCGACATGATTTAGTTTGAGATGTGCTTTATGATGTCCTTAAGCGGGCAAGGATCTCGACAAAAAAGGAAGCTCCGGTGAACTTCTTGACTGATCCTTTAGAAGGGAGATCTACCCTACGGCCCGCTGACATTCTTGTTTTTGGATGGGAAGGAGGGAAACACGCGTGTGTCGATTTGACAGGTGTGTCCCCCCTCGTTGGGCTAAGGGACCACGGGTTTGTGGCGGGACAGGCGATAATCAAGGCAGAGGCGGGCAAAGTAGCTAAGCATGAAAAAGCTTGCATCGAGAATCAACACGTGTTCGTCCCATTCACTTTCGATACCTTTGGCGCTCTCGCCCCTGACGCGGTGCGGTTCCTCAAGCGGGTTCAGCAGGTGGTAAACAGTAACACCGCGCATGTTAAGGGGCAGAATTTTGTGTTTAGCAGGGTAGGTTTTGCTATTCAAAAAAGGGTGGCGGCACAACTTGTTGCTCGTCTACCTGTCATTAGTTTGTAATCGTCTCTTGTTTTATTAACATAAGTTATATACATGTGTACTAAGTATTTGATGAAATGCCTTAATGACACCACTGCCTATGATGATGGTTCCGTCTCTTGCTGCTCGCACCAGGTTCTATCCACATCTCGAAGTTTATAATGTGCCATTGATATTTTTTTTAAATGATCTTTTTTAGCAGGTTGAATTTAAATTGATTAAGGTTTAGGTTTTAACCATCTCATTTGCATGTGATGCCGGGAAGCACCAACAACCGTTCAAGATGAGAATTTGCCAACAAACTAATTTGCGTATGATGCTCAGATTTATTCTGGATAGAGTGTGAGCAACCATGGTCCGAGGGGATCACGACGGCTCTGATACCACTGTTGTGGTTCTAACAATTTAATGTTAGCCAAAGAAAATAGATAGAAAAACTTATAGAAATTTAGAGAAGGCTACTAGAACAATTTTCTTCATATCATAAAATGGAGATACAGACTGTTTAAATAAGACTAATAGTTATAACCATCTAACCCACTACTCCATTTACTCAACTAAAAGCTAATGATATGCCTAGAAAAAAGGAAATCATGCAAAGACTGGTGATGACCCATTAGCATATGGATGTGGCACATAACACACTAAATCAATTCTAAGCTGTTGTGGTTCCAACTAGGGGTGTTCAAAACCGGATATCCGAAAACTCGGATATCCGAATTTCGTATATCCGAAATTTTCGGATACCAGAATTCACTATCCGAATCCGTTTCCGAAATTTCGGATATCCGAAATTTCGGATACGGATTCGGATAGTGAATCGGATATCCGAAAATCCAACTTTTTATTTAATTTTTATTTTTTTATTATTTTTTTCATATACGGAAACGGATATTTTGGATAGTTTCGGATATCCGAATATAAGTTTTCGGATATTTTTCGGATATTTTCGGATATTTTTCGGATATTTCGGATATTTTCGGATACTTTGGATATTTGGATATCCGAAAAAAAATGAAAATTAAATTTTCGGATATCCGAAATATCCGAAAATTTTGAAAATCACTAACCGAATCCGAAAAATTCGGATATCCGAAATTTTGGATATCAGATTTTTCGGATATTTCGGATTCGGATATCGGATATTTCGGATCGGATTTTCGGATACGGATACTTTTGAACACCCCTAGTTCCAACCGATAATCGATTGGCCAAAGAAACAAGACGGAACCGGATAGAAATTAGAGAGAAACTTAGATCAATATTTTTCATTCATACCCATAAACATCAAATGGCTTACACTATAAATACTTAAAAGATAAATAACTACCCACTAACCAACTATCTTGACCCACTATCTATAATTAAAAACATGCTTAATTAATAAATAAACTACATACTAAAATAAAACTTGACAACTACTGGAACATGGAATGAATTAGTGGGCACATAACATAAGCTCAACCTGGAACGGCCTATATGCATCTCAGCTGTGTAGAATGTTCAAAATTTGGTCCAGGACCAATTCCAAATTGACACGAAATGATGGCATTCCCATGAATCACTGGGTATAAAGGGAAGCCTGCCAAGTTTTCTTTGAATTTATACTTGGCAGTTAGTGTGAACCACAGATAATCAGCTCTCTTCTCAGAGAGCCATTTGAGTTGCTCTACGGAAAGAAGTGTTGCAATTGTCGGAAAGTCAATCTGCTGAGCAGATCCAAAATCCGTAATCGGAAACACCTTTCTTTCTGTTACCGTGGTGATGTTAATTGAGTTTCCCACGGTCAGGTCGAGTTGGAAGACTGCTTCAACAGGCCTAGTCCTCACATAACGCTGTGAGGTCCAACATGTTGTTAAAGAAAGTGCTTCCAGGACGGTTATAGTCTCCGGGCTGGTAATTTCTTCTGGCGGCTGGCTGATGGATGGAGATTCTATGGCATACATCGGGTTCGTAACATTAACCCATTCCAGCTTTGCCGGGTGATTTTTCATCACCTTGAGACCCATAGTTATGATTATCGTCATGCATATCATTGTTATGATGATCGTAGTGATGATCACCGAAATTACGCATCTATGCCGCATAACAAACGCGAGCATGTTGCGGAAAAATCCTTCGGGAGGATTCACCGGACCTGCCTCCCCCTGATCTCCGTTAACATTCACATTAGGAGAATTCTCCGGCGGCGTACGATAATTCTCCTTCGACGATGTACCATAATTCTCCTCCTGCGGCACCATTGTTCGGAAGCGGAAGTGGTGATCGGAAAGAGAGGTTGATCAGAACGGAAATTGAAATGATGTTTCTAAATTGTAATTAAAGTTACGAAAGAAAACAAAGTTATTGTGTTAAAGCGATGCCATTATCAGTCTCGCGTTGCTATCTAATATCCAAATTGGATAGTAGCTGCTCTTCTTTACGTGGAAATTATTGGACTATGAAAATGGAAAAAAGTAACTTACCGTGTTAACAGCCGTTAAAAAAATATAATCAAATTGTTTTTCTTTATTTGTGATTTGTGTGAAAAAAGTCACTTACCGTGTGGCCGTTCAAGACTAAGGGGACGTTTGGTTTGCGGAATGTGTAGGAATTGGAATCACTATGGGAATTGGAATTTGATGGATTCCTTTGAAATCCATAGATGTGTTTGGTTGATAAATGTATTAATGGAATTATAATTTAAAAACACCTAAGAAGACAAAATTACCCCTAGTTATAAACAATTGTCAAAAGTTTTAAAAACAACTATCTTAGATAAAAATTCTAAAAAATTCAAAAAAAATTATAAAAAATTATAAAAATTCTAAAAAAATTCTAAAAATCATAAAAATTTATAAAAATTCAAAAGAAACCCAAAAAATTCAAAAGTATCAAAAAAATCTAAAAAATAATAAAAAGTTCAAAAAATTCAAAAAATCAAAAAAATTTCTAAAAAATCAAAAAAATTATAAAAAATAATAAAAAATCCAAAAAATCTTCAAAATTCAAAAACAATTCTAAAAAATCCAAAAAAATTATAAAAAATTCAAAAAAAATCTAAAAATCATAAAAATAATAAAAAAAATCCAAAAAATCCAAAAAATTCAAAAGTATAAAAAAATTAAAAAATAAAAAAATCATAAAAATAATAAAAAGTTCAAAAAATTCTAAAAAATAAAAAAATTCTAAAAAATCAAAAAATCTAAAAAATAATAAAATATCCAAAAAATTCTAAAAATTCAAAAAAAAAAATCCAAAAAATTATAAAAAATTATAAAAATCATAAAAAATTATAAGAATTCAAAAAAATCTAAAAAATCCAAAAGTATCAAAAAATTTAAAAAATAAAAAAAAATCTGAAAAATAATAAAAAGTTCAAAAAATTCAAAAAAATCAAAAAAAAAAATCAAAAAAAAATTTAAAAATAAAAAAAAATCCAAAAAATCCTAAAAATTCAAAAAAAAATCTAAAAAGTAATAAAAAATCCAAAAAATTCTAAAAAAAAATGAAAAGTTCAAAAAATTCTAAACAGTCAAAAAAATTTCTAAAAAATAAAAAAAAAATAATAAAAATCTTAAAAATAAAAAAAATAAAAAAAATCTAGAAAATAATAAAAAAATCCAAAAAATTCTAAAAAAATAATAAAAAAATCCTAAAAAATAATAAAAAAACCCAAAAAATTCAAAAAATTATTTTTTTGAATTTTTTCGATTTTTTAATTTTTTTTGGATTTTTTTGGGTTTTTTAGATTTTTTATTAATTTTTTGATTTTTTAGAATTTTTTTTTATTTTTAGAATCTTTTGGATTTTTTATTATTTTTTTTTTGATTTTTTTTTAATTTTTTGGATTTTTTGGATTTTTTATTATTTTTTGATTTTTTAGATTATTTTATGATTTTTTGGATTTTTTAAGATTTTTTAATTTTTATTATTATTTTTTATTTTTAGAATTTTTTGATTTTTCAAGAATTTTTTGGATTTTTTAGAATTTTTTTAATTTTTTGATTTTTAAGAGTTTTTTGGATTTTTTATTATTTTTTTTATTTTAGGAATTTTTATTATTTTTTGGATTTTTTAGAATTTTTTGATTTTTTAGAATATTTTGGATTTTTTATTATTTTTTTTATTTTTTAGAATATTTTGTATTTTTTATTATGTTTTTGATTTTTTAGAATTTTTAGGATTTTTTATTATTTTTTAGATTTTTTTTATTTTTTATTTTTTTTTTGGTTTTTTAGACTTTTTTTGGGTTTTTTATAATTTTATATTATTTTTTGATTTTTTTGATTTTTTAGAATTTTCTGGATTTTTTATTATTTTTTTATTTTTTAGAATTTTTTTTATTTTTTAAAATATTTTCGATTTTTTATTATTTTTTTGATTTTTTAAAATTTTTTGAATTTTTTAGAATTTTTTATTTTTAGAGTTTTTTGGATTTTTTTATTATTTTTTTTTATTTTCTTGGATTTTTTAGAATTTTTTTTTATTTTTTTATTATTTTTTGGTTTTTAGACAAAAATGAAAGAGGAAAGGAGCTATTTCCGTAACTTTGGAAACATTCCCTTGGTTTTTTAAACTTTCCTTTGAAATTTAGAAGGAATCTGAATTTCATTAAATGAGGGATTTTGTTGGAATTGAAATCCAATTCCCTTCAACTAATTTGTCCAACCAAACACATAAAGGAATGGAATTCAAATTCCAATTCCCTTGAAATCCTATGGATTCCTGTCAACCAAATAGGCCCTAACATTGTGTGAACCGTCAAATTCACAATCACATTGCCTTGTTTTATATGTCTTTTGTGACCGTTTCTTAACCGTCACAAAAACTGCCTAAGAGCAATTTGATCAGTTCTGTATGATAGTTTGACTTTCGTAGTCAGATACTTCCTTCCAAGTTCCATCCCATGAGAAAGTGAAAAGGCTTCATCTTTATGCCACAAGAAAGTGAAGAGTTTGACTTCTGAAGTCAAATACCACATCTCATGAAAAAAAGGCAAAAGTTTCGTCTTTATGGCAAAAGAATATCATTTACTTGACATTCATAGTCAAAGAAGTCAACAGAAGCAAAAAGATTGAATCTTCAAAGGTTATGAATTATGATCTTCCTCAATGCATGGTTTTGAACATAAGTTTTGAATGTATAAAATACCCTTCAATAAAGACATACAAACATATCATGTGGACTTAAATCGTTACCAGAAAACGTTGTAATTTTTGTGAAAATCCCAACAAAGAAAGTGTTACAATTTCCATTGGAGAAAAACAAACGAGCTTTATTTTAGGCTCAAGCTCAGCTCGGCTCGTTTCGAGCTTTTTCTCGAGCCGATAGCTCGCGAGCCGCTCGGCCCGTTTGCACCCCTACATATAAGTGCACATTATTAAAGTCACTGACTGTTCTTTGCCAGATGGATAGGAGAACCGGTGGGTTAAATCTGACTGGAAGAAGATGAGAACATGGCTGGGAAGTGGAATTATTAGTTATACACCTGGCAAATGGAATACGAATGCGAAAATATATTACAAAATTTTACCCGCCGCCGAATAAAAACAAATAAAGAATAAACTTCAATCTAAATCATCTTAAAAACACGTATCTACAAACTATAAAAAGAAGAAAAAAAATTCCTAGATACATACGGATCAGATTTCATTACCTGAATATTTCTCATATTTCGATGACACAATCTATCCGAGAAAAAAAATAATAAGTCGGTGACTCGTTAGGTAAAACTTAGGGTCTGTTTGGTATGGGGAGTAATGGAACAGATGGGGGAATGGAATGGACGAGGTAATGGAATAGATGAGGTAATGGAATTGATCATTACCATTCCATGTCTTGTTTGGTTACCATGTGTGAATGGAATGAACAATTACTTTTTGTTGTTTGGTATGCAAAAAAAGACGAAGGAATAAAATCAGATGGCGGTCGTCAGTGATTGTAACGCCCCTAAATCCGAATGTTTATATTTGTCGTGTGTTCCTATATGACACGTCATGAAATAAATAACTAGGCTATTTAACCTAGTTAAATGTATGGTAAAAATTATTAAAAGATGGAAGTAGTGCACATTATGTTAAGTGGCAAACATGAGGGGTTAAATGGAACAAGATGGAATTTGAGTTATTAAAATGAAAGTTCAACACACACAAACACACACTTCGTGTGTGTTCACGAATGTTCAGGAGCTCCAAAGAGCTCTAACCCTAAACTCAACTAAATCACCAAATTGAAGGATGATTCATGGCTTAAATTCGTGAAGGAACATGGATTAATGATCACCATCACAAGGGAATCATAAGGTATGCCTTAAAAATTAGATTGGTGATCTTTCACGAAGTGGGTTTTGATGTAAATCACGAATTTGTATGAAATTGAGTTTAGGTATGTGTTAGAATCATCATATAGAAGTTGTGTTATGTGCAATTTTGATTGTATCGATGAGTTGGGATAAAACCCACTTAGAAATTGTAAGAAGATGAAGTTTAGTGAAGATTTATGATAAACTATGTAATGTTGATGTTAGAATAGTGTTATAGAAAGTAGTTAGATGGATAATTTGATATAAAACATATGATGCTTGGTTATGATAATGATTTGTGAAAGATTATGTTAATACATGGATGAACTAGGAAGAATGTGCTTTAATTAGTTGTACAATATGCACCAAATGGTGTACGCACACCAAGTGTATGATGAAATGTCTAAGTAAAGTTAATATGTGAGATTGTATGAAATAGCTTGATATATGATTGAGATTAGGTAATGATGTAATTAGTAATATACTAATGTGAAGAAGGTGCTTTAGATGGAACTTATTCAAGAACTCGGGTTGAATGTATGTCTTGGTCAAGACTATGCATTAAGGACTTGTACGTTGTGTTTAATATCACTAGGTGATCATGTGGTTGTAAGCTTATTTGCATTGTAAGTAAGAAATGTATATAGTGTCTTTAATATAGCATAAATGATGTTACAGATATAGGTGAATAAGTCGGAAGTTCATATGATAAACTGTTGACTTCTGAAAGTCAACTACGAATAGGAAGCACAATTTGACTTGTTGTTGTAAAGGTAGGATATTAGAAAGTCGTATAGTACATGTTACATCTATACGCGTTATATGAAATGACATGGTAAATTGTATGAGTTTGAAAGGATGTGAAATTGGGTATATGTCTTATACTTGTTATAATTGACTAATGAAAGTCAAATGTGAAATATGCAATTGATATGATCTTTAACATGTACAATTGTGTATGCTAACGAGAATGTGAATTGGTGGCATGAAAGTAGAGGAATCATATCAAGATGGACTCAAGCATGAAAGGCTAACGGGTCAAGAGGAGGCAAGGAAGTGGATACGGACACGGATGCACAAGGTAAGTGATTTCCGAATCACTTCTTAGTTTGTTAAGTAAGGTTATGTTCTAGTTAATTAGGCATGATAATTGAAGTCAAATAAGAAGGGTTGTATGAAATTGATGATTTACGTTAAGTAGGCCGAATGGGTCAAAATTGTGGTTTTATTACTATACCGGAAGGGTTGTATAAGTAATTGATTACGGTACTATAACCGGGTATGGGTAGAATTGTACATAAGTACGCTAACCAAGAATCGGAGACGCGGATTGATAGTCTAAAGACTCGGTTGTGAGTCATGGTTAATAGACAAACAATTTCGCATTTGAAATTGTATTAACAAAGTTTGCTTTCGTATAAATGAATGACATGAATAGGTTTAACGCATACCGGGTATTGGGTGCTTAAATCCCAAGTACGAACCCCGGATAATGTAAAAGTATTATAGCTATAACGTTTATGTAAGTTTTGGGTTAAAACAAATGAGTAGTTTGACGAAAACATGAACGGGTCGAATAAGTGAAAGCGGGTATATAAAGCCGAGAGCTTAAGTGAATATTTTCCTTAAACCGGATGTTGGATTTCAAGTTCATATGATAGAATGTGAATTTACAAGCATGTAGGAAGAACGGGTGGTTAAACGGGTAAACGGTTCAAAAGTTAAGCGCGTTTTAGTGCGTACGAACGACGAAACGTAGCTGCAGCAAGAAACACCTCTTAACTTAAGAGGAGTGCAAAAGAAACACCTCTTAACGTAAGAGGAGTGCAAAAGAAACACATCTTAACATAAGAGGAGTTCAACAGAACACCTTTTAACTTATGCGCCTCCCAAACATGATTTTGATCGTTCTTTTGACATCTATGGGCTATAAATCTAAGTCTAAGTACCACGTGATTAATATATGGATATACAAGAGGTATGTAAGATCTTGAACGTGTACGTAAGAGTGCATGAACATATGTAGACGTGTATTTAAGTATGTATGAAGGCACGTATGAGAAGATGAAAGTAAGTAGAGACGTAGTAATGTATGTACGTATGTAGATGTGTATTTATGTATATGTGAAGATACGTATGTGTATATGTACATATGTAGAGACGTAGTAATGTATGTGTGTATGTAGATATGTATTTGGTATATATGAAGGTACGTATGAGTGTATGCATGTATGTAGAGATATAGGAAGGTATGTACATATGTAGATGTGTAGGTATGCATGTAAGAATGTATGTATGTATGATCGAGATACGACGAGTAATACGTTATTAATAGTGTGCCTTGAGAATGAAAAGTAATGCAGGTACATTATCGAAGCCTCACCAGGATATGGATACGCAGATGAATTGCTTAAAGTCAGAAAGATAACGAAATGGGAAGTGTACGAGACTGAATCTTGTTTATGTATTATGTACTAATGTTATGAATGTATGTGGTGAGTGCAGGTTGTATGAATCACGGGCGGTTGTCACGAGCAATAGAGATCGAAGACCGAGTCATAAGATAGATTGTACGGGGATAATTGAGTATGTACTTTAGTAAACAGGACTTATACTTTATTGTTGTGAAAGATACATATTAAAACGAACTTTCAAGTAAGTCGAGATGTTTTTAATAAAAGAAATTTTTATGGCACAAATTTCCGCTATGACTTTTTGTCAAATGCGTATTAGTGTCTTACAGATGGGCGATGATGGTGCGTGGTGCTAGGTGTCAGTTGTAGCGGCGGCGATGGTTGGCGGTGGTGGTGGGTGGAGACGACGGCGGATGGTGACCACGGTGGTGGTGGTGGTGGATGACGGTGGAGGTAGGTGGCGACGGTGGATGACGGTGGAGGTAGGTGGTGGCGGTGGCGGTGGGTGGTGGTGGTTGATAGCGGTGGTGGCGATGGGTGGCGGCGGTGATCGGAGGTGGCAGTGGCAATGGTGGTGGTTATGATCAAGGTGGGTGGTGGCGATGATCGGAGGTGGCAGTGGCGTCGGTGGGTGGCGGCGACGGCAGTGGCGGGGACGGAGGTGGGTGGCGACGGTAGGTGGTGGCAGCGGTGGTGGCGGAGGTGGGTGACGGTGGTGGTGGTGGGTGGGTGGTGGTAGCAACGATGGTGGGTTGTGGTGTTGTTAATGAAGGGTGAAGATGGAATGGAATGGGAAAAAAACATGGGGGACAGATGGAATGATTTTGAGGGAATGGAATGCATTTTGGAATGGACGATTCCATTCCATCGACCAACCAAACACTCTTTTCTCCATTCCCTCACAATGGTCCATTCCATTCTACCTCTTATTCATGCATACCAAACGTTACCTTAGCTCTTGTTATATGCGAAAGCCGAAAATCATGGCCCGGTCCGCCGAACGTTTACATGATTTTTTTTTTGACATATTAATTTGCGGTGGAATCCCAATTTCTTCCCTCTTTCCTTTCAATTTTATATTGTATTTGCATCTTACAAAATATATATAACGAAAGTTCCAAGATGTAACCAAATGAAACTTGCAAGGCTTCTTAATCAGATTCTTATATATAGAAAAATGGTCACATATCTCATAACAATATTTTCACCATGACAACAATGGAAGAGCACATCTGCTTGCTCCTAGACTCATACTGGTACAAACACCACATTCTCACTAGCAATCCCCCAATGGTTTCGGACACCCTTCACGAGGTGGAACCCGGCGATCAGAACGGATGCATGACGAAGAATGCAGGAGACGATGCAATCATAGCGTTGACGAAGATAACGGATTGTCAAAGTGATGTAGAGATGAAGGGTTTGCTTAGATTTTGGGCTCATTCGGTTGCTTCTACTGTCTCCTAACTCTTCAGCCTCCTTCATTTATTTTATTTTATTTTTTTATCTAATTCTTCATCTAATTTTTGGGGTGAGAATTGAAGTTGGGTTCTGGATTTTGTTGCCAAATATACCCATTGTATATTAAACCATGCAATGAATCATCGTTGGATGTATGTGTGTTGTACAAGCACTATTGAAACATTGTTTTATTATTTGAAGATATTGTAGGAAATAAACATTCAAGATTGAAGTATGAACTTGTAGTTTTAATATAGAAAACTTCTATAAATCCAAAAATTTCTATACGAAAACTGCATACTCTCCACTACTGAGCGAAAAGTTCGCGGGGTCGGTCGCCCCCTCCCACCCTACTTAAGCTTCGCCCATGAGTCTCGGCCCTCCTACATGTACATGCTGATCGAATACATCAATCATGTGGCGGACCTCTTCATCGGATGTCATTGCAACCAACATCTCAAAATCCTTGCATCAATTGATACTTGAGGAAGTTGCAACAATAACCAAAACCAATCAATAATTTCAGTCAAAATCAACCAAGAAAACAAATAATAATAAAACAACAACAACAATAATAATAAAGAGGATACGTTGGGGCCAATCCAAACATTGTTTGATGGGTGCGTTGACTTTTTGGAGGAAGAAAGTCAAATAAGAAACACCCCTTCTCTTTCAGTGGGGGTTGCTATTCCAAGTCTTGAATTGAAGATTGAGTGAGACGACGCCATCTTGAAGAGAGAGAATGATAAAAAAACGACGTACTAAGTTACTTTATCGGATCAGATTCTTTATTTGCGAAACAATAGAGTTTTTCTACCTTATTAAAATTTTAATACCTTATCAATTATAAGCAACGTAACCGTAAAAAATACACCAACCTTATCGGTATTCAAATACCATTGTCGTACCATAAATACCCAATCCGTCGTGTTTCCTTCACACCTGTTTCCCCACCGTTTGACATTAAGTTATAATTATACTCCACTTCATTCATGTTTTCTTATTAAAGAGATGCATCAATTCACGAACCAACAGGCGTATATGACCATTTCAAAGAGAAACCACATTGTTCAAGAAAGGATGTACCGGCTAAGATGAGGCGCATCCCTTGTTTCATTTTGTGACTTTGGCATGCAGTTTTG
The DNA here is from genome assembly GCA_030545235.1 of Helianthus tuberosus. Classification (NCBI taxonomy): domain Eukaryota; kingdom Viridiplantae; phylum Streptophyta; class Magnoliopsida; order Asterales; family Asteraceae; genus Helianthus; species Helianthus tuberosus. The sequence goes on along the minus strand of CM060354.1, from coordinate 33,073,299 downwards.
TTTTTTTGTGATTTTGGTAAAGTCGAATTAGAGAATGAATTCAAATTCTCGTGGATGACAAACTCGCGAACGATGCGGTGAGTGGATGATCTCGGTCAGATGATGAGTCGGTGCCTTCGAGATCGGATCATATGATGTGGATTTTGCGGAGGTTTTTGCCGGTGAGTTCTGGTTTATGTTGTTGTTTGGTTTTGACGGTGGTGTTTCAGAGTTGTTTGCTTACGATATAACCTATTGTGTAAAAGTAATCTTATCTGATGTTGAAGGATGAACATAGAAAGCGTGGAACAAAAGAGCAGGGAGGAAAAGAATGATGTTCATGGTTTTTGTTAGATGTGTTGTGTGTGGAAAGGAGAAAACGGTTAAACACACAAAGTTCAAGCGGTGAAACCTCTTAAGTTGAATGAAGCGGTACCTTGCTATGAAAAGACGTGACGGTGCGTTAAACGCAACTTAAGTTGCAAATTGTATGGTTACGAGTTTACGCTAACCCGCGCGTTGCGGCGAGAACTTGATTATTAATGTCTTTAGTCTCACTACAACAAATGCAAAAGTTCTTAAGTTTCTGCAAAATATTCTTTTAGTTTACCTAATCTCCAGCTTACAACACCACTTGCGCCAAAAAAGAAAATGTTAATCGTGCATTTTTCTCACATTATATGAAGAGTAATTCTCAATACCCTTAAAATTTTAATATGTAAATAGGCTCCTACAATGCGCTATAGTGCATTGCAATGTTAAAAAGATTGTCTAAGCATCAACAATATATTTTTGCTCATTTAACAATACTCATCTCTCCTCTCTCTCGTCATTATTTTCCGGTTGAACCAGTGACGGGGGAGCGAGTCTTAGATCGGTGACGACGGCGGCGGTGTTTCGTGGCAGAGTAAATTGTTGGTGGAGGGTTCACACCCGTCGTTGATATTGTCCTTCTTTTACGTTGTCTATTTTTTAAGAATTCTAGAAATTATGTGGTAAATGATTGTGTTAGTGTGAGTGTGCCGATGCTTTAGGCATTATAAAGGATGTGAAACGGTGGCACGGGGAAACGGTAGTGCCTGTTGGAGGAGACGCATCGGAGCACGATGTTAGAATGACAGTTGAATAACCGCAACGGTTAAATAACGGTACCGATTGGGGATTTGTTTTTAAAGTTTAGAAGTTGTTAACCTTGGGGGCTCATACATATGAACCGATGCCTATTTTGAATTGAATGGCCGAATGGGTGCATTTTGGATGAAGAGATGCGATGGTGCGGTTAAGGCAGTAGTTTCAAGCGGCAGTTTAAAATCGGTGTGAATATCAATTTGAATTTTGAAGTGGTACGGTGGGAATCACGAAGAGGTGCGTTAGAAGTGGTGCGAATAGGGTGAAAATTAATTGATGGTTGTTTGAAGGGGCGCGAGTTAATTAACGGTGACTCTTAGTTGCTTTTTGTATAGATATATAATATAATATTTATGTAGCTATGATGATTGGTTTCAATAGCTAGTTTTCTTATGAATACGTACTTATTTGTAGCATCTTTAATAAGCTAGATGTGTTTTCATATCATACATTCCAACTTTACCTAGTTCATATCATATACATTTTAATGAATTCCTAGTTGCAAACCACGAATTCAACCTTCATCATTTTTTTTCCAATTTCTATTTAAGATGTATAATTTGTCTTACTTTAATAAGTAGTATTTAGTAAAAAAATCTATTTTGAAATGTTGTTCTTTTTTCTCCAATTCAATATAACTTTTTATAATATGTCCAAACTAAAATGTTGTTCTTGTAGAATGTATATTTCGGCAGTGGATTGACGATTAACCCATTGTCCAGTCGTGACTTTTTTTGGTAAGAGTTTTAGTAACATTTTGGGTTTTGAGATTCATAGAAAAATAAAAAACTAGAGTGTTAACATTTGTACACTCTCATTCTATATTTCTCTATACATACATATATACATATAGAGAGATAGAGTGAAAAAAAATATGTAAATAAGATATGAAGGTGTATCAATAAGATGACCCAAAAATAAAAGAGCCGACTTTCTCCTAAAATATTGGATTCTATTAGTAAAAAGTAAGTACAAATGAGTTATTAGAATTTTAGGATCCTAAATAGTCCTTTTTTCTTCTTTTATTTTTCTAAATGAAAATTCTTACATCTTTACACCAATAATCATAAAATATTTCTATTTTCTCCGATTTGAATATGTGACATTCCCTCTAATTGGCAAGTATGTACCACCTCTACCAAGTGGTCTAGACTCATAGAAAACGGTAAATCCTGAATTTTGTACAACGCCATATATATTTTAAAGGTTCTGAGCGAGAAAAAATTATAAAAAAATGAAACCTTGAAGTAGCTTTGACGGTTTGTAAGTTCATGCTTCAATTACTTGTACATTATCACACAAACTCAGTTTAAATTAAATTTTCATTGAAAATATGATAAAAACAAGCATGTAGCAACATCACAGTCAAAATTTTACAAAACAAATACTTTAAAAATTATTAAAGGAAAAAAAAACACAACGATAACAAAAGAAATGTAAGTATGTCAAGTGACATAATCTGGCTTGAAAAGAAAAAAGAAAAAAAAGGTGAAATTATAAGGTTTACACTCAACTAAAGTTAATCAGACCGTATTGTAACTTGACTTCTATATAAAGCTCAAAGTATTTGTACTAAGACCATGTGTAGTGGACGACACAAGTAATATCCTCATCTTTGGGCGTTTTGCGTCATGTGACAGTTTAATCAGCAATGGGGCATTGTGGGGCATTATGTTAAAAGGGGTGTAGTGGGGCTTGAAATCTTGTGGGGCGTTATATTCTAATAGAATTAAATAAAAAATAAAAATAAAACCATAAAAAAATGCTATTGGGCAAAGATTGGGAAGGTGTGCGTCATTGGCCAAAAAAATTGAAGAAAGGCATGGAAAAAAACGACCGGGTCAAAAATTTTGAAAAAAACGCCCAAGGAGGCCGGTAAGGGGCGTGTTTGGGCCTTTTTTTTTGGGAAAAACACCAAAAAAACCTCACTACGGGTGGTCTAAGCGCTCTTCAAGCACTCGTAAACCTTGATATGATGCGTGAACAGTGATTCTGTGAGAGGCGCCAAATTTATTTTTGTTAGTAATGTAATCTAATATAATAGAGGGAAACTAAGTTTAACTATCTAGAAATACAAGAACACATAACAAAACACCAACCCAAAACCTACCCTGCCAACAAGACCCATCACCCATAACGCCACAGAATTAACCACATGCAATTCCTATACTACGAGTACTCCACAAAGCATCAAGCCCAAAAAAGTAGAAGGAAGAGAAGCAGTGTAGAGGTTGTCGTCGTTTCGATGATCATCATCAGGTGAGTGAGCATGGCGATGGTGATGGTAATGATGGCCACTGTTTACATCTCTTGGGATGAAATGTCCTCGACCCTTTCCACGACTACCTCTTCTCCCATGCTTATCAACCGCGACGACGCCATGTTTAGAGTCTAGATGATTAAAGGTAGCATTTGAGGATGCATGAAGATCCCAAAGCAATAGAAATATCAACATTGCCATAATTATCTTCTTCGTCTTTGAAATCTTCATCTTCCTTTATTAATTATATATTATTCGGAAACTGATATATAAAACACAAATATTCAAGTGGATTAAAGGTACTGAGGTTATACATACAAATGGTGATTTTGTTTCTTTAATAGCCTTAGTTATGATTCATAAATGGTAATATTCTTATTTACTTTTAGCTGATATCACGAAAAATAACCCTATATAATTATATATAAACCTAGAAATATATAATTATAAACCTACAAAATTATAATTTACTCTGAAGTAATTTGTTTAGTGTTAAAATTTGTGACCTTAACATTATTGTATCAACCAACCCAAGAGGCCAAGAACACATTTAAAAAAAATGTGTTCATTAATATGTTACATCAATCATCGTTGGTGAATGGAAAAATTCAAAGCTACGAAGAAAGCAGCTACCGAATCACATGACAATGTAATGATTCATTTGGTGCATATTCAATATACAAAACTTCTCAATAACATTTTAAGTGATTAACTACTCGTATGGCAACGGGGTGTACTCTAACATTTGGTGTGTTAATTGTGACATGGCATATTAACCGGTATTACACCATTCCTTGTGTTAAGGGGCATTAAAGGGGTTATATGTTAACGGGATGTTAAGAGATTGCATTAATTATTCTTTTCTTTTTTAAACCAAAAACCACTTAAAAATATGGTTATACGGAGTTAACGGGATTAACCCATTTCCTTGGTGAGGCTGAATGAAATGGGGAAAAACTGGTGATTGGCACTTAAATGGAGTTAAGGAGAGTTAAAAGATACCGAAAGGCGTCATAAACATGAATAAGATACCGAAAATTCACAAAACATTCCTTCTAAATCTTAATAAAGAAGCATTATATAGTTTTACACTTCGCAATCTAACAAGCTTTTAAAGCCATTTTTTAATCAGAAAATTTAGTTTTAGGCTTCGCAATTTAACAAGCTTTTACTAATGAGATGTTGCAATGGAATAAAAGAGAACAATCTTGCCAAAGGTATTATATATGTTAAATCTTTATGTTTTGTAACATTAATTAAACTGTTTAAACTAATGTGGCATGTTTAGGATGTTAAAAATGTTGGCATAATCCGGATGAAAATTCAACGATGGAGAAAAACAATGAACTGATAATCAAGAGAAGAAGAAAAAAAGACAAGTTTGTTTGAGTTTAGATAGTGATGATGATGTTCTTTAATTTTGGCCTAGTGGCATCAGGTGCTCCTTCTCACTAAAGTGGTACGCGTTTAAATCTCACAAAGTGGGCATTATATGAATTATAAGATGATATGGTTTATCTTCAAAGTAAAAGAAAGAGTAAATTACAAAAATCGTCCTTTATATTAACAGTAAATTGCAAAGTGTGTCCTTTGTCTTCAAAAAGTACAAAAAACGTACTCGATGTTCGCAAACCCTTGCAAGTTATATCCTTTAGACCTTAGTTAATTTTTGTGGTTAAATCTGACCAAATGGACCCCACATGAGGATATTTTGGTCATTTGTAACTAAGGCTGTCCAAACTGCTCAACGATCGAGGATCGCTCGAAAAATGCTCGTTCGATTCCCGCTCAGTTTGTAAATGAGCCGCTCGGATCGGTACGATTCAAATTCAATCCAAGCATGAGCAAAGGTCCGCTCGCTCGTCGATCGCTCGGTTTCGCTCGAATTGTTTTTATTAATAATATATATATATATATATATTATAGATTTTAAAGATTAAAAGCCCAAAAAATATACTAGCCCAAAAAAATTAAAAGCCCAAAATATATACTAGCCCAACTTAATAGTTAATATCAAAATCTTAACCCTAAATCCCTAATTCCTAAAACAATACTCACAAACAGATTGTCTGAACTTCGAAGATCTGCATATCGCCGCTGCCAGTTACCTTGCCACACACAAAAATCTAACCCTAAATGACAATTTGTATTACACACTTTATTTTGTGCTTCTTGATATTGTTAAGAACATTTTTAGAATCATGATTTTAGTTATGTATTGCTTTTATTAGTAAAGTGTTGGACATGTTTTAATTAAGTTAGAATTTGTTTTTGTTGAACGCAGCCTTATAATTCAATCGAGCGAAACCGAGCAAAAACGATCCGCTCGATTTTAGTTAGGATTTGATAAAAACCGAGCGAAAACGAGCCGATCGATTCAAATTCAATCCGAGCATGAGCATAACTTTTGTGCTCGGTTTTGCAAATTCGATCCGATCGGATCGATTGTAATTCAATCCGAGCATGAGCAGACCCTCGATCGGATCGGATCGGCTCATGAAAACCCCTATTTGTAACATGTATAAACGTGAGCTAAATTTAGTGGCGGCTAGGATTTAGCAGGCGCATTTAGCCGTCGGCAGTCAGCTAGAACTTATCCCCCACTTTTTATTCACGGGTTAAATATAGCTAACACTTTACACGTGTATTATTTTTTGATTGTGTTTTTTTATGAACCACATTAATTGTATTTTTCAAAGTTGTTCGTGTCGGCTAAATTCTAGCCATCTTAGCCGGCATATTGGTTTGGATATGCTTATATTGGTACATGCGGAAACGCAATGTCTATTTTGTTAGTTCTATCAATTAACATATCTTCTTTTGTGATTTTCCCTATTTTGTTAGTTCTATCAATTAACATATCTTCTTTTGTGATTTTCCCTAATTTGTTAAGTTAGGAAAAGTTTAAGAATCAATGATGGAATGTTTGAAAAATATATAAAGATTTCATATTACAAAGAAATCAATCATCATCATATATCATATATATAAAGAGGATCTCAGATCTCTCACCTTATAAAAAATATTAGTTCTACACATGGCCATACATGATTATGTTTTAACATATTAATTTGCCAGTCGAATCCCTTTTTCTTCCTTCTTTCCTTTCATTTCTATATTCTATTTGCATCTTATATAAAACATAACGAAAGTTCCAATATGTAATCATTTTTCCCAACCAAATGAAACTTCCAACGCCTAAATACCTACTACTTATAAATGATCACATATCTCATAAGTCATAACACCACCTTCAATATTTTCACCATCATATATGATCATGACAACTATGGAAGAACACATCTGCGTGCTCCTAGACTCATACTGGTACAAACACCACATTCTCACTAGCAATCCCCCAACGTCGACGATATCCACAAGGAAGAAACCGAGAGACGATGAACTCATCGGGTTGACGATAATGAATTGTAGAAATGATGTAGAGATGAAGGGTCTGCTTAGATTTTGGGCTCATTCTGTTGCTTCTACTGTCTCCTAAACGATCTCCTTCATTTTTTTCTTCTTTTGTATCTAATTCTTATTCTTCATCCATTTTTTTGGGGTGAGAATTGAAGATGGGTTTTGGATTTTATTTAGTGCCAAATATGCCCATAATATATTAAAGCATGCAACCAATCATTGTTACATGTATGTGTGTATACAAAGTTTAATGAAACATTAACGCTATACCAACCAAAGGACTTACTATAAAGTTGTGTAGAAAATGTGTTTCTCTAGTCAACTTCTCAAGTGCTATATATGATATAGATAAATGTGTAGATTTAGGATTCGGATTAAAAGTTGTGTGTGAGTTAACCGGTAAAAAAAGAGTTATACCTCAAAGAAGCAACAAAATTTTATCCGCTAATATCTGTTGGTAACTCGACAATAATTGTTGTCTAGTATATAACAAGCACAGTGATTGGGACTAAATTGTATTGAAATTGAATTGTTCAAACTATTAGGGTTACAAGAGAGGTGTTTATATAGGACACCACTTTACACACAAGCCCCTATACAATCTATTTTTCTCCTTTCCGATACTCCCCCTCAAGTTGAGTAGTGGGGTCACCAATACTTAACTTGCTCAAACAGCTACTAAACGCGTTTCCGTTGACTGCCTTTGTGAGAATATCTGCAAGTTGATCTTTCGATGCTATATACGGGAGCTCTATGATGCCTTCCTCTAACTTCTCCTTGATGAAGTGTCGATCTACCTCCACATGCTTTGTTCGATCATGTTGGACTGGATTTTCTGAGATCTGTATAGCAGCTTTATTGTCGCACATGATTTTGGTTGCTGTAGTAGGAAGAAAGCCAATCTCAGTTAGGAGCTTGCGAATCCACAGAACCTCTGCTAAGCCACGAGCAACCCCTCGGAATTCAGCTTCTGCACTAGATAGGGCGACTACCTTTTGTTTTTTACTTCTCCAGGTAACTAGATTTCCTCCAACCATGGTGAAGTATCCTGAGGTCGATCTTCTCGTTCCTTTATCCCCTGCCCAGTCGGCATCTGTATAAGCTTGGATTTCTAAGTGCCCATTTGATTTAAACAGAATACCATGACCTGCTGTTCCCTTGAGATACCTGATGATTCTTAATACTGCTTCCATATGGCTTGCTTGGGGTTGGTGCATAAACTGACTCCCACTCCTACTGCATAAGCTATATCTGGACGAGTGTGGGAGAGGTATATCAGTTTTCCCACCATTCGTTGATATCTCTCCTTATCTGCTAGATCTGCTCCATCTTCCATGTGTAAGCCATGATTGACCATCATCGGGGTGTCCGCCGGTCTGCACTCAATCATTCCGGTTTCAGCTAGCAGATCAAGGACATATTTCCTTTGACAGATAAAAATCCCTTGTTTAGATCTCAGAACTTCAATTCCAAGAAAGTACTTCACTCTTCCCAGATCTTTCATCTCGAATTCTGAAAATAGATTATCTCTTAACATTGACATTTCCTCTTCATCGTTTCCTGTGAGAATCATGTCATCAACATAGATAATTAAGCAGGTCACAAGACTGCCTCTACGTTTCAAAAATAGGGTATGATCTGAGTTGCTTTGTTTGAAGCCATATTTTTTCATCGCAAGGGTAAACCTCCCAACCCAAGCTCTAGGAGACTGTTTAAGCCCATACAGAGATTTATTCAGCCGACATGTTTCTCCAGCCTTGAAATTCTCATTGAATCCTGGTGGAGCGTCCATATAGACCTCCTCGTTTAGTTCCCCGTGAAGGAAGACATTTTTTACATCAAATTGATGAAGAGGCCAACCTTTATTGGCAGCTATAGAAAACAGGACTCTGATTGTATCAATTTTGGCTACCGGGGAGAAGGTTTCAGAGTAATCGATTCCATAAGTCTGAGTGTAACCTTTTGCAACCAGTCGAGCTTTGTATCGTTCAATCGTTCCATCAGGTCTGTGTTTAACTGCAAACACCCACCGACATCCCACTGGCTTCTTTCCTGGAGGAAGGATGCATTTCTCCCACGTATTATTCTTCTTGAGAGCTTCCATTTCGGTCTCCATGGCTTTTTTCCATTCTTCAGATTTCAAGGCTTCTTGTGTTGTAGATGGCATTCGTTCAGAGCACAAGGCAGCTGTAAACGCTTTAGCTTCCTTTGACAAGTTTCCAGTGACAATGTTCGCCACAGGGTACCTAGACCTTGGAGCCACCTTTTCTGGAGAGTATCTCTTAGGAGGAACTCCTCTATTTTCTCTTGGAGGGAGAGAATACCTTCCGGTTGTCTCTGCTGCAACTGGTTCAACCTGTTCAACAACTGGTTCAACCTGTTCAACTTGTTCAACATGTGGATCAACATGTTCTGTATGCTCTGTTGTTGTCGGTTCTGTGGGTTCCCCTGTTGCCTCATAGTTATAAGACGTAGAACATTCAGGGTTCTCAGTATTTCTTACCTCTGGTATCATGTTGGATGGACTTTTTTCAGTGGTACTTGTAACACCCCGTGTTTTCACGAGTGAAAGTCAAAGTCAAGGTCAAAGTCAACGACCGATTTTGCGCGACTTGACTCGTAGAAATGTTTTTATTTTGTTTATATTATGTGGAGTAAGTGTTGTTCATTACAATAATCGAATCGTATTAACCGTATTTCAATCGACCTACGACTGTAAATGATAGGAAGTAACAATGCGATAAAGTTAATCAAGCTATGCTAATCAAATCGACATCGAACCGTAACTCGAACTGTGTATTTTACTTGTCATTATACGTGTGTGTGTGCCTTATGTGTTACCTGTGCATGTTTATTTATGTTTTGTGGTGATAATCAAGCGAACTCAATCGAACTCGAAGTCTGACTCGAATGTAAACGAACCCGAACCCGAATTCCGATTCGAACCATATAGGAAGTAGTTGGGACTGAGAGTAATTTGACTAGGAAACCCTATCGAATCGCTCGAAAATCAAAACCGAAGCAACATCGCACCGAACGCACCAAATCAGGCGACATCCACACGGATGGTCAATCCGCACGGATTGCCAATCCGCACGGATGACCAATCCGGGCGGATAGCCTATCCGGGTTACGTGCCATCTGCACGGCTCACCCTTTTCCCCTTTTAGCATCCTATAAATACACGGGTCACTCTCCAACTTTTCCACTTTTGGCAAGTGACGTCCGAACCGCACGCATTCTTCACCTTTTCTCAGATTTCTCTCAATCCAGGTAAGATCTTGCACTAATTCTTGTACATTCTTGATCACTACACAATTCTACACCTTTCCATATTTCAAATCTCCACTTTCGACCGTGAAACCATCAAGATTTGAGGTATTTTCGGGTGACGTCACCATGAAGTTCTTATGAACTTCAAGCTTGACCTCATTCCACCAAGAATAACTCAGATCTGAACGGTTTCCACGAGATTTCACAATAACTTCACCTAAATCTAAACTTTTCTAAGGATAAAAGAGTTGAAAGAAATAAACCTAAGTTCTCTCCTTCTTTTGCCCTTAGAATCGGTACGAATCTGATCGGTTCTAGTCTTCTACTCGATAATAGTGATGCACTAGTCCTAGATCTGGATTCTACCCACAAGACACCTGATTACGAGACAAACCGGAATGATCGTTCTGAGCCGCCGATAGGTTGAGTTAGGGTGATTCCTGGCCGGCTTAGTCATACGGGTAAGAATGCGATTCCAAATGGTTGACGCGTAATCGGAACGTCTCGATAGACGACAACGGCGACCAAGAGTAGCCAGACGGAACAACCAGGACGAGGAAGTTGTCCGCACGAGTAGTTTGCCCGCACGGACATGCTGTCCGCACGGACAAGCTGTCCGCACGAACAAACTGTCCGCACGGACATACGATCCGGACGAGTTGTCACCCGGACGAGCTATACTTGGGACCCACCTTCAAAGCAAGGTTTGAGTATCGACGAATGAACAATCCGGACGGACAACCTCTGAATGGATTACTCTTCGGATCATGAGATACTAAGACCTTAACAATTTCAAACGATGTGCATCCGCACGGACAAGTTGTCCGCACGGACAGACTATCCGGACGGATTGTCTTGTCCGCGCGAACAAACTATCTGGACGGGTTATCACTCAACCTTGAAGACGCGTCCGCACGGATAGACTATCCGGACGGATTGTCGTCCGCGCGACCGGCTTGAAAGGTAGAGATCCTTGGATGTTTTATAAATGCTACAACGAAAACTTCAAAGGACAAGCCATCATACACAAACACATTCTGAGGAAGAAACAATCCACTCGAATAGTAATCCACACGGACTACTTGTCCGCACGGACTACTTGTCCGCACGGACTACTTGTCCGCACGGACTACTGGTCCGCACGGACTACTGGTCCGCACGGACTACTGGTCCGCACGGACTACTGGTCTGCACGGACTACTTGTCCGCACAGATAGCTAATCCGCACGACCCATCAACTTACCCACACTCATTCTGTACCGTTTTCTGTTGGGATTGAACCCTACCAGAGGAACAGATAATGTAAAGCCAAAACCAGGTCACAACAGTGGATTCACAATAAGCAGTAGCTTACATTAAGCTTTCCCCTTGACAGTGGTTATCTAACAGCTGATGAACCTTAAGTACTGCTCAAAAGAACAACTGATGAACCAAACGCTGATGAAATCCTAAAGACTGCTGAAGACAAACACTGACGCTCTATCTACTGCTGTCTCTTAAGTACTGCCGAAGACTCAAACACTGCCCATTCAAGGACTGATCACCTTTGAAGAAAGCACTGAAGTGGATGATAAGCATCAGTGCTTAGGCTACAACAGTGGAACGTTGAATCAGTAGTTTGCTCATGTTTTGTATTTTATTTACCATCAGTGGTTAGACATCATTAGTTTGTATAGAACAGTGTTTACAGGTTGTTAGGTTGTTAGATGTCACTATCATGGTGACGTCAGCTGAGGCACATCAGTGGTTTGGTTTGCCTATAAATATAACAGTACTCTGTACTGTTATATTTGATTCGTTTTGAGTAAGTTCATCTTCTCAATTCAATCCTTTCATCTTGTGCAACCAGCCTTGAGGTATCTGGCTGAGGGGGAGCTTAGTATGTAAGCATGCATGGTAATCATTTGATTCTTATTGTAAATCTTTCGACTAAATGTATTACATATGCTTTCTCAAACTATATTCTCTTTCTGATTGTGTTTACAAAGTTTGTTCTCATTTCCGCTGCACTTAAAACTGTTTATATCTATTTGATTTGGTCAAATATCACAAACAAACACAATCATGAGAGCCTCAGATCCTAACATTTTCCATACCACTTATCGTTGCGTTATCGAATCTATTCAGGCTAACCGTACTCGCTTAAAAGCGCTCCCTTCAATCCATAATCGCTGTGAGTATACTCGAACCCTTTTTGCTTTTAGCACTTTTGGGTGTTACATACGTTACGAATATTCAAACTACAACTATCACACTACTCAAGCTATTTTAACGCTAAACCATTAATGCATGTTATACGTGGCTTATGAATGCTTGTTTGTTATGTTTACACATGGAATGCTGTCTACCTGCCTTAGCAACGATAGTAGTATAGTTTGGACTCAGCACCCGTTCACACGGGGGTTGTTAAGGACCATTTACTTGCATGGATTACGGTGGTAATCATGTATTGCGAACTGCCTCGGGCAGTCAACCCGCAGTCATTGGTATCGATGGATCTATGTCGATAACCAACGTCCTTCATTTCACTATGTGTACGTGCTGGTTATGCGTAAACGAATTCGAACTCTATATGCTATTATCAAACTTGTATGCTCACCTTTACATTTTATGTATTGACTTTATTTTAACGTATGTGACAGGTGCTTAGGTTGCTTTTATGCTCTTTGTGCTGTGATGAACTTGAAGCTAGGAACTGGAGTCCTAGAAACCAACGAATAAATTGTTATGTTTAAATCTGAGTTGTCGGAACAGAATGTTTGTTTAGTTTTTGTCTGTAATAACTTGTTTGCTATTTGAGACATGGTATGGGACATGTTAACTTAAATTGAATGGTAATGATAGTTGTTATGGAAACTTCTGGACAATCTGTTTCGCTCAGTGCCGCGCCCCGATGATTCCGCCATCGGTTGGGGTGTGACAGATTGGTATCAGAGCCATAACTATAGGGAATTAGGCAAGACTTGACCTAGTCTGGGTCAAAGTCTTAGAGACCTAGTCTATAGTTAAGAACCAACAGACCAACTCACGCGTATGCGTAAACTCGCCACTATCACTCGCTCTTTTCTATCACTGCACTCGAATTTTCAAGTTGTGAACAGGTAATGAGGCCGAGAATAGGTGTGAAAATCGCAAACTCTCGACTAAAGTTGCCTAATCAGCTTGTGTTTTCGCTACAAACGAGGAGAATCATACCAAATTAGGAGTGAAATCCATATTTTGATGAATAATCTCCTCAAATTTTATCAAAAACAAGGACAGAAGTTGCAAGATAGGGGTTAAACCCTAACCTTGACGACTCGTCCTGCTTTTATACAAAAACTCCCACCAAAGTTTCGATGGACTCCAACGATCTAAAGACACAATATAACCAATGGGAATTGCGCCAACGCCCAAGAATCGAGGCAAAGGCATAGTCCTGGAGGTAATTGTACACACAGGACCCTTGTGAATAGTCGAACCACTTTGGTTAGTCGAAGTCTACTAGCCGCAGACAATCTATTCTCGATTTTATGTGTTTCAAGCTTTGAGCCAAGACTATTGACTCTGACGATTCGTTGATTTTATGTAATTACGTGTGTATGCTTATTAATGTTTTGAGTTTCTACTAGTTTCGATCTAATGCCTCTTGCTTTCACACGACACACCATTAACGAATCACTCGCACTACACTACGATCGAACACTCGCAAACTCTGAATACTAGGTTTCTGTTCTCCGAAAACCTCTAGTGAATAAGGTGTATGTGTTCCTTGCTATTGTGCTTATGTGTTTAGGGATATTGTGACTATGTGCTCTATATGGTTATGTGATTTTGTGTAATTCTGTGATGTTGCGACTGTATGCGTTTACATGGTACGTGTTACTGAGCTTTAGTAGTAGTAGACGTGTGAGGTGAGATTCGAATACATGTGTTGAGTTCCGTGGCGATGTCTATTGCAGACAATGTCGTCTGGATCTCGCCATACGCTCTCTCGTCAGGAAAAGAGGGACAGACGTCTTGCTTCCATCATCGCGAAGAGTGTAGCGAAAGCCGTGAGTGACGTCTACGTGAACGCCAGCAAATCATCCGAGGAATCAAGGACTGAAGGTCCTAAAGCTGCCGCAATACCTTTCAGTTTCAAGCAATTCAAGTCGTGTGGGCCAAAAGAATTCACAGGCGAAGGAGGTCCTACTGCACTATTCCACTGGTTTGACTCTATCGAGGTTACTCTGCGACAAAGTGGTTGCCCTGATGACCTTCGAACTCTGAACGCTACCAGCGTCTTTCAGTCCCGTGCTCTAGACTGGTGGACGGCCGAGAGGAACAAGCGAGGGAATGATGCAGTCTACGGTTTGTCATGGGATGAGCTCAAGGAAGTCATGCTAGAGGAATTCTGCCCTCCTCACGAACGTCAAAAGCTTGAAGATGAATTTTGGCACATACATCAGAAGGATGGAGACAATGCTGGACTTACTGCTCGTTTCAAACAGCTCAGCATTATCTGTCCCGATCAGGTCAAGACTCCTGAGATGACCATCAAGAAGTACATCCGAGCTTTGCCCGACTGCGTTGCTGATTTCGTGTAAGCGGCAAAGACTACCACGATCGAGGAAACCTACCTGTTAGCTGTTGAAATCAATGACAAAAGGGTTAAAGTTGGAGTATGGGATAAGACCTCCAAGCATCTGCATCAAGCTACCGCTACTGCACCAACTGCTGAACCCACCTCGTCAAGCAACAAGAGAAAGAACAGCTCCACCAACAAGAACTGTGCGATTACTGCTGCACCAATCCAAGATGTACCTGCCCAACAGCGTCAAGTAGCGGCGCCTGTGGCCAATGCACCGCCTGCAAAGCGTGCATATACTGGACCACACCCGCTCTGCCCTACTTGCACCTATCATCACCCGACAGCTATTCAATGCCGCTTCTGTGCTCACTGCAATGTATACGACCACTTTACTGCCAACTACCGTATTCGCCAAGCTCCTGCCAATCAAGCTCTACTCGCTGCCCCACCGGGTCAACAAGCTCCTCCGGCACCCGCAGTCAAAGCCAGAGCATGCTTCACGTGTGGCGACCCGAATCATTTCGCCAACATGTGCCCGAACAGGGTAGTGAAACAAGAACCGCAACAGTAGCAACCACAGCAACAACAGCAGCAGCAACAACAGGCCGCACGCGCCAGAACTTTCAATCTCAATGTGCGTCAAGCCCAGGCCGCCAACAACGTGGTCAATGGTACGTTCCTTGTGAATGGTATTTATGCTTCATGTTTGTTTGATACTGGAGCTGATAATTGCTTTGTGTCGCTCGAATTTGAGAAACTCCTTAGTCGTAAACGTTCCCGACTCTCCTCTGCATTCGATGTTGAAGTCGCTACCGGAAGAACCGTCGCTGTAAACTCTGTTATTCGTGATTGCACTCTCGAGCTCAACAATCACATCTTTCCAATCGACCTTATTCCGATGCAACTCGGAAGTTTCGACGTCATAGTAGGCATGGACTTTCTTCGCGAAAACCATGCCGAAGTTGTGTGCTTCGATAAAATGATTCGTTTTTCGCTCGCAAACGGTGATACATTGTGCATCTATGGTGATACTACTTCGAAGGGTCTCAAACTTATGTCATGCCTCCAAGCCAGCAAGTATCTCCGTAAGGAATACAGGGCTTTCTTGGCTAACGTTGTAGCAGCGGAGAAGGAAAAGAAAGAGAAGAAGGAAGTGAAAGACGTACCTGTGGTTCGAGAATTTCCTAATGTTTTTCCAGAGGATCTTCCCGGACTACCTCCGAAACGTGATATTGATTTTCGCATTGAACTCATTCCAGGAGCTAATCCTATCGCCAAGGCTCCTTATCGACTCGCGCCATCCGAAATGCGCGAACTCGCAACCCAACTCCAGGAATTGCTTGAAAAAGGCTTCATTCGCCCGAGCACCTCTCCATGGGGCACGCCGGTCCTTTTCGTCAAAAAGAAGGATGGGTCGTTCCGGATGTGCATCGACTACCGGGAATTGAATAAGTTGACTATCAAGAACCGCTACCCTCTGCCTCGAATCGACGATTTGTTTGATCAGCTACAAGGCGCTACGTGTTTCTCGAAGATCGATCTACGTTCAGGGTATCATCAGCTGCGTATTCAAGAGGAGGATATACCCAAAACCGCGTTTCGTACTCGTTACGGCCATTACGAATTCGTTGTCATGCCTTTTGGCCTAACAAACGCACCAGCGGTTTTCATGGATCTGATGAATCGTGTGTGTAAACCATATCTCGACCGTTTCGTCATCGTGTTTGTGACAACTCGAAATTTAGAACCTTTCGTTGTATCTTGGTGTAACCTGCTTGAAACGTTATGTGACTAGTTAACTTGTTGGTTTAATGATATAAGTGAACATTCTATGTGATTATGTGTTATGTTTATATGTATGCTTGTATGTATGCGACCCGAGACACAAGAACCCGACTCGAGACCATGCGGTCTCGAGTGAACAGTAACAGTTGGGCCGAGTTGGCCCATGCTCCTCTCCACCCCACTCGAAAACCCACTAGGGTGAACCAACTTAAGAGCTAGTATATATATCATACTCCTAGCCATTTTTGCCATTTCTTTTGGGACAACCTACACTCACTCTCACACACACTCTCATCCACACTCTCTCTCTCTAGAAAACCTTAAACCCTAGAGGTCAAGCATCACCTCTCCTCTCCTTCTTCTCGGATTCAACCGGCGACCACAAGGAGCTCTCGGATCGGCTCGCACACACACCCATTTGGAAGCTTCATTCACACCTTTGAACCCATACTTGAACCGGTTAGTGTTTTATGATGTTTGTTGTTGTTAAATGTTATGGATGACATGGTTTAGCTAGAATAATTGTACGAATGATGATGTTCTTGTGAATCGGATGTGTATGATGATGTTATTCGGCTAACATGTCTTGATTTCGGATATATTGCATAATGAACTAATGATATCTTGTGTCTAAATGTGATTTAAACCATAAATGGTTGATGTTCATGAAACCGGCTACATGTGTGTGGAAATCGGATTAGTGTAGAGCCGAGTTTGAGGTGTTATGTGATGATTTGAAACCATTAGATGAGTATGTTCAAGTGTTTTGATTGTTGTTCATGTTATGTTTGTGATTAATGCCAAAAACCCTAAAATATGTTGAACAAGTTTGAATGATCATGATGAACTACTTGAATGTATGAAGAACAACATGAATATGATAGGAAGGTGTCTTGAATATTTGAAAAATACTTGTTTGATCCATTTTAGTAAATTGTTAGACAAGAAAACATGTTTAAATGGATAGTACATAAGGTTGCATGAAATCGGATTTCCATTGGTTAGTACACTGTGCAGATCAGCAGGTGCTGGGAGTCGAGACACCTGGTTTCGACTCGAGACCATGAACATGATAACCCGAGACCGCAGTTTGCGACTCAGGTTGCGAGCCGAGAAGCCCTAGTCTCGACTCGAGACCATACTTTATCAGCACACAAACATCATGACTCGAGACTATGGTTGCGAGTCCGATTGCGACTCGAGACCAATACATGCATGACCCGAAACCTCCTCAGTTGCGACTCGAGAGCTTGTGGGCTACAACTCGAGACCGCACAGTCTCGACTAGAGACCGCACAGTCTCGACTCGAGACCATATACATGTGCACGCTGTTTGGACTTGCACACTGCCATGGGCCTTAGTAGTTGGGCCGCACACTTGGACTTTGGTTGTTACGTGAACGTTACTGTGAAACCTGTTACGAACTGTTGTTGAACTGCCATGCTAAACATTATGCTTCCGCTTGCAACTTAAACTATGTTTTGTTTAGACACCAATTGTATTGGTTGGATTATTATAACTACTTATATGCTTGTTCAATATGATTGGTGGCTGGATCCTGGTCAGTCATGCCTCCAAGAGGTGGTACTCCGCAGGTGGATTTTGGGGGTGTGACAGATTGGTATCAGAGCCATTGGTTATAGTGAACTTGGTTTTAATAAGGGGAAAAAGTTTTATTAAAACCAGACTATAACCTGTACAGTGCTCAACGGTCCACAACGACGCTTCACTCCACATGCAAGGCTTGACATTCTAGGTGATATGATCTGTGTATATATTGCCTACTTGTTAGTTACATAGTACATTGCTCATGGTATGCTTGGTTAGTATAACTACTGTTGCTTGAACACGTGTGTACTTACTCACTTCTGTCATCGCATTTTCGCGAACCCCTCTCACTCACGTTCCTCTTGATATGAAGATCATGTCTGGACGCATTAACATGACACAAGCCCAGTTGATGGCTCTGATTAACGAACAAGTTGCTGCGGCACTTGCAGCTGCACACGCAGGAGGTATATCCTGCAGTCCAAACTCATTCTAGGATCTTTAGAATCCTACTCTCGTGAACCAACCTTTGTGTTAAACTCTGTCTTTCTTTCGCCCACAATAGTTCAGCATGCTCAACCACCCGTGTGCACTTTTAAAACTTTCATGGACTGCCGACCAACTACTTTTAGCGGCACTAAAGGAGCCGTAGGCCTCCTCCACTGGTTTGAGAAGCTCGAGTCAGTCTTCGAAATGTGTGAATGCCCTGAGGCGCGCAGGGTGAAGTATGCTACCGGTACTCTCGAGGGTTTAGCCCTCACATGGTGGAACGCTCAGGTTCAAATGCTGGGGTTGGTTGCTGCCAACGCCACCCCATGGGAAACTTTTAAGGAGATGATCAAGGAGGAATACTGCAGTCGTGATGACATTCATAAGCTGGAAGTCGAGTTCTTCAACCTCAAGATGACGGGGTCAGAAATTGAGGCGTACACTAAGAGATCGAACGAGCTTGCATTATTGTGTCCTACTATGGTGGACCCTCCAATTAAGCGAATTGAACTCTTCCTCAAGGGCTTGGTGCCAGAGATCCAAAGTCATGTGACTTCAGCAAACCTCGCCACCATCCAGCAAGTTGTTCAGTTGGCTCACCGTCTCACTGATCAGGCGGTGGAGCAGAACAGATTACCAAAGCGCATAGGTGCTGCAACTACTTCTGGAGTCCCTAGTGACAACAAACGGAAATGGGATGGGACTTCAAGTAAGGGTTCGACGTCTGTTCTGTCCCAGTCTCAGCAGAGAAAGACTGATGACTACAAGAGCCCTAGTCAGCAATCATCTGGTGGCCAAAGTCACGGTGGGTACAAAGGGAATCACCCCAAATGCAATCGCTGCAGCCTGCACCACAGCGGGCCATGCACAAGGGGCAGCTATCATCGGTGCAACAAGCCAGGTCACGCTGCAAAGGATTGCAGGAGCTTATACCCCGCCAATCAGAATCGTCAGCAAGTTCAACAAAACCAACGCCAGCAGCCGCAGCAGGGTGATAACAAGGGGTGCTTTCAGTGTGGAGCTGAAGGCCACTTCAAGAGAGATTGTCCCCAACTGAACAGGAACCAGAACAACAACAACAACAACAATAACAACAATCAGGGGAATGGTAACAATGGGAACAACAACAACAATGGTGCCAGGGGGCGGGCGTTCGTGATTGGCCAAGGTGAAGCAAGGAATGACCCCAATGTCGTGGCGGGTAAGTTCCTTCTCGACGACTTTTATGTTTCAGTATTATTTGATTCGGGTGCCGATACTAGCTACATGTCACTAAAAGTTAGTCGAATGCTTAAGCGTATTCCAACACCTTTGAACAACAAGCACACTGTAGAGCTAGCAAACGGTAAGAGTTTAGAGGCCACACACGTAGTTAAGGGTTGTAAACTTGTTCTCGCTAACCAGACCTTCTCTATCGACCTCATTCCTATCGTCTTGGGTAGTTTCGACGTTGTCATTGGAATGGATTGGTTATCCCAGCACCGAGCAGAGATTCTTTGCAACGAGAAGATTGTTCGTATTCCGGGTTCCGGTAGTGAACCTCTCATGATTCGTGGCGACAAGAGGAGTGCTGTTGAGAACGTCATCTCTCTCCTTAAGGCCCATAAGTGCTTACGAAAGGGCCACACTGCCATTTTGGCTCTCGTAACTGACACCTCGGAGAAAGAGAAGAAGATAGAAGATTTTCCGGTTGTACGCGACTATCCTGAGGTATTTCCTGAGGAATTACCTGGCCTTCCGCCTCATCGCCAAGTCGAATTTCAGATTGAACTAGCTCCTGGAGCTGCGCCTATAGCTCGTGCACCCTGTCATTTAGCTCCATCAGAGTTGGAAGAACTCTCTACGCAACTACAAGAACTCTTGGATAAGGGTTTCATTCGTCCTAGCTCATCGCCTTGGGGAGCTCCAGTACTATTTGTGAAGAAGAAGGACGGTACCTTCAGAATGTGCATCGACTACCGGGAACTCAACAAAGTGACGGTGAAGAATCGTTATCCTCTACCGCGTATTGACGACTTGTTCGACCAGCTGCAAGGGTCGAGCTACTATTCGAAGATCGATTTGAGATCGGGCTATCACCAGCTGAGAGTCCGAGAAGAGGATGTCTCTAAAACAGCCTTTAGAACTCGCTATGGGCACTATGTGTTTTTGGTCATGCCTTTTGGGCTGACAAACGCACCTGCGGTTTTCATGGACTTGATGAATCGAGTATGCAAGCCTTACCTGGACAAGTTCGTTATAGTCTTCATCGACGACATCCTGATCTATTCTAAAAGTCAGGAGGAACACGAGCAACATCTACGACTTATTCTGGAACTCCTTCGAACAGAACAGCTTTACGCAAAGTTCTTGAAATGCGACTTCTGGCTTCGTGAAGTCCATTTCCTAGGCCATGTGGTAAACAAGGATGGGATTCATATTGATCCATCCAAGGTGGACTCGATTAAGAACTGGCCTGCGACTCGTACACCAAAGGAAATTCGCCAATTCTTGGGTTTGGCAGGATACTACAGGAGGTTCATTAAGGATTTTTCCAAGATTGCACAGCCTCTCACCTCACTAACGTAGAAAGGCGTTGTTTATCGACGGGGAAATGCACAGGAATTAGCATTTCAGCATCTAAAGGATAGACTTTGCAGCGCACCTATCCTTTCCTTGCCAGAGGGCACAGACGACTTCGTGGTCTACTGCGACGCATCAATTCAGGGTCTTGGTTGTGTATTGATGCAACGAGATAAAGTTATAGCCTACGCCTCACGCCAACTCAAGGTTCATGAAAGAAACTACACTACACACGACTTAGAGCTGGGAGCTGTTGTTTTTGCACTTAAGTTATGGCGGCATTACCTGTACGGTACCAAGTGCGCCATCTACACCGACCACAGGAGCCTCGAGCATATCTTCAAGCAGAAGGAACTGAATATGCGACAAGGACGGTGGTTCGAACTACTGAATGACTACGAGTGCTCGATCAGGTATCACCCGGGCAAGGCCAATGTTGTGGCTGACGCCCTCAGTCGAAAGGACACTGCGCCTAAGCGCGTACGAGCTTTACAACTCACGATCCATTCCAGTCTACCTTCCCAGATACGAGCTGCTCAGATAGAAGCACTGAAACCAGAAAACGTCAGGGCTGAAGCCCTACGCGGCTCAAGACAATGCTTAGAACAGAAGGAAGACGGTGCTTACTACGTAACGGGACGCGTTTGGGTCCCACTCTATAGCAACATACGAGAGCTTGTGATGGATGAAGCACACAAGTCTCGCTACTCGGTACACCCTGGTTCGGATAAGATGTACCACGATATCAAAACTACGTACTGGTGGCCTAGCATGAAGGCCCACATAGCGACCTATGTCAGCAAGTGTTTGACTTGTGCGAGAGTCAAGACGGAATACCAGAAACCCTCAGACCTACTACAACAACCAGAGATACCACAATGGAAATGGGAGCAGATTTCCATGGATTTTGTCACTGGCCTGCCTAGATCTCAACGCGGAAACGATACTATTTGGGTGATCGTGGATCGACTCACAAAGTCCGCACACTTCTTGGCGATCAAGGAGATGGATAAATTCTCCACTCTAGCAAAAGTATACCTCAAGGAAGTTGTTTCAAGGCACGGGGTGCCCACCTCTATCATCTCGGATCGAGATGCACGTTTTACTTCAGAACTGTGGCAGGCGATGCACAAATCCTTCGGCTCACGATTAGACATGAGCACGGCGTATCACCCTCAGACGGACGGGCAGTCCGAGCGCACTATTCAAACCTTAGAAGACATGCTTCGTGCATGTGTAATCGAATTTGGCAACAGCTGGGAAAAGCATCTGCCACTTGTGGAATTCTCGTACAATAATAGCTACCACACCAGCATTAAAGCTGCTCCATTTGAGGCATTGTACGGACGTAAATGCCGGTCACCTCTTTGTTGGGCAGAGGTGGGGGATAGTCAGATCACTGGTCCAGAACATGTGGTAGACACAACCGAACAGATCGCTCAAATACGAAAACGCATGGCGGCAGCTCGTGACCGTCAGAAAGCCTACGCCGATAAGGGCAGGAAACCACTTGAGCTCCAGGTTGGGGAGCGGGTACTACTCAAAGTTTCACCCTGGAAGGGTGTGGTTCGTTTTGGTAAACGAGGCAAACTTAACCCACGATACGTCGGGCCTTTCGAAATCATCGAGAAAATAGGCAGGGTGGCCTACAGACTGAACTTAGCAGCAGAACTCGGTGCAGTTCATAACGTTTTCCACGTGTCGAATCTGAAGAAGTGTCTGTCAGATGAGACCCACATAGTTCCTCTGAAGGAACTCACTATCGACGAGCAGTTACGATTCGTCAAGGAACCAGTTGAAATCACGGACCGGGATGTTAAGGTCCTCAAGAGCACTAGAATACCTCTCGTTCGAGTTCGTTGGAACTCACATCGCGGCCCAAAGTTCACCTGGGAACGCGAAGATCAGATGAAACAAAAGTATCCCCAACTGTTCGCAAACAGTACAACCACTACTGAGGCTGAAGCTACGGAATTTCGGGACGAAATTCCAGATCAACGGGGGGTGGATGTGACACCCCAGGAAAACCGGGAAAACCATACAACTTAACTAGCTTCCTCAGTGAGTGCTTACCAAATTTCGGGACGAAATTTCTTTCAACTTGGGGATGATGTGACAACTCGAAATTTAGAACCTTTCGTTGTATCTTGGTGTAACCTGCTTGAAACGTTATGTGACTAGTTAACTTGTTGGTTTAATGATATAAGTGAACATTCTATGTGATTATGTGTTATGTTCATATGTATG
Source organism: Helianthus tuberosus (assembly GCA_030545235.1). Classification (NCBI taxonomy): domain Eukaryota; kingdom Viridiplantae; phylum Streptophyta; class Magnoliopsida; order Asterales; family Asteraceae; genus Helianthus; species Helianthus tuberosus. The sequence continues at coordinate 33,050,055 of CM060354.1, read as the reverse complement.
CTTGTATGTATGCGACCCGAGACACAAGAACCCGACTCGAGACCATGCGGTCTCGAGTGAACAGTAACAGTTGGGCCGAGTTGGGCCATGCTCCTCTCCACCCCACTCGAAAACCCACTAGGGTGAACCAACTTAAGAGCTAGTATATATATCATACTCCTAGCCATTTTTTCCATTTCTTTTGGGACAACCTACACTCACTCTCACACACACTCTCCTCCACACTCTCTCTCTCTCTAGAAAACCTTAAACCCTAGAGGTCAAGCATCACCTCTCCTCTCCTTCTTCTCAGATTCAACCGGTGACCACAAGGAGCTCTCGGATCGGCTCGCACACACACCCATTTGGAAGCTTCATTCACACCTTTGAACCCATACTTGAACCGGTTAGTGTTTTATGATGTTTGTTGTTGTTAAATGTTATGGATGACATTGTTTAGCTAGAATAATTGTACGAATGATGATGTTCTTGTGAATCGGATGTGTATGATGATGTTATTCGGCTAACATGTCTTGATTTCGGATATATTGCATAATGAACTAATGATATCTTGTGTCTAAATGTGATTTAAACCATAAATGGTTGATGTTCATGAAACCGGCTACATGTGTGTGGAAATCGGATTAGTGTAGAGCCGAGTTTGAGGTGTTATGTGATGATTTGAAACCATTAGATGAGTATGTTCAAGTGTTTTGATTGTTGTTCATGTTATGTTTGTGATTAATGCCAAAAACCCTAAAATATGTTGAACAAGTTTGAATGATCATGATGAACTACTTGAATGTATGAAGAACAACATGAATATGATAGGAAGGTGTCTTGAATATTTGAAAAATACTTGTTTGATCCATTTTAGTAAATTGTTAGACAAGAAAACATGTTTAAATGGATAGTACATAAGGTTGCATGAAATCGGATTTCCATTGGTTAGTACACTGTGCAGATCAGCAGGTGCTGGGAGTCGAGACACCTGGTTTCGACTCGAGACCATGAACATGATAACCCGAGACCGCAGTTTGCGACTCAGGTTGCGAGCCGAGAAGCCCTAGTCTCGACTCGAGACCATACTTTATCAGCACACAAACATCATGACTCGAGACTATGGTTGCGAGTCCGATTGCGACTCGAGACCAATACATGCATGACCCGAAACCTCCTCAGTTGCGACTCGAGAGCTTGTGGGCTACAACTCGAGACCGCACAGTCTCGACTAGAGACCGCACAGTCTCGACTCGAGACCATATACATGTGCACGCTGTTTGGACTTGCACACTGCCATGGGCCTTAGTAGTTGGGCCGCACACTTGGACTTTGGTTGTTACGTGAACGTTAGTGTGAAACCTGTTACGAACTGTTGTTGAACTGCCATGCTAAACATTATGCTTCCGCTTGCAACTTAAACTATGTTTTGTTTAGACACCAATTGTATTGGTTGGATTATTATAACTACTTATATGCTTGTTCGATATGATTGGTGGCTGGATCCTGGTCAGTCACGCCTCCAAGAGGTGGTACTCCGCAGGTGGATTTTGGGGGTGTGACAGATTGGTATCAGAGCCATTGGTTATAGTGAACTTGGTTTTAATAAGGGGAAAAAGTTTTATTAAAACCAGACTATAACCTGTACAGTGCTCAACAGTCCACAACGACGCTTCACTCCACATGCAAGGCTTGACATTCTAGGTGATATGATCTGTGTATATATTGCCTACTTGTTAGTTACATAGTACATTGCTCATGGTATGCTTGGTTAGTATAACTACTGTTGCTTGAACACGTGTGTACTTACTCACTTCTGTCATCGAATCAAAACTTTTAAAGTTTGAACCTAGTTCATTACCTTTATTAGACAGGGAGTCATAGCTACCACTGTCTTTTGGCTCGTGCAGAAATGAGCAAGGCCCGTAGGCACTATATTACCACGTATGGTTAAATATGATCATCTTAATTGATGATGTAAATCCAGGATTCAGAGATCATTAAACTGGATTAGGACTCTTCTAAAGAATCCTTATTCATATAAGAATGACATGTGATTTTTAACGAATCACTTCTGCCAGGAATGTTAACATGTGTTAAGATGTTAACAGGGATTTGAATCTTTTAAACAGGTCTTACCATCTTGGCCCGGTTTTATATTTGACACAAGGCTAGGTTTCACACTTTAAGATCCTTAATTAAATAATTACATAGGCAGATTAATTTAAAAGGAATGATTTTTAATTTATTTATTTCATTTATAAAGTATATATGCACAAACGGAAATTCATGAAATTTATAAAATAAACATTCCATTAAGTCATTACAATATTACATATTGCCCTAAACGGGTCTTTCACACAAGAAATTTTGCCCACGCAGGAGCTAAAACATACAAACATGCCCACGCAGGGGTCTTACAGAAGACATGCCCACGTAGGGGTCTTACAGAAAGACACAAGTCCTCGCAGGGACTAACACACCAACAATTGTCCACGTAGGGACTAAACAAACATAAGTCCACGCAGGGACTAAACATACAACATACCCTCGTAGGGGTTTATGGAAAGATAGACCCACGCAGGGGTCAATACAAACAAACAGACATACACACCCACGTAGGGGCTTAACAACCAAATATGCCCACGCAGGGGGATCAACAACAGCTGGGAGGATTTAATAATCCTTCTTGTTCTTTCCCTTGATCAATCCCACTAATCCCTGGAAGAAACTCTGCCTCTCCTGGCGGTCGCGGCGAGATTCCCGCTCAACCTGATCCAATCTATGTAGAATTTCCTCCCGTTCTGGGGGAGAAAATCGTGGCGGCTGCGACTGCGCTCTAATGATAGGCCTGGGAGGTATTGGGTACCCCTGATTCGGGTAGCTTACCACCCATGTGCAATTGTGTTATAGTTCGCTGCTACCTTGGGTGTTATAGTTCGCTGCTACCATGTACGGATCTGCCTCCCCGTAACCATAGTTGTGATGCGTTGGGGGTTCAAATGGGTTGTATCCCATGCCACTCGTATACGCCGGGATTGGGTTATCAAATCCCATTGGCGGTGGTTGTAGTACAGCAGGGTTAGAGGGTCCACCCATTTGCGGGTCCTCCTGGTGTGGCGGGTAGTGACTAGCACTCGACTGACGTGGGGAGCTAAAATGAAAGTCCCCTGGTCGCACCGACATGCGGGCACCGGTTCTCCTACGCCTTGGCGGTTGAGGAGGTGCCGGCTGAACTGGTGGCGGTGGAGGTGGTGGCGTAACTGCCACAAACCGGTGATCCTCGGATGAATCTTGATGATGCGGCTGCGGCTGCTGTGATTGCTGCGGCTGTTGCTGCCCATGAGACGACGAGTGGAGTGATGGTGTATAATACCACTGGTGTTGATCGAACAGGGCTTGGAAACTGTCTGGACCACCATAGGGTGATCCGTGAAAAGACGATCCGTCGGAGATTTCGATCGGATGATTTGGAGTACCACTCGCCGGCATGACGGGGTCCGTGTCCTCGTCCATGTCATCAGCGTTGTCGCCAGAGAAATGGTCATCTGGTCCTAGTGGGTTAAAACCCACGGGTTCTGGCACGTAGCCTACCGGATTGAACTGGCCTCGGAAGATAGGTGTGGGGTCACCAAAAGAATTATGGGACAGTGACCTCTGCAGGGGTATGTAGGAGGGCTGAGGGTTGTTCGGTTCATATGGGTTAAGAACAGGCGGTGTTGAACTATGCGAAACCGACCGCCTGGCCGGCTCGAACTGGCTTCTTCGGTTCTCCCGAGGGTCGTCACTCTCGGTGTTTGATGGAGCTCGCCTTCGCGAAGATCCAGCTTCATGATCGTTGGGGGCGGTAACTGGCCCCTTTCCACGTCCTCGTGTTCGGAAGAATCTCGGAGGCATCTTTGTTATTCCTGTCAATAAAGCATGAGATAACAATAACAAAAATATAAAATTTAAAGGACAAAACAAATACCGAGAAGGTGGAATTTGTCCTAGGTTATAAGTCTAGACTCGAAGGTTTAGATATGTGCAATTGTGTAACTGAGATTAATCACAAAAGGCTAGTGTTTAATTCACTCAGTGTTGGCTCTGATACCAACCTGTCACACCCCGATTTCCACGTGTCACCGGTGGGCCCGGTGGGGGAGTATCGTGACGTGGTTGGCAACGTAATAGTCAAACAACACAATATAATAATGCACAGCGGAAGCAAATTTAAAATAAGATACAACCGAATTTATTTATTGTAATCAAAGTCGCAATATCCGGTGTTTATCCACAGAACGGATCGAAACAAAATAACATTTAATTGTTCAACAGACTTCTGGCATCCTAAGCTTGCGAGACTTTTATTGATGCTTAGGAGACGATCCAGCCAAATTACGTTTAGTACCTGCATTCAGTCTTTTTGGGAAAATACGTCAGTTTACACTGGTAAATACATTCAACTGACTCATTTTGGAAAATGATTGAAAATTGGTTTGGATGCACATGGCATAAACATTTTTATTTAACTTGGGAGAATTATTTAATAATTATAATCTTGTGAACGAATTACATGTTACTTATGCGTTCAGTAGCCCGAATCAAATCCGGGTTAAAGATCAATAGACACACCACTTTAAGTGAGTTATACACGGGAGTACGCCTACACCCCGTGCTCAGGTCGTGGCCATCTCGTAAGATGATGCCAGGGATATCCGGGACATGGTCATTAACCCCCCAAAGGCTGTAAAGTAAACAAGACTGTTTAAACGAGCCGATCAAATTATTCAACTACCCACTAAGCGTGGAGATTTGATGCCCGATCAAGCGGTACGCTATGTACCGTAACCCAAGCCCGTATAGGGAAAATAAGTTAAAAGTATTTACCTGATGCAAGTATAAATCACAATAAGTAGAATGCACGTAGCTTTTACTGTCTCTCCTAATCTGGAACGAAGGTTTAATATAACCTATTAGAATTCTAACGGGTCTTTTATTAAGCTTAAGCTTAGACCGGCTAGTTTCAAGATACGGTTCGTACGCACGATTAAGCGAAGACCGGATAGAATGTGATTCAGACCCGACAAGTTTGAAGACTTGTTTAATATGGGTTTATTATTCACATTCTGGATTTTGAGATAAAACCGTTAAGGTTTGACCCGTTTCGGCTAATTTATGTAAACTTGTTACATAAACCGAACCGTACGCGTAATAAGCGTGACGGGTAGTCATGAGAGCTATATACAGGTTTCCAAAGTTAATTATGTCTCAAATATGTTGTGACATCAGTAAGGTGTCTTTCGTTATGCCCGAAACTAATTTAAACACAAACTATGCCTCGTAGGAGTAGTTTGGTCATTTTAAAGTTTGTAAAAGAGTTTATATGTCTAACTGAGTTACAGGTCTGATGTAAACAGCAAACATACTCAATTTGATGAGTTTTAACAGTAGGCTAAAGCACGTATGTGAAACTTATCATTTTTAACCAAACTAGGCCCCGTAGGGGTATTTTGGTAATTTCACATAAGCCGACAAGCTCAAAGCGGAAGTCTGAGTTTATCAACTTTTGCTTACTGATAAAATATCATAATTTGCCTCTTATATCAGTAGGTATCAACCCGGGTATGTCCAATATGATTTTTAAAACATACTATGCGTTAGAAACGCTAATTAAGGCGATTAAAGGCCATTACCGGGTTCGATACTTAAATCTGATATTTTTATATTTCCAGAAGGCTTAAAATAATTTATTTATCATAACTAATCAGTAGCAAAAGGTTTGGAATCGTTTAGATGCGTAAAACTCATTTTATGGCCCGTAAGGGCAAAACCGACAACTACCGAATTAAGCCTACGACTACGAGTTATGCTCAGCCTAAAATTAATTAAAAATCTTTAAAATTCCCAAAATAATATATTATATCAGTGGGTAATTCGTTTGATACCAAAGAGTATGTTTAATTAGGCTATACGCTAATTACGCCATTTTATTAACATAAAGCACCGTAATTACGCTAATGAGCATAACTCTTAATCTACAAGTCAAACTGATGTCAAATTTTGCATACAAGTTTATATATCAATATTTAAGGTTTCTACACTTTTACATTTTCATAAATCATGTTTTAAGGTAATAAGGGCATAACGGTCAACATATGAGCGATTAACGGAAACTTGCATATTAATTGGATAATCAACGAAACAAGTACAGAGGCTTATACTATCTTGTAACCTAACCCTAATGAAGCATTAAGGAATTTCCAATTCCATCTAACTCGGGCCAGAACTGAAGTCAACGTGAAAGTCAAAGTTTCGGGACTTTCGGTTCCGAACCGGTTCAAAACTGAGAGTTGTCGAGTCGAACGAGTTTAGACATGTCTGTACACTTATTACCAGGTTATATTAAGTTTAAAACAGTTTACACGCCTCACGTATTGCTAATCGTGCATTAAATCATATTTTATATTTCTGTTGACTTTTTCGGTCAACGTTTGACCCGACAAACGACCTAGTTAGGTCTGGAATCAGTACGTGCCCTTATAAGGGTTTAATACCCATATAATTACCTACTTAACGGTATTCTTAATTCGACATACGACTGAGCTATCATTAATTAATTACGAAGTCAAACCGTATTTACTTCGGTTTGACTTTTAGCTAAAATACTAAGCTATAATTAATTTAGAAAGGTTAGGCAACTTACCAAGTGTTTAATGATGACTAGAGGGGCCTTGTAATCAGCTTGAAAGCTCCTCAATTGATCAGACTTGGATTGAGAATGGAATTATCAAAGAGTTGCAACTTATGTGGGTTTTATAGTGTTTAAGGCACCATGAATCATTGACAACAAGGTCTACAACTCTCCACAATCGTTCAACAGATGTTCCTAGTATATAGGAGGTGCCTAGGGGTCGTTTATGAGTGAGAAAGACCGGCCAAACAGGTAACAATCGCGCATAACAGCCAACAGGAGGTTTCTGGTCGCTGGCAGGTGTTTACGGGCCGTAAACAAAAAAATGCTTACGGTCCGTAAGCATGTCTTCAGACGCGAAAAGTGTTGTTCTCTGACGTTTTGAAGGGGTAAGCAGCTATAAACGACTTGTTGACTTATTATTGATAGTTAGGGACCTCATATATCAGTTCCATACCCTACCATTTGCATTTGTTTCACTTTGAGACCAAAAACAAATACCGAAAACAAAGGTTTATCATTCTTTTTCTTCGTAGGAGCCTACCACTTCAATCATAAATCATCCTATGCTATAATTCACTGATATTGAATATATATAAGATGTTTTTAATAAAATTTTGAGTCTTGGGATTTATAACGAGGTCGTTCAGAGGTGCAAAAGTTAACATAACGACACTTTTAAATCCTGTCAAACATCTTTATAAATTCCGAGTTTACAACGCGTTTTGTCTTTTATGACACGTGTCGTTTTATTATTTAACCCGAATTTTCGAGGTGTTACATCCTCACCCCCTTAAAATAAATCTCGACCCGAGATTTACTGAAACAAGTAAGGGTACTTTTCTTTCATCGCGGATTCAACCTCCCACGTGAATTCGGGACCTCTACGGGCATCCCATTTGACCTTTACGAAAGGTATATGCTTTCTTCGAAGCTTCCTTACCTGTCGATCTTCAATCGACAAAGGTTTTTCAACAAATGTTAAGCTCTTATCTATTTGCACATCTGTATGTGGCATGATATGTGATTCGTCAGCGGAACACTTCTTTAGATTGCAGATGTGGAACACATTGTGAATTCCACTGAGCTCTTCTGGTAAGTTCAACTTATAGGCAACTGACCCGACACGTTCGATAACCTCGAAAGGTCCTATGTATCTCGGGCTTAGTTTGCCTTTCTTACCAAATCGCATCACCCCTTTCCAGGGTGACACTTTAAGTAGGACTTTGTCACCTACTTCGAAGTGAAAATCCTTACGACTTGGATCAGCGTAACTCTTCTGCCTATTCCGAGCAGCTTGGAGATTGTTACGAATCTGGACAATCTTGTCCGTCGTTTCGAACACGATCTCTGGTCCTGATAACTGGACTTCTCCAACTTCCGCCCAACAAACTAGCGATCTACACTTTCTACCGTATAATGCCTCAAAAGGCGCAGCCTTTATGCTGGTATGGTAGCTATTGTTGTAGGAGAATTCGATCAATGGTAGGTTCTTATCCCAGCTACCTCCCAAATCGATCGCACATGCACGTAGCATGTCTTCTAACGTTTGAATAGTACGCTCACTCTGACCGTCTGTCTGAGGATGGTAAACCGTACTAAAGTTCAAACGTGTGCCCAAAGATTGCTGGAAGCTCTTCCAAAAATGTGACGTGTACCTAGTATCTCTATCAGAGATAATAGCTACAGGTATGCCATGTAAGGCTACAATCTTATCAACATATAACTGGGCTAACATATCGGAGCTATAAGTCTCCTTGATGGGTAGAAAATGAGCTGACTTAGTCAGTCTGTCAACTATGACCCATATTGTATCATTGCCTTTCTTTGTCTTAGGTAACTTGGTAATAAAATCCATAGTTACCATTTCCCACTTCCACGTAGGAAGTTCAGGCTGTTGTAGCAAACCTGACGGTTTCTGATGCTCGGCTTTGACTTGCGCACATGTCAAGCATTTTGCTACATGAGTGGCCACAGACTTTTTCAAGCCTATCCACCAATAATTTGCCTTTAAATCCTGGTACATCTTATCAGCTCCAGGATGAACGGAGTATTTGGAACTATGGGCTTCCTGGAGGATGACATCTCGAAGTCCTCCATAAATTGGAACCCATATTCGTCCATTTAACCGTAAAATTCCGTCCTTGCTAAGAGTTAACTGCTCCTCAGTTACTCCTAACTTTTCATTAGGATAGTTAGCTTCCAACACAGCTTCCTTCTGTGCAGCTAACACCCTTTCTATCAAACTGTTCTTGATTTCCATGCGCTTGGCATTGATTCGGATGGGTTTCACCCTTTCCTTTCTGCTCAAGGCATCAGCGACTACATTCGCCTTGCCGGGATGGTACTTGATTTCACAATCATAATCATTCAAAGTCTCCATCCAACGGCGTTGCCTCATGTTTAATTCTTTCTGATTAAACAGATGTTGGAGGCTCTTGTGATCAGAATAGATCACAAACTTGATTCCGTAAAGATAATGCCTCCACAGTTTTAGTGGGAACACAACGGCACCCAATTCCAAGTCGTGGGTGGTGTAATTCTTTTCGTGCACCTTTAACTGTCGTGATGCATAGGCAATAACCTTGCCCTTCTGCATAAGCACACACCCCATGCCAGTGTGTGATGCATCGCAATAAACTACAAATTCTTCAGCGCCTTCAGGTAAGGTAAGCACAGGAGCGTTGCTCAACTTTTGTTTCAAAACATCGAAGGACTCTTGCTGCTTAGGGCCCCAAACGAACTTTACTTTCTTCTTGGTCAAGGAAGTTAGGGGTGCAGCAATCCTTGAAAAATTTTCAATAAAACGCCTGTAATATCCTGCCAATCCCAGGAAGCTACGAATCTCCGTAGGTGTCTTTGGCTCTTGCCAATTCATAACAGCTTCAACTTTAGCGGGATCCACTTGGATACCACGCTCACTAACCACGTGTCTAAGGAATTGGACTTCTCGTAGCCAAAATTCACACTTAGAGAATTTGGCGTAGAGCTTCTCCTGACGTAGAAGTTTGAGAATACAACGAAGGTGTTTCTCGTGGTCAGCTTGATTCTTAGAATAAATAAGGATGTCATCGATGAAGACGATAACAAATTTATCTAAGTAAGGCTTGCAGACACGATTCATGAGATCCATGAACGCGGCTGGTGCATTAGTGAGCCCGAAAGGCATCACTAGGAACTCGTAGTGACCATAACGAGTCCTAAATGCAGTCTTGTGAACGTCTTCATCCTTAACCTTCAATTGATGGTAGCCTGACCTCAGATCAATCTTCGAAAAGTAACTTGCCCCTTGAAGCTGATCGAACAAATCGTCGATTCTGGGCAGAGGATACCTATTCTTGTTCGTGACTTTATTAAGTTCGCGATAGTCGATGCACAGACGCATCGACCCATCCTTCTTCTTGACAAACAAGATTGGCGCTCCCCAAGGAGATGAACTAGGTCTAATGAAACCTTTAGCCAGCAGTTCATCTAGCTGCGTCCCAACTCCTTCATTTCTGTGGGTGCCAATCTGTATGGTGCTCTAGCAACTGGTGCCGCTCCGGGGATGATATCGATCCTGAACTCGACTTGTCTATCTGGTGGTAACCCAGGTAGATCTTCAGGAAACACTTCTGGGTATTCAGAAATGACAGGGATGTCTTCTAACTTCGGTTTAGGTTCCTCCATAAGCACTTGCGCCATGTAAATGACACATCCCTTCTTCAAACACTTGGAAGCCTTGAGCATAGTCACCTGCTCAGGCAGCCCATACTGGGTATCTCCCCGAATGGTAAGTGATTCACCAGACGGAGTCTTTATTACCACATGTTTCTGGTTGCAGACAATTTGGGCCTGGTTATGAGATAACCAGTCCATACCCAGAACTATGTCAAAACCAGCCAATTTGAACGGAAGTAGAGATAGAGGAAAAGAATGGTTCTTAATGGATATAGCACATCCATCTAACACAGTAGAGACGGTTTCTATGGTACCATCTGCTAATTCTACCTCATAGTTTACGCTTAGGGTTTTGACAGGTAAATTCAACAATTTACAGAACTTATGATCTACGAAAGACTTATCTGCGCCTGAATCAAAAAGTACTCTTGCAAAGACATCATTTACAAGGAATGTACCTGTTATGACATTATCGTCCTGCAAAGCTTCCTTCGCATCCATTCTGAAGACTCTGGCATTAGTCTTCTTAGCCTCCTCAGGCTTCTTGTTGTATTTTGGGTAGTTGGTCTTGATGTGCCCCCTCTCATTGCAACGGTAGCACGTTGCGTCTTTCATCTTCTTGCAATCCAGGGTTTTATGGTCCGTGGCCTTGCAAATTCCACAAGCAAAGGATTTTGAATGAGTCTGAGAGCTCGACTCTAGCCTGCACTTTCCATAGTGCTGCTTCTTGCAAATTTTACACTTGGGCTTCTCATCAGACTTATGCCCATCCTTCCTCGATTCAGATCCCTTCTTGTTATCACCGTTCCCACGGTGTTTCTTGTTCGACCTTCGCGAACCATCATCTTCACGCTTCCTCTTCTCGGCATCCTTATTCCTCTGCGATCTCTGTCGGACCGCATCCAGAGTGAGGGATAAGGAAAGGTCAGTTACAGACCTGAAGGTAACTGGCCGAGAAGCTTTTACACTGGCCTTGATCTCGGGTTCTAAACCACCAATAAAGCGGGCGATCCTTTTTGGCTCAGGTGTTACCAGGTAGGGAACCAACCTGGACAGCGTATTGAAGCTTGTCAGGTAAGCTTGGCAGTCGAGGTTCTTCATCACCAATGATAGAAAGTCATATTCTATCTTCTCCACCTCATGTTGAGGGCAGAAATTATCTTTGATCAGGGCAATGAATTGATCCCACGTCATGCTATACAACGGGATCTTTCCGGAGGCCTCCATCAGAGATCTCCACCATGCCAACGCTTCACCCTTGAAGGACTGTGACACAAACTTAACTATATCCCTTTCAGCGCACCCGCTGATATCTACCACCGTGTCCATCTCGTCCAGCCAAGTCATACAGTCGACGGCCCCTTTTTCCCCAGTAAAGTCCCTGGGTTTACAAGACACGAAGTACTTATAAGTGCAACCCTTGTTACGGAGTTCCTGATGCAGTACTATATGCTGAGATGGGACACTTTGATGGTTGGTGGACTGACGGTCATCACCATCTTTCTTAGGTCCATTCTTCTTGGGAGGAGGCTTGCTATGAGCCTCAGAAAGTGTCTTGGGCTTTGAACGTGATGCAGAGTGGGTCCTACTTCGAGTACCACTGTATTCCTCATACTGTCTATCCAAAGCCTGAGTAACGGCGCCGTCTATGATTGCTTTTAACTCGGCACCCGTTAACGTAATCTGGGCGTTCTCATTCGGATCCACTGGATGGCTATTGACTTCACTTGAGTTAGCCATTTGTATTGAACTGTTGCAGAAAACAAGGTCAATATTTTATTTGGGAGTTTATTATGGAATTACCCCTTAGGGTAACTCGTTAACCATGGTAAACAGAGACCATATTTGGTTAACTTATTAATCGTATTAATTTAGGATTTTTAATTAAAATTTATCCTAAACATAAATAATAACAATATATATTAGCACATAAGGCTTGGTCACATGGACAATTTTAAATTATAAGCTATGATTTCAGAGAATCAAAACTTTTAAAGTTTGAACCTAGTTCATTACCTTTATTAGACAGGGAGTCATAGCTACCACTGTCTTTTGGCTCGTGCAGAAATGAGCAAGGCCCGTAGGCACTATATTACCACGTATGGTTAAATATGATCATCTTAATTGATGATGTAAATCCAGGATTCAGAGATCATTAAACTGGATTAGGACTCTTCTAAAGAATCCTTATTCATATAAGAATGACATGTGATTTTTAACGAATCACTTCTGCCAGGAATGTTAACATGTGTTAAGATGTTAATAGGGATTTAAATCTTTTAAACAGGTCTTACCATCTTGGCCCGGTCTTATGTTTGACACAAGGCTAGGTTTCACACTTTAAGATCCTTAATTAAATAATTACATAGGCAGATTAATTTAAAAGGAATGATTTTTAATTTATTTATTTCATTTATAAAGTATATATGCACAAACGGCAATTCATGAAATTTATAAAATAAACATTCCATTAAGTCATTACAATATTACATATTGCCCTAAACGGGTCTTTCACACAAGAAATTTTGCCCACGCAGGAGCTAAAACATACAAACATGCCCACGCAGGGGTCTTACAGAAGACATGCCCACGTAGGGGTCTTACAGAAAGACACAAGTCCTCGCAGGGACTAACACACCAACAATTGTCCACGTAGGGACTAAACAAACATAAGTCCACGCAGGGACTAAACATACAACATACCCTCGTAGGGGTTTATGGAAAGATAGACCCACGCAGGGGTCAATACAAACAAACAGACATACACACCCACGTAGGGGCTTAACAACCAAATATGCCCACGCAGGGGCTCAACAACAGCTGGGAGGATTTAATAATCCTTCTTGTTCTTTCCCTTGATCAATCCCACTAATCCCTGGAAGAAACTCTGCCTCTCCTGGCGGTCGCGGCGAGATTCCCGCTCAACCTGATCCAATCTAAGTAGAATTTCCTCCCGTTCTGGGGGAGAAAATCGTGGCGGCTGCGACTGCGCTCTAATGATAGGCCTGGGAGGTATTGGGTACCCCTGATTCGGGTAGCTTACCCCCCATGGATCCCCAAAGGGTCCTTGGGTGTTATAGTTCGCTGCTACCATGTACGGATCAGCCTCCCCGTAACCATAGTTGTGATGCGTTGGGGGTTCAAACGGGTTGTATCCCATGCCACTCGTATACGCCGGGATTGGGTTATCAAATCCCATTGGCGGTGGTTGTAGTACAACAGGGTTAGGGGGTCCACCCATTTGCGGGTCCTCCTTGTGTGGCGGGTAGTGACTAGCACTCGACTGACGTGGGGAGCTAAAATGAAAGTCCCCTGGTCGCACCGACATGCGGGCACCGGTTCTCCTACGCCTTGGCGGTTGAGGAGGTGCCGGCTGAACTGGTGGCGGTGGAGGTGGTGGCGTAACTGCCACAAACCGGTGATCCTCGGATGAATCTTGATGGTGCGGCTGCGGCTGCTGTGACTGCTGCGGCTGTTGCTGCCCATGAGACGACGAGTGGTGTGATGGTGTATAATACCACTGGTGTTGATCGAACAGGGCTTGGAAACTGTCTGGACCACCACAGGGTGATCCGTGAAAAGACGATCCGTCGGAGATTTCGGTCGGATGATTTGGAGTACCACTCGCCGGCATGACGGGGTCCGTGTCCTCGTCCATGTCATCAGCTTTGTCGCCAGAGAAATGGTCATCTGGTCCTAGTGGGTTAAAACCCACGGGTTCTGGCACGTAGCCTACCGGATTGAACTGGCCTCGGAAGATAGGTGTGGGGTCACCAAAAGAATTATGGGACAGTGACCTCTGCAGGGGTATGTAGGAGGGCTGAGGGTTGTTCGGTTCATATGGGTTAAGAACAGGCGGTGTTGAACTATGCGAAACCGACCACCTGGCCGGCTCGAACTGGGTTCTTCGGTTCTCCCGAGGGTCGTCACTCTCGGTGTTTGATGGAGCTCGCCTTCGCGAAGATCCAGCTTCATGATCGTTGGGGGCGGTAACTGGCCCCTTTCCACGTCCTCGTGTTCGGAAGAATCTCGGAGGCATCTTTGTTATTCCTGTCAATAAAGCATGAGATAACAATAACAAAAATATAAAATTTAAAGGACAAAACAAATACCGAGAAGGTGGAATTTGTCCTAGGTTATAAGTCTAGACTCGAAGGTTTAGATATGTGCAATTGTGTAACTGAGATTAAACACAAAAGGCTAGTGTTTAATTCACTCAGTGTTGGCTCTGATACCAACCTGTCACACCCCGATTTCCACGTGTCACCGGTGGGCCCGGTGGGGGAGTATCGTGACGTGGTTGGCAACGTAATAGTCAAACAACACAATATAATAATGCACAGCGGAAGCAAATTTAAAATAAGATACAACCGAATTTATTTATTGTAATCAAAGTCGCAATATCCGGTGTTTATCCACAGAACGGATCGAAACAAAATAACATTTAATTGTTCAACAGACTTCTGGCATCCTAAGCTTGCGAGACTTTTATTGATGCTTAGGAGACGATCCAGCCAAATTACGTTTAGTACCTGCATTCAGTCTTTTTGGGAAAATACGTCAGTTTACACTGGTAAATACATTCAACTGACTCATTTTGGAAAATGATTGAAAATTGGTTTGGATGCACATGGCATAAACATTTTTATTTAACTTGGGAGAATTATTTAATAATTATAATCTTGTGAACGAATTACATGTTACTTATGCGTTCAGTAGCCCGAATCAAATCCGGGTTAAAGATCAATAGACACACCACTTTAAGTGAGTTATACACGGGAGTACGCCTACACCCCGTGCTCAGGTCGTGGCCATCTCGTAAGATGATGCCAGGGATATCCGGGACATGGTCATTAACCCCCCAAAGGCTGTAAAGTAAACAAGACTGTTTAAACGAGCCGATCAAATTATTCAACTACCCACTAAGCGTGGAGATTTGATGCCCGATCAAGCGGTACGCTATGTACCGTAACCCAAGCCCGTATAGGGAAAATAAGTTAAAAGTATTTACCTGATGCAAGTATAAATCACAATAAGTAGAATGCACGTAGCTTTTACTGTCTCTCCTAATCTGGAACGAAGGTTTAATATAACCTATTAGAATTCTAACGGGTCTTTTATTAAGCTTAAGCTTAGACCGGCTAGTTTCAAGATACGGTTCGTACGCACGATTAAGCGAAGACCGGATAGAATGTGATTCAGACCCGACAAGTTTGAAGACTTGTTTAATATGGGTTTATTATTCACATTCTGGATTTTGAGATAAAACCGTTAAGGTTTGACCCGTTTCGGCTAATTTATGTAAACTTGTTACATAAACCGAACCGTACGCGTAATAAGCGTGACGGGTAGTCATGAGAGCTATATACAGGTTTCCTAAGTTAATTATGTCTCAAATATGTTGTGACATCAGTAAGGTGTCTTTCGTTATGCCCGAAACTAATTTAAACACAAACTATGCCTCGTAGGAGTAGTTTGGTCATTTTAAAGTTTGTAAAAGAGTTTATATGTCTAACTGAGTTACAGGTCTGATGTAAACAGCAAACATACTCAATTTGATGAGTTTTAACAGTAGGCTAAAGCACGTATGTGAAACTTATCATTTTTAACCAAACTAGGCCCCGTAGGGGTATTTTGGTAATTTCACATAAGCCGACAAGCTCAAAGCGGAAGTCTGAGTTTATCAACTTTTGCTTACTGATAAAATATCATAATTTGCCTCTTATATCAGTAGGTATCAACCCGGGTATGTCCAATATGATTTTTAAAACATACTATGCGTTAGAAACGCTAATTAAGGCGATTAAAGGCCATTACCGGGTTTGATACTTAAATCTGATATTTTTATATTTCCAGAAGGCTTAAAATAATTTATTTATCATAACTAATCAGTAGCAAAAGGTTTGGAATCGTTTAGATGCGTAAAACTCATTTTATGGCCCGTAAGGGCAAAACCGACAACTACCGAATTAAGCCTACGACTACGAGTTATGCTCAGCCTAAAATTAATTAAAAATCTTTAAAATTCCCAAAATAATATATTATATCAGTGGGTAATTCGTTTGATACCAAAGAGTATGTTTAATTAGGCTATACGCTAATTACGCCATTTTATTAACATAAAGCACCGTAATTACGCTAATGAGCATAACTCTTAATCTACAAGTCAAACTGATGTCAAATTTTGCATACAAGTTTATATATCAATATTTAAGGTTTCTACACTTTTACATTTTCATAAATCATGTTTTAAGGTAATAAGGGCATAACGGTCAACATATGAGCGATTAACGGAAACTTGCATATTAATTGGATAATCAACGAAACAAGTACAGAGGCTTATACTATCTTGTAACCTAACCCTAATGAAGCATTAAGGAATTTCCAATTCCATCTAACTCGGGCCAGAACTGAAGTCAACGTGAAAGTCAAAGTTTCGGGACTTTCGGTTCCGAACCGGTTCAAAACTGAGAGTTGTCGAGTCGAACGAGTTTAGACATGTCTGTACACTTATTACCAGGTTATATTAAGTTTAAAACAGTTTACACGCCTCACGTATTGCTAATCGTGCATTAAATCATATTTTATATTTCTGTTGACTTTTTCGGTCAACGTTTGACCCGACAAACGACCTAGTTAGGTCTGGAATCAGTACGTGCCCTTATAAGGGTTTAATACCCATATAATTACCTACTTAACGGTATTCTTAATTCGACATACGACTGAGCTATCATTAATTAATTACGAAGTCAAACCGTATTTACTTCGGTTTGACTTTTAGCTAAAATACTAAGCTATAATTAATTTAGAAAGGTTAGGCAACTTACCAAGTGTTTAATGATGACTAGAGGGGCCTTGTAATCAGCTTGAAAGCTCCTCAATTGATCAGACTTGGATTGAGAATGGAATTATCAAAGAGTTGCAACTTATGTGGGTTTTATAGTGTTTAAGGCACCATGAATCATTGACAACAAGGTCTACAACTCTCCACAATCGTTCAACAGATGTTCCTAGTATATAGGAGGTGCCTAGGGGTCGTTTATGAGTGAGAAAGACCGGCCAAACAGGTAACAATCGCGCATAACAGCCAACAGGAGGTTTCTGGTCGCTGGCAGGTGTTTACGGACCGTAAACAAAAAAATGCTTACGGTCCGTAAGCATGTCTCCAGACGCGAAAAGTGTTGTTCTTTGACGTTTTGAAGGGGTAAGCAGCTATAAACGACTTGTTCACTTATTATTGATAGTTAGGGACCTCATATATCAGTTCCATACCCTACCATTTGCATTTGTTTCACTTTGAGACCAAAAACAAATACCGAAAACAAAGGTTTATCATTCTTTTTCTTCGTAGGAGCCTACCACTTCAATCATAAATCATCCTATGCTATAATTCACTGATATTGAATATATATAAGATGTTTTTAATAAAATTTTGAGTCTTGGGATTTATAACGAGGTCGTTCAGAGGTGCAAAAGTTAACATAACGACACTTTTAAATCCTGTCAAACATCTTTATAAATTCCGAGTTTACAACGCGTTTTGTCTTTTATGACACGTGTCGTTTTATTATTTAACCCGAATTTTCGAGGTGTTACATCCTCACCCCCTTAAAATAAATCTCGACCCGAGATTTACTGAAACAAGTAAGGGTACTTTTCTTTCATCGCGGATTCAACCTCCCACGTGAATTCGGGACCTCTACGGGCATCCCATTTGACCTTTACAAAAGGTATATGCTTTCTTCGAAGCTTCCTTACCTGTCGATCTTCAATCGACAAAGGTTTTTCAACAAATGTTAAGCTCTTATCTATTTGCACATCTGTATGTGGCATGATATGTGATTCGTCAGCGGAACACTTCTTTAGATTGCAGATGTGGAACACATTGTGAATTCCACTGAGCTCTTCTGGTAAGTTCAACTTATAGGCAACTGACCCGACACGTTCGATAACCTCGAAAGGTCCTATGTATCTCGGGCTTAGTTTGCCTTTCTTACCAAATCGCATCACCCCTTTCCAGGGTGACACTTTAAGTAGGACTTTGTCACCTACTTCGAAGTGAAAATCCTTACGACTTGGATCAGCGTAACTCTTCTGCCTATTCCGAGCAGCTTGGAGATTGTTACGAATCTGGACAATCTTGTCCGTCGTTTCGAACACGATCTCTGGTCCTGATAACTGGACTTCTCCAACTTCCGCCCAACAAACTAGCGATCTACACTTTCTACCGTATAATGCCTCAAAAGGCGCAGCCTTTATGCTGGTATGGTAGCTATTGTTGTAGGAGAATTCGATCAATGGTAGGTTCTTATCCCAGCTACCTCCCAAATCGATCGCACATGCACGTAGCATGTCTTCTAACGTTTGAATAGTACGCTCACTCTGACCGTCTGTCTGAGGATGGTAAACCGTACTAAAGTTCAAACGTGTGCCCAAAGATTGCTGGAAGCTCTTCCAAAAATGTGACGTGTACCTAGTATCTCTATCAGAGATAATAGCTACAGGTATGCCATGTAAGGCTACAATCTTATCAACATATAACTGGGCTAACATATCGGAGCTATAAGTCTCCTTGATGGGTAGAAAATGAGCTGACTTAGTCAGTCTGTCAACTATGACCCATATTGTATCATTGCCTTTCTTTGTCTTAGGTAACTTGGTAATAAAATCCATAGTTACCATTTCCCACTTCCACGTAGGAAGTTCAGGCTGTTGTAGCAAACCTGACGGTTTCTGATGCTCGGCTTTGACTTGCGCACATGTCAAGCATTTTGCTACATGAGTGGCCACAGACTTTTTCAAGCCTATCCACCAATAATTTGCCTTTAAATCCTGGTACATCTTATCAGCTCCAGGATGAACGGAGTATTTGGAACTATGGGCTTCCTGGAGGATGACATCTCGAAGTCCTCCATAAATTGGAACCCATATTCGTCCATTTAACCGTAAAATTCCGTCCTTGCTAAGAGTTAACTGCTCCTCAGTTACTCCTAACTTTTCATTAGGATAGTTAGCTTCCAACACAGCTTCCTTCTGTGCAGCTAACACCCTTTCTATCAAACTGTTCTTGATTTCCATGCGCTTGGCATTGATTCGGATGGGTTTCACCCTTTCCTTTCTGCTCAAGGCATCAGCGACTACATTCGCCTTGCCGGGATGGTACTTGATTTCACAATCATAATCATTCAAAGTCTCCATCCAACGGCGTTGCCTCATGTTTAATTCTTTCTGATTAAACAGATGTTGGAGGCTCTTGTGATCAGAATAGATCACAAACTTGATTCCGTAAAGATAATGCCTCCACAGTTTTAGTGGGAACACAACGGCACCCAATTCCAAGTCGTGGGTGGTGTAATTCTTTTCGTGCACCTTTAACTGTCGTGATGCATAGGCAATAACCTTGCCCTTCTGCATAAGCACACACCCCATGCCAGTGTGTGATGCATCGCAATAAACTACAAATTCTTCAGCGCCTTCAGGTAAGGTAAGCACAGGAGCGTTGCTCAACTTTTGTTTCAAAACATCGAAGGACTCTTGCTGCTTAGGGCCCCAAACGAACTTTACTTTCTTCTTGGTCAAGGAAGTTAGGGGTGCAGCAATCCTTGAAAAATTTTCAATAAAACGCCTGTAATATCCTGCCAATCCCAGGAAGCTACGAATCTCCGTAGGTGTCTTTGGCTCTTGCCAATTCATAACAGCTTCAACTTTAGCGGGATCCACTTGGATACCACGCTCACTAACCACGTGTCCAAGGAATTGGACTTCTCGTAGCCAAAATTCACACTTAGAGAATTTGGCGTAGAGCTTCTCCTGACGTAGAAGTTTGAGAATACAACGAAGGTGTTTCTCGTGGTCAGCTTGATTCTTAGAATAAATAAGGATGTCATCGATGAAGACGATAACAAATTTATCTAAGTAAGGCTTGCAGACGCGATTCATGAGATCCATGAACGCGGCTGGTGCATTAGTGAGCCCGAAAGGCATCACTAGGAACTCGTAGTGACCATAACGAGTCCTAAATGCAGTCTTGTGAACGTCTTCATCCTTAACCTTCAATTGATGGTAGCCTGACCTCAGATCAATCTTCGAAAAGTAACTTGCCCCTTGAAGCTGATCGAACAAATCGTCGATTCTGGGCAGAGGATACCTATTCTTGATCGTGACTTTATTAAGTTCGCGATAGTCGATGCACAGACGCATCGACCCATCCTTCTTCTTGACAAACAAGATTGGCGCTCCCCAAGGAGATGAACTAGGTCTAATGAAACCTTTAGCCAGCAGTTCATCTAGCTGCGTCCGCAACTCCTTCATTTCTGTGGGTGCCAATCTGTATGGTGCTCTAGCAACTGGTGCCGCTCCGGGGATGATATCGATCCTGAACTCGACTTGTCTATCTGGTGGTAACCCACGTAGATCTTCAGGAAACACTTCTGGGTATTCAGAAATGACAGGGATGTCTTCTAACTTCGGTTTAGGTTCCTCCATAAGCACTTGCGCCATGTAAATGACACATCCCTTCTTCAAACACTTGGAAGCCTTGAGCATAGTCACCTGCTCAGGCAGCCCATACTGGGTATCTCCCCGAATGGTAAGTGATTCACCAGACGGAGTCTTTATTACCACATGTTTCTGGTTGCAGACAATTTGGGCCTGGTTATGAGATAACCAGTCCATACCCAGAACTATGTCAAAACCAGCCAATTTGAACGAAAGTAGAGATAGAGGAAAAGAATGGTTCTTAATGGATATAGCACATCCATCTAACACAGTAGAGACGGTTTCTATGGTACCATCTGCTAATTCTACCTCATAGTTTACGCTTAGGGTTTTGACAGGTAAATTCAACAATTTACAGAACTTATGATCTACGAAAGACTTATCTGCGCCTGAATCAAAAAGTACTCTTGCAAAGACATCATTTACAAGGAATGTACCTGTTATGACATTATCGTCCTGCACAGCTTCCTTCGCATCCATTCTGAAGACTCTGGCATTAGTCTTCTTAGCCTCCTCAGGCTTCTTGTTGTATTTTGGGCAGTTGGTCTTGATGTGCCCCCTCTCATTGCAACGGTAGCACGTTGCGTCTTTCATCTTCTTGCAATCCAGGGTTTTATGGTCCGTGGCCTTGCAAATTCCACAAGCAAAGGATTTTGAATGAGTCTGAGAGCTCGACTCTAGCCTGCACTTTCCATAGTGCTGCTTCTTGCAAATTTTACACTTGGGCTTCTCGTCAGACTTATGCCCATCCTTCCTCGATTCAGATCCCTTCTTGTTATCACCGTTCCCACGGTGTTTCTTGTTCGACCTTCGCGAACCATCATCTTCACGCTTCCTCTTCTCGGCATCCTTATTCCTCTGCGATCTCTGTCGGACCGCATCCAGAGTGAGGGATAAGGAAAGGTCAGTTACAGACCTGAAGGTAACTGGCCGAGAAGCTTTTACACTGGCCTTGATCTCGGGTTCTAAACCACCAATAAAGCGGGCGATCCTTTTTGGCTCAGGTGTTACCATGTAGGGAACCAACCTGGACAGCGTATTGAAGCTTGTCAGGTAAGCTTGGCAGTCGAGGTTCTTCATCACCAATGATAGAAAGTCATATTCTATCTTCTCCACCTCATGTTGAGGGCAGAAATTATCTTTGATCAGGGCAATGAATTGATCCCACGTCATGCTATACAACGGGATCTTTCCGGAGGCCTCCATCAGAGATCTCCACCATGCCAACGCTTCACCCTTGAAGGACTGTGACACAAACTTAACTATATCCCTTTCAGCGCACCCGCTGATATCTACCACCGTGTCCATCTCGTCCAGCCAAGTCATACAGTCGACGGCCCCTTTTTCCCCAGTAAAGTCCCTGGGTTTACAAGACACGAAGTACTTATAAGTGCAACCCTTGTTACGGAGTTCCTGATGCAGTACTATATGCTGAGATGGGACACTTTGATGGTTGGTGGACTGACGGTCATCACCATCTTTCTTAGGTCCATTCTTCTTGGGAGGAGGCTTGCTATGAGCCTCAGAAAGTGTCTTGGGCTTTGAACGTGATGCAGAGTGGGTCCTACTTCGAGTACCACTGTATTCCTCATACTGTCTATCCAAAGCCTGAGTAACGGCGCCGTCTATGATTGCTTTTAACTCGGCACCCGTTAACGTAATCTGGGCGTTCTCATTCGGCTCCACTGGATGGCTATTGACTTCACTTGAGTTAGCCATTTGTATTGAACTGTTGCAGAAAACAAGGTCAATATTTTATTTGGGAGTTTATTATGGAATTACCCCTTAGGGTAACTCGTTAACCATGGTAAACAGAGACCATATTTGGTTAACTTATTAATCGTATTAATTTAGGATTTTTAATTAAAATTTATCCTAAACATAAATAATAACAATATATATTAGCACATAAGGCTTGGTCACATGGACAATTTTAAATTATAAGCTATGATTTCAGAGAATCAAAACTTTTAAAGTTTGAACCTAGTTCATTACCTTTATTAGACAGGGAGTCATAGCTACCACTGTCTTTTGGCTCGTGCAGAAATGAGCAAGGCCCGTAGGCACTATATTACCACGTATGGTTAAATATGATCATCTTAATTGATGATGTAAATCCAGGATTCAGAGATCATTAAACTGGATTAGGACTCTTCTAAAGAATCCTTATTCATATAAGAATGACATGTGATTTTTAACGAATCACTTCTGCCAGGAATGTTAACATGTGTTAAGATGTTAACAGGGATTTGAATCTTTTAAACAGGTCTTACCATCTTGGCCCGGTCTTATATTTGACACAAGGCTAGGTTTCACACTTTAAGATCCTTAATTAAATAATTACATAGGCAGATTAATTTAAAAGGAATGATTTTTAATTTATTTATTTCATTTATAAAGTATATATGCACAAACGGCAATTCATGAAATTTATAAAATAAACATTCCATTAAGTCATTACAATATTACATATTGCCCTAAACGGGTCTTTCACACAAGAAATTTTGCCCACGCAGGAGCTAAAACATACAAACATGCCCACGCAGGGGTCTTACAGAAGACATGCCCACGTAGGGGTCTTACAGAAAGACACAAGTCCTCGCAGGGACTAACACACCAACAATTGTCCACGTAGGGACTAAACAAACATAAGTCCACGCAGGGACTAAACATACAACATACCCTCGTAGGGGTTTATGGAAAGATAGACCCACGCAGGGGTCAATACAAACAAACAGACATACGCACCCACGTAGGGGCTTAACAACCAAATATGCCCACGCAGGGGCTCAACAACAGCTGGGAGGATTTAATAATCCTTCTTGTTCTTTCCCTTGATCAATCCCACTAATCCCTGGAAGAAACTCTGCCTCTCCTGGCGGTCGCGGCGAGATTCCCGCTCAACCTGATCCAATCTATGTAGAATTTCCTCCCGTTCTGGGGGAGAAAATCGTGGCGGCTGCGACTGCGCTCTAATGATAGGCCTGGGAGGTATTGGGTACCCCTGATTCGGGTAGCTTACCCCCCATGGATCCCCAAAGGGTCCTTTGGTGTTATAGTTCGCTGCTACCATGTACGGATCAGCCTCCCCGTAACCATAGTTGTGATGCGTTGGGGGTTCAAACGGGTTGTATCCCATGCCACTCGTATACGCCGGGATTGGGTTATCAAATCCCATTGGCGGTGGTTGTAGTACAGCAGGGTTAGAGGGTCCACCCATTTGCGGGTCCTCCTGGTGTGGCGGGTAGTGACTAGCACTTGACTGACGTGGGGAGCTAAAATGAAAGTCCCCTGGTCGCACCGACATGCGGGCACCGGTTCTCCTACGCCTTGGCGGTTGAGGAGGTGCCGGCTGAACTGGTGGCGGTGGAGGTGGTGGCGTAACTGCCACAAACCGGTGATCCTCGGATGAATCTTGATGATGCGGCTGCGGCTGCTGTGACTGCTGCGGCTGTTGCTGCCCATGAGACGACGAGTGGTGTGATGGTGTATAATACCACTGGTGTTGATCGAACAGGGCTTGGAAACTGTCTGGACCACCACAGGGTGATCCGTGAAAAGACGATCCGTCGGAGATTTCGATCGGATGATTTGGAGTACCACTCGCCGGCATGACGGGGTCCGTGTCCTCGTCCATGTCATCAGCGTTGTCGCCAGAGAAATGGTCATCTGGTCCTAGTGGGTTAAAACCCACGGGTTCTGGCACGTAGCCTACCGGA
The DNA here is from genome assembly GCA_030545235.1 of Helianthus tuberosus. Classification (NCBI taxonomy): domain Eukaryota; kingdom Viridiplantae; phylum Streptophyta; class Magnoliopsida; order Asterales; family Asteraceae; genus Helianthus; species Helianthus tuberosus. The sequence goes on along the minus strand of CM060354.1, from coordinate 33,025,527 downwards.
TTGAACTGGCCTCGGAAGATAGGTGTGGGGTCACCAAAAGAATTATGGGACAGTGACCTCTGCAGGGGTATGTAGGAGGGCTGAGGGTTGTTCGGTTCATATGGGTTAAGAACAGGCGGTGTTGAACTATGCGAAACCGACCACCTGGCCGGCTCGAACTGGCTTCTTCGGTTCTCCCGAGGGTCGTCACTCTCGGTGTTTGATGGAGCTCGCCTTCGCGAAGATCCAGCTTCATGATCGTTGGGGGCGGTAACTGGCCCCTTTCCACGTCCTCGTGTTCGGAAGAATCTCGGAGGCATCTTTGTTATTCCTGTCAATAAAGCATGAGATAACAATAACAAAAATATAAAATTTAAAGGACAAAACAAATACCGAGAAGGTGGAATTTGTCCTAGGTTATAAGTCTAGACTCGAAGGTTTAGATATGTGCAATTGTGTAACTGAGATTAAACACAAAAGGCTAGTGTTTAATTCACTCAGTGTTGGCTCTGATACCAACCTGTCACACCCCGATTTCCACGTGTCACCGGTGGGCCCGGTGGGGGAGTATCGTGACGTGGTTGGCAACGTAATAGTCAAACAACACAATATAATAATGCACAGCGGAAGCAAATTTAAAATAAGATACAACCGAATTTATTTATTGTAATCAAAGTCGCAATATCCGGTGTTTATCCACAGAACGGATCGAAACAAAATAACATTTAATTGTTCAACAGACTTCTGGCATCCTAAGCTTGCGAGACTTTTATTGATGCTTAGGAGACGATCCAGCCAAATTACGTTTAGTACCTGCATTCAGTCTTTTTGGGAAAATACGTCAGTTTACACTGGTAAATACATTCAACTGACTCATTTTGGAAAATGATTGAAAATTGGTTTGGATGCACATGGCATAAACATTTTTATTTAACTTGGGAGAATTATTTAATAATTATAATCTTGTGAACGAATTACATGTTACTTATGCGTTCAGTAGCCCGAATCAAATCCGGGTTAAAGATCAATAGACACACTACTTTAAGTGAGTTATACACGGGAGTACGCCTACACCCCGTGCTCAGGTCGTGGCCATCTCGTAAGATGATGCCAGGGATATCCGGGACATGGTCATTAACCCCCCAAAGGCTGTAAAGTAAACAAGACTGTTTAAACGAGCCGATCAAATTATTCAACTACCCACTAAGCGTGGAGATTTGATGCCCGATCAAGCGGTACGCTATGTACCGTAACCCAAGCCCGTATAGGGAAAATAAGTTAAAAGTATTTACCTGATGCAAGTATAAATCACAATAAGTAGAATGCACGTAGCTTTTACTGTCTCTCCTAATCTGGAACGAAGGTTTAATATAACCTATTAGAATTCTAACGGGTCTTTTATTAAGCTTAAGCTTAGACCGGCTAGTTTCAAGATACGGTTCGTACGCACGATTAAGCGAAGACCGGATAGAATGTGATTCAGACCCGACAAGTTTGAAGACTTGTTTAATATGGGTTTATTATTCACATTCTGGATTTTGAGATAAAACCGTTAAGGTTTGACCCGTTTCGGCTAATTTATGTAAACTTGTTACATAAACCGAACCGTACGCGTAATAAGCGTGACGGGTAGTCATGAGAGCTATATACAGGTTTCCTAAGTTTGTTATGTCTCAAATATGTTGTGACATCAGTAAGGTGTCTTTCGTTATGCCCGAAACTAATTTAAACACAAACTATGCCTCGTAGGAGTAGTTTGGTCATTTTAAAGTTTGTAAAAGAGTTTATATGTCTAACTGAGTTACAGGTCTGATGTAAACAGCAAACATACTCAATTTGATGAGTTTTAACAGTAGGCTAAAGCACGTATGTGAAACTTATCATTTTTAACCAAACTAGGCCCCGTAGGGGTATTTTGGTAATTTCACATAAGCCGACAAGCTCAAAGCGGAAGTCTGAGTTTATCAACTTTTGCTTACTGATAAAATATCATAATTTGCCTCTTATATCAGTAGGTATCAACCCGGGTATGTCCAATATGATTTTTAAAACATACTATGCGTTAGAAACGCTAATTAAGGCGATTAAAGGCCATTACCGGGTTTGATACTTAAATCTGATATTTTTATATTTCCAGAAGGCTTAAAATAATTTATTTATCATAACTAATCAGTAGCAAAAGGTTTGGAATCGTTTAGATGCGTAAAACTCATTTTATGGCCCGTAAGGGCAAAACCGACAACTACCGAATTAAGCCTACGACTACGAGTTATGCTCAGCCTAAAATTAATTAAAAATCTTTAAAATTCCCAAAATAATATATTATATCAGTGGGTAATTCGTTTGATACCAAAAAGTATGTTTAATTCGGCTATACGCTAATTACGCCATTTTATTAACATAAAGCACCGTAATTACGCTAATGAGCATAACTCTTAATCTACAAGTCAAACTGATGTCAAATTTTGCATACAAGTTTATATATCAATATTTAAGGTTTCTACACTTTTACATTTTCATAAATCATGTTTTAAGGTAATAAGGGCATAACGGTCAACATATGAGCGATTAACGGAAACTTGCATATTAATTGGATAATCAACGAAACAAGTACAGAGGCTTATACTATCTTGTAACCTAACCCTAATGAAGCATTAAGGCATTTCCAATTCCATCTAACTCGGGCCAGAACTGAAGTCAACGTGAAAGTCAAAGTTTCGGGACTTTCGGTTCCGAACCGGTTCAAAACTGAGAGTTGTCGAGTCGAACGAGTTTAGACATGTCTGTACACTTATTACCAGGTTATATTAAGTTTAAAACAGTTTACACGCCTCACGTATTGCTAATCGTGCATTAAATCATATTTTATATTTCTGTTGACTTTTTCGGTCAACGTTTGACCCGACAAACGACCTAGTTAGGTCTGGAATCAGTACGTGCCCTTATAAGGGTTTAATACCCATATAATTACCTACTTAACGGTATTCTTAATTCGACATACGACTGAGCTATCATTAATTAATTACGAAGTCAAACCGTATTTACTTCGGTTTGACTTTTAGCTAAAATACTAAGCTATAATTAATTTAGAAAGGTTAGGCAACTTACCAAGTGTTTAATGATGACTAGAGGGGCCTTGTAATCAGCTTGAAAGCTCCTCAATTGATCAGACTTGGATTGAGAATGGAATTATCAAAGAGTTGCAACTTATGTGGGTTTTATAGTGTTTAAGGCACCATGAATCATTGACAACAAGGTCTACAACTCTCCACAATCGTTCAACAGATGTTCCTAGTATATAGGAGGTGCCTAGGGGTCGTTTATGAGTGAGAAAGACCGGCCAAACAGGTAACAATCGCGCATAACAGCCAACAGGAGGTTTCTGGTCGCTGGCAGGTGTTTACGGACCGTAAACAAAAAAATGCTTACGGTCCGTAAGCATGTCTTCAGACGCGAAAAGTGTTGTTCTTTGACGTTTTGAAGGGGTAAGCAGCTATAAACGACTTGTTGACTTATTATTGATAGTTAGGGACCTCATATATCAGTTCCATACCCTACCATTTGCATTTGTTTCACTTTGAGACCAAAACCAAATGCCGAAAACAAAGGTTTATCATTCTTTTTCTTCGTAGGAGCCTACCACTTCAATCATAAATCATCCTATGCTATAATTCACTGATATTGAATATATATAAGATGTTTTTAATAAAATTTTGAGTCTTGGGATTTATAACGAGGTCGTTCAGAGGTGCAAAAGTTAACATAACGACACTTTTAAATCCCGTCAAACATCTTTATAAATTCCGAGTTTACAACGCGTTTTGTCTTTTATGACACGTGTCGTTTTATTATTTAACCCGAATTTTCGAGGTGTTACACAGAACAACAACAACAACAATAACAACAATCAGGGGAATGGTAACAATGGGAACAACAACAACAATGGTGCCAGGGGGCGGGCGTTCGTGATTGTCCAAGGTGAAGCAAGGAATGACCCCAATGTCGTGGCGGGTAAGTTCCTTCTCGATGACTTTTATGTTTCAGTATTATTTGATTCGGGTGCCGATACTAGCTACATGTTACTAAAAGTTAGTCGAATGCTTAAGCGTATTCCAACACCTTTGAACAACAAGCACACTGTAGAGCTAGCAAACGGTAAGAGTTTAGAGGCCACACACGTAGTCAAGGGTTGTAAACTTGTTCTCGCTAACCAGACCTTCTCTATCGACCTCATTCCTATCGTCTTGGGTAGTTTCGACGTTGTCATTGGAATGGATTGGTTATCCCAGCACCGAGCAGAGATTCTTTGCAACGAGAAGATTGTTCGTATTCCGGGTTCCGGTAGTGAACCTCTCATGATTCGTGGCGACAAGAGGAGTGCTGTTGAGAACGTCATCTCTCTCCTTAAGGCCCAGAAGTGCTTGCGAAAGGGCCACACTGCCATTTTGGCTCTCGTAACTGACACCTCGGAGAAAGAGAAGAAGATAGAAGATTTTTCGGTTGTACGCGACTATCCTGAGGTATTTCCTGAGGAATTACCTGGCCTTCCGCCTCATCGCCAAGTCGAATTTCAGATTGAACTAGCTCCTGGAGCTACGCCTATAGCTCGTGCACCCTGTCATTTAGCTCCATCAGAGTTGGAAGAACTCTCTACGCAACTACAAGAACTCTTGGATAAGGGTTTCATTCGTCCTAGCTCATCGCCCTGGGGAGCTCCAGTACTATTTGTGAAAAAGAAGGACGGTACCTTCAGAATGTGCATCGACTACCGGGAACTCAACAAAGTGACGGTGAAGAATCGTTATCCTCTACCGCGTATTGACGACTTGTTCGACCAGCTGCAAGGGTCGAGCTACTATTCGAAGATCGATTTGAGATCGGGCTATCACCAGCTGAGAGTCCGAGAAGAGGATGTCTCTAAAACAGCCTTTAGAACTCGCTATGGGCACTATGAGTTTTTGGTCATGCCTTTTGGGCTGACAAACGCACCTGCGGTTTTCATGGACTTGATGAATCGAGTATGCAAGCCTTACCTGGACAAGTTCGTTATAGTCTTCATCGACGACATCCTGATCTATTCTAAGAGTCAGGAGGAACACGAGCAACATCTACGACTTATTCAGGAACTCCTTCGAACAGAACAGCTTTACGCAAAGTTCTCGAAATGCGACTTCTGGCTTCGTGAAGTCCATTTCCTAGGCCATGTGGTAAACAAGGATGGGATTCATGTTGATCCATCCAAGGTGGACTCGATTAAGAACTGGCCTGCGCCTCGTACACCAAAGGTAATTCGCCAATTCTTGGGTTTGGCAGGATACTACAGGAGGTTCATTAAGGATTTTTCCAAGATTGCACAGCCTCTCACCTCACTAACGCAGAAAGGCGTTGTTTATCGATGGGGAAATGCACAGGAATTAGCATTTCAGCATCTAAAGGATAGACTTTGCAGCGCACCTATCCTTTCCTTGCCAGAGGGCACAGACGACTTCGTGGTCTACTGCGACGCATCAATTCAGGGTCTTGGTTGTGTATTGATGCAACGAGATAAAGTTATAGCCTACGCCTCACGCCAACTCAAGGTTCATGAAAGAAACTACACTACACACGACTTAGAGCTGGGAGCTGTTGTTTTTGCACTTAAGTTATGGCGGCATTACCTGTACGGTACCAAGTGCGCCATCTACACCGACCACAGGAGCCTCGAGCATATCTTCAAGCAGAAGGAACTGAATATGCGACAAGGACGGTGGGTCGAACTACTGAATGACTACGAGTGCTCGATCAGGTATCACCCGGGCAAGGCCAATGTTGTGGCTGACGCCCTCAGTCGAAAGGACACTGCGCCTAAGCGCGTATGAGATTTACAACTCACGATCCATTCCAGTCTACCTTCCCAGATACGAGCTGCTCAGATAGAAGCACTGAAACCAGAAAATGTCAGGGCTGAAGCCCTACGCGGCTCAAGACAACGCTTAGAACAAAAGGAAGACGGTGCTTACTACGTAATGGGACGCGTTTGGGTCCCACTCTATGGCAACATACGAGAGCTTGTGATGGATGAAGCACACAAGTCTCGCTACTCGGTACACCCTGGTTCGGATAAGATGTACCACGATATCAAAACTACGTACTGGTGGCCTAGCATGAAGGCCCACATAGCGACCTACGTCAGCAAGTGTTTGACTTGTGCGAGAGTCAAGACGGAATACCAGAAACCCTCAGGCCTACTACAACAACCAGAGATACCACAATGGAAATGGGAGCAGATTTCCATGGATTTTGTCACTGGCCTGCCTAGATCTCAACGCGGAAACGATACTATTTGGGTGATCGTGGATCGACTCACAAAGTCCGCACACTTCTTGGCGATTAAGGAGACGGATAAATTCTCCACTCTAGCAAAAGTATACCTCAAGGAAGTTGTTTCAAGGCACGGGGTGCCCACCTCTATCATCTCGGATCGAGATGCACATTTTACTTCAGAACTGTGGCAGGCGATGCACAAATCCTTCGGCTCACGATTAGACATGAGCACGGCGTATCACCCTCAGACGGACGGGCAGTCCGAGCGCACTATTCAAACCTTAGAAGACATGCTTCGTGCATGTGTAATCGAATTTGGCAACAGCTGGGAAAAGCATCTGCCACTTGTGGAATTCTCGTACAATAATAGCTACCACACCAGCATTAAAGCTGCTCCGTTTGAGGCATTATACGGACGTAAATGCCGGTCACCTCTTTGTTGGGCAGAGGTGGGGGATAGTCAGATCACTGGTCCAGAACATGTGGTAGACACAACCGAACAGATCGCTCAAATACGAAAACGCATGGCGGCAGCTCGTGACCGTCAGAAAGCCTACGCCGATAAGGGCAGGAAACCACTTGAGCTCCAGGTTGGGGAGCGGGTACTACTCAAAGTTTCACCCTGGAAGGGTGTGGTTCGTTTTGGTAAACGAGGTAAACTTAACCCACGATACGTCGGACCTTTCGAAATCATCGAGAAAATAGGCAGGGTGGCCTACAGACTGAACTTAGCAGCAGAACTCGGTGCAGTTCACAACGTTTTCCACGTGTCGAATCTGAAGAAGTGTCTGTCAGATGAGACCCACATAGTTCCTCTGAAGGAACTCACTATCGACGAGCAGTTACGATTCGTTAAGGAACCAGTTGAAATCACGGACCGGGAATGTTAAGGTCCTCAAGAGCACTAGAATACCTCTCGTTCGAGTTCGTTGGAACTCACGTCGCGGCCCAGAGTTCACCTGGGAACGCGAAGATCAGATGAAACAAAAGTATCCCCAACTGTTCGCAAACAGTACAACCACTACTGAGGCTGAAGCTACGGAATTTCGGGACGAAATTCCAGATCAACGGGGGGTGGATGTGACACCCCAGGAAAACCAGGAAAACCATACAACTTAACTAGCTTCCTCAGTGAGTGCTTACCAAATTTCGGGACGAAATTTCTTTCAACTTGGGGATGATGTGACAACTCGAAATTTAGAACCTTTCGTTGTATCTTGGTGTAACCTACTTGAAACGTTATGTGACTAGTTAACTTGTTGGTTTAATGATATAAGTGAACATTCTATGTGATTATGTGTTATGTTTATATGTATGCTTGTATGTATGCGACCCGAGACACAAGAACCCGACTCGAGACCATGCGGTCTCGAGTGAACAGTAACAGTTGGGCCGAGTTGGGCCATGCTCCTCTCCACCCCACTCGAAAACCCACTAGGGTGAACCAACTTAAGAGCTAGTATATATATCATACTCCTAGCCATTTTTTCCATTTCTTTTGGGACAACCTACACTCACTCTCACACACACTCTCCTCCACACTCTCTCTCTCTCTAGAAAACCTTAAACCCTAGAGGTCAAGCATCACCTCTCCTCTCCTTCTTCTCGGATTCAACCGGTGACCACAAGGAGCTCTCGGATCGGCTCGCACACACACCCATTTGGAAGCTTCATTCACACCTTTGAACCCATACTTGAACCGGTTAGTGTTTTATGATGTTTGTTGTTGTTAAATGTTATGGATGACATGGTTTAGCTAGAATAATTGTACGAATGATGATGTTCTTGTGAATCGGATGTGTATGATGATGTTATTCGGCTAACATGTCTTGATTTCGGATATATTGCATAATGAACTAATGATATCTTGTGTCTAAATGTGATTTAAACCATAAATGGTTGATGTTCATGAAACCGGCTACATGTGTGTGGAAATCGGATTAGTGTAGAGCCGAGTTTGAGGTGTTATGTGATGATTTGAAACCATTAGATGAGTATGTTCAAGTGTTTTGATTGTTGTTCATGTTATGTTTGTGATTAATGCCAAAAACCCTAAAATATGTTGAACAAGTTTGAATGATCATGATGAACTACTTGAATGTATGAAGAACAACATGAATATGATAGGAAGGTGTCTTGAATATTTGAAAAATACTTGTTTGATCCATTTTAGTAAATTGTTAGCAAGAAAACATGTTTAAATGGATAGTACATAAGGTTGCATGAAATCGGATTTCCATTGGTTAGTACACTGTGCAGATCAGCAGGTGCTGGGAGTCGAAACACCTGGTTTCGACTCGAGGCCATGAACATGATAACCCGAGACCGCAGTTTGCGACTCAGGTTGCGAGCCGAGAAGCCCTAGTCTCGACTTGAGACCATACTTTATCAGCACACAAACATCATGACTCGAGACTATGGTTGCGAGTCCGATTGCGACTCGAGACCAATACATGCATGACCCGAAACCTCCTCAGTTGCGACTCGAGAGCTTGTGGGCTACAACTCGAGACCACACAGTCTCGACTAGAGACCGCACAGTCTCGACTCGAGACCATATACATGTGCACGCTGTTTGGACTTGCACACTGCCATGGGACTTAGTAGTTGGGCCGCACACTTGGACTTTGGTTGTTACGTGAACGTTACTGTGAAACCTGTTACGAACTGTTGTTGAACTGCCATGCTAAACATGTATGCCATGATTGTTACTTGTGTACAATACGTGTAGAACATACATGCACTACTTGGATATGAACCTGACATGAATGATATCTATGTTAGGATGTAGTTGACCACTTACAACTTGATTGACTTTTCTGTGTATCTGCCGAGCAAACCAAGGTGAGTTCACACCTCTACAAAGCATGGGATTCCCTGGGTTGGGAATGGGGTTAAGGAACGTGGATTCCTCATCCTTTCTTGGGTAGGACAGTATTGATTCAGGAATGTAAATTCCTCGTCCTCATGGACAGATAACTCGTACTAGACCAAAACTCTATCACGAAGTCCCTCCTTTTTATATCGACTTAATCGCCGGGCCAATGGCGAGCGGGTCATTAGTTAGATAGCGCTATTTAGGTCTGACAAACCTCACACCGTGCCGCAGAGGACGGGCGTGAACTAATGGATCTGGGGCACGTCAATGATGATAGATATTGACAGTTTCAGGGCACATAAACATGACTACAGTCAGCAGTCGATATGGTAACGAGTCTAGTGTATACATGGGGTAGCCCCCACGGCCGAAATGCCAGATAACTAACATGGGGTAGCCCCCACGGCAGGATTGCCAGAGTAACCGGGAATAAATAAGTCACGTTTTTCATCTATGGGGTAACCCCCACGGCAGGATGCCAGTTAAAGGAAACTGTTTTCGAAACAACTTAAAACGAACACCCAACTGTGAACTCACTCAACTTATTGTTGACTCGTTACTACATGCTTTGCAGGACAATAGGTACTTAGCTGGAGCTTGCATGGAAGAGAGTCGTTGTGGGACATGGACGGCTGTGTACCGTGTTAAACTTGGAACAATTAAACTTATGTTATGGTTTTAAACATTATGCTTCCGCTTGCAACTTAAACTATGTTTTGTTTAGACACCAATTGTATTGGTTGGATTATTATAACTACTTATATGCTTGTTCAATATGATTGGTGGCTGGATCCTGGTCAGTCACGCCTCCAAGCGGTGGTACTCCGCAGGTGGATTTTGGGGGTGTGACAGTGTTCATCGACGATGTCTTGATCTATTCCAAGACGAGAGCCGAACACGCGTAACATCTACGTTTGGTTCTCGAGTTACTCCAGGGGAACCAACTCTACGCCAAATTCTCCAAGTGCGAGTTTTGGTTGGGGGAGGTTCAGTTTCTGGGTCACATCGTAAATAGTCAGGGCATTCACGTCGATCCTGCGAAGATTGAAGCTGTTAAGAGCTGGGTTACGCCTAAGAACCCGACTGAAGTCCGCTCCTTTCTCGGGCTAGCGGGCTATTATCGACGATTTATCGAAGGATTCTCGAAGATTGCTGTACCACTTACCTCTCTCTCGCATAAGGACCAGCCTTTTGTCTGGGGGACCAAACAAGAGTCTGCCTTTCGAACCCTCAAACACATGCTTTGCAATGCTCCTGTTCTCACACTACCCGATGGAAACGATGATTTCATTGTCTACTGTGATGCTTCCAACCTTGGTCTCGGTTGTGTTCTAATGCAACGAGACAAGGTCATAGCTTACGCATCTCGTCAGCTCAAAATCCACGAGAAGAACTATACAACCCATGATCTCGAGCTAGGCGCGGTTGTTTTTGCATTAAAGATTTGGCGACACTACCTGTATGGTACTAAGTGTACGATCTTCACCGATCATAAGAGCCTACAACACATCTTTAATCAGAAGGAACTAAATATGCGTCAACGCCGATGGGTAGAACTTCTCAACGATTACGACTGTGAGATTCGTTATCACCCAGGCAAAGCAAATGTCGTAGCCGACGCACTTAGCAGACGGAGCTATCTGCTTAGCACTAGTAATGTTCAAGCCAAGCACAACCTCGAAGCTCTCATCCGCGACGCCCAGCATGCAGGTTTCAACGAACGCACTTTGAAGAAAGAACGAATCTACCACGATAGAGCCCAGCTAGTGAGCAAATCGAACGGGATATTCCACTTCTTAGACCGAATTTGGATTCCCAAGCGAACTGATTTGCGACAGATTATCATGGATGAAGCCCACAAATCCCGATACTCTATCCATCCCGGTGCTGACAAAATGTACCATGATCTTCGCTATAGGTACTGGTGGCCGGGTATGAAACGGGATATCGCTCTCTACGTCGGAAAATGCTTAACCTGTGCTAGAATCAAGGCTGAACATCAAAGACCCTCTGGCTTACTCGAACAACCACCAATTCCCATGTGGAAGTGGGAGAGTATAGCTATGGATTTCGTAACCAAGCTTCCAACCACGTCATCAGGTCACGACAGCATTTGGGTTGTTATTGACCGTTTGACTAAATCAGCTCATTTTCTGCTGATACGAGAAGACTACAAGGTAGAACGATTAGCCCGAATCTACACCGACGAGATCATTTGTAATCATGGGACGCCTCGTGACATCATCTCTGATCGTGATGCTCGGTTTACTTCACGATTGTGGGAAACGTTTCAAACGGCACTCGGTACAACGCTTAATCTAAGTACTGCGTTCCACCCACAAACCGACGGTCAGACTGAAAGAACGATCCATACTCTTGAAGACATGCTCCGTTCGTGTGTCCTAGACTTCGGTGGTAATTGGGATAAACACCTGCCATTAGTCGAATTCTCGTATAACAACAGCTACCAGGCTAGCATCCAGATGGCACCTTTCGAGGCTTTATACAGAAGAAGATGTCGATCGCCTATTGTGTGGCACGAGATCGGTCACTCGCAACTAACCGGTCCGGAGCTGCTACAAGAAACGACAGACAAAATCTTCCAAATTCGAGACAACCTAGCGAAAGCTCGGGATCGACAGAAAGTTTACGCCGATAAAAAGCGCAAGCCCCGTGAATATGGCGTTGGTGACTACGTACTCCTAAAGGTATCACCTTGGAAGGGTGTAGTCTGATTCGGCAAGAAGGGGAAACTCGCGCCTCGATATGTTGGACCTTTTAAGATTCTGGAAAGGATCGGAAAAGTCGCCTACAGACTCGAATTACCGGAGGAACTTAGCAATGTCCATCCGACTTTCCACGTGTCAAACCTCCGAAAGTGCATCGCCGACCACGATCTACATGTTTCTCTAGATGATCTGCAAGTGAACGAAACATTACACTTCGTGGAGAAGCCTGTCGAAATCATGGATCGCCAAACCAAGCAACTCAGGCGCTCAAACATTCCTATCGTGAAGGTCAGATGGGAAGGTAAACGAGGCGCGAAGTTCACTTGGGAACTTGAAAGCGACATGAAGGCAAAGTATCCACAGTTGTTTAATTAGGGAAGCGTTAGAGAGAAAGTGACTTTATGATTCTAGTGCTTGTACGATTTCGGATTAATCAATAGAATCACGTTTATATTACTGTTCATGTGTTTGGTCACAAGCGTGCACTGATCCCGCACGTTATACGAGTCAAAATCGGTCCAAAACGCAGAACTCTCACATGTGATTCACGACCTTAGTTACGGCTTCCAGCTTAATTTCGGGATGAAATTCCCTAAACAAGGGGAGGCTGTAACACCCCGTGTTTTCACGGGTGAAAGTCAAAGTCAAGGTCAAAGTCAACGACCGATTTCGCGCGACTTGACTTGTAGAAATGTTTTTATTTTGTTTATATTATGTGGAGTAAGTGTTGTTCATTACAATAATCGAATCGTATTAACCGTATTTCAATCGACCTACGACTGTAAATGATAGGAAGTAACAATGCGATAAAGTTAATCAAGCTATGCTAATCAAATCGACATCGAACCGTAACTCGAACTGTGTATTTTACTTGTCATTATACGTGTGTGTGTGCCTTACGTGTTACCTGTGCATGTTTATTTATGTTTTGTGGTGATAATCAAGCGAACTCAATCGAACTCGAAGTCTGACTCGAATGTAAATGAACCCGAACCCGAATTCCGATTCGAACCATATAGGAAGTAGTTGGGACTGAGAGTAATTTGACTAGGAAACCCTATCGAATCGCTCGAAAATCGAAACCGAAGCAACATCGTACCAAACGCACCAAATCAGGCGACATCCACACGGATGGTCAATCCGCACGGATTGCCAATCCGCACGGATTGCCAATCCGCACGGATGACCAATCCGGGTGGATAGCCTATCCGGGTTACGTGCCATTCGCACGGCTCACCCTTTTCCCCTTTTAGCATCCTATAAATACACGGGTCACTCTCCAACTTTTCCACTTTTGGCAAGTGACGTCCGAACCGCACGCATTATTCACCTTTTCTCATATTTCTCTCAATCCAGGTAAGATCTTGCACTAATTCTTGTACATTCTTGATCACTACACAATTCTACACCTTTCCATCTTTCAAATCTCCACTTTCGACCGTGAAACCATCAAGATTTGAGGTATTTTCGGGTGACGTCACCATGAAGTTCTTATGAACTTCAAGCTTGACCTCATTCCACCAAGAATAACTCAGATCTGAACGGTTTCCACGAGATTTCACAATAACTTCACCTAAATCTAAACTTTTCTAAGGATAAAAGAGTTGAAAGAAATAAACCTAAGTTCTCTCCTTCTTTTGCCCTTAGAATCGGTACGAATCTGATCGGTTCTAGTCTTCTACTCGATAATAGTGATGCACTAGTCCTAGATCTGGATTCTACCCACAAGACACCTGATTACGAGACAAACCGGAATGACCGTTCTGAGCCGCCGATAGGTTGAGTTAGGGTGATTCCTGGCCGGCTTAGTCATACGGGTAAGAATGCGATTCCAAATGGTTGACGCGTAATCGGAACGTCTCGATAGACGATAACGACGACCAAGAGTAGCCGGACGGAACAACCAGGACGAGGAAGTTGTCCGCAAGAGTAGTTTGCCCGCACGGACATGCTGTCCGCACGGACAAGCTGTCCACACGAACAAACTGTCCGCACGGACATACGATCCGGACGAGTTGTCACCCGGACGAGCTATACTTGGGACCCACCTTCAAAGCAAGGTTTGAGTATCGACGAATGAACAATCCGGACGGACAACCTCTGAATGGATTACTCTTCGGATCATGAGATACTAAGACCTTAACAATTTCAAACGATGTGCATCCGCACGGACAAGTTGTCCACACGGACAGACTATCCGGACGGATTTTCTTGTCCGCGCGAACAAACTATCCGGACGGGTTATCACTCAACCTTGAAGACGCGTCCGCACGGACAGACTATCCGGACGGATTGTCCTCCGCGCGACCGACTTGAAAGGTAGAGATCCTTGGATGTTTTATAAATGCTACAATGAAAACTTCAAAGGACAAGCCATCATACACAAACACATTCTGAGGAAGAAACAATCCACTCGAATAGTAATCCACACGGACTACCTGTCCGCACGGACTACCTGTCCGCACGGATAGCTAATCCGCACGACCCATCAACCTACCCACACTCATTCTGTACCGTTTTCCATACCACTTATCGTTGCGTTATCGAATCTATTCAGGCTAACCGTACTCGCTTAAAAGCGCTCCCTTCAATCCATAATCGCTGTGAGTATACTCGAACCATTTTTGCTTTTAGCACTTTTGGGTGTTACATACGTTACGAATATTCAAACTACAACTATCACACTACTCAAGCTATTTTAACGCTAAACCATTAATGCATGTTATATGTAGCTTATGAATGCTTGTTTGTTATGTTTACACATGGAATGTTGTCTACCTGCCTTAGCAACGATAGTACTATAGTTTGGACTCAGCACCCGTTCACACGAGGGTTGTTAAGGACCATTTACTTGCATGGATTACGGTGGTAATCATGTATTGCGAACTGCCCCGGGCAGTCAACCCGCAGTCATTGGTATCGATGGATCTATGTCGATAACTAACGTGCTTCATTTCACTATGTGTACGTGCTGGTTATGCGTAAACGAATTCGAACTCTATATGCTATTATCAAACTTGTATGCTCACCTTTACATTTTATGTATTGACTTTATTTTAACGTATGTGACAGGTGCTTAGGTTGCTTTTATGCTCTTTGTGCTGTGATGAACTTGAAGCTAGGAACTGGAGTCCTAGAAACCAACGAATAAATTGTTATGTTTAAATCTGAGTTGTCGGAACAGAATGTTTGTTTAGTTTTTGTCTGTAATAACTTGTTTGCTATTTGAGACATGGTATGGGACATGTTAACTTAAATTGAATGGTAATGATAGTTGTTATGGAAACTTCTGGACAATCTGTTTCGCTCAGTGTCGCGCCCCGATGATTCCGCCATCGGTTGGGGTGTGACAGTACTGTGCTCCTCCGATTGTACAGCTGTGTTTGAAGGACTCGAAGTACTGTGATAGTTTTCTGTTGTTACTTCTTCAGATGAGGGAAATTGGGTTAACCAACTCAGAGTGTCTATATTGTCATTCTCCCCCTGACCACTGAGTTGGGTGTTATAAAAGTATTTTGTTCCAAGAAAGTCAACATTCATTGTGGTGAACATTTGACGAGTTGTTGGATTATAGCATCGGTACCCGATTTGATCAATCCCATAGCCGACAAATACACATTTCTCGGCACATGGGCCAAGCTTATTTCGGTTGGTTTTAGGTATGTGGACGAATGTTGTACACCCGAAGATTCGAGGTTCAAGTGTAAGAGGGTGGGGAATACTGGCAGATTTAGATAGACAATCTAAGGGAGTCTTAAACTTAAGAGCTTTGGTTGGGAGCCGATTTAAGAGATACACGGAGGTTGCAACTGCCTCCGGCCAGAAGGATTTGGGTACCTGAGATTCAATTAGAAGGGCTCGAGTCATTTCAAGGATAATACGGTTTTTCCGTTCGGAAACACCGTTTTGTTCGGGGGTATGGGCACACGAAGTTTGATGAATTAATCCTTTGGTTTTAAAGAATTGTTTCATAGATGTATTGACAAATTCCCCCCATTGTCGGATCGAAGGATTTGAATTTGAGTTTGGAATTGAGTTTGGATCATAGCATGAAACGTGACAAATTTCTCGTAAACATCAGCTTTGTTTTTTAAAAAATATACCCATGTCATGCGAGTGCAATCATCCACGAATAATATAAAGTACTGAAGACCCTGCCCCCCCCCCCTCACAGGTGCAGGACCCCACACATCAGAGTGGATTAGTGAAAAAGGTGAAGCAACTTTCGTATTACTAGGTCTGAATGATTGTCGATGGCTTTTAGCACGAAAGCAGGTTTCACAGTCTATTTTCCCATTTGAAGGAAAGAGTTTTGGAAACAAAAGGTGCGAATAGCTAATGGATGGGTGTCCCAAACGTCTATGCCATAGCCAGGCTTCCCGGTTTTCAGTTCCATGTGCCAACATCACAGTACCCTGTTGAGCCACTTCATCCACATAGTATAACCCTTGGCGCTCAGTACCACGTCCAATAATCACACCCGTCCTGATATCCTGTAGAAGGCAAAAATTAGGGTGCATTAGTACGGTGCAATTCAGCTCTTTGGTAATGTGGCTAATGGAGAGCAGTTTATGTGATAACGATGGAACATAGAGACAGTTTGATAATTTCATGGTTGGAGAAATTTCAATAGTCCCTCCTCCTTTTACTTGCATCATTCCATTATTTGCGGTATGGATTTGAGTTTTTTGAGGATTAGACATTGATTGTATATCCAACGGTTCGAATGTCATGGTATCAGTTGCACCGGAATCGAATATCCAAGAGCTGTTCTTTCCATGGTTGATTGCCATTTTTTTTAGAAACGCTGTTCAAGATTTACGTCGCCGGAAATCTAACAATTATGCCGGCAACCTACAAAAAATCGCCTGACCAGCGAATTAACTAAATTCGCTGGGCGACTTGAACTCGTGTTCAAGATTTTTCCAATTTCACCGGCAACAAACTGGGTAACTTAAATTCGCTGAAAAAACGACGCCAAATAATAGCGTTCGCTTACCGGCGTATTTATTAAATACACCGGTAACTTGAACTCGCGTTCAAGATTTAAAGTGAACCCCGAATAATTTCGCCCGAACACCTTCGCTGGTTCACAAAAAAAACAAGTCCCTATCTTCGCTGACTTCAAATCTCCACTGATTAAATGACAGCTGCAATCTATTGCTGGATTAAATGACTTCGCCGACTTCAAACCTCCACCGACTTCAAATCTCCGCCGATTAAACACGGCAATTTCGCTAGGTTTTTAACAGATTTCAGCGGCAGCTTGAAGTTTTGAGCGGATTTTTGAAGTTGATTTAGATCTGTGAATGAATTTAGATCAGAAATGAATTTAGATCTGCAAATGGTGATCGAGATGTGATTGACTACTGATGTCGGCGCAGATTAACTCGGCGGCGGAAGTTTTAGAGTTTGCAGATACGGATGAACGCGGCGGCGGTAGCGGCAGATTTATGGAAATTTTAGGGTTTCGGAGTTTTGCTGGCTGGAACGGTGACGGCGACTGCTGTTGTTGTTTGATGCGGATTCGACAGGTTCGTTTTTTTTTTCAGAGTCTGTTTTCTGTGATTTGATTATCGGGTTTTGTTGTGGTTTGAGATTGGATTGATTTGGGGTTGATTGTAGATGATGAGCAAAGTGTTTCAGAATCAGAAACACTGCTCTGATACCATGTTGTCTAGTATAGAACAAGCACAGTGATTGGGACTAAATTGTATTGAAATTGAATTGTTCAAACTATTAGGGTTACAAGAGAGGTGTTTATATAGGACACCACTTTACACACAAGCCCCTATACAATCTATTTTTCTCCTTTCCGACAATAATTATCGACATATAATAGACTAGGCTTAAAAGTGTTATTTTATTTCGACTTTGATGTCTTGTAGATGCTCGTCGAAGATCCCTTAGTGATTTCCAACACCGACGAATGTTGGTTTTGTGTTCGACTATGGGTTTGTGATGTTTGAATCTTTATATGTGACATATATGTAACAATATAAGTGGGTCTGCTAGACCTTATAATGTTGGTCATGTTTGTTGGTGTGTATGGACAAGTTGTATTCATCCTATTAATAAATTGGCTTTAATTAATTTGCTGATAAAAGAGAAATTCAATATAGAAAACAAATCAAAGAGAAGAAAAAGAATATAACTAATTAATGACAACTTGATTAATGTTAAAACATCAATGTTATAAAAAGACGTGAAAATAAACTTTTGGACGAGAAGTTATATAGCACGTCCAATTTGGGATGGATGGACGTTTTAGCCCATCGACCATCACCGGGTCATGCCCATGAGGAGAGGCGGGGTTAGACGAGAAATGGGAAATGAAATTGTGTTCCAAACAATACCACATTCTTAATAAATAATCCACAAGCCTGAAATTTTCCACAAAAGGAAATACATCTTGATATTTCATCTATATTTTTCTAAAAGGTAAAATAAATTAATTTCTTGCACAAAGAAGTTGTTGGTTCCATAGTTCATTATCACTATAGTTATGTACAAATCCAACTGCCCTTGTTGGCTTGGATCCCTTTTCTATTAAATATGACATATCCTTTTCCTTATAAATATATATATTCTATTTACTACAGTTACATCTCATACTATTTGGCTTTATCTCATTTTATTGTACTTTGGTTTAGCTAAACTACAAAAGATGATTATAGCTCGAGTCACCTTGTTCGCTTTGGCTCTTTCGATGATGTTCAAGTTCTCGACGTGCCATCTCTTGAAAAGCTCAGTTACATGTCTTGACTGTCCTACCGGCTCTGACCTTGCAGGTTCGGTTTCTTGGTAAAAAAAATGCTCTTAAACCTTGTATGTTTTGCATGGAAACTTGTACAATGTTTTTATAGTATTTTAAATATTTAAAAAATGCACCATGAAAGATACTAGTACAAGGCAAATATGTTTAATGTACATGCCACTAATTGCACACATCTCACCACTTCATCTTTTTTTGTCCACCCCGGCATAAAGATACTAGTCAAGTGCAACCAAGTGAAAAACTTAGCATTGGCTACAACCAATGGGTATGGTGCCTTTGAGGCACAATTACCATCAAGCAGTTGTGAAGCCAAGATCTTGGGGGGACCCAAACAACTCTATGTTTCAAGAAAGACCATGATCACTAGTATCATGAAGGTCCATGAGACTGACTCCTACACCACATCTCAACCATTGAGCTTCTATACAACTTGTCCTTGGTCAAAAAACCATGATAGGAAATGTGGAACTGAAAACGATGCCATAGGAAGGAACATTGGGTCGTCGAAGACCATTGATCTGCCCTTGCCTAGAGAATGGGGATTGGCACCTTCTAGCTATTATGTTCCCTTCATCCCTATCATCGGCATCCCGTGATTTGATCTTGACTTTTGGGCATATGTTTAAGTTTATTTCAACTGTTTCATGTCTCATAATATTTCATTGTCTTAAGTTGTGTTAGTGTGTACCCATTATATATGTTAAATAACTTGTATCTATCTAATAAAGATGTATAATATGCATACTTAAGTTATTACTTAATTAATGTTTATATATGTATTTCTCTCTCTCTCTCTCTCTCTCTATATATATATATATATATATATATTTTTCACATAGAAGATGGTACGTGTCTTACCCATGGCATTATAGTCTAGTGGTATCTTGGGGTGGGATAAGACTTATGACCATTAGGTCATGGGTTCGATTCCCACAAAGGGGGTTTTCCTTTATTTACTGGGTTTCCTCCTGAATTGGTCTATATGCATTATTGCCAAGTGGAGATGGATATGATCGGGTGGTTCTGCTGGTGGCACGATGATACTCCAGTGGTCCGTCAGTGATCCAAAATTTGCCGTTCAAAAAAAAAGATGGTACGTGTCTTAATTGTAACTTTTTAACTAGATACTATATATTATACCGACTTGGCCAACGTTGGCTAGGAGTGAATACGACATTGATTGAATAGCCAAGTGGTCTATAAGGAACCATACTTAAAACGAAATAATTTACATCACGTATGAAGTTATGTGACTCATAAGTAATGGACGGAAATCTCTGTTTGCCCCCACCCTCATATCTTAATTTTATCATGTGAAGATCTGATTTCACATTTTATGATTTTCCCCTATTGTTAGCAACTTTTAATTAATCCGTTTTAATTGTGAAACGTTCTCGAGAGGATAGCCTGGTGGCAAAGTGATGTATTCCTCAACCAAGTAATTTACACATCTATTACTTCCTTGATTTTATTAGTTAGTTGTCAATTATAAAATTTAAAAACGGGCAATACCCACCAAATTTGTGTATTCTCTATAAATGAAAGGTTGATGACAATAATGTATCAAATTTTCACTTTTGAGTATTAGTCTTGATTATTTTGCTTCTTTGGTTATATAATGAAACAAACTGGTTTCAACTCATTCCAAAACATCTACTCGTCGATGAGATTGTTAAGTTTTGGCCGAAAGTGAAAGCTCCATTTTTCAGGACAAATAAACGAGTTGCTAATCAACGTCAGGTAGTCAATTTTGAGAGAAAAGGACAACTTTTTGGTCACGAAAAATGAAAGTTCCAAGTTTGCAACAAATTTTGCACCCATTGATAAGATTTTGTGACCACACAAGTATTCCAACGGTGCTGCAAAAAGAGTGAATTGAATCAAACGTTGAAAAAATATAAATAAAATAAAAAAAGAAGAAAAGAAAAAAGTTATTGCAGCCGTTGAATCAAGTGAGGGTACCATAAACAGCCAAACAGCTCCCAAACCAAACAACTCCATAACCCCTTGACAGAAGTACATATTCCCCTTTTATACTGTTATTTATTGATTTTTATTTTTCATTTAAATATTATACTATTGAAAAAGATACATTGCTTAAAATTATTTCTTTTCTTTTTACATGAAATTTGATGATATTATCACACCCACTAAATACTTCAACTTCAGTAAAAACACACAAAAAATTGTGCCTTGCTAGTTTTACTTTTTTTTTTTTTATAATTATATGATACATTTATCACTCAAAAAACAAGTGCTACAAAACTAATAAAACGTGACAACATTGGGAGGCCGGACATATTGGATAACTAGTACGGGTTAAGTGAGGAATTTTGCACAGATCAGGTTGGATTGGATTGGATTGACATGTTGTTACTCGTTAAGGCTAATTGGTTTTGATATATTTCTAACGATGAAATTATAACTTAGAAATTTAAGGTAAAAGGTAGTAGGGCCGGCCCAACGTTTTTTAAGAACTTAAGTAAACTATAAAATCATGTATATAAAAGTTGAACGAATTAGGCCTTCTAATAAAAATTACATCTGCTTTGGTTGAGAAATTAGATGAACATTAAAGCTTTCTAGTTTATGTTTTTTTTTTTTAGTAAAATGCACGGATAGTCCCTGTGGTTTGGTAAAATAACACCTATAGTCCCCAACTTTTGAAAATTACATGTATGCTCCCAGTGGTTTGCTCGTTTGTTACTCGGATAGTCCCTTAAGTGGATGGAAGTTAGTTTACTCAGTTAAGTGGATGTGAAATTACAAAGTTACCCTCACCATTAAAAAATATATAATAAAACATTAAAAGAAATATAATTTGAGTGGGGTCCACTTCTTTTTATAAACATAAACGACCCCACCCCCACCCACCCACTCTCTCTATCTCCTCCACCCAATCACCACCACCACTGTTTCTGCCCGCCTTCGACATCACCGCCCACTCCTACCCTCCTTCCACCCACGTCAAACTCCCACCGCCGCCTCTGCGGGTCTGATTACCGGTGAAAATACTCTAAACAAACAAAGCCGGTGCTACGGTGCATCTTGATTTGGTCCACAAAGGAGCGACCCAAACCCATGTTCTTCAGCCACACATTTGTCACTTCCCCAGTTGTACCTTCCGCTGTGAAACAAGTATCACCCACCATCTCCGTGTTGCAAGCTGCTGAGCGAGTCTGAATAGAGGATGTCTGGACTGATATTGGAACTGGTTCGACTTCTTCCATCACTGTCACATTATTAACTACTGGAACCGACCCCATAATATATCCTCAATACATCGTTTCCGCCCAATTTGATGGATCTTCGATGGTGTGCTATTTTGGTGGAGCAGAGGATAATCGACGGTGTGGATTGTGCTACCAACTTGCTATGACGGTATGCGGTTAACAACTTATTGCCTCATTTGCATCAGTTTTTGTGACGTTTACTGTATTCAACGGCCTCAAACAATACATAACAATAAATACATGTATCACAGAACATTTTATATGTTACTAATTTAATTTAATGGGTTTGACTTTTGAGTAATACATTTTAAAACTATAATATATAAAGATGGTTTTACATATATTTAGGAAAGAAAGTTGCAGTACTGGAAGGGAAGTGGCAGAAGGGACGGTGGTGATGGTGCCATGGTGGGATGGGTTGGGGTGGGGAAGATGAAAAGGGTGGGTGGGAGTGGGGTGGGGTGATTTATAAAAGGAAGTGGGCCCTACTTAAATTATTTTTCTTTTAATGTTTTATTACAAATTGTTTTTTAATGGTAAGGGTAATTTTGTAATTTCACATCCACTTAACTGAGAAAACTAACATCCATCCACTCCAGGGACTATCTCAGTAACAAACGAGCAAACCATAGGGAGCATACATGTAATTTCCAAAAGTTGGGGACTATAGGTGTTATTTTACCAAATCATATGGACTATCCGTGTATTTTACTCTTTTTTTTTTTTTGTATAATTGAAAGAACTAGTAATAATGCCCGAGCGCGTTGCGGCGCGGGTACATCGCAAACATCGAATGGTTTAGTCCAAGCATTATGTGTTGCGTTAACAACACGAAAACGCGTGTTTCGACGTATCCATTGAACTTAATGTAATGTACATAAGCATTGCGATTTGATCCAAACGTTATGTGTTGCATTAACTATACGAAATCAAATTTAAAAAATCAGAAATGTTACACTTCTAACCGAAACATTGGAGGGAGAGGGGCGGGTGCACCTCCCTTCTCTTAAAAGCTACGTCCCAGTCTAATGTAATGATGATAGTTTGAATAGGTGACAGGTGGTTTTGTATGGTGGTGGCTAATAATTGTTGGAGATTGTTCATGGCAGTGGAGGCTTTTAACACCAACTTTCTCCTTTAAGATATAGCTAGGTTATTGCCGTAGGCCGCGCGTTGCGGCAGCGACGCCTAAGTTATTTATAGTCGGCGTCTTGGCGACACGTTATGTGATGTGTTAATCATATGAAAACACGTGTTTTGACGTATTCGATCTAAAACATTATGGTTATAAAAGAAATGGAATCAAACTCGAGTTGGTTCGTTTAGTGAGTGTTTCACCTAACCACTACATCACCCTTACCTTTGCAAAAATGAATTATTTGCGTCCAAACGTACAATGACTTAAATTTATACCGTCGGATGAAAATGTAATATATTTGACCTGACTCGTTTTTGAACGTTGTCTACGTCAAAACGTAGAACACCCGAAAATGTACGAAAAATAAGTATGAAATATATCACATTTGACCGGACTAAGTTTATTGGCTATTTTTCCTTTTGTTATGGGTTTATGTCAAGTTCCAAACTTGAGGGGGTTTGTTGTTGGCAGGTAAATTTAAACTTTTGCTATATGTAAAAAAAACATGTATACAGAATTAATAGACTAAAAAAGTATTAGTTATAAAAAAAAAAAAAAAACAATAATGTGGGCTGTAAATTAAATTGTAGAGTGATAACCTTGTTTGATCCAGTAGCATAAATTAGTTTGCTTAATAATAATACCTATTAATTAATTAGTACCCACAGAATTAAAATACCACTCCAAAGTTGAAACCCCCAAAACCATTTACAAACCCACCTTCTCCCTCCTCTCTCGTGAAATCACCACCAGCTCTTTTCTACTCTATCCTCTCCATTTCATTAGGGTGAAGGGAGTGGGCGGCAAAAGGGTCGGCAAACTCCCTTTGCCGCGCGGTAACACCGCCCCCACCCCACTTTCACCAATCGGCAAACTTGAAGAGCGGCATACCCACACCGATCGACAAACAAGGGAGGGGGACAAGACTGTTAAGTGATGTGTGTGTGTATTGTTGACTTTAACACATATATATATTTTTTTTAAATGAAAAAAAAAAGTTTACCACTTTCAAGTGTTTAACCAATGCCAACACTTTTCACCAAAGTTTAAACTCTTCACACCTGCTGACATGGCACACTCTGATTGGTCCATTTTAAAGTTTGCCACTTTCAAGTGTCTAACCACTCCCTTCACCCTTACATCCATCAAGCCCTACTACAACTTCCCTACTACAAATTTGGTTGTAAATCATTTTGAACTAATCTTTGGCTCCATCCTTGACCCAACTTTTAGCCAAAACATTTATTTCTTTGGCAATTACCAAGGATACCGTGTTTGGAGAAGGATTCATCCCCATTGTTATGCTCTTGTACTTTTTATGTATAATTATAGTTTCGTGATTCTCTAGATCCGATCCAAATGGTCGGTGAACTCTTCTTAGAAACGTTAACTCGTCAAAAGCCGGCAACTCCCTCCCTCTCCGGCAACCAAATACTATGCCACCATCACCTAGGTTTTCCGGCGAGATCTACAAGCCGTCTTTAAAACTCATTTTTTAGTTGCAAAAACCCTAGATCTGTGTCTGTTTCACCCAATTGGAACGCTCCTCACTTTCAACATAACGTTATTCACTTTCCGATCTACAAAATCAATCTGCTACCTTAGACGCCTGACGTTCTCCATCTGGAGTAGCTAGGGTTAAGAAGCAAGTGATTAACTGTTGTGTTAAGGCAGTTTTGTGATTTCTAGATGCTAAAAGGGGCAATGCTGTAATTTTGAAGAATCTGGCGGTGCACCACCACCTTCGCCGCCTCTTCCCGCAATACAATAAGACAACAACGGATCTTCAACTGATTGCGCGCCGTTTGCAAAACCGACGATTCTAAATGCACGACGGCGAACCAAAGGACCCAGGGCTAGAGGAATACAATAGTTTTGTTGTTTGAAAAAGGGTAACATTGTACTTTCAGGTACAAAGGGTAATTTTGTCTTTTGTCGGTGGCTGTGCACCGACTTTTTGTGCTTTAAGATGTTATAGAATTAGGCCTTTTTTCTAAATTAATTGAGCCTTCTGAAAAAAAAAATTGAATGAATTGGGCCCTTTTTTTCTAAATCATTTGGACCTTAGAATAAAAGTTGGTTTCGTTGTTTTTATTTCGGCCTAATAAACAAATATTCAATAATAGTTTTTTAGTTAAAGTCCTAAATTTGTATAATCGGTTCGTGTTTACTTTGGGTACCTCCCCCCCCCCCCCCCCCCTTGCGCGCAACACCGCTATTCATCTGTCGCCTTCACCAAAGCAATAAATCACGTGAACCGATTTTGATACTCGTTTTTTCTAAACGTCACATTTCAAGGCAAACCTATTTTGTCAAAACCCATTTCAATATTTTTTTTTTTCTCTAAACGATCCATTTCAAGTCAAACCTATTTTTGTCAAAATCAAATTTGACGTATTTTGGTCAAACATGTTACCCGACCCCGCTATTTAACCGACTTGCTATCTCCCATTCCCACTCTCCTTGATTTCTCCTTGTATTATCCCTAATCATGGATCGGCATTTTTTTAGAATTGACTTTTAAATAGACCTTTAATATGTTAGCATATCACCAACAATTAAGTTAAAAGCTAGCGGCCCATACACTTTATAGTTCATATTGCAATCATCTTTTGTTGTGGTTGAAGTGGAACTAGTTAGCATCAACAACTCCCCTCTTATTCTCTAATATTCAACTTAAAAGCACTTCACTTACTCATATCAAATACTATATTACTCTTATATTGTCAACTAAAATTAACCCACCATATACATATATATACCACAACATCCTATGCTTATTTTCATCGTACCATTTAATACATATATTCAAGAACAACATTGTTCACTTAACAAATATCCTTAGTTAAATTTCTTCAATGGATCTAAGTCGTTCGGGAAAAGAAAGTGGCGATATCGCGATCCCCGTAAGGGAGGTCAAGTCATCCAAGTCAGGGAAGGGTACAACTGCTCCACCAGTGCCAACCACCATACGACTTGGCCAAGGGCCATCGCCGGCTGCTGGATGGGGGAGAGGTGTTGGAATTATTGATCTAATTCTAAGGATATGTGCAATTACTGCTACGCTTGCTGCGGCTGCAGTCATGGGAACCACCGACCAAAGCCTCCCGTTTTTCACTCAGTTTTTCCAGTTCCAAGCCAGCTATGATGATTTCCCTACATTCACGTAAGTAATTTTTCTTGAACGGCGAATTTCTTACTCCTTGTGAGACTTGAACCCAAAGACCTCACACTTAAATGTATTAAAGGGCTTCGTCTTACCACCGGACCACCAACCCCAGTGGTACATTCATTAAGTAATGGTTTTCTTAAAACGATGTGTAATTATCTTTTAAAGATCTGGGTCATCCATTGTTCCCATTCACAACCACTGAAAAACATGGTACAAAATTTTATCTGAAATCATATCCAAAAACCCATCGCTAATTTTCGCTAACCAAAATCCATCTAGGACGAGGAGATCTGTAGGTTTGGTAATCACCGACAAATCAAAGACTCATGTTTAAAAAAATAGGCGTTTTTTGATATTTGACTGATCCGTCCTTGATTCATCAATTGATCTTGTGGGCGTTTTGTGTAGGTTTTTCTTAGCAGGAAACGCAATAACATGCGCGTATCTCGTGTTGTCTTTGCCTTTCTCGATAGTTTGCATTGTTCGTCCACATGTTATAGGAGCTAGGATGTTGCTCCTTATTTTTGACACGGTATTTTAGTTTATTTTCTTCCTTTTTGTTAACTTTTTTTTTTTTTTTTTGATAAAGGGGTTTTTACTGATTTAGTTAGTGAAAATGAGTCAAGGGTCAAGTCCAAAATTCTAAAGATATAGCGAATGAGTGAGTAAAGTGGTTTAAGATATTTTCTTATTTCCGTATGGATTATTACTTTTTTGTTTTTATTATTAATGCTAAAGAAATCAAAATAGCATGCATCTAAAAGTATAAACGCAATGTGAAATTTCAACTTAACACCGACCAAAATACACAAATTTATATTTCCACACGTGCTTCAATTATTTTCTTTTTTTTTAACGATAAATTTCTTTTATTCCTTGGTGTCTATAGAACTTGAATCCAGGTTACATTTGTGAGCAACAATTATCAAAGCCACTAGACCATAAGTCCATGCGTGTCGATTGCTTCAATTTTTAATTAACATTATCATTTTGGTTCAACAGATAGCGTTGGCGTTGACCATGTCGGCTGCATCTGCGGCTGCCGCCATCGTTTACTTAGCACACAATGGAAACCCAGGCACCAACTGGCCGGCGCTTTGCCAACAGTTCAATGAATTCTGCCCACGTGTCAGCGGTGCGGTGGTGGGATCCTTCCTAGCAGTGTTGATTTTGGTGGTTTTGGTGATACTATCTGCCGCTGCTCTCCGGAGGATCTAACGCCAAGTTGTGTGATCATTTTAATTCACAGCTAAATTGTGTTCTTTTGTGTTTTGTTATTTTGTTTGAGAGTTGTAGTTGGTTGGGTGCTTGTTTGGGGTGGGTAATTATGTCAATTCACATGGATTACACTGTAATTTATTGTTTATTCCGTTTACGATGAAAAGTACACCGGATTTTATATCTTGTTTGAAAGTTTAAAAACCAATGTTTTATAACACGAACCAACTAGCATGTCGATTCACAAACCTGTTACTTGTAAAATGCAAAAAACCAATGTTTTATAACACGAACCAACTAGCATGTCGATTCACAAACCTGTTACTTGTAAAATGCATTTTGTGCCGGTTGGTCTTAGAAAATGCCGCTTGAATCGTGAAAACGAGTTAGAGGTCTGACCGAGATATGGTACAGAGGAGAGTAGAGTTCTTGGATTTGTACCAATGATAAAAAGGGTTAGATTGGATTAAAGGTGCCCTCTTTATAGTTATTCATGTCAAATAGTTAAAGTATTAAAAATGGTGTTTTCTAGGTATTAAAAATGGTGTTTTTTCTACACATGTTATGTATTTATTGTATGGTACAAAACAAATTTTAACAAAATAAAAATCGGTAACTTGCTTAGTAAGAAGATATTAGGTGTATTCATTATTTGGTTCAAATCGATTAAACAGAAAACTAAACTAAACCGAATTACATGTTCAGTTTTCAAATATTTGAATTCTATTCGAAATAAATAAAAGATAATATCCACTAATGGTTATTTACTTTAGCCAAATCCGCGATCAAATTTTGGACCATTTCTCAACATGTGCATGTCATCGTTAAGCATGACCATGTTAATCTTCTCTGTATCATTCCGCTTTTCTTTGATGTCCCCGGAGTACAATTTTATCCAAACCTTATTTAGCCAACTTAATTTAATAACAAATTATGGTAAAAACAATTAAAATCCAAAAAATATTTTCCACCCAAAACTGAACCGAAACGATTTCAATTTTCTTATAAATCAACCGAAAACCAAATTGATAACCCCATACAATTCTTTTTTACTTTAAATTTGGAATTGCGGGTTGATTTTAATGTTGGTAACTTATTAGAAGAGTAAAGTACATGGATGGTTCCTCTGAACTTTTGGATTTGGTCTCTAATTTTGTAAAAATATACGTATGGTACATGTGGTTTGTACTTTGTAACGCATTTATTTCTCAACTAACAAATCTAAAAGTTTTAACATGTCAAAATTTGATCAAGATTTGTTCCATTTTTATTGTAGATCTCCGCCGCTAAAAATTATAAAGCAATTTACACATTTATTAAAAACAGAAAAACAAACGTATTGTAGATCTCTGTCATTAAAAATTATAAAGCAACTAGAATTAAGCACCCCCGCGTTGCGGCGCGGGTGTAAAACCATGTCAAATAGCAGGGGCGGACCTTATGTTGTCCGAGCCGTAGCACGGGCTACGGCTCAACTTTTTATCGGTAGTGTAAAAAACGGTTTTTATATCAAGGATACCCCGGAACAACTACGATGACACCCCTAAAAAAGAGTCTGTCAGCCCAAATCAATTGAAAATAATAAGCCCAAATCCCAATTGCCCAATATGTTAGCCCAAATCAATTGAAGATTGTAAATAATAAGCCCAATATGTTAGCCCAAAATAATAATAGATTGTAAATAATTGCCCAATTGCCTTGAAGTTTTAATGCACGGCACAACACAACTACGAAGATACCAATCAATTGAAAATAATAAGCCCAAATCCCAATTGCCCATTTCGTCACACTATAAGTGATGGTGATAAATTTGCAAATTTGAATAGAATAAGTGATCTTGCGCGTGTTATGGTTGAAACGAGAACGCATAGTTCTTTTCCTTCAGTTTATCGGGTAGTGAAGCTAGCTTTGCTTTTACCGGTTGCAACCACAACCGCTGAAAGATGTTTTTCGAAATTGAAGCTTGTCAAGACGGATTTACGCAATCGAATGGGCCCGGAATTTTTGAACAATGCTATGGTTTGTGTGGTCGAAAAGGATTTTTTACGTGAAGTAAAAGACGACGATGTGATGGAACGATTTCAAGCTATGAAAAAAAGAAGAGCACAAATCTATTAGATATTTGTTTTACTTTATTTATTTATTGTCGTTTTTTAAATTGTTTGATTGCACGGTGAAAAAAAAATTTAGGATACCCCTGAGTTAATGTTCTAGTTCCGCCACTGTCAAATAGCACAAATGCCACACAATCGTCAGCGACAACCAACCCTAAAGTTGTTGCGTTTTAAAGCAAGGAAATAGACCGAAACATAGAACATATAAAAAAATAAGTAAGTCGATGTAGGACCCATGCGTTGTGACGAACCTGTCAAATGAGAAAAAATATACGTAAAAACTTTGAACCACACATAGACGTTGCGTCGTGTTAAGTCACAAAATTATGAACGAAACGTAAAAACGTTGAACTACACACGCAGGGTGCGCCGTGTTAACTCACAAATTTAGTACGAAACGTTAAACGAAAATTTGCGGAAGATGAAAAGTATAAGAGATCAAAGTTGAAAGTGAAAAGGTAGTGTGGTTAAATTGCAAAAGATGAAAAGTTTTGGGTTAAAATTAAAAATTCAATTTTGTGAGGCTAAAATTGCAAGAAACCGAAACATAGAACATATAAAAAAACAACTAAGTTGATCAATGACCCACGCGTTGTGACGAACCTGTAAGATGAAAAACAATAGACGTAAAAACTTTGAACTACAGATGGACGTTGTGCCGTGTTAACTCGCAAAATTATGAACGGAACGTAAAAAGGCTGAACCACACAAGCACGTTTCTCCGTGGTAACTCGTAAAATTTAGTACGAAACGTAAATCGAAAATTTGCGAAAGATGAAAAGTAGAAAAGTTGCAAGGTTAAATTGTTAAAAGTGATAAGTTTTGACGTAAACAAAATCAATTTTTGTAATTTAAAAAGTAAAATTCTAAGACCGGAGGGTATGGGGGCCGTCCCCATACCCGTCCCTTGCTCGCCGCCCCGTCTTCCCCACCCCTCTGCTTCGGCGCCGGGCCAAGCCCGGCTTCTCAGTCCTCCACAAGCCAGTGGCGAGGGGCCTCTCTCCCACACACACACCTATACATACATATATAGGTAAAGAGTAAAATACAAATGCACTTATCGTACGATACGTACGCGATCATCTCAGCCGTTCGATCAGGTGCAGATCTGGTGCGAATTCAATACATATCGCATGTGAAAAAATGGTTAGCATGGGGTAGTGTGAAAAATGGCATGGGGTGTGTAGATGGACAAAATCGCATGTGGAAGATTTGAATATCGCATGTGAAAAAATGGCATGGAGTAATGTGAAAAATGGCATGGGGTGTGTAGAATCGCATGTGGAAGATTGAATATTGCATGTGAAAAAATGGCTAGCATGGGGTAATGTCAAAAATAGCATGGGGTGTGTAGAATCGCATGTGGAAAATTGAATATCGCATGTGAAAAAATGGCATCGGGTAATGTGAAAAATGGCATGGGGTGTGTAGAATCGCATGTGGAAAATTGAATATCGCATGTGAAAAAATGGCATGGGGTAATGTGAAAAATGGCATGGGGTGTGTAGAATCGCATGTGGAAAATTGAATATCGCATGTGAAAAAATGGCTAGCATTGGGTAATGTGAAAAATGGCATGGGGTGTGTAGAATCGCATGTGGAAAATTGAATATCGCATGTGAAAAATCTGTGTGTGTGTGTTACTGTTCATCTTCTTCGATTGTTGGTCGATCATTGTCAGTCTTCTTCCGTTTGACCCTTACAACTCCCAAATTAGTAGTTCTTATTATCAATATCGCACTAAAAGGAACGAAGGAGGTTGGGGAAGAAGATTTTCAGGTTTTTGAATTTGATTTTGAACTATCATCGGTCAATTACAGAGATTTATGACCTCGCAATGACGTTTAACCTTCCTGGTATGATTTAGATATATTAAAATGATTAATTTAATCATTTAAATTAGTTTCGCCCGCGTTTGATCGATTGAAGATCGTACGGCTGAGAGCATCGCGTACATAATGTAGGATAAGAGGTATTGTACGTTAACCGGCCTCTACATATATATATATGGGTAAATTACTTTTTGAGTCCCTGTGTTATATGTGTTTTAACTAGTTGAGTCCAAAAGCAAAAAGTTTAACGACCTGAGTCCCTATAAGCAATTTCTTTAACCATTTGAGTCCATTTTTAACCATTCTGTTAACTCTGCTGTTAAGTCCCCCCACGTGCAGTCCACGTGAGGGGTAATTTCGTCCATTTAACCTCCCCTGCCTTAATTCCACCTTCATTAATGCCACCAACCTCAATTAAAACCCTATTATCACCCCCAAATCATTCACTCGCTCTCACAATTCCACCTGATAACTTCAAATCATCCTGTCGATCATCATCCACATGAACGAAGAACAATGGCGCATCTTCACGACATCTCAACGTGGTGTATTCGTGGTTATGGACAACATTTCGATCCATATGAGGAGTATGGTAAGTAACTAATAACCTAAATCTCATCTCTGTTTTAACAAGAATCCTTTTACAGTAATCTCAACTCTGTTTTACTTCATTTCAGTTGGTGAGCCTACAATGTTCAGCATTCACATTTTCCATGATGGGGAGTTTGTTGTTAAACCTGTGTTGAAGTATGTTAAAGGTAAAAGCAACCATATTGATTACATAGATGCTGATGAATTCTCTGTTATTGAGTTTAACACGATGTTTAAGATGCTGCATTATCCGGAGGATGAAGTTGTGTATTACCATTATAGGATTCCGGATAAAAGTTTGGTTGAAGGGATTAGGGCTTTAGGGACTGATCAGGATGTGATAGATATGTGTGAATATGTTGGTAGGATTAGAGAGATTGAGGTTTATGTTGAACATTGGACGACAAAACTTGCCACATATTTCCTGTCACCACCTAAATCCACATCAAATGTGGTAATTGAAGAAATTGCTGAAGATGCACCATCAGTTGGGAATGTTCCTGTTAGAGTTAGAGCTAAACCTAGAGGTTGTGTTAGAAGACTTGAAATTGGGTGGTTGGATGATAGTGGCCCATCAGGTGTGAATGATGTAAATGAATCAGGTGTGAATGATGACTTAGAAGGTGGTATTAACTTAGGAGATGACATAGAAGATGGAAATGACTTAGGTTTGAATGGTGAAAATAATGACTTAGGTGCAAAAGATAGTGAACAACATGAGCAGGATAATCAAAATGGAAAAGATACTGAACAAGTAGATGTGCAGGATAATGTAAATGCAAGTGCTGATACTCATTCATCATCTTTAGGATTAGATGGGTGTTTCATGAAGGGCCCATTCCCTGGGCAAGTACTGACAGCTGTTGGAATTGATTCAAACAACGGGATATACCCTGTTGCATACTCAATAGTTGAGGCTGAAACTAAAAGCAGTTGGGAGTGGTTCTTAGGGAATCTTGGAGATGACTTAGGTCTTCATCAACAGTCCTACTTCACATTCATATCTGATAGACAAAAGGTTAGTTCTTTATGCAATTTCTTGAATATTTATGCAGTCTTGATTATTTATGCAGTCTTGATTTAACATTGTCATGTGTGCATAATAGGGATTAATACCAGCACTGGCAAAGATATTCCCATTGGCAGAGCATAGGTTCTGTTTACGACACATCCACGAGAATATGAAACCAAGATGGAGTGGCAATTTATTCAAGGAAATGTTATGGGATGCTGCATGTGCTACCACAATGCCACAGTTTAACAGAAAGATGAATGCCATAAGACTGCTTGACAGTGACTTGTTTGACTCAAACAACCAATGCTGGAAGAGGTGGGAGGGGTGGAACAGGGCCCAAGGCTGGAAGATGTGGCAGGGGTGGACGAGGAGCCAAGGCTGGTAGAGGTGGCAGGGGTGGAAGAGGAGCCAAGGCTAGTCAAACTGCTTCACAAAGTGTTGATCTTTAGACTGTTACCTTGTTAGACATATGATGCTTTTGTTATGTAGTGTTTGAAGTATCTTTTGGTTTAGTATGTAATGTTATGCAAACTTTGGTAACTTAACTAAGATATTGTACTTTTGGATGCTACTTTATGTAATGTTTGAATGTATGAAGTGTCTTTTGGTTTGGTAATGTGTGTTTTTGTTTAGGTCATCAGTTTTGTTTCCAGGTAATGTGTCTTATTGTTTCGGCCATGTCTGTTTAGGTCATGTCTTGTTTAGGCCATGTCTTTTACTTTGGTAATTGGTAATTGTAGAGTGCATAAACACAAGACAAAACGTAAGTTGTCCGATAGCGAAAACGTAACTTCTGGATAGGCGAAACTTAACTTGTTTTCATTAGCATCATATTGGGTACAAAAGACACCCCCACTGACCATTTACAATAATGTTGACAAAAAAAGGTCAATGGGGTAAGAAGGGTACAACTTTCATGCCAACAGCATATACATTACACACAAAACCCAGGTAACCCCTAACACAATCTTCAACCTTTTCACTTCGAGGTCCTTTTTTCTTGCCATTTCTTCATGACTGTTAATGGATCTTAGTAATCCAGGTATGATTTCCGTTGCTCGTGCACATAATGGAGGTTCAGCCCAGCTTACGAACCCACAATTAGTTCCCTGCAACACATAAAACACAAGAATTAGGGTTCTTTACCTGTGGATCTTTATATCGAATCAACTACCTCTCTTGCACAACAATGGAATCTCCTCCCTGGATTTGTTGCAGTCCACGAGGTTCGAATGATAGTTGCAGAGCCACATGCGCATACAACCTGATTGATCATGATGAAAATCTAGGGTTTTAATTTTGGGGAAGAAGATGAAAGGGAGAGATCATGTTGAAGAATTAGGGTTTTTAGTTTATGTGGAAGAAGATAAAAGGGAACAATACACAGGGGAGGTTAAATGGACGAAATTACCCCTCACGTGGACTGCACGTGGGGGGACTTAACAGCAGAGTTAACAGAATGGTTAAAAATGGACTCAAATGGTTAAAGAAATTGCTTATAGGGACTCAGGTCGTTAAACTTTTTGCTTTTGGACTCAACTAGTTAAAACACATATAACACAGGGACTCAAAAAGTAATTTACCCTATATATATATATATATATATATATATAAAGGGTTCATCCCCACCCTTAGGTCCATCCTCTTCAGACCTCGCTTACGTGGTGGTAACGTGGCAACCATGGTTGTAAAAATCCCGACTAGTCTCCGATTAGTCGCCGATTAATCACTAATCGGAGGTTCACCGATTAATGGCCGATTAATCGCTAGGCGGTCAATGGCGGTCCTATTCTGGCCACATTTTTGCCTGACGCCGGCCAAATTTTGACCAAACGTTATAAATTCCTTCCAATTACTTTAAAATGGGTCAATGAGGGATTAAAACGTGTATACTTTAAAAAACTACATATAAATATGTGTGTGTATATATATAACTAAAAATTATATATAAAAATCTCAATCCGATTAATTCCGATTAATCCCTATTAATCCCGATTAATCGCTAGTCGGTACCCCACCGCCCGACTAGCGCCTAGCGATTCTTACAACACTGGTGGCAACCCATCCCGTTGGGGATAAGGCTCTCCATACCACATGGTCTAATGTTTTTTTTTTGAAAACAACCCAAAACTTATTTACAACTACCCTAATCTTAAAGTTGTTGTAGAGTAAATTATAGAGTGAATAATTTACACATTTATTAAAAGCAAACGTACACGTCTGTAGCGCACAATGTTGACCCCAAATCCTAATTGGCCAACAAACAAATATAATAATAACAATAATATTTGATACAAGTTACAACTCAGTGTACACCCGAATCTGCAAATCTCTACCAATATGGGGGTAGTTAAGGCGGCGATTGGCGACGGGGTGTTGACTTTCATGTGGGTATTCTGCGCCTCCACTCTCGGAGCCGGCACTTCCGTCATCGCCAAGGCGGTCGGCGTTCACGGTACGGCGTCGCTTTTAATCACAGTGGGCCTCGTGTTTGTTCTCTTGCTTGTGTTCGGTATTATTGGTGATTTACTTGGTGGGGCTAGTTTTAATCCTACCGGTACTGCCGCCTTCTATGCCGCCGGTCTTGGCCGTGATACCCTCATCTCCGCTGCCGTCCGGTTTCCGGCTCAGGTGAGTTGTGAAATTTGAGGTTTTGGTTAGTTGTTTTTTGGAAGTTGTATGGATAATGTTAGTAATTTGATGTTCTTATAATTAGGGTTTTGAACTTTTAGTGATGTTTAGGTTAGAAAACAGAAACCAGTGTTAAATTACATTTTAGTCCCTGTGGTTTGGGTCATTTTGCCAGTTTAGTCCAAATGTTTCATTTTTCGCATGTGGGTCCAAAAAGGTTTCACCGTTGCCATTTTAGTCCACCGGGTTAACTTCATCTATTTTTTCTGTTAACTAGAAGGGCAATTCAGTCATTTTATATGTAATTCTGTTAACTAGATGGGCAATTCAACCATATAAAATGACCGAATTGCAGTGTTGCAGAAGTCGGTCTAGGCGGCCTATTAATCGGCGCCTAGGCGCTAATCGGCTGTTCATCGCCTAAATTTGAGCAAATCAGCCAATAAATCGGTCCAGGTCAAAATCGGTCCTAGTCGGTCAAAATTCGGTCAAGTCGGACTAATCGGACCAGTTGACCTTCTCGTTAACAAAAAAAATGGTTGAAGATAACCCAGTGGACTAAAATGCCAACAATGAAATCTTTTTGGACCCACATGCAAAATATAAAACCTTTGAACTCTACTGGCAAAATGGCCCAAACCATAGGGACTAAAATGACATTTAACTCTAAAGTAAATATTAAATAGTTAGTAACTAGTGTTGAGCCCCCCGCGTTGCGGGGCGGGGGGCGTAAACCGTGCTAAGTAGCAACTGAATGACGACCAAAACCATGGAAAAAGCGTAAAACAAAAAAAACGAACTTTGTACACTTAGTGACTCATGTAACGTAAAAATAAGCACGTAAAACTCGAGGAAGTAAAAATGATATTTACAAAAGTTTTATATAAGTGTTAATGTTGAAAGTTAAACACAAAAACATAAATAAAAAAAAATAAAAAAAGAAGCAAAGATCTACTCAAAATAATTACCATTATGTTAAAAGGAAAGAATGAAAACAAAAATATAAGCATTAAAAAAAAAAAAAAAGACAGAAAGTTACTGTAGCAGCAGCAAAAAAAAAACCCACAAAAGACAAAACACTATTCACCACTGTTCATTAGCATGTTGTGAATTAATACATATATATGAATGGAGATTTAGAAATTTACTTTAATTAGGTTTATAGAATAAAAAATTGGAATGCGAAAAAGTGAAATAAGAGAATGGGCAAAGAAAGGCGCAACCAACTGCTTATTTGTTAGGTATGTAACATTAAATAGTTAGTTATGGAGATTTAGATATACTTTAATTAGCTTTATAGAATAAAAAATTGGAATGCGAAAAAGTGAAATAAGAGAAGCTCACAAAGAATTTCGGATCATATCACATGTGGCGCAACCAGTTACTTATTGCGGTAATTCACATGAGATTTTGTATTGTTCAATGAGTTATTTAGTGATTATTGTGAGTTGAGAAAGAGATAATGATGTGATCCCTTTTCAGTATTTTCAAAGGAATTTAAAGAAATTAAAAAAAAGTTGAGGGATTTGGTTCATAATTTTTTTTTTTAAGAATTTGATTTTATGAAAGGTGTTGGAATGTGAAGGGAGTAGATTTGGAATTAAAGTTTATCAAAAGAATTTGGAATTTGTGATGTATTTGGTTTAACATAACTATGTTTGGTTTGGGATTTCACATTTAAGTAAGTACAGGAGAGTATAGATAGAAACTACTTTCACACACTAAAACTATTTATAGAAAAAGATGTATCATTCCAACTAATTTAAAAGAAATTGGTAATCGCTAGTCGTGTTAAACTCGCTCATGTCCATGTCACGC
This sequence comes from Helianthus tuberosus, assembly GCA_030545235.1. NCBI lineage: Eukaryota > Viridiplantae > Streptophyta > Magnoliopsida > Asterales > Asteraceae > Helianthus > Helianthus tuberosus. The sequence goes on along the minus strand of CM060354.1, from coordinate 32,988,098 downwards.
GCTATCTTTAGAAAAGGTTCGTATCAGATAAATAGTTGATTGAATTCATACGGATATTGTTAGGTAATTTTATATTTTACATCATTTAAGATGTTTGATATTCATGATCAAATTCGGGTTTTCCTAAGCCCTTAAAAACTTACTATTGCAACTTCTAAAATATGCAAAAAGATGTTTATATTTGGGAAAAATGTGTTCTTGACAGGCCCTGGGTGCAGTTGGCGGTGCATTGGCAATTATCGAATTGATGCCGTTAGATCACAAACACTTGCTCGGTGGGCCTCATCTTAAGGTTGACTTGCATACAGGTGCTATTGCTGAGGGGGTGTTGACTTTCGTGATGTCGTTTTTGGTCCTCTTCATCATCCTCAAGGGTCCTAAAAATCCGTTAATTAAAAATCTGATGCTCTCAATGTCAATTGTGACTATGGTTGTCCTTGGTTCTGGTTATTCAGGCCCATCGATGAATCCCGCCAATGTGAGTATTAATTCTCTTCGTTTATTATCGCGTCCCTTTCATTGTAAGTTTATAAGCCCGGGAAAAATGGATGGGTTGGGTAACCGGTCAAAACTTGTAAGCCATGTGCCATGTTAGGTTGACCCAAAGCACTTCTTGTTCAATTTTTACAACATTGCATTAATAATTTGTGTGTTAAATATGACTGCATACAATTTATTGTTTCAATAGTATTTTAATTTTTGAGTAAAATGCCAATTTCGTCCCTTAGGTTTGGCCAGTTTTGCGACTTTCGTCCAAAGGTTTGTTTTTTCGCATGCCATTTTCATCCGGCTCGTTAACTCCATCCATCTTTCTTCGTTAAGCCAGAGTTGTTTCCGTCTTTTTTGTTAACTTAAAGGGCAATTCAGTCTTTTTACATAAAATGAAAAAGACCGAATTGCTCTTTAAGTTAAGAAAACAGACGGAAATACCCCTGACTTAACAGAGAAAAATGGATGGAGTTATCGAGTTGGATGAAAATGGCAAGATTTCAAAACTTTTAGATGTGGAAAGACAAACCTTTGCACGAAAGTCACAAAACTGGCCAAACTCGGGAACAAAAATGACATTTTACTCTTAATTTTTTAAATAAAAGATTTAGGAGGCTGTATGCATTAAATATACACTTTCAACTTGTTTGACGTTATTTGTCCCGATTGATATGTTTTCTTAACGCCAGAGTTTATAAGTAAACGAGTTAAACTTACCAACTCTATTGTATACAATTTTGATTGTTTAAATATGTATGTTTTATTCTTTTATATAGGCGTTTGGCTGGGCATATGTTAATAATCGACACAACACATGGGAGCATTTTCTTGTTTACTGGATTTGCCCATTCATAGGCGCGATATTCGCGGGTTGGGTTTTCCGAGTGTTTTTCCCCAAACCTTCAAAGAAGAAGAAGACGGCTTGAAAACCAAACCGATAATTCTCTTGTCTTGGTAACCGATTATTGTTCAAAGACTTGACTACTTTTTTAATGTGAATTGTGAATGTATGGTGATTTCATCTATTGGAGCATACTAGTGCTTTGTATTAGGATTTTAACATTATATATTGTACTTTTCAAGTCTTTCATACCTTGTTTTTACTCTTCCTTGTGCAAAGTTAATAACTAATTATTAAATATTTAAAATCTTTGTGTCTAAATCATAACTCTTTAGTGCATGAATAGCCAAATACGCGAATAAAATGGGAATACGCGAGTCTTTGTTGCGTATGTATTGAATTTTGTCAGTTGAACATACGTTTTTTATGGTATGCGAACAAAAGGTGATACGCGAATTCTTATTCACGAAAAATGTGATTTTTAGCTGGAGTTGTTCGAACAGAGTCGGATACTCAAGCAAAAGTATAAACGCGAAGTAACTTTCATGATTTGTAAGCTGAGGGACGTTTATTTCGAAACCAAAAATATGTTGAAAACTTTGAGAACTGCATGATGTACTTGTATCTTTCGCTTTAACTGTGATATAGAAGACGGTAGCTATTAAGATAAAATTCCTTTTGCCACTTGTTCATACTTATCATTGAAATGACGATAATACCCTTGACAGTTAATATCACATGAATGGGGGCAGTTATACTTGTTCAAAATATACTTCTTTATTCAACAACTCCAACAATATATCGGATCTTAAAACTGTTTTGGTGACAAAAATCAAACCCATGAATGTTTGATTTCACATGTAAATTCTTATGATTTCACATAACTGTAATCAATTCAAATCATCAAACTGTGCATGATTCAACCGTCGAACTGGAGAAATCGCGCCAGTCGTTAAAGCCTCCAACCGGTAAAATCCGGTACAGATCACTATCAGCCACCGATCTCTTCGGTTCGCATTCGTTCTCATCTCATGACAGAATGCTAAAACGCGCTCGACAGCAGCAGTATAACGAGTCCCTCTCGGATACACTCCATCGTTACCGTGGAGTTATTTTAATAATTTCGGTTCCGCTTCTCATCATCTGCTTGGTTCTGTTTCTGATGCCGTCTGCTCGCTCTTCGTCTAATGATGTTTTTCTTGCGAACCGAAAGTATTTGCCGAATTATGGCAGCCCTGTCCCGTCATTGAAAACCTACGCTGTGGTTTTCGATGCGGGGAGTTCGGGGAGTAGAGTTCATGTTTTTTGTTTTGATCAGAATTTGGATCTTATGCATATTGATCATGAGCTTGAGGTTTTTTCTGAGGTAGGTGATCATCCAGTTATTTTTTTCAGTTAGTTTGTTAGTTTTTATTTGCATACACAATACTCGTGTAACGAAAACGGATTGTAAAAGTTGGTATTTTGATGTGTTTATGATGGATAATCAAACGTAGGGACGGTAATTCCTGCACGACAAGACAAATAAGCAGGTTTTAGGTTGTCATAATACCTAACCTGTTTAATAAAAGGGTCGTGTTTGGGTTGACCTTTATGAACAGGTCATGTACAGGTTGACGGTTATAACCCATTTAATCAAACAGGTCATGTCCGGGTTGACTTGTTTAACCCCTTTAGTTAAACAAGTTGACCCAGTTAACCCATTTTTCACAACCCTCTGACTTGTTTAACCCATTTATCACAACCATCCAACCCGCTTAACAAGTTTACAACTTGATTACAACCCGTTTCACTTGTTTAAATAAATGGGTTAAACACGTTGTGTTCTAGTTACATGATTTTAAGTGGTTCCGGATTATGGGAGATGTCTGTGACTCAAATAAATATATGAGTCGTGTTCGGGCTCAATGATTCAACCAACTAACCCGACACAATTAACACACCTACTTAAAAGTGAATATATGTTATTTGACGCAATGCGACACACACGATTGGTACAACTATAGAATGATGGTCCATTTTATCTGATACTTTTTGTTGTAGTTAAAACCAGGTTTGAGTGCGAATGCAGAACACCCGACAGTTGCCGCGGCTACTCTTCTACCGCTTTTAGAAAAGGCGGAGAAAGTTGTTCCACGAAGTATGCGTAAAACCACACCAGTAAAAGTTGGGGTTGGTGATTTGTAAAACTTAAATACACTCCTTAAGTTTGCTAAATCTAAGTTCTTATATACACAAAATCTGATATGTATTTCTGTATTATGCAGGCAACTGCCGGCTTGAGACAATTGGGAACCGACGCATCTGAGAGAATTTTGCAAGCAGTATATATCGCGCAGTAAATATTCTTCTTGATCTAAGTTAAGAAATGAAATTGAAAAGTTGGTTTGTATAGGTGAAGGATTTCTTGAAGGTCAAGAGCAGCCTAAAATTTGATGATAATTCGGTGACGGTTCTTGATGGTACTCAAGAAGGTGCTTATCAATGGGTAAGTAACTAAGTAAGCCACTTCGTTTTTGCATTCCGCAGTTGAAAAATTAATATAAAACATGGTGTGCATATACTCACAGGTGGCCATAAATTACTTGTTAAAAAGATTAGGCAAGAAGTACAATGAAACGGTTGGGGTGGTTGATCTGGGTGGTGGGTCGGTACAAATGGCTTACGCTATCTCAGAGGCAGAAGCCACAACGGCTCCAAGAATGTCGAATGGAGAAGATACATATGTGAAGGAAATGTCCCTTATGGGAACAAAATATTACCTTTATGTTCACAGGTTTATCTCAATCAACAATTTTTCTCAATACTAAAACATCATTATGCTTTTTTACATGAATTTGTTTATTAATTATTACGGTAATTGTGTATCTGTTAGTTACTTGAATTACGGATTATTAGCAGCCCGAGCCAAGATTTTGGCAACTTTGAAAAATTCTGACAATCCATGTGTCTTGCCGGGCTACAATGGTATGTTAAAGCAACTAGTTTGTAACATTTTGCAGTAAATCTTTACAAACCAACTAACTGGAGTATTTATCTTTTATCCATGCTTTTTCATAGGCGTTTACTCGTATGGAGGAATTGATTACAAAGTTTCATCTCCTCCATCCGGCTCAAGCATGAACAAGTGTCGGCAAGAAGCACTAAACGCTCTCAAAGTCAATGAAACAAGTTGCTCCCACGGGAAATGCACTTTTGGTGGGATATCGAATGGCGCCAGCGGTGCTGGTCAACTGAAAAATCTGTTTGTGGCTTCATTTTTCTATGACAGGGCTGCTCAGGTATATCTGAATGGTTTTATCTAAGAATTTAGCGTGTATGCATGTATATTTTTCTTGTGCTTTATTTATAATCTTGTCTTGATGGTTTGATTCAATGATCCCTAGGATTCTATAGATCCGGCTCATGTCATGCTCGTTAACATAAATCCAGACAGTCATGTTGTTTGCCCATAGTGCAAGAGAGTTAGTGGAGCGACATGACTGATTGAATTTATGTTAGCAGTCATATGAGACACGCCATCCCATATAGACTGGCATATAAGTTGAATTCTTTAAAACCGTTAGAAAAAGAAAAAAAAAAACCTTTGATTTTATCGATGCATGAAACTAAATATCAACTAGTGACTCTTGAGTCTTAATTTAGGCCGGTTTGTTTGACGCAAGTAAATCTGTTGCCAAAGTTCACCCGATAGATTTCAAAGAGGCTGCTGAGCGTGTTTGTGCAACCAAACTAGATGATGCCAAATCCAGATATCCTCGTGCCGATGCATCTAATCTACCCTACTTATGCATGGATCTCGTCTACGAGTTCACATTACTAGTAAATGGCTTTGGTACTTATGTTACACCCTCATTATAGTAACATGATATTTTTTTGTTAAATGAAGTTATGAGAATTTGGTTTGTTGGTCTTGTAGGTTTGGATTTGTGGCAAGAGATTACACTAGTCAAGAAAATCAAGTACCAAGATTCACTTGTTGAAGCTGCTTGGCCTTTAGGCAGTGCAATAGAACTTGTGTCAGCAACTTCTTAAAACTTATACTTTTGTGAGATTATAATTATAATTCCGGGTTAAGTTAAAAACCATCAAACATCTATTCATCTCTCTATTTATTCATTCAAATGTGTTGTTTCAAACTACTTTTAGACTTGTCATGGATCAATATAGAATAGTGAATACTTAATATAGGGGTGCCCACAAATAAGCATGTCGAACCGAAGCAATTTAGTTGGTTTGGTCCCCGTTCACTTGGTTGGCCGGTTTGGGGTTTTAATAAACCGTTACTAATGGTTTGGTTTGAGGTATGGTGGTCCAAATCCACCTAATGTAAACCGCACTGAATTAGATCATGTGTAATCATATATTACTATTACTATTAAAACCTATATAAAGAAGCAACTTGAATATGCATTATTGTGTTGTAACATGTGCTTAGGGGGTTTTTCAAAAAAAAAAAAACTAGAATTTTCCTTTGTAACCCTAAAGTTTTTATCTTTAACAATTTAAGTTTAAAGTTTAATCTTTGTTTCCTTTTAACACTAAAGTTTTAATATTTGACAATTTAAGTTTAAAATTTTAATCTTTGGTAATTTAACCCTTTTGATTAATTTGATTTTTCACTTCTAATTCAAAAGTTTCTATCTTATACGATTTAACCACTTTGATTAATTTGATTTTTCACTTCTAATTCAAAAGTTTCTATCTTATACGATTTAACCACTTTGATTAATTTGATTTTTCACTTCTAATTCAAAAGTTTCAATCTTTTGCAATTTAACCACTTTGATTTTTTTTTACTTATGTGTGGTAATCTTGGCTTTGGGGTTTTTTAAACAAAAAATGGTTATGCATATGGTTGTTAAAACCTTGGCTTTTGGGGGTTTTTAAAAAAAAATAGTGTTTTTACTTTTCACCCAAAAGTATTTCATAAATTACTTTTAACCCAAAACTATTTGTTTTTTTTTTACTTTTAACACAAAACTTTTTATCTTTTGCAATCTATACTCACAACTTTTTTTTTATTTTCAGCTTTGGTCCTTTATAGTTTTTGTTTTCCGCAAATTTTTCGCTTTATACTTCGTTCTAAATTTTGTGACTTAACACATCGGAACGTGCGTCTTTGGTTTGTTTTTACGTTTCGTTCTAAATTTTACGAGTTAACACGACGCAACGTGCGTGTGTGGGTGAACGTTTTTACATCGTCTATTTTTCCCGTTTGACAGGTTCAACATAACGTGCGTATCTTAAATCGACTTAGTTATAACTAAAGAATCCCCGCCGCATTGCGGCGGGTCGTAATTCTAGTTACTATTAAAACATTACAATATGAATATGAATATGAATATTAGTGAGATGGTTGAAACTTTAAAGTATTATTATGTAGGTTGTATCTAAAATAAATTGATGGTTATACCTTTCATTTATTAACAAAATATAACGGTGTTAGTCTAGGTCAGGGGCGGACCCACATAGAGCGGGTCGGGGTCCCCGGAACCCAATGTTTTTTAAAAAAAATTAGTAGATCCGGTATATTAAATTTTAGAAGGACCACATAAATACAATTAGATGGACACCATAGAAAGAAAAGAAAAGTTGGTGTAGTGATAAATCTCCTTCTTTACCAACAAGAGGTCATGCGTTCAATCCTTGTATAGCTTGTTTTTTTAAATCTAATTCAAACCTTGCTCTGAGCCGACCCGAACGAGGACCGTCCCGGAAATTTTAACGTTTTGTTAGGAAAATTTTTAAACACCGAAATGGACCCCATTAAAAAAAATCATGGGTCTGTCACTGGTCTAGGTGACTGAAATTTCAAGAAATGGGAACCACAAAGGGTCGCGAACATAAAAAATATAGGGACTCCAGACCAAGGGTACAAAAGCACTCATTAACTTTTTTCATAATTCAGTTAATAATTCACTCGTTTGTTCGTTATTTCCTTTTTTACTTTAAACTTTTTAATTGTTATTTAGCAACTTTTGATAAAGTCGCGTAGTTTTTAATTATATGAACCTAATGAATTACATAGAAAAAAACTCGCCGAACTCTTAAACCGTCAAACTAATCAGCGGTTCAAATGGAAACAAATAAATCGATAAGTTTTATTGCATTACAGTAAAAATGAAGAATTTTAAGGGTTTTAATTGTAACAACCCGACTTTTAAAGTCAAAGTACAAGTCAAAGTCAAATAAAGATCATATTGCTATTCAGATCTGTCATTTTTGGCTTAATTATTGCTTGTACTCTCAAACCTCGATAATCGATACCTTAGTTAACGCTATATTATACTACGATTTGTAATATGTGAAGTAACAATGCGATAAACGTAATTAAACACTAATCTATTTAACGCTATCTCATCGCTATCGCATCGCAACTCAAATCCCAGTTATTGGTATGTGTTCTATGTGTGTGTGTTATTATTTGCCTTACCTGTGTGTGACTTGTATATGTTTTGAGGTGATTATTCGTAAACGCAATCGCAACTCTATCGCAACGCAATCTCATCACGGACTCGAGGAATAAGTTCTACTTTTATGTTATTTAATAGTTATGTTATTTGTGTAACTAATGTGTAATACTATCATACCGATTACTTGCAACTCACTTAAACGCAACGCAATGCTCAACGCACGAAACGAAAGTCGGAAAAACTAACTTGCACAAGCCCTCCGATCGAAGGACCATGCGATCGAATGGCCATCCGACCGGATGGCCATCCGACCCATTAACTTTCCACCGCCTTTCTCACCCTCACACTATAAATACCCCACTGTCACATCAACTTTTCATTGATGTGACAGCTCCCTCCGACCCGTGCACTCTCAAGCTCATTTCTCTCAATTCATCGCGATTCTTGTAAGTTTTCACTCTAAATCTTGTACTTCCATCCTCAACACACACTTTCTCATCATCTTCACCATCAAATCTTACATTTTCATCGTGGAATCACTCGATTTGGGCTGTTCTAAGATGACGTCATCATAGAGTTCTTAGGAACATTGAAGTGTGACCTCATCTTATAAAAAACCGTCCGGATCTAAAGGATTTCCATGTGATTGTACACCAAATTCAGCTAAATCTATACATTTTTCATGTGTTTCAAACGTTTCTTCAACATTCTCAACTTTTCAACTCAAAATCCGTTAGAATCTGAACTCGTTCGAGCTCTCTACTCATTCTCTAGTGGAGAACACATCTGAGAACGGATTTCTATCAAAGAGACGACCGATTCACGGGTTGAACATGAAACTTCATCTTGAACAGTTGAGTCTGGTCGAACGGGTTGATTCCCATCCGATCGGGTGAGCTGAACTTTGTGTGGTTCCCGTTGTTTAACACATCATCAAGCCGTCTCTGTCAAAACGCAGAACTTTACAACTTAACCGATTTTACAAGTTTCAAACAAGCTGGTTACTCAATCGGATAGCCGTCCGATCGGACTACCATCCGATCAAACGACTATTTGACTAGGAGACTCGTAATCTCAAACACTTAAACAATTTTCAAAACTCCAAAACAAATAGCCATCCGACCGAACGGTCATCCGTCCGGATGACCTGATATTTAGAAACACTTCACGTTTCTCAAAATTCTACAACGAAAACTTCAAAGTTCAAAGCTTTCACAAACACATTTCCTCCATTGAATGACTATCTGACCGAATGGTCATCTGTCCGGACGGTCATCCGATCGAACCGCCATTCGCCACTCACTTCACGCGACTCTGTTTACGCACTGTTCAACGCTTATACTGTCGTACTGTGATCAGGCTAATCTCTCAAGCGCTCCCTTCAATCCAAGACTGTGTTTAATTACTAAACACGCTCTGTGAGTATACTCGATCCCTTTTTGCTTAACGCACTTTTGGGTGTTACATACGTTACCTATATCAAATCACATCGATCACACAATGTAAACACTTTTTATACGCTAACCGCTCTCACATGTTATACGTGTTATTCGATGAATGCTTGTATGTTATGTTTACACAGTGATTGTTGCCTGACACCTTAGCAACGATAATACTATAGTTTGGACTCAGCACCTGTCGTGGACAGGGGTTGTTAAGGGCTTTTCTTCACGTATCACAGTGGTGATATGTGTTGAACATTCTACAACTCGCAGTCACGTCTGTGCACATGTCATTGTCGATAACTTACTTGCTTCACATTTCTACGTGTTACACGCTGGTTATGCGTAAATCGCTTTCGCTAATATATGCTATTAAACTTGTATGCTATAACAACTCTCCCAAAATACTTATAACACCCCTATACGTCCTAAAATACACCCCATATACGAAAAACGGCTCGAAATACATTTAATTTAAAAAAAAATAAGGAAAAACAAGATTTAGGGGGCGCTCGCGGGGCGCAACCACCTTTACTGATTCTGTCGCGGGGCGCGACAGCCTGGCTACCAGGCCGCACCCTGAGCTGCCACGTGGCAGCATCGTGTCGAACCTACCCCCATGACTGGTCAAGGCTAAGGCCTACTCAACCTAGCTCGCAGGCCGAAAGAAGGAGAGAAGCGGCCATCGCGGGCCGCAACCCACTGTCGGACCAGCACTATAAATAGGGGCAGTCGACATTCACTTTCAATTCGTTCAAATCTCGCAACTCTCTCTCAATTCTGAATAGCTAAAGTAATACTCGGGTATTATACCCACTAAAATAGCGAAGCTCTGCCTCGTTGTAAGTATTATAATCCCCGGTTACGTATTAGATACGCTGCCTGATTGATCTAGTGCTCCGTAACGCATGTCGAGGCTCTGCCTGACTTAGTCGTTGGGGTTCTGTCTCGGGGAGGGTATAGCTAATGTAAATTTGGGTTATTATACTAACGCATGTACATTGTTTATAAATTGTTTTTACAAAACCTCAATTGTTTCACAAGGAAATACCTAAATTAGCAATGTGAGTAATCCTTTCTTTTTATAAATTGTTTTTACAAAACCTCAATTGTTTTGAACTATAATTAACAGTGATTGAGTATTTGTAATTCTACAATTATCGTCGGTATGTTGGGGTTTTGTATACAAAATTAGTTACTACACTGTGAGTTGTAACATTTCCACAAGTCAGGATTGACAGTGCCGTGGGTGGTAATTAAAGTAGATGTAAACAAATGTAAATGCTGGATTGCCCTCAATGCTGTAAAATGATAAAACTTGTTTTGACTGAACTGGGATTCACTCACCAGTATTTTTCACTGACAAATGTTTTAAAACGCGTTTAGGTAACAAAATGTGAAAGCCAAATAGAAGCCAGCTGGAGAGCATTGAAGGCTTGGAAAAGTGGCTATAAAAGTTACCTAAATAAAGAAGAAGTTTTATTTCAATAAATTAGGGTTTTCCCTACAAACATATTATGAATGGAAACTTGGGTTTTACCCATGTGTTTATTATTTATAAAATGAGGTGTTTTACTATGATAAAATATTTCCTAACTACGGTCCTGATGTAAATTCCGCTGCCAAAATTTAATAAACACCGATACCACCGAATGTGCGAAGCTCCCGGCCGCCCGCCTCCCGGGGCAAGGGGTCGGGGGTTGCGACAGGAGGAGGTATCAGAGCTATAGCCACTAATTTGAGCCACAGAAGTGTTCTGCTGACATCCAAATTTGTCAATTCTATTAGGAAATAATCTATGTGCGTACATGTATATTAGTGTTGTGTGTTATTTAACAATTTGTTAGTTTACAGTATGAGTGATCAAGGTCCGTCAGACGCTTATCGTCAACTGTCTAATTCTCCTAGAAATGAAGGAACTTCTTCCCAGCCTACTCCTTCGAGGTATTCAGCTGACACAGAAGAGGGGATTTTCGTAATTAAGGCGCAATCCGAAGAACCATTCCCTACCAAAAAGAGAGGATGGTTCAGTCGGAGAGCACATGAGCGTAGGAAGAGGATGAAAAAGTTACGTCAACAACGGGTTTTAGCAGCAGCAAATAGGGAAATGAATACCCAGACCCAAGACATAATCAATAGGAGATTGGCCAACTTTCACATATTGGCTACCACAGCCGTAGACCCAAACCTAGAACAAATCATTGTACCACAACCATTACCACTATTTCCCACTCAACCAATAGAAATAGAACCCAACCAAGAGGAACAGATTCCTATACCAGCTTTTAACCCTGATACCTAGAGTTCCAACACCCAATCCTATAGCATATGACCCATGGAATGATGACCATAGGGATTATCAAGAACTCTACCGCCCATGCCAAACCCTTTAGCACCATATCCTAATCTTGACCCTCTATGTGACAACCCGAACTCTCAAGGTTAGCATCGTGTAATCTCGTATTTATGATTTTCACTGTTACAAGTCCATATTCATGACCGTGCTAAACTTGTTTTACGTAAATGTGCTCGTGTATGCTTGTGTGCGTAGTCTAGTCTATGTTGGGCCATAATTGTGCTGCAAGAATGTTGGGCAGCTCACACACACACTTCATTCTTTTATCATTCCAATCCCAAATCAATTCGGCCCACTATGTTCCGGTTTAAATTGTTTGTACCTGGCCCAGTATCCTAGGAGCCCAATCGAGAATTAAACAAAACACATTCCAAGTGGGGTCGGCCCACTATGTCCGATTATGTATGGGATTAGATCCATACACTTGTTAAATATCAATATTAGTTAAGCAAACCCTAATACCCTCACCCTCCCTTGTTCGTGAAGGCAGCAGACACACACCCCTCCCTTATTCGAAACCCTTTTCATTGGAGCTTATCTTTGTGCTTGATTTTATACACCATTCGGTTAGTTTTTATTCATGCAAAGATATATATGTGTTGTTTATGTTTTGAGAACTATCTTGATTAATATTCGATTTGTCTTGAGTCACACATATGATAAGAATCCTGCGTGTATAAAACTGTTGGAAGTAAGATTGATGAGTTAATATTTATGTGATGTGTGTATGTGCATGTGCATGTGTAAAGTGGAAACATGAGTTAGGGTATTGTTGCAAATTGATTCGAGCCTGATTGATACATTAACATGATATTAGGAATGCTTCAAGAATAGGATGAATTTGTATTAACAAAGTAAGGACATGATGATCATTCGACAAAAGCAGTTTGGTTATATTGTAGATTGTGTTGATGAATTTAATTAGTTATCATGTACTAACTGCTTGATAAAGATTAGAGGTATTAGCGGACCACGAATGTAGAAATCATGATTGTTACTGAATGATGTGGTTAATACGTGATCTGAATGTTAACATATTGGCTGAATAGTAACTTGTTATGACTTGAATATGTGAAGACATGATGGACGTGTCAATCTGAATAGATGGGATCTTGTGTACAGATATTCACATCTCAATGAATGTTACATGTTGCTAGTTAGGGAACTTATGGATTGTTATAATTTACGATTATCGAGTGTAAGGGTTGGGTCATGCTCGGGTGGGCTGCCCACTAAACCACAAGCAAATCATGATGGGCCGCACCCAATCCAACTCGGGCTGGGCCGCGTGACTGGACATGGTATTGTTTGGGCCTCCGATCAATGGACCATACACTGTTAACGGCCTACTAGTTTGGATTACATTTGTTGATTAAAACCCACCACTAGATTACATGCTTTCTTGGGTTTGGGAATGATATTGGGCCGGGTAATCAAGGGAGTTGCACCAGGCCAGGTGTGGCGGCCCAGTGAGCATTTGGGTGAGAAAATTGCAAACCATAAAGCCATATGCAAACAGTAAGGGGCTGTGATATAATTTCCATGTGGCCCAAGTGTCTAGTACATGTAATGACTACGATGTATGCTATGGTTAAGTGTGTTACATGATCAACTATTACTTGTTACATGATATTATGTGAGCAATATGAAAAAAGGGGGTTGTGATTAAGTATCGCGAAACTGATTTTTAATGGTAACCATGGTAGGATTAGTTTGTGTAACTTGAACACGTAATTAGTCTTACCGAGAAAAACCAAGGTGAGTTCATTTCTCTTGAGCATGCGTCCCGGTGGTTGGGACAGTCATTGGGCATCCCTGAGAGGGATGGGTTTGGGTAAATCGATTGGGTATTCCTGAGAGGAATACGTCATGTGGTAAATCTGGAATGTTGGATAATATACTCGTCCTATCACCTTTAAAGTCCCTCCGTGTTGTTTGGCTACCTGAGAGGTAACAAGGTATTAGTTGGTAGCGCTACTTAGGTTTGGCACCCTCACCCCGTACCGGAGAGGACGGGTGTGAACTAATGACCTAGTCATGACCAATGCTTTGATAGGAGCATTGGGGAAAGGGCAAAATAAATCTGGAGCCGTCTTGTATCCGAGGTATTATCAACATTGTAATCAATGAACGAAAATTAAACACTTGGTAACTAACGTTTTGTAAAACTATGAACTCACCAGCGTTGTCTGATACACGTGTGTGCATGCTCGCAGGTTATTGATAGGTGTGAATGTGGAATTTGCTGTCTGGGATGCTGGAGTGGTCATGGGTCGAGATACATGAAATCGCAACACAAGTCTAATGGTTTACTTACGCGTGGTTAATGAAACACTTAAGTAACGAGTTATGCTTCCGCTGTGTACGATGAATTATATGTAACATTTTGTATCACTTTATAATAATGAGTGAAAGTTTTATTTAAATATACTTATGAGTTCAATGTGATTGGTGGCTAAGATCCTGGTACGTCACACGCCTAGCGGGGTTACCGCATGTGGTATTTTGGGGGTGTGACACTCTAGATCCATATTGGGATGCCGATCAATATGTTCGGGAAATATTAGAAAACCCATGCCCATATGGAGAACCTTTACCTATGTATCCTGACCCAGTACCCGCACCACGACCACCCATGAGTGATGAGAACGTTCAGGAACTCCGCCTGTACGGTGAGGAGTTGATAGATGAAGGAGAGATGATAAAAGAGATAGGAGAGAAGCTCGTTTAGAAATACGACGAGCGTGAAATGCAGTTTAACCCGTACTAATAATATATATATATACATCAATTAAAATAAATAATCTAATACCTACTAATACATAATCAGTAGTATATTTTCAATTCCAGTTGCAGCTTGTAATAGATGTGTATATATATATATATATATATATATATATATATATAGGGGAAGGTTCATTGGGGAACACTAAAAAAGTGGGAAACAGCGGGGAACCGACTCAAACGAACTTCGATTGGACTCATTCCAGCGGCGTTAGAACCGGTTCGTCAAACCCTAACTAGGATCTCTTAACCCTAAACCCTAAATCCTAACTCCTAAACTCTAAACCCTAAAGCTAAAAAATAAGGCTAAAACCTAAGCTAAACCGTAAAATCTAAACTATAAACCCTAAAAGCTAAACCCTAAAGGCTAAACCTAAAGCTAAACCCTAAAACTAAACCCTAAAGCTAAACCCTAAAGCTAAACTCTAAAGCTAAACTCTAAAGCTAAACCCAAAAGCTAAACCCTAAAAGCCAAACCCTAATATATTTAGGGTTTAGGGGTTATGATTTAGGGTTTAGGGTTAAGAGATCCTATTTAGGGTTCGACGAGCCGGTTCCAACGCCGCTGGAATGAGTCCAATCGGAGTTCGTTTGAGTCGGTTCCCCACTGTTCCCCACTTTTTTAATGTTCCCCAATGAACCTCACACACACACTATATATATATATATAGTTCATTTCAGAACTCTAAATAACTACAGAACTTTCAGAACTCCTAATAAACAATCATTTTATATATAAGTTTTTGTATTTAGGATCTTTTTATCATCTATTATATGTATTTCTTTGATTACATACATGTTAAAAGTAGTTTACATATGTTTAATTGCCAAAATTATATATATGTGTCATAACTAATTACATATATGTAAAAAAAACTAGTTTACATATGTGTAATTATAAAATTACATATAAAAAATGATAAAATTACTCTTAACTTGTATGTAATCGTAAAAATACACATAATAAATGATAAAATTATCCTAAACATAAAAAATATATAAATAAAAAGTTTGTTTATTAGGAGTTCTGCGAGTTCTGTAAATATTTATGGTTCTGAAATGATCCTGGCCCTATATATATATATATATATATATATATATAAAGAGTAGAATGTCGTAATGCTCGACGGTTTTGACCAATGTGTTTGTTTGTATAATTGTTAGCATTAAATGTTATCTTGTGATATTAATACCTGGTAAATGTTTATAATCTAGATGGACAACGAAGTGAATCAGGAAAACCAGAATAACGATAATAACGGAAACCAAATAGATAACAATGCCATCCAACATATAGTGGCACAAGGGATTATAGATGCTATGTCATATATCCTCCAAACTGTTAAAGAAGCGGAAAATAAAAGTAATAGTGGAAGTAAATGACCATCTACTGAACCCAGTCACAGCGTAAACAATGGACCGTTACTTCAATTGCCTATTCCAAAAAGAAGAAGAACCATGTCATATGGTTGTTCTTACAAAGAATTATTGTCCTGCAAACCAATAGAATTCTCTGGCAATAAAGGAGCCATTGCAGCTCTACGCTGGTTAGAAAAGACTGAGGCTGTCTTAAAAATAAGCAAGTGCGCAGAGGAAGACAAAATCATGTTTGCTTCCAATCTTTTTAAGAATGCAGCCTTAGAATGGTCGAATACTATTCTCCAATCTAGGGGAAGTGACAGAGTCTATAATATGGAATGGACTGAGTTTAAGAACATGGTCGAAAGGAAATTCTGTCCTCCCAATGAAAAAGAACAAATTGCTAATAAGTTCTTAAACCTTATAATGACTGGAATAGACTGTAAGGGTTACACTACCATATTCTTCGAATATGCTAGAATAGTGCCAACCCTAGCCTCACCAGAACCAATATTAATCTCCCGTTACATCTGGGGATTAATCAGTGAGATTAGACATGTAGTCAAGGCAGCTAGACCACAAACCATAGAAGAAGCTGTAGAACTAGCAAATACCTTGACTGATAAATTAGTACGTACACAAGAAGAGAACCAGAGGAAGAACCTAGTCCAGAAACTTACCCAAGAATTTCGCTACGGTAATTCCAATCATGGGAAAAGTGTAGGTTCTACTTCTACACCTTACTGCAAGTCTTGTAAGAAGAAACATTTGGGAAAATGTTCCACATACTGCAACTTTTGCAAGATACCTGGACACAAGGAAGAAGACTGTAGGAAGAAACCCAGCAATGGAGTATGCTTCAATTGTGGAGAAAAGGGACACATCAAGCCAAACTGTCCGAAACTAGCTACAGCCATGGACAACAAGAATACTAAGAATGCTAGAGCATTTGTTCTGACAGCAGAAGAATCCAAGATGATTCCGGATGTGATTGCCGGTATGTTTTTAGTTAATGATGTTTTTGCTAAAGTATTATTTGACTCTGGTGCGAACCAAAGTTTTATTAATACTTCATTTTGCAAAATTATTAATCAACCATTAACTAAACTTCAACAAGAATGTCTAGTGGAGACGGCAAACGGAGAATCCGTTAGAATCACTGAAATCTTGCAGGGAGCAAGAATAGAAATCCTAAACCATAAATTTATTGCTAACCTTTACCCAATAAACTTAGCTGGATTTGATATTGTGTTAGGAATGGATTGGTTAATAGCTAATCGAGCCAATATTTTATGTGATCAAAAGTCAATACAAGTAAATTCACCAAAAGGTAAAAAGATCACGATTAAAGGAGATAAGCCAACTAGATCTACGAAATTCATCTCTGTGATGAAAACAACAAGTTATGCAAGGAAAGGATCGTTAGTATATATGATTTCCATAATCATTAATACTAAAGGAAAAGAATTGAAAGATATTCCCGTAGTATCTCATTTCTCAGATGTTTTTCCTGAAGAGCTACCCGGACTACCGCCAGATAGGGAAGTTGAATTCAGAATTCACCTACTACCAGGGGCAGCATCGATTGCCAAGGCACCTTACCGTTTGGCACCAGCCGAAATGCAGGAACTGAAGAAATAGTTGGACGAACTTTTGGAGAAAGGTTTCATAAAACCAAGTTCATCACCTTGGGGAGCACCAATCTTGTTTGTCAAGAAGAAGGACGGATCGATGCGTATGTGCAATGATTACCGAGAATTGAACGAGGTCACGATTAAAAATCGATACCCATTACCGAGAATTGATGATCATTTTGATCAACTGCAAGGAGCTCGATTCTTTTCTAAGATCGATTTACGCTCAGGATATCATCAACTGAAAGTACAGGAAGAGGACATTCCTAAGATTGCCTTCAGAACATGGTATGGTCATTATGAATTTACAGTCATGCCATTTGGTTTAACCAATGCCCAGCCGCATTTATAGACATGATGAACAGAATATGTAAACCATATCTGGATAAATTCATAATTGTCTTTATAGATGTTATTCTTATTTACTGTAAGAGTAAAGAAGAACATGCAGTGCATCTGCATACACTTTTAAATTTACTGAGAAAAGAAAAGATTTATGCTAAATTTTCAAAATGTGAATTTTGGTTACAAGAAGTACAATTCCTTGGACATCTAGTCAATCACGAAGGAATTCATGTGGATCCCACAAAGATCGAGGCGATTACTAAATGGAAAGTCCCTGAATCACCAACGGAGGTGAGAAGTTTTATTGGACTGGCAGGTTATTATAGACGGTTTATCCGAGATTTCTCTAGAATAGCCATTCCTTTAACAAAATTGACCTGTAAATCAATTAAGTTTGAATGTGGACCCAAACAAGAATAAGCTTTTAGAATCCTTAAGCAAAGATTAAACAACGCACCCATACTAGCGTTACCAGAAGGAACTAAAGACTTTGTAGTCTATTGTAACGCTTCTAAGGTATGTTATGGAGGTGTGTTGATGCAACGTCAAAAGGTTATAGCCTATGCCTCTAGACAACTTAAGAATCATGAAGAGAATTATACGACCCATGATCTAGAGTTAGGAGCTATAATTTGTGCCCTTAAGAGTTGGAGACACTATTTATATGGAAATAAATTTGTAGTCTTCACAGATCATAAGAGTTTAAGGTACGTTTTTGGGCAAAAAGAGTTAAATATGAGACAGAGACGCTGGATGGAGATTCTTAGTGATTATGATTGTATTATCCAGTATCATGCAGGAAAGGCTAATGTAGTAGCCGATACTTTAAGTCGAAAGTATCATGATAAGCCAAGAAAAGTACGTTCTCTCAAATTAAATCTGCAGATAGATTTAAATGAACAGATTAGGGAAATACAAGAATCAGTAATCAAGGACGATACTGAGAAATTAAAAGGAATGATTAAGGAATTAGAACGAGGAACATATGGAATTTGGAGATTCCATAAGAAAAGAATTTGGATACTTAAACAAGGAAACCTACGCCACCAAATATTAGAAGAAGCCCATAAGTCAAAATATACGATACATCCTGGAAGTGATAAGATGTATCAAGACTTAAGAAATAATTTCTGGTGGATAGAAATGAAAAAGGATATAGCAGCCTATGTTGCCAAGTGTCTAACATGTTCACAAGTTAAAGCTGAACATCAGAAACCTTCAGGTTTATTGCAGCAATTAGAAATGCATGTATGGAAATGGGAATTGATAACAATGGACTTTGTTATCAAATTACCCAAGACAAGAAAAGGTAATGATACAATCTGGGTGATTGTAGACAGATTAACCAAGTCTGCTCATTTCTTACCAATGAAGGAAACTTTCAGTATGGAAGAATTAGCTAAGTTATATGTAAATGAAATAGTTTCATTACATGGAATTCCTTTATCTATCGTGTCTGATAATGATAGCCGTTTTACTTCTCATTTTGGACTAGTTTCCAAAAGGCAATGGGAACCAAGTTAAATCTAAGCACAACTTATCATCATCAAACGGATGGACAAAGTGAAAGGACCATTCAGACAATGGAAGATATGCTTAGAGCTTGTGTAATTGATTTCGGAGGAAATTGGGATGATCATTTACCATTAATAGAATTTTCTTATAAAAAATAGCTATCATACCAGTATCAATGCTGCACCATTTGAAGCACTTTATGGACGAAAGTGCCGAACTCCAGTCTGTTGGGCAGAAATTGGAGAAAAGCAACTGTCTGGACCAGAGATAGTGCAAGAAACAACGGACAAGATTATCCAAGTCAAGGAAAGACTAAAAGCAGCACGCGATCGAAAAAAGAGTTATGCTAATAACCGGCGAAAACCATTGGAATTTCAAGTAGGAGACAACGTATTATTAAAAGTTTCTCCATGGAAAGGAATAGTTAGATTCATCAAAAGAGGAAAGCTAAGCCCCAGGTATATTGGACCCTTTGAGATTATTAGAAGAATAGGTTCTGTAGCTTACCAGTTACAACTGCCAGAGGAAATGGCAGGAATACATGATGTATTTTATGTATGTAATCTCAAAAGGTGTTTAGCAGATGAATCATTAGTGATATCTCTTAAGGATATAGAGGTAAATGAGAAACTTAAGTTTGTAGAGAAACCGCTACAATTTGAAGACAGAAAGATCAAGAATCTCAAACACAAGAGATTAGTTCTAGTCAAAGTGAAATGGGATTCCAAGAGAGGACCAGAGTACACTTGGGAGCTTGAATCAGAGATGCAGAGGAAATATCCACAACTGTTCCAGTAGACCTCGAGGACGAGTTCTAAAACAAGGTGGGGTGGATATAATAAATCTCCCAAAATACTTATAACACCCCTATACGTCCTAAAATAAACCCCGTATACGAAAAACGGCCCGAAATACATTTAATTATAACAAAAATAAGGAAAAACAAGATTTAGGGGGCGCTCGCGGGGCGCGACCCCCTTTACTGATTCTGTCGCGGGGCGCGACAACCTGGCTACCAGGCCGCACCCTGAGCTGCCACGTGGCAGCATCGTGTCGAACCTACCCCCATGACTGGTCAAGGCTAAGGCCTACTCAACCTAGATCGCGGGCCGTGAGAAAGACAGAAGCGGCCGTCGCGGGCCACGACCCACTGTCGGATCAGCACTATAAATAGGGGTAGTCGACATTCACTTTCAATTCATTCAAATCTCGCAACTCTCTTTCAATTCTGAATAGCTAAAGTAATACTCAGGTATTATACCCACTAAAATAGCGAAGCTCTGCCTCGTTGTAAGTATTATAACCCCTGGTTACATATTAGATACGCTGCCCGATTGATCTAGTGCTCCGTAACGCAAGTCGAGGCTCTGCCTGACTTAGTCGTTGGAGTTCTGTCTCGGGGAGGGTATAGCTAATGTAAATTTGGGTTATTATACTAACGCGTGTGCACTTTTAAATTAATAGATTATAACCAGGAAGTCACAAGGAAATACCTAAATTAGCAATGTGAGTAATCCTTTCTTTTTATAAATTGTTTTTACAAAACCTCAATTGTTTTGAACTATAATTAACAGTGATTGAGTATTTGTAATTCTACAATTATCGTCGGTATGTTGAGGTTTTGTATACAAAATTAGTTACTACACTGTGAGTAGTAACATTTCCACAAGTCAGGATTGACAGTGCCGTGGGTGGTAATTAAAGTAGATGTAAACAAATGTAATTGCTGGATTGCCCTCAATGCTGTAAAATGATAAAACTTGTTTTGACTGAACTGGGATTCACTCACCAGTATTTTCCACTGACAAATGTTTTTAAAACGCGTTTCAGGTAACAAAATGTGAAAGCCAAATAGAAGCCAGCTGGAGAGCACTGAAGGCTTGGAAAAATGGCTATAAAAGGTACCTAAATAAAGAAGAAGTTTTATTTCAATAAATTAGGGTTTATCCCTACAAACATATTATGAATGGAAACTTGGGTTTTACCCATGTGTTTATTAATTATAAAATGAGGTGTTTCACTCTGATAAAATATTTCCTAACTACGGTCCTGATGTAAATTCCGCTGCCAAAATTTAATAAACACCGATACCACCGAATGTGCGAAGCTCGCGGCCGCCCGCCTCCTGGGGCAAGGGGTCGGGGGTTGCGACATATGCTCACCTTTACACTATGAGTATTTACTTTTATTTTAACGTATGTGACATGTGTTTAGGATGCTTTTATTTGCTGGATGTCATGGAATCAAGCTAGGGGAGTCTAGAAATGAATTAAATAAAATCAGAGTTGTCGGAACAATATTTGTCTTTGAGAACTATGTCTGTAATAACTATTTTTCTTTATATGTTATGTTTTGGGACATCACGTTAAAAATTTGGTAATTAAAGTTGTTATGGATTCTCCTGGACAATCTATTTCGCTCAGTGCTGCGCCCCGATGTTTCCGCCATCGGTTGGGGTGTAACAGATTGGTATCAGAGCCATAACTATAGGGAATTAGGCAAGACTCGACCTAGTTTGGGTCGATGTCTTAGAATTAACCTAGTCTATAGTCTAAGTACCAACAGACCAACTTGTGCAAACCCAGTAGGGGTTTCGTACGAGCTTATTCTTGATACTCTCGCTCGAACACTTAAAGGAAAAGCTGTGTCTGTGCGAAATTTCCAGCCATGCACGAGCATACTATACTCTATCTGCTTTTCCTAAAGCTGACACGACACACTACACGCTTTTTGAAATTCGCATAAACGAGTGATTTGGTTGAGATTAGATGTGAAAATCGTAAACTCTCGACTAGGTCGCTCGCCCAACGTGCATTTTTATTTATAAAACACGAGAATTTGCGTTGAGTTAGGACTGAAATCCATATCTCGAGGAAAATTCTCCATCACTATCTCGTGATTATATTGCACTATCGGAAACGAAGTCGCTAAGTTAGGGGTGAAACCCGCATCTTAATGACTCATTCCACTCACTAATTTGGTTTTACGAAACTCTCACCAAAGTCTCGACGGACTCCAATGGCCAGAGTCACACAGTAACTGGAAGGATGCGTGCCGTTCGCCCAAATCGAGGCGAGAGCACAGTTTAGAAGACCAAAGCGTGTACTTGAATTCCTTGAGAATAGTTGAATCACTTTGGGTAGTAGATGTCTCATACCCAGGATAATCTATTTTCGATCGCTAATTTTACGCTCTATCGCTTTTATGTGTGATTTTATGTGTTTTATGTGATTTTATGAATTTATATGTGTCTCGATTTTGGAGACTATACGCTTTTCACCCCTCGCTTTGATAAACACGCACAACATGCACTTCACATTTATCTCAATACGCTAATAAATCACACGCTATACTACTCGCAATCGCTACTCGCTATTTTCACTCGCAACTCTAGATCGTCTTTTCGCAACTTTGAAAGATAGGGGAACACGTTCGAAATATTTAGGTGAATACGTGCAAAATGGGAAGGTGAATACGTGCAAAATACGTGCTTACGTGAACTACGTGCTTATGTGATTCTGTGCTTACGTGCTTAAGTGGACTATATGCTTATGTGCCTACGTGATTACGTGCCTAAGTGATTGATGTGTTCCTGAGCTTTATCTAGTAATAATAAGTAGATTGATATGACGAGATACAGTCGAATCCAGTCTGAATCCTATGGCAATGTCTGTTGCAGACAATGTCGTCATTTGGATCTCACACTTCTCGCGCTGCTCGCCACAACCACTTTGACAAACGCATCGCCTCGTTAGTCGCCTAGGAAATGGCTAAGGTCATTCCCCAGATCATGAGCGAGATCAACGAGGTGAAGAGCAACTCGCCCAAAGCTTCTTTTAGCTTCAAGCAATTCAAGGCCTGTGGCCCCAAAGACTTCACGGGTGAAGACGAGCCCAACGCCATGTTTCCGTGGTTCGACCCGATTGAAGTCACTCTTCGCCAAAGCAGATGTCCCGACAACCTCCGCACTGTCAATGCAACTGGCGTTTTCCAGTCCAGGGCTCTTGATTGGTGGACTGCCGAAAGAAACAGGCGAGGTAACGACGCAGCCTATGGGCATTCTTGGGTGGAATTGAAGGAAATCATGATGAAAGAATTATATCCTCCGCATGAGCTCCAGAAGCTGGAGAACGAGTTTTGGAACATCAAGCAAGAAGGTGGCGACAATGCTGGTCTTACTGCTTGCTTTAAGCAGCTTAGTATCATCTGCCCTGTGTTGCCGATTTTGTGCATGACACCAAGACTACTACCATCGAAGAGACTTTTCAACTCGCCGCTGAAATCAATGATAAGCGAGTTTTGGCTGGTTACTTCAAGAACACCACCAAAAGTCTCCATCAAGTCACTGCTACCCCCGCTCCTGAAATCGCTGCATCTCAAGGATCGAAGTCTTCACGCTGCAAGCGTAAGAGCAACAACAACAAGAACTGTGTTGTCACCGCCGCTCCTCTCAATGCTGTTCCAGCCCAACACCAGAACCAGAACCGCCAAGTAGCTGCACCCGTGACCAACGCACCGCCTGCAAAGCGTGCGTATACCGGTCCGCACCATCTGTGCCCTACTTGTACTTACCACCATCCCGTTGGGATCGCTTGCCGATTTTGTGTCCACTGCAATCTTTACGGACACTTTACCGCCAACTGTCGTACTGGTCCTCGTCAAGCTCAAGATCAAGCTCCTCCTGCACTGCCAGCTCCTCTTCCCACTCCTTAGGGTCAACGAGCAGCTCCTGCTCACGCAAGAGCCTGCTATGCTTATGGTGATCCTAACCACTTTACGAATGTCTGCCCGAACAGAGTGGTGAAGCAAGAGCCACAGCAGCAGCCTCAGCAGCAGCACCAATAGCCAGCAGCCCGCGACAGAACTTTTAACATCAATGTCCGCCAGGCTCAAACTGACAACAATATTGTCAATGGTACGTATCTTGTCAACGGTATTTATGCTTCGTGTTTATTTGATACTGGAGCCGATAACTGTTTTGTGTCGTTAGAATTCGAAAAGCTCTTAAAACGTAAACACGCTAACCTCCCAATGACGTTCGACATAGAAATTGCCACCGGAAGAACCGTCACCATTAGTTCTGTTCTTCGTGATTGTACGCTTAAACTCAACAATCACGTTTTCCCGATCGACCTTATTCCGATGCAGCTAGGTAGGTTCGATATCATAGTAGGCATGGATTTTCTTCGTGAGAATCGTGCTGAAGTCGTTTCTTTTGATAAGATGATTAGTTTCTCTCTCGCAAATGGTGATCAACTCTGTGTCGATGGCAAAATGCCATCGAAGGATCTTAAACTCATGTCGTGCGTCCAAGCAAGCAAGTATCATCGCAAGGAATACAAGGCTTTCTTGGCACACATCGTAGCAGCGGAGAAGGAAAAGAAAGAGAAGGCAATGGAAAAGGTGTCTGTGGTTCGTGATTTTCTTGCTGTCTTTCCTGACGATTTGCCTAGTTTACCGCCATCTCGTGATATCGATTTTCGTATTGATCTCATTCCTGGGGAAAATCCTGTTGCTAAAGCTCCCTATCGACTCGCTCCGTCTGAAATGCGCGAACTTTCCAGTCAACTCTAGGAATTGCTTGATAAAGGCTTCATTCGCCCTAGCACCTCTCCTTGGGGTGCACATGTCCTTTTCGTCAAAAAGAAGGACGGATCGTCCCGGATGTACATCGATTATAGGGAACTCAATAAGCTTACTATCAAGAATCGTTATCCCCCACCTCGAATCGATGATTTGTTTGATCAACTGCAAGGCGCTATGTGTTTTTCGAAGATCGATTTACGCTCTGGTTATCATCAGTTACGAATTCAGGAGAAAGATATACCTAAAACTGTTTTTCGAACCCGATACGACCACTACGAATTTGTCGTTATGCCCTTTGGACTTACCAGCGCACCCGCGGTTTTCATGGATCTGATGAATCGCGTGTGTAAGCCCTTTCTCGACCGCTTCGTCATCGTGTTTATCGATGATATCCTTATCTATTCGAAATCTAAAGCCAAACACGCGCAACATCTACGTTTGGTTCTCGAATTACTCTAAGGGAATCGACTCTATGCCAAGTTCTCCAAGTGTTAATTTTGGCTAGAGGAGGTTCAATTCCTCAGTCACATCGTCAATAGTCAAGGTATTCACGTCGATCCCGTGAAGATTGAAGCTGTTAAGAGTTGGATTACACCAAAATCCCCATCCAAAGTTCATTCATTCCTCGGATTGGCGGGTTATTACCGCCGATTCATCGCTGATTTCTCAAAAATCGCCGTTCCGCTTACCTCTCTTACGCATAAAGACAAGCCTTTTGTGTGAGGAACTGAACAAGAGACTGCCTTTCAAACCCTCAAGCATATACTCTGTAATGCTCCCATGCTCGTGTTACCCGATGGAAACAAGGACTTTATAGTCTATTGTGATGCCTCTAACCTCGGTCTCGGTTGCGTTCTCATGCAACGGGACAAGGTTATCGCGTACGCCTCTCGTCAGCTCAAGGTCCACGAGAAGAACTATAAGACCCACGATCTCGAGCTAGGTGCAGTTGTTTTTGCGTTGAAGATTTGGCGACACAACCTTTACGGTACAAAATGTACGGTCTTCACCGACCATAAGAGCCTGCAACACATCTTGAATAAAAAAGAACTGAATATGCGCCAACGTCGATGGGCTGAACTTCTCAACAATTATGACTGTGAGATTCGTTACCACCCAGGCAAAGCAAATGTCATTGCCGACGCTCTCAGTCGATGAAGCTATTTGCATAGCGTTCGTAATACTCAAGCCCAGCACGACCTCGAAGCTCTAATTCGTGACGTGCAGCACGCGTGCTTCATTGAGAACACCTTGACAGAGGAAATGAAAAAGTGTGGTGCTGAAACCCAACTTGTCACCAAATCGAACAGTATCTATTACTATCTCGATCGCATCTGGATCCCTAGTCGCAATAACCTTCGGGAAATATTGTTGACTGAAGCCCACAAGTCTCGATATTCCATTCATCCCGGTGCCGACAAGATGTACCAGGACCTGCGTACTAGGTATTGGTGGCCTGGAATGAAGAAGGATACCGCCCTCTATGTTTCAAAATGCCTGACTTGTTCCAAAGTCAAGGCTGAGCATCAACGCCCCTCTGGCTTACTCGTGCAACCCGAGATCCCTATGTGGAAATGGGAGAGTATAGCTATGGACTTCATAACGAAACTTCCGCGCACGCTATCAGGTCACGATAGCATTTGGGTTATCGTTGATTGACTTACGAAATCTGCTCATTTCCTGTCAATACGAGAAGACTTTAAGGTTAAACGATTAGCACGAATCTAAACCGACGAAATAATTTGTCGACATGGGACACCTTGTGATATCACCTCTGACCGCGATAGTCGATTTACCTCGCGCCTTTGGGAAACATTTCAATCTGCTCTCGGTACTACTCTTAATCTAAGTACCGCTTTCCATCCCCAGACCGACAGTCAGACTGAACGCGCGATTCTCACTCTTGAACTCAACAACGTCCATCCGACTTTCCACGTCTCAAACCTCAAAAAGTGTCTAGCCGAGCAGAATTTACATGTACATCTTGAGGATCTACAAGTGGACGAAACATTACACTTAGTGGAAAAGCCAGTCGAGATCATGGACTGAGAAACCAAGAAGCTTCGACGCTCACGCATTCCTATAGTGAAGGTTCGCTGGGAAGGCAAACGCGGCGCCGAGTTCACCTGGGAACTCGAAAGTGATATGAAGGCTAAGTATTCACATCTTTTCGTTACGCCTGCGCCTTAATTTCGGGATGAAATTCCCTAAAGTAGGGGAGGCTGTAACAACCCGACTTTTAAAGTCAAAGTACAAGTCAAAGTCAATGGAAGATCAGATTGCTATTCAGATCTGTCATTTTTGGCTTAATTATTGCTTGTACTCTCAAACCTCGATAATCGATACCTTAGTTAACGCTATATTATACTACGATTTGTAATATGTGGAGTAACAATGCGATAAACGTAATTAAACGCTAATCTACTTAACTCTATCTCATCGTAATCGCATCGTAACTCAAATCGCAGTTATTGGTATTGTTCTATGTGTGTGTGTTATTATGTGCCTTACTTGTGTGTGACTTGTATATGTTTTGAGGTGATTATTCGTAAACGCAATCGCAACGCAATCTACTCGCGGACTCGAAGAATAAGTTCTACTTTTATGTTATTTAATAGTTATGTTATTTGTGTAACTAATGTGTAATACTATCACACCGATTACTTGCAACTCACTTAAATGCAACGCAACGCTCAACGCACGAAACGAAATTCGGAAAAACTAACTTGCACAAGCCCTTCGATCGAAGGACCATGCGATCGAATGGACATCCGACCGGATGACCATCCGATCGGATGGCCATCCGATCGAAAGGCTATCGGACCCATTAACTTTCCACCGCCTTTCTCACCCTCACACTATAGATACCCCACTGTCCCATCAATTGTTCATTGATGTGGCAGCTCCCTTCGACCCGTGCACTCACAAGCTCATTTCTCTCAATTCCTCGTGATTCTTGTAAGTTTTCACTCTAAATCTTGTACTTCCATCCTCATCACACACTTTCTCATCATCTTCACCATCAAATCTTACATTTTCACCGTGGAATCACTCGATTTGGGTTGTTCTAAGATGACGTCATCATGGAGTTCTTAGGAACATTGAAGTGTGACCTCATCTTATCAAAAACCGTCTGGATCTAAAGGATTTCCATGTGATTTTACACCAAATTCAGCTAAATCTAAACATTTTTCATGTGTTTCAAACTTTTCTTCAACATTCTCAACTTTTCAACTCAAAAACCGTTAGAATCTGAACTCGTTCGGGCTCTCTACTCATTCTCTAGTGGAGAACCGGTCTGAGAACGGATTTCTATCAAAGAGACGACCGATTCACGGGTTGAACATGAAACTTAATCTTGAACAGTTGAGTCTGATCGAACGGGGTGATTCCCATTTGATCGGGCGAGCTGAACTTGGTGTGGTTCCCGTTGTTTAACATGTCATCAAGCCGTCTCCTTCAAACCGCAGAACTTTACAACTTAACCTATTTTACAAGTTTCAAACAAGCTGGTTACTCAATCGGATAGCCGTCCGATTGGAGTACCATCTGATCAAACGACTATTCGACTAGGTGGCTCGTAATCTCAAACACTTAAACAATTTTCAAAAATCCAAAACAAATAGCCATCCGACCGAACGGTCATCCGTCCGGATGACCATCCGACCGGATGACCTGATATTTAGAAACACTTCACGTTTCTCAAAATGCTACTACGAAACTTCAAAGTTCAAAGCTTTCACAAACACATTTCCTCCATCGAATGACTATCCAACCGAATGGTCATCCGTCCAGATGACCTTCCGTCCGGACGGTCATCCGACCGAACCGCCATTCGCCACTCATTTCACGCGACTCTGTTTACGCACTGTTCAACGCTTATACTGTCGTACTGTGATCTGGCTAATCTCTCAAGCGCTCCTTTCAATCCAAGACTGTGTTTAGTTACTAAACACGCTCTGTGAGTATACTCGATCCCTTTTTGCTTAACGCACTTTTGGGTGTTACATACGTTACCTGTATCAAATCACATCAATCACACAACGCAAACACTTTTTATACGCTAACCGCTCTCGCATGTTATACGTGTTATTCGATGAATGCTTGTATGTTATGTTTACACAGTGATTGTTGCCTGACACCATAGTAACGATAGTTCTATAGTATGGAGTCAGCACCTGTCGTGGACAGAGGTTGTTAAGGGCTTTTCTTCACGTATAACAGTGGTGATATGTGTTGCGAATTCTACAACTCGCTGTCACGTCTGTGCACATGTCATTGTCGATAACTTACTTGCTTCACATTTCTACGGGTTACATGCTGGTTATGCGTAAATCGTTTTCGCTACTATATGTTATTAAACTTGTATGCTCACCTTTACACTATGTGTATTGACTTTTATCTTAACGTATGTGACATGTGTTTAGGATGCTTTTATTTGCTGGATGTCATGGAATCAAGCTAGGGGAGTCTAGAAACGAATTAAATAAAATCTGAGTTGTCGGAACAATATTTGTCTTTGAGAACTATGTCTGTAATAACTATTTTACTTTATATGTTATGGTATGGGACATGACGTTAAATATTTGGTGATTATAGTTGTTATGGATTCTCCTGGACAATCTGTTTCGCTCAGTGCCGCTCCCCGATGTTTCCGCCATCGGTTGGGGTGTGACATTAATTACGTCAAATCCGCCTTCAGCGGAACTCAAATCGTTGATATTCTTAAAATTAGGTTTTATCTAATCTAAATGAAAATACCATATTTATAATTTATATAAGCCTAATATTAGTTTCGTATCTATAATTTATATAAGTCTAATATTCTTTAGATATTCTTAAAATTAGGTTTTATCTAATCTAAATGAAATTAGAAGAGAGTCGAATAAATTATAAAAGATTAGAAGTAAATAAAAATACAATATTTTTTTAGATATTCTTAAAATTAGGTTTTATCTAAAAATATTAGAAGAGAATCGAATAAATTATGAATGATTTGTTAAAAATAAAAGGTAAGGAAAAAAGAAAAACACTCATTTTGGTAAATAGTTTTCAAACCACTCATTTTGGTAAATATTTATTCAATCAACACCCTTTAGGTTTATGTTTGTAACTTGGTTATCACCCGGGATTGCTTTCCGGGCTCAAGAAAGTTACTTATATTAAAAACTATATATGATTAATACATAATTAAAATCATACAAAAAGTATGATATATTAAAAATATATAAAGCAAATTACCAACTTGTCTGAGAATCGATAACTCTTTCGCAAGTGCAGCATGATTGCTATTAAAAACATACAGTTTGACATTAAGAAACATACTTTTACATAAATCATCGCTAATATTAACCCATATATACTCTTTGCCATAAATCACATTACCAACTTTTTTACTATCATTTTACTTGCCGCTTGATCGTCAATACCTCGTATCTACATATATTTCTTCATCATTAAAACATTCGTTCTTATAATGAACAACCGTTTTAGCTTCTAAATCACATGGTCCATCTTTCTCACATGTAATAAACTTTGTCTCTACCGATATAAAGAAGCAAAATGAGGATAAGAAATTAAATAAATAAAAATTAGCAAATAAGAGATTAGAGATATTAAAATAAGTGTTAGAAAATGTACCTGGACAGTAGTAAAAGTAGAGTCAAAAATTAAAGTTGACTTATAATGAAGGTTTCATTCTAATTGTTGAAACATGTGGAGTTCCATACCTTGAAGATAAAAAGGATCACTCTAATCATTAAACCCTTTTCATAAGCATACATAAGTTAATCATATGTAAACTTGTTATATATCATCTTGTACCTGTAAAGATCTTATACTAAATAGTATAAGTTAATCTACCTCGATTGCTATTTATATAATTATCCAATGACTACGGGGCGTGATCACACACACATGTGTGTGTGCGCGCAATAGTCGATTCTACAAACATAAATAGTGCTAGTATATGTACAATTAGTTACATGCCTGATTATAGTCAAGAAAATATAACCTTTTACATTTTTTATCTACAAGGGAAAAATGTATAAAGGGAAGCATAGTTACTTTCGAACACACCTTTTAACCCACTCCGATAAACACCAATATATCCTGCTTCCAACAAAATCAAATAAAAATTTCTCTAAATACATGCAATAATGATAAAACTAACCTGGTAGCGAGAGAGCTCTGTCGGTGGGCTAAAACGTACCTGAAATGCACAAATACGTTTAATGTTAGAATAAAAAAACACATAGGTTAAGCATCATAAATCTTCATACGATGAACCACATATATTTACATTCCATTTCGTTTTTTAGGGCCCGGTTATGAGATTTCTCCTATCAAGTTTATATGAAATTAATCAATTTAGTATAATTTCTTCTTTGTGGCATTTTATCAAACATCTAGTTTGCTTCAACATTTCTGCTACTTAGATATCATGTTTTAATTGATCTAACTTTCCAGTTGAGAATATAACCAAGTAGACTATTGGAAATCCAAGCTATGTATCACCTATGTCTCAATATTCATGAAGAAATCAGTTTATATACATGAGTATCCATAAGTTTCAAACCCCATACCCACATATATATTACCATGCATCAGTAAAGAAATGTTTGTAACCAAATACACATTACATGTTCTGAGGCATCTCTTAAGAAAACCTCCTTACATAGTTCCCGTGATTTTTAGCACTATTTTACTTAAAATAACATCTTGTCATTTTTAGGCCCAAATTGGCATAAACATCTTTATTGCTGAACCATTAAATAACTCTTAGTTAAGACTCCACTATTGTTATTATTATATATATATATGAGATGTAATTTAGGGAAACTTACTTCTTCCATGCTTGTAACTTTGAGACAGCCATCTCAATTGATGCACATATCACTTGCGTTCACTTTCTTTATCTTCTCTTTATTGCATTCAATTGATCCTAAGCCCCTATTATGCCAGGCTTCATTGCCTAAGATCACCATCTCTATTGTTTATTATTCTTATGCAATGGAGAAACAAAGTAAAGTATGTCGTTCAGAATTCAATTAATAATATCACGATATAACAAAAAAAAACTAACCCATTAATTAATGTCCTAAATTGCTGCAAAGCTCTTCCAAAGATAAAATGAATCCTTACTCAGAGCATCCAATTACTAAGAGCATTCCTACTGTCATTCAACTACTCCAATATTAGATAATCAACCACATTTCTTAAAACCTGATTCGTCTACATTTCTTATACCTTAATTAGTCGGTTCGTTGTATCTTTCGTGGAAAAACCTGCCACATGACATAACTATTAGTAAAAAACTAAAAAACGCACCACATTTACATTCTTTTTTTAAATAATGAGATTGTATTCTTATATCATCATCTTGGATATAGAACTCAATAGAATTGCACTAGTTCTTGAACATGTGAAGGGCAGAGAATGATGAAATGGTTTAGTTTCTCTACACTGTTTTAATCCATTGTTGTTTTGTGGAGAAAACAGTGGTTGAAACCACAGTTTTAATCCACTGTTGTTTTGTGGAGAAAACAGTTGTTGAAACCACTGTTGGGTTAAAACTGTGGTTTGAAACCACTGTTGGGTTAAAACAGTATTTTGTGGAGAAAACAGATGTTTGAAACCACAGTTGGGTTAAAACAGTGTTTTGTGGAGAAAACAGTAGTTGAAACCACTGTTGTGTTAAAATTGTGGTGTGACCACAGCTACACTCTTATACTCCCTACCAAGACTGCATTAAAACCAAACATTGAAATTATTTCCTCTTTTATTCAATCTTTTAATCACAATGACGTAACCATTGTCCTTTCCCGTCTTCTGTACCCAATCCACCAACTCATCACGTGATGAAAAGGTCCGGTTTGTATTAAACGAAAATATAATTTGGTAAGAGCCTTCCTCATCGACTAACAGATCCTCCTGCTCACCACCGTCTCCCTAGTCCGGATAGTCTTGCTGTACAAAGTTCTGCTCACCACCCTCTTCCTGGTCCGGATAGTCTTGCTGTACAAAGCACTGCTCACCACCGTAACCGTGGTCGGGATAGTCTTGTTGTACATAGCTCTACTCGCCACCGTAACCGTGGTCGGGATAGTTTGGCTGACCGTACGGATATACAGCCTGAGGATATGGTTCACCTCCGTATCCGTAATTCGAATAGCCGTGTTGTGCGTACGAGTCTTCCACAAGGATATTCAAGTCCAGTTGCACCGTATTGTCACGATAATGAATGCCAGAGACAACCTCCTCCTCACTGATGTTGGACGGGATCGGTTTCTCGTACGAGTCAGAAATAATGGTTCCCTAGTAAGAATCTGGAACAACGGACTCGTCAGAGTATTCACCGAAAAGGTAGTTGCTAAACCACGACATCGGTAATCACTGAAAAAATGCTCTACTAACACAACAGAATTTGAAAATCTTGCAAAACTCGTATGCATGGTCGGTCAGATTGTATGCATGATTAAAAGGAGACAACCTCGTACTTGAAGCGCTGCTCTTTGACAAAAATGGACGTTTAGGGTTCCCCATGACACTATGCCTTTGTCAGCTTGTTACCTTTTTGTCAACATTCATAACGGTCACCTCACCTTTTGTAGGAGAGAAACCCTAAACGTTGCGCTTTGACCAAAGCGCAACGCTTCAAGGGTTGTGAAAATAAGACATGCGTGTGTGGATATCATAGTCCTACGTAAATCATAATTATTAGTTTATATATTTTTCGTTTCATAGTTATTAATTTATATATTTTTTGTTTTATAAGTTTATTTTTATTTTATCAGAGATCAACTTTTATTTAGCAATAACTTAGGTAGCATTTGGCATGCATGAATGAGAGGTGAAATGGAATAGACCATTACGAGGGAATGAATAAAAGAGTGTTTGGTTGGTCGATGGAATGGAATCGTCCATTCCAAAATGCATTCCATTCCTTCAAAATCATTCCATTCACCCCCCCCCCTATTTTTTCCATTCCATTCCCTCTTCACCCATCATTAACAACACCACAACTAAGGCTGTCCAAACTGCTCGACGATCGCTCGAAAAATGCTCGTTCGATTCCCGCTCAATTTGTAAATGAGCCGCTCGGATCGGTTCGATTCAAATTCAATCCACGCATGAGCAAAGGTCCGCTCGCTCGGTTTCACTCAAAATATTTTTATTCAATAATTAATATATTATGAGTAGGGTTCGCACGGAAAGTGTGTTTTTCCTAGAAAGTCTAGGAAGCGATCTGGTCCATCCGATTGGTGTGTTTAAGGGTTGAGATCATCTTAGTGGCATTTTGGTAATATGTGTGTGATAATAATTAATTGATTTAATAGATTGGGGGTATTTTGGTCATTCAGCGTGTTTTAAATCAATTAACAAACCGTCAAACATTAACCCACGTCCTACATTCACGCGATTTTCTCTCTCTCTAAAACACCCACTTCCTAAAACCCTAATCCATACCAAAATTCGCTAGTTTCTTGGATGAAGATAACAAATTCGAAAAAAAATACAAGCGTTAGTTGCTATTTAACTCGTTGATTGTGTTCTAGAACTCGAATTTTTATCATCTGCGTCTTCTTTTTCTGGTAATTTTGAGGCAAGAGATTCAAGATTATTGAAACAACGAAGAAGATTGATATTCCGATGTGTTCCAAAAAACGTTCCAATCAGTCGTCGTCGATCCTAGGTGCGTTTTTTTATGTATTTTTCAAAACTAGGGTTTCAAAATTGTGTTTATTGTAATCGATCATTGCTGGCTGTTGATACCATTTTAATGTTGATGATGACAGTGTGTTGAAGACGAAGACGCTGGGTTGCTTGCTGTTAAAACACAGCGTCAAGAATCTGCTTGCTGTTAAAACACACTGGCCTGCTTGCTGTTAAAACACAATGTCAAGAATCTGCTTGCTGTTAAAACACACTGGCCTGCTTGCTGTTAAAACACAATGTCAATAAATCTGCTTGCTGTTAAAACACAGCGTCAAGAATCTGCTTGCTGTTAAAACACACTGGCCTGTTTGCTGTTAAAACACACTGGCCTGTTTGCTATTAAAACACAATGTCAAGAAATCTGCTTGCTGTTAAAACACACTGGCCTGCTTGCTGTAAAAACACAATGTCAATAAATCTGCTTGCTGTTAAAACACAGCGTCAAGAATCTGCTTGCTGTTAAAACACACTGGCCTGTTTGCTGTTAAAACACACTGACTTCAGATTTGAATTTAGTTAATGAAAAATAAATTCGATTTGAATTTGACTCCAGATAAACACATTGACCTCCAAATTTGAATTTGAATTCGAAAAAAACAAAGATTCCAAAAATCATGGAATGTTAGTTAATGAAAAATAAATTCCAAAAATAAAATTAAAATGTGAAATTACATAGTTGCCCTTTTAGTTAAAATAACTCAATGCCACATGTCCAATTCTCATTGCTTCCTAGACTTTCTAGGAAAAAAAGACTTTCCACCCAACTCCTACTCATATATATATATATATATATATATATATATATATATATATATATTTAGGGAGAGGATCATTAGAAAACTAAATCTAAATGAGAAAACCAAAAAACTAACCAAAAAAACACTAAAAAGGATGGGGCCTTTTAATGAAGGAGGGGGGGACTTTTAATGAAGGAGTGATAAAATTGGAAAAAAAAAATATATAACTTTTCAAACATTTCCCATTTCTCCATACGTTATCATTTTAAAACAAAAATGGCACCATAAGATCACAAATTTTTGTATCTTTCATTCAAGTATATTCGAGCATATTTTTTTTATGACATAAAAAAAGATTTATGGTGTCGTCTTGTTTTCAATACTATTATTATAGTAGTGCATATGTGCAATATAACATGTACTACAATTGCATTACATGCTTAAAATTAGCTTTTTGAATCTAGTTTAGCTTTTAGGGTTAGTTTTTTTGGAGGATTAGGATTAGGTTTTTGGGTGTGGGGGGGAGGGGGGTTTAGGTTTTTGGGGGGTGGGGGGTTTAGGTTTTTTTCGGGTTTACAATTGCATTACATGCTTAAAATTAGTTTTTTGAGTCTAGTTTAGCTTTTAGGGTTAGTTTTTTTGGAGGTTTAGGATTAGGATTAGGTTTTTGGGTGTGGGGGGGGAGGGGGGTTTAGGTTTTTGGGGGTGGGGGTGGGGGTGGGGGGGGTTAGGTTTTTTTCGGGTTTATGTTTAGGGTTTAGTTTTAGGTTTTCGGGAGGGTGGGGAGGTGGGGGGTTTAGGTTTTTGGGGGTGGGGGGTTAGGCTTTTGGTGGGAGGGTGAATTTAGGTTTTTTGGGGGGTGGGGGTGGGGGGTTTAGGTTTTTGGGGGGTGTCGGTGGGGGGGGGGGGTTAAGTGGTTTAAGCTTTATGTATTAGTGCACATGTGCAGTACAACAAAAAAAAAAAAAAATTTTTTGAAAATTTTTTTCTAGGCATAAAAACTAGCGATTTTTTTATTAAAAATTGTAAAAAAAAAAATTTTGGTATGTTTTTAGGTTTTTTTTAGGTTTTTTTGGTTAGTTTTTTTGGTTTTCTCATTTAAACTAGTTTTCTCATGATCCATCCCCTATATATATATATATATATTAGATTTTAAAGATTAAAAGCCCAAAAAATAAACTAGCCCAACTTAATAGTTAATACCAAAATCTAACCCTAAATCCCTAATTCCTAAAACAATCACATAAACTGATTGTTCGAATGTTCGATCTGCATATCTCCCCGCTGCCACACACCAAAATCTAACCCTAAATTCCTAATTCCTAAAACAATCTCATAGTCTGATTGTTCGATCTCATGATGAGGGTGAAGTCCTTGGTATAACTTGCTAAAGTCCTCTCTATTACATAATCACATATCGTACTTTATTTTATGCTTCTTGATATTGTTAAGAACATTTTTAGAATCATGATTTTAGTTATGTATTGCTTTTGTTAGTAAGGTGTTGGACATGTTTTAATTAAGTTAGGATTTGTTTTTGTTGAACGCAACCTGATAATAGTCTTGATTTCAGTTTTATTTTTTTTTTTGCTACACGTGTTTTAATTTCGGTGCTGAGAAAAACCGAACGAAAACGATCCCCTCGATTCAAATTCAATCCGAGCATGAGCATCACTTTTGTGCTCGATTTTGCAAATTCGATCCGATCGGATCGACTGTAATTCAATCCAAGCATGAGCAGACCCTCGATCGGATCGGATCGGCTCATGAACACCCCTAACCACAACCCACCACCGATGCCACCACCATCCTCCGCCGTCGTCACCCACCTCCGTCGCCACCCACCACCGCTGCCGCCGCCACCACTATAAACCGCCACCACCCACCGCCGCTATCAACCGCCACCACTCACCGTCGCTACTACCTGTGACCACCACCGCCGCCGCCGCTACCACCTCCGATCATCACCTCCGCCACCACCTTCGCCACCGCCGCCACCCACCTCCGTCGTCACCCACCACCACCCCACCACCACCGCTGCCACCACCCGCCGCCGTCTCCACCCACCACCACCGCCAACCGCCGCCGCTACAACTGCCACCTATCACCAAGCACCATCACCGCCCATCACTGACCACCACCATTCGATTTTATTTCTTTGTCTTTTCTTGCATACCAAACAACAAAAAATAATGGTTCATTTCATTCTCACATGGTAACCAAACAATATATGAAAAGGTAATGATTCATTCCATTACCTCATCCATTCCATTATCTCGTCGATTCCATTCCTCCGTCTATTATGTTACCTCATATCAAACAGACCCTTCACTACTACAAAACAGAGCATTAGACGAGGTGATATGGCTTTTAAGACGGTGTTTTCAACATCGTCTTAAAGCACACTGGTTTAAAATCAAGTCTTATTAGACGGTGTTAAATTTGAACACCGGCTTAAACTTGATGAACACCATCTTTTAATATTAAAACATTTTCACATATTTATTAAAACAAATATGTTTTAACACCGTCTTATAAGCATCTGCTGAAAAAAAAATTATAGTAAAAATATTTTTAGAAATGCACATCAAGCTTATATACATCAAACCTGTACAAATCAAGCTTATATACACCAATCGAACATTTTCAAATCAACCCAATATACATTCAATTCGGAAATAAATGCGCCAAATTGCAATTCTTTGTTGAATGCATAACAAACTACATTAAACTAGTTTAATACCCGCCCGGTGGCTGGGTACTTTAACTTAATAATATGGCAAGATCCAAGACACCTTTAATTTCATCTTTAATTTGATCCTCTTAACAAAAAAAAAATACGTGTATCATCCTACAGAATAATATACCAACCAACATGCCCTTTCATAGCAATGAGAATAGATAGGTCTCATGCCTCTAGCCAAGCAGAGGTGGTTTCACTTCCTGTAGACGGATTTTGACCAACAAAACTGGTGTTGCCCTTCTTCACATCCTGTAAACACAAGGGTGACAAAAGAAGACGCCTGGTTGGTGGTGACGTTGTTCTCCTACAAATTACATAGAAGACCCAAAACTGTAATTCCATCATATTTTGGCATTTTGCTATTGATATATCCTTGTTATTTACTAGAAGATGGTTATTAAAAAGTTAAAACTAGATAATATATTAAACAATATTAAATCAGACAGCAAATTTTAAGAAAACAATAAAAACTGAAATTAAGCGATGGGGTTTTAATAACAGAAACGAACGCACCTGGATAGTAAGCTTTCCGAATCTCACCATCAGATACAAGTGGGATAACACAGGCTGAAAAGGGTATAAAAATAATGCCCTCATCAATAATGGAATGCCTACAAAACAATACCAATTTAAACACTTCAGTTATTGAACACTTATTTTGGACCCTTTACGTAAAATAAGTTTAAGTTCTAAGCATGTAAAATAAAATTTATACAATATTGTTCTTACAGAAATTTCGTTAATGCCTTGAGACGGATTTTAACCAACAAAACTGGTGTTGCCCTTCTTCACAGCCTGTAAAAACAAGAGTGACAAAAGAAGACGCCTGGTTGGTGGTGACGTTGTTCTCCTACAAATTACATAGAAGACCCAAAACTGTAATTCCATCACAATTTGGCATTTTGCAGTTGATATATCCTTGTTATTTACTAGAAGATGGTTATTAAAAAGTTAAAACTAGATAATATATTAAACAGTATTCAAGCCCAACAATAATACAAAAACCTATTAACAACCAACCCAACAATTAACTGAACCAGAGTGAGACACTTACCAGCAACAAATTTCAAATCACATGTCGGCACTGTGGAAGCGTGTTTTTCTCCATGAATTAACACTTGATGTGGTTGATGAAACATCTGATGCTAGTATTATTATTGCAACTGTGAAAGGGGGGGTTAGTTTTGAGCACGTAGAGGCATGGTTGTAAAAGTCCCGCCTAGGCTTCGAGTACTCCCCAAGTACTCGCTACAAGGAAGGATGCCGAGGCACGAGTACTGGTCTCCCAGGCCAATTACTCCCCGAGTAATCTTCTTCTAAGCCGAGTACTTCCCGAGTACTCCTGAATCCGACTAGGGAGCGCCTAGCGACTTTTGCAACCATGCGTAGAGGCCTTAACACACTCTTAATAGCAAAGAAACAACCAACAACTGCTACTGCTGCACTAAAACATGAACAAAGAAAAAAATAAACCAACGTTACCCCAATATCTATCTTACAGCTCCTATTGATGTCAACCCAATCACATTTGAATAAAACTACTCACAGTAACCCAAATCGGTAAAGTTTTCCTCCTCCAAAATATCATAATAACACTGCGAGTGAGAGCATAGATTAAAAAATTCAGGAAAGAAACAAAAAAAGTCAAACAACCATCTAGTAATCTAAGTCTAAAATTTCAAATTGTGGGTTAAGCAAAACAACAAACACTTGGCAGACATTAAAGTAAACAAAAAATTAAGCTATCTGAACCTAAATTGACAGCAATTCATGGAATTAATCAACACCAATAACTATATACTTACATCCAAAGTTCATGAGAGAAACAAAAAAACCAAACTACCATTTGGTAAATTAAGTTTAAATAGGAGGAATAAAAGAGTTGTATCGTTCCCTTGTTCATCATCTCCTCCAAATTGCTGTTACTTTCTGAAATCATTTTTGCTAAAGGAGTGAATGGTGAATCTGCAGTTCACTATGTTTATTCTGGCCATCGCTGATTCTGGCCTGAAACTGTGGTTGATCTCCAATGTGCAGCTGGTTGATCGCCGCTACGGTTACCGGAAACCCTCGTACCCCGTCCAACCGAACCGAAACCCTAAACGCCTGAAACTGTGGTTGTTTGCCGCTGTGCAGTTGGTTGATTGCCGCTGCGGTGACCGGAAAGCCTGGTACCCTGTCGTTGCCACATGTGGCGGTTCACCCTCCATTTCTTTGGTCGATGGCTTCTCCAGTAACTATGTTAGGGTTTCTCCTATGCGTATTTCTTAAGTTACTTCTTTATGTTAATTGTTTTCTAAAATCCTTTTTTCTACGTTTATTGTTTTCTTGAATATTTTAATCAACGTAAATAATGTTTATAAGACGGTGTTCAAGACAACACCGTCTAAAGGTTGCATAAATTAGTATAAGACGGTGTTTAAACATTAGACGGGGTTCTTTTGAACAATGGTCATATGGGTATTGATTTTAAGACGGTGTTATTGCTTTAACCCTGTCTAAATAAATCTTCAACACCGTCTAATACTACATTTTCACTACAAGAAATATATACTTTTAGCGGCGACACCATTAGCGGCGACAGGCCAAACGTCGCCGCTATTGGTCGATCCGCGTGAAAGATTCTGAAACCAAACCCCAGCCGTTGATCAAAATCCTGATCTAACGGTTGGGGAATTAAAAATTATTAGCGGCGACAAGTCAGATCAATACCGGCGACAGTCTGTCTCCGCTAAAAGTGTTTGTCAGAACTTTAATTCCTAGCCACTCAATCCTGACCATTACCGGCGACAGACTTAATACCGACGACAAGACGTCGCCGCTAATGATTAAAAAATATCTGTCCCTATACAGCGCGAACTTCTCCCTCTTTCTTCACTTTTCCCCACAAACAACTTCCATCTACCGCCGGAAACAAGCCATTTTTGCCCAAATCGGTTAGTAAAGCTTTGATTTTGTTACATTTCTTCTTTATTTTGTTATATACATATGATAGGCTTTAATTTTTGTATATTTTTGTGTGTTTTTGTGTGTTTGGTAGTGAAATCGGATCATCACCATCACTTCTCCGATCACCACCGTCACTTCTCCGGTCACTACCTCGTCTACGCGGTCTACATCTCTTGGAAACTTGAAAATACGGTTAGTTTTATTTGTATTTTTTTTCAAAGTGTAGATGTTGAATAATTTTTTGTTTTGGTATGTAAATGTATAATGTAGGTATGTGTTAGTATGTCAAATGTATAATGTAGGTGTATTTTGGGGAAAATGTGTATATGAAAATCTATGTATTTGTGTATGTAAGCATGTATGTGGGTATGTAAGTGTACGAATGAATGTATGTATGTATGTAGGTGTATGTTAGTATGTTGGTGAAAAATGTGTATGTTAGTATGTATAAATTTTGTGGTTTTGGTCAAATTGTATAAGAAAGTCTATGTATTTGTGTATGTAGGTGTATGTAAGCATGTATGTGGGTATGTAAGTGTATGAATGAATGTATGTATGTTTGTATAATTGTTAGTATGTAAATTGTATAATGTAGGTGTATTTGAAAAATGTGTATGTAAATTGTATAATGGTTAGTTTTTTTTTTTTTTTTTTAAAGTTTAGAAATTGTATAATTTTTAGTTTAGGTATGTAAATTGTGTATGTTAGTATGTATGTTTGTATAATTGTTAGTATGTAAATTGTATAATTTTTAGTTTAAGTTGTATGTGGGTATGTAAGTGTATGAATGAATGTATGTATGTTTGTATAATTGTTAGTATGTAAATTGTTAGTATGTAAATTGTATAATGTTAGTATGTAAATTGTAAATTGTTAGTATGTTTGTATAATTGTTGTATGTTGGTGTATGTTAGTATGTCAAATGTATAATGTAGGTGTATTTGGTGAAAATGTGTAAATGAAAATCTATGTATTTGTGTATGTAGGTGTATGTAAGCATGTATATGTGTATGTAAGTCTATAAATGTATGTATGTAGGTGTATGTTAGTATGTAGGTGTATGTAAATGATGAACAATTGGTGAAAGTAAATGTTTGCAATTGGTGAAAAATGTGTATGTTGTATGTTTGTATAATAAAGTATGCAAATGTGTATGTAAGTATGTATAAATTTTGTGGTTTTGATCAAAATGTGTGTTTGTAAGTAAGTATGTTTATGTGTAGGTTTGAAAAAAAAAGTTTAAGTTTGATAATTAGTATGTTTGTGTTTAGGTTTGAAAACATTTGTAACTTTATAGGAAAAATGTTTTCAGTATTACTGATATTCGCATATTTGATGGCGGATGTGGCCCCCTGGGGACATGGGGGTGACGGCGCTGGTGATCCACCGCTTCCTCCCGGTGGATTCCGTGGCACACACGAGACAGACGGTAAGTCTTTTACTAAATTATTTTATAGTCCTAATATTTTATATATTATAAATGTTGTTACTAATTATTTTTGTTTTAATTGCAGCGGTTCCCCCAAAGAAGGTTAGGGGAAAAGCTAAAAACGAGAAACTAAGGCGTATGGTACGAGCAGGGGGGGGGGCCTGTATCGCTTACCTTTGACAGACAAGTCACGTTTACCCCTGTTGGTAAATCAAGAGACGTGTTTTCAAGGGAGGCCGGCATGTATATGTGGCGGACCATCCCGTTTGATAAGATTGGATGGGATAAAGTTGAACAACATTACAAGGATGCCGTCATGAACCACTTACGGGTAAATAAGTTATATGCATAAAATTTTATAGCACATGTAAATCTAATTTATATATGATATTTTAACTTTTTTATTTAAATTGTAGGAAAACTTCAATTTTGATGAAGTGGAACGTGATTATGAGGCGAAAAACTTGGAGGGTGGTATTAGGAGTGTGCTTATGAAGCGGTACAATGACCGCAAGTATCAAGCTAGACAAATATTTGATAGCCAGGGAGGATACGATGATCTTGAGAGCGCAAGGGCACACCATCCCGCGGATATGCCTTATGAAAACTGGTTGAGAACCATCGAAGGTTTCCGGCAAGAAGATTATATTAAAAAAAGCAAGGCCAACAAAAAAGTACGCGACAAACAACAATTCCCATACCGTGGGGGGACAGCGTCGTACGGTAGCACCGCCTATAAAAATGTAATGTTTTATGTATGTGTGGGTGTGTGTAAGCTTTTGTTTATTTAATGTCTAATCTAAGTTTAATGTTAAACAGGATTTGGATTGGGTACCTACGTATGCTAAAACCCACACGGACAATCAAGGGAATTGGGTTGATCCGATTGCTGAACAAAATTACGTAAGTATTTCTTTTAAGTATTATTTTCTATAACAAATATATATATATATATATATATACATATACATATACACATATATATTTAATCATCTTCGTAAAATACAGCGGAACCTACAACAGGCCACAGATCAATGGAGCGGCGATGGTCCTCCAATTACCCCGTATCAAGAAGCGTTGGGAGAGCGGCGAGGATGGTACCGCGGGATGGGGCCTAAACCTTCTTCCAACACGTCCTCGAACACGTCCTCGAACATGTCGTCTTCGCAAGCTCAGACGCAACCCTTTTCCGAGGTAAACTACGCAATTTATAAAATGACAAACGAATGCATGTTTCCTTGTTAAATATATGTTGGTAGCGTTAATTAATATGCTAATATACGTTTTGATATCTATTATTGTAGGATTTTGTTAACAGCTTGTTTCAAACTCCGTCATTTTTGAACCAACTAAACAACTATCTTGCTTCACAAGGGAAAGGAAAAGGAAAGTCAAAAGACTACGATTCGGACGACTTATTCGATAACCAATCCGAAGAAGAGTGACTTGTTTTTAATGTATGATTTAGATTTAATTAAACGTTGTAGGATTCTAATGTACGACTTAAACGTAGTTTTTAATTATATTACCTTTAGTATATGCTCGTGGCGTATGTTTGTGTTGTTTGAAATAGGCAGGT
Source organism: Helianthus tuberosus (assembly GCA_030545235.1). Taxonomy (NCBI): domain Eukaryota; kingdom Viridiplantae; phylum Streptophyta; class Magnoliopsida; order Asterales; family Asteraceae; genus Helianthus; species Helianthus tuberosus. The sequence goes on along the minus strand of CM060354.1, from coordinate 32,944,177 downwards.
TCAGTTTTTTCGGCCGAAAAAATGGCTGGGTGCTGTAAATACAGCAGCTGCATTTAAAAAAAAAAAGGCTTTTAGCGGCGACGACGTGTCGCCGCTATTGATAAAGAACCTTTAGCGACCAATAGTAATACCGGCGTCACTTTAGCGACGACAACTGTAGCCGCTAAAGGGTAAAGATCAATACCGACGACGACCACTTTTAGCGACGACAGGTGGCCAATACCGGCCCATCAATACCGGCCACATATTAGCGACCACGTGTCGCCGGTAAAGGTCAATACCGGCGACAAAATGGGGCAATACCGGCGACGACTGTCGCCGCTAAAAGTAGCCCGTTCTTGTAGTGTTTGTAGTAGTGCTTAATGATATCTTTTACCAACTTGCTGTTTGTTATTTATATTGTATGAATAGAAGTTTTACTTTTTTTTTATTTTCTACATCAACTTGCTATTTATTATTTATATTATATGAATTCAAGTTTTACTTTTTTTTTATTTTCTACAAGTGTGCTATATTTTTTAAACTTCAGTTACGTCATATTGAAGTGAGTCAAAACAGATAATATAGGCTTTTTTAATGGCTAATATTACTTCATTTTTACCAATAGTGTCATCCTAAACTATCCCGGGTTTAAACCTGAGACCTTATTAGTTAACAGGGGTATTGACTGTTTCTCGTAAATTCCTGCTAACGGATTTGCCCGAAAATAAAAATAGTCTTACACGACCCACTCCTACTAACAATTACAAGCTATTCCTATTTTTTTGTGACATCCATAGCAATTTAAAGAGAGACAGGGCTATCAATTTTGAACAAAGAGATAGCAGACTGTATTTATCAATTTTGTTCACTCAAACGTAACATATTTGATAATTAGTAGAGAGTAGGGCTGTAAACGAACCGAACGAACACGAACAAGACCTTGTTCGTGTTCGTTCGTTAAGGAACAAGACCTTGTTCGTGTTCACGAACGGTTCGTGAACACTTACCGAACGAGATTTTATGTTCGTGTTCGTTCGTTAAGGAAATGAGTGTGTTCACGAACGGTTCACGAACACAGATAAATTTGGCGAACACGACGAAGGATAAAGGTGGATGGCCCAGAGAGTAGCACTGGAACTTGAATCTCTTATTGTGGAACGGAGGTCGATCGTATACGTCGATGTAAATAATGAGAAAGAAAGGGAAATGGTGCATAAAGAAGGTGAAATAGGGTTTCCTAGTTTAATTGTTAGGGTAATAAAATAAATAAAACTTTAATAATATAAAAAGTATAGATAAAATATATGAAAGTACAAAAATCTTTGATTAAAACACAAACATACGAACATAAACGAACACAAATGAACGAATGTTCACGAACACTTTCACGAACACCTTACCGAACGTTCACGAACACAATTGAACGAACGAGACATATGTTCATGTTCGTTCATTTAACTAATCGAACGGAATTTCTTGTTCATGTTCGTTCGTTTATTAAACGAACGAACATAAACGAACTTCCCGCCGAACGGTTCACGAACTGTTCGCTGAACGTTTGGTTCGTTTACAGCCCTAGTAGAGAGGAATTGAGAGGAGTGGGAGAGGGGAATGTACTGAATCAAACGATTGTTTATACTCGCTTGGATTTTGATTAGGGAAGGAAACCATTGAACGGTCTCTTTTGTCTTTTTAATGCATGCTGATAGAAGCCGATTCGAGATGGTTAATCTCTCAAGAAATCCGTAGAGTGGGTTAGACTCCAAAGAACAGTACAATACTTTACAACCAATTTTCTTATTCATTTAATTCAAAGATGATGGCCTTTAAATAAGCTTACAAACTAACCAACACATGAAGGGAACCGTGAGATGCAGATGAGCGATCATGGGAGAACATAAGTAAACATGCATAAATAAAAAACTACCTTATCTCCTAATAACATGCATAAAATAAAATGACATAAGTAAACATGCATAAATTAAAACCACCATGGATTAACCTAAACATTTGGTCTCTTGGATAGTGTGTACCATGATTCCATGTTAAGCTGATGTACTAGGTTTATATGCTTCTGATCATGTGCTTTAAATTGTATTAAAAGTTACATCCATTTGACAAAAAAGAAAAAAAAAAATCAGCCGTTCACACGTGTTACTTGTGTGAAAAGGTTCATAATAATGGTTAGCGGCTCCAAGGTTTACCAGTACAAGAGGTTCACTTTTTTTTAACGCTAACTTCATTAGAAACGAACCAACCCGAAAACTGGGTGGCCAAACAAACAAAAACGCTTACATAATCAGTTGGCTAGCAAAGGGGGTAGAAGATATGTTTTTACAAGTTTTACGTGTTTCATTAAAAAAAATTGGTTTTTGTGTTCGGTCAAATTCTTAATAACTTAACTACTGATTCCAAGTTTAACGAGTCAGACTAGACGGTCTAGTTTGGTTTTCAAAATTAAAATTTACGTCATTATACGTTTGGTACCAGGGGCGATGCTTTGAAGGGGCCGGGAGGGGCGCCCGACCCCCCGAACTTTTCGGCCAGTAGTGTTATATATATAGTTTTCGTATAGAAATTTTTGAGTATATATGTTTTCGACCCCCCGGTTCTATAGAATTTTTTGGGTATATACGTTTTCGACCCCCCCGTAAAAAATTTCATGCTTCGCCACTGTTTGGTACACCACTGATTGCGAACATAATCATGTTTATCATTTTGTACAATAGATTTATAGTCATTATACACCCAGTTACAATTGTTGATCACGTAGTTTCTAAAATAGCATAACTGCTGTGCTGGTCAATGGGTTCCTAATGATGGATCACGTAGTTACTACAAATAGCATAGCTAGCTACTGATCAATAGGTTCCATACTGAAAAGAAGCAAGTTTTACTGAGTTTTTGATGCAATTTCACGTGCAATCAAATGGCTCAAGAACGATTATTAATCAAAGACGATAAAAACAAACCAAAAGGTTCAAGAACAATGTTCTTTTTATATTAATAAACCAAAAACTGACTAAAACATAAACCCTAGATCCTAAATTATAATGAATAAAAAAGATATAAACTAGGAAATTGAAATCCCCACAAAATAGGCAACTAAATAAAAAGACTAAAATTTCAAATAATAAAATATTAATATTGTTTGTGCTTGTATCCGGATGCTCCTGCATCACTTTCAACTATGAAAAACCAACTTTGGCGGATCCAGAAATTTTTCCCACCAGGTTCCTTTTGATAGATTTTTCACTAATTCTCCCTATTTTTTTTAAATCATACAAAATTTTCACTATTTTTTTCATTTTTTTTTTCAAACTAAGGGGGTTCCCAAGAACCTCCAAAACACCCCTGGATCCGCCACTGCTTTCACACATTGTGTGTCACTTGAAACCTCCGAGGTTCTTGAGAGTTTCAAACGAGCATGCATATCCCTCCTAACTCGTATTAATGTTTAATAGGAACCCTTTGCATAATGTATTTTCATCATCATCATCATCATACTCAGTAAATCTCATCAATAGCAAAGCTAACGTAGGATCTGAGAAGGGTAGATGTAGACAGCCTTACCTCTACCCATAGGAATAGAGAGGCTGCTTCCAGTAAGACCCCTGGCTCGATTGTAGTTTTGTATCAAGTCTTGGACCTAAGTCACATAACACTCAAACAATCGGAACAGAGACTGATTGGTGCATGTAACCCCGTGTCTTTCGGCTATCAACAATCATACTCAGTAAATCCCACCATTGCATAATATATTTTGATGACACTAAATCATGTATTTATCATTGAAGAAAAAGGCACCATGTTACTTATTATTAGGCAAGTTAGGTGTTAATTTTAGAAGAGTGAAATTGTAGGAATACCTGAAATTAGAAACGGTAAAAACATAAACTCTCTTGTCCAAGATCGACTCCTTGACTGCTATGAGATCGTATCCTTTGATGCGTGAAAATCGGATAAAATCCGTAAACCCTCGTATCTAACATGTTACTAATAACACGCTACCCGTCACATGTGTCGTTGAAAAATTCAAAGCACAAGAAATGAATAAAATAATATTCCAAGTTTACAATCCCACCCCCTAAACTCCGGCACATGTTATGTTTAAGTTATGTGACACAAAAGTTTAAAAGTTTACTCAACCAATCTATTCATACACACTTTACGTATTATCATTTGTCAACTTCATCATTCTTCCAATCATTTTCCAAATATATTCTCAAATCATCATAATCAGTGGCGGATCTAGGAATTTTTTGCAAGGGTTCACTTTTTAATATGTTCCAATTTCATATGTCCGAACATAAAAAAATCGGGTCGGTTCGACAATTCGGGTTGGGTAATGTTCATCACATAATAAAAATACGGTACAACAATGAAAAAGAATCGTAATGATAAATTTAAAAACACGTAATGTAAATAAGTTGGTCTTTACGAATAAAAGAACATATCTACGGTTGTTCTCTACGAGGTTTCATCTTTTGAAAACTTTACATTACATTCTCGATGAAAACGTGTTGTAATAACTCCTTTTCAATGTAGCAAATGCAATAATCGTTCTATTACCAAATAATCGTTCGTCTATCTATCATCACCAATCCTATTACGAGTGAGACTAATATATGGAAATGACATTTTTAAACGAACGAAACGATCTATTATTCGTTTTCTTGAAAGAATTGATGTATATTTCTGTTGAGTTATTTTGACACCACTAAGGGTGTTCATTAAACGTTGAATTGTTCAAACGGAAGAAAGTCTGCTCGTTCGGCTCGTTTGGTTGGTTTGAAATATATAGGGTCTCGTTTACGATTTGGTTTTGATGTAAACCAAAGTGGTTGTTTACAATTATTTATTATTTGTTCCATTTTAGAAATATAAGGTAACGAGTCTGTGTATATAATTCATCAACAATCCTTATTATTAACATAATAATTGCTTAAAGTTAAGGTGTCATATTTAGTGATAGTTCGAGAATTCGGTGGGTTAATCAATGAATTTAACCCACAAAATAAATAAATGGATCACTTTTAAAGGTAAACCCAGTAGTAGCCCACCCCATTTTACATCCAAATAAATGTAAAACTCTCACTGTGTTTCCTACCCATTGGTAAATCCAACCACACAATCATGTAATAACAAGCTAAAAAAGAAAAAAGATATTCACTAACTCACGTAAAAGGATTTGAACTCGTGACATGTACGTTACAAAACACGCGCGTTACCGGTGCATCACTACAAACGTTTGACTAAAGGTTCCTTTTAAAAATATTAAAGGGTTCCTTCTTTTTTTTTTTATCGTTTTACACTATAAATTACAAACCGAGGGGGTTCCTGGGAACCCCCTCGGTGGGCTTAGATCCGCCCCTGATCATAATCTCCTTTTTTTTAACGGCAAACTGCTTTCCACGTATAAACCCACCCTTTCGGAGCTATGTCCAAAGGTCGACTACTCGACCACCGCTAGAAAGCGTAGCACACCCCTGATGCTCAGAAACCCCGTGGAATAGGTAAAACTGCCCCCCCCCCCCCCCCCCCCCCGGACTCGAACCCGGGTAAAACCTCGGGCCAAGCCTTCACCGAGATAGTAACGACCACTGCGCTGCAGTGGAAGACCCCATAATCTCCTTTTCTTAATTGCTAAAACCATAAAAAGAATGAAATAAAATATAATTATAGATGGTATTTATTTATTATACAAGGGTATGAGGGTTTTTATTTTCATTGCCCTAACATCAACAAATCACACACATTCGTCTCATTCCTTATTAAAACTACTTTAATCACTTGTGGCAATGTGGTACCACATCATAACTACACTAATCATTGTAATTTTTTTTTTCTTTCTGAACAATTAAACTTACCACATATGTCTTTTGCAGAATTTGAACTCATAACCACTTGATTAAGAAATACAATCATACACCACTTTATAACTAAGCCATCCCCTTGGAGACTCATTGTACTTTCAATAACCAAAACACACACACATGCATTACCCGGCTCGGTGACTACTACCCTCCAATCCTACCCAATATGCATGCTCTAGTGTAGCCGCAATACCCATCTAACCCGCAAGGAATACCCAATAATTTAACTCGTTTCTTTGGCCAAGGTGACTGAGGAGATCAAACAAACTCATTTTCTTGGTTCAAAAGTGGAGCGAAAGTCCCGACTTTGAATTGGTCCGATTGGTGTAATTTTTGACTTTTCAAATATTTTATGTAACAAAAAATTGTATCTATCTCTTGGCTAGTTAATTTATACTTCTATATAATTCCCCCACCATTCAAAAAAATAAAATATTTTACAACTCCTATAGAATTTTCCCAACGTTATCATATATTTTACAACTCTTGTAGGATTAGTAACATGTTAGTTCATTCGAAAACAAATGGATTGGAATGAAAGTTGACCCATGTTAAATTATGAAATGTAAAATTTAAGATACAGTTTTAATTAAACATAAGAAACTTGAACATCATACAACTTGAAGAGTAACATATATTATATATATTGTGACATTGATATTTTGGAATTTCTAAAAAATAAAATAGAAAGTTTAAACCTACTAACCGAGATAATGGACTTTAAAAAATATACATACACTTGTTTGTCCACGCGTACAATTCACCGTATACAAATATGTTTTTGGAAAAATTACTAGAATAGAAAAGTTGACCTTTTAACGGAATAGACATACAAATTCAGCTTCGGCAAAATAGACAAAAACAGAAAGAGCCAATAACAAACAACATCCGTTGGCTAAGGCTTAGCCTGCAAAAAACTCATGTCGAAGTACAAATGGGTCCAAATAATAGTCAGTCAAATAAAGACTCGTGTAAAACCGGGTTAAATTGCCTACCGTTAGGATTTAGCCTTCAGTTTTTAGTTGTAAACTATATAGCCGTTGCTTTTCTTTTCATCCAAATGTGCCTTTTCATTTATAGACTACTAGGTTTTCACCCGGGATTGCTTCCCGGGCTCAAGAAATTATTTATATTAAAAATCATTTATGATTAATATAAACTTAATCACGAGTTGTGAAGTTATAGGCAAACTTATAAACATATTGACTACTAATGTTGAATCTTATGTGAAGCATATTATTGCAAAAAAATGGGTCCTTGATGACTAATAGATAGTAATAAACAACTGTCAAGTACCAACATGTTTGCAAATTGATTGTACATATTATCGCCTTCAACATTTTTAGAATGATAAGTATTCTTTGGGCTTGCACACACAAATCACAATAAGCGCCAGTCATTTTAGCTAATAAAATGACCCAATTAATCTCAGTGTTTATTGATCTTTGCCAGCAGCCACATGAGCCAAAAATAAAGCATAATTATAACAAACCAGCAGGACACAATGTTAACCTGCTACAAACTACCATTGGTACCCCTGGGAATGACTTGGGGAGTGTTTCGGAGATTATCCAGGCCTCCCACACCAAAACCTTTCTTTTTGCTGAGCTCGAGACCAATTAAACTCGAAAAAAACCCCACCTGATCAGACCTCCAACCTATACTGATGCAAATAGTATTTACAGGAACCGTCATCAACATCATATAGCAGTTTAGGCTAATCTGATAAACCCCTATGTGGGCCTTCCGCTTCATAACAGCAACAACATCATACATCAGTAGCAATATACAGGAACCATTTGCTAAATAACTGCCCCTGCCTTGCTTGTTTTGACCATACCGCTGAAATAAAAGGACCATTTTACCCCTGCCCACAACATTAACAACCTGCAGCATATAATTGTTCCTTCGGCCCAGGCTTCGACCGCAGCATAATTTTGTTGAATCCCAAATAGAAACCATGAAATATAAAAAACTGTCCCACCCCATAATGACAAAATTACCCCGGGGCCAATCTGAAAGGAAATCCGTAGGCTTGACCCTCCGTAGGCTTGACCCACCAAACCAGAAAGAAACTAAAAGGTCAACAGATTCTTTCCGATTGGTGGAGATGATTGAAGGAATATCATCTGAAATAACATAAATCTGTCCAGTTGCATGCCAAAAGTATTTATTTCCTTCCTCTCCGAATTTCTAATATTCAGGTTCTGGATATTTGGCATTCCTACATTAACACCAAAGGTCAATTAATTATACTTTTTACTATTAGTCAAACATATTATTTAATTTCATTCTTTAAAATATTGCAGTTTTTATGAGACAGGATTAAAGATTTGGAGGAATTACCTTTGAGAAAGAAGAGACTCATGCATCCAATGTCACTTTCCAAATTCAAGACCTTTTATAAAAAAATACCCAAAACCTAATAGTAATTAAATTACGATGGAAGGAAAATAAACGAAAAAGTATCCAAGACCCCATCTGGGCCCCCTGAACACGTACGGTAGCGTAAGTATAGTGGGTCCCACTATGGCCGTAGTCAGGTGAAATTCAGCATGATACCATTCACCTAGCATACATACAACAAATAAAACATTTAAACACAAAAATTAATTTACAAACTAACAATAACAGTAGTCTGCAAACAAAAACAAAAACAAAAATAGAATAAAATTTACCTTTTGATTCGAGCACGAAGGCTGCACCGGCAGCTGAACCTGCGGATAAATATTCGAACCCAATAGTAGTTCAACGACTGTTGTAACCCAACAGTTGTTTCAACCACTGTTTTAACCCAACAGTGGTTTAACTCACTGTTTTAACCCAACAGTGGTTTCAACCACTGTTTTAACCCAGCAGTGGTTAAACTCACTGTTTTAACCCAGCAGTGGTTAAACTCACTGTTTTAACCCAACAGTGGTTTGAAACCACTTTTGGGTTAAAATAGTGGTTTCCTTTGAGATGCTACCCTATTAAACAAAAGAAAAATTATACCAATCCACTGTTTTGGGTTAAAATAGTGTTGGCAGAAATCTTCAAGCACTTTGTCGTTCATAGTACTGAAAATCCCACCTTTGATATCATCATCGGTCTGCAAAACAATCAATAGGAATAAAAAATTAAATAAAAAGCTATTAATTGTGATACCAGAAGTATACAGTGACCAGAAATAACATAATCCACCTCATCGCATATATATTCCCCGTATAAGATAATTGGTGCTTAGGAATCATTGTACACGGTTATTCCTGAATGAAGAATAGTATAGCAGTATGCGTGTAAAGGTTATCCAGTACTCACGTTCTCCCTGTAAAAAACAAAACGAAATAAATGGAGGAATATAATAAGAGAGAATCACGAAAGTAGCCATACATATATGGTCATGTAGGAACATATTCACACATATAGCCATTGAGATGAGCAGATATTTGGTAGCGTATTTACTGGTACTCAAGTATCTACTTTTACTTGCCTAAACCCTTATTTTCATTCTATACGCAAATAACAATATATACTTATATACACGAATCTATACACAATATGGTGTCGTATACCACATTTGTTGTCATTATTGATGGGATAAAGTTCGATACTTGAGTAAAAGTAGGTACGCCTTTGAGATCTCATGGCTAAATGAGTGATTTGTTTATCACATGACTTTACAGATATAAGACGCCCAAAAATTACTTTTTCATGATTTTCTTAAATATTAATATAATGAACGCATTATTCGGTGACATAACTTCAGATACAGAATACATGGTTTCAGTATAAGAAAATACACACAATTACATGATGCCATGATAACTAAGCATATTGTAGTTAAAATTATGTACCTATAGATTTGTATGTGTTTGTGTCATCAGACAGCTGTCGTAGTTCCTCCCAAGGTTAAATAAGCACGCTTCTTTTCACTTTCCTTGTTTCGCATCTGGTATTGAACCTAAGATAAAAAGAATTATTATACCAAAAATGTCTTTAAATCTGATTAATGTAACCTTTGTTATAAAAGGACAGTTAAAACAGAGTAACAATATAGGATGTCTATTTCTCAAGATTCATAAAAAAAATTAAGCAATATCAGACATTAACCTAAACTTTCAAATTTGTTACTTATTACATATAATCAGATTCTCAGATTTGGTCTAAGAAATATGCCTACACCACCAAAGTGGAGATCATTGTTCATTAATCGAATCACCAGTTTCATTTTTACAAAGATATTCATCACCTATGTTATTTCATCTTCAAAACAAATCCCCTTGTACCTCTATGGTCATGTCTGAACAATTAAAAAAAACATGAATTTCATATGAGAAACACATGAAAATAACCATTTATTTGAGTGTGTTATACACTTATAAGTTATACCTATATGGTCAAGTCAGAACAATTTCATGCATCCATGAGATACACGAATCTTTGGTCGTGTATCTACTGTTATTTTCATTTTCACCTTTACTCACCTAAGCCCTAAACATGAAGTAGCATCTATGACATACCAACTCCAAAGAACGCATCCCTATTACCTTCGTCACCATCCACCTAATCTTCAATCGTCGGAGTTGAAGCTGCTAAATGTAGCGGACGAACGCTAGCCGCCGCCGATAATCGAAATAGAAACCATACCTTGAAATAATGCAAATATTTAGCACAAATTTCAAGAAACATCATTTTCTGAATTAGAAGTTTAGAGATATTGGCACAAAACGTAATAAATCAAAGAGAATAATACAAGTACATACAACGTGTTCACAATCTTTTGTCGTATATCTGCTGGCAGTTGAGCCTTCCAATCACCAGATTCCAAATCTACCTGGTTGCTATCTTTAATGCTTACAAATCCGTTCTCAAGGGCTCTGAAATCGAGATTTTCATCTGTCTCTTCCCGGTTGCTGTCTTTAAACTGCATCACAAATCACAATTACACACACATCTATTATTAGCTGTCTAAATAGACAAAAAGTGTTTACGAGTTAACTCAGCCCGACCAAGTCAGTTTAACTACCTCTAGCCTGAAGTATTTCACTGTCCTGGTGAGGTCAACTTTCCCGGAAACCCCAACTGATTCAAAAATTTCCAAGCTTTTCTTCTGTGAGTTTAACCGCCTTGTTGCGCCCTTATACATAAAACATACTCGTACAATAAGACAAGATGCAAAGCGATTTTCTAAGATATGAAACAACTTCAGTATTAACTACTTGCTGCTGCTGATGCATCTCGACCTAGTTATGCAAGTTGCAAACCCATGGCTGGTTGATTGGCCATAAAACGGGCTGCTGAGGGGTTCCTGTTGGCTGCAATTGCTTGCCAAATGGGTTTGAACCTCCATAAACTCTGTTTCGTTAGCTTAAATCCCCGCAAACGTGATACAAGTCGATTAATTTTACTGTACTTTTTGGGCATATTAACACTCTTAAAAACTGAAAAGCATACCATAAGAGGCTTTGACCATGCAAACAATGCCCGAGATAACGCTAATGAAACACAATCCACAGGAGTACCTACATGAACAAATCACAAATAAAACTTTGGTTTAAGAAACTAATAAAGCCATGCTTCACCATCATCAAAATGAAGGGAAACTAAGCTGCTTACAAGTAACCTCATAGGCAGTTGCACCTTTGATTTCAGCAGTGCTAACAGAAATCGATTCTTGGTATGTAAACGAGTGGCCAGAGAACGATTTATCCCTACAAACCCTATACAAATTATCAACAAATCTAAACATTTCACCCATAAATAATCTTTCCAACCAAATAGATCTTAGAATCACATATTTCAAAGTAATTATCTGATATTATCACTTCAAATCCCCAATCCAAAAACTGATGCAGGATATATTAATATTTATTTAGATTTCAATTTGAACCATTTGATCACTTTTGAAACTGCATCAAAAACCCCATAAACCTCAAGATTTCACAAGTCTATGAACCCACTTCGCTAAAATAACTCAAAAACCAAGAAGATATGAAGAACATACATAAAATGAATATTATAGAACCAAAATACTATACAAAATCGCAAACCTGGTTACTGAATCGTTGGAATTTCGAGTTTTCTGACAAATTACTGCACAATTCAAACATAACAACCAAGATTGTATGGATCAGGTAAGTTAAACATCAATAAAAACTCAAATGACAGAAAAAACCCTAATTAAAGGAAAATATGAATGATACAACATCAACAAAATCCACAGTTGTTGACCAATCACATACCTACCAAACAAAATGTACAATAAACACGGTTAAATGAACAATAACTTCGATTAAAGATGAACAAAACATAAAGAACAAAATAAATCCACATACCTGCAACTTTTAGGGTCGGATCTACAAAAGATAAAGAAGAACGAAGAAGTTAAAGTGATGATTTCATACCTGATTGATTGTGGAAACGAAAATAAAAAGCCCTAAATATGAAGCATAGTTGTGTAGATCTGAAAGCAGAGATTTACCTGGTTTTTGAATCGCCAGAGAAGATTAGAAGATGTGGAGGACCCTAGGGTTGAACAACAAAATGAAAAACATACAGATCTATACATATATCAACGATTAACATAAGAGAGATTCAAGATGATTTTAGGTTATTAGATGAAAGGTACCTGGAATCCAAGATCTGGTTTTTGAATCGCCATTTGAATCGCCAGAGAGAAGAGGGAAAAGAAATTTGGATTGAGAAGCAGACAAAAGAATATATAGAGAAGGGGAAAACACTGTTGGGCGGGAAAAGGGGCATTTAGGAGCTCTGTGGTGTTGACAAGTGGCCCAAATGACTTTCATTTATTATATATAATAGATTTAGCTCATGCTTTACACATGTCTTTTTTATTGGTTTTTTGTGGATCCGAGTGTACTTCACAATAAATTTGTGTAGGCTATTTAAGCCCACGGGTCCTGTTTCGTGTCTCCTGGTTGGCTTTTTTTGTCTGTTTTTATAGACAAGGGAAAGTCTAAGTCGCGATGTATGTGTCGTTAACTTTGAAGGCCAACTTGTCTATTTTTGTAATATTTCCAATATGGTTTGCATCATCGATGATTGTTTACTTAAGATTTCTCTTTTTATCAAATCTTTCGTCCAATCTTTTAGGTACAATGGTCATCTTTAACCAACCTTGTTTATATAGTTATTCATGCAATGCCACTAAAGAGAAAATATAAAGAAACAAATATATAATACATGTATATCACAACACTATACCAAACAAACCCAAAAATAACTTACATGAAGTTCATTGTTTTTAATCAAACAATTTCCTATCTAAGCTAAAAAAAAGTTAAAGACAGTCACTATTCACTCTAAGATCTACTTGAGACAGATACTAACAAATGAAGTTTATATATATGATTAATATGAAAAAAAAAAATAACTAGATTAATATTGCAGCAAAGAATCCAATTCTGAGAACGTAGATGGGTCATTATCATCGTCGTCATCATTGTAATATTCCCTGGTTCTCAAATCATGTTCCGATAACATGGATGTCGACGATGTCTCATTATTAGTCATGTCATTGCTTATTTTGACATCATTTGACATGTTGATCTTCCTAACTTGGTTAAACGTTGGAATAAGATGCTCCACCTTACGCTTGTCAAAAGCATTATTCTTCTCTATCTTAACGCCATTATTCGGCGAGTAAAGGGTTGATCCGGATGGAAGACATTGTGCATTCTTACCAACGTATTGGTGTTCACTCATGGATGAACTAGCTTGATACGTGTCATTGTCGAATTTGTAATTATAAGAAGAAACAAATATATTTTTGTAATCTTCTTCTTTCTGAAGTATTTCGGATTGGTCATGAGAGAAGTAAGAATGGCCACTAGTGAAGCTCGGGTCAAAGTTCAAACCCGAATGATCCATCAATGGAGGCAATTGTGGTTGAGTGTTTAAGAGCTCTTCAACAAAAGTGTTCAACCTGTGATCTGAAACCGCGCTTGTTTGTGTTCCCGTGCTTTTGTGAAAAACACGACAAACTACCCATTCATCCTATGTGATATGTATAATTAGAGGAATAAGAGACAAAAATTATACAAAATTATGAATAAAATTAAATGATACCATTGATAAAATTAAATGGTATTGTCACAAATTGTTAGCTTATTAGGATATATAAAATTACAAAACCATTGATAAAGGGGTGTTCATTATTCGAATCGAATTTCGAATTCATTTTTCCAATCGAATTTGTGATTTACGAATCTATCCGATCGACCAGAATATACGAATTCGAGTTATATTATTTTTTTTTAACAAAAACACATTTGTTTTTATTTATTTTATATATGTTAGTTAATTTATTTTATTGAGTTTTACTCATATTCCAGTTTATTCGACTAAACTCGAATTCAAGTTTTTATCGAATAATTATTCGACTCAACTCAAATTCAAGTATTTATCGAATAGGTTTCTGGAATTCTAAGATTCCTATTCGATTTCAAAATGTTCACATTTGAATAACTCGATTCAAATAATCAAAATATCAATGTGATGAATATCTTTAAATATCTATTAACATTTAAATTTAAAACCAGTAGATTTTCAATTGGTACACAAGTTATATATATTCTTTTTCCCTCAATAGAGTTTTTTTAGTGTACGCATCCAGTGAATATTAGAAAGTCCAAAAGTTATAATACATGAAAAGACATGTATTACTAAAGTCAAAAGGTACGTACTAAAATTAGGTTTCAAATTACAAGCTGTCATTTCGTTAAATTCCAAAAGTTATAAAACATGTAACAATGTGACACGGATTGGGTTGATTGTAACTTCCATTACATGTAACATATTAATATATGGATTTTTTTTTAAAGAAAATACAGCTTTATGCAAAAAGGAAAACTAATTTTACACATGTTAGGAGAAAACTTTTACGATTATGTAACAACGTAACATTAATATTAATAAAATTACATGAACGGTTGGTTACCTTTTTTAAACCAACATGCAAACTTAACCCTTTAGATTGTTTTAACAAAAAGTACAACTTAAATAATTAAATTAAAAAAAGACTGCAAAAACTAACCAACTGCCAGTTCAGTGAATTTCACCGGTTTAGCTAAAATCTTTCTAATTTGCACATTTTGCAACATGTTCTATATATTTATGTAAAGTTGTAATCCATTTTTGTCAATATGTTTGTATAATATATGTTTGGGGCATCCATTTAATCTATTATTTTAAAAGTTACATTTTTGTTTCCATTTTTATGTAACTTTTTTGTACATTTAATTACAACATGTATAACGTTTTTTTTTTTCTTTTAGAAACTTGCTAGTTTTTTTTTTCTTTAAGAAACTTGTTAGTCATTTTATATACATTAATAGGGTATATAAAATCTTGATTTTTGCATAATTTTAACTTGAAATTAGAAATTAAAATATAAAGTTTTTTTTTTAAATTCTATCATTCGATTGGCCAAATTTTCTATTAATAGGTATTATGAAATCTTTTATTTTCACGTAGTTATAATCTTAAAATTAGAGAAAAAAAATATAAATCAACTTTTTTGGTTTTGGTTTTTTTTACTTTTAAAAACATGAGCATAAAGAATTGAAACCTGAGTAGAAGATGTAGGCATGTTGTAATATGAGAATTTGCCTTCAAGTCTAAACTCATGCATCACCCAATTGGTCTTCTCACCTCTAGGAGCTCTCCCTTTGTAAAACACAAGCGTTTTCTTCATCCCTACCAATTCTCCTGCCGGTTTAAAAATCTCCTTATCTTTTCCGGTCGCTTTCCAGTAACCAGACTCTGTAGCGCGGTTTGTTCTTGTCCCCGTCGGATACTTCCGATCTCTTTGACAATAAAAGAACCATTCTTTCTCACCCATCTTAGCTTTCTCTGCACAATGTTTTCATGAAGAATACAAAAGAACTGAAAAACTGAAGTAGTCAATAATATTTTTTTTTTATCTTGAGTTATAAAAACCGAGCTACCAGCTAACTCATAAAGCTAACAAACTAATGATAATAAGAGCATCCACAATAAGACCCACTAAAAACACCTAAAAACATGTCCAGTCAGCTGCCACATCAGAAAAACACTCACCCTTCAAAAACATCAAAAACTCACCCAATAAGAAAACACATAAAAACATTGTCACATCATCATCACCTTTTTAATTTTTAACCACACATTTACACCACTTATTCTCTCTGTATTATATATATTAAAAGTATCTGGGTCCCATCATTTACTCATTTTTTCTAGTTCTTAGAGAAAAACACCACCTAAAAATGGGTATAAAAAACATGTCCAACAATAAGAAAAACATGAACATATGCCACATAGACATATAAAAACATGAAAAAATAGTTTATTGGAGATGCTCTAATAAAACGTCACAAATTAAATTATTCTAATATTAAAATTATTTATTTAAAACATTTTATGTGTATTGAATAACTAAAAACCGAGAAAACAAGCAAATGATAATGATAAAACGTAAAAAAATTACCCTAATATATAACATTAATACCTTTTTTTAACGGCGGAGATAAAACAATAACTAACAACAAACTTAAATATAAATGATAAACCTAATAATAATAATAATAACTATAATAGATAATAAACTCTGCTGAACGTTAAACGATAATGAAACACTTACTAGGTAACTCCCATGGCTCGGACTTGTTGAGATCAGCTTCTCCGATGGGGACAGCGATGAAACTTCGGTCGAGAACTTTGGGTGTAAGATAATGAGTGACGATTTCTTCATCGGTTGGATGGAACCGAAATCCGGGAGGAAGTCTGATTAATGCTTCATCTGATCCATCTGTCACCATTTGTGTATGATCAAAAATTGATTTGTATAGTTTTCGGAAATCGAGTGTTTAGCAGGTTGATCGATCGGAGAAGTAAAATGTATTGAATTTTGATGCGTGTTAAATACAAGAGATGCGTAGATGGCAAGGTACTTCAAGAACAAGAATCATGCTGTTAGTATCAAATGTCAATATATGCTCCTATATTTAAATAATTTAAAATATAATAGAAATATATTATGATGACATGTGTATTAAAAATTCAAAAAGAATCTATATCCTTTGAAAATATATGTAGCTTATATTTATGATGATAATAATCATTTTGAAAAATGAGTACATAAATTTGCAATTTTAATGACTAAAAATCATTCATTTATGGCAACTTTATATGTTTCAAGATTGTGTGGTTGATTCAAATCTGATTTGTTAAGTCAGTCAAATATCTCCATACATCATGGTTAAATTGAAAAAAAAATAGTTAAATACTTAGATCATGTAAAATGTGGTTTTCCGACTCACACAAACGCCGATTTAAGGAGAACTAGATGGTCGTTGCAAACATAGAAGACTGAAGGAGATTGAAAGGTCATTGTACATGGATTGTTTGTGATAGGAACAAACCTCACGTAGTCGGACATTGAGGTTTGCGAACGCCTTCTGATTGCAAATGCCCTTATAAGAGAAAGGTGATCTTTCTATCATATTTTTTAAGGGAAAATCACTAAAATAGCCATGTTGACTAAAGAAAATAGTCATGAAATGTGTTGAATTACCACTTAACTAGAGATCGACATGTGTCTTTTTGGCGCTAAAGAAAAAGTAGTGCGGGAGGTGATGGCACATGAGAGATAACACAATAGGTGATTTATATTTGAGGCACGGCACATGAGGTGATGTGATGCGCAGAAGATGAATGCAGGAGTAGAATCGTCTATTAAAGACGGCGCAGGAAAGTGATGTGTTGCGCCGCGTAGAAGATGAAAAGTAAAGGCTATTAAGGTAATTCAAAAGAGTCAATGCTATTTTTATAAGAGTTAACTGTTATTTTCGTCACTGTGGTTTGTTCACTTTTGTCATTTCAGGTCAATTTTAAAAAATACACCAGTTTCTTCCCTGACATACTAGAAACATGCAACTTCAGTCCAAAAAATAAAATCTAGTTAAGTCAGACATGTTAAATGAAGAGTATTATTGTCAATTCATAAAATAAGGTGAAAATAAAAGATATTTGAATTGACAATAATACAATTTAACCTATTTGACTTAACTGGATTTTAATTTTTGGACTGAAATGGCACGTTTCCAGTATGTCAGGGAGGAAACTGATGCATTTTTGAAAATTAGTATGAAATGACAAAAGTGAACAAATCACAGTGATGAAAATGACTGTTAACTCTTTTATAAATTTCTTGGTCAATTAATTTTCCTGTTTTTAACTATGTGATAAAAATGTTTTCTAGAAAAAGATAACATATCTTTTCTGAAAAAAGATATAGGGGCTGTTTGGCAAGTGCTGAACCAGTAAGTGCTGAACCAGTAAGAGGTCTGAATGGGTAAGAGGCTCTGAACCAGTAAGTGCTGAACCATTAAGAGCTGTTTGGTTGTATCTCTGAATGACTGTGCAGAATGACTATTTTACCACTCTGAACTATTATGTGCTGAATGAAATGTATCTGTTTGGCAAGAGCTCTGAATAGTGTACAGATTGATGAAAAATTGTAAAAGAAAAATACAAAACGTCATAGAAAATCCAAATTACACATCAATCCTTTAAATTCCATGGAAACATACGAAAATCCAAATACAAAATAACACAACATACGAAATCCAAATACAAATAACACAACTCTGCATACAATTTTAATTTGAATCATTTGAAAGCAACTGATTAGCAATCTGGTTACGTAAAGAAGTCATATAGTCAATACCTTGTGAACCCCACTCTATGTCTTGAACTAACAGGCCATCATTTTCCCCACTTTGCATTTCATGAAACATCGTGTTCTCATCATAGTCCATAAATAACTGATCATAAATATTGCACTTCCTTATAAAATTATGGATGGCGAAACAAGCAATCACTATGTCTCTTTGTATTGGAAAAGAAAAGGGAGCCATTTGCTTTAGGATTGGGAATCTCGCCTTTAGAACACCATATGCACGTTCAATGACATTTCTGAGTTGTGCGTGAGCATGATTGAATCTTTCTTCCTTAGTTAACGCACGTTGTCGTCGAAAATCGGCTAACCAATACCTCGTACCACGGTAGGGAGTCATAAATCCACGAGTGTTGGTGTACGCAGCGTCACAAAGGTAATACTTATATGTATCAGTATCAAAACTATCATATAAAAAACAAATAATGTATGAAATGAACATTGAAGAATGGTTAAAAACCTGGTGGCGGAAAAGGAAAGCCAGAATTTGGGTTGAATGCAACTTCTTTTAAAACTCGTGAATCATGTGCAATGCCCTCCCATCCGGCCCATACGAATGTGAATATCATATCAAAGTCACAAATTGCTAATACATTTTGAAAGCATTCACCTTTTTCCTCTTCCCCTGTAACGAGTCTGTTGATCAACAGGCACAATCGCATGTATAAGAGTTCCATCTAAGGCACCTATTGCTCCAGGAAATATTTCTTTTAGCCTTCTATGTCGTTCGGAGTTATTTGCGCTTACATTAGAAGATGTTGGAACTATAACTTCTCTTGCGAAATTCATCATTGCCTTTAGGACCTCATGAAAACATCTATGAATTGTTTCCGTTGAGTGTTGAAACCTTCGTTTAACCATTCGAAAACGTTCATCTCAATTTGCCACTCTTCTTCTGACAAGTTAAAACTGTTTGTAACTGGATCATAGACATTCCCGATTTTTTTTTAAGCTTTAACCAAGCTGCAAATTTTCCTTTTACAAAATCATAGTGATTCTTCATTTGACGTTGTTCCACTATGAAATTATGTTGTGTTTTCAAATTTTCAGCTACAGTTTTCCATGACGCTTGTTTAAGACTGCTTCCTTCACGTCCATTAACGGTTATTTCATGAACACATGCTTCAAGAAAGGTTTTTTCAACACCTTCTTGCTTCCAATTAATCCTAATCCTTTTTGCCATTTCTTTGGATATTGGTTCCTAAAGATTAGGGATTTAAACCACCTCAATCATTTCTAATGTAACAACTAATAATAATCAACATACAACATAGCGAAAACATCTATGAATTTTCAACATACAACATAGCGAAAACATCTATGAATTTTCAACATACAACATAACCATTCTACATATAACATCAATCAACATAATATTATTTTTTATCAGTCCTTAAATTTAGAAAAATAAACAAATCCCCAAGTTATATGAATCACATATGAATATCAACTCAAATTATATTTTTATCAGTCCTTAAATTCAGAAAAATAAACAAATCCCCAAGTTATATGAATCACATATGAATATCAACTCTTATATTTTTATCAGTCCTTAAATTCATAATAAGCATTCAAAGTAATAAACAATTTCACAACTCTATTTGCAAATTAAAGAAGTGGTAAGTAGTTATTTACCTCTTTAGTGAAATACGAATCTGGGTTGATTGATGGTTGCTCAAAGAATCAGTGATGAATAGGTGGGTGAAGGATGAAACAAGTCGGATCTGTCGCTGCAAAATGAAACCCTAAAACGTTGTTGGGTGGAAGAGAGGGAGGTCGGATCTGTCGCTGCAAAACAAGTCGGATCTGTCGGATGTGTTGGTGATGAGAGGTGAAAGGGAAAGGGTGGAAGAGAGGGAGGAGGAGGAGGGCGGCGGCTGGCGGGAGGTGGTGACGAGAGGGGTGGGGGCGGAGGTGAGGTGAAAGGGGGAAAGTGTTGTGTTTAGGGTTTTGATACAGAGGTGAAAGGCGGATGTCTTTAGGGGGTACCAGGAGTCTTTTTTTTTATTCAGCGTCTTTTTATCTCTGTACCATTAAGAGGCTGCTATTTATCCAACCAAACAAGTCCCCTCTGTCCGAATAAGAGGGAACCTCTTAATGATTCATTAAGAGGGTTGCCAAACAGCCCCATAGTGTTTGATAAAAATGTTTTCTAGAAAAAGATAACATATCTTTCTGAAAAAGATATAGTGTTTTATTTTAAATTATATTACAAAAGAAGATGATCTTTTATATTAAAGAAAAATAATTTCACATTTTGTTCACAATGCGGATTACTTTTTATTTTAATTTATTACAGAAAAAATCTTACTGTTAAACTATTTATCAATTCAAGTTTTAGAAACTAAACAATATTAATTGTATTGGATTTTATCATCTCCAACTATCGGTCTTTGGCCGTTGCCTCCTGCAACTAATACTTTGACACTCGGCACCCTCAACTTGACTTTTTGTTTGCAATGGCACCACCCAGTTAAATCTGCACTAACTCGGATAGTTTTTTGTCCGACGTGACACAGGTTTGCTCAGTTAGAGATTCTTACGTGGCGCTGATGTGTATCTAAACCTCATCTCCTTCTTTACAATATTAAAAAAAACAATAAAAAAACCTAAATTCTAATTTCATTATTTGAAAATCTGGGCCTATGTTCATATCAATTTCATCATTTTCATAGCAAGAACATCTTCAAACATCATAATCACAGTTCATCTTCAGACATCGTTCATCATCTTTAAGAACATCTAAAACCCAGAAAATCAAGAACATATTCAAACATCATCATCAAATTTCATCTGCAAATTCAAGAAGCTGAATCTAATCATCTACAAACAAGAACAAATAAAAAAACAAAATCTAAATCTAATCCTAAATCTAATTTCTATATCATTCTATAAAATCCAAACATACGAATTCTATATCATCTTTCATCCCAAATCATCTGCAAAACCCAACATACAAATTATATATCATCTTCAAATCAAGATCTTCAAAATCCACCACTACCGCCACCCTCTTTCCTCTTCAAAACCCACCACCACCGCCCTCATCAAAACCCACTTCTGTCTCGAGACCCACAAATTATGTCTCGAAACCCACTTGCTCAAACACGGATCTTGAATGGCCAAGAAACGTGACATCCCTTACCACCATTCACCGTCGTCACTGCCGTAGACTCCGTCGCAGCCGCCGTGGTGTTCAACGTCACTTCCGCCATGAGCAACAGGAATCAATTTCACTGAAAATGATGAAAATGGAAGTAAGGTTTTTTAGGATTTGGTGAGTTGTGAGTGATGGTGTTGAGTGGTGGAGTAGGGGGTGCCGGAACCGGTGGTGGCGGAGGAGTTGAAGCTGAGAGATCATCGTCGGAGATGAAGATCATCGTCGAAGTTGAAGCGAGGTATACCTATACTTGGGAATACTTACAAGTGTATAATACTTAGTAAACGGTATTTTGGTTATGAAAACTACAAACACACGTATATGAAAACAATAACAAGTTAAAAATATATTATTTTTAACGAAACCCTTATGATATATGAACAATGCATGAAAATAATATAAGTTAAAATATAGTATTTTAACTAATAAACTTGGAATTATATATAATTATGAAAATTAGGTAAAGAGTACTGTACAATATTGCTTATCGTACATTACGTACGCTTCAATCTCAGCCGTCAGATCATCTTCCCGCATTTTAAAATCGCATGTTGTTTTTTTTATAACAATTTCGCATGTGATAATTTTTTATGAATTCGCATGTTGTTTTTTTGTACCAATTTCGCATGTGATAATTTTGATGAAATAGCATGTTGTTTTTTTTATAACAATTTCGCATGTGATAATTTTTGATGAATTCGCATGTTGTTTTTTTGTACCAATTTCGCATGTGATAATTTTGATGAAATAGCATGTTGTTTTTTATAACAATTTCGCATGTGGTACAAAAAAACAACATGCGAATTCAATGCGGGAAGATGATCGGACGGCTGAGATTGTAGCGTACGTAATGTACGATACGGACATTTGTATGATAACCGGCCTCATGAAAATTATATATATACATCATACACCGAAAGTGCAACTCAAAGCAAACACCGTTCCAGAACAAGCCCTAACAAATAATTAAGACTAAGAGTCGTCACAAGACCGAGGTGTCTAACAAAACCTAGCACATTTGTAGGTAGCGACACGACCTAAGGAAAACGACTTTGAGTACGCACTGTACGGACGCAAAATAGTGAGTTCATGTCCCCCTTTTCTCTTAATTGTTTTCGAATTTATAACTATCGGGGGTGAAATTGTCACACCCCCAAAATCCACACGCGGAGTACCACCGCTTGGAGGCGTGACTGACCTGGATCAAGCCACCAATCATATTGAACATATAAGTAAATAGTAAAAGTCATTCCTCGATACGATATGTGTTTTCAAAACCAAACATAAACAAGTGTGTAGTGGAAGCAATAATGTAAGACCCAACATAAGTTTAAGTACAAAATGTCATAATGTTTAACAACACATTCACGATCCATGTCCACAACGACCGTGCCTCCCGTGCAAGCTCCAAAAGTACCTAAGGTCCTGCAAGGCATGTAACAGAGAGTCAACAACTAGTTGAGCGAGTTCACAGTTGGTTATTTAGATATTATGTTCGTATCGCAAATCGTATACTTTCATTTAGTAATCATGTATCGTATGTAATGGTATCGCGGCCCTCTAGGCATGTTTCCGAAGATTAAATTATAGTTCGCGGCCATTCCAGGCATGTTTGCGAAGATTGTTCTAGTATAGTTCGCGGCCATTCCAGGCATGTTTGCGAAGATTGTTCTAGTATAGTTCGCGGCCATTCCAGGCATGTTTGCGAAGATTGTTCTAGTATCGCGGCCGATCCCGGCATGTGTGCGAAGAGAAGTACATGTATCACTAGTCTAGTAGTATCTACCATTGACCTTCCTCTCCCGAGGCCTATGGTATGTAATTCCGATAACTCTTAAGCATAAATAATCAACCAACCCATTCCCAACCCCGGGAATCCCATGCCTTGGTAGAAGTGTGAACTCACCTTAGTTTGCTCGGTATGCTAAGTTAAATGCTCACAATAAATCAGTCAAGTCCTATAGTAGGCACGTATGTTCAGTCAGTACATGTTTGTAAGATTTTTGCATGAAATCACTATCACAGAAATATCACAGAGTGTGTCTAGCAATTTGCATTCTTGTATCATGTAAACAGTTACTCCAATTCATGCAAATTCATCTTCCTCATAATAGCCTTCTCAATTAATTCTAACACAGTTAACCAACATCACAGTTAATAAAGCTAGTATGCTTAACTGAATTAACATATATAAACAGGGGTATACGGTTAACAGAATTAACATTTAACAGAACTGGTAACTAACTGTGTCACATGTTTTACTTAACTAAGTTACATATTTAACAGAATGTCATCCATGAATCTTACATAGTGAGTAAAGTTAACTGAGTTAATGAACTTAACTCAGTTAATAGGCTAAACATAGTTACATAACTAACAGAGCTATTATATGTAATTTAATAAGTTAACAACTTAATAAATTTAACCAGTTAACAAGATAACAGTTGGGCCGAAATCACTAGCTAGCCGAAAACCCTTATGTGCCGAAAACCCTATTGCCGAAAACACCTTGGCCGAAATCCCCTATGTGGCCGAAATCCCTCATGTGGCGAAATCACTTAAATGGGCCGAACTTCTTGGGCCGAAAACACTAAGGTCTGAAATCACTATGTGGGCCGAAATCACCTTATGTGATTTCGTCCAGTTTACATTTGTGGGGGTGTTTTCGTTACTATTTATCATCTTCAACAACACTTACAGTAGCTTAAACCCAGCAACTCTAATCAACTAACAGTTACATGAATAAATTTGCAGATCATTCAACCAAGCAAAACCAATATGCATAATCATCATCATTATTATACCAATCGTATATATATATATATATAATAACCAGATATATACACATACGCAGACATGTAATGATCTATCGAAAGTTATACACAATAAACCATGGTGCAAACTAACCGAGATGTAAAACTGGTGGATTGACCGAAAACAAAGGCTCCGTAGGCTTGCAGTCGCCGTCACAGTTAGAGAGGTGCTCTAGGGTTTTCTAATTGTTGCCCTTTTGCGTACAGGTTAAGTAAAACCATTTAAATAAACATTACTGGGCCAAAGGCCCACTCTAGTTCATGTTGGGCCCATAGTGGACGAAAACACAAAGTGTTTTCACCACAAGGGTGTTTTCAGGTAGGGTGTTTTCATGAGTGGGTGTTTGGCATGACTTATTAAACAACAGAATGTTAATTCTAAATATAATATTAACCTTCACTACAAATATAATGCACACCACATATATAACATATCGATCACAGTACGAATTAACATATTACAACGTCTACAGTTGTGAAACAAACAAGTCGTGACAACAAACCACATAAAAAAAAATTAATGTGCAATTAATGCGAAGTTGGAAATCTTGGAAACTCGAGTTGTCACATTATCCCCAACTTGAAAGAAATTTCGTCCCAAAATTTAGCATGCGGTTATTGAGGAAGCTAGGTAAGTTATCGTTTACTGGTTTTTCCTGGGGTGTCACATCATTCCCCCGTTGATTTGGAATTTCATCCCGAAATTTTGTAGTAGCTTCAGCCTCAGTAGTAGTTGCATTATTTTCGAACAACTGGGGATATTTGAGTTCCATTTGGTCTACTCGTTCCCAGGTGAACTCTGGGCCACGACGGGAGTTCCAACGAACTCGAACAAGAGGTATTCAGGTGTTCTTGAGGACCTTAACATCCCGGTCCGTGATTTCAACTGGTTCTTCGACGAAATGCAACCGTTCGTCGATAGTGAGCTCCTTCAAAGGAACTATGAAGGTCTCATCTGACAGACACTTCTTCAGATTCGACACGTGAAAGACGTTGTGAACTGCACTGAGTTCAGCCGGTAAGTTCAGTCTGTAGGCCACTTTGCCTATTTTCTCAATGACTTCAAATGGTCCGACAAATCGCGGATTTAGTTTGCCTCGTTTTCCAAAACGAACCTCACCCTTCCAGTGTGAAACTTTGAGTAGCACTCGATCCCCAACCTGGAACTCGAGTAGTTTCCTGTCTTTATCGGCGTATGCTTTCTGACGGTCACGAGCTGCCGCCATGCGTTGTCGTATTTGAGCAATCTTTTCTGTTGTGTCTACTACCAGTTCTGGACCTGTGATTTGACTGTCACCCACCTCTGCCCAACAGAGAGGTGATCGGCATTTACGCCCGTACAATGCCTCGAATGGAGCGGCTTTAATGCTGGTGTGGTAGCTGTTATTGTACGAAAATTCCACAAGTGGTAGATGTTTTTCCCAGCCATTGCCAAAGTCAATTACGCATGCCCGAAGCATGTCTTCTAGAGTTTGAATGGTGCGCTCAGACTGCCCATCCGTCTGAGGATGATAAGCTGTGCTCATGTCTAAACGAGAGCCAAAAGATTTGTGCATTGCTTGCCACAGTTCTGAAGTAAAACGTGCATCACGATCGGAAATAATAGAAGTGGGCACTCCGTGCCTCGGAACCACTTCTTTCAAGTAAACGTCTGCTAGAGTAGAGAACTTATCCGTTTCCTTGATAGCCAAGAAGTGAGCAGACTTTGTGAGTCAATCCACGATCACCCAAATAGTATCATTTCCGCGTTGAGATCTAGGTAGGCTAGTAACAAAATCCATGGAAATTTGTTCCCATTTCCATTGTGGTATCTCAGGTTGTTGGAGTGGGCCTGAAGGTTTCTGATATTCCGCTTTGACTCTCGCACAAGTCAAACACTTGCTAACGTAAGTTGCTATGTGGGCCTTCATGCTAGGCCACCAATATGTAGTTTTCAAGTCGTGGTACATCTTATCCGAACCAGGGTGTACTGAGTAGCGAGACTTATGAGCTTCATCCATTACAAGCTCGCGTAAGTTGCCATAGAGTGGGACCCAGATGCGTCCTGTTACATAGGAGGCGCCGTCTGCCTTTTGTTCCATCCGTTGTCTGGAACCGCGTAGGGCTTCAGCCCTGACATTTTCTGGTCTCAATGCTTCTACCTGAGCATCTCGTATCTGAGAAGGAAGACTAGACTGAATAGTGAGTTGCAACGCTCGTATACGCCTAGGTGTAGTATCCTTTCGACTGAGGGCGTCGGCCACAACATTGGCTTTGCCCGGATGGTACTTTATAGCACATTCGTAATCGTTCAGTAATTCGACCCATCGACGTTGTCGCATGTTCAACTCTTTCTGCTTGAATATGTGTTCGAGACTCCTGTGATCAGTGTATATAGTGCACTTAGTGCCATACAAGTAATGTCGCCATATCTTGAGCGCAAAAACAACGGCTCCCAGCTCTAAATCGTGTGTAGTGTAGTTCCGTTCGTGGATCTTAAGTTGGCGCGAAGCATAAGCAATGACTTTATCCCGCTGCATCAACACACATCCAAGACCTTGGATAGATGCGTCGCAGTAGACTACAAAATCGTCCGTGCCTTCAGGCAAGGAGAGGATAGGTGCGCTACAAAGTCTATCCTTTAAGTGTTGAAACGCTGTTTCCTGTGCATTACCCCAACGGTAAGCAACATCTTTCTGTGTCAGTAATGTAAGCGGTTGTGCAATCTTTGAGAAGTCTTTGATGAACCGTCTGTAATAACCCGCCAAACCCAAGAATTGGCGTATTTCTGTCGGTGTGCGAGGTGCAGGCCAGTTCTTAATCGAATCTATCTTGGATGGATCAACATGAATCCCATCCCTTTTACCACGTGGCCTAGGAAGTGGACTTCACGAAGCCAGAAGTCGCATTTTGAAAACTTAGCGTATAGCTGTCTCGTTCAAAGGAGTTCCAAAATAAGTCGTAAATGATGCTCGTGTTCCTCCTGACTCTTCGAATAGATCAGGATGTCTTCGATGAAAACAACAACAAACTTGTCAAGATAAGGTTTGCACACCCTGTTCATAAGATCCATGAAAACCGCAGGCGCGTTCGTTAGCCCGAATGGCATGACCAAAAACTCGTAATGGCCGTAGCGAGTTCTGAATGCTGTTTTGGAGACGTCCTCCTCCCGGACTCTCAGTTGGTGATATCCTGACCTCAGGTCAATCTTCGAGTAATAGCTCGACCCTTGCGACTGGTCGAATAAGTCGTCGATGCGTGGAAGAGGATAGCGATTCTTCACGGTCACCTTGTTCAGTTCGCTGTAGCCTATACACATGCGGAAGGTACCGTCCTTCTTCTTTACAAAATAGTACTGGAGCTCCCCAGGGCGAAGAGCTAGGACGTATGAAACCCTTTTCCAATAGTTCTTGTAATTTCTTAGATAGTTCTTCCAGTTCCGTTGGAGCTAAGCGATAAGGTGCTCGAGCTATGAGTGCTGTTCCAGGAGCTAGCTCGATCTGAAATTCGACTTGGCGATTAGGCGGTGACCCAGGTAAATCTTCAGGGAACATCTGTGGAAAATCACGTGCTGCTGGGATATCCTCTATCTTCTTCTCTTTCGATGATGCGTCAGTAACGAGTGCTAAGATAGCAGTGTGCCCTTTCGCAAACACTTCTGGGCTTTCAAGAAGGAGATGATGCCACTCACGACACCACTCTTGTCGCCTTGAACTTCGAGAGGTTCTTTTCCAGTACGGGGAATGCGAAAAATCTTTTCTGTGCAAAGAATCTCTACTCGATGTTGAGGTAGCTAATCCATACCAATAACGATGTCGAAACTATCACAACGTTGGGGTCATTCCTATCATCACCCCGACCATTCACGAACACTCGACCCCTGGCACCATTGCCGTTGTTGTTTCCCCCATTGTTGTTCCCGTTGCCCTGATTATTGTTGTTGCTGGTTCTGCAGTGCTTGTTGTTGCTGCTGACGATTCTGATGTGCTGGTTGTGAACTCCTAAAATCTTTAGCTTCATAACCCATCTTGAGACACCTCTGGAAACGACCCCTGTTGCACTGACCACTGTGGTGTCTGTTGCATCTATTGCACTTTGGGCGATTTCCTCGATATTCACCCTGCCCTTGACCACCAGAAGATTGCTGACCAGGACTCTGGTAGTCATCAGTCCTTCGCTGTTGTACCTGGGACTGAACCGTAGTCGAACCCTTGCTAGAGGTTCTATCCCACTTTCGCTTGTCATCATTGGGAGTAGCAGGAGTAGTAGTAGTAGTAGTAGTAGTAGTAGTAGTAGTAGTAGTAGTAGTAGTAGTAGTAGTAGTAGCACCGATATGTTTAAGCAGCTTGTTCTGTTCCACTGCTTGGTCTGTGAGACGATGAGCAAGACGAGTAACATCCTGAATGGTAGCAAGGTTGGCAGAAGTCACATGACTTTGAATTTCTGGTACTAAGCCTTTGAGGTATAGTTCAATGCGTTTGATGGGAGAATCTACCATAGTTGGACATAACACTGCCCGTTCGTTGGATCGTTTCGTGAACGCTTCTATTTCTGACCCCGTTATCTTCAGGTTAAAGAACTCCACTTCTAACTTGTCGATGTCATCACGTGTACAGTATTCTTGCTTGATTAGTTCCTTGAAACCGTTCCATGGGGTGGCATTAACAACCGCCAGCCCCAGCATCTGAACTTGCGCGTTCCACCAAGTTAGCGCAGTGCCTTCGAGAGTACCAATGGCGTACTTCACCCTACGAGCCTCAGGGCATTCACACATTTCGAAGACCGATTCGAGATTCTCGAACCAGTGGAGGAGTCCAACGGCCCCTTCAGTGCCATTAAAAGTAGTAGGACGACAGTCCATGGAAGTTTGGAACGTGCACACAGGTGGCTGAGCGTGTTGACCTGTCGTGTGCGTAAGAGTAAACATACTTGAGCACGAGTGTTGGTTTACGAGAATAGGATCTAAAGATCCTAGGGTAAATGGTGATGGCAGGTTACACATCCTGCCTGGGCAGCTGCGAGTGTTGCAGTAACTTGTTCAGTGATCGAAGCCGCCAACTGGGCTTGAGTTAGGTTAACGCATTCACTCATGATCTTGATAGCAAATACAACATAAGTGAGAGAGGTTCGCGAATAGTGCGATGACAGAAGAGAGTAAGCATACAAGTGTTCTCGAGCAATAACGAATAGTAGACAATGTAATCTAAGCATACCACGAGCAAAGTTCTATGTAATTCTAGCATGTAGGCAATAAACATAAACCTTATTACCTAGGATGTTGAGTCTTGCACGTGGAGCGAGGCGTCGTTGTGGATCATTGAGCACTGTACTGGTTATAGTCTGGTTTTAATAAAAACGCTTTTCCCTTATTAAAACCAAGTTCTCTATAACCAATGGCTCTGATACCAATCTGTCACACCCCCAAAATCCACACGCGGAGTACCACCGCTTGGAGGCGTGACTGACCTGGATCAAGCCACCAATCATATTGAACATATAAGTAAATAGTAAAAGTCATTCCTCGATACGATAGGTGTTTTCAAAACCAAACATAAACAAGTGTGTAGCGGAAGCAATAATGTAAGACCCAACATAAGTTTAAGTACAAAATGTCATAATGTTTAACAACACATTCACGATCCATGTCCACAACGACCGTGCCTCCCGTGCAAGCTCCAAAAGTACCTAAGGTCCTGCAAGGCATGTAACAGAGAGTCAACAACTAGTTGAGCGAGTTCACAGTTGGTTATTTAGATATTATGTTCGTATCGCAAATCGTATGCTTTCATTTAGTAATCATGTATCGTATGTAATGGTATCGCGGCCCTCTAGGCATGTTTGCGAAGATTAAAGTTTAGTTCGCGGCCATTCCAGGCATGTTTGCGAAGATTGTTCTAGTATAGTTGGCGGCCATTCCAGGCATGTTTGCGAAGATTGTTCTAGTATAGTTCGCGGCCATTCCAGGCATGTTTGCGAAGATTGTTCTAGTATCGCGGCCGATCCCGGCATGTGTACGAAGAGAAGTACATGTATCACTAGTCTAGTAGTATCTACCATTGACCTTCCTCTCCCGAGGCCTATGGTATGTAATTCCGATAACTCTTAAGCATAAATAATCAACCAACCCATTCCCAACCCCGGGAATCCCATGCCTTGGTAGAAGTGTGAACTCACCTTAGTTTGCTCGGTATGCTAAGTTAAATGCTCACAATAAATCAGTCAAGTCCTATAGTAGGCACGTATGTTCAGTCAGTACATGTTTGTAAGATTTTTGCATGAAATCACTATCACAGAAATATCACAGAGTGTGTCTAGCAATTTGCATTCTTGTATCATGTAAACAGTTACTCCAATTCATGCAAATTCATCTTCCTCATAATAGCCTTCTCAATTAATTCTAACACAGTTAACCAACATCACAGTTAATAAAGCTAGTATGCTTAACTGAATTAACATATATAAACAGGGGTATACGGTTAACAGAATTAACATTTAACAGAACTGGTAACTAACTGTGTCACATGTTTTACTTAACTAAGTTACATATTTAACAGAATGTCATCCATGAATCTTACATAGTGAGTAAAGTTAACTGAGTTAATGAACTTAACTCAGTTAATAGGCTAAACATAGTTACATAACTAACAGAGCTATTATATGTAATTTAATAAGTTAACAACTTAATAAATTTAACCAGTTAACAAGATAACAGTTGGGCCGAAATCACTAGCTAGCCGAAAACCCTTATGTGCCGAAAACCCTATTGCCGAAAACACCTTGGCCGAAATCCCCTATGTGGCCGAAATCCCTCATGTGGCGAAATCACTTAAATGGGCCGAACTTCTTGGGCCGAAAACACTAAGGTCCGAAATCACTATGTGGGCCGAAATCACCTTATGTGATTTCGTCCAGTTTACATTTGTGGGGGTGTTTTCGTTACTATTTATCATCTTCAACAACACTTACAGTAGCTTAAACCCAGCAACTCTAATCAACTAACAGTTACATGAATAAATTTGCAGATCATTCAACCAAGCAAAACCAATATGCATAATCATCATCATTATTATACCAATCGTATATATATATATATATAATAACCAGATATATACACATACGCAGACATGTAATGATCTATCGAAAGTTATACACAATAAACCATGGTGCAAACTAACCGAGATGTAAAACTGGTGGATTGACCGAAAACAAAGGCTCCGTAGGCTTGCAGTCGCCGTCACAGTTAGAGAGGTGCTCTAGGGTTTTCTAATTGTTGCCCTTTTGCGTACAGGTTAAGTAAAACCATTTAAATAAACATTACTGGGCCAAAGGCCCACTCTAGTTCATGTTGGGCCCATAGTGGACGAAAACACAAAGTGTTTTCACCACAAGGGTGTTTTCAGGTAGGGTGTTTTCATGAGTGGGTGTTTGGCATGACTTATTAAACAACAGAATGTTAATTCTAAATATAATATTAACCTTCACTACAAATATAATGCACACCACATATATAACATATCGATCACAGTACGAATTAACATATTACAACGTCTACAGTTGTGAAACAAACAAGTCGTGACAACAAACCACATAAAAAAAAATTAATGTGCAATTAATGCGAAGATGGAAATCTTGGAAACTCGAGTTGTCACAGAAATACATGTCTCGATTGTATGGTTTAGCTAGGGAATGAACTGTTAGATCATGTGGACGAATAGTATCTCTCTTAAGTGCCATTAATCTTGTTTAAGACCGAAGGGCAAAGGTGGTAGATCTATCAGGTGTAGCGAGCCCCACTCTTGGGTCCTTGTGTGGCCCATGTAGTGCTTTTGTTGTTCCAACCGGATGGACCGGAGGAAATCCGCTAGGTTTGAATGCTTCCTATGTCGCTACACATATTAATGTCCTTGCAAAACATTAATGATCTGTTCATAGACGCTTTACAAACCTGTTGTTAAAAGATATCTCAAATGTTTACAAGTTTATTTGGAACTCACTCAAAACGCATGAACTCGCTCAACTTTTGTTGATTGTTTTCAAACTTACATGTATTTCAGGAAATTAGATGAATCTTTGGTGTTGGCGTTGTTTTCAAGCTTTGAATTCCAAGTCTCGATGTCATCCACTTTTGGAGGGTTTGATTCGTATGTCTCCTCCTTGATGAGATATAGGATGCAAAGCCTCGTGAAACTAATCTTTTGTTAAACAAGTCCTTTATGGAACTTTAAAACTTATGTTGGTTTCTAACTTAAATTTAGTACTTGTGTTGGTTGATACTTGAACAACTTATGTTTTGTAATGTTTTAAACTTATGAATGGATGAACATCGTTTATTTTAATGATGTAGTTTATTTATTACTATCGTATGCAATGAAAACCGATCGAGTCACACACCGCACGCTTCCGCAAAAGATAGGGTGTGACAGATAAGGGGTTGAAGATGAAAATGATATGATGATTTAATTTTATATATTGAATTGGGATATTTATTTCCTGTACATATACATACACATATTGTTATATATATAATTTGCCATCTCATCATGACACGTCATCAAAAAATGGCCACGTCAGCAAAAAATACTAAGTTAGTGCAGATTTAACTAGGTGGTGCCATTGCAAACAAAAAGTCAAGTTGGAGGTGCTGGGTGTCAAAGTGTTAGTTGCGGGTGGCAACGGCCAAAGGCCGATAGTTGGGGGTGATAAAATCCAATAACCCTACTTTTAAATTGGGTCCGACATATGTTACATTGCAGGGGCGGGACCTAGCATGTTACTAGGGGTACCCCTGCTACCTCTTAACACTCCGATGGTAGTGTAAATTTTGAAAAAAAAAATTGACGTGTTTTTTAATTTTGTTACTTCTTTTATATGAAACGTTGCCCTATAAGGATTTTTAGATCCGCCACTATGACATTGTTTCCTACTTTTACCCCTATTCTTAAATTGCATCAACAAATCCTAATTTTATAAACTCATGCTATGAATTGAATCTTGATCTTCTCTTAAGAGGCAAGAGTCTCTATCATCGAGTCATAGATGGAATGACGTCAGGGACGCAACATAGTGGGGGCGGAAAGAGGCGGCAGACCTCCCGAACTTTTCGCTCAGTGGTAGAGAGTATGTAGTTTTTGTATATAAATTTTTGGATATATACGTTTTCGACCTCCGGTTTTATAGAATTTTTTTAGTATATACGTTTTCTACCTTCGATCGGAAATCTCAAACTTCGTCAATGAATGACGTACATATAATTATGTAAAGTAAACCATTACTGAAATATATTTTTTAAAGTTACGCGTTTTATCTAATAAAGTGATTTAAGGATAAGATATTGCGTATAATGGTGATGTGATAATGTTACGTTTTTAAAACACAAAAGAAGATTTGTTTCTTTTTTTTTTTTTTTTTTTTTTTTTGAACGGCAAATTTGGAGATTTGTTTCTTAGTTGGAGATATCGGATGGTGGGTCTTCGGGAGGCAGAAGGATGGTGGGACCCACTATATATCCTTTTCACGTTAAAAAATGGTCATATGAGGACAAGACAAACTTATTATTTTTCTGCTCAAGCTATTTTTCTGTTCAAATATCCGTTGATGCCACCGCCTGCGTTGCCAGGTGATAAGGTGATAGGCTAAGTAATTCTCAACCAAGTAAAAAACACTACAATAGTTTTGTTAGAATAAAAAAAATAAAATGATAGCAAGGCCGTAATTTTTAACTCGGGGCAAAATTGTAATTTTTTAGGACTAATGAGCGAATGTTAAGCAGCTCCATGACACACACAAAAAAAAAATCGACTCAACCAATTAAAAGAAAACACTTCTATAGTTTAGCTAAAAAAACTAAAACGATGACAATATTGTAATTTTGAATTAAGGGCAAAATTCTATTTTTTGACTGGGGTAAAAGCATAATTTGCCAAAAGTTAAAGTGATGTCAATACTGTAAATTTGAACCAGTGGCAAAATCGTAATTTTGTACAGGGGCAAATTCGTTATGTTGAAGTTGGGTTAAAATCAAAAAATACCCGGATCAATGGGGAAGTGCCAGCCAACAGCTTGGAATTTGAACTAAGGGTAAAATCGTAATTTTTGGCTGGGCAAACCATTAATTTTATTTTGAATTGCGGACAAATTCAAAATTTTGAAGTGAGGGCAAGATCGTAATTTTGAGTTAGGGGCAAAAGCATAATTTTATTTTGAGCTGAGGGCAAAAACGTAATTTTGAATTGAGGGCGAAATCAGAATTTTTTAAACGGGGGCAAAATCATATTTTTGAACTGGGGACAAAATCGTAATTTCTAGCAGGGGTAAAAGTATAATTTTATTTTGAACTGAAGGCAAAACGTAATTTTGATCTGCAAGCAAAATTGTAATTTTTAACTCGAGAAAAATTGTAATTTGAACCGATGGAAAATCGTAATTTTAAGTTGGGGTACAGTCATAATTTTATTTTGAACGGGAGACAAAAACGTAATTTTGAACTAAGGATAAAAGTTTAATTTTAAACCGGGAATAAAATCATAAATTGGTTGAAACAACGAGAAGTGTCAAACAGCTGTCTAGCACTACTCCTCAAGGTACTCTTTGTATATAAGGATAATATAATTACAGTTGTGAAAAAAAAAAAAAAAAAAGTGGCTGCCGCCACCGTTCACCAATTGCAGATAACAACTATTACCGCTCATTGTAAATGTAACTAGAGTTATGCGCCGCCCGCGTTGCGGGGCGCGACGCATTTATTTGGGTTAGTTATACATGCTACTTATAACACGATATAAATAAGATGAATCGAGTTAACCAAATAAATAAAAACACTATCATAGTTATGATAAAAAAAATAACTAAAACGATGGCAAACGTGTAATTTAGAGTTGGGGGCAAAACAATAATTTGTCAGGACCAATTAGCTAGTGCTAGGCAGCTGTTTGGTACGAATAAAAACTAAATTGAGTAAACAAAGTAAAATAAAACACTACCATAGTTTTGCCCAAAAAAACTATAGCAACATTGCAATTTTTAGCTTGGATAAAATCGTAATTTTAAAATGGATGTAAAATAATATTTTGAACTGAGGGCAAAATCATTTTTTTATTTTGAATTGGGGGCAAAATCGTAATATTTTTACTGAGGGCAAAATCGTAATTTTTAGCTGGGGGAAAAATTTATTTTGAACTGGTGGCGAAATTGTAATTTTAAACTGGGAGCCAAATTGTAATTTGGCAGAATTGTAGCGGTGGGCAAAAGTATATTTTTTTTAACCAAGGCAAAATCGTAAATTTAAGCTGGGGGCAAAGCATAAATTTAATTTCTAACTGGGGGCAAGATCGTAATTTTAAAGAGGAGATAAAATCGTAATTTGGCAGGGGCAAGATCGTTATTTTAAACAGGGGATAAAATCGTAATTTGACAGGACCTATAAATAACTATTTTATGAAAAAAAAAAAAAAAAACAAACAAACAAACTTGGCCACCACTTTTGGCCAACCAAGAAAGAGAACTATTCCCGCCAACATAGCAATCTTGTGGTTGTATGTATTGAAAATGTACATCTACTTCATGTGTCAACGCCTTAACATGAATGTCATAAAACGGAGTTGTAGCACACCTGATATATTTTTTGGTCTTGAAAGATATTTATATTTATTAATTAAAAAATAGACTTTGTATATCGAATAATTGATAGAAAGAAAATGTTATGTTTAACTATTCGGGTATTTTAGACATTTGAAACAAGATGACACATTCAACACTTCTTATATTATTCCAGTAGCATCGTTGTAAGAATATATTTCTTGCAATATACGAAAAAAAAATATACGATCTTTGGTATATTGCAAGAAATATATTGTATGAAATAGAGTTTGTTAACAAAAATTATTTCGTTAGATTAAATTAGTTGCAATAGAGTTTGTTAACAAAAATTACTTCATTAGATTAAAGTAGTATTGATTGAAGACTGCCTGGTTTACTATTATATTCCAGTTTGATACTTTTATACTTGATTGTGCTATGGTCTACTCTATATAAGCGTGGATCAATTAAGGGTCATGCTAATTACACACGGCCAAAATTATTTTCACACCTCAAAGCACCGCGCTTTGGCCATAGCGCGGCGCTTAGCTCGACAAAAGGTGACTTGATTGACGTTTGAGACATGAGTTACTGTTTGAGAGACATATAGCTGATTACGAGGTTTGTCGTTAACCCTAAGCGCCGCGCTTTGGCCATAGCGCGGCGCTTCGACCCCAAATTTTCACTTTTAAAAGCAAGCTGCTCAGACAGTACATTTAGCGTTCGAGACATAAAGCACTCAATATGTTGTTTACAAACATACGGGGGTTTTGTTGTTTGTCGATTTCCAAATTACTTGTGTTTCTTCAAAATAACGCGCGGTTTTGCTGTATTAGTTACGTGTCTTGAAAAAACGATGTCGTGGTTAAGCAACTATCTTTTCGGTCCATATTCTGACGAGTCAGTTGTTCCTGATTCTTACGAGGGGACCGCTATTTCTGACTCGTATGAGAAACCGGTCTCGTCCAACTTGAAGGAGGCAGAGGTTGTATCTGGCATTCGTTATCGTGATAACACGGTGACGCTGGATTTGAATACCCCTGTGGAAGACCCTTACGCACAACAAGGTTATTCGAATTTCGGTTACGGTGGCGAGCACAGCTTTGTACAGCAGAAGTGTTATCCAAACCACAGTTACGGTTGTCAACAGAGCTTTGAACATCAAGTCTATTCGGACCTCGGTGACGATGGTGAGCCGGAGAATGTGTCTGTTGACGAGGAAGGCTGTTACCCGGTTACATTTTCGTTTGATACAACGCAGACCCTTTCGTCACGTAAAGAGTTGGTGCGTTGGGTATAAGACACGGCAAAAGACAATGGTTACCTCATTGTGATTAAGAGGTCGAATAAAAGAGGAGAGAATTACAAGATTTGGTTTCAATGTACTTTTGGTGGGGAGCATAAGAGTATAGCTACACAGAGGAAAACGGGTAGTAAGAAAATAGGCTGCCCGTTCGAGATGATCGGGTTTTCGGAATCATCCGGTAGTGTTTGGAGGATCGAGGTGACGAAGGCGAAGCATAACCACACTCCTATTGAAAACTTAGAGGGTCACGCGTATGCGAGAAGGCTTTCTTCGGAGGATACAAAACTGGTTAAGGAGCTGGCAGAGCAAGATATTCCCAACCAAAGTATCTGGCGAACGCTGACGAAAAACAATCCGGCTAGAAAGCTTATTCCGAAAGATATACACAACGTTGTTCAGAAGATCAACGCCGGAAAAAATGTCGGTAAGTCTCCGATGCAAAAACTTGAACGTGAGTATTTCTTACATAATTATGTTCAAATTTTATATAATAACAAAAACTGACTATTTACGTTTTTTAATTTCAGAGGTTTTTGATTATTTGATGAAATCCTGGTTGGATCCGTACCGTGAAAAGTTTGTATCTTGCTGGATTAACAAAACTATTAACTTTCACCAAACTACGACCAACAGGGTTGAGGGCATGCATGCAACACTAAAAAGTCACTTTCCAAGTCATCGCAACACACTGGATAAACTTGTACTGTATGTTGATCATGTTGTTGATAGACAATACGCCGAGATTAGTAGTAGCTTTGAAACAAGCCTCCGAAAACTGATGAAGCACCACAAGGATCATCCCATGCTTGCAAATATTCTCAGAAAGGTTTCAATATTTGCGATTGAGCTTTTGAATATGGAACTAAAACATAAGGAAGACGGGTTGAGAGCCTACGGTGCAAGCTGTGGTTGCCAACTTTTTACCAGCTGTGGTTTGCCATGTGCCTGTCGTTTGGAAAAGTTGGAAAATAACGGTAATTAATATTTTTGACCTTTGTCGTTATGATTTTGCCACCTAATTTGGGTCGAGTCCACAGGTCAGCAAATCCGTATCAATTTGATAGACGTGTTCTGGAAGAAGCTTGACTTCAAGCCTGCAAGGACTAAGATAGAGGATATCGATGTAGACGCGGAATTTGAAAATTGAAACGACAGATCGATCCAACACCCCCTCAAGTGAAAAGGAGCTTCTTTGAAAAGTTTCAGCAAATCCTCAATCCAGGGAACAATAACAAAAAACCTCCTGTTGTTCTGAAGAAAACCCGTGGTCTCCCAACATTGAAAACGCAGGAACAAAGGAAGGTTGAAGCCGATAGAAAAAGCTCGTACATTCCGTCGGAAGAAACTTGGGTCGAGGCCTCAGACGATCTTCCCCGTCACAGCTCGTACGTATCATCCCAAGATTCTAGAAGACAAAAGAATACCAAACCGCTCAACCTACACCCTGATTTCCCGATGATCAAGCTCGGTCCTAAGACGGATATAGCGATCCGCAACTACGCATCTCAGATTCCCAAAGTGATCCATCCATACATCGTGAGAATAAAGGACGTGAAACCAGATGGTCATTGTGGGTTTCGATCGGTGACTGTTGGGTTAGGAGTGAAACAAAATACGTATTTGATGATCCGGAAACAACTTAAAATGACAATATACATCATAATACTACAATTAATGAAAAAATACGTCATGTACATGTACGGTAGGAGGCTGATACACATAAAACTACTCATAAGAGTACTTGTGCTTTCAAACAAAAATGATACGATATATTGGAATACGACATCACACGTAACCGATTTGATCCGGAACTTGCAGTATAGTCCATATATATTAAAAAATGATGTATAATGGAAAAAGCGTAAAATTTAGACTATTATCGACGCGTTTGTGAATTAAAAACAATTTTAAAAAATTTAAAAAAGGCCCTAAGCGCCGCGCTTTGACCTAAGAGGGGCGCTTTGCCCGGAAATTTGAACTGAAGCGCACCGCTATGGCCAAAGCGGTGCGCTTTGGTCCCTCATTTGGGCTGAAGCGGGGCAGTTTCTCCCCCATTTCATCAACAAACACAAACACACACATAAAGGTGCGATTACACACAGTTGGGCTACGCTCTTATTTTTCAAGATTTCAACCGCTAAAAGGTAAGATCGAACATCCTTTATCGTTTTGGTTAAATAGTTATGTTTGATATTGTTTTGATTGGCCGGGTTTTGATTCGATTGCTGGGTTCTGTTTTTGAAAACGAAGAACCAAAGCGCCACGCCGAGGCCAAAGCGGGGCGCTTTGGTTCATGTTTAATTTTTTTTTTCTGTTATTTATTTATTATTATTTATTGTTTGTATTGTTTAATAATATTATTTGTTTATTATCTTTTATTTAATATTATTTGTGTATTTGAATTGTTTAATAATATTATTTCTTTATTATCTTTTATTTAATATTATTTGTATTTAAACGTGCAGGGATGGATTCCGATCACGAGGAAGCGGAGGATATTGAGCATATGGAGGCTGAGGGAGAGGAGGTATGTCCGTACCTGCAGTTTGAGCAGGGGTCACGGGCGGTGAGGAGATGCGCTAGGTTGCGCACCATGGAGATTGGGGGGCATGTAGGGATAGACTGGGACCTGCTGGAGACCGTGGGAGAGGCCGCGCGGACGCGTGATATAGTTGGACTAAATACTCCTTGGTCGCGCCACTTTCAGATAGCGATGGAGGACTCGTACCGTGAGCTTACGATCGAGTTTCTTTCTACGTTTACATACGCGCCGCATCCGGCGGATTACGTGGAGGACCCGGATTTTCCAGTCCACGAGGTTACATTCCGTCTCGCCGGTCAGCAGTTTCAGATGAGTGTGCGGGAGTTTGCTGTCCATACAGGTTTGTACACAGAGCCCGAGCTTGATACTGATTTATATACGCAGGGGGTTAGGGCGATGGACAGGCAGACGCTTATCAGTTTCTGGAGGGCCATTTCCAGGGTTCCCTTTGGGAAATCCTGGCAAAAGGCCACCACCATTAGAGACCCCTTGTACCGATACCTGCACCATGTTATCGCGTCATCTATCGTGCCGCGGGGTACCAGCAGGGAGAAGGTCAACCTCAGTGACCTTTTCTTTCTATACTACCTACTTCGCGGCCAGACCTGCGATCTAGCAGCCTGCCTGGCAGATTACTTTGCGAGTGCATACCACCGGCAGCTCCGCGGGCAGCTGCACACTGGCTCATACATCACCGCCATTGCACGCTCGCTAGGGCTCATGCCCGAGAGTGATCCGGAGCTGTCCGATCCGATCCCGTCAACCAGGTTGGGCCGCGCGTCAGTATCTAGCATGCAGATCACCCGTACCTTTGTTGTTGGTCTGAGGTTTAAGGGCGGTGACGGGCAGATTTGGCATGCGGAGGTGTTGCCGGAGGTCATCCCGGTTGTTATTGAGCTGAGGGATGGAGTGTTAGCCCCTGCTCATGTTCAGGAGGCCGCTCGGCAGGCTCAGCTACAGGCTCTGGGCCTCGATCAGTACCCGGGCCAGCCTCAGGCTCAGGCTCAGGCTCAGCCTGTATTCGAGGATCCGGCTCAGGAGGAGCATGTCGAGGAGATCCCGGTACCACCAGTTCAGCCACCTCCTGAGCCGCTACAGTACCCGCAGCACGTTTACGCTGACCTGCCTCCGGTAGCGCGTGCGGTGGCTCGGGACTTCGACCGGCGCCTCAGACGCCAGGGCGCACTCATTGACTGGATGGTCGAGACGCTCGTTGCTCTACGAGAGCTCGCCGGGTTGCCTCCACTTCCCCTCCCAGCGTCCCCACCGCACGAGGATTAGTACCTTAGTTTGTTTGTATAGTGTTTTGTTATGTATTATGTACTCAGTTGTACCTTTTTGTTTTGTATGTACAGACTGATATATATATATATATATATATATATATATATATATATATATTGCAGTTAATCTTCTATTTACATCACGTTGGTTTTGGATTGTTTACGTTTAATTCTTATGGCTTTCTGTACATTTTATTTAACGTGTTCGTTTAATTTAACAAAATAAA
Source organism: Helianthus tuberosus (assembly GCA_030545235.1). Classification (NCBI taxonomy): domain Eukaryota; kingdom Viridiplantae; phylum Streptophyta; class Magnoliopsida; order Asterales; family Asteraceae; genus Helianthus; species Helianthus tuberosus. Next base: position 32,902,714 of record CM060354.1, on the reverse strand, counting down.
CTAGGTTAACAGTTTATAAAGACGCACTTATATTATATACGTTCTATAAAAATAATGACGTAAAAAAACGTAATTATAAAACAACTATGAATTATATGTAATACTAATATTTTATAATAATAATAAAACTCAAATACAATTTTTTCCTCCAAAAAAACACTACCAAACTAACCCACATCCCACCTATTTCAAAAAAAAAAAAAAAAAAACTCCACTGCACACGCTCTTTGTCTTTTTGGACACCTAAAGCGCCCCGCTTTGGCGAATAGACCAAGCCTCAATTAACTACCTAGATTTATCATTTATACTCTGATTTAGGGTGTTCAGAATTCATTTCGATTTAATTCGATTTGATTCAATTGTCAACAATTTGTTTTGGTTATCAAGTATTCAATTCAATTCGAGTCCAACAAATCGAATATGAATTTAAAATTTAAAATTCGACTCGATTAAAAATTAAAATTATACATATTTATTTATTAGAGCATACGTAGTGGGGCGCTTTCCCCCTTCATGGCGCCGCCAAAACGCCGGCAACACCATTACCTTGGGCGCTATCAAGGAGAAATGGGGGAGGGGCGCGAGATTTATCGCGGCGGTATGGGATGGTTTTCAAAACTTGGACCAATCACAAAAAAGCATGGGTTTTTATAAATAATTAATAAAAACGAAAATTAATAATTAGGTAATGATGGGTAGGGGCTTTATGACTACGGGCTCTAGTGATATAACGCCTCATAAAACCCCGGGGTAACGTGGCACGACACGTGTGGCATAACGCCCCCAAAAGGGCTATGACTACGCATGGCCTTATATGTAAACACCCCTACCCCTACTGGTGGTTCTATTGAGCATGTAAATTTAAAATTATTTAAGATATTTATATTAAATCTGATAATTTTCTTGTCAACAACCATATATCAATTAATTTTTAATCTTGTTTTAAAAATGTGTGTCTTATGCTCAACCAGACTTAAGCTCTTGCGTTTTTGGTAGCGTAAGGCACGCTTTTTTTTCAAATAATGCACCTGAGACGCGACCTCTTGGCAAAAATTAACATCGAGGCGCACGCCTCATGTAATTTTCATATTTTTATACAAAAAGTTGTTGTACAACATGCTTTTCATGTTGTACATTTACATTAGCTTATATTATTGATCTTCTCGTGAATCTTAAAAAAAAGTTAATAATAAAGATTACTTATATGGAGAAAAAACACCACTACAATATAAAGTATGCAAAGTTTTTTTTTCACCATAACATTTTTACACATGTAATTTGTAGCATATAGTTTTTTTTTTTTTAATTCTAAAAATAATATTACTATTCTCTTATAAATACAGGGATTACATGCACTCAGGATGCACTCAGGGGCGGACCCACCTTATGGGGTAGGTGGGCGGCCACACCCCTTGAAAAAACAAAATTTAGTGTTATTTTTCACGAAAAATCCCGACCGCACCCTTTGGAAAAAATGTTAAGAATTTATATAAAACAATTGTGAACACGGATTGAAACACGATCAAATTATGTAAACAAGTTAGCCCACTAACCCCTTTAATAAAACTTAAATTCAATCCATCAAGCCTAATAACTTAATACCCATTCAAGCACAACCCAATTACTAGTTTTGTTTGACAAAATTAGTCCACATAATAATCGCTGCCACTTGCCAACGACTCCCGCCCTCCCCCTGCCTCACTTTAGCGCCCAACGACAGCATAATTCCGGCCGGCGACTGCAAAATTCTAGCTGCAAAATGGTTAGTTCAGGCCGCCCCTTACAGGTACATGTTTTTTATTATTATTATTATTTTTTTTTTTTTGTTATTTTGATGTTTATGCTATTTTGTTCAAGAGTCATGAGATAATAAGATTTTAGGATGGGTTAAAAAAATTTAAACTTTTATGTGTTTTGAGGTAATTTGGGATTGTTCTAGTCTTTATAGGATGGGTTTGTTGTTTCTTAATATGTTATTGATTATATGATTCTAGTATATAGGGTTTGAAAAGATGAAATTAAAAAAATGAACTTAAATAGGTAATTCGATTTGTTTTGATGTTTTATTGGGTTTTTTTCAATAGAAACAGATATATATATTTGTTAAAAAGGTTTAAAAATTTATATGTTTTTATATATTTTTGGGTTGTTCTAGTCTTTAATTGGGTGGTTTTGTTGATTATATGATTGTTGGTTGGTAAATAACAAGTGCTAGGGCTTGAAATTCAAAATTTTAAATTGAAAATTAAGGAACATGGGCTATGGTTGAACACTTGAAGATCCTTGTTTATTTTGTATGTGATAGGATTAGGAAGAAACAATGAGTAGGGAAGTTATGCCGCGATTTCTCAAGAGGAAAGGGGTTGAACCACTTTTTTTCACCGGATTCTTATAATTAAAGACCAATGTATATTTTAGATAAGTTTTTTTGTTCTTTTATTTATTGATTAAGAGAAATAGAGGTAGGGATGGTTTGAACGTTGATGTTTTTTTGTTTGTTAATATGATAGGAAGTTAGGAACTAGGGTTTGATTGTTTGAAATTTGAAATGGACCCGACCCGATCAGATTCGACCCGCTATGAAACTTTGTTTGTTTGTGTTTACTTGTTTTACATGACCCGATCCGATCCGACCCACTATGAAACTTTGTTTGTTTGTGTTTACTTGTTTTACATGACCCGACCCGATCCGACCCGCTATGAACCGAATTTTTTTTATATAGCTAGGAGTCTAAAATTTTTAAAAAAATTTCGCACCCCCAGGAAAAAAATCTTGGGTCCGCCACTGCATGCACTTTTTTATATTTTCGATGGAGCTTCTATGCATTCTCACAACTTACTCTAGTTCTCATTATATTCTAATCATATATATATATATATATATATAGGAACGGAATCAGGAGAAAACGGCCAAAAGTGTGAGAACGGTGAGAACGCATCCTAGCCCAACACGTGTCACGGGACATATTGAAGGACGGAGGGGTTTTTTTGTACGCGTCTCACATCAGCTCTCCACTTTTTGCGTTTAACAAATACGCGGCGTTTTTATTCTTTTTTTAGATCAGGAGCACCGTAAATATTTTGGCGTTTTAACTAAGTATGGCTTTGATTATTGTGCCATGTAGGATGCGGGCCTATAATGTAACAGACAATTATGGCGTTTTGAAAAGATAAACAAATTCAATTTTCCATGTAGTGGTGTTTAATATAATAAATGTTTGGCAATAATGTTACCGTCTCTTCATTTTACTGTTTTGCAATTAATGTTTCGTTCATTTTTCATCTGTCAATTAGTGTTGTTTTTTTCCAGTAATACTTTGTTTGACATTTTTTGGCGTTTTATATAGCAACAACGTGCTTTGCTAGCATCCAAATTAATGTTACCGTCTCACAAATTAATGTTACCGTCTCACAGTTTTCATACTATCAGGCGTTTTAGTGTTTGTAGTTTTTGGCGTTTTATACTCAATTTTTTTTATTCGTAGAGAACTTTATAATAAACAACAAAGAATTAGATACTAAACAATAGAAAATGAAAAGAAAAATAAAAAATTCTAATCTAATTTCTCATCCAAATCTTCACTGTTATCAGCCTCTTCTACTTTAACCTTTTTGGCGTTTTGTACTTGTTTTGAATACCTTATCTAGATCCTTATTTTCCCACATACCGCCCGTCTTTAGAAGATGCTTATTTTTAGTGGCATCCTGTATTGTGGTTTGATATATACTTGTTTGGTGACATGTTGAAGATCAATGCCTGCTCGAATGTATTGATCCCTTCATGCCATCAATATATCCATCAAGAACAAAGTGACATGATGACATATCAGTGTCATCAGTCTCTTTTTCATGTGTCCATCTCATTCAGCAAAAGCTTATAGAGATACCCACCTCAGAGAAGAATCCATTCAGTGAAACTTCATTCAGAACAATACTCAATATAGAAGAAACGATGTTTCCCATCTGTGGTTTTTTTAACTATTTTTTTGGCGTTTTAAAGTGAGTGGTTTCTAGGAAACATGGCGTATTTTTTTTGGTTGTGATCAATTGATTGTGCAGAGACGTCTCTCTTATAGGATGTTTTTGGCGCGTAGTTTAGGCGAGATTTTATTTATAATAAATGATATTAATAAAATAGCCGTCTTTTTCAGTTACTGTGTGTATTTTTACTGTTTTTTGTTTTGCTTTTTTATGAGTTTTTAGGCTGATAGACGTTCCATCTTCCAAGTTTGGCGTTTTTAATGGCTTTAAGTAGTTTTTTGCGTTTTTTTTTCTTTTTTAGCTTTTAATAAAACTTCTCCAAATTACTTTTATTATAGTTTGGGAGTTTTTGGTGTTTTACTGCATTATGGCGTTTCACAGTCATTATGACTGTTTGGCGTTTATTAATATAATGTATTTTATTGTTCTTACCTCAAAAATACATAACAAACAACAAAAAAATAAAATTAAAAAAAATAAAAATAGAAACAATTCATCTTCCAAATCTTCACTGTCATCAGTCTCTTTCTTCTTCGAAATATGTTCACTGGCGGTTTGACTTTGTCATGCTTGTGCTTTTGTGGCCGTTTGGAAAGGCAAAATGACGTGAGTTTTTTGTTTGAATATGTATCTTCAAATCACTCATCAGTGTCATTCGTCTTTTCATGCCATTATAATATTCATCAATAACAAAACACAAAAAATGACATAAGTCTGATACCAGCATATTTTTGTTTATGATTTGTCCATCTCTTGCAGCAAAATGTTATTGAGTCACCGCACCTCAGGGAAGAATGCATTCTGCCAAACTTCGCGTAGAACAATATTGAATATACATGAAACGATGTTTGCCATTTTTGGCGTTTTACTGAGGAAATAGTGTATCTGAAGGAAACGTCGATTTTTTGGAATCTTGGATGTTTAAGTGTTTTGGCGTTTTCTAAGATGATTGGTATATAGTAAAATATGGCGTTTTTGAGAAGGTGTGTTTGAAGTTTTGGGTTTTTGGCGTTTGTAAGATGAATGGTATATCGTATAAAATATGGCGTTTCAGGTTCGGGGGGTGTGTTTTTATGTCTGAGATGTTTTGTTTATATAAGGATGTGTTTTGGCCCGTAATGGCATTTTATTCATTAGTTTGGCGTTTTGGTAGAGAAGTGTAAAAGACCCTTTTACCCTAAATGAAGCGCGTCCGCTTAATGGAATTCGTGTTATTTACGAAAACGCCACCGCGCCAATCTAGTCCATAGATTGTTTTGATCGGATGATCCATAAGCGTTCTCACCGTTCTCACACTTTCCACCGTTTTCTCTAAATCCTGACCATATATATAGGCCAGTTAAAGTACAATACGGCTTAACGTACATCACGTACGACAGATAATTACTCACGTTCATTTGAAAATCACGCACCTTATAAACTAAAAAACCCAAATCACGCATGTTGGAAAACATTAATCACGCATGATGAAAACATTAATCACGCACGTTATACACATAATCACGCACGTTGTCGTACGTGACGTACGTTAAGCCGTAATGTATTTTACCCTTTTCCTATATATATATATGTATGTATGTATGTATGTATATAGAAACGGGATCAGGAGAAAACGCCCAAAAGTGTGAGAACGGTGAGAACGCATCCTGGCCCAACACGTGGCGCGGGATATGATCAGGGTTCGAGGGGTTTTTTTGTCTTTTTAATATTCTTCTCCTTTCCCGATTTTCGCGTTTGACATGCTGCTTCATTTTTTGCGTGCAAGATAATTTTGGCGTTATCTAGAATCATTAATTTACTTGCCGTTTTACTGTTTTTCTTAGATTTCTTCTCGTTGAATTAATTATTTTTGTGCCATATAATTAATTTTTTTGGCGTTATGGCTTTTTCCATGTCATTTTTTTGGCGTTCTGGGTCTTTTTGTAAATAATTGATTACCATAGATTAATGTTTTATAAAATTACAAAGTCTTCCGTGGATGGGATTACATCAGAGATGTACCCATCGCTTTATTCATCACTTTTTTTAGATTAATCATCATCAAATTTTGTCGCAACCCCCGCCCCCTATCTGTCCCGGGAACGGGCGACCGCGAAGTCAGTGTCGGTGGTATCGGTTTTTATTAATTTGGCAGCGGAATTTACATCAGGATCGTAGTTAGGAAATATTTTATCAGAGTAAAACACCACATTTTATAGAAATAAACACATTGGGATAAAACCCAAGTTTTCATTACAAACTGATTTATAGGGATAAATCTCATTTTATTGAATCAAAACGCCTTCTTTAATTAGGTAACTTTTATAGCCACTTTTCCATGCCTTCAGTGCTATCCAGCTGGCTTCTAATTGGCTTTCACATTGTGTTACCTGAAACGCGTTTTAAAAACATTTGTCAGTGGGAAATACTGGTGAGTAATCCCAGTTTAATCAAGAAATATTAATTTAATTTAAACAATATTGAGAGCGATTACAATGTTTATATCTACCCAATTACTCATTCAGTACTGTCAATCCTGACTGGTGGGTCATATTACACATTGGCTAACTCTTCGTCCAATGGTAACGTGTCTCACATTTTGTATACAAAACCCCAACATACCGGCAGTAATCGTAGAATTACAAAGAATCAATCACTGCTAAATTGCATTGTAAAATATTTAAGGTTTTGTAAAAACTGTTTACAAAAAGGAGATTACTCACATTGCTGTCCTAGGTTTTCAGTAAGGGTTCCCTGGGAATTATCTATAAATTACAAAAATGCACACGTGTTAGTATAATAACCCATTTTAACATTAGTAATACCCTCCCCGAGACGGCATTCCAACGACTACGTAGGGCAGAACCACGACAGCCGTTACGGAACCCTAGATCAATCGGGCAGAGTATCTAATACGTATCCAGGGGTTATGATACTTACAACGGAGCAGAACTTCGTTATTTAGAGGGGTATTATACCCGAGTATAGTGTATACTACGTAGAAATTGAGAGAGAATTGAAAAGTTTGAGCGAATTCGACTGAAAGCCTGAGCTCCAGCTTTATAGGGGCTGAGTTCGGGTTTCTCGTGGCCCGCGTAAAACAAGACCAGGGCCTACGCGGGTGTCACACCCCGATTTCCACGTGTCACCGGTGGGCCCGGTGGGGGAAGTATCGTGACGTGGTTGGCAACATAATAGTCAAACAACACAATATTTAATATGCACAGCGGAAGCAATTTAAAAGATATAATACAACTGAATTTAATTATTGTAATATCAAGTATCACAACGTTCGATTGTTTATCCACAGAACGGATCGAAATAAAATAGAAACAATGGTTCAACAAACTTCAGGCATCCTAAGCTTGTGAGACTTTTTATTGATGCTAAGGAGACAATCCAGCCAATTTCGTTTAGTACCTGCATTCAGTCTTTTTGGGAAAATACGTCAGTTTACACTGGTAAATACAATCAACTGACTCATTTTGAAAAATGATTTAAAATTGGTTTTGATGCACATGGCATAAACATTTTTATAACTTGGGAGAATTATTTAATATTATAATCTTGTGAACGAATTACATATTACTTGTGCGTTCAGTAGCCCGGATCTTGTCCGGGTTAAAGATCAATAGACACACCACATCATAGAGTTATACACTGACAGGTGTACGCCTACACCCCGTGCTCAGGTCGTGGCCATCTCGTAAGATGATGCCAAGGATATCCGGGACATGGTCATTAACCCCCCAAAGGCTTTAAGTAACAAGACTGTTTAAACGAGCCGATCAAATTATTCAACTACCCACTTAATGGTGGAGATTTGATGCCCGATCAAGCGGTATGCTATATACCGTAACCCAAGCCCGTATAGGGAAAATAAGTTAAAAGTATTTACCTGAGCAAGTATTAATCACAATAAGCAAAATGCACGTAGCTTTTACTGGTTCTCCTAATCTGGAATGAAGGTTTAATATAACCTATTAGAATCCTAACGGGTCTTTAATTAAGCTTAAGCTTAGACCGGCTAGTTTCAAAGATACGGTTCGTACGCACGATTAAGCGAAGACCGGATAGAATGTGATTTAGACCCGACAAGTTTGAAGACTTGTTTAATATGTGTTTATTATTCACATTCTGGATTTTGAGATAAAACCGTTAAGGTTTGACCCGTTTCGGCTAATTTATGTAAACTTGTTACATAAACCGAACCGTACGCGTAATAGGCGTAACGGGTATCCGCATGAGCCATATACAGGTTTCCTAAGTTAATTATGCCTCAAATATGTTGTGACATCAGTAAGATGTCTTTCATTATGCCCGAAACGTGTTTAAACACAAACTAGGCCCCGTAGGGGTAGTTTGGTCATTTTAAAGGTTGTAAAAGAGTTTGAGTGTTAACCTGAGTTACAGGTCTGATGTAATCAGCAAATATACTCAATTTGCTAAGTTATATCAGTAAGTTAAATTATTTATGTGAAATTTATCATTTATAGCCAACTATGCACCGTAGGGGCATTTTGGTAATTTCACATAAGCCGAAAAGCTCAAAACCGGAGTCTGAGTTAATCAACCTTTGCTTACTATTAAAATATTCTAATTTGCCTAAAATATCAGTAGGTATCAACCCGGGTATGTTCAATATGATTCTAAAACATACTATGCGTTAAAAACGCTAAATAGGGCGATTAAAGGCCATTTCCGGGTTCGATACTTAATCTGATATTTTTATATTTCCAGAAGGCTTAAAATAATTTATTTATCATATGTGATCAGTAGCAAAAGGTTTGGAGTCGTTTAGATATGTAAAACTCATTTTATGGCCCGTAAGGGCAAAACCGACAATTACCGGATTAAGCCTACGACTACTAGTTATGCTCAGCCTAAAATTAATTAAAAATCTTTAAAAATCCCAAAATAATATATTACATCAGTGGGTATTAAGTTTGATATCAAAAAGTAGGCTTAACTAGGCTATACGCTAATTACGCCATTTTATTAACATAAAGCTTTAAATTTGCGATAATGAGCATAACTCCTAATCTACAAGTCAAACTGATGTCAAACTTTGCATACAAGTTTATATATTAGTAATCAAGGTTTCTACATTTTTACATTTTCATAAATCACGTTTTAAGGTAATAAGGGCATAACGGTCAACATATGAGCAATTAACGGAAACATTCATATTAATTGGATAACTAATGAATCAAGGTGTATAATCACAGAGGGTTATTCTAACATGTAACCTAGTCCAATTAAAGCTCTGAGGCATTTCTAAAACGTGCCTAAACGGATCAGAACTGAAAGTCAAACTATGTGACTTTCGGTTCCGAACCGGGTCTAAACAGGAAATTGTCGGGTTGAACATGTTTAGACATGTTCTTACACTTATTACTAAGTTATAACAATGATCCAACAGGTTGTATATGATCTACTATGTTAATTATGCATAAATGGCATTTTAGACTTCCTGTTGACTTTTTAAATATAGGTTTGACCCGACTTTTGACCTGGTTAGATTGGTGATCAGGGGAAACCCTTTTGAGGTTTTATTACCCACATAAATACCAACCTATAACTAATTTTAATTCGAGATATGACTGAGCCATTATTGACTAATCTCGAAGTCAAACCGTAATTACGACGGTTTGACTTTTAGCTAATTAAACAAGCTAAACTCAATTAAAGAAGGACTAGCAGACTTACAAGAGTCCTATGCACGACTTATGATCAGTTGGACCTGCTTGAGAGCTCCAGAATTGATCAGATTGCAAGAAGGAAGTGTGAAGAACTTGTTTGCATAGCAAGGCCTTTTATAGTGAATCAACCCACCACAATTCCTTGACACATAGCTCTATGATCGACCACAACCATCCAACATGTGTCCCTAGTGCCCTAGTACAGTTTAGGGGTCGCCCACCATGTAAAAATGTCGTTTAAGATTGAAATTCCGCGTTTCCAGGAGTCTGTCCCGCTTTTCTGCATCTGGCGGCCTGACGCGGCCCGCCTCCCATTTAGCATATCCTCAAGCGGGCCGCCTGGCCTTAAAAATCAGAATTTTTCATTTTCTTTGTTTTGCAGCTTGACCTTTGGCTTCACGAAGGGGAAACTAAGATTATTTCTTGCATTTTGACCCCCTTATATTTACCAACAAGGGCTTTAGGACTTATACCCACTTTGCCAAGTCCCTGAACACTTCCGGTTAACTCGAAAAGTCTTAACTTTCAACGTTTGCACTTTAACCCCTCGCACACGAATTTGATTATAACTTTCTCATACGATAACGAAACTTTATGAAATTTATATCGTGCATTCTAGTGAGCATAATTAACATTTACAAAGCTTCAGGTTTGTCAAAAGGTCACTCAGAGGTATAAATTAAACATGTTGACACATTTAGCCCCTGTAGTTTGTAATCACTCACTTTTTGCTTCGTATGATCCATGATTTATTCGTTTGATGTTATAAACATCATGTAGGGTTATTGTGAAGTATATTTATTCACTGTTGACATTTAGAATACGTATATTCACATACTTTCCATGTTTGTCAACTTTAGTCCTTTCATAATATTCTTTCGCACGTTTAAACATACGACACGTGTCTACACATTATAGGACGTGAATTTTCGAGGTGTTACATCCTCACCCCCTTAAAATAAATCTTGACCCGATATTTACTGAAATAAGTAAGGGTACTTTTCTTTCATCGTGGATTCAACCTCCCACGTGTATTCGGGACCTCTACGGGCATCCCATTTGACCTTCACAATAGGTACATGCTTCCTTCGAAGCTTCTTTACCTGTCGATCTTCAATCGACAAAGGTTTTTCAACAAATTTCAAGCTCTCGTCTATATGCACATCTGTATGGGGTATTACCAGTGATTCATCAGCGAAGCACTTCTTCAGATTGCAGATGTGGAACACATTGTGAATTCCACTGAGCTCTTCCGGTAAGTTCAACTTATAGGCAACTGACCCGACACGTTCGATAACCTTGAAAGGTCCTATGTATCTCGGGCTTAGCTTGCCTTTCTTACCAAACCGCATCACTCCCTTCCAGGGTGACACTTTAAGTAGGACTTTGTCACCTACTTCGAAGTGAAAATCCTTACGCTTAGGATCAGCGTAACTTTTCTGCCTATCCCGGGCAGCTTTGAGACGGTCACGAATCTGGACAATCTTGTCCGTCGTTTCGAACACTATCTCTGGTCCTGATAACTGGACATCTCCAACTTCCGCCCAACAAATAGGTGATCTACACTTTCTACCGTATAATGCCTCGAAAGGCGCAGCCTTAATGCTGGTATGGTAGCTATTGTTGTAGGAGAATTCGATTAATGGTAGGTTCTTATCCCAACTACCACCCAAATCGATCGCACATGCACGTAGCATGTCTTCCAACGTTTGTATAGTACGCTCACTCTGACCGTCTGTCTGAGGATGGTAAGCCGTACTAAAGTTCAAACGTGTGCCCAAAGATTGTTGGAAGCTCTTCCAAAAATGTGACGTGTACCTAGTATCCCGGTCAGAGATAATAGCTACAGGTATGCCATGTAAGGCTACAATCTTATCAACGTATAACTGGGCTAACATGTCGGAGCTATAAGTTTCCTTGATGGGTAGGAAATGTGCTGACTTAGTCAGTCTATCAACTATAACCCATATTGTATCATTTCCTTTCCTTGTCTTTGGCAACTTGGTGATAAAATCCATCGTCACCATTTCTTACTTCCACGTAGGAAGTTCAGGCTGTTGTAGCAAACCTGACGGTTTTTGATGCTTGGCCTTGACTTGCGCACATGTCATGTATTTAGCTACATGGGTGGCCACAGACTTTTTCAAGCCTATCCACCAATAATTTGCCTTTAGATCCTGGTACATCTTATCAGCTCTAGGATGAACGGAGTATTTGGAACTATGGGCTTCCTGGAGGATGACATCACGAAGTCCTCCAAAAATTGGAACCCATATTCGTCCATTTAATTTCAGAAGTCCGTCATTGCTAAGAGTTAACTGCTCCTCAGTTACTCCTAACTTTTCATTAGGATAGTTAGCTTCCAACACAGCTTCCTTCTATGCAGCTAACAACCTCTCAATTAAATTATTCTTTATCTCCATGCGCTTGGCATTGATTCGGATGGGTTTAACCTTTTCCTTTCTGCTCAAGGCGTCAGCGACTATATTCGCTTTGCCGGGATGATACTTGATTTCACAATCATAATCATTCAAGGTCTCCATCCAACGGCGTTGCCTCATGTTTAATTCTTTCTGATTAAACAGATGCTGAAGGCTCTTGTGATCAGAATAGATCACACACTTGACACCATAAAGATAGTGCCTCCAAAGCTTCAGTGCGAATACAACGGCACCCAGCTCCAAGTCATGGGTGGTGTAATTCTTTTCATGCACTTTCAATTGTCGTGAAGCGTAGGCAATCACCTTGCCTTTCTGCATAAGCACACACCCCATGCCAGTGTGCGAAGCATCACAATAAACCACAAAGTCTTCTATTCCATCTGGCAATGTCAGTACTGGGGCGTTGCTCAACTTTTGCTTCAGAATATCAAAGGATTCTTGCTGCTTAGGGCCCCAAATGAACTTTACTTTCTTCTTAGTCAAGGAAGTTAGGGGTGCAGCAATCCTTGAAAATTTTTCAATGAAACGCCTGTAATATCCTGCCAATCCCAGGAAGCTACGAATCTCAGTAGGCGTCTTTGGTTCTTGCCAGTTTATAACTGCTTCAACCTTAGCGGGATCCACCTGGATACCACACTCACTGACCACGTGTCCAAGGAATTGGACTTCTCGTAGCCAAAATTCACATTTAGAGAATTTGGCATAGAGCTTCTCCTGATGCAGGAGTTCGAGAATACATCGAAGGTGTTTCTCGTGGTCAGCTTGGTTCTTCGAATAGATAAGAATGTCGTCGATGAAAACGATGACGAATTTATCTAAGTACGGCTTGCAAACGCGATTCATGAGGTCCATGAACGCGGCCGATGCATTAGTGAGCCCAAAAGGCATCACTAGGAACTCGTAGTGACCATAACGAGTCCTAAATGCAGTCTTGTGCACGTCTTCATCTTTGACCTTCAATTGATGGTAACCTGACCTCAAATCAATCTTCGAGAAGTAACTTGCCCCTTGAAGTTGATCGAACAAATCGTCGATCCTGGGCAAAGGATACCTATTCTTGATTGTGACCTTATTAAGCTCGCGATAGTCGATGCACAGACGCATCGACCCATCTTTCTTCTTGACAAACAAGATTGGCGCTCCCCAAGGAGATGAACTAGGTCTAATGAAACCTTTAGCCAGCAATTCATCTAGCTGCGTCCGCAACTCCTTCATTTCTGTGGGTGCCAATCTGTATGGTGCTCTAGCAACAGGTGCGGCTCCGGGGATGATATCAATCCTGAATTCTACTTGTCTATCTGGTGGTAAACCAGGTAGATCTTCAGGAAATACTTCTGGGTATTCAGAAATGACAGGGATGTCTCCCATCTTCGGTTTAGGCTCATCAATAATCACTTGCGCCATGTAGATGGCACACCCCTTCTTCAAACACTTGGAAGCCTTGAGCATAGTCACATGCTCAGGCAGCCCATACTGGGTATCTCCCTGAATGGTAAGTGATTCACCAGACGGAGTCTTTATTACCACTTGTTTCCTGTTACAGACTATTTGGGCCTGGTTATGAGATAACCAGTCCATACCCAGAACTATGTCAAAACCAGCCAACTTAAAGGGAAGTAGAGACAGAGGAAAAGAATGGTTCTTAATGGATATAGCACATCCATCTAACACAGTAGAGACGGTTTCTAGGGTGCCATCTGCTAACTCCACTTCATAGTTCACTTTTAGGGTTTTGACAGGTAATTTCAACAATTCACAAAACTTATTGTCTACAAATGACTTATCAGCGCCAGAATCAAAAAGTACTCTAGCATATACGTCATTTACAAGGAAAGTACCTGTAATAACGGTGTCGTCTAGAACTGCTTCTTTGGCGTCCATCCTGAAGACTCTGGCATTAGTCTTCTTAGCCTCCTCAGACTTCTTGTTGTATTTTGGGCAGTTTGTCTTAATGTGCCCCTTTTCATTGCAACGGTAGCACGTTGTGTCTTTTATCTTCTTGCAATCCAAGGTTTTGTGATCCGTGGATTTGCAAATACCACAAGCAAAGGGTTTTGACTCAGTCTGAGAGTTCGACTCGAGTCTGCACTTTCCATAGTGCTGTTTCTTGCAAATTTTGCATTTGGGCTTCTCTCCAGAATTATGCCCATCCTTCCTCGACTCAGATCCTTTCTTGTTATCACCGCTCCCACGGTGCTTCTTGTTCGACTTTCGTGAACCATCATCTTCACGCTTCCTCTTCTCAGCCTCCTTATTCCTCAGCGATCTCTGCCTGACCGCATCCAGAGTGAGGGATAAGGAAATGTCAGCTACAGACCTGAAGGTAGCTGGCCGAGAAGCTTTTACGCTTGCCTTGATTTCCGGGGCTAAACCTCCGATAAAACGAGCGATTCTTTTTGGCTCCGGGGTTACCAGATAAGGAACCAACCGGGACATCGTATTGAAGCTCGTCAGGTAAGCTTGACAGTCGAGGTTCGTCATCACCAACGATAGAAAGTCAGATTCTATCTTCTCCACCTCATGTTGAGGGCAGTAATTTTCCTTGATTAGGGTGACAAATTGATCCCACGACATATTATACAATGGGATTTTTCCGGTGGCCTCAATCAGAGATCTCCACCATGCTAACGCTTCACCCTTAAAAGACTGTGACACAAACTTGACCACGTCTCTCTCCGCACATCCGCTGATGTCTACAACCGTATCCATCTCATCCAGCCATGTCATACAGTCAATGGCTCCTTTCTCCTCAGTGAAATCCCGGGGCTTGCAAGAAACAAAATATTTATACGAGCAACCCTTGTCACGGGGCCCTTGATTTCGTATAACCTGCTGAGATGGAGCACTGTGGTTCGAGGAGCGTCGATCATCATTTTTCTTCGGGTCGTCCTTCTTGGGCGGTGGCTTTGAAGGCTGTGTAGATTGGTTCCTACTACGAGTCCCACTATACTCTTCATACTGCCTTTCCAAAGCCTGTGTAACAGCGCCGTCTATGATCGCTTTTAATTCAGCACCCGTTAACGTAATCTGGGCGTTCTCATTTTGCTCCACTGGATGGCTCTTTATTTCATTTGAGTCAGCCATTTGAATTGAACTGTTGCAGAAAACAAGGACAATATTTTATTTGGGAGTTTATTATGGAATTACCCCTTAGGGTAACTCGTTAACCATGGTAAACAGAGACCATATTTGGCTAACTTATTAATCGTATTAATTTAGGATTTCAATTAAAATTTATCCTAATTATAAACAATAACAATATATATTAGCACATAAGGCTTAGTCACATGGACAATTTAAATTATAAGCTATGATTTCAGAGAATCAAGACTTTTAAGGTTTGAACCTAGTTCATTACCCTTATCAGACAGGGAGTCATAGCTACCACTGTCTTTTGGCTCATATGGAAGTGAGCAGGGCCCGTAGGCATCATATGACCACGTATGGTAAAATATGATCATCTTAATTGATGATTTAACCCATGATTCAGAGATCATTAAGTTGGGATTGGAATCTTTAGAAAGATCCTTACATAATAATAATGCGTGTGATTTTAAATGCATCACATCTGCCGGAAGCGTTAACATGTTTTCAGATGTTAACAGGGATTTGAATCTTTCAAACAAGTCTTACCACCATGGTCAGGTCTTTATAAGGACACTCAGACTAGGTTTCACACTTTAAGATTCTTATTTTAAAAATTTACATAGGCAGATTATTTTCAAAAGGAATGATTTTGATTTATGTATTTCATATATAAATTATTTATGCACATAAGGCAAACATGAAATTTATAAAACCAACATTCCATTAATTATACATAATATTACACGCTGCCCTAAACGAGTCTTTTCAAATAACAATCTTACCCACGCAGGAGTTAAACAAGTACTTACCCACGCAGGGGCTTAACAACACACATGCCCACGTAGGGGCTTAATAATATAATTGTCCACGCAGGGACTTATACAAATAACACACCCACGCAGGGGTTTACAGAAAGATAGACCCACGCAGGGGTCAATACAAACAAGCATACCCACGTAGGGGTTAATACAGCAATTACAAGGAAAAACAATCAGTGGAAGGATTCAATGATCCTTCTTACTCTTCCCTTTGATCAAACTTGCTAATCCTTGGAAGAAAGTCTGCCTCTCCCTACGGTCCCTGTGCACTTCCCGTTCAACCTGATCCAGCCTCTGAAGGAGTTCTTCATGCTCAGGTGGGGAGAACCTAGGTGGCTGCGATTGAGTCCTTATGATGGGCCTAGGTGGTATCTGGTACCCTTGTGTTGGGTACCCAACTCCCCATGGAGCTCCGTATGGTCCTTCTGGGTGCAGGGCATTGTAGTTAGTTGCCACCAAGTAGGGGTCGGCCTCTGCATACCCGTAGTTGTTGTGGACTGGCGGCTCGAACGGGTTGTATGCCATGGAACCTGTATACGCTGGGATTGGGTTGTCAAAACCCATTGGCGGCGGCTGCGGCGTCGCGGGGTTGGAAGGTCCACCCATTTGTGGGTCCTCCTGATGTGGCGGGTAGTGGCTGGCACTTGACTGACGTGGGGAGCTGAAATGAAAGTCTCCCGCACGTGATGACATACGTGCACCTGACCTCCTACGCCTCGGTGGTGGCGGAGGCACCTGATTAACTGGTGGTGGTGGAGGCGGTGGCGTGACTGCCACAAATCAGTGATCCTCAGAGGAATCTTGATGATGCTGCTGCTGCTCATGAGGCGACGAATGGTGAGGAGGTGTGTAGTACCACTTGTGCCGAGTGAACATGGCTTGGAAGCTATCCGGACCAACATAGGGTGATCCATGGAATGAAGATCCATCAGAGATCTCGATGGGGTGGTTCGGAGTACCACTGGCAGGTTCGACGGGGTCCGTATCCTCGTCCATGTCATCTGCGTTATCTCCCGAGAAATGGTCATCTGGACCCAGTGGGTTAAAACCCACTGGTTCTGGTAAGTAGTTGGCCGGGTTAAACCGGCCCCTGAACACTGGTGTAGGGTCTCCATAGGAATGATGGGACAAAGACCTCTGCAGCGGTATGAAGGAAGGCAGAGGGTTGTTGGGTTTGTCTTCCGAATGCGGTCCGTACGAATTTTGGACCGGAGGTGTAGAGCTGTGCGAAACGGATCGTCTCGCCGGCTCGAACAGGTTCCTCCTGTTCTGACGTGGATCGTCGCTCTCCGTAGCAGATGGAGCTCGTACATTGGACGGTCCAGCTTCATTGTCGTTGGGGGCGGTGATCGGCCCCTTTCCTCGTCCTCGTCTACGGAAAAATCTTGGAGGCGTTTTGATATTCCTGTCAATAAAGCATAAGATAACAATAACAAAATATAAAATTTAAAGGACAAAACAAAAACCGAATAAGGTGGAATTTGTCCTATGTTATATGTCTAGACTCGAAAGTTTAGAATTGTGCAATTGTGTAACTGAGATTAAACACAAAAGGCTAGTGTTTAATTCACTCAGTGTTGGCTCTGATACCAACCTGTCACACCCCGATTTCCACGTGTCACCGGTGGGCCCGGTGGGGGAAGTATCGTGACGTGGTTGGCAACATAATAGTCAAACAACACAATATTTAATATGCACAGCGGAAGGAATTTAAAAGATATAATACAACCGAATTTAATTATTGTAATATCAAGTATCACAACGTTCGATTGTTTATCCACAGAACGGATCGAAATAAAATAGAAACAATGGTTCAACAGACTTCAGGCATCCTAAGCTTGTGAGACTTTTTATTGATGCTAAGGAGACAATCCAGCCAATTTCGTTTAGTACCTGCATTCAGTCTTTTTGGGAAAATACGTCAGTTTACACTGGTAAATACAATCAACTGACTCATTTTGAAAAATGATTTAAAATTGGTTTGGATGCACATGGCATAAACATTTTTATAACTTGGGAGAATTATTTAATATTATAATCTTGTGAACGAATTACATATTACTTGTGCGTTCAGTAGCCCGGATCTTGTCCGGGTTAAAGATCAATAGACACACCACATCATAGAGTTATACACTGACAGGTGTACGCCTACACCCCGTGCTCAGGTCGTGGCCATCTCGTAAGATGATGCCAAGGATATCCGGGACATGGTCATTAACCCCCCAAAGGCTTTAAGTAACAAGACTGTTTAAACGAGCCGATCAAATTATTCAACTACCCACTTAATGGTGGAGATTTGATGCCCGATCAAGCGGTATGCTATATACCGTAACCCAAGCCCGTATAGGGAAAATAAGTTAAAAGTATTTACTTGAGCAAGTATTAATCACAATAAGCAAAATGCACGTAGCTTTTACTGGTTCTCCTAATCTGGAACGAAGGTTTAATATAACCTATTAGAATCCTAACGGGTCTTTAATTAAGCTTAAGCTTAGACCGGCTAGTTTCAAAGATACGGTTCGTACGCACGATTAAGCGAAGACCGGATAGAATGTGATTTAGACCCGACAAGTTTGAAGACTTGTTTAATATGGGTTTATTATTCACATTCTGGATTTTGAGATAAAAACCGTTAAGGTTTGACCCGTTTCGGCTAATTTATGTAAACTTGTTACATAAACTGAACCGTACGCGTAATAGGCGTAACGGGTATCCGCAAGAGCCATATACAGGTTTCCTAAGTTAATTATGCCTCAAATATGTTGTGACATCAGTAAGATGTCTTTCATTATGCCCGAAACGTGTTTAAACACAAACTAGGCCCCGTAGGGGTAGTTTGGTCATTTTAAAGGTTGTAAAAGAGTTTGAGTGTTAACCTGACTTACAGGTCTGATGTAATCAGAAAATATACTCAATTTGCTAAGTTATATCAGTAAGTTAAATTATTTATGTGAAATTTATCATTTATAGCCAACTATGCACCGTAGGGGCATTTTGGTAATTTCACATAAGCCGAAAAGCTCAAAACCGGAGTCTGAGTTAATCAACCTTTGATTACTGTTAAAATATTCTAATTAGCCTAAAATATCAGTAGGTATCAACCCGGGTATGTTCAATATGATTCTAAAACATACTATGCGTTAAAAACGCTAAATAGGGCGATTAAAGGCCATTTCCGGGTTCGATACTTAATCTGATATTTTTATATTTCCAGAAGGCTTAAAATAATCTATTTATCATATGTGATCAGTAGTAAAAGGTTTGGAGTCGTTTAGATATGTAAAACTCATTTTATGGCCCGTAAGGGCAAAACCGACAATTACCGGATTAAGCCTACGACTACTAGTTATGCTCAGCCTAAAATTAATTAAAAATATTTAAAAATCCCAAAATAATATATTACATCAGTGGGTATTAAGTTTGATATCAAAAAGTAGGCTTAACTAGGCTATACGCTAATTACGCCATTTTATTAACATAAAGCTTTAAATTTGCGATAATGAGCATAACTCCTAATCTACAAGTCAAACTGATGTCAAACTTTGCATACAAGTTTATATATCAGTAATCAAGGTTTCTACATTTTTACATTTTCATAAATCACGTTTTAAGGTAATAAGGGCATAACGGTCAACATATGAGCAATTAACGGAAATATGCATATTAATTGGATAACTAATGAATCAAGGTGTATAATCACCGAGGGTTATTCTAACATGTAACCTAGTCCAATTAAAGCTCTGAGGCATTTCTAAAACGTGCCTAAATGGGTCAGAACTGAAAGTCAAAGTGAAAGTCAAACTATGTGACTTTCGGTTCCGAACCGGGTCTAAACAGGAAATTGTCGGGTTGAACATGTTTAGACATGTTCTTACACTTATTACTAAGTTATAACAATGATCCAACAGGTTGTATATGATCTACTATGTTAATTATGCATAAATGGCAATTTAGACTTCCTGTTGACTTTTTAAATATAGGTTTGACCCGACTTTTGACCTGGTTAGAGTGGTGATCAGGGGAAACCCTTTTGAGGTTTTATTACCCACATAAATACCAACCTATAACTAATTTTAATTCGAGATATGACTGAGCCATTATTGACTAATCTCGAAGTCAAACCGTAATTACGACGGTTTGACTTTTAGCTAATTAAACAAGCTAAACTCAATTAAAGAAGGACTAGCAGACTTACAAGAGTCCTATGCACGACTTATGATCAGTTGGACCTGCTTGAGAGCTCCAGAATTGATCAGATTGCAAGAAGGAAGTGTGAAGAACTTGTTTGCATAGCAAGGCCTTTTATAGTGAATCAACCCACCACAATTCCTTGACACATAGCTCTATGATCGACCACAACCATCCAACATGTGTCCCTAGTGCCCTAGTACAGTTTAGGGGTCGCCCACCATGTAAAAATGTCGTTTAAGATTGAAATTCCGCGTTTCCAGGAGTCTGTCCCGCTTTTCTGCATCTGGCGGCCTGACGCGGCCCGCCTCCCATTTAGCATATCCTCAAGCGGGCCGCCTGGCCTTAAAAATCAGAATTTTTCATTTTCTTTGTTTTGCAGCTTGACCTTTGGCTTCACGAAGGGGCAACTAAGATTATTTCTTGCATTTTGACCCCCCTTATATTTACCAACAAGGGCTTTAGGACTTATACCCACTTTGCCAAGTCCCTGAACACTTCCGGTTAACCCGAAAAGTCTTAACTTTCAACGTTTGCACCTTAACCCCTCGCACACGAATTTGATCATAACTTTCTCATACGATAACAAAACTTTATGAAATTTATATCGTGCATTCTAGTGAGCATAATTAACATTTACAAAGCTTCGGGTTTGTCAAAAGGTCACTCAGAGGTATAAATTAAACATGTTGACACATTTAGCCCCTGTAGTTTGTAATCACTCACTTTTTGCTTCGTATGATCCATGATTTATTCGTTTGATGTTATAAACATCATGTAGGGTTATTGTGAAATATATTTATTCACTGTTGACATTTAGAATACGTATATTCACATACTTTCCATGTTTGTCAACTTTAGTCCTTTCATAATATTCTTTCGCACGTTTAAACATACGACACGTGTCTACACATTATAGGACGTGAATTTTCGAGGTGTTACAGCGGGCCGTGTCAAAGGGAGTCAACGGCATAGCTTGTACAGGTCATTGCATAGGGTTCCCGTGTGTTGGGCCACGTGGCGGCCTAGGGTCGTGCCAGCCATCACTTTGTCGCGGCCCGCGTAAGCTTAAGGGGTGGCTTACGCGGCCCGCCTAAACCCCAAAATTTTGATTCTTAATTTATTTTTAATGGCATAACATATTTTGGGCTCGGTTTTTACATACGGGGTGTATTTTAAGACATATGGGGGTATTTAAAATATTTTTAGGGTGTCAGAAAATTTATGAGGGTGTTGGTTTTTCTTTAGGGTTGTTATATCCTCCCCACCTTGTTTTAGAGCTCGTCTTCGAGATCTACTGGAATAAGTGTGGATATTTCTTTTGCATTTCCGATTCAAGCTCCCATGTATACTCTGGTCCTCTTTTGGAGTCCCACTTCACCTTGACCAGAATTAACCTCTTGTGCTTGAGGTTCTTGACTTTCCAGTCTTCAATCTGTAGTGGCCTTTCTACAAATTTGAGTTGTTCATTTACCTCTATATCCTTTAGAGGTACTACAAGTGATTCATTGGCTAGACATTTCTTGAGATTAGTTAGTTACATGAAATACATCATGTATTCCTGCCATTTCCTCTGGCAGTTGTTGCTGATAGGCTACAGGTCCTATTCTTTTATTAATCTCAAAAGGTCCAATATACCTGGGACTTAGCTTCCCTCGTTTAATAAATCTTACTACTCCTTTCCAAGGAGGGACTTTTAACAATACTTTATCTCTTACTTGAAATTCCAATGATTTGCGTCGGTTATCAGCATAACTTTTCTGTCGATCACGTGCTGCTTTCAGTCGTTCCTTGACTTGAATAATCTTGTCGGTTGTTTCTTGCACTATCTCAGGTCCAGATAGTTGCTTTTCTCCAATTTCTGCCCAACAGACTGGGGTTCGGCACTTTCGTCCATAAAGTGCTTCGAATGATGTAGCGTTGATACTTGTGTGATAACTGTTATTATAAGAAAATTTTATTAAAGGTAAGTGATCGTCCCAATTACCTCCGAAATCAATTACACAAGCTCTAAGCATAACTTCCATTGTCTGAATTGTTCTTTCGCTTTATCCGTCTGTTTGAGGATGGTAAGATGTGCTTAGATTTAACTTGGTTCCCATTGCTTTTTGGAAACTTGACCAAAAATGAGAGGTAAAACGGCTATCCCTATTAGAAACAATTGATAAAGGAATTCTATGTAGTGAAACTATTTCATTTACATACAATTTAGCTAGCTGTTCCATATTGAAAGTTTCTTTCATTGGTAGGAAATGAGCTGACTTGGTTAGCCTATCTACAATCACCCAGATTGTATCACTACCTTTCCTTGTTTTGGGTAATTTGGTAACAAAATCCATTGTTATCAATTCCCATTTCCACACTGGCATTTCTAGCTGCTGTAACAAACCTGAAGTTTTTTGGTGTTCAGCTTTAACTTGTGAACAGGTTAAACATTTAGAAACATAGGCTGCTATGTCTTTTTTCATTCCTATCCACCAAAAATTCTTTCTTAAATCCTGATACATCTTATCACTTCCAGGATGCATTGTATATTTAGACTTATGGGCTTCCTCTAATATACGATGACGTAGGTTCCCTAATTTAGGTATCAACATTCTCTTTTTATGGAATCTCCAAATTCCATCTGTTCCTTGTTCTAATTCCTTAATCATACCTTTTAGTTTTTCAGTATCATCCTTGATTACTGATTCTTGTGCTTTTCTAATTTGCTCATTTAAATCTACTTGTAGATTTAATTTAAGAAAACGTACCCTTTTTGGCTTTTCATGATACTTTCAACTTAAAGCATCAGCAACTACATTTTCCTTTCCTGCATGATACTGGATATCACAATCATAATCACTAAGAATTTCCATCCAGCATCTTTGTCCCATATTCAACTCCTTTTGCCCGAAAACATACCTTAAACTTTTATGATCAGTGAATATGGTAAACTTACTACCATAAAGGTAATGTCTCCAAATCTTAAGGGCAAAAATTATGGCTCCTAATTCTAGATCATGGGTTGAATAATTCTCTTCATGATTCTTAAGTTGCCTAGATGCATAGGCTATAACCTTTTGGCGTTGCGTTAATACACATTCATAACCTAGTTTGGAAGCGTCACAATAGACTACAAAGTCTTCAGTTCCTTTTGGTAACGCTAGTATGGGTGTATGGGTTAGTTTTTGCTTAAGAATTCTAAATGCTTCTTCTTGTTTTGGTCCCCATTCAAACTTAATGGATTTACAGGTTAACTTAGTTAAAGGAATGGCTATTCTAGAGAAATCTCGAATAAACCTTCTATAATAACCAGCCAATCCTAAGAAACTTCTAACCTCAGTTGGTGACTCAGGGGTTTACCACTTGGTTATTGCCTCGATCTTGGTGGGATCCACCTGAATTCCTTCATGATTGACTAAGTGTCCAAGAAACTGTACATGTTCTAACCAAAACTCGCATTTTGAAAATTTAGCATAAAGTTTTTCCTTTCTTAATAGACTTAAAAGAGCGTGCAAATGCTTTGCATGATCTTCCTTAATTTTAGAATAAATGAGAATATCATCAATAAAAACAATTATGAATTTATCCAAATATGGCTTACATATTCGGTTCATCATGTCCATAAATGCGGCTGGGGCATTGGTTAAACCAAATAGCATGACAGTAAATTCATAATGACCATACCTCGTTCTGAAGGCGGTCTTAGGAATGTCCTCTTCATGTACCTTTAATTGATGATATCCTGACCTTAAATCGATTTTAGAGAAAATCGAGCTCCTTGCAATTGGTCGAACAGATCATCGATTCTCGGTAATGGGTACCGATTCTTAATTGTGACTTTGTTCAATTCACGGTAGTCAATGCACATACGCATTGATCCGTCCTTCTTTTTAACGAATAAAATTGGTGCTCCCCATGGCGATGAGCTTGGTTGTATGAATCCTTTCTTCAACAATTCGTCTAATTGTTTCTTTAATTCCTGCATTTATGTGGGTGCCAAACGGTAAGGTGCTTTGGCAATTGGTGCTGTTCCTGGTAATAGGTGAATTCTGAATTCGACTTCTCTGTCTGGCGGTAGTCCTGGTAATTCTTCTGGAAATACATCTGAAAACTGAGACACTACTGGAATGTCTTTTAGTTATTTTCCTTTAGTGTTAGTGATTATAGAAATCAAATACACTATAGACCCTTTTCTTATATAGCTTGCAGTTTTCATCACAGAGATGAATTTCGTGGATCTAGATGGTTTATCTCCTTTAATTATGATTTTTTCACCTTTTGGTGAATTTACTTGGATTGACTTTTGATCACAAAAATACTGGTTTTATTGGCTATTAACCAATCCATTCCTAAAACGACATCAAATCCTGCCAGATTCATTGGGTAAGGGTTTGCAATAAACTTTTGATTTAAAAATTCTATTCTTGCCCCACGCAAGATTTCAGAAATCCTAATCGTTTCTCCATTTGCTGTCTCTACTAGACATTCTTGTGGTAGTTTAGTTAATGACTGATTTAGAAGTTTGCAAAATGAAGTATTAATAAAACTTTGGTTTGCACCAGAGTCAAATAATACTTTAGCAAAAACATCATTAACTAAAAACGTACCGGTTATGACATCTGGAATCATTTTGGCTTCATCTGTTGTCAAAACAAATGCTCTAGCATTTTTAGTGTTCTTGTTGTTTGTAGCTGGAGCTAATTTCGGACAGTTTGGCTTGATATGACCTTGTTCCCCACAATGGTAGCATATCCTGTTGTTGGCTTTCCTCCTGAAGTCTTCTTCCTTGTGTCCTGATATTTTGCAGAAATTGCAATATATGGAGTATCTTCCAGAATGCTTCCTTTTGCAATACTTGCAATAAGGTGCAGATGTGGAACCTACAGTTTTCCCACGGTTGGAATTTCCTGATCGGAATTCCTGGGTAAGTCTTTGAGCTAGGTTTCTTCTCTGATCTTCTTCTCTAGTACGGATTAATTCATCTGTCAAGGTGTTTGCTAGTTCTACAGCTTGTTCTATAGTTTGAGGTCTAGCTGCCTTGACTACATGTCTAATTTCTCCAATTAATCCCCAGATATAACGGGAGATTAATACTGGTTCAGGTGATGCAAGGGTTTGTACTATTCTAGCATATTCAAAGAATGTAGTAGTATAACCCTTACTATCTACCCCAGTCATCCTAAGGTTCAGAAACTTATTTGCTATCTGTTCCTTTTCATTGGGAGGGTAGAATTTCCTTTCTACCATATTCTTAAATTCCTCCCATTCCATGTTGTATACCCTATCACTTCCTCTTGACTGGAGGATAGTGTTCCACCATTCTAAGGCTGAGTTTTTAAATAAATTAGAAGCAAACATTATCTTGTCTTCTTCAGCACACTTGCTTATTTTCATAATAGCCTCAGTCTTTTCTATCCAGCGCAGAGTTGCAATGGGTCCTTCATTGCCCAAGAATTCTATTGGTTTGCAGGACCAGAATTCTTTATAAGAACAACCATAAGACATGGTTATTCTTCTTTTGGGAATGGGCACTTGAAGTACAGGTCCATTGTTCACGCTGTGTTCTGGTTCAGTTGGTCGCTTACTGCTATACTTACTTTTATTTTCCGCATCCTTAACAGTTTGAAGAATATATGGTATTGCATCTATAATTCCTTGTGCCACTATGTGTTGGATGGCACTATTATCCACTTGGTTTCCATTGTTATTGTTGTTCAGATTCTCATTAACCAAGTTAATGTTACTCTGGTTATCATTATTCAGATTTCCTTGATTTCCTTCGTCGGCCATCTGAATTTTAAACAGTTACCACATATTAATATCACAAAATAATATTTAATATAGTCAATCACATGACACGCACTTTGGTCAAAAGCGTCGATCATTGCGACTTTACTCTATTAATATAATATGCATCTATTACATACCAGTACTGAAATTAAAATTACAATACCGACTGAAATTTAAAGTTACACTACTAGTAATAGGCATCCGTAGTTTTTTTTCATACATATACACACATATCATATTATTTTATTATAAATATTATTATTACTACCGTTTCCACCATCACATTCATGGATATGGATTCATCCAGAAATCCATATTGCGCTCGTCGTACTTCCAGACGAGTCGCTCTCCCACCTGTCTCATTCTTTCACTACTCTCTAAAATTTCCTCTCCAAATGTCCTAAGTTCTTGTACATTGTCTGCACTCATTAGGGGTGCAGGTTCTAGGACTGGGTTCGGAATCTGGGGTGCGGGTTCTTGGTATGGAGGTATAGGGGCCTGGTATGGGTAAGGATTTTCTAGAATCTCTCTAATGAATACATCATTATCATAATAGGGATCTAGAGGGTCTAACCCTGGGTAGGCTCCTAGGTTTGGCATGGATATGTCTTCATGTATCGGATAATGTTGCACATAGTCCCTATTGTCATCCCACCATGGGTCGTAATATGGGTCGAATGGATTTGGTGCTGGTACCCTAGGTATTTCCTCCGGGTTGAAATCATGCATTTCTACTTGATTTTCAGGGTTTTCTATCTCCATCGGTTGGTCAGGAATTGGTGGTTGTGGTTGGGGTCCTATCATTTGTTCCAGGTTAGGGTCAGCTGTAGTGGTTGCTAGGATGTGGATGTTGGCTATACCCGTATTAATCATATCCTGGGCATAGGCATCGGTTTCTCTTTTGGCTGCTGCTAGTGCTCTCTGGTCTTGTAACTTTTTCATACGCTTCCTACGCTCATGTGCCCCTCGACTGAACCATCCTCTCTTTTTCTGAGGGAATGGCTCCTTGGACTGAGCTTTAAACACGAATAGTCCTTCTTCCGTATCAGCAGAGTACCCTGAGAGGGCAGGCTGAGAAGAGGCACCTTCGCTTCTAGGTAAACCAGACAATTGACGGTACGCGTCAGATGGTCCTTGGTCGCTCATACTGTAAACTAACAAATAGTCAAATAACACATAACAAGAAATACAATTATGCATGTATTCCCGTAATTTATTTCCTAACAATTTAAATTTTGATGTCAGCAGAATGCTTCTGTGGCTGAATCAGTGGCTTAGCTCTGATACCGCCTTCTGTCGCAACTCCCGCCCCCTATCTGTCCCGGGAACGGACGGTCGCGAACTCAGTGTCGGTGGTATCGGTGTTTATTAATTTGGCAGCGGAATTTACATTAGGATCGTAGTTAGGAAATATTTTATCAGGGTAAAAAACACCACATTTTATAGAAATAAACACATTGGGATAAAACCCAAGTTTTCATTACAAACTGATTTACAGGGATAAATCCCATTTTATTGAATTAAAACGCCTTCTTTAATTAGGTAACTTTTATAGCCACTTTTCCAAGCATTCAGTGCTATCCAGCTGGCTTTCACATTGTGTTACCTGAAACGCGTTTTAAAAACATTTGTCAGTGGGAAATACTGGTGAGTAAATCCCACTTTAATCAAGAAATATTAATTTAATTTAAACAGTATTCAGAGCGATTACAATGTTTATATCTACCCAATTACTCATTCAGTACTGTCAATCCTGACTGGTGGGTCATATTACACATTGGCTAACTCTTCGTCCAATGGTAACATGTCTCACATTTTGTATACAAAACCCCAACATACCGGAAGTAATCGTAGAATTACAAAGACTTAATCACTGCTAAATTGCATTGTAAAATATTTAAGGTTTTGTAAAAACTGTTTACAAAAAGGAGATTACTCACATTGTTGTCTTAGGTTTTCAGTAAGGGTCCCCTGGGAATTATCTATAAATTACAAAAATGCACACGTGTTAGTATAATAACCCATTTTAACATTAGTAATACCCTCCCCGAGACGGCATTCCAACGACTGCGTCGGGCAGAACCACGGCAACCGTTACGGAACCCTAGATCAATCGGGCAGAGTATCTAATACGTATCCAGGGGTTATGATACTTACAACGGAGCAGAACTTCGTTATTTAGGGGGGTATTATGCCCGAGTATAGTGTATACTACGTAGAAATTGAGAGAGAATTGAAAAGTTTGAGCGAATTCGACTGAAGGGCCGAGCTCCAGCTTTACAGGGGCTGAGTTCGGGTTTCTCGCGGCCCGCGTCAAAGGGAGTCAACGGCATAGCTTGTCCGGGTCATTGCATAGGGTTGCCGTGTGTTGGGCCACGTGGCGGCCTAGGGTCATGCCAGCCATCACCTTGGCGCGGCCCGCGTAAGCTTAAGGGGTGGCTTACGCGGCCCGCCTAAACCCCAAAATTTTGATTTTTAATTTATTTTTAATGGCATAACATATTTTGAGCTCGGTTTTCACATACGGGGTGTATTTTAAGACATATAGGGGTATTTAAAATATCTTTAGGGTGTCCGAAAATTTATGAGGGTGTTGGTTTTTCTATAGGGTTGTTATAAATTTTAGATTGGCGTATAACGCTATTAGCTCGTCTTCTCTTTGCTGCAACCTATTCTTGAATATCACTGCATCTTTGGATTTTGGATCGTTCGAAGGTGCTAAATCACAGAGTTGTTCAATGATAGATAACAACCCTGTTTTCAACATTTCCTCCATTGGCAATGAATATTGCACCCCGTTTTTATAAGTCACTTCAAGCGTTCCTTCTTCCTCATGCATCACCCAACTACTAAGTGTTGGTAGAGGAGTATCGTCAATATCATCATCATCTTCATCATCATCTTCTACCGGAAATTTTCTCTTCAGTCTTTTTATTACAGTTCAGGTTCTTTCACAATCGTTGGCCATTGGAACCCCAAGGGTCAGGATATCCCTCTGAACCCCTTCATTCATACCAAGGATGGCTTTGATTGTCCTTACCTTCACCCTTCTCCTATCAGAGAACTTTATGATGAATCGTTTCTCTTTCCTTTCAAACCTCCATGCAATAACCTTAGCCATTTTTAAAGTTTTTGGCGTTTTGGACAATATGTGGCGTTTTTAATCAATGTTTTTGGCGTGTTTGAGCTTGTGTTCTCATGGTCTTCTTTTATATTGACTTTTTTCCCCGCCCATGACAGGTAATTATGGCGTTTTGAAAAAGATAAATAAATTCAATTCCACAAGTATTTGGCTTTCAATATAATAAATGTTAGTAATTATGTTTTCCGTCGTTTAATTTTACTGTTTTTTGCAGTTACTGTGTTTTGTTTTCAGACTCAACTGTTTTTATGGTGTAACACGTCTAATCTTGACGGCTGTAATTATGGCGTTTTGTTTTCCAATGGCGTTTAGATAACGATTGGACTTTTTTGTTTTATTATCTTTGCACATTGTTTTAAGGTTTTTTTTATAATAGTACTTGTTCAAAGTAATTTTATTATAGTTTGGTAGTTTTTTGGGGGCGTTTTATGGCATGATGGCGTTTTACAAGCATTTGCTCGTTTTGGCGTTTTATTATATTTTTTCATTATAGCATTAATGTACTTTTGTTGTTTATTAGCTGAGATTACAAAACAAACAACAGATAAAGATAATTAAAAAAAACAAATAGAAGCAATTTATGATCTAAATCTTCAGTGTCATCAGTCTTTTTTTTCTTTTGAAACTACAAGAATTGTCACAAATAAATAGCGTTTTGGGTTTGGCGTGGTTTACTTTCTTTGTTCATGTATTGAAGTGTCTTTGTGGATGTTGGAGACATAAATCGACCCTGTGTGGGTGGATGTTATCTGCCCGTCGTCTTCATTATAATCATTGAGGTCAAAGTAACATTTACACTGATATAGGTCTCTTCTAATCATCCAAACCTTCTTCAAGAACAAAGATGACAGAATGACATATGGGTGTCATCAGTCCCTCTTTTTTTAATTTTGTCCATCTCATGCAGCAAAATCTTACTACACTCACGTAACAAATCATTAAGCGAAACTTCATGCAGAACATTACTAAGTATCAAAGAGAAAAATGTTTGCCATCATTGTATTTTTTGACATTTTACATTGAGTTGTATTTTTTAGGAACCACTGTGTTTTTTGTGTGTTTTTTGGTGTGATAAACGGAAGGTGGTCAGACGTTTCTATTTATAGGATTTTTTTGTGCGTAGTTTAGGCAGGATATTAACTTATAACAAAAAAATTAATTAACATTTATCCAGATGTAAGGCTTGACGTTATATATTATGGCGTTTCACATTTTGTGGCGTTTTTGTAGCCCGAGAACTTAAATAAAACCACAGAAAAAAGTACGCAGTGATAAAATTGGCGTTTTGTATTTATTTGCCGTTTTATATTTC
Source organism: Helianthus tuberosus (assembly GCA_030545235.1). Taxonomy (NCBI): domain Eukaryota; kingdom Viridiplantae; phylum Streptophyta; class Magnoliopsida; order Asterales; family Asteraceae; genus Helianthus; species Helianthus tuberosus. Next base: position 32,872,289 of record CM060354.1, on the reverse strand, counting down.
AACGACGTTTTATGTGAAAAAATGATGTTTTACCTTTTTACCCTTAATGAAGCGCGTCCACCTAATAAAATTGATGTTATTTACGAAAATGCCACCGCGCCATGTAGTCCATAGATTGTTTTGATCGGACGATCCATAAGCGTTCTCACACTTTCACCCGTTCTCTCTAAATCCTGACCCTATATATATATATATATAGGGGATCGCTAAAATGAAAATCGCCTTCAGTTGCGAAAACCGTAAGAACGACTTTTCACCCATTGGATCTAGAAGACAGATGGATGAGATTAAAAGTAATTAAAACTAATATTAAATCATTTTTGTCTTATTATGTTTTTAATATTTTAATGTCAAAAGGTTAGTTTAGTAATTTTTTTTGTCTTATTTGTATTTAATGTTTTTATTACTTTTTTCTCATTATATTAATTGTTTTTCATTAATAACATATTTTTTTATTAAAAAACATTTTAAAATCAGTTTTTTTTTTTTTTTTTTACAAAAAACAATCTTTTTAAAGATTTTGTAAAAAAAAAAAAACGTTTTTACGAGCTGTTTTTTAGATCCCGTTTTTACGTCCCATTTTTTACGCGCCGTTTTACAGTCACTTTTTTACACTCCATTTTTTACGCGCCCTTTTTACGCCCCTTTTTACACGCCGTTTTTTACGCCCCCTTTTTACACACCGTTTTTTTTACGTGCCGTGACCCCGTGTTTTTTTACTCGCCGTATTTTTTTACAGACAATTTTTTTTATGAAAAAACCTTTTTTACGAAAAACTTTTTTTTCGAAAAGTTTTTTTTTACGAACGACTCTTTTTACGAAAGTAAAAACGAACCGTAATAAACGGCGTTTAAAAAATACGGCGCGTAAAACGGGGCGTAATAAAGGCTCGTAAAAAACCGAGTGATAAAACGGCGCGTAAAAATGGGGCGTAAAAAACGGCGCCTAAAAAAACCGGGCAAAAAAACGGCACGCAAAAAACGGGGCGTTAAACAGCCCGTAGAAAAACCGCGCGTAAAAACGAGGTGTAAAAATGCAGCGTAAAAAAACGGCTCGTAAAAACGTTTCTTTGTAAAAAAATCTTGAAAAAAATCTGATTTTAAAATTTTGTTTATTTGATTTTTATTAAAAAAACAATTAATGTAATAAGACAAAAAAGGCAATAAAAACTATAAATATAGTAAAAAAACAAATTATGAGAGAAGGGAGAGAAACTGATTGATATTGTTGATGTGTGATGAAGAGAGAAAGAGATAAAACTTTAAAAAAAATTTGACATATTGAGTAAATTCATATATTACTCTTTATATTTTAAAATAGTAGTACATATGTGTCATATTCTGATTGGTGGACAGGAGTTCTCGCGGTTCTCGCAAATGGGGATGGTTTTCATTTTTGCAGTCCTCTATTATATATATATATATATATATATATAGGGTAAGGTTCATGCGGGAACCACCCTTATTGCGAGAACCGCGAGAACCAATGTGAACACAAAATAAAATCTAAAAAAAATCGAAAAAGCACTCAAATTTTTTTTAACAAAATTCGCTATATTTAGTTACAAAAAAAAAAAAACACTTTTTTTTCGAGTAATAGTTATCCATGCACATCTGCATATGCATCATTACTTCAACAAATTCTGTAATACGTTATCAGTAACAGACAATTGCACTTTAATTTACAATACCATCTGTAATACACTACTTTTTACATTACCATTATTCAAAATGCACATGTGCATCATTAGGTATAACCATGATATAACATGTTTTGGTACAAAATGTTTGTGATTTTGAATGGAGAAGTAGGCCCATATACATGTTTTTTGGTTAGTTATATCTAGTGGTTGATGGTTTGGCTATAGTTGTTACTTTATGATGTAATATGATGATTAGATGGTATAAATGGTGTTGATACACATGTAATAAATTCAAAATATTGGTAATGGTATTGTATTATGGATGGTAGGAGGTAATGATATTGTGTTATGGATGGTATGAGGTAATGGTAGTGTATTATGGATGGTATGATATATGAAAGGGAAAGTGTATTCAAAGTCGTGTACCAAAACACCTTATTTCATGTTGATATATATAGATGCACATGTGCATTTCTAATATTGGTAATGTAGAAAGTAGTGTATTACATATGGTAGTGTAAATGAAAGTGCAATTGTCTAATATTTGTAATGAGTTACGAAATTTGTCAAAGAAATGATACATATGCACATGTGCATGTTTGTGTATTATGGATGGAATGATAGATGAAAGAGAAAGTGTATTCAAAGTAGTGTACCAAAACACCTTATTTCATGTTGATACATATAGATGCACATGTGCATTTCTAATATTGTTAAAGTAAAAAGTAGTGTATTACACGTGGTAATGTAAATGAAAGTGCAATTGACTAATAATTGTAATAAATTACGGAATTTGACAAAGAAATGATACATATGCACATGTGCATGGATAACTGTTACTCGATTTTTTTTTTTGAAAATTTTTTTAATTTTTTATTAACAAAATATAGCGATTTTTCCCAAAAAAAAAGTAAAAAAAAATTGGGTGTTTTTTAGATTTTTTTAGGAATTACTGTTTGTGTTCACACTGGTTCTCGCGGTTCTCGCAATAAAGGGTGGTTTCTAACGGATCCTTCTCATATATATATATATATATAAGGATTAGGTTCAAGAGTGAACACTAGTGTAGTTTGCGAACTGAGCGAAATAATCCTGACCATACATGTGTGTAGATCAATGTACAGGATTTGATAATGAAATACACTAGTGTATTTTACGATTTGATGTTGAAATCCTAGTGTCACACCCCGATATTTCCACATTTTCCGGTGGGCCCGGTGGGGAGTATCGTGACGTAGTTGATATCATCATAGACAATTAACACAATATTATAGCACAGCAGAAGGCTTGGTAGATAATTACTATTAACAACCATAATGTCCGAGTGTCCGGAATGAAAGAATATACAGACAGGTTGTAATAGAGATCCACAGGCGGATCATAAAACATATACAAGAAACTGAAATAAACAGACTTTAGGCATCTAAGGATCTGCAAGATCCTCTTATTTGACACCGAGTAGCTCCAGCCTAATTTCAAGAGGTACCTGTCACTTAGTCTTTGGAAAATACGTCAGTTTTCACTAGTAAATACAATTAACCGACTCATTTGAAAAGAGTTTATAAAAATTGATTTAAGTGCACAAGGCACAAAACTATTTATAACTTGGGACAATCTTTAATAAAATCTTGTATACAGATTTACATGTTTGTCGTACATATGGGGCCGGTTTGGAAGCCGGTCATGATTAACCGACTCACCACTATAAAACCCACAAAGGAGTTATCCCCAACATGTGGGTTATTTATTATTTAGCATTTTGCATCTGTCAGGTGTATGCCTACACCCCGTGCATGGGTCGTGGCCATTTATAATTTAAATGAGCCGAGGATATCCAGGACACGGTCGTTAACCCCCAATGTTTATGTTATCAAACAAAACGGATTAAAACGGTTTATGCAATTTATTAATCACAATCCGATTAAATGATTTCATACCCGACCAAGCGGTATTATTATACCGTATCCCAAGCCCGAATAAGGAAAATAAGTTAAAAGTATTTACCTGAGCTAGATTTGTAAGGATGTAACTCAGCCGTATGTCTCCTAAAGCCTTATGTAAATACCTTCTACCGAGGCTACTCAATCTGTATGAAAGGTTTATTAACCTATTAGGATACTAACGGGTCTTATTCAAGTCAAAGACTTAGACCGGTTAGTTTGAAAGATAGTTTATGGTTCGGAACGCTAGATTAAGCGAAGACCGGAATGGAATGTGATTTAGACCCGACAAGTTTGGATACTTGTATAATGTGCGTAAACTAAACACATTATGGATTTTGAAGATTTAATGATAAGGTTAAACCCATTTCGGCTAATTTATGTAAACTAGTCACATAAACCGAACCGAACGCATATATGCATAACGGGTAACCAATTGAACCATATACAATTCCCATATGTTATTATGCTTGGAATATGTTAATACATCAGTAGGATGTTAACTTATATGCCCAAAAAGTATTTAAAACCGATTTAAGTCCCGTAAGGGAATTTTGGTCATTTTAACATTTATAAAAGAGGTTTTAAAATAAACTGATATTCTCGTCTGAAAAATTCAGTAAAAATATTTATTATATGATGTTAAAACAGTAGGATATCATTCATATGTGTGGTTTACCATTTATGGCCAAACTATGCCCTGAAAGGGTATTTTGGTCATTTCACATATGCTTTTAAAGACATAATTGGAAGTCTGAGTTCATGACTTATACCTATCGTAAAAATATTAGAATTTATTTATAAATTCAATAGGTAACAAGTCTTAGGTGCTAAATATGGTTTTAAACCATACTATGCACCTAATTAGCGTAAAAGTCGATAATTGACGATATTCAAAATGTTTATGTGATTCTGTGATTTTGATCAGCCTTGAATGTCTAAAATATTTTACTTTTCATATCAAATCAGGAGAAAAAGGTTTGGCATGTTAATCATATGTAGAACACATTTTATTAGCCAAAAGGGCATTATCGTCAATTAGGGAATTTATACAAGAACTCTAAGTTATGGTCAGTATCTAATCTGACTCAACATTCCAAAAATTCCTAAAAATGATATCTTAACAGTAGGTAATGAGTTTTAGGTCAAATTCTATGTTTAAACATGTATTATGCACAAAAACGTAATTTAATTAATAAAAAATTCAATTTTACGATATCTTGCATAACATCGTTTTGAGACCAGAAAATAATGTCAAATTAACTTAGACATGATTATATATCAGTACTTAACCTATTTGTATGCTCACATATTCAAAATCTCATTTTTAGATCAAAATGGCATAATGGTCAATTATAAGCATAATAACGGAAACTAGCATATAATTCAGAATATTAATGACCAGGTAATATAACTTCAGAGGGTTATATTACAACATAAAATGGTCCTAATGGAAGCTTAAAACATAGAAGAATTAAGCTCAATCGGGTCAGAACTGAAAGTCAAAGCAAAAGTCAAGCTTTTGCGACTTTCGGTTGTGAACCGAGACTAAACTCAGAATTGTCGGGTTGAACATGCTTAGACATGTTATAATAATAATTACCAAGTTATTAAAATGATAAAATATGGTTTATACCTTCTACATTATCAGATTATGTTTTTATTTAAAAATTTGACCAGTTTGACTTTTTAATTAACTACTTTGACCCGACAATTAACTAAGTAAACGTGGTAATTAGGATGTGCCCTTTTGAAGGATTAACACACACCTAATTACGATCACGTAGCCATATTCTCCTCGAACAATGGCTGGACCGTTTAGGTCTAAACTAAGAGTCAAAGTCGTTTAGCGGTAACTTTGACTTTTCGGTTTTTAAATAACAAAACTGAACTAAAGGGTGGCTAAGGACACTTACAAAGGGTCCTAGCTTAATCTTTTTAACTTAGAAAGAGTCTCCTTTGATCAGGAATCTCTAGAAAAGAAAGAAGAAGTGATTTGAATGATATGAGCAATGAAACAAGGGACAAAGGGGTCCTATTTATAGTTGAGGATCATGTTTCAAGATCATCACAGGTGTTAAGGAGAGTCTTGGATCATCACAGGTGTTCTAGTGGTAATTTTAAACCATCAACAAGCTCCTGGTATCGTAATTCAGGTGTTTAAGTCGGTTATATGCAGAAACCTGCAGCTGGCAGTGTTTTTCTACGCTGGGGGTTCTCTCGCGGGCCGTGAAGAACAAAGAGAGGGTTTACGCGCCCCGCGACTCACCTCTGTTCAGGTTAAAAATGTTTCTGATTTGACAGTTTCAGTCCCTGGTCCTTTATAACTTATTTAACCTTCGTTTTAGGCACTTTTAACCCTTGTAGTTAGTTTGTAGATGATCTTGGGAGTATGATCAAACATCGTTAGGTTCGGTTTCGTTAAACGATCACCGAAAACACAAGTTTCTGCTCGTCCTCGCTTTTAACCCTTGTTTTTGGGAATTTGCGTAAATAATCACATAATGATCACGAAACCTCGTGAATTTGTTATCATATATTCTTGAGAGTATAATCGAACATTACGAAGTCCCGGGTTCGTTAAAAGGCCACTCAGAGGTAAGAATTAACATGTTGACACGCTTAACCCCCGTATCGTGTAAACTTTCGTTTACTTTCACAAACGGCTTCTTACGTCCACATATTTACTCATTCAAGAATATATTCTTCGTGTGTGGTTATTCAGAGGTACAAGTTTGGCATGTTGACACTTTTAGGCCCTTTGCATACATACTTTTATCGTTTGTCAACTTTAGTCCTTTAAACTCAAACTTTCACAAGATTAGGGTTTAGGACACGTGTCTTCACATAATTGGACACGTTTTTACGAGGTGTTACACCTAGCCATCCAAGTGTGTAAATCAATGGCCAAGAGTTGTTCACTCAGTTCGCAAATACACTAATGTTCACTCTAGAACCCCACCCATATATAATGTCACACCCCGACCCGCAACAGACTATGTGATCGGGGCATGATTGGTTGATCCAAAGCTTATGACATGCTATTAAAAGTTTCAGTATTTATTAGTTCAAAATTTAAAAAGAAAACCAAGTAACACATAATCCAATCAACAATTACATAATCAAAATGTTTAAATAAACTTCTTTATTTTTCTAAGGCCCAAGTTCTACGTGATCCTTTCTTCATACTTGTTCACCTGTATCATGTGTAAAAAGTAATTTTTGGTCAACAAAGGTTAGTGAGTGAATCTCCTTGTTATTATGAGAATAATTTGTTTATTTTTGTATATTAACAGAAAAACGTGCAATAACAAAATATAATTTAATGTGTTGTATGCAACTAAGTCTAACCTCAATAACCAAACCCCAAACAATATAACAACTCAACTGAATATATATGTGAACAGACGAGCCAATGGATCCATATGTAACTGTCTCATGAAAGTAACGCACCAAAAGATAACTAAATAAGTCTCACAAACACATAAGTTACACAAGTCAGTATTTGCACGTATAGAATTATAATGGAATATTAGCGAAAAATGTAGCACATGATACACCCTAAAATTGTATATTGTGTCATGGATTTGGGATGTTCCACATGAATACAAAATACTATGAAAGTTATATTCTTTAGTTAGTTAGACACATAATCATAAAGTGTTAACTCTTACCGGCAGTAAAGTCTTTATTCTCTAGCATAGAGTTATCGGGTAAAAAAGCTTGATATATGCAATTTCTCACTTAAACTTGTATGATATTTGTTAAGACTATTATAATGATTATTATTTTGTAATGGTCTAGGATGAGGTACAATCAAGAAACATGATGCACATTGTGTATTGAATATTTACAAGACACGCGGTAGTAAATACATTGAACTAGAGGGTGACTTTCAGTACATGCTCATGTCGGTTTCAAAACATAGATACGACGGTAGTGTTAAAATTTGTAACGCTCAGTTTTGACGACTTTTACATGAGTATTAATCTTGTGTAAAAAAATCACGCCGAAACGTTAATAAAGATAAGCATATAGCAGCGGGCCAATTTCTAACAAAATTAATATAAAACGTAGATAAAAATTCAGATAAAAACTAATTATAAAAATTAAATTGTTTGAAAACTATTTATTTATTATAAAAATAAAAATAGTTTAGTATTAGACCCGCGAAATACGTTCATGTCAAAACGTTAATAGAATTAAGCACGTAGCAAGTTTTTCACGTCAAAACGTTAATAACGAGTTTTTCACGTCAAAACGTTAATAGAATTAAACACGTCACGAAGTAGAACATTGATGCTTATCCACTTGTACACATTAGCGTGATGGAGCGAATAACGATTTCACTTCCCACGCCTTTTACTAGTAATTAAATAAATATACTAATGATAGGTATAAATCAAGATAGTATTATATGTTATTTTGTTTGCTATTGCTTTTCACTTGTTAAAGTTTATACAAAATTATACGGTAGATTGGTATAATCGAAGAACTAACAAGAATTTATCAATACCCTACTAACCAATTAGATTTCTCAAAATATTTAATTTCGTCTAATTTATATTTCTGATATCACATGAGAGATAATACCCAAATCAACTAGTAACTAAAATATTATATTTCTGATATCACATGAGAGATAATACCCAAATCAACTAGTAACTAAAATATTAAATTTCTGATATCACATGAGAGATAATACCCAAATCAACTAGTAACTAAAATATAATAGAAACCTTATATTTACTAGTTTTATTTTATAAAATACAAGATAATGGACCAAACACAATAATAACTGTTTTAATCAAGTTGTAACTTGTAAATGTGGTATTTCTCAAAATACAAACAACTTAAATATAAAAACAAAAATGTCACTCTATTTCAACTAATCATTTTAGCTTTAATCTCTTGAGAGTATCACTTTTTTTCCAAATAATATAAGCTATAGTATGACATTTAATTTTAAATCTAAGGTGATAAGGACCCCACACATTTTTTAGTGAGAACACAAGAGAAAAAATCATTGTAACGGCAGCATTGCAACTAAACAATCACACCTATTGTGTTGTATAATAAGAAAAACATAGAAAAAACAACAATATTGCTGCATAAATGAAGAAAAACATAACAATTTTGATATCAATTTAGAAGTGGGCTAGAGGGCTTGTAACCTTTTAGTGAGACTGATCACTGAGGGCTTCTCATTTTTAGGCAATTACGGCTTGGCCCTTTCTCCCTCTTCACTTGGATCAGCCCATATTGACAAACCTGAGGGCCCAGTTCGATTCATATAATTTGTTAGCAACTTAGAATTGTGATTTTCCACATACACCACCCGTAGTGGTAAATTTTTTAGCCTTTTTCTCCCCCAAACATGCCCAACCACACCTAAGCCCCACCCCCTTTGGCGTTTTTTTTTCAAAAAATCCTTCAAGGCGTGCTTCAATCAACGCCTCTCTTCAATATGTTTGGCCAATGAGATCATTCCAACTCAAATACTATTAATTTTAAGTTAAAAAAAACAAGAAAATAATAATTGGGTAATCATTGATGGGGCATTATCCCACTACGCTCATTTGTGAAAAACGCCCATAATGCCCCTTTGCTGACTGGGATGACACGTGTCGCACAATGCCCATGAGTGGGGGCATTATTCATGTGTACCACAACACATGGTCTTAAAAATGTGTTTTAGGGCATGTCGTGTGGAGCTCTGGCAGGAGATGGGGAAATCTGACCCTGGGTGCCCCCCCCCCCCCCCCCCCCCCCCATGTTTTTTTCATCGGGAAAAGGACCTCAAGCCGAACAACATGGAAAGTGGGGAAGTGTAATTTTTAAATATAAACGATAACATTACCGTTGTATACCAACCTCATTTCTACCATTTTACCATACAAAACACTCTCTTTCTTACCTAAACCTACTTATTACTCTCTATAAAAATTTATCTCAAATGGCAAGAAGACCATAGACCCAAGAAGAAGAGATTGCTTTGGCTACATCTTGGGTCTCAACCCTAACGAAAGGCCTCCTGGTGCAACGACTTTGTTTTGGAACATGGTTTTTCAACAGTTTCGTATTCATATAGGTGAGACCAACCTCAAGGAGAATCAACTTTATTCATGTTTCAGGGATATCTGTCATAAAAGTGCAAGATTTGATTCGCTCTTGAACAATGTGGAAAATGTCGACGGTGAGCTAACGGAAGATAACGTGATTCAAGTGGCCCTCGTTGATTACAGACATATCTACGACCATGAATTTACACACGTTTCAGCATGGCAAATTATAAGGATGTTTGTTTAGTTATATATTTTTCGTTTATTTATGTTTAATTGTGTGTTTGTTTAATTATGTATTTTCCGTTTATTTATGTTTAATTTGTATTTAGGGTTTAATGTTTAATTTGAATTACGATTATTTTAAAATTATTGTTTCATTTTAACTATATTTTTTATTTAAATTTAATTTAAATTAAAATATTTATATTTTGGGGAAAACTCGAAAATCCGGGACGACATCGCACAATCTAAGAAAAATTTGGGAAATCTGAGAAAAACTGGAAAAAGCTGATGTGACGCTAACGTGTCACACGAAGAAATATGGGGAAATTGGGATGACACCCTATGCCCATACCGATCAAAGATGAGATTAGAAACCCTAAACTTTCATAGCATTTCATATGTATTTTCAGTCACAATCTCATTCATCATCAAACTTATAGTTCATCTACATATATCTCAAAGACACTAAACTCAATATTTACATAAAAAGTTTAACCAGAAAGTGTAGTGATGATGATAAGGAATTTTATATCCCTAAGCAAAGGCAAAAAAGAAGAAGCGGTCGGTTGAGTTAAAGCTGTAAAGTATTTTGTTTTATTTTATTCATTTTAGTTTAAGTATGCTTGACTTTCATATGCTGTAAAGTGGCCTCAAAACCCTACGAATCGCATCATAATTGTCCCCCATGCTTTTCACTTTTAACAACAATATTTACACTTACTTTCTTTATCCAAAAAGTTACGGATCATAGATTAAGAATAAATCACTGTAGCCCCACCCCTTAGTGGTGTGGTGGTAAATGGGTTTGAGTTTCACATAAGGGGCATGAGTTCGAGCCTCATAAGAGGCAAAAAAAGGGTTTGTAAAAAGATTTTAGCCGTTCAAAAAAAAAAAGAATAAATCACTGTTTTGGTCTATGTGGTTTAGCCAGTTTTTTCAGCACAAAATATCTTAACCTATCAGACCCCGAGGTTGCATTTTATAACGTTTTTGGCCCCTGACACTAACTTTGTTACTTTTTTTTAGTTAAGTATAAGGGTAATTAGGTCATTATATACCTTAGGGTTGTTTTTGATAATTACAAAGTTCTTTTAATATTTAAGAGATTATTAATGCAATTAATCAAGGTTTTTTTTTATTATTTCGTTATTTTCACGATCATTATTTAATAAAATATGTTTTATATATACGAATAAATATGTTTTTTTCATTAAGCGTTTGTTTTTTATAAACGTCCTTTTTAAAATCATTTGTTTTTAACCTTTTTTTTAAACCATATATCGTTTGTAAAATTATTTATTTTTAAACCGTTTATTTATTAAAATCGTTTTTTTAAAGTTGTTTGTCTTTTAAAGTTTTTTTAAACAATCCATTTAACATTGTTATTTTTGAAATCATATATATATATATATATATATATATATATATATATATATAGAGGCCGGTTAACATACAATACATCTTATCCTACATTATGTACGCGATGCCCTCAGCCGTACGATCTTCAATCAATCAAACGCGGGTGAAACTAATTTAAATGATTAAATTAATCATTTTAATATATCTAAATCATACCAGGAAGGTTAAAAACGTCATTGCAAGGTCATAAATCTCTGTAATTGACCGATGATAGTTCAAAATCAAACCCTAAATCAAATTCAAAAGCCTGAAATTCTTCTTCCCCAACCTCCCTTCGTTCCTTTTGGTGCAATATCGATAATAAGAACTACTAATTTGGGAGTTGTAAGGGTCAAACGGAAGAAGACTGACAATGATCGACCAGCAATCGAAGAAGATGAACAGTAACACACACACAGATTATACACATGCGATTTCATCAAATTACCACATGCGAAATTGTTACAAAAAAACATGTTATTTCATCAAAATTATCACATGCGAAATTGGTACAAAAAAACATGCGAATTCATCAAAAATTATCACATGCGAAATTGTTATAAAAAAAACAACACGCTATTTCATCAAAATTATCACATGCGAAATTGGTACAAAAAAACAACATGCGAATTCATCAAAAATTATCACATGCGAAATTGTTATAAAAAAAACAACATGCGATTTTAAAATGCGGGAAGATGATCTGACGGCTGAGATTGTAGCGTACGTAATGTACGATAAGCAATATTGTACAGTACTCTTTACCTATATATATATATATAGGGAGAAGATCATGCGAGAACCACCTCTTATTGCGAGAACCGCGAGAACCAATGTGAACACAACCAAAAATGACTAAAAATAGCTAAAAATCACACAAATTTTTTTTTTTTGATTTTTTTAATATTTTTTAGGTTAAAATCGCCACTTTTCGAAGCCAAAAATTTTTTTTTTTTTTTTAAATTTCTTTTTTAAATTTTTTTTTTTATTTTTTTTGCTTCGAAAAGTAGCGATTTTAACCTAAAAAATATTAAAAAAATCAAAAGAAAAATTTAGATTTTTTTTTGATTTTTTTAGATTTTTTTTTAGATTTTTTTAGGTTTTTTGGGGTTTAGTTTTTAGCATTTTAGCTTGGGGTGGGGGGTGGGGGAGGGGGGGGGGGGGGTTAGGTTTTTGGGGGGTGGGGGAGGGGGGGGGTTTAGGTTTTTTTTGGGGGGGGGGGGGGGTTAGGTTTTTTTAGGTTTTTTAGCTATTTTAGGTTGTGTTCACATTGGTTCTCATGGTTCTCACAATAAATGGAGTTCTCGCATGAGCCTCTCTCTCTCTCTCTCTCTATATATATATATATATATATATATATATATATATATATATATTAGGGGTGTGCATAAAACCGAATTAACCGACTCATAACTGAAAAACCGAAAAAAACCGAACCGAACGGAAAACCGACGGGTCGGTTTTTAATTTTTTGAAAACCGACAATAATGGGTCGGTTATGGTTTTCTACATTTCCATAACCGCCATAACCAAACCGACCCGCTAGTTAGTAAAGTCATGGTTAACCGACCCGTATAACCGACCCATATGTATAACTGATCCGATCTTGTATATTATTCAAAATTTGAAATAGCTGGAGCCTGGAGGAATACCAAAGGACCATAATTGAATTAATTAAACCCAATAAAAAAGGCATTATTAATACTATGTTGAATATATAAGTGACCGTCAAGTTTTTGAATTATCGTGCAATTTTGTTGAGAATCGAAAAGGAATCATTACAAGTCATTTGGATTTAAGTTTTAACTAGTTATGTAGACATGCAAAGGTATTAATATTTATAGATAATATTGTTTTGAGCTAAATTTAGCTACGCCCAAGTTCATGGTTAACCGACCCATAACCGACCATCATAACCATCAAAACCGCCATAACCGAAACCGCCATAACCACCGGTTATGGTTATGACTTTTCAATAACCAACATCTCGGTTATGGTTATGGTTATGACCCAAAACCGACCCATGCACACCCCTAATATATATATATATATATATATAGGGTAAGGATAGTGTAAAAAGGGCCTAAAGTGTGAGAAGTGTATTATAACACTATATATAATACTATATAACACCATATAAACACCGTATAACAATATGTAACACCATATAATACCATATAACACTATGTAACACTATATAACATTATATAACAAATATAACATTATACATCTATCATAGACATGCTATCAAACAACCTATAGTGTTATATTTGTTATATAATGATATATAGTGTTACATAGTGTTATATGGTATCATATGGTGTTACATATTGTTATACGGTGTTTATATGGTGTTATATAGTATTATATATAGTGTTATAATACACTTCTCACACTTTGAGCACTTTTTACAGGATCCTCTACCTATATATATATATATATATATATATATATATACTTTTTTAAACAATTCTTTTTTAGGTTGTTGATTATTAAATGCGTATCTTTTTAAACCGTTTCTTTTAGAATCGTTTTTGAAACCGTTCATTTTTGAAACTTTGTATTCAGTTTACTTATAGCCGTTAGAAAAAATGAACTTTAGTTACTTATAGCCGTTAGAAAAAATGAACTTCAGAAAATGAACGTTTTCAAAAATTGAAGGAATTTATAAACGATCAATTTTAAATAAACGAGTGGTTTATAAATGAAGATTAAAAAAAGGACGTTTATAAAAAAGCAAAACCTTAGAAAATAAGTTAACAAGTGTAAGGTTTTAAAAAACATACGAATTTAATAAACGAAAGGTTGAAAAAATAACGAATTTTGAATAAACAAACGGTCCAAAGAAATGGAAATTTTGAAAAATAAATAAACCACTCTAAAAAAAGTTTGAAAAACGAACGATCTTTTGCAAACTTTTTATTAGAATGTTTCATTTTTTTTTCAAATATTACATTTCTTTTGTTTTTTTATACACGACGTTTTGTAAAATTTTAAAAACGAACAACTTAGAAAAGTGAGTTGTTTCAAAATGTTTAAAAAACAAATGATTTTAAAAAGAATGTATGAAATGAAGTGTTTAAAAAAACTTTAAAAGACAAACGACTTTAAAAAGAACGATTTTAAGAAAACCAAACGATTTAAAAGGAACAATTTTAAAAACGATAGATGGTTTAAACAAAATGTTAAAAAATAAATTATTTTTAAAACGATATTTATAAAAACAAACGGTTAATGAAAACACATATTTATTTGCATATTTAAAACGTATTTTGTTAAATAATAATCGTGAAAATAACAAAATAATAAAAAAACATGAGTAATTGCATTAATAATCTCTTAAATATTAAAAGAACTTTGTAATTATAAAAAACAACCCTTATGGTATAGAATTAACTAATTACCCTTATACTTAAATGCAAAAATGTACCAAAGTTAGTGTTAGGGGCCAAAACTGTTACAAAATGCAACATCGGGATCTGATATATTAAAATATTCTTTTTTTGGGCTGAAATGTGAAAGGGTTAAATTGACTAAGCCACAGGGGCCAAAACAGTAATTTACTCAAAGATTAACAACATAAAAACTAAGTTAATTAACGATCTTTAATATTTTAACAATAAATTTTAGGTAAGTTCGATTTAAATAATCCAATTTGGTTGTTTTTGGCCAATTATAATCTCAACTGAGTTTATTCCCGCTAGTGGTCCCATATTTTTCATTTTGTCTGTATAATGGTCCGCCGTTTAAAATAATTTAACGGAGTTAAGTTTTTTTCGAATTACAAACCGATGTTTTAGGGCTTTTAATCAAAATAAGGATACGAGTCGATTGATGTAAAACTTACCTCGAAACGGTGCTCCAAAAGGCTTGATTTTTGTTAATTGGAAGTTTAAACACTCAAATTGAAGTTCCGTTTTCGTCGTTTGAAACATTGTTTTAAGGTAAATTTTACATCAATCTATCGTATCCTTATTTTACTCAAAAGCCCTAAAACATCAGTTTTTAATTCGGAAAAGAAAACTCAACTCCGTTATGGTTTTTAACGGTTATACAAACAAAATGAAAAATGTTGGCCCATTGTCGGGAATAAACTCAGCAGGGATTATTATTGGCCAAAAAGGCAAAAACAGTTTTAAATCCAATTTGCCTAAATTTTACTCCTAATATTTAAATACCATATATATTTGTGGAGAGCAATAAGCCAATCACCAATATCACTAGACCGCAAGACCATGAGTTAAAAATGTTTGTACTATTTTAAACCCTTGGGCGTGCGCATGTGCGTGTGCGATGAGCTATAACCGCGTCTCGGCCTCTTTACGCAGATTATGTTCTCACTTTTTTATGTTCTTTCGAGTTCGTGTTGAAAGTTAATAAAATGGTGACAGCCTATACGTGATCTTATGTCGGGTCAAAGAGAATTTGATTCCATGCATAATATCAAGTGGAGCATTTGAATAAGCAAAAGAAGGTTGGTCACTTGGTTGCATGTTTTACTTGAAAAGACTCCTATAAATTAACCTTTAATGTAACCTTTTCTACTCTTTTTTAAATTTAAAAATTATTTTAATGTTAAATTCCTAACAATCTTAAATCCTTGAGGATTTTATATATCGAGCCAAAATCAAATCGCACCATCTCTGTAATAGGTAAATGCCTCGGTGAATATCGTCTATTCTATTCTGGTGTTTATCCGGGAATCTTTAGAATTACTACCGCTTAGTTTTTCTATATATAACATAAAGCTACACACTACGTTATGGTATGCTTAGAGCATCCGCAATGTAAGGCAATATTGGTGCACCTTTTCACAAAGAAAAAGCTTAGTTCAACACTTTAACTAGAGGTGCACAAAAAACCGGGTTTGAAACAGAACCCGGTTTTGAACCCGAACCAAACCCGATTTTGAAATCGGTTTAAGAGCGACCAGTTTGAACCTGGCCCCAACTATAGGGTTGAAACTGGTTTGTAACCCTATACTTCGAAACCCATCAAACCTAACTTGACTGGTTAAAACACCGTTTCAAACCAAACATGATCCATCCACCCTCAAATTGACGAGTTGGAACCCGAACCGGTTTCACCAAAAGCAAGTTTCGTTTTTCTTTGACCAAACCCAACCCGGTTTTAACCGGGACCGGTTTGGGCCAGAAACCCAATTTGTGCACATCTAAAAGTCCAACTTCAACCTTCCCCAAGGCCCACAAACTCAGATACATTTTATATATAACTTGGGGTAAAATATATGAATAACTGTAATAAAATGACTATAAGAGTTTGTTTTGATATTTAAAACAAGGACAAAACTAGAGGCTATAGAAAGAAAAGAAAAAAAGTGAAACATATAAAGTAAAACACAGAAAGATAAAAAGTTATTTATTTATGAAACAAAAGCATAAAGGATAGGAGATGTAACCACCTATCTCATTTATAAATAGTCTTAAACTTCATACTCACTTCTCCACATTAAAGCAAATCCAATTCATCAGTTTCACAAGGTAAAAATGAAGTTTCTTGATCTGTGGTTACTTGTAGCCATCACCTCTGGCTCGATAACAACGATTGCTGCTCATGTTAAAGGTTCATGGTTGAATGCCCATGCCACCTTCTATGGAGGTCATGATGCTTCCGGTACAATGGGTAAGCTAATTCATGCATCATCATCAAACCGATATATTATTCATGCGTAATTTCCACAATTTTGACCCGTTTACATGTAAATGTAAATAAGTTGATCCAGGTTTATGGTTCAGTTCCAAACGGGTCAATTTATATATGTCACAATCAGAAACCAGACACACTTAAAATTGTGTAACCTGAACATGACTTGTTTGACCCGTTTATCTAAATGAGTCAAATGAGTTGTAAATAGATTGACATGTCGTAACTAAGTTGTAATACGTGAGTTGAACAGGTTGATACCGTTGAGGTATCAACCTGTTTAATTAAACAAGTTAAACAACTGAACATGACCTGTTTATTAAACGCCTAACTTGACTCTTTTGCACAGGAGGAGCATGTGGATATGGAAATCTATATAGTCAAGGATACGGTACAACCACAGCGGCACTGAGTACTGCTTTGTTCAACAATGGTCTCGCGTGTGGAGCATGTTTTGAAATCATGTGTTTTAATGATAAGCAATGGTGTCTCCCAGGATCCATAATTGTGACAGCTACAAACTTCTGCCCGCCTAATAATGCGCTCCCAAATAACGCAGGCGGGTGGTGTAATCCTCCATTGCGACATTTTGATCTTGCACAACCAATCTTCAAGCACATTGCTCAAGAAAAAGCGTGAATAATACCAGTTAAATACAGAAGGTAACATAAGTGTTGAGCAATTTCGACCCGTTTATTTATCGTCTATAAACAAGTCGATTCAGGTCATGTTTTATTTCTTGACTTATTTCTAGCAGAACAAACGGTTAAAAGTAAAAAGAAATGGAGAAAAAACTAGTTATAATCTAAAATATACAGAGGGGTGCAAACGCCGAGTCAAGCCCGAGCTCGAGATTGGCTCGGTTCGAGCTTTGTTTTCAGAGCTCATTGGTGGTTTTTCTCAAGCTCGAGCATGGCTCGGGCTCGACTTGTTTATTATCTATTAATTAGATTAAATAAAAATAATATATAAAAAGTAGACTCGTTTAGGCTCGCGAGCTCAATAAGTGACGCTCAGGCTCAGCCTCGTTTACTAAACAAGCTTATTTTTAGGTTCGGGCTTGGCTCGTAAACGAGTCTAAATAAGCTCGGCTTGGCTCGTTTACTACAAAACTTTAAATAAAGGGTAAATGTTATTAAATATCAGGCTTGGCTCGTAAACGAGTCTAAATAAGCTAGGCTTAGCTCGACTCGTTTACTAGACAACTTTAAATAAAGGGTAAATGATATTAAATATTAATAAAAATTAATATTACACTAAGGCTCGACGAGCCTGAGCTTCACATGCCAGGCTCGAGCTCGATAAGTAAACGATTTATTTTAGGCTCAAGCTGGGCTCGTTTCGAGCTTTTTCTCGAGCCGCTCGGATCGTTTGCACCCCTTGTGTACTTTTGAATGCGCAGAACCTGCTCAATCATTTATTAAAAATAACAAGATTATCAATGAAATAATATGATTTTTGTAATCAACCTAGACACATTGACTGTATAAAAAGATAAGATTTGGATCAAAAGTATTTCATGAAGATTTGGATCAAAAGTATTTCATGTAAACCCGTTAATAAGTTACAAACGATTATCGCTTTGACCTGATCCCAACCTGCCCATTTTTCCACCTCTGGTGTAGCGTTGACAAAACCAAATGTACTAACTTGTGTTCAATGATTGATTTTGACAGAGTTGCTTGCAGAAAGATTGGTGGAATAAGGTTCACGATCAACGGCCACTCATTCTTTAACCTAGTGCTCGTGGCCAACGTAGGTGGTGCAGGCAATGTTATTTCCGTCTCTGTCAAAGGCTCTAAAACCATGACGTGGCAATCGATGTCACGTAATTGGGGTCAAAACTGGCAGAGTAACAGTTACCTAAACGGGCAATCTCTGTCTTTTAAGGTTACTACAAGCGATGGCAGAACCGTTGTTTCTAATAACGTTGCACCTCCTAACTGGTCGTTTGGTCAAACCTATACAGGAAAGCAGTTTTAGTTCATCTGACACAAAGATTCAAACCTCCTAACACAAGATTTTCAACAGATTTTAGTGTTGTAACTCTACTGTAGTAATATAGTGATCACGATCCGGTTAGACGGCTGCTTTTTGAAGGGTCAAGATTGGATCTCTAAACTAAAGTTCAAAAATTTTAGATATTGTTTGGTTTTTCTAGAAAGTAGCTAACAGATACAAGGCCAACAAGGGTTGGTAGTTGTGTTTCTTAGTAAACTAGTTGTGTGTATTGTGAACATACTCAATTGCTCAATTTATGGTTTGAGCATATTATTTGAGGTCTTATTGTTCTCTCATTTAGAGTTTAAATTTATAAAGATTGAAACTTGTGATTTGACTACAAACTTGCAGCTCAGGCATAGCATGAATATGAACTCAACTATATAACTATAATAAACATTAAACACAACTGAATGATCTTCCAAATTACCAAGTTTTGAACACTCACCCATTCCTATTCATGTTGAATAACTAGTATCTTTGAATCAGAAACAATTTTGTTGGAAAATCAGGCCCTTCAAGAAACGTGATATGAACGAAAAACGCTCTCTTTCATATAGGTCACCCGGTGTAGGGTGTAGGCTCAGTGGCTCAACCCCCTTGCCAGCTAGCGCGTCAAACACCACTACGAAGGGCGTTCTAGAGGGGCACTACAGGGGGATTCGCCATCAACATAACAAGTGCCAAAGGGATAGTTTGTGAGGCCCATCTTTTTAAAAAAATTATATGCTTTTAAAAACAAACCGCCAGTTTTCATGGCACTAATATGGCGTGATAAACACACCATGCAGCCTTATAAACCATAGCGAAAACATTTATGTTGCACAATCAGCCCCTTTAACAAACAACTATGGGAATTAGTTGGAGATTTAACATACGTTTCAATCAACGTATTTAATATTGGTCCCTCTCCTAGGTTGGAGATTTGGGACAATTAACATCACATAGTTGGACGAAAATTTTATCTACTTTCATCATAGTCGGGAATTAGTTGGAGATTTAATATACGTTTCAGTCAACGTATTTAATATTAGTCCATCTCCTTAGATGGAGATTCGGGACTCGTCTCAGTCGACGTATTCAATATTGGTCCCTCTCCTTAGTTGGCGATTTGGGATACATATCGTCTCATAGTTGGACTATATAAAGAAACACCGTCTCTTTAATCATTATAAACCAAAGCACCCAAATACAAATACAATAACATTAACCATCTATTTACACTAATTTCATACCAACACTAACCCAACTCAAACTTTACTTAACCAACCAACCAGATAAACCTATCTAATGATACCAATAAACATAACTAAATAAACCATAAATTCATATTTACTTCAAACTCTTCCTCTTCCCTTCAAAATCATGGACCTAAATTCATCATCCCAGCAGCAACACCTGCAACTTCAATGGAAAATAACCAAAAAAATTGTCTATAGATGATGCAACTGCAAAGCAATCAATAAAAGAAGCTTCCTATACAGATTTAAATTATCAATGCAGTAACAAAAACTAAACTTCAAATCATAGCATTAAACTTAAATACTGAAAAAATTTAGAATCACCAAAAATATAACCTAAATTTTGTCAAGGCAACAAAAAAAAAATCCAATTAAACTTTCAAATCTTATCATGTTAATTACATCCAAAACTGCAAAAAAAAAAAAAAAAAAAACACCTAATCACAATCCAAAAGTAAAAAAAAAAAAAAAAAAATTGGTAAGCCCGCGGTGCCATCATCGCCGGATTAATATTGAATGTAGGGCTCCGGTAGCGGGCAGTCTTCATCGCGGTGACCGGAGGGGGTACGACGGAGAATAGCGATGAGGCTAACGGGTGAAGTAATAACGGAGCCTCCTGCAACCATCAGGCATCGGAAGATGCTGTGATTGGGTGGCTGTATCCGCCTTACTTCTCCGTCACGACCGTCAACCGCCGCCGCCGCCGTTACTCCTTTCGGTACCGCTCAGATAAGATCAAGTAGTGTTAAACCCTAATGTTAGGGTTTTGGTCTCCTTTTATAGAGATACAAAGAACTATTTAAAATGCTCACATATCACCCCTGGTTTTTAAAATTTTAACAACACAAGTGTGAGTAAAGGTTAACCCGTTTATTAGCCCGGAAATAAACTGAATCAATTGATGGTTATGGTTAATGTTGTTTGATTAATTGATGATTTGGTTATGATTATAGTAAAGCAAATTAGATTTAAATAATCTCAACTTTCTAAATTTGACTGATAATAATCACAACTCAGTTATTTGCCGATAATAATGCAAACCGGTCCACTTTTGGCCAATAATAGTCTACCGTTAAAAATAGCTTAACAGAGTTAAGTTTTTTTTTCCGAATTACAAACTGATGTTTTAAGGATTTTGAGCAGAACGAGGATACGAGTCGATTTATGTAAAACTTACATCGAAACGGTGCTCCAAACGACTTGATTTTTGTTAGTTGGAAGTTTAAACACCCGAATTGAAGCACTGTTTTTGCTGCTTGTGACAGTATTTCGAGGTAAATTTTACATCAATCAACTTGCATCATCGTTCTAATCAAAAACCCTAAAATATCGATTTGTAATTTGGGAAAAAACTTAACTCCGTTAAGCTATTTTTAACGCAGACTATTATCGGTCAAAAGTTGACCGGTTCAGATTATTATCAGCAAATAACTGAGTTGGGATTATTAACGGCCAAATTAAGAAAGTTGAGATTGTTTAAGTCTAATTTGCCTTGTAGTAAAGGGTGTCCCATAAATGAATGTCAACTAAATAAAATAAATACATGCTTATATCGTTATGAATATAAATTCTGCAGTAATATATTTATTTACTTTTTTTTCTTATTCTTATCGTTTTTTGGGGTAATGTAACGTGGTTGAACCATAAGGAATGTTACTTTTATTTGTTTTGTAGTCATTTTGGATGAATGGATAAATTAGAATTTGCAAAGCAAGTTGTAGCTTTAGATAATAATTCAGTCGCGCTTTATAATCGTAGGTATTCTTACCTTCAGAGCATCTCCCTTTTGTTCATCGCGTCCGGAATCCAAACTAGGCCAAGTGGGCGGGGTAACCATTGAAGGTGGTGGGCTGGAGGTCGTTTGGTTTGCTTGAGCGGACGCGTCCGCTAGGGAGAAGTGGGGCCCATTCGATCGTTGAAGGTTTTTTTTATACAATGACGAACAAGACTGTTCGAGTCCACAGTCAATACAGCACACACAGGGACTTCTAGAAGAGATGACTCAAGCAATGACGACAGAAGACACACGACAAAAAACATGACGAAAGCTATGACGTTTTATGGCTCAATTATTCACAAATAGTAGGAGCTAATAAAGTCATTGATAGATGGCCAAATTTTCTACATACACTATTTGTTACTGATTTTTATCTTTGTTTGTTTTCGTTTAATTTCTTCATTTCTTAGACTAGGTTGTGTGACTTTGATGTATTATTTTTGCCTATATATATGGCATTTGTAAATCGTTGAAAAACACGAAGAACCATTACAAGTAATAAAATTACTACTTTAATGGCACACTAAAACTCTCTCCACATCTCTTTAGCATATTTAATTAATTTATATAATTAATTAATTAAATTTAAAGCAACCTACCCACTACATGTACATATTTACCTCACATATCTCACACAAACAAACACTATCTACCCCAACTTTCAGTTTAGCAATTTCACATTCCATTTCAAACACAATCTCAACCCCCACTTTCAATTTACCAATTTCACATTCCATTTCAAACACAATGAGCTCGAGCAATGAAGAAACCACGCAACATCGGCCTAAAAGTAATATTCTTTGCAGCAGAGAGGTCTAGCGACGAAGACACCACACAATCTCCACCTCTACCTTCCGTTCTAGTTTACTCAAGAGCTCAATGTTCTTAATAATAAGTTCATGCAAGTCGTCGTCAAGCTGCAGCTCGATGAATCGTAGTCTGACGACGTCTAACAAATGTACTTTGTCACTTAATCGAGCCCAACTGCCCAGGTCTAAACAAATCAAGCATTTAGTGAAGTATTCAAGATCGACTTGTTAAAAGGTTTTATCGAGCCTAACTTAATCGAGCCCAAGTCTAAACTAAAGCTCGTTTAGTAAGCAAACTTGAGCTCGAGTTTCATACTGAGTTTGACTATGCCACCGCCTACCAACCTAAACAAGCCTATTCTGTGTAAATATAATAATTTTTGTTTAATATACACGAGCCAAGCTTTGAAAAGAAATCTCATTAAGGTCAAGCTTATTTATACCTTCGTTGACAAGCAATCTAAAACAAATCCGAACATGCAAACATCCAATGTTACCATCACTTTAGACATGAATTTTAACTTAAACGACTCGACTCAAATCACATTTGACAATTGAACTCCATCCTAGTGTTAACATTAATGCCCAAACTATGTTTATATGTGGAAAGTAAATACAGGAAATGCAAAACCTCATATTGTGACAAGCAACAAATTAAAGCAAACTGAGCTACAGAATGTGATTCCATCTCACATCCAAATATCAGACAGGCCAAATCTTTGTGTTCCTCGTATTGTCAATTATGCAAATCATTAGAAACAGTACCCACCTACTATATATGTGTGCCGTGCTTTAAACTAAGTCCCGGAAATCCAAAACATGTACATGTAACAGTTGCTGCCATACATGGCATCGTATTTGTACCCATGGGAATAACGCCATATAACTACAGCGTGGAGGAGCTTCGAGATTTGCTGATGTCATCATCCTGAGGTGGCGGTACAGATAACGAGGGGGATGAGACTGCGGCATGATAAGATGACGACGCGAGTTGAGCAAGCGCTGGAATTGCACCACCTACAAAATTTCATTTAATAACCGAGTCCAATACAATAGAGCTTTGAACCAGTAGATGTCATAACGGTCCCACCCAAATAGAAGCAGTTTAAAAGTGCTCAATCAGACCGGTTATGTAGGCAGTTCCCGGTCTGGTTGTGAGAACAGTGGTTGTAAGAAAATTCTGTAGAGAATAATGTTGGATGTACAAAGGGCTTATGGAAATTTATCACTCTTAAGAAACTAACCTGCCAATCCTGCACAAGCTGATGAGAAAACTATCACAGGCGGGGCCTGCATCAGAGTTGCGAAGAAATTAATTGAAAAGAATGAAGATAAACATTAACAGAAGATGACCACAAACAACAAAGTTAAAAAGGTTTTGGGCCAGAAAGTAACAGTGAAAAAGAATCAAAAACAAAATATAAAGCTACGTACACACACACTAAAATCTAGTATGTACTAATCAACTTAAGAATCACTGATAATGGCAATAGCTGTTTGATGTGTTGTTCGTTAAATATAAATATAATAGTGCATAAAATCAATATCCATGGAAGGCATGGATAGGGCTGCAAACGAACTGAACGTTCTCGTTTGGTGGGAAGTTCATTTGTGTTGTTCGTTTAATAAATGAACGAACTCAAACAAGAAATTTCATTCGTTTAGGTAAATGAACGAACATGAACAGAGGCCATGGTCGTTCATTTATGTTCATAAACGTTCGCTAACGTGTTCGTTTGTGTTCAATAGTTTATTACGGTTTCTAATTTTAATATTTTATTTAAATAATTCAAAGTTCCCACTAACAAAATATTTAATAAATGTTAAGTGTATTGTACATTTAAAAAAATACTAAATATGCGTTCGTTTATGTTCATGAATGTTTGTTTGTGTTCATTGCGTAAAAGTACCAAACGAACACGTTCATTTCCTTAATGAACGAACACGAACATAAAATCCCGTTCAGTAAGTGTTCAAGAACAGTTCGTGAACACATTTATTTCCTCAATGGACGGCCTTGTTCGTGTTCGTTCGGTTCGTTTGCAGCCCTATATGGATTAGCATGATTGGTGGCACATATGATGAAAGACTTAAAAGATTGGGCACTGTATAGGTTTATGAACTAGAACGCTAGATACTGGTGGCAATTTCGACCCATTAACTTATTATAGGTTGATGTGGGTCACGTTTTCTCTTCTGATGGGTCAAACGGGCACTGTAAAGGCATAAATATCTCTTTTTTGGCTAAAAAGCAAACAGAAAAATCCCCCCAGTGTATTTCTAATGAATACAATCTTGTAACTCACTTATTAAAAGAAAAATATATTATTATTGTAACAATAGTGTTTGCAATTATTTAAGACAAATTAGTTACAAAAAAATGAACAAAAAGTGTTTTGGTTCAACCCAACCTCACTCGTTATCCCGACAAAAGATTACCCATTTTGTCTCGTTACCCAATATACTTATAAGATAGATGTTACAAGCTCACACTCTTTAGATTTGGACAAAAAATAGCTGGATAATATAAACCTAGCTGTGAAAAGAAACTTACACCAATAAGGAAATGCAACCACATGGGTCCCCTCACGCGCCTTTGAACAACCGGCATCACTACAACAAAGGAAATGATAAAAATAATGTTTAATCTGCCAAAAATGTACCTCCTCGAATTTTAATTGTAACGTCCAAGCAGAACGGGACTGTTTAATAATTTATACTAGAGCGCATACCTAAATTGAATCCGTAGAATGCACTTGACACACCACCAACAGCAGAACCAATCTGAATTGTGAGCAAGAAAAATGGAAATAAGATAACGTGATATGTATATCCTAATATAAAAGAACGGTTTCTTCTTTTCTTATAAGAGGGACGCAGAAGAGAGAAAACAGTACCATAGAAAAGCTATCTCTAATAAGAGGTCCAACTGTCCAAGCACTGGTTTCCTGCCATTAAACAGAAACACATTGTAATGCACACACAAACAGACGAAAAAACAAGCAAAAACCATAGTATTTATGCCTTTCAACAATATAATTAGAATTCTTATTATATTGTGTGATATTTCTACTACTTGATAAACAATCAAGGTGATTCCTTTTATGATATGAATTCCAAACTGCCTATATTCTCGAATAACCGACGTATAACAAATCATTTTCGACCTCAATCCTACAAAAACCAACTGACCCAACTTTTAAAAATAGTTTTTACATAAAAAAGCAAGCTGAAATTATATGAAGTTACCATCTCCTTGGTGAGAGGACCTGCACAGTGCCTGCATCTCAATGAGCTTATAGGATCTGAATCCCCCATATCTTCTTCGTGATGATATACGTTTGTTCCTTTTTCAGGATTCTAAACACCAATAAGAAAAAATATACGACTTCAGAATAGCATGCTCTACTTCAGATGCAGATAATTCATAATTCACAATAACATAATATAACAAATATAATTCACAATAAGTGGTAAACCATTTTGCCTATCTTGATATTTGGTAGTTGAATGCCATACACCTCAAGTGAAATTTAAAGCAATATGCTGATTGACTACTACTATATACCCTAACATGCTTGGTTTAAAAAAACGAGCTTTAAGCGAGCTTAAAGCGTGGGCGATGAAGCGCTAGGGTTGTCGCTTTTTTTGCTCTGAGGCGACAAACCACGTGAAGCGTTTTGAAGCGCGCTTTAAGCC
This sequence comes from Helianthus tuberosus, assembly GCA_030545235.1. Lineage (NCBI taxonomy): Eukaryota > Viridiplantae > Streptophyta > Magnoliopsida > Asterales > Asteraceae > Helianthus > Helianthus tuberosus. The sequence continues at coordinate 32,845,831 of CM060354.1, read as the reverse complement.
CGAAGCGCTATTGGTTTGAAGCGACGCTTCGCCCAATCAGGTCAGAATTAGGTTTTTAATTTAGGCCCAATAGTCTCTAATAGCGTTTAATTGAGGTCCGCTACCCTAAAAAAAGAACGTTAGTAAACATCTTCAGCCGCTCCCTCCCTCTTATCCATCGATTCTTCATACTTTCTCCAATAATCGACTTTAATTTATGTTTTTTATGTGTTAAGTGTGTTTTTTAATCATGTTTTTGTGTTTATTATTGATTAACAAGTAGGATATGTCATATTGATGTGTACAAATTTTTTATTTTTTTATTTTGAGCGCTTTGTATACGTGAAGCTCTCGCTTCGTGCTTGAAGCTTCGCTTAAAGCTTTTGGAACCAAAACGCTTCGGAGCGCCTCGCGCTTTTTTAAACCAAGCTAACATGCATCCTACTAACATTTTCATTCTAAGCAGCATATACATAAATTTGCAAAAGTAAAAAGTCATTACTATGGCAACAATATATCTTATTGAACAGACATTATTCTTAAACATTGAAGTACATTATCAAAATACGCATGAACCACGAGTACCTTGTGTTGCTTCACACATAAATACATAATAGATAATTGTCAAAGCGCACAGGCTAACCTGGAACCTACGTGCCAGGCGCGTAAAAAGAGACTCAATCGTAGTGAATCAATTGTGCACTTTCAACAACATAGACATTCAAACACGCACGCACTTGGAACCAAGTGATGAATCATTTCTGCCTCTATATCAATTTAGCAGTCTAGTAAACAAGTATAGTGGCCTTCTGTACTTTATATAAATGAAAGTTATAAAAAGAGACTCAATCGTAGCGAATGTTACACGATTTTAAGACGTGCCACTTTCTCAAACACTTGCTTCTAAGTTCTATCTAGCTGTCCCAACAATGAGTCTATTAATCTTTCGATTAGCTTCGTATCCTTTATCGGATCGGTCACGTGATCCTTATTGAGATATTTATTGAAGTTTACTGATATGATTATATATGACTTGTTGTGCCAATTTATTTGAAGCCTAGTGAATGTTGATGAGTTTAACTAATGAATTTAAATTTAAATCTTTATATGATAATACATCAATAATCAGATTGAAAAAGTATTATAACACCATACAATAATCAAATTCAAATCAACAAAAGGATTATCAAAGACGTGTTACACGTATGTAACTGTATCAAACCCTAAGGAAGGTCTATAGAATATTCAATTTGATCGTACGGTTGAACGTTTTTGATTCGATGATAGTTGAAACCCTAACATTAATAACCAATGGTTAATATCGAATCATACGGTTCATAATTGTAGTTGAATGTAACAAATGAATTAAAATAAGATGATTTGCAGACTGTAAAACTCACCGTCGGATTCACCTCTCCGTGTATTGTCGCCGGAAGTTTGTGGCCGTTGTAGAAGAAGATCGTCGGTGAAGTGGCTGCAATGAGTAATAAAGCTGAAAAGTTATATGGCCCCTTATTTTAAAGAGTAATTTTACAAAAAAGATCCCCACTTTCTCACAACTTTCACTTTTGAACTTTTAACTTCTTTCTTTACGTGATTTGCGTGCAAGCCGTGTCAAAGTGTGAAAGATTGAGTCATGGCACTTCTGGAGGCCATGATCGAGCTACCAAGGGTGATATACGAAAATGCACATAACTGTGGCTACAAGTCTCCCTTTTAGGGGTTCTACCGGCCAGATCGAAGCTCGAAACGATGAGCATGTCGTGACTGCCAAGTTTCGGTCTAAAAAACGCATTCTAGTAGAAGTTATGAGCACTTTTATGTTTTTCTTCATGTTTTATGTACTTTGTTTTTAGGCTTGTGTTTGACCAATGGCCTTTTTATGGCCCGTTTTGAATTTCAGTCTTTATTTACTTGTCATGTAATATGGATAGGTTATTCATCAATTTTGCAATAATAAGAATATCCTTTCATTTCAAATTCTCAATCCTTTGGTACGAATTTGGGTGGTTTTGGGAAGATTGTCACGGGTATTCTCAGAATCAACGTGATCAATTCTTCGTTACCGTTCACACGCTACATCACTCTTAACACCTCATAAATTCTATACTGGAAACAAAGGTGTAGAACAAAACAAGTCTTTTACTACTAGTACTATGGTAACGTTGCGACTCTTTTGAGATCATATGTAACGGCAATGTTGTCATATGCTATGTCTTGGACATACACGTTTAACATCTCAAAAGAACACACATATATAACACCTGCAAACTCATAGATAAAACAACTAGAAACATTCCTGAATTGAAAGATTTAACACATGCTATACTTGTAGAAACGAAAGAGCATATGGGCTTGGTGAGAACAAGACGCAAATGACGTTGGTTCAAACTCACAGAACGAGAGAGGGGTTGTTCATGAGATAGAAAGCAATGAGATTGGAAAGATGATAGGCTTTGAATGTATTTTGTTCAAATTAAGAGGTATGATGCAAAACCAACCAAAGGGCAAGCACTCGTTAAATTTGTTGCCATTTAGGGTGTAAAAAATAGCAACACGAAACAATAGAAGTAAACAACACACGTAAGTCCAATTTGATCTTTAAAGATATTAATGATTATCGTTTTTTTAACTTGTTGCTCCAATGATAGTCAAGTCGAAATAGGCTAAATACATGTCACAAAATAAGTTTTAAGACAAGTCAAACAATGAAATGAAGATATTACTATAAAACCCGTATACGGTATACAAATCTCAACAACAGCAACAAACCACCGGTCTACATACCTCCCTCTCCCTATAGCGGTCCCTATTTGCCTCATTCACACATAATGATCCCAAACTTACATTCACAAATACAAAAACTTGATATGGTCTCCACAAGTTTCCCCGAAAACTGCAAATTTATAGATGTAGGTGTATCATGGGGCCCGATCCATTGGCGTTAACTTGGCACCCAAGTAACCATTTCTCGGCATCAAAATCATATATAAACGGTGTGTTTAAGGTGGGATGAGTGAAACTAGTAATCTGATCTTGTGGCTGTAAATTGGGAAAGAAGACCAGCTGCTTGAGCAGGTAAAATGTCACCAAACCTGCCCACTTGTCCTTCTGTTAGCATGGTTCCTAGTTTCAGTGTGCTCTCCCCAAACCTACTGCCAACCTGACATTTCAACAAGAAAATCATTTTTCAACATCGATCAAGCATATTAATACGAGAAAAGAGTGTACATAAATGCTATTGTACTTATTAATGAGTGAAATTTGAAGCTAATATTTCAATTTCCCATGAAAGTTAAAAGAAAACAGAGCATAAGGGTGGACAGTGTGGGGGTCGGGGAAGGGCTGGTGAAGCCTGGCACCATCCAGGAACACCAGCCCCCAGACCCGGTGACTTTTTTTACCCCGGTGAATGGAGACTTGGCACCGATAGATGGTGAGAAGTGTTTTTTTTTCCAGGTTTATGTGTGTGTGCGTGTATGTATTTCATGTGTGTGTGTGTGTTTTGTTTTTGCAGGTTGAAGAAGAAGAAGGAAGCATGGTATGTGTGTGCATTTTCTTTGAATTTATATTTTTAAATATATTTTTTGTTTATATATCTGTTATTTTAATTTATATTTAAAACATGTAAATATACAAATTGTTTTAAAGTTCAAATTCAATTTAAATAATTTGGTTTTGGGGAAATCTGGGGAAAACTGATGTGGCCCTGACATGTCACACAGGGAAAACGGGGAAAACTGAGACGACACTCTCCACCTAAATTTAAATGAGATTTAACCTGCATAAAAGATTTCAAGAAAGGCGTTGCGACCCCCGAATTTGTATTATCATCCATATCAATATTGCGTTGGAGCTCCTCTTGGGTATAATTTCTCCAAGGATTCCTTGAAGAAATATCATTTATAGATGTTGATGTAGGGGACTTAATATTTGTCCCCTTTGCAGATAATACAGGAGCACTGCACACCAGAATTCAAGTTTAATACACGAATTAGAAATACTGTTTCAAAAAATTAGAAACTAAAATATTAAATACTATGAATAAGAAATATAAGATGAACCTGATGGGAAGGTATTTAAAACGAGGAACGGTAGAGCATCTCATTATATTTGATTCAGAATGTGTAGGCAATTTTTGCATAGTATCCGTGTACAGCCGGCGAAGCTGCACAAAGAAACCAAATAGTACAGCATGGCGCAAGTAAGACTGTTTCTCGTTCTCCAACAGGTACGGCTCGTAACTACACACAAAAAAATCGTTATAAACAATTACCATATTTATCCAAGAAAGGGTACCTGAAAGCTTACGTGAGCCAGTCTATAGGGTCTAGCTTCTGCGACAGGCGATTCATCAACCCATCAAGGCGATCATTCATGACTGATTTTGCTTGTTGCAAATCTTGTTTACGTCTATAAACCGTTTTTGTCTTTGATGTTTTTGATATTTCTTCATTCCCACTTAAATCACCACCAGATAGAATGTCAGCAGCAAACCTTAGATCCAATAAGACTTGCAGCACTCCTTTTTCAGACACACTGTTTGAACTAGCCTCATCATTCAAGAGGAAATCCACATAAATATCAATTACCTACATCACCATACAAGAAGAATATAATTATCTCAGGGTTAATAGAGGTGGGCAGGTTGTGTACCGGGACGAAGCGGGGGTATTTTTTGGCATGTCAGACAATAATTTACTTTTTTTTTTTTGTAAATACCAGATAGAGAAAAATGCCAAAATCGTCTCCGAGGTTTGGGCATTTTTGCCTGTTACATCCAAAATAAAACGTTTTTGTAACCAGACCCCTGAGGTTTCATTTTTGTTGCCATATCCATCCAAATCACTAACTCATTTAAAATGTATAGTTAACTCAGGGGCGATTTGGGCAATTTACCCATTTATTCTTTTGTTTTTTAATATTTCAAATTTTATTTTTTATTATTAAATAAAAAACAATAAAAATAATTATAAATATCATATATATACATATACACACATTTATATATATATGGGGAGGTTAACGTACAATATTCCTTAACGTATGAGCGTACAAAATGAAATTACGCACGTTATAAAACTCAAAACCCTAATCACGCATGTTGACACAAAACATAAACTTGGAACACTTCCATAATCACGCATGTTGACACAAAACATAAACTCGGAACATCTACTTCACAAATTCGGAATCATCTTCATTCTTTCAACATAAACTCGGAATCTACTTCACAAACTCGGAATCATCTTCATTCTTTCAACATGCGTAATTATGTTTTCAATATACGTAATTTCACAGTGTACGCTCGTACGTTAAGCAATATTGTATTTTACACTTTCACTATATATATACTCTACACACACGCACTTATTTTTTTTTTATTTTCTGTTTTACCAAAATCGTCCGTGAGTTAACGATGCAATTTAACTGAGTTAGTGATTTGGATAGAAATGGCAACAAAAATGAAACCTCAGGGGTCCAGATACAAAATTTCTTATTTTGGATGTAATAGGCAAAAGTGGCCAAACTTCAGGGACGATTTTGGCATTTTACTCTACCAAATAATCATAATTACAATTTTTTTTTGGGTAAAAAATAATCATAATTACAAAATTTACATATACACACACACTTATTTTTTTTATTTTCTGTTTTCCAAAATCGTCCGTGAGTTAACGATGCATTTTAACTGAGTTAATGATTTGGATGGAAATGGCAAAAAAAAATGAAACCTCAGGGGTCCAGTTAAAAATTTTCTTATTTTGGATGTAACAGGCAAAAGTGCCCAATATTCAGGGATGATTTTGGCATTTTACTATACCAAATATAATTACAAAATTTACATTAATTAAAAGACAATTTAACATTAAAAAAGCAACGTAGGAGAATTTATGTATTAATACATACTTTCCGAACCATGTGATCCATTTTCTTTTAAGCTGCTTTAGAAAAAAAAAACATATAACATTTTACCCTTTTGAGATTAAACATAACCGGAATCAATCCATTCATAAGTAAATGGGTTGAATTTGCCACCTTAAACTTAATCTAGAAACACAATCATATTAAATTCTTAGCAAATAGAAATACCTTTTCTAATAATCTTGAAGCAAAATTTTGCAGAATTGGTTTGTCAAGTACATGACCCCCAACTCTGTGAATTTCTTCACAAGCTTGATATAGATATGATGTGATATATATAGAAGGCATGGACGGAAGTGAGATCTTCATCTCTGATGGATGTTCAGCAGAGTCCTCTTGTTTAACTATTGTATCTTCCCACCCCTGTTCAGAATACAAAAAGTAAATTAGATTTTATAAACTAAAACAAAATTATAAAATGTTTATGAAATGCTTACTCTCAAGGGAGCGGTTGCTGATAAACTTTCATCGCTTCTGAGACAGTGTGAGAGGATGGCGGAAAGTTCATCCGAAACCCAAGTTATCCACAAGTTATGAGCTTTAATACAAAGATCTTGTGTTGTTTTTCTAAATTCACCAAGTTGTGGGCTCGAACTATCATCAACTCCAAATAATGCCGAAGCAGCAAGTGAAGATTGTCTTCTAGGTGAAGTTATCATTTTCTTGCCATGGTTTTCAGAAGGAAAGGAATCAAACGTTCCACTAGAGTACGTCAAAAGTGGTGATACCTTACCGGAAACTGCTGACATCGATTCATTCAACCATAATCTGGGAGAACCAAGAATAACAGGAATGTTTCTAGAGTACTTTTGGAATGCAAACAAGAGTCTTCCAATAAATAGTGACCTCTCAACAACTATAGCTGGAGATGATGAAGAATCACCCAATGCAGAATACAAGGATTCCAACTCGTTCTTGAGCTCTGTAAGTATGGTTGACGTGCTTTCGAAACATTTGTTTTGTAAATATGGTGCTAGTTCCTTTAATCTTAAAGAGGCTTTTGGAGATTCTAAGAAGGTTAACAAGTCTTCAAGTACGTTCTTGCAGTGGTTGTCCACCGCCAATCTAATTCGGCCAACTTCATCACCAAAATAAGCGTTTAAACAGCTTTGAAAATCATTACCATTCGGAGATACCTTAGGGCTAGTCACTACGAAAGACTTTTTCGTGGTGGACTCCAAGAACCAAACTCCACCACCCAACGGAGATCGATTCAAGAAATCTTGGAAGTCAACTTTGTCACCATGACCCTTATCAGTGGCGAGAATCGACTCCTTTACGTTGACTATATTATTCAGTTCATCAAACCCAGAGCGAATTATCGCTTTCATTCGGTTTGCAAAAGCCTGCTCGAAAATTTCATCCCAAAGATCATCATCATTTCCTAAAACAAGCTCACGAGTTCTACTCCACGGCATTTCAATTTCAGAACCGAAAACAGTTTTTAGCCACTCCAAACTCCCTCCCAATACATCCTTTCCTTCCATAGTTTCCCTAATCAATTTCTCAGCTGCAGCAAGCTGTTGCCCACTAACAACAGCGTCAATTAAGTACCGCCCATTGACTTTGTTGACTATTTCCTTCCCACAACTCCTCAAGAAATCCAAACAGGCTTTAGCGATAAACTCCCGATCCAGCATTACCATTAACGACTCCAGTTTCTCCCTAAACGCCTTCCACAATCTCACTTCTTCATCTGGATTCGGTATCCCACCAAACAACTGAGACACAGGGGGCGAATCCAACACCGTCCTATAAAACAAAGGCATATCACTCAACACCTGCAAAAACAACTCCCCTACATGCGCTACACTAACCTGGATCACCTTCAACACTTCACAAAACACCATTATCACATCCTCACTAGCCACCTTACAACTACCTAACTTCTGCGAAACACACGACCGTCTCGCATCAAGCAACAGTTTCAAAACCTGCGCCGGATCAAGCTCATCCACAACCGCAACAGCAGCAAGAGCATCGGCATAAGACGAGATCTCAAGCCCTACCGCTTGATCCAACAACCTCTCGCGACTACGCTGCGAGATTTGAGATTTGAAACTCTCAACAATCTGCCATTGATGCTGTAACAAAGGAAACTTCAACAGCAAACTCTTATTACTCGCATCACTCGTTAAACCGTTATAAACTAATTTTGCACGCATATAACGTGCCGCTGCATCTACAAACATCGATTCATCCAAACATCCCCAGATATTCTCAGGAGTATCAACAATATACTTAACACGACACGCAATACCATAACTACGAGCCCTAACTGGATTTAACGATGCAGAATTAGGGCTAACATTTGTAGATGTAAGAGAATGAAGAATACCGTCGTGAATTGAAGATATATTGTGCGAAATTGAGCGGCAGGATGACGTCATGTTGACGATTGAATCGGCGGAATCGATGAGATCACGGTAGCGATTGCCGATGAGCTGCCGGAGCTCTTCGCTCTTATCCTGGATCTGTTTTCGGGTTGCGGATTCGATGTTTCGGATCTCGGAGATAGGTTTTGTACGGAAGATTGATTCGGCATCTTTTGCCGATAATGTGGACGGAGATGACGGTTGTGGTGGCACTCTCATGGTGGTGGTTGTTGCCGGTGGTAGATCTCGAAACCCTAACTGAATTTACGGTTTTGTTATGGACGAGATCTGATTCACGGAGATACTCAACAAACGTGATTCGTAACCGATTTGTTATATGTAGTTTGTTCTCATGAAGAATCAGAAATCTTTTCCTATGGATTTTGTTTGTCCGTGATGGGTGGGTCAAAGATTGGTAACAAGTAAATTTTAACACTCACCTATGGAATTTCGGTCTGTATTGGTTTGTTACGACACGACACTCGTTACATTATAGCAATCGAAACAGAAAACTAAAATATAAAGTGGTGGTATGTCTAAAGGGACATCAAGATGTATTTTACATTAATCGAAAATTGTAATTTACTTTGCAATAGCCATATATATTGTTATCCGGTATGATAATGCTTACCGATATTGTTCGGTCGGAATCAGGTATGTTCGTCACAATACCAAAAAAAAGTTACTTTGTTTTTAATTCAACTCTGTTTTCGACGAGATTTATATAGGAATGTCAAAGGAAAAAATATCAAACACAGCTGCGTATTCAACATTTTTAATGAACGCAAGTCAGTTGTAAGTCTAAACTGTGTTATTAACAATTTATATAGATATAAGATAAGAATAAAAGGTGTGGGGAATTAGCCAATAAAAAAACAAAAGTGCACCTGAATTATGGTTTCCTTGTAAAAATTGACGTTATACGTCGGGCATGCAGCATAAGTGAAGGTCTACAGACAAATCCTGACTTCACAATTAGAGATAATATATTAGCAAGGATTCATTGTTATAGTAAAGCTGGAGGGTTCCTAGGGGCTTCATTGCACCACCTCAGCGCCACGTAAGCACCTCAGTGTCACGTAGAGGTGCACAAACCGGTTAATTTTAATAACCGGATCGGTTAACCGGTTATACCGGTTAATTTGACTTTTTGACTTTAACCGGTTAATGCTTTAACCGGTTATTACTTTAACCGGTTATTTTTTTAACTGGTCCGGTTAATTACTTTAACCGGTTCGGTTATTTAACCGGTTATTTTCGGTTAAAAACCGGTTTTTTTGCCTTTTTTTTGAATTTTTCGGTTATTTTTTCGGTTAAAAAACCGGTTTAAAAAAACCGGTTAATAACCGGTTATTATACTAAAAACTTGTAACCGGTTACTAACCTACGGTTAAATAACCGGCTGGACCGGTTATTCGTAAATCGGTTATTAACCGGTTATGGTTTCGGTTAATAACCGGTTACGGTTAATTAACCGGTTATTTTGTGCACCTCTAGTGTCACGTAAGCAATGGCGCCTCCTCTTTTAACAACCAAGAAATGATCAAGGCCCTACAATAGTGCCACCCTATTTATTTATTAATATTTATTGTATGTGGTTACGTTATGACTAAGCCGGGTTACCAAAACTACTTGTAATATAAAGTTTATTTATTTAAAGTCTTTTGAAACAAATTATAAAATGCGATAAAAAATAAATGTAAATTGTAATCGACTTTCAATGTATATTGAGACCAACCACTTAATTTGCATATCACATTGCACATCTTGGCATACATGTTTTACACAATCTTATCACGAGAATCTTAATACACTCACAACATACAAGAAACATTCTATGAAGCCCACACCATTAATAAAAGGTTTTACCCTTTTAATGTGAGATTAAATATATAAATGTAATATTTAATCTTGTAGCCTATATAATCATTTATATTATATTAGATCAAAATATATTATTAACCTATTAATAATTAGTTGGTAATTGTTGATGGACCATATTACCCTTATTAACTAATTGGGTTTCCTCTTGGGTGTATAAATAAGGGGCTTATTAGAGAGTTAAAGGGTTAGACACTTTACACAATTACAAACCCTCACTAACATCATAATTCGTAACTCTCTCCTCATAACCGAATTCAACCCTAATTTCGGTTTCATCACCATCATCATTTTACACCCTAAGGAGGAACCGGGTCACCTTGACAAAGATGTCGAACACTATGGCTGGATCTCTGACTGGATTCTCTACTGCTTTGAATACTATAACAGGTATGTGTTTCATGTTTTCCATCATGTTTAAACAGAACTGATCAACATGTGGTATCAGAGCATATGTTGATAAATCAGTTCTGTTTTTCGTATCCATTATTCTCGGATCAAAAATCTGGAAAACGGAAGTTTTTAAAGCCTTAAAATCAAAACTGTTTTCGAGTTGTTTGTGGCCGAAATCCCTGTTTTCGGAAACTGCTAATTGATAAACCGACTCGAAATTATAAAGGATTAAACTTATTGTCACGAAATCCATTACAAAACCATTAAAATCAGGTTTCGGATTTCCAGATTATGTTTTTATTTTTTTAGGGTTCATCATAATGTTCTAAGAAATCTCGAAAATTCCATAAGATTTGGAATATAATTTGGATTAGTGGATGTTTTCCAATGTTTGATCTAAATTTTATCTATTATAATTTCGAAAAACTGTTAATTGATTTTAGTTATTATTTTCGAAATCATTTGATAAGTTTAGATCATAAATAAATTAGGAAATACTATCCTAAAATCCCTTAAATTTCGGGTTTTAGTTAATTATCACAATAACAACCTTAAAGAGAGGATTCGAAATCATCAATGTTCAAGTCGCACAAGTTCCCTATAACAGTCGCACAAGATCAGGTCACACACACACAAAAAAAAAAAAGGGATCTGATCGCACAAAACTGATCATACAAGGGAAAACGCACAAGACTGCATAATCGCACAATAACTTATGGATTACACAAGACTTGGGCCTTACACACATCGCACAAGTTTTGGGCCTTACATGATCGCACAAGTTATTGGGCCTAACTGATCGCACAAGACTTGGGCTTTATGTAAATCGCACAAGTTTTGGGTCTTAACGATCGCACAAAGCATTACCGATTGCACAAAGCATTACCGATCGCACAAAGCATTACTGATCGCACAAGACTCGAAACCTCATTATTTTTTACGCTGTTTAATGTGACCTAAAAATTGTTTAATGGTAAATTAGTGTTGTAAATCGCACAAGTTCGATCCGCGCTAACAGGTGGTTTGCTATTAAATACTTGGTTTTGTTTATACTTACTTAACTAATCAGAATCAGATAATTTTTTTTTACAAAACCAAAATAGCTTAACTTGAATGAGCTTCTGATGTTTTAATTCTGGCCAAAGCTGATTTACTACATCTATTTATTGTTCAAGTATTATAAAAGCTATGTTAAGTATGCATTACAAACGTGAAATGTCTTAATTCTGGCCAAAGCTGATTTAATTCATTTATGTTTAGCATGACTTGACAAGTGCATAACTAAAGTGATTGTCTCATTTCTGGCCAAAGCTGATTTGTCACAATTACTTTGCACACATATTTAAATGATTACACTTCTGGCCAAAGCTGATTTGTCTTCATTTAAATAGAATTTTACTAAGTCTATTATTTTGATGTTAGTAATAGACATTATCACAGCTTCATAATTATAATGGTCATTACTTATGCCTGCCTTAGTATAACATGCCCTTAGATCACATTAAGACTTCTTTCTTAGTATCATAACTTGCTCATCTTATTTCCACTATCAGCACCCAATCAAGGGATTCCACCTTTGACTGGTGATAACTTTGCTGCATGGAAGGATGCTCTCATGCTTACACTTGGAGTGCTGGACTTTGACTATGCTCTAAGAGAGGATAAGCCAGCGGACCTAACTCCACAGAGTACTGCTCCTCAGCAGTTACTTCATGATAGGTGGACTAGAAGTAACCGCATGTCTCTCATGTTCATGAAGCAGTCCCTTCATCACTCAATTAGAGGAGCTATTCCTGATTCTGACGATGCTAAAACCTATTTGGCTTCTGTGGAGGATCAATTCAAGGGAACATCAAAAGCACACGCTAGCACTCTTATCCTCAAGCTGGTGACGACTAAGTATGATGGGAGGAGCGGCATTCGCGAACACATCATGATGATGCATGACATGGCCAATAAGTTGAAGGGCCTAGAGATGGAGATCAGTGATGGTTTTCTTGTTCACTTCATCATCACTTCGCTTCCTTCGTCCTATGAAGCATTCAAGATCAATTACAACACTCAGAAGGACAAATGGACGATGAGTGAGCTGATCGCCATGTGTGTGCAGGAGGAAGAGCGTATGAAGATGGATCGCCATACTGATGTTGCTAACTTCACCACCTCCAACTCTAAGAAGAGGAAGAACAATTATCAAAGAAAGGATGCTTCTAAGGTTCAAAAGCCAAATCCAACTCCTAATACAAGTGCACCTTCCAGCTCTAAGAACTCCTTAGGCAAACCCTACTGCAAGTTCTGTAAGAAAACAGGACATAAGCAAAAGGAATGCCCTGACTTCAAGGAGTGGCTGGCTAAGAAAGGTAACGATTTTTTCATGATACTTGAGTCCTTTAATTTAAATGTTCCTGCTAACTCTTGGTGGTTTGACTCTGGTTCTATGGTACATGTTACCAATTCACTTCAGGGATTCCTTACAATCCGGAAGCTGGGAAGAAACCAAAGAACACTTAAAGTTGGAGATGATCGAGAATTAGAAGTGAAGGCCATAAGAACATTACAATTATTTTTGAAAACTGGTTTATGTATTAAACTTTATGATACCTTATATGTTCCTGAGGTAACTCGGAACCTTGTATCAGGACCAAAGTTAGACATGGACGGTTTTGTTGTTTCCCATGGTCATCGCAAACTTTCTATTCTCTATGATTCCGTTGTTTATGGTACTGGCATTCTGGATGGTGGTCTCTATAGATTAGAACTAGATGATAATTTTTCCAAATCTTTGTTGTCATATAATATTAATGAATCACTCACAAAGATGGAAAAGAAACAAATTCGAGACTTAGAGACTTCATCTATGTTATGGCATCAACGTTTAGGCCACATCTCAAGAGAACGATTAAATCGTCTCGTAAAGGATGAAGTCTTACCTCCTCTCGATTTCACCGATTTTGGAACATGTGTCAAATGTCTTAAAGGCAAAATGACATTAGCGAAGAAGAAAGGTGCCACTAGGAGCTCTAATTTATTAGAACTCATTCACACTGACATTAGTGGTCCTTATCAAATCGTTGGTATAACAGGACATACTTCATTTATCACTTTCATTGATGATTATTCTCGTTACATGTACTTGTATCTTATAAAGGAAAAATCTGAATCTCTAACAACTTTTAAAGATTATAAAGCTGAAGTTGAAAAACAATTAGATCGTCAGATTAAAGTTGTGAGATCAGATAGAGGCGGTGAATATTATGGAAGACATACTGATGTGGGTCAAGCTCCTGGTCCATTTTATGAGTTTTGTAAGGGCCAGAGGATTGTGAACCAATACACCATGCCTGGTACACCTCAGCAGAATGGTGTCGCTGAACGAAGAAATCGTACCCTTATGAACATGGTGCGCAGTATGTTAGCCAACACTAATTTACCATTATTCCTCTGGACTGAAGCATTAAAAGCAGCTGTTCATATACTCAATAGAGTTCCTTCTAAGTCTGTCCCTAAAACTCCTTATGAACTTTGGACAGGAAGGAAACCGAGTCTTAAATATATGAAAGTATGGGGCTGCATTGCTGAAGCAAAACTTTACAATCCTTTCCTAAGGAAACTTGACCCTAAAACAGTTACCTGCTTCTTTATCGGGTATCCTGATCATTCAAAGGGTTATCGTTTCTATTGTCCTTCCCATGTCACCCGTATTGTTGAAACCAAGCGTGCTGCGTTCCTGGAGGATTTCAAGGTCAGTGGGAGCAGTACCAACCCTTACGAAGAATTGCAAGAAGTACAAGACGCGGGGGGAGAGACTCGTCGCTTATCATTACTCCGTTTACTCCTCTTGTACCCCATGCAACAGCTGTACCTGAAGCCACTGCACAAATTCCACCTCCACAATCAGAACCCATTATACCTCATAACGAAGGCACATCAAACGCTCAAAACCAAGACAACGCTGAACCCGATAATCAACTCAGGAGGTCATCTAGGCAAAGAAGGCCTACTAATTGGGATGATTATGTTACCTACCTGACTGAAATGGATGCTAGAAAGCTAAATGATCCTATCTCTTATAATGAAGCCATTAGCAGTGATCAGTCTTCTGAATGGAACAAAGCAATGATTGATGAGCTTGAATCCATGAAGAAAAATGACGTTTGGGATTTAGTCGAATTACCCAATGGTGCCAAACCTGTAGGTTGTAAATGGGTGTTCAAAACAAAACTGGATCCGAATGGGAACGTTGAACGCTACAAAGCGAGATTGGTTGCAAAGGGCTACACTCAGAAAGAGGGAATTGATTATCAAGAGACATTTTCACCTGTCTCTCGTAAAGATTCATTAAGGATCGTTATGGCCCTAGTAGCTCATTTTGATTTAGAGCTGCATCAGATGGACGTCAAAACTGCTTTCCTTAACGGAGACTTAGACGAAGATGTTTACATGAAACAACCTGAAGGCTTTAAACCTGAAGGTCAGGAGCATCTAGTCTGTAAGTTGAAGAAATCCATTAATGGGTTAAAACAAGCATCACGTCAATGGTACCTCAAGTTTGATGAAGTCATGAAGAGGCAAGGTTTTATGAAGAATCAAGTGGATCAATGCACCTACCTCAAGATGAGTGGGAGTAACTTTACTATACTTGTCCTTTATGTAGATGACATTCTATTGGCAAGTAATAGTTTAGACATGTTGCATGAGTCGAAGCGTTTACTCTCGCATAACTTCGACATGAAGGATCTCGGAGATGCTTCTTACGTCATTGGCATCGAAATTCACCGAGATAGACACAAAGGGATCTTAGGATTGTCTCAAAAGACTTACATAGATCGTGTCCTTACACGTTACAACATGCAACAGTGCAAACCCTCCGTCGCTCCAGTAGTTAAGGGAGATGTTTTCGGTTCATTCCAGTGTCCGACAACAGAGGTTGAAAAGGAGCAAATGAGCCAGATACCTTACGCGTCAGTAGTCGGGAGCCTGATGTATGCTCAAGTCTGTACTCGCCCAGATATCGCTTACATTGCTGGAATGCTAGGTCGTTATCAGACTAATCCTGGCCTAGATCACTGGAAAGCAGCTAAGAAGGTCCTTAGATATCTGCAAGGGACGAAAGACTATAAACTGACTTATAGAAGAAGTGATCATTTAGAAGTGGTAGGTTATTCTGATTCTGACTTTGCAAAATGCAAAGA
The DNA here is from genome assembly GCA_030545235.1 of Helianthus tuberosus. Lineage (NCBI taxonomy): Eukaryota > Viridiplantae > Streptophyta > Magnoliopsida > Asterales > Asteraceae > Helianthus > Helianthus tuberosus. Next base: position 32,830,086 of record CM060354.1, on the reverse strand, counting down.
TGACAAGAAATCCACTTCGGGCTACATCTTTATGTTAGCAGGCGGACCTATCTCATGGAAGAGTCATAAACAACAGTTAACTACAACTTCCACAATGATGGCAGAATACATTGTTGTTTACAACGCAACCTGTCATGGAATGTTGCTTAGAAATCTGATCACTGGACTCAAAATCGTTAATTCCATTTCTAGACCATTGAAGCTTTACTGTGATAACTCAGCTGCCGTTAGTTTCTCGAACAGTAACAGTTCGACTGGAGCTGGTTTATATCTTGATACAAAGTACTTGTTCGTACGTGAACGAGTTGAGGAAAATAATCTTTGTATTGAGTATATTAGTACTAAAGATATGCTTGCGGATCCGATGACTAAAGGTCTCCCACCTAAAGTTTTCGAAGAACATGTATCGAATATGGGACTTATTAAAGACCTTGTTTAATATCATATTGTACTAGCTTATGTTTTAATTAATAAAATTTCCTCAGTTTGATTTTGTATGTCTCTAACATATGTTCTGCCGGTGTAATGACATATAGACAAATATAAATACAAATCAGACGCTAAAGGGCTTATACATATTTTGATCGTAACTGTTAGGTTTTAAATTGAGGCTATAGTATGATTAATGGGGGTCCTGAGTCGAATGATGATTCAACGGCTGTATTTCTCTGCTATAGTTCTTGGTTTAAGGCTAAAATGGGTGTTAACACCTGGCCAGGCTTACCTAATGCTCATGATAAATGATTACTTGGCTAAGTGGGAGAATGTGAGATTAAATATATAAATGTAATATTTAATCTTGTAGCCTATATAATCATTTATATTATATTAGATCAAAATATATTATTAACCTATTAATAATTAGTTGGTAATTGTTGATGGACCATATTACCCTTATTAACTAATTGGGTTTCCTCTTGGGTGTATAAATAAGGGGCTTATTAGAGAGTTAAAGGGTTAGACACTTTACACAATTACAAACCCTCACTAGCATCATAATTCGTAACTCTCTCCTCATAACCGAATTCAACCCTAATTTCGGTTTCATCACCATCATCATTTTACACCCTAAGGAGGAACCGGATCACCTTGACAAAGATGTCGAACACTATGGCTGGATCTCTGACTGGATTCTCTACTGCTTTGAATACTATAACAGGTATGTGTTTCATGTTTTCCATCATGTTTAAACAGAACTGATCAACATTTAATACTTCCTAAATCGATAAAAGAGATATAAAACATAATAATTTATTACAATACGGTTTTATTTTTATATAAAACATGCATATAATGTAGTTTTTTGAATCATATTTATAAGGTTCACTAATCAAGTGCACATTCCTCTTCCCTTCATTACATGCCTCCTTAGCCCCGGAATATGAACATTTGAGATGTAATCTCTCCAATCTATCTTCCCGACGTCGAATCCAAATGTCTTCTTTTCTTCTTCAGACATCATCGCGAACAACTTTTGAGTGTTGCTGTTATCAAACCTGCAAAAACGGTTTCAAGATTCACGGATCATGCGCTTATGGATCCAAAGTGCAAAGAACAACATTATAAGCACTTAAGAGTAAGTTTATTAAAGATTTAAAGTATGATGTTACCTTCCACCATAAAATGTATATGGTTCATATATGTTTGCCAAATACTTTGCTTGCTCCACAGATTTCTTGCAAATATTTTCAAGTTTATGTGTTAATTTCCCTTTATTTGTAGAAGCTAAAGATGTCAACCCGCTTCTATTCATCGCGTCTTTCCATACATGAGCGGAGAATTCGTCCATAGACCGATAAAGTTGCATGATTGGTACATGAACCGGCCTTCCCTTTAAATCCAAGCATGGAGAAGAATTGAAGTGTTCATAAAGCAATCCTGCCAAATCCTTGAATACCAATGGGTTCACTACCGATGAAGCTATATGATAGATGTAATTCTCTTCGGTTTTCCCATTTGCCATGTGTTTGGCCATGGCTGCCATGGTAGCGTTAACCACCATGTCAGCTGGAACCTGCAACGGTTTTCAGGGGGTTCGTGAAACATTTAGAGATTTATGACACGAGAACATAGACATATCAAGAAAATCACTTACCACATCAAGAACACCATTTGGGTCAACAAGAAATCCACTAAGTTGTCCCTTTCCATAGTAAAGTACAATTGGATCCATCATCCTACAAATAAGATATTTATAAAATAAATAAATCTTCAACATCAAGTTGTAACCAGTTTGCCAAAAATGGGTTGGTTTAGTTTTCTTTAATCTCTAACCTCCTAAATCGTTTTATTAAAAAAACGATATACAGTAATTAGTAATGTAGTTTTTAAATCTTATTTAAAACAATAATTACTTATAAATTTTATCAAATGAACCCCGACCATTCCCACCCATTACCAACTTCTGCGAGCTACCCATTTTGCCACCTCTAAGAACACACGTACCTATTTCCTTCCATCCATCCTGGAAACGGTTCTTTGTAAGTGCTCTCAATGACACTAGGCCGGATTATGACAACGGGTATGTCTCCTCGCATTTTGTCAATCATCATTTCTCCCATTGCTTTAGTAAAAACATATGTGTCTTGCCACCCGTATAGCTTTGCCCTGGTTAAATCACATGATTGGGTGAAAAACAACAAATTTTGTAGATGATTTTAAGTGAGCTAACAATAACAAAACAAAAAATAAGACAAATATTGTATGCAAGATTGCAAATCCATTATACCTCTCTAATCCAAGCTCTTTTAGCTTTTGAAGCAACGCGTTTTCTCCCAAGGATTTCTTCGATTCCAAAACCATTTTTATTTCGTCTTCTACGTTCAACTTTGGCATATGATTCCCATACATGAGGCTTTCTCGTGCTATAGTCTCGCCTACATTAAACGGCCTTTCCATGATTCTTCCTTGTCTTTGTCCATTAACATATGCTACAATCAAGAGAAAATGGTCAAATGTGTATAGATTTATATGTGTATGTATATATGGGGTGCGTTCTATACCTGTAGAAACTTGTAAGAAGAGGTTAAGTTTTTTGCACTTTTTTGCAAAGCTCATAAGGCGACTAGGCCCGCCAGTGTTTGTGTCGAGAGCTACATCATATCTACACATAAAAAAAATGAATCTGTACAACTTTTCTTGGTGGTTTTTCAAATGATTAAAGTTTTCAGGAGGAGATTAACCTTTCATCGAAAGTAGTATTAGCTGCAGAGTTTACAATTATGTCAACATCTTTTGCAATCACATCTGCTGTTTCCTCATCTAACCCAAGGTTAGATTCACACACATTTCCAATCACAGGAACCAGCTTGCTTAACATGAAAGATTGATATGATTTCCCATAAGCTTGTTGGAGAGATTTGAAAAGTTCGGTATTGATTATCTGTAATGCAATCCTATATTAAATTTAAATTTTACTACTTAACGATAGTGAGATTGATCATGTAAATATTAAGCGGCGCATAGACAACAGGTGGCAATGGATATTTTTAGTACGGGTCAAAACAATATGGGTCAGGCCAGTTGACGCACGAACAATTTTTGTACCCTCTTTTAAACTTTTTTAAACAAAATTAATGCTTTAAGTATGATTACAAAAACAATACTATAACAGTAATAATCTAAAGCTTTGTATAAACATTAGGTGACTTTCAACTCATTAGACCAATTTGATTGATATTCCATTTAGCTCATTTTTTATAACATGTCCATTCATAAGTAAACGGATCGAATTGCCACATCTACATGGGACTCCCTTAAGAACAAGAAAGAAGACAAAACAAAAATGCGTACTTCGTTTTTCAATCTTTCCATGGCAGCATCCGTGTCCTTTGCCTTGATTAAGAGATATATCTTCCCCACATCAGGCACTGTGCGCAATATCTTCTCTATAAACACTACATAATTGATATGGTATATTTTAGCGAAAGTTAATTAACAAGCAAAAATGTTACTATCATCCAAGAATAATCATTCATTTAGGCACCAAATTCGGCAGGGTGGCCTAATTGGGCTAATCATAGTTTACCATTGTGATACTACACTTTAAAGATCCTTGTTTCCTATATGTTCGTGCTCGATGTGACAAAATGGACATGTCGGGAGGTTTGGGGGGGGAGGGGTAACGAGTCATAACAGGTAACACTTTTCGAAATAACATTATATATATAACTTGTGTGTTACAACATAATGCTGTAACTATAATAATCTAAAGTTTTTAATAAGGTGATATATTAGGATCTATGCATCAAATATATATTTTGGGCGACTTTCTACATGTTTGATCTACTATATTTGTTTTTGTAGCTACTTAACGATTAAAAATAAAATATCGCGTACATAAAATAATAACAAGATCGCGCGCCATGCAATCAATGGGTCTAAATTATCATGTCTTGCTTGTGCTACATATAGCTATTATATCAAGAACACCATGCATAAAGATTAAAGAAAAAAAGACATGTACCTTTGCCCAAGAACCCGGTTGCACCCGTAACGAAGAACGCTTTTCCTTTGAGTACATTTCTAATCCCAATACCATCATCATTCATACCCATCACAGAACCATTTTGTGCATCATTGTAGGAGACCAAATCCTGCCCATTCACATTCCCGTTAGGCGCTAAAACCAAGTTTTCACTATCCAAAAGCGCGGTTCCAGGATCTACATTGACCAAAGCCGATCGCTTGGTCAAAATAGAAGACACCCCATTATTCCTACCAACATTTCCTTCAGTATGGCAATTCACCAAAAAGTTGATGTTCTTCTTTGACAACCATGGGTGAATCTTGTCACATGCGGCCAAATTCGCAGCATTTTTATGGCGTATGGCGATTGAAGAACGGAGAGACATCGTCCCCATCATTTTCAAGAGAAATCTAAAGCGATTCGAGAAGAAAAAATTGCAAAACGAGAATCACACAAAGGGTAATTTGCAGGTTGGAAGATGTTGGTTGGAAAGTTGGAAAGTCTGATCTTTAGCTAATAGTCTCCTACAATAATGAAAGAAAATCAAATAGAGGATTAAATAATAAAGAAACAAGTAAACAAACAAGCACACACTGATGGAAATTAACATATGGATGTGGTTGAATATTTAAATAAAGGTGATGAAGGTTAGGATTAATTGCAAGGCTCCCTTTTTGCCAACGGCTAAGATGGCGGGAAATAGGTTTTTTTTTCTAGTTTTCTCGATTGTATTATTTAATTAAAATTTTGAAAAAGTATTCATGTGGAAAAGGTCGTGGGATCGCTAAAAATATTTAAAAAATAAACAAATATGAACAATTAAATATATAAGTAAAAAAGCGTTAGCTGTGACAGTAATATCAGATTCTCAGCTTATAGGTGTTATCACGTGATATCATGTATAATGCATGTGAGCATATATACTTAGGATAAAGATCAAATACAAATAAACTTAACGTACAAAACGTACGAATTGAAGGAAAAGATAAAAAAACACGTTTTGGCATATCAATCTTTAAATATTATGGCAGAGCTGCCCACTTCATTTCTCTAACCTAACTAATAAATCTTTAAACTTTATTAACCAAACTAACAAATTTTAAAACCTTATTAAAAATAGTTAACTACTCTAACTCAGTTTATATATAATAATAAACTTCGTTAATCACTTTCTTTTGTAAAGTTTAACAGACTAGCGAATTTAACTCTTATTCATATTTTCAACCTTATGATTATTCGTTTTTAATTCAATCAATAATCAACTATTAACAAAGATTATAATAAATTCACATTTATTCAAAAATTTCGGATCGGTTTACAATATAAGTCGGGTTTCGGGGATCCGTTTTCGGTGGATGTTCCACCAACGTAATAGATGAGGGCTAAAGCAATCGTTTTAAAAATTAAAAAGTAATACATAAGGTTGGGCCTTGACTACACATGGTTTGATGATTTATCAATGCCGAAATTCCAAGCAACTTTCTACTTTTGGTAAGATGACAAAACCATGCGTCATCACTATTATGTTTAAAACGGATTAAACCAAAAACCCAGTCAATCAATGACGTAAATTCAAAGCATCTTTCTACTTTTGGTAAGATCGCAAAACCATGCGTCGTCACTATTATGTTTAAAACGGATTAAAGCAAAACCGAGTCAATCAATGATGTAAATTCAAAGCACCTTTCTACTTTTGGTTGCGCCCTCATTATGATGTTTAAAAGAGAGACCAAAAACCGAGTCAATATAAACGATCGAGTCAATATAAACGAATTGAATTAAAGACCTTGTTTTTGGTTCACTTTTAAACAAAAACCGAATTGGTAATGTGGTTTTAAATTTACAAATCTGAATCTAGTTCAAAGCGAATAATAAATAATGGTTACTCAAGTATTATATATTTTTCCATTTAGCTCAATCCAATTACAATTTAAGCAAATTATTATTTAGCCCAATTCAAGTCAGTATCAAATAAAAAAAAACATAAAATATAAAAATTTGAAAATTAATATTTTATTTATTTATTTGATTGAAACCACAAACTAAATTGAGCCTGAATTCGGTTTTGAATTAATTCTGTTTTTAGTTTCGACTGAAAAAAAAAATGTCTTTAATCCTTGATTTTGATCTTCGTCCAGGAAAATGCCAAACGCCGACGGGCAACCTGAAAAAAAAAACCCAACATAAACCAACCAAATCCTGTATGTAAACCTAAAAAACCCATTGTAAACCAACCAAAAACTCGACTAAGCTGGACACAAAGACATAAAAAAAACCCAACTACATCTCGACTAAACTCGACATAGTTACGCATAAATTAACAAAAAAATAACCAGACTAAAAAAACCCGACATAACAAACATGACTAACTCAACACAGATACACAAAAAACCCGACTACGATCTCAACACAATTATGCATAGATTAACAAAAATAACCCGACTAAAAAATCCGGCATAACAAACCTAACTAAACCCGACATAACAAACACGACTAACTCCACACAATTACACGAAAAAACCCGACTAAAAACTCGACTCAATCACGCATAGATTAACAAAAAATAAACGCGACTAAAAAGCTCGACATAACAAACCAATAACGCGACTAAAAAACAAGAGTAAATAAAAAGTTTTGTCCTTTATGTTTGTCCCAAATTTCAGGCGTTGTCCTTTATCTTTAAAATTGATGGGTTCTGTATTTAATGTTTGAAAATGTTGCACGTTATATCCTTTATGGCAAACTCAGTTATATTTTTCAGTTAAATGAAGTCACGTGCAGGGCACATGAGGGTAGAAAAGTAATTGCACCTGCCACTTGTCTTTCCCCTTTATTTATAACCTACCTGCCCCATTCCCTTCATCTTCTTCAAATTAGGGTTCATCAAAAAATTGCAATTTAGGGTTCGTCGCCATGGTCAACTGCCATTGTGGAAGGGAAGCGATTATACAAACTTCATGGACAAAGAAGAATCCGGGTCGTCGTTTTTATTCTTGTCCTGTCCATGTAATGTTTAACGCATGGCTGGATGGTTCGATTAGATAAGGTAATGTCGTTTGTGACTTTAATGTTTTGATTTGGTAAAATGTAGGGTTCAAATTGTCCATTTATTAGATGGTTCGATCAGCAAAGGTGCCAAAGGTGCATAGATATCATACCTGGATTGCTTAGGGCTAAGAATAACTTGGAATCGGATAAGATGAAGCTGCAACAAGAGAACATGATACTGGAAGAAGAGAACATTAAGTTGCAACAAGAGAACATGAAACTTGAAGCAAAGTCAAGAAAATTGAAAAAGTATTTGGTTTGCAGTTGGATCTGTTTTGTGATGTATGTTCTGGCATTTTAGGGTGTTATACATGATGTGCAGTATGTGTAAAATGACAATATCTAATTTTGAATGACAAGATCTAAGTTTGTGATGTATGTTATGGCTTTTTAGTTTGTTATATGTTATGAGCAGATCAAAGTGGAATGTCCAATGTAATTTGACCAAAGCAAACTGACCCATTCAAACAAAGTGACCAAAACAAGACGTACCATACCTGTAATGACCAAACAATGTGCAGCAATTGACATTCAAAGTAAAACAAGACGACCAAAACAAACTGACACATTCAAACCTAAACAAACTGACCTAAACAAGGTGACCCATTCAAACCAAAACAAAGTGACCAAAACAGACCCAAAACAAACTGATCTAAACAAGCAGACCCATTCAAACCAAATCAAACCATGTGCAGCAATGGACATCTGTAAGGACCAAACGATGTCCAGCAAGTGACATTCAAACCAACACAAACTGTAAACACGAATAACTACTTACCATATTATAACCAAACCTGATTCATGTTCCAAAAACTACCAGCAGTTTATAAACACCAAAAGTAACTACCCAAAAGTTCACAAACATCTAAATAATAGCAACCAACATTTCCAAAAGACATAAAACAGGTTTAGTTTGTTGTTGCCTTCCTACTCTTCTCTGCCTTTCCACTCTTCCCTGATTTGCCAGTCTTGACAACTTCACCTTGACCATTGCAAGTCCTGGAATTATGTCCAGTCTTCTTACACTTTGAACATGCCCCTTTAGTGTGCTTTTTGGACAACCTTCCTGATTGGGTCATCTCTTCAAGCTCCACTGCAGATCTTTTCCTCAATTTCTTTAGTCTACCAACCTGGGTGTGGTGTTTTGGGGGTGTAATCGTTGTAGGAGCATATACCCTTGTCCATAAAGTGCTACCATTGATAGGGTTCACCCTAAAAGAGTACACCTGTTTCCACCTCTCCATTGTATAAACCAGATGTACCCAACTCTCCAAAGCACCCACTGATGTGTGCGGTGTTATATAGTTTTTAATGTATATTTTTAGCCCTTTTTAACACTTTAGTCAAGTTTTAAATTTATAAAACACGATATTTTACTAACACTAAACACACATATGGGCAAGTGCACCCATCGTGAGCGTAGTATAGCGTTGGTAAGATACCGAGGTCGTCCAAGGACACAAGAGCTTTTAGTACCGGTTTATCCTCAACGTCTAATTAAATCAAAAATTTAGAAAAAGGTTTTAAACATGAAAATAAATAAAAAAACTAAACATGCTGAAAATAAAAATAAAACAAATAGACAAGATGAATCACTTGGATCCGACTCGCCTTTAGTGTAACCTTTGATGTTTTTTGCACTTTTGCATTTTTTAAGAGATTATCTTAGTTATAGTAGTAGGCCCCTCTTTTGAATGTGACGTTACCCTCAACCCAGCAGTTTGAGTCAGCAAATCCTAAAGGGTTGGAATATTGAAAGATAATTAATTAAGTTATTAATGCGTAATGTGGTAGGCCCCTCTTTTGAAGGTGACGTTACCCTCGGCTAAGTGGTTTGAGTCAGCAGGGATACAATCCCAAATAGCCGGGTTAAAGTATTAATAGTAGTTTACATATGAGGGAATCAAGCCATTCGCACCTCCGCCATCCAATACCAGTGGGTATTGAAGGAGGTCCTAGTAAGCTTGACCCAGGTCCTTGCAGGATCTATACACTGAACAAGGCAAGAACCTTACCAAACCATTCCCTTAACCCCCGACCAGGTAGCCAACATATCTCCATATAGACCGTGGAGATATGAATGGTGTAAATCTTTTATTTTATATAGACAGTAAAATAACGCCAAGACACCACAGACAAATGATAAGGAAGTTTCACCTTCAACATAAGAAACTAGTTATTAAAGTCATTAATACAAAACCAAATAAAAAGTGCGAAAAGATTAAAAAACAAAAGTATTACACTAAATGCTTATCTTCACCAAGTGATGTAAGAGACTTAGGCAAACATGGCCTTTGATTGTCAAGAACTCTTACTATCAATCTTGGATCCTGAGACTAATACACACACTCTATGATGGATGATGGTGGTGGATGTGGGTGTTGTGATGGTGGTGGAGTGTGGGTGAAGTGGGAGAGAGGTGGTTTGTCAAGGGATGCCTTTGAAATGAACCAAGCACCCATATTTATAGCCAGCAAAGAAGCCCGGACATGGCCCGTGTCCATTGGGCACGACCCCGTGTCCATCCACTTTCTCTTTCTTCATTTAATGCAGTTTGTCTGTATTAGTTGACCACGCCCCCATGTCCGCTGGGCACGGCCCTGTGTGCAGAAGCGTATCTGTACTATCAAGATTTTTTTTGATTCTGTGAATCTTAGCGTTGACCACGGCCGTGTGGAGCTGGGCACGCCCCCGTGTTAGGAAATAGAAGCTTCTATAACTTTGTCTTTTCTGCAGACACATGGGCACGCCCCCGTGTCCGCTGGGCACGGGGCGTGTTCAGCCTTCTGATATCTTGTTTTTGCTTGGGAAGATGTTGTCGAGGGGTCGGGCATGCCACGTTTATTCCTTTTCTTGTATTTGTGTTAGATTTAGCTGCATTTTTGCTTCTTTCGTTCATTTGAGCTCATTTAATCCTGAAAATACAAAAGGAAGACAAAAGCACACTTTTTCCAACATTAGTACTAAAAAATGGTTAGTTTTATGCCTCATTTGATGTAATTTATATGTTGCATTTTACACACATCAAATACCCCCACACTTGAATCTTTGCTTGTCCTCAAACAAAACTCTTTATCATGTGGCTTACACACCCAAATGGAATGGGTAGAAGAGAAGTTTTGGGCTTGTCTAGAGTGTCGAGATTCCAAGATCCTTATTAGGTTTTATTTTTTGTTAACACCCCCCAACCAATGGCAGAATCATCGGGGTGTGGCACTGAGCGAAACAGATTCAACGCAAATTCTCCTGTTTGCAGTTAAAATGCGGGTTGAACAAGCAATTTAGTCGAGAGTTTGCGGTTTTCACACCTAATCTCGACCTAATCGCTAGTTCATCTTTGAAAATTAAAGTGCAGTGATAGTGTAGCGTAGGCGAGAATAGCGAGAAATAGCAAGTAAGCTTGTACATAACCTTTAGGGGTGCACAAGTCGGTCTGTTGGTACCTAACTATAGATAGACCAGGTCGTTTCTAAGACATCGACTCGGACTAGGTCGAGTCTTGCCTAATTCCCTATAGTTATGGCTCTGATACCAATCTGTCACACCCCAACCGATGGCGGAATCATCGGTGTGGCAGTGAGCGAAACAGATTGTCCAGAAGTTTCCATAACAACTATAATTACCAATTATTTAAAACATCATGTCCCATACCATGACATAAAAGATAACATAATTATTACAGACAAGATCTAGTCAAATTGTTCTGTTCCGACAACTCAGATTTCAAATACAGACAATTCATTTATTTGTTTCTAGACCTTTCCTAGCCTCGATTTCACAGCAAGCCATTCATCTAAACATCTTAAGCACCTGCCACATACGTTAAAGTAAAAGTCAATACACATAGTGTAAAGGTGAGCATACAAGTTTAATAGATATAATAGAGTTCGAAATCGACTACGTATAACCAGCACGTACACAGTGTGAAATGAAGCACGTTAGTTATCGACATGAACCTATCGATACCAATGACTGCGGGTTGACTGCCCAAGGCAGTTCGTAATACACACTCACCACTGTGAGCCATGTAACAAATTGTCCTTAACAACCCCTGAGTGAACAGGCGCTGAGTCCAAACTAATAGTACTATCGTTGCTAAGGCAGGTAGACAACATTCCATGTGTAAACATAACAAACAAGCATTCATTAAGTCACGTATAACATGCGGTAACAGTTAGCGTTAAAGTATTGCGTAGTGTGTTCGATGTGATTTAGTATAAGTAACGTATGTAACACCCAAAAGTGCGTAAAGCAAAAAGGGATCGAGTATACTCACAGCGATTAATGGATTTAAGGGAGCGCTAGAGAGTAGGATTAGCCTGATTAGAACGATAGCACAAAGACAAGCGAACAGCAATCCGATCTGGTGGCAATCCGATCGGGTGGCCGGTCGATCGGATGACAATCCGTTTGGGTGGTCGCCCGATCGGGTGGCCTCTCGATTGAATTGTTATCTCGTTTGGGATGGATGTGTTTGTGTATGATGGCTTGTCTTTTGAAGTTTTCGTTGTAGCATTTTGAAAACAGAGAAGTATCTCTACCCTTCAGGTCGGTCGATCGAATGGCTGTTCGATCGAACAGCAATCCGAATGCCGAGGCTTCTCAGGTTGAGAACAAGTTCACAGCAGGACAGTCACTCGATTGGATGGCTATCCGATCAGGTGGCAATCCGATCGGATTGAACATGTTGAAAAATTGTTTAAGTGTTTGAAGTCAAACATCACATGGTCGGGTGGTAATCCGATCGAGTGGCAATCCAATCGGACGGTAATCCGTTCAATGTTCAAAACCTCAAATATCGAAATAAAAGTTAAGTGTGGGACCCAAGGTGCAATCCGATCGGGTGGCAGTCTGATCGGGTGGCAATCCGATCGGACGGCAGTCCGTCCCAGATGACCTGATCGTCTTCTTCCTTGGTTGTTTTGGTAGTTTGTCATTTTCTCGAGACTGTTTGATAACGTGCTAAACAACAGAAACCTCGTCAAGACTTAGTGGCCCGATCGGACAGGAATCACCCTAGTCCGACCAGTTAACTGTTCGAGACTGTGTTTCATGTTTAACCCGAATTCGGTAATCTCTTGGATAGAGTCCGGATCTTGAACCGACACATCCACAAGAAAGAGTAGAAGGTTAGAACAAGCTCCGATTCCATCGGTTTTGAGTGCATTGAGTGTAAAAGAGTTGAAAGAAAGTTGGAAAACCATCTTTCAATCCTTTTCACCATGAATATGTTCAGATCTATGAAAGATCTTTGCTTATTCATGTGGAAATCGTTCGGATCTAAGTTGTTCTTGGTGGATTGAAGCCAAAACATGAAGTTCATAAGAACACCATGATGACATCATCCTATAACACCTCAAATCTAGTGATTTCACGGTTAAAAGTTAAGATTCAAAAGATAGAAAGGTGTAGGAGTGCGTGTAGATCAAGAAAGTACAAGATTTAGGTGGAAAACTTACAAGAATCGCGAGAAATCTGAAGAAGTAGCGGGTGGTTCGAGTGGAGAGGAGGAGAGCTGTCAACATCAAAGGATGTGACAAAGGAGGGTATTTATAGGGTTTCCATAAATGGAAAGGGGGAGTAAGTGGCTGGTCGATCGAGTGGTGTCCGGGTGGCAGCTCGATCGAGTGGCACTCCGCTCGGGTGGCAGCCCAATCAGGTGGCAACTCGGTCGGTTGGCCACTCGGTTTGAGTGCTCGACGCGATGAGTTTTGCAGTTTCGATTCGAGTGTTGAGCATTGTGATGCGATAGAATTTCCTATTCAAATTACTTTTAATCCCAACTACTATATCAACATACAATCATCCTAATTTAACATTCGTTTAGCGTTTGCGATTGAGTTGCGATTGCGTTTCGCGTTTCGGTTAATCACCACAACAACAACATAAATAAACATGCACAAGTAACACATAAGGCACACACACACGTAAGTACAATAATCAGAATGCGTAATTCGTGTTGCGAGTGCGAGTGCGATTGCGATAAGCGATAAACATGCGATTACATATCGATAAATAACGATTAAACCTCGATTATTAGCAAATACTCCACATAATACAACTAACGTAAAGCATAAAATATACTATTTACAAGTCAAAGAAATCAAAACAGGAATTGAGCAAGGAGTAACAGATCACAATCAACAATCTTGTCTCCCTTTGACTACAATCTTGACTTTGACTTTTGACTTTCGAAACACGGGGTGTTACATTACAATCCTATTCGTTATGATTTATTTAGAACGTTTCATAAGAGAAATTACTTATTTGGGCATAACATGCCTTTTTAAAATTCCATTTATATACAAGTTCACATACCTCACGGGAGATCACTCAACACTCGGCCGAAGATGTATTTTCGTGAAACACTCGAGACCGGCATGGAACTTACTTCTACCATATGCTTGCCAAGCAATCAATCCTCCTCCTTTTTAACTATAAACTATTGTAAATATCAAGAGGACTTTGGGGAAGGGTTAGGCTTGGGTTAAAGGTTGGTGGTTTGGGTTAGTGGTTAGTAGAAAAGGGCCAAAGGCGTAAAAAGCGTCGGTTTTCGTAAAACATTTTGTTTTTGTGACTCTTTATTCTAATGAAACATTTTTGAAACAAAGTTTATTTTGATGAACTTATTTGTTTATTGCTAGACTTCATCATCAAATATTTTTTTATATATATATAAGGAATGTCACAAGAAAACCGAGCTTTTTACTAAAAAAAAAAGTTCTAAATGAAAAAGGGTTTTGGTGGGTAAAGGGTGTTTATTTTGGGTTTAGAAATGAAAAGGTTTAGGCTCAAAGAGGTTAACTAGGGGGAATTTGGGTAGGTGGTAAAAAAAAAGAAAAATAATGGTGTTGAAATAAAAAGGGTTAGGCCTAATGCCTCCATCATTTACTTACTTGGGTTTAAGTTGGTAAGGACCGGGAATGTATCGTCATGGCAAGTTCTAGAGTCATAAGAAACCAAGCGGCTATTCACACAAGAAACAAAAAATGAGCATTTAGTTTAAAGATGTGTATTTGTATGCTCAATAAAGGCTCAAAACTCACTTTTTGTGGGAATGGGTTTTTAATGTGATCAAGTATATATAATCAAATTTTAACTAGATTTGTCATGCCATTTCATAATTTTCTTATGTTGGTTCTTTTTATCACGACGCTATCGGTTGTAAATTTGTAAATATATAACCTTTTTAGAACTTGTTATTCCCAATTTAAACCAAGACAAAAAAATGAAAAACTTTTGACAAAATTTGGGGTGTTTAGCAGTTCCAATAGAGTTTTGTGTAAGGCTTGTAATTAGGACTTGCAAAATTCAAGGTTTTAGCATCCCCCCCACACTTAAATTAAACATTGTCCTCAATGTGTCCCAAAAATAAGTTTTTAGGTTGATTAAATGTGTAAAAGGTGTGTTAAAAGCAAAAATTTATGTTACTGGGCATCTGGACACGGGCCGTGGTGACCGGGCACGACCCCGTGTTCAGATTGCCAGTAATAGAAAGTAACAAAAAGTAACAGAAGGCTGGGCAAGGGGGCGTGTTCAACGAACACGCCCCGTGTCCAGTTACCTGAACTGGGCGTTTTTCTGCAGACCCTTGAGCACGGGGCCGTGTTGCCTGAGCACGGCCCGTGCTGAACTTGCTGTAATGAAGAAAAAATGTTCGGGAGGCTCTATTTTGTGCGTGGGGTGTTGGTCCAAGTCTCCCTTAGTATCCTTCACCATTTCGAATGTGTTTCACCCATTACAACATCATCCAAACACCAAATAATTTTAAAACCATCATTCATTAAAGAGAGGATTACATAAAGTCATAGAAAAATAAAGAAAAATAGAAAAAAAAAATTCCTACGATAGTTAGGTCAAGTGATACATAAAATCATCCTAACGAGTTCTACCCTTATTGAAGGAAAGGCGTTGTAGAACTCGGAACCGAGAGGTGTCCCCTAGATGTTGTTGAGCCATTCCTCTATCTCTTTCGGGAGGAAGAAAGCGGGCTCATTTTCCTCAACATCTTGTGGAGGAGGAGCGGCGGCGACCGGGACCCCAGGGAGTATGTTACGAGGGGGGTCTGCATGCACGGCGTACCACTCGGCCGGTATGATAACTTCTGGTACCACATTCCATGCCCTTTGTGTAATGATTGGTACCAAAGGAGGAGAAGCGAGGAAATTCAACCTTTGGTGCAAAAGGTTGACCTCCCTAAGACACCCTTCTAGACCCATCGATAAATGATTGATACGGTCGACCAGAGCTTCCTTAACCCCCGTCATTTCGTCTATGGCCTCTCTCAAGGCATAGACATAGTTGACGAGAGAGTCTTCTACAGATGACCTTCTCCCTTGTCCGTTGTTTCTTGAGTGTGATGATGATGTTCCACTGTTTCTGCTCGACATTCTTAGAAAACAAACCGAAAAGGATTCGTTTTAGTGAAACAGTACCTCGAACATGGCCCCGTGCTCGCTGAGCACGGCCCCGTGTTCACCTTTCTGCAGATTTTTGGAACAAGGAATCTTGGAACTTTAAATTATTTTTCTGACTTTTGAAGCAATTTTAAGCAGAAATAACTTAAAACAGTGTTGTAAAACATATTTTTAACAAGATTCCTTGAATAAAAATCTAACAAACATCACAAGAAAGCTTGAAACCATGGTGATTTCAAGCTCTAATGGAGGCGTTTGAGGTAAAAATGAAGAAGAAGGCAATGGACCAAAGTAGAAAAGACAAGATGGTTGTTGAGAACTGTAAGGACCTTCAAAAATGTCCCAAACCAACCCGTAAGTGAAACCCGGACCCCGAAACCTTAATCCATATCAAAAATCAAGAAAATCTGATTTTTTTATCTTCAGACGGGCCGCGTAAGGGTTAAGCATGGCCTTACGCGGCCGCGTCAACTCCCTGTTGACCGGATAAGCGTTCCCGGTCCACGTGTCACCCACGTGGCATACCTACCAGTGACACGGATGCCCTAATCTACGACTAGACCTCCACGCGGGCCACGTAAGGGTCGAGCAAGGGTTCACGCGGGCCGCGTGAGACCCATTTTTCACCTATAAATAGAAATGGCCATGGGCTATTCACTGGTGTCGAAACCAAACTTCAAAAATGAAGTATACTGCATAAAATCGAAGTTTTAAGATAGTGAGGCGCTGCTACGATACAGGGTATTAACTCGATCGCTGCTACGATTCAATGTCCGATCGATTGAAAACTATCCAATGGATGTTTAAGTGCTGCCTAAACTAGGGCTATACTTTGTCATTCGTCGTGAATTCAATGGATGTTTAAGTGTTGCACTTTGTCATTCGTTGTGAGGGTTTTTATCTCGTGAGTTATCGTAAATGTTGTATTAGTTACTAACCTAGTTCGTGTGCATTGTTATTTAAATTAGGTTACAAGGCTAATCAGTAGGCTAAACTCTGCCCGTTTAAATCTGCAATGTGAGTCATTCTCTTTTATCAAAAGTATTTTACAATACTCCATTCATTTTCAAAAGTTACAATTACAGGGATTAAGTCGTGGTTATCTTGAATCACTGGCTAGTGGGGTATTGTGCACATTACTAATTTCTCACGGTTAGGCTAATAAATCCTAACAGTGATAATCATCACTACTTGGGTGAAAGGACACAATAGTGGTATGACCATCGTCACCAGGAGGTGACACGGCACAAGATAAAAATAAGATAGAAGCCATTGTAATCGCTCTTATGCTGTAATTGATAACTAATGTGTCATTTTACATACTTGAATGACTCGCCAGTATTTCCCCGCTGATAAAATATTTTTAAAACATGTTTCAGGCGACCTGCTGTAAATCAAGGAAAACGTGCTACGGAGCACTAACAAGGTTGAAGAGGTGGCTCAGTTAAAATGAATAAACATGTTTTGTAAATCAGGGAATTTCCTTGGGAGGAATTTCCTTGGGAAATTCCTCTATTGTAAATTACGGGGCTTGTCCCAGATTATCTAAATAAAATAATCGGGCATTTCAAGTTTTAAAAGATCCTGTAAAATATTCCGCTGTCAACTCAATTAATAAATACCACGGGTTCCTGTCCCGCGGTTCCTGACCGGGTCAAACCGGGGCTGGGGCCGTGACAGGAAAAGGTGGTATCAGAGCCACTGATTTAAGCCTATTAAGTATTTAAAAATACTTAATTACTATCTTGTGATTATGTGTATTTAACTGACTACTTGTTAGTTACAGTATGGGTAAGCAAAGAATCTCGGACATCTATCGTCAATTAGATAGTTCCCCAAAAGATAAGGGAATTTCATTCCAATCAAATTCCTCAAGATACTCAGTAGATACTGAGGAAGGAATCTTTGTTCGTAAGGCACAGTTTGAGAAACCACTTACCCCTAAGAAAAGAAGTTATATTATTAGAAAAAGTCAAGAGAAAAGGAGGAAATCACAAACAAAAGAAGTGATAATTAATAAAGAGACTCAGGGAACAAGTGATAACCCACCATGGGAAGATAAGTTAGATGAAAAATGGGCAAAACTCTACATGTTAGCCACTGTAGCAGTAAATGCTAACTTATAATTGAACCATCAGTACCCATGTCACCTATAAGCCAGAAACTTTAAAGAAACTTGCCCATTAGATAAACAACTTAGTAAGAAAAGATAGACTAAAATAAATAATCCCTAGTATATTTCATTTGTAAATTGTAATATATATAAAATCGCAATATTTTATATTTTTATTTATAATTAATTTTCTGATTTCCATTCTGTGATTATGTGAAAATTCAAGTTACAAACAATTAACCTAGAATTTTGTATTTTTCTTCATATTTGCTAAAACAGCATGAATGAGTTATCTGAAGCCCTTCAGAATCTTAATCTCTATCCTGTTAATGTGGAAGTTTCTAGAGACTTTACCGGTTATTGTGCTGACATAGAGGAACCTATGGAATTTCAAACCCAACCTCCGGAAAAACCTAAGCCAAAGAAGAGAAGAAGAATTGTGGGCTGGAGGCGTGTGCGCAGAAGGAAACCAGCAACACGGAAAGTTATAAAGACGGGGGATCTAAAAGGTAAAGGCAAGGAAATAGAGATTGGGGAAAGTTCCAGGCAAGACTAGGAAATGTCACCCTGGGAAGAGTTGGATCATAAACTGGCACTTAATGACCTCATCGGACCTGTCGGTGAAAATATTTTTAATTACCCAGCGGAAGCACAACTTCCAGTTGACCTAGAGCCTAAAATACGAGATCCTATTATCCACACCCAACCTCTACCTGCAGAGCTAGAAGAGTGGTGGACCACCGACTGGCAGTTTCAAAATCTCCTAAACAACCCTAATACCTTTTTCCCTCAATTCGACCCAGAACCTCCACTACACCCACCTATGAGCATGGAAAATTTGGCAGAACTCCGTCATTATGGAGAGGAGATAATTGATGCAGGGAATCGAATTAGGGAAGTAGGAGAAATAATCTCGTGGAAATACGACGAAAGGGAACGTCGTTTCTAAGATGTCAGCTGACAAGAATGGTGTGACTGTGGTTGTGTGGTTGTAGGAATATGTGTTTAATAATAATATAATAATCAAATATAATTATGTGAAATAACTAAAAATAAAACTTTGTAAGATAACCATTTTGTATGGATACCTATTATATATAAAATATCGAAAGTTGAAAAATCAACAATTTTGGCTATACTTGTTAACGTGATTATGTGCAATTATTTTTATGTTTGGTTATTAATTATTTTATGCTAATTACTTATATAAATTAATTACCAGATGGCACACGCTGGTAATGAACCCGTTAATGAAGTGAACCAATCTGAGCAAAATCATGAAGATCAATTTCTAAATAGGCAAGATATCGAGAATATCGTTGCTCAGGGAATAGCCAATGCTATTCCAGCAATAATTGCTGCTGCTCGAAATCCAATTGAACCTCAACAAATTATTCCTAGCAAACGTACACACGGTGACAATTTCAGTAATAGTGTAAACGGAGGCGGCAATCATACTAATAACAACAACGATGGAATGCAAGCCCCGCTCCTTAAGAAAATGAAAGCTGCAACGCCTGGTTGCACTTATAAGGAATTTCTTGCCTGTAAACTGGTTGAATTTGTAGGCAATGAAGAGGCGACTGCTGCACTGCGTTGGTTAGAGAAAACCGAGGCGGTGATTAAAATAAGTAAATGTGCAGAGGAAGACACGGTCATGTATGCGTCGCATCTTTTTAAAGAAGTGGCGCTAGAATGGTGGAGTACAATACTACAAGCAAAAGGAAGTGATGTGGCCTATGCCATGAGCTGGGAAGAATTTAAGCGGCTGGTGGAAAGAAAATTCTGCCCTGAATATGAAAAAGAACAAATGGCGAATAAATTTCTGAATCACCGAATGGTGAATGTAGACTGTCGAGGGTATACTTCGACATTCTTCGAGTATGCAAGAGTGTTACCAACCCTGGCTTCGCCAGAACCGGTACTTATTTCCCGTTATATTTGGGGATTGATTAGCGAAATCCGTGACATCGTCAAGGCTGCGAGACCTCGCAGTATTGACGACGCTGTGGAATTAGCTAACACTCTAACTGACGGGCTGGTACGCACAAGAGAAGAAAACCGGAAAAAGGAAGAGGCCCAAAATATTACCCAGGGATTCCGTGTGGGTAATCGTAGCAATTTCAAGAAAAAGGGGACTGGGCAATCTTCCACCGCTCCATTTTGCAATGCCTGCAAAAGAAAGCATTTTGGAAGAGGCAAAGGGTATTGCAATTTCTGCAAAATCCCGGGGCACCAAGAAGAAGATTGCAGAAAGAAGAAAGCAACAATCTGCTACAACTGCGGAGAAGCTGGACATTTTAGGCCAGGCTGCCCTAAATTAGCCAAACCAGCTGACAACAAAACCAAACCTGCAGAAGGAGCTACCAAGAGAAATGCAAGAGCCTTCCAGTTGACTACTCAGGAAGCAGAACTAATTCCTGACGTGATAACTGGTACATTCCTAGTTCACAACGTTTATGCAAAAGTATTATTTGACTCTGGTGCAAACCAAAGTTTTATAAATACTTCATTCTGCCAAGCTCTTAACCTACCTTTACCCAATCTTAGGCAGATTTTTACGATAGAAATGGTAGATGGGAATTCTGTTAACATAGATAAGGTTTTGGGAGAAGAAAAGATCGAACTCTTAGGCCATGAATTTTCTGCAAACCTGTTACCTATAAAGTTAGCCGAATTCGATGTGGTATTAGGAATGGATTGGTTAGTAGCCAACCATGCTCGAATTGATAACTAATGTGTCATTTTACATACTTGAATGACTCGCCAGTATTTCCCCGCTGATAAAATATTTTTAAAACATGTTTCAGGCGACCTGCTGTAAATCAAGGAAAACGTGCTACGGAGCACTAACAAGCTTGAAGAGGTGGCTCAGTTTAAATGAATAAACATGTTTTGTAAATCAGGGAATTTCCTTGTGAAATTCCTCTATTGTAAATTACGGGGCTTGTCCCAGATTATCTAAATAAAATAATCGGGCATTTCAAGTTTTAAAAGATCCTGTAAAATCTTCCGCTGTCAACTCAGTTAAAAATACCACGGGTTCCTGTCCTGCGGTTCCTGACCGGGTCAAACCGGGGCTGGGGCCATGACAAGAACCTTCTTTAGAATATACCTAGGATGGTATGTGTGAAGATCCCACAAAATCTCTGTCTTTGGAATGGTCCAAATGTGCAGGAATCTTTGCTGCATTTATAGAAAACGATAACACATTGGACACGGCCCCGTGTCGGCTGGACACGGCCCCGTGTCCTTACTTTCGTGTTGCGAGTGCGATTGTGATAAGCGATAAACATGCAATTAAATATCGATAAATAGCGATTAAACCTCGATTATTAGCAAATACTTCACATAATACAACTAACGTAAAGCATAAAATAGACTATTTACAAGTCAAAGAAATCAAAACATGAATTGAGCAAGGAGTGACAGATCGCAATCAGCAATCTTGTCTCCCTTTGACTTCAATCTTGACTTTGACTTTTGACTTTCGAAACACGGGGTGTTACAGCCTCCCCTAGTTGAGGGAATTCCGTCCCGAAATTAGACCGAAGTCGTAACAAACAACTGCGGATACTTCACCTTCATGTCGCTTTCGAGTTCCCAAGTGAACTCTGCGCCTCGTTTGCCTTCCCATCGAACCTTTACAATGGGAATGCGAGAGCGTCTGAGCTGCTTGGTTTGGCGGTCCATGATCTCGACAGCCTTCTCCACGAAGTGTAGTGTTTCGTTTACTTGAAGATCTTCTAGAGGCACAATTAAATCATGCTCAGCCGGGCACTTTCTGAGGTTCGACACATGGAAAGTCGGGTGGACGTTACTAATTTCCTCCGGTAGTTCGAGTCTGTAGGCGACTTTTCCGATCCTTTCCAGAATCTTAAAAGGTCCAACATATCGAGGTGCTAGTTTCCCTTTCTTGCCGAATCTGACCACACCCTTCCAAGGTGAAACCTTTAGGAGTACGTAGTCTCCAACGTCAAATTCAAGGGGCTTGCGTCGTCTATCGACGTAACTTTTCTGACGACTCCGAGCTTTCAGCAGATCGTCTCGAATTTGGAGGACTTTGTCAGTCATTTCTTGCAATAGCTCAGGACCGGTTAATTGCGAATGCCCGATCTCGTGCCATACAATAGGCGATCGACATTTTCTTCCGTATAAGGCCTCAAATGGTGCCATTTGAATGCTGGAATGATAACTGTTATTATACAAGAATTCGACTAACGGCAGGTAAGCGTCTCAATTACCACCGAAATCTATGACACACGAATGGAGCATGTCTTCAAGGGTACGAATCGTTCTTTCAGTCTGACAGTCGGTTTGAGGGTGAAATGCGGTACTTAGATTAAACGTAGTACCGAGAGCCATTTGAAAGGTTTCCCATAGTCGCGAGGTAAACCGAGCATCAGAGATGATGTCGCGAGGCGTCCTATGTCGACAAATGATCTCATCGGTGTAGATTCGGGCTAATCTTTCTACCTTGTAGTCTTCTCGTATTAGCAGAAAATGGGCAGATTTGGTCAAGCGGTCAACGACAACCCAGATGATGTCGTGACTTGAGGGCGTATGCGAAAGTTTCGTTATGAAATCCATAGCTATACTCTCCCACTTCCAAATAGGGATCAGGGGTTGTTCGAGTAAGCCAGAGGGTCTTTGGTGTTCAGCTTTGACCTTCGAGCAAGTTAGGCACTTTCCAACATAGAGGGCGATATCTCTCTTCATGCCCGGCCACCAGTACTTGTAGCGAAGGTCCTGGTACATTTTATCCGCACCGCACCGGGATGAATAGAATACCCGGATTTGTGGGCTTCGTCCATCAAAATCTGTCGTAAATTGGTCCGCTTAGGGATCCAAATTCGGTCCAGAAAGTGGAATATCCCATTCGACTTGTTCACAAGCTGGGCTCCATCGTGATAGATCCTTTCCTTCTTCAAAGTGCGCTCGTTAAAACAAGCATGCTGGGCTTCGCGAATGAGGGTTTCGAGATCGTATTGGGCTTGGATATTACGAATGCTGAGCAGATAGCTCCGTCTGCTGAGGGCGTCGGCAACGACATTTGCTTTGCCTGGGTGATAACGAATCTCGCAGTCGTAATCGTTGAGAAGTTAACCCATCAGCGTTGACGCATATTAAGTTCCTTCTGGTTAAAGATATGTTGTAGGCTCCTATGATCGGTGAAGATCGTACACTTGGTACCATACAGGTAGTGTCGCCAAATCTTTAACGCAAACACAACTGCGCCTAGCTCGATGTCATGGGTTGTATAGTTCTTCTCGTGGATCTTGAGCTGACGAGATGCGTAAGCGATAAACCTGTCTTGTTGCATGAGAACACAACCAAGACCAAGGTTTGAGGCATCGCAATAGACAATAAAGTTGTCATTTCCGCCAGGTAAAGTAAGGACAGGAGCATTGCAAAACATGTGCTTGAGGGTTTGGAAAGCAGACTCTTGTTCAGTTCCCTAAACAAAAGGTTTGTCTTTATGCATGAGAGCGGTAAGCGGCACAGCGATATTTGAGAACCCTTCGATAAATCAACGATAATAGCCAGCTAGTCCGAGAAAAGAATGGACTTCAGACGGGTTCTTTGGTGTAACCCAGCTCTTAACTGCTTCAATCTTCGCGGGATCGACGTGAATACCTTGACTATTGACAATGTGACCGAGGAATTGAACTCCTCCAGCCAAAATTCGCACTTGGAGAACTTGGCATAGAGTCGATTCCCTTGGAGTAGCTCGAGAACCAAACGTAGATGTTGCGCGTGTTCGGCTTTTGACTTGGAATAGATCAGGATATCATCGATGAACACGATGACGAAGCGGTCAAGAAATGGTTTACACACCCGATTCATCAGATCCATGAAAACCGCGGGTGCGTTTGTTAGACCAAAAGGCATAACAACGAACTCATAATGGCCGTATCGAGTGCGGAAAGCGGTTTTGGGTATATCTTCCTCTTGAATGCGTAGTTGGTGATAGCCTGAGCGTAGATCGATCTTCGAGAAACACGTAGCACCTTGTAGCTGGTTAAACAAATCATCAATTCGAGGCAGGGGATAGCGATTCTTGATTGTCAACTTATTTAATTCCCGATAGTCGATGCACATCCTGAACGACCCATCCTTCTTTTTGACGAAAAGGACTGGCGCGCCCCATGGAGAGGTGCTCGGGTGAATGAAGCCTTTATCAAGCAGTTCCTGCAGCTAACTCGAGAGTTCACGCATTTCGGATGGAGCTATTTGATAAGGAGCTCTAGCAATGGGGTTGGCTCCAGGAATGAGGTCGAAACGAAAGTCGATATCACGACTTGGCGGTAATCCGGGAAGATCCTCAGGAAAAACGTTAGGAAATTCTCGAACCACGGGAACGTCTTTCACTTCCGTCTTTCCTTTCTTTTCCTCCTCCGCTACTATGATATTAGCCAAGAAAGCTCTGTATTCCTTGCGAAGATACTTGCTTGCTTGGACACATGACATGAGCTTGAGACCTTTCGAGGGAGTTTCACCATAAACACATAATACATCACCATTCGCGAGCGAGAATCGAATCATCTTATCAAAGCACACAACTTCAACATGGTTTTCACGAAGAAAGTCCATGCCTACTATGATGTCAAAACTTCCGAGCTGCATCGGAATGAGATCAATCGGAAAGATGTGATTGTCGAGTTCAAGAGTACAATCACGAAAAACAGAATTGACGGCGACAGTTCTTCCGGTGGCGACTTCGACATCGAACGTCGAGGGGAGATGGGAGCGCTTACGATTAAGGAGCTTCTCAAATTCAAACGACACAAAACAGTTATCGGCTCCAGTATCAAACAAACACGAAGCATAAATACCATTCACAAGGAACGTACCATTCACAAGCATAAATACCATTCACAAGGAACGTACCATTGACCACATTGTTGTCAGCCTTGGCTTGGCGCGCATTGATGTTGAAAGTTCGGGCGCGGGTGGCTTGTTGGTGTTGTTGTTGAGGCTGTTGCTACTGTTGTTGCTGAGGTTGCTGCTGCTGGGGCTCTTGTTTAACAACCCTGTTCGGGCATATGTTCGTGAAGTGGTTGGGATAACCACACACGAAGCAAACTCTGGCGTTGATCACGGGTGCCTGAGCCGCCTGTTGGCCTTGAGGAGCTGGAAGCAGAGCTTGATGAGCAGTAGCTTGGGTTGGTGCTTGTTGAGGACTAGTACGACAATTGGCGGTAAAGTGGCCGTACATGTTGCAATGCACGCAAAATCTGTAGGTTATACCCACTGGATGATGATAAGTACATGTCGGACAAGCTGGGTGAGGACCAGTGTATGCACGCTTTGCACGCGGTGCATAGGTAATTGGTGCTGGAGCTGATCGGTGCTGAGACTGCTGCTGAGCCGGTATGGCTTAAAGCGGAGCAGCAGTAGTATTGACAGCACAGTTCTTGTTGCTGGAGCTACTGATGTTGACCTTCCTCTTGCGACGAGAGGACTTTGAAGACTGAGCGGTTGCGGTTTCAGCGGTTGGTGCGGCGGTAGCTTGATGCAAGTTCTTGGTAGCTTTATCCTAAAAGCCAGCTTTGACTTGCTTATCGTTGATCTCAGCGGCAAGCAGGTAGGTTTCTTCGATTGTTGCTGGCTTTGAAGCGTGCACAAAATCTGCAACACAGTCAGGCAGAGCTCGAATTTTCTTCTTGATCGTCATCTCTGGCGTCTTCACTTGATCAGGACAGATGATACTGAGCTTCTTAAAGCGAGCAGTCAGAGCCGCGTTCTCTCCATCTTTCTGCTTGATATGCCAGAGTTCGTCCTCCAGCTTTTAGCGCTCATGGGGAGGGCATAATTCATCCAATATAATGGCCTTCAGCTCTTCCCACGTCAGCTCATAGGCTGCGTCATTTCCGCGT
This sequence comes from Helianthus tuberosus, assembly GCA_030545235.1. Classification (NCBI taxonomy): domain Eukaryota; kingdom Viridiplantae; phylum Streptophyta; class Magnoliopsida; order Asterales; family Asteraceae; genus Helianthus; species Helianthus tuberosus. The sequence continues at coordinate 32,804,160 of CM060354.1, read as the reverse complement.
TTGTTCCTCTGGGTCGTCCACTAGTCTAGTGCGCGGGGCTGGAAGACGCCGGTAGCATTCAAAGTATGGAGATTTTCTGGACATCCACTCTGGCGCAGAGTGACTTCGATGGAATCAAACCATTGAAACATAGACGTAGGGCCATCTTCGCCAATAAATTCCTTTGGACCACAAGCTTTGAACTGCTTGAAACTAAAAGCAGTCTTCGGTGCATCTGTTCGAGACTCTTCAGACGATTTTCTAGCGTTCTCGTTCAGTTCACTAACAATCTAAGGAAGTACTTTAGCGATCTGAGTAGCGACGAGGGAGGCGAGTCACTTGTCAGCTTGCTTTCATTTCATACTACGAGAGTGAAGTGATCCAGTGGACGACATTGTCTGCAACAAACATCGCCATAGGATTCAATCACTGCTTAATCGATTCTCACCTCACACGCCTTGTACTACTAAAGCTCAAGAACACGGACATGTAAACACATTGGCATATAAACACAGATTCACATAAGCACAGAAGCCCATAAGCACGTAAGGCACGGAAACATAAAAGTACAGAAGCACATAATCACAAGAGGCAGTCAGAATATAGAAACCTATCATTCAAAGTCCGCGAGCGTTCGAGAATAGCGATCGCGAATAGCATAGCGAGTAGTATAGTATAAGCGAATAACATCGCAAACAACATAGCGTACAGTGGTTCCTCATGGTAGTAGTGATTTGTTAACGGTTGTGCAGCATGTTGTGTGTTTAGCGGAAGCAAAAAGGCGTTAGATCGAAATCAGTAGTACCTCAAAACGCTAACAAATAAGTATAAACCACATAAGAACACATAAAATTCACATAAAACGTCGAAATATCAGAGTCGGCATTAGCGAGCTTAGAATCGAGACACATAAAGATCGAGAATAGATTGTCTGCGGCTATTGAGACATCGACTAACCAAAGTGGTTCGACTATTCACAAGAACTTTTGGTACACACTTGGCTTTCGGGACTGTGCTCTCGCCTCGAATCTGAGCGAATGGCACGCATCCTTCCAGTCTCAGCGTGACTTCAAGTCGTTGGAGTCCGTTGAGACTTTGGTGAGAGCGTTGTAAAACCAAAATAGAGATCAGAATAAGTCGTCAAGGTTCGGGTTTCACCCCTGACTTAACAACTTTGTTCCTGTTTTTGATAGAATGAGGAGAAATTATGTGTCAAAGTATGGATTTCACTCCTGATTCGGCGTAAATTCTACTGTTTGCAGTTAAAATGCGGGTTGAACAAGCAATTTAGTCGAGAGTTTGCGGTTTTCACACCTAATCTCGACCTAATCGCTAGTTCATCTTTGAAAATTAAAGTGCAGTGATAGTGTAGCGTAGGCGAGAATAGCGAGAAATAGCAAGTAAGCTTGTACATAACCTGTAGGGGTGCACAAGTCGGTCTGTTGGTACCTAACTATAGACCAGGTCATTTCTAAGACATCGACCCGGACTAGGTCGAGTCTTGCCTAATTCCCTATAGTTATGGCTCTGATACCAATATGTCACACCCCAACCGATGGCGGAATCATCGGGGTGTGGCACTGAGCGAAACCGATAGTCCAAAAGTTTCCATAACAACTATAATTACCAATTATTTAAAACATCATGTCCCATACCATGACATAAAAGATAACATAATTATTACAGACAAGATCTAGTCAAATTGTTCTGTTCCGATAACTCGGATTTCAAATACAGACAATTCATTTATTTATTTCTAGACCTTTCCTAGCCTCGATTTCACAGCAAGCCAAGCATCTAAACATCTTAAGCACCTACCACATATGTTAAAGTAAAAGTCAATACACATAGTGTAAAGGTGAGCATACAAGTTTAATAGATATAATAGAGTTCGAAATCGATTACGCATAACCAGCACGTACACAGTGTTAAATGAAGCACGTTAGTTATCGACATGAACCTATCGATACCAATGACTGCGGGTTGACTACCTAAGGCAGTTCGTAATACACACTCACCACTGTGAGCCATGTAACAAATTGTCCTTAACAACCCCTGCGTGAACAGGTGCTGAGTCCAAACTAATAGTACTATCATTGCTAAGGCAGGTAGACAACATTCCATGTGTAAACATAACAAATAAGCATTCATTAAGTCACGTATAACATGCGGTAACGGTTAGCGTTAAAGTATTGCGTAGTGTATTCGATGTGATTTAGTATAAGTAACGTAAGTAACACCCAAAAGTGCGTAAAGCAAAAAGGGATCGAGTATACTCACAGCGATTAATGGATTGAAGGGAGCGCTAGAGAGTAGGATTAGCCTGATTAGAACGATAGCACAAAGTTAAGCGGTGCGTAAAACGATACAAAGTGTCAGTGGGTCAAACAACAATCCGATCGGGTGGCAATCCGATCGGGTGGCAATCCGATCGGGTGGCAATCCGATCGGGTGGCCTGTCGATCGGATGACAATCCGTTCGGGTGGTCGCCCGATCGGGTGGTATCTCGATTGGATTGTTATCTCGTTTGGGATGGATGTGTTTGTGTATGATGGCTTGTCTTTTGAAGTTTTCGTTGTAGCATTTTGAAAACAGAGAAGTATCTCTACCCTTCAGGTCGGTCGATCGAACGGTTGTTCGATCGGACAACAATCCGAATGGCGAGGCTTCTCAGGTTGAGAACAAGTTCACAGCAGGATAGTCACTCGATTGGATGGCTATCCGATCGGGTGGCAATCCGCCCAGATTGAACATGTTTAAAAATTGTTTAAGTGTTTGAAGTCAAACATCACATGGTCGGGTGGTAATCCGATCGGGTGGCAATCCGATCGGACGGTAATCCGTTCAATGTTCAAAACCTCAAATATCAAAATAAAAGTTAAGTGTGGGACCCAAGGTGCAATCCGATCGGGTGGCAGTCCGGTCGGGTGGCAATCCGTCCCAGATGACCTGATCGTCTTCTTCCTTGGTTGTTTTGGTAGTTTGTCGTTTTCTCGAGACTGTTTGATAACGTGCTAAACAACAGAAACCTCGTCAAGACTTAGTGGCCCGATCGGACAGGAATCACCCTAGTCCGACCAGTTAAATGTTCGAGACGGTGTTTCATGTTTAACCCGAAATCGGTAATCTCTTGGATAGAGTCCGGATCTTGAACCGACACATCCACAAGAAAGAGTAGAAGGTTAGAACAAGCTCCGATTCCATCGGTTTTGAGTGCATTGAGTGTAAAAGAGTTGAAAGAAAGTTGGAAAACCATCTTTCAATCCTTTTCACCATGAATATGTTCAGATCTATGAAAGATCTTTGCTTATTCATGTGGAAATCGTTCGGATCTAAGTTGTTCCTGGTGGATTGAAGCCAAAACATGAAGTTCATAAGAACACCATGATGACACCATCCTAGAACACCTCAAATCTAGTGATTTCACGGTTAAAAGTTAAGATTCAAAAGATAGAAAGGTGTAGGAGTGTGTGTAGATCAAGAAAGTACAAGATTTAGGTGAAAACTTACAAGAATCGCGAGAAATCTGAAGAAATAGCGGCTGGTTCGAGTGGAGAGGAGGAGAGCTATCAACATCAAAGGATGTGACAAAGGAGGGTATTTACAGGGTTTCCATAAATGGAAAGGGGGAGTAAGTGGCTGGTCGATCGAGTGGCTACCCGTCCGGGTGGCAGTTCGAGCAAGTGGCAACTCGGTCGGGTGGCAGCTCGATCGAGTGGCACTCCGCTCGGGTGGCAACTCGGTCGGCTAGCCACTCGGTTTGAGTGCTCGACGCGATGTGTTTTGCAGTTTCGATTCGAGTGTTGAGCATTGCGATGCGATAGAATTTCCTATTCAAATTACTTTTAATCTCAACTACTATATCAATATACAATCATCCTTATTTAACATTCGTTTAGCGTTTGCGATTGCGATTGCGTTTCGGTTAATCACCACAACAACAACATAAATAAACATGCACAAGTAACACATAAGGCACACACACGTAAGTACAATAATCAGAATGCGTAATTCGTGTTGCGAGTACGATTGCGATAAGCGATAAACATGCGTTTAAATATCGATAAATAGCGATTAAACCTCGATTATTAGCAAATACTCCACATAATACAACTAACATAAAGCATAAAATAGACTATTTACAAGTCAAAGAAATCAAAACAGGAATTGAGCAAGGAGTGACAGATCACAATCAGCAATCTTGTCTCCCTTTGACTTCAATCTTGACTTTGACTTTTGACTTTCGAAACATGGGGTGTTACATTACAATCCTATTCGTTATGATTTATATAGAACGTTTCATAAGAGAAATTACTTATTTGGGCATAACTTGCCTTTTTAAAATTCCATTTATATACAAGTTCACATACCTCACGGGACTTTGGGGAAGGGTTAGGCTTGGGTTAAAGGTAGGTGGTTTGGGTTAGTGGTTAGTAGAAAAGGGTGAAAGGCGTAAAAAGCGTCGGTTTTTGTAAATCATTTTGTTTTTGTGACTCTTTATTCTAATGAAGCATTTTTCAAACAAAGTTTCTTTTGATGAACTTGTTTGTTTATTGCTAGACTTCATCATCAAATATTTTTTTTATATATATAAGGAATGTCACAAGAAAACCGAGCTTTTTACTAAAAAAAAGGTTCTAAATGAAAAAGGGTTTTGGTGGGTAAAGGGTGTTTATTTTGGGGTTAGAAATGAAAAGGTTTATGCTCAAAGGGGTTAACTAGGGGGATTTTGGGTAGGTGGTAAAAAAAAAAATAATGGTGTTGAAATAAAAAGGATTAGTCCTAATGCCTCCATCATTTACTTACTTGAGTTTAAGTTGGTAAGGACCGGGAATGTATCGTCATGGCAAGTTCTAGAGTCATAAGAAACCAAGCGGCCATTCACACAAGAAACGAAAAATGAGCATTTAGTTTAAAGATGTGTATTTGTATACTCAATAAAGGCTCAAAACTCACTTTTTGTAGGAATGGGTTTTTAATGTGATCAAGTATATATAATCAAATTTTAACTAGATTTGTCATGCCATTTCATAATTTTCTTATGGTTGTTATTTTTATCACGTCGATATCGGTTATAAATTTGTAAAAATATAACCTTTTTAGAACTTGTTATTTCCAATTTAAACCAAGACAAAAAAAAATGAAAATTCTGGGGTGTTTAGCGGTTCCAATAGAGTTTTGTGTAAGGCTTGTAATTAGGACTTGCAAAATTCAAGGTTTTAGCATCCCCCCACACTTAAATTACACATTGTTCTCAATGTGTCCCAAAAATAAGTTTTTAGGTTGATTGAATGTGTAAAAGGTGTGTTAAAAGCAAAAATTTATGTTACTAGGCATCTGGACACGGGCAGTGGTGACCGGGCACGACCCCGTGTTCAGATTGCCAGTAACAGAAAGTAACAAAAAGTAACAGAAGGCTGGGCACGGGGGCGTGTTCAACGAACATGCCCCGTGTCCAGTTACCTGAACTGGGCGTTTTTATGCAGACCCTTGAGCACGGGGCCGTGTTGGCTGAGCACGGCCCGTGCTGAACTTGCTATAATGAAGAAAAAATGTTCGGGAGGCTCTATTTTGTGCGTGGGGTGTTGGTCCAAGTCTCCCTTAGTATCCTTCACCATTTCGAATGTGTTTTACCCATTACAACATCACCCAAACACCAAATAATTTTAAAACCATCATTCATTAAAGAGAGGATTACATAAAGTCCTAGAAAAATAAAGAAAAATAGAAAAAAAATTCCTACGATAGTTAGGTCAAGTGATACATGAAATCATCCTAACGAGTTCTACCCTTATTGAAGGAAAGGCGTTGTAGAACTCGGAACCGAGAGGTGTCCACTAGATGTTGTTGAGCCATTCCTCTATCTCTTTCGGGAGGAAGAAAGCGGGCTCATTTTCCTTAATATCTTGTGGAGGAGGAGCGGCGGCGACCGGGACCCCAGGGAGTATGTTACGAGGGGGGTCTGCATGCACGGCTACCACTCGGCCGGTATGATAACTTCTGGTACCACATTCCATGCCCTTTGTGTAATGATTGGTACCAAAGGAGGAGAAGCGAGGAAATTCAACCTTTGGTGCAAAAGGTTGACCTCCCTAAGACACCCTTCTACACCCACCGATAAATGATTGATACGGGCGACCAGAGCTTCCTCAACCCCCATCATTTCATCTATGGCCTTTCTCAAGACATAGACATAGTTGACGAGAGAGTCTTCTACCGATGACCTTCTCCCTTGTCGGTTGTTTCTTGAGTGTGATGATGATGTTCCACTGTTTATGCTCGACATTCTAAGAAAACAAACCGAAAAGGATTCATTTTAGTGAAACAGTACCTCGAACATGGCCCCGTGCTCGCTGAGCACGGCCCCGTGTTCACCTTTCTGCAGATTTTTGGAACAAGGAATCTTGGAGCTTTAAATTATTTTTCTGACTTTTGAAGCAATTTTAAGTAGAAATAACTTAAAACAGTGTTGTAAAACTAATTTTTAACAAGATTCCTTGAATAAAAATCTAACAAACATCACAACAAAGCTTGAAACCATGGTGATTTCAAGCTCTAATGGAGGTGTTTGAGGTAAAAAAGAAGAAGAAGGCAATGGACAAAAGTAGAAAAGACAACATGGTTGTTGAGAACCTTCTTTAGAATATACCTAGGATGGTATGTGTGACGATCCCACAAAATCTCTGTCTTTGGAATGGTCCAAATGTGCAGGAATCTTTGCTGCATTTATAGAAAACGACAGCACGCTGGACACGGCCCCGTGTTGGCTGGACACGGTCCCGTGTCGGCTGGACACGTCCCCGTGTGCAGACAAGATTCTGACACTTTTTGTCCGTATTATGACCGAAAGTCAGGATGGAATCTTTTGGTGGACACGGGGGCGTGTTGACTCGGATACGGCCCCGTGCCTAGAGGCTGTTTATGAAGTTTTGTCTAATTTTAAGGAATTTATCCGGATCGGGTGGTTCCTTACTGGACGGAACAACACCGAAGTGCCTGAGATACCTAAACGCAAGAGGTTATCGGAAAGGGTGATTCCTATGCTAAATGTAGGTTAACAAGTCCAACCCTTATCCGGGCTCTCGTTAAAGAAGGTGTATGTTGAATCGCTCAGGTCTATGTATGCATCGACGGAAGTCGATGGGGAGTCCTTCACAGCACAATCGACACAGGGACGACTATCGCTCAAGTCTTCGCAAGAGTTAGAGGTGATTTCGGGAGCGACGATGTTTTTTTGTATCCGAATGTAATCTCAATAATTCTCCTTGGATGTTGTCTTGAGATGAATTAGTCATATCCATATCAAGTTCTTTTATCCATCGAAGAATTAGTTCTTCTAGCTGAAAGAATTCTTCAAGAAGCATTTCATCTGGAAGGGATGATTGAGAGTATTCGAGGGAGAGATAGGGATTATTTTTACTTTCACCCCTCTTAAGGCTACAGGAAAACAATGGGTCTATATAGTGGGGAGTATAATTTAAAAAATAAGATTTTAAATCTTCATGATTTCTGCCACATAGTTGACACCACGTACCATAAGAGGAGTGAAAGTAAAGATTATCAGTATCACTCATGATTGCGTAAAAAATTACCAGCCGTCGGGATCTTACGGCTCTGTTTACAGTATCTGAAGCTTGGGCACGGGGCGTGTTCAGTGGGCACGGCCCCATGTTCAGCTACTGTCTGACTTAAAACAGGATTGCCAGTACCAAAGATTGGGCACGGGGCGTGTTCAGCGGGCATGGCCTGTGCTGAGCTCTGCAGAAGCTGAAAATCTAAAAAAATAATCCTAAAAATAAGAAAAATGATTAGGCAGTTGATTCCTAACTTTCTTAAAATCCTTGTGTCCCCGGCAGCAGCCCCAAAAACTTGATGTGTGCGGTGTTATATAGTTTTTAATGTATATTTTTAGCCCTTTTTAACGCTTTAGTCAAGTTTTAAATTTATAAAACACGATATTTTACTAACACTAAACACACATATGGGCAAGTGCACCCATCGTGAGCGTAGTATAGCGTTGGTAAGATACCGAGGTCGTCCAAGGACACAAGAGCTTTTAGTACCGGTTTATCCTCAACGTCTAATCAAATCAACAATTTAGAAAAAAGGTTTTAAACAAGAAAATAAAAAAAAACTAAAAATGCTGAAAATAAAAATAAAACAGATAGACAAGATGAATCACTTGGATCCGACTCGCCTTTAGTGTAACCTTTGATGTTTTCCGCACTTTTTAAGAGATTATCTTAGTTATAATAGTAGGCCCCTCTTTTGAAGGTGACGTTACCCTCAACCCAGTAGTTTGAGTCAGCAAGGATACAATCCTAAGGGTTGGAATATTGAAAGATAATTAATTAAGTTATTAATGCGTAATGTGGTAGGCCCCTCTTTTGAAGGTGATGTTACCCTCGACTAAGTGATTTGAGTAAGCAGGGATACAATCCCAAATAGTCGGGTTAAAGTATTAATAGTAGTTTACATATGAGGGGATCAAACCATTCGCACCCCCGCCATTCAATACCAGTGGGTATTGAAGGAGGTCCTAGTAAGCTTGACCGAGGTCCTTGCAGGATCTATACGCTGAACAAGGCAAGAACCTTACCAAACCATTCCCTTAACCCCCGACCAGGTAGCCAACATATCTCCATATAGACCGTGGAGATATGAATAGTGTAAATCTTTTATTTTATATAGACAGTAAAATAAAGCCAAGACACCACGGACAAATGATAAGGAAGTTTCACCTTCAACATAAGAAACTAGTTATTAAAGTCATTAATACAAAACCAAATAAAAAGTGCGAAAAGATTAAAAAACAAAAGTATTACACTAAATGCTTGTCTTCACCAAGTGATGTAAGAGACTTAGGCAAACATGGCCTTTGATTGTCAAGAACTCTTACTATCAATCTCGGATCCCGAGACTACTACACACACTCTATGATGGATGATGGATGATGGTGGTGGATGTGGGTGTTGTGATGGTGGTGGAGTGTGGGTGAAGTGGGAGAGATGTGGTTTGTCAAGGGATGCCTTTGAAATGAACCAAGCACCCCTATTTATAGCCTGCACAGAATCCCGGACACGGCCCCGTGTCCATTGGGCATGGCCCCGTGTCCATCCACTTTCTCTTTCTTCATTTAATGCAGTTTGTCTGTATTAGTTGACCACGCCCCCGTGTCCGCTAGGCACGGCCCCGTGTGCAGAAGTGTATCTGTACTATCAAGATTTGCTTGGATTCTGTGAATCTTAGCGTTGACTACGGCCGTGTGGAGCTGGGCACGCCCCTGTGTTGGGAAATAGAAGCTTCTACAACTTTGTCTTTTCTGCAGACACTTGGGCACGCCCCCTGTCCGCTGGGCACGGGGTGTGTTCAGCCTTTTGATATCTTGTTTTTGCTTGGGAAGATGCTGTCGAGGGGTCGGGCATGCCACGTTTATTCCTTTTCTTGTATTTGTGTTAGATTTAGCTGCATTTTTGCTTCTTTTATTCATTTGAGCTTATTTAATCCTGGGCACGGTTACATCTCTTTTGATCCCTTCAAAAACTTCTGTTGCCTTGGGTATAAGCAAGCCTTCACTTCTCTGCATTACATTCAACACAGTTACTATTCTCCTCATTAGATACTCCTTTATGTATTCAAGGGCTGATATGGTAGGCTTGTCCCTGCCTTCTACTATCTTTCCATTGAAAACCTCACACATGTTATTAAGCACTATATCAGAAACAACCCTCCCTGTGCCAAAAGTAGGAACAAATGAATACATAAGTGAACAAATGAATACATAAGTGAGCTTGAAAAAAACAAAAAAATACCTGAAAAATAAGACCTTGACCAATGTAAAGGAGGAATCTTTGACAACCATAAGTGAGCTTTCTTGTTGAAAGCCTTCAAGTCATCCATAGCAAGTGTAAATTCTTGGAAAGTTGTTGCAGAAGCACAGTTCCAAAGCTTATCCTTGTAAAGATCTCCTTTGAAACTAACTTTCATGTTTTCATGTATGTGGCGAAGACAGTATCGATGCTCAGCACAAGGAAACAATTTTGAGATTGGAGGAAGTATCCCCTGCACAATATATTACAATTAGATGCAAGAATAAACCTAGATATTGAATTAGTTAAGAAAGTAAAAGATAATACCTTTTGTCTATCACTTATGAAAGTGAAATTTGAGTTACTGCCTAAACCAAGATCATCACTTAAAATCTCTAAGAACCAAGTCCATGACTCTTTGTTTTCAGATTCCACAATTGCATAAGCAACAGGGTAGATCCTATTGTTGCAGTCATACCCACTGCACTTAACAGTTGCCCTGGGAATGGTCCTTTCATGAATGCCCTATCTAGACCTAAGAAATCCCTTCCAATTGCTTTGAACCCCTGCTTTAATGCAGCCAAACACACATATATCCTTCTAAACTATCTGGTATTATTCCCAGGATCTGGATTAGCATCAACCTCGATCTTAACAGTAGTACCTGGATTTTGTTGGATGAATTCATTAGCATAATCCCTCAACAGTGTATACTGTTGAGCATAGTCTCCTTCTACATGCTTCTTGGCTATGCACTTAGCCCTATATGCCTTCATTCTTGAAATTCCAACTGAAAACCTCCTTTGACACTATTCTTGTACATCCTTAACAGGTATTTCTGGGTTCTCTTCAATCTGCTCTAGCATCTCTTGTGACAGGAACTTTGAAGTACATGCATAATGCTTCCGGGTTGTAATACATGTGTGGTCAGTAATTAGGGTTTTGACCACCCAGGATTCTGCATTTTTTTCTTTTGAAATCAACAAGACCCAAGGACATTGATATTGATGGGGATTTGTCCTATTCCCCCTACCACCCACATTTGTTTTACCTTTTTGCTGATTGGTCCCTGTGTCTTGATTTTTTTCAACAGAAACCCCCTTCCCCCTTTTTTTCTTACCTTTTTCCCCCTTGTCTTCACTTTTTTCCATCTCAACACTTTTTTCTTTACCTTTTGCTTGGCTGACATGCACCCCATTGTCATCTATCTCAAAGTCTGGTTTTGAGCCTTGACAGACTGCCCTAACCCTGTTGTGATCATCTTTGATAATCTTTATAATCCTTTTAGTTTCAACAGCATGTTTTTTTATCAGCTTTTTAGCTTCTTGCTTGCTGCCAAACACCTGCCCAAGGTAAAAGTTTACCAAATTCTCATTTGATCTTCTTATTTTGTGCGGAAAATATTTCCTGGTGCCTGTATGATTATCATCAGATTCAGAACCACTGTTAAACTTGTCATTATCTAATAAATCCCCTTCCATGTCTTCATCAACATTCATATGTTCATTAATATTGTCCTCAACTTCCATATCAACATTAGCCCTATAGTCAATCATGTCCACTTCATGATCACTCATATTATTCACTTCATCCATTATGTAATCACTATCATTATCACTCCTACCTTCACTACCATTATCACTCCTATCCTCAGTAACATCCCTATCCTCACTAAAATCCCTATCACCAGTAACATCCCTATCCTCACTAACATCCCTATCCTCATTAACATTCACTTCAATCTCAACCCATGCTGGACTAACTGGCACCTTATTGTTGGATTCCCCATAGCCAATATTATGTCCAACATTTGCATTTTCCTTCATAGGAACTATGGCATATGGTCCAATTTCATCTATCTCTTCAATGGTGATGCTAGGTTTAGGAGGTTTACTAGGTGAGCTAAACAATTCCTTCATGTTTTTCAAGCCATGAGTGGTATATACATTGATAATCTTATGCATTTCAACATACCTATCCAAGCTCAGACAGTCTTGATCACTGCTTAGGTGTTCAAGACCATCATCTAGGGTTTTTTCAGGATTTAAAAACTGGTAATACATTGGGTTCAAGCTATTATACCCTAACTGATCAAGCATAAGATCGACTTCATGTATGGAAAACTTATCAATATCTATCAAGTCAACATAACTGATCTTGCCACCTACATATGTGCGTCCATGAGGTGATGTTAGCCTACCACCATGATGAAATCAAATGCTAAAGAAATTGGGAAAACCATCTGCAAATTTTCAACATTTATGTTATTAATCAACTGATGATCAACAAAAACCACAACATTTTATCCCAAAATCGAAGCTAAGGTTATGAATGGAGTTTGTAACTTACCATACAGTTGAACGACACTTTCAGTGTCAAGATTATCCCTGACATACCAGCCTTCTTCATCCTGCGACATCGGAATCCTTATCGTCGTTTTTCAGTGTCTAAAACCCTAGAAATGAAAGACGAGGGATGATCAATGTGAAGCAGGTGAAAGGAATGGGGGCAGATGTGGTTATAATTAAAGGGGAAAGACAAGTGGCAGGTGCAATTACATTTCTACCCTCATGTGCCCTGCACTTGACTTCATTTAACTGAAAAATATAACTGAGTTTGCCATAAAGGACGTAACATGCAACATTTTCAAACATAAAGGACAAAACTCATCAATTTTAAAGATAAAGGACAACGCCTGAAATTTGGGACAAACATAAAGGACAAAACTTGTAATTTACTCAAAAAACAATATACGACTCGTTTAACAAAATAACCTGACCTAACAAACTAATAACGCGACTAAAAGACAATATACGACTCGTTTAACAAAAAAAAAACGACCAAAAACCCGACATAACAAACCAATAACGCGACTAAAAAACAATACACAACTTAACCAAAAAACCTATAAAAACATGTCTAAAAAACCCGACATAACAAACATGACTAAGTCGACACAATTACACAAAAAAACCCAACTACAAACTCGACACAATTAAGTGTAGAATAACAAAAATAACACGACATAACAAACCAATAACGTGACTTAAAAAACAATATACGACTCGTTTAACAAAAAACCCACTGGTTGAGAAAAAGTTTGATTGTTATTCGGATTTGAAGGATCTATTCCACCACTAAAAAAAACTAAATCTACAAAAATATAAAAAAAAAACCTGAACAGAAAAACAAGGGATGTCAGCCAGACGTAGAATACCCATCTGCTAAAAAAGTTACATTTACATGCATCAAACAAAATGTCTGCGATCCTTGATCTTGATCTTCGTCATCTTTGTCCGGAAAAGGTATATGACACTATTGAAACAAGACAAAACATAATCCAACTTTTCTTCCTTTTCTTGATCATAGTCATTTTCGACCCCAAAGCCGACGTGCAACCTAAAAAACCCGACAAAACAAATAAATAACCCGACTAAAAACACAATATACGACTCATTTTACAAAAAAAAAAACCCCGACATAAAAAATCCGACCGAACCTATAAAACCACAATGTAAATATAACAAAACAAAGTGTTTTTGGGTCCATAACCACCCATTTTTTTATAAAACAACAAAACCCGCATGTACACATAACAAAACACCAAGTAAACCTACGAAACCGCAACGTAAAAACTAACAAAACCCGTAGGTAAACATAACAAAACACCAATTAAACCCGAAAGAAGCCGAGGCCAAACCGAGTGCTAATATATCTATTAATCTTTTTTCTAGTTCTTGAGATTGCATCGACATGAATAATCTTAAATATATCAATGACTCTGATTTACTCCACCCCTAACTCGGTCCTTGAAACGTCTTGCTGGAATCTCTGTCCGGTACCATATGCATCATAAAAGGCTTACTTTAATGCATGTTCACAATTTATTAAAACACCAAAAAAAAAAAAATAACAAACCCATATGAAAGTGTGCTGAAAAAAATAACCATTTGTATATTTTAACCATTTAATGCCATATCAAAAATCCGAGTTTTGAAAATTTGATTTACAAATTTAAAAATAAAAATGGAAAAACAGATGGAATGAAAAATAACAAATGCAAAATAATGAAAGCAAAACCATAGGCCTAAAACAACTAACCAGTACAAATCAAAATGCATCAAAAGCTCAAGTACCGTACAAAAGGACCCCCCCCCCCATCTCTCTCTCTATATATATAGAGTAGGAGTTGGGTGGAAAGTGGGTTTTTCCTAGAAAGTCTAGGAAGCAATCAGAATGCGACATGTGACATTGAAGATTTTTAACTAGAAGGGCAATTGTGTACTTTCACATTCTATTTTTATTTTTGGAATTTATCTTCTTCATTAACTAACTATCCATGTCCATAATTGTAATCGTTTTTCTCCATGATTTTCTGAATAAATTGTTTTCGAAATCTAAACCAATCGCACATTCCATTGTTCAGAAGATTACTGGAAATTATCAGCATGTTCTTGGTGCTGTGTTTTAACAGTTTACAGGGCTAAAGTCAATTTTTTTATAGATCCCATAATATAAAGGTGGTTTTGTAATTGGAAGATTACTGTTTTGTAATATGCTTGCTGTTAAAACATAGCGTCAAAAAATCCTCCAGCATTACCAGCATGGATGGTAAAACACAGCGTATGAATCTGCTTACTGTTAAAACACAACTGTATAAATCTGAATGCTAAAACACAACTGTATGAATCTGCTTGCTGTTAAAACACAACTGTATGAATCTGAATGCTAAAACACAACTATATGAATCTGCTTGTTGTTAAAACATAACAGTATGAATCTGCTTGCTGTTAAAACACAACTGTATGAATCTGAATGCTAAAACACAACTGTATGAATCTGCTTGCTGTTAAAACACAACTGTATGAATCTGAATGCTAAAACACAACTGTATGAATCTGCTTGCTGTTAAAACACAACTGTATGAATCTGCTTGCTGTTAAAACACAACTGTGTGAATCTGAATGCTAAAACACAACTGTATGAATCTGCTTGTTGTTAAAACACAACTGCATGAATCTGCTTGCTGTTAAAACACAACTATATGAATCTGAATGCTAAAACACAACTGTATGAATCTGCTTGCTGTTAAAACACAACTGTATGAATTTGAATACTAAAACATAACTGTATGAATCTGCTTGCTGTTAAAACACAACTGTATGAATCTGCTTGCTGTTAAAACACAACTATATGAATCTGCTTGCTGTTAAAACACAACTGTATGAATCTGAATGCTAAAACACAACAGTATGAATCTGCTTGCTGTTAAAACACCACTGTATGAATCTGAATGCTAAAACACAACTGTATAAATCTTCTTCCTGCTAAAACACAACTGTATTAATTTGCTTGCTGTTAAAACACATCGTCAAGAAAACGGAGATGATACGAACAGTATTTGAATGGTGATGATGAACTCGGAGATGGTGGAGATGGAGAAGTGTTTTAATTTTATCTGGTGCTCTCCATCCATTCTAAAGTTATCTTCTTCCATGATTGTAGTTATTTTTTGTAGGGATTGGGGTTTCGAAGATGGGTTTGGAGAGAGAGAGAGGGAAAATAGCGTGAAATTAGGGACTGAGTTTGACTGACGGTTATCTAATTGATTTAAAACACGATATATTGACAAAATTGCCCCTATTTTTTTTTAAAACAATGAATTAAATAAACTAAAAAATTACAAGATTGACATTGACTTCATCTTAACCATTGAACACACCCATTGGATGGCCCAGATCACTTCCTAGACTTTCTAGGAAAAACACACTTTCCGCAGGATCCCTACTCTCTCTCTCTCTCTCTATATATATATATATAGGGAGGGGCTCATGCGAGAACCACCCTTATTGTGAGAACCTTGAGAACCAATGTGAACACAACCTAAAATAGCTAAAAAAACCTAACCCCACCCCCCCCCCCCAAACCTAAACCCCCCACCCCCCCCCCCCCCAAAAAAACCTAAACCCCCCCCCCACCCCCAAGCTAAAATGCTAAAAACTAAACCCCCAAAAAACCTAAAAAAATCTAAAAAAAATCTAAAAAAATCCAAAAAAAATCCAAATTTTTTTTTTGATTTTTTTAATATTTTTTAGGTTAAAATCGCTACTTTTCGAAGCAAAAAAAAAAATTAAAAAAATTTTTTTTTTTTTTTTTGGGTTCGAAAAGTAGCGATTTTAACCTAAAAAATATTAAAAAAATCAAAAAAAAAATTTTTGTGTGATTTTTAGCTATTTTTAGGCATTTTTGGTGTGTTCACATTGGTTCTCGCGGTTCTCACAATAAGAGGTGGTTCTCGCATGATCTTCTCCCTGTATATATATATATATGTATATATATATGTATATATATATGTATGACCGTCTCCGAAAATCACAAAAACATATTTAACCCTATGCAAGATAAAAATTTGGGCCCTCAAATAGTTAGTGTCAACTTTGGCTATAGTGAAAACAGTAATTAGATGAAAATATACATAGATAAAAATGACTGGCAAAGGACTGATTTAAACTTTGTTAATAATAAGTTAGAAATTTTACAATTAACTTACAAATGTATGCTCAGATAAACACTAAAAAGAGATGCTTAGAGAATAATCAATCAAATTGTTGTTATATCTATAATGAGGATTAAGTTAACTTTAACTAAATTACATGTGGCAATCTGCATAGAAAGTTATGATATTAACACCAAAAAATATAGAAATCTAATGATTTTAGCACTACTGAAACAAATTGGCCCAAAGCAACAGTCAACATAAGGGCCCAAAGAAAACAATGTTGGGGATCGAACGGGTTACACGAACACAATCAACACAGAACTCACTCACACACACAATTAAGAACACAAAGATTTACAGTGGTTCGGTCTGGTTCTGACCTACATCCACTCTCGGTAACTAGGAGTATTTGTATTAAGCATGGTACAAAAATTACAGATACAATACAATCATATATATAAGATTGAATGATAGAGGAAAGAGAAAGACAGGATCCGTGAAAACTGGATCACAGGGAAGATTGGATAACCCTCCTTCATTATCCTCTTATCCTGCTTTCTGACCTCAACTTGTCAAGTGGCTTCACACTTAACAATCTCCCACTTGAAGCTACGGAATAATCTTCACCTGTGCTTCAACTGTGCATCAGTGTTTCTGTAAAAAAAACTGTTGATCTTAGCACATTCCTAGTTACCCGGCCTTCTCTTCAATTATCCTGAAGACCAGTTGAAGCTACGGAAAGCTTCAACTTCTCTAAGGTGACATCCTTAGTCAACATATCAGATGGATTTTCACTTCTTTTGATCTTCTTCAACTTCAGAGTGCCTTCACTAACTTGCTCTCTGATGAAGTGATATCTCAGCTGTATGTGCTTTGTTTTCGAAAGGAAGACAAGATTCTTTGCAAGGTGTATTGCACTTTGATTGTCACAGAATAGTTCACAATCAACTTGTTCCTTGCTGAGCTCTTTGAGAAAATTCTTCAACCATATAAGCTCTTTGCTTGCTTCAGCAACTGCCATATACTCTCCTTCTATGGTTGAAAGGGCAACACTTTTTTGCAGTCTTGACATCTAGCTTACTGCAGTGCCTCCCACTGTAAAGACATATCCGGTGGTGCTTTTGTAAGATTCTTTACAACCACCAAGGTCAGCATCCGCAAAAACCTTCAGAATAACATCTTTCCCCTTAAACTGTAATGTCACTTTTGAAGTCCCCTTCAAATATCTTAGCAGCCATTTAACTGCTTCCCAATGTTCTCTCCCTGGATTGGACATAAACCGACTAACAACTCCCATTGCATGAGCTATATCTGGTCTCGTGCATACCATTGCATACATGAGGCTACCAACTGCCGATGCATACGGAACTTTAGCCATTTCTGCTTTGTCTTCATCTGATCCGGGTGACTAAACTTTAGAAAGCTTAAAGTGACTTCCCAAAGGTGTGCTTCGAATCTTGGCATCTTTAAGGCTAAATCTTTCTAACACTTTCTCAATGTACTTCTCTTGAGAGAGTGTCAAAGAACCATCTTCTTTGTTTCTGAAAATACTCATCCCGAGTATTTGGTTTGCAGCTCCCAAGTCTTTCATCTCAAACTCTTCAGACATCTGCTTCTTCAGCTTCTTGATCTCTGTTATGTCTGAACCTGCAATCAACATATCATCCACATATAGTAGTAGAATGATATAGGAACCCTTAAACCTCTTGATGTAACAACAATGGTTATTGTCACATCTCTTGTATCCGACTCTTCCCATGAAGTTATCAAACTTCAAATACCATTGTCTGGGTGCTTGTTTCAGACCATACAAACTCTTCTTCAACTTACACACCAAGTTTTCTTTGCCTTTAACCTAAAAACCTTCTGGTTGTGTCATGTAGATATCTTCTTCTAGGTCACCATGTAGAAAAGTTTTCTTGACATCTAGTTGCTCTAGATGCAAGCCTTCTGCTGCTACAATACTGAGAACAAGTCTAATGGTAGTCATTTTCACCACTGGAAAAAATATTTCATTGAAATCAATTCCCTCTTTCTGCTGAGATCCCTTGACCACTAATCTTGCTTTGTACCGTTTGGTACCATCATGTTCATCTTTAACCCTGAAAACCCACTTGTTCTGAAGAGCCTTCTTCCCAGCTAGAAGCTTTGTTAAGTGCCAGGTCTTGTTCTTCTCAATCGACTTCATCTCATCTTTCATTGCTAACTCCCACTGCAATGAATCTTTCAACCCCATGGCTTCTGAGTAACACTGGGGTTCACCATTTTCTGTCAAAAGTATGTAATTGACGGATGGTGAATATATGTCTGGTTGTCTAATGACTCTAGAGGATCTTCTTGGTTGAAACTGAGGAGTTTCTGGGGATTCTGGAATTTGAGGAGCGACCTCTTCTTCTTCTTCTTCTACAGAATCATTACTAGAATCATCCCCTGAGCTCCCACTGTCGATTGACTCATTCCCATTTTCTGGAATGTCGACTGAAGCTTATTTTCTTGTTTCACCACTTTCAAATTCAACATAGTCATTCTGAACTTCTGGTCCTTTGGTGTTTCTGTCTTTATACCATTCGTTTTCATTGAAAACGACATTCTTGCTCCTGATTACTTTTCTGCCTTCATTATCCCAAAGCCTGTAACCCATTTGTTCTGACCCATAACCAATGAATGTGCACTTCTTGGATTTTGAGTCTAACTTATCCCTATCACCAGCTTCTAACAAATCGTAAGCACAACAACCAAAGACTCGTAAGTGTTCGAGACTTACCTCCTTTCATTGCCATATTTCTTCAGGCAACTTGAAATCTAAGGGACCGGTTGGTGAACGGTTGATCAAGTAGGCTGCAGTGTTAACTGCATCGGCCCAGAATGTCTTGGGCATCCCGGCATTTAGCCTCATGCTTCTAGCCCTCTCATTTATAGTTCTATTCATTCTCTCAGCTACACCATTCTGCTGAGGAGTTCCGGGAACTGTCCTGATCATCTTTATCCCTTCCTTAGCGTAATAGTCAGTGAACTGTTTGCTAACGTATTCACCACCATTATCAGACTTTAAGCACTTTACCTTCAAGTTAGTTTCATTTTCAACAGCAGATTTCCATATCTTAAAAGCATCAAATACAACAGATTTATGCTTAAGAAAATATACCCATACCTTTCGTGTTGAATCATCGATGAAAGTAACATAATATCTCGAGCCTCCTAGAGATAAAACTGAGGTTGGTCCATATACATCCGAGTGAACAAGCTCTAACTTCTGAGCTTTCGGTGTCTGTGACAACTCGAGTTTCCAAGATCTTTCCTCGACACGCTACTTGGTTTTGGTCATGTTTTTATAACTTACTTGCATTGTAAATTGTTGATGCTTGATATACGTTGTCATAAACTATAACTGGATTAAATAATAAACTATGTATTGTTTGATATATATGTTGGTGGGTTACTGTTATTTAATATTATATATATATTATTATGTGTATGACGAAATCCAAAAAGGATTTCGCCATAAACCTGTGCGACGAAAACCCCTCCCCACCCACGAAATTACCTTCCACCCGAAAAACACCCATATGGCGAAAACACTAAGAGTTTTTGTCCACTATGGGGCCGACGAAAACAGGAATGGGCTTCGGCCCAGTAGCGAACAACTATAGCGTTTTGTTATAACCTATACGATTAGAGTTTAATTGCTAAACCCTAGAGTCTTTCCCTGTGCGACGGCAGCTATACGACTTCAAGCCTTTTTCCTTTCGATCAATCTTGTGTCTCTACCATCTCGGTTAGTTTGCACTGTTTGTTGTTGGATTTTCTGCATGACCTCGTAGGATAATCATCACATGTCTGTATGTATATTTGATTGTTGAAGTTCTCTGAGATTGTGACATACTTATTGGTAGTTAAGGACTGGGATCTTGTTGTGATTGATGGTATGTAGATAATTAACAGATCATGGTTCTATGTGTAAGCGTATGTTGATTAAGGAATGATCGGCTGATTGACTGTTGATCTTGATCTCAATGATTTGGTAATTTATATGTGTACACGAATCGATTTAGTTTGGTTGAATGATTGTATGATGAATCGATGTACTGTTAGAATTCCTGTGATTCGTAAGTGCCGTTGATGATGATGTACCAGCGAAAACACAAGGGTCAGACGAAAACACTAGGTGTTTTCGTCACACCTTTATGTTCGACGAAAACCAAGTGTTTTCGCCACTAGGTTTTCGTCCAAAAGAGTTTTCGTCCAAAGTGTTTCCATCCCAAGTGTTTTCGCCTAGATTGTGATTTCGTCACATGTGTTTTAGTCGAGTGTTCTGAACAGTAACTCTGTTAAGCGTAACTCTAATGATTTGTTAACTTTGTTAGTTAATTAACTCAGTCAGTTCAGCAAACTCAGTTAATTTATTAGTTCTGTTAGATGTTAACTTTGTTAGACATGTAACTCTGTTATATATGTTAATTCTGTTAAGCCTGTTGATACTGTTAATTATGTTAATTACTGTTAAGTATGATTCTGTCAAGCATGTTAACTCCGTTAAGTGTGTTACTTTTGTTAAGTTTGTTAATGGATAACTAGATCAGAATAAACTAAGGAAGACACTTATGGGAAACATGAACTGTTTGAATATGATTAACTGTTGTGCGATACATGATGTTAACTGCCAATTACACCCTGTGGTATTGATTGCATATGAAACTTTACGAACTTGAACTGATTAAATATACGTGCACAGTATAGGACTTGACTGATTACATGTGAGCACATAGTTTAGCATACCGAGCAAACCAATGTGAGTTCACACTCCTAAGGCATGGGATTCCCGGTGGGTTGGGAATGGGATTGAATAACTACTCGTACTATCATTACTATTAAACTACTTTTCATTGTCCTCGGATTGAAGGGCACGTACGTAAAACCTACGTACACTCATACTTACTACTGTCCTCGGATTGAAGGGCACGTATGTAAAACCTACGTACACTCATACTCGCTACGGTCCTTGGATCAAGAAGGGCACGTACAGATACGACTAGTCTAGTAACATACAACATGGGAAGCCCCCACTATTCATCGCAAACATGTTCGGGGAGCCGCGATATGGATTAATACGATACACATGGGAAGCCCCCACTAATCATCGCAAACATGTTCGGGGAACCGCGATACAGATTAATTCAGTACATTGTTTACGAAATAAACATATGATTTACGAACACTATAACTAAACAACCAACTGTGAACTCGCTCAACTTTGTTGTTGACTCTCTGTTACATGCCTTGCAGGTCGTTAGGTACTCATGGAACTTGCATTGGAGTGGGAAGAGTCGTTGTGGGACATGGACAGCTGTGTGCCATGCTAAACATTTGAAACGTTTAAACTTATGACTTGGTTTTAATCTTTATGCTTCCGCTTACAACTTAAACTATGTTTTGTTTAGACACCAATTGTATTGTGTTGGATTTTATATACTACTTACATGCTTGTTCAATATGATTGGAGGCTTGATCCTGGTCATTCACGTCTCCAAGCGGTGATACTCCGCGAGTGGATTTTGGGGGTGTGACAGTGTCCTCCATGTCTTCACAAAAGTAACCCTCTTTTGTTTTCCAAGAACACAAGGTTCACAGAATTCAGTTTCCACTTTCTTCAAGTCTGTAAACTTACCTTTCTGAGCCAACATCTTCAATCCCTTTTCACTCATGTGTCCGAGTCGGTTGTGCCATAAATTTGATGGACTCGGACCGGTGGTCATTGCATGAACACCTTCAGCAGAAACTTCTGCCATGTATAGAGTAACTTGCTTCTTTCCTTTGGCAATCACTAAATTGCCTTTGATCACTTTCCATTGTCCACCCCCAAAGTGAACATTAATCCCTTCATCATCCAGTTTACCAACTGAAATCAGCTTTCTCCTCAGGTTAGGAATAACCCTGACATTTTTCAATGTCCATATAGTTCCTAATGAGGTCTTCAAGTCTACATCTCCAATACCTGTGATATCAAGCATTTGATCATCTGCTAAACGAACTTTACCAAATTTACCTGTTCGTAGATTCTTGACCATATCTGGGCATGAGATAGCATGAAAGAAACACCCGAATCCATAATCCAAGATTCAACAGAACAGATGAGAACATCACCTAATTCTTCCGAGGATACACTGTTTACTTCTTTCTTTGCAGCTGGTTTTGTACATTGGCTTCTAAAGTGACCTTTTTCTTTGCAATTCCAACATTCAACGTCTTTTCTATTCTTTGACTGTCCCCTCTTTCTGGACTTGGACCTGCCTCGACTATGTCCTCTTTCGTTTCTTCTTCCTCTACTTTCTGTATGCAATAAAGAACTAGAATTAGAAGTCTCACCATTGCTTCTCCGTCTAATATCTTCGTTTACTATCAAGTCACGAATACTATCGAAAGTGAGTTTGGTAGTGCCGGATGCACTACTAACAGCTGTGACTGTGCCAGACCAACTGTTGGGCAATGTTGATAAAAGGAGTATCGCTTGTACTTCATCTTCAAACTTTATTTCAACTGAGGCTAAACGAGAGATAATCGAGTTAAACTCATTTATGTGAGCGGTAACCGACATGCCTTCCTTCATCTTGGTGTTAACCAATTGTCGAATGAGGAATACTTTGTTTGAAGTGGATGGTTTTTCATACATGTTGGACAAAGCTTTCAATACACCATATGTGGTTGTTTCATTGACAATGTTGTAAGCAACACTCTTTGCCAAGGAAAGCCTAACCACACCCAAAGCTTGTCTATCCAACAACTTCCATTCTTCATCATACATGTCATTTGGTTGTTCCCGACATAGGCAAATGCAAACTTTTCCGATACAATAAATCTTCAATTTGCATTTTCCAAAATCCATAATCACTTCCATCGAACTTATCAATCTTGATTTTACTATCTTCTGCCATTAAAAAAAATTACCAAATTACTACTAACCAAACGGTTTATACTGCTAGGTGGTAATTTATACGAGCAAAAGCAATAATCAGAAATAAATAACTTATCTATTTCAAGCTTTAATGGCGAGGGACAAGTATTGATGGATAATGAGATCTTGTTCAAAGTTGAGGGACCTTTCTGATAAAATTGAGAAATTCAATTTTCATCAGAAATAAAGATGAGGGGCCTTTCTGATCAATTTGAGAAATTCAATTTCTCCACCAGAAATAAAAGCACGGACGTGTTTCTTCTTCCCCAATTCCACCAGAACAAAGAAACTATGGTTCTTCCTCTCTTCTACACCTCTGTCAATAAACTATGGTTCTTCTCTTCTCCACCAGAAATAAAAGCACGGTGGCTACTAGGTCAGCAAACCCTAGTCACGAGGGTAAAGAGAAACGGAGGCGACGACTGCTTGCGACGGCGAAGAGAGCGGCAACGGCGGCGGTTCTGGCGGCGGCGGTTGACAAGCGGTGGAGGCGGCTGAACATTTCTGATCGGAACCCTAGTTTTGATTTCACATGTCAGTATCTTCTTCCTCCTTCTACACCTCTGTGTTTAGTTCTGTTTTTGTTCGTGTTCAACAACAAGAGCCTGAGCTCTGATACCAGTTGTTGGGGATCGAATGGGTTACACGAACACAATCAACACATAACTCACTCATACACACAATTAAGAACACAAAGATTTATAGTGGTTCGGTCTGGTTCTGACCTACATCCACTCTTGGTAACTAGGAGTATTTGTATTAAGCTTGGTATAAAAATTACAGATACAATACAATCATATATATAAGATTGAATGATAGAGGAAAGAGAAAGACACGATCCGTGAAAACTGGATCACAGGGAAGATTGGATAACCCTGCTTCATTATCCTCTTATCCTGCTTTCTGCCCTCAACTTGTCAAGTGGCTTCACACTTAACAAACAAAAAGCGTTAATGTTGGGTTTCGAACCAGAATCTTAGGTAGGAAAAGATGGCACCTAACCGTCTGAGCTACGACAATGTTGCATACTTATCTGTATATAAATATCAAGAATGTAAGTCGGGAATATTTTTGGGCCCAAAAAATTGTTGGGCCCTGTTCAGTGGCACACCTTGCACACCTTATGGGTCGGGCCTGTATATATATATAGAATTAGGTTCATTTGTGAACAACATCTTCATAGTGAATTGTGTGAACTAATCATAACCATTGATTTCTTTTTTAATTGTTAAGAGTAGGATTGTAATATACAATAAATTAGTTTTGAATCTTTATTTTATTGATTGAATTTCAGTTACACTTTTAATTTTAATTTTGGTAGTTTTCTTAAATTGCATAATTATCTTCTCCATCTCTCTTAATTCAAAATAATTTTATTTTCCATTTCTCAGAACGTTCATTTCGTTCAGCAGGCCCTTGATAAGGGATAATTATATTCACACAAGACTAAAAAGTATTATTTTTTAATAAATGAATTCATATGTTTGTGTTATTTATTCTTTTTTTAATTGCATATTCATGCAAGAGTGGATTATCTACAGAACATTTGATTACATATTTTTTATTTTTGGATTAAATATTCAATTTTTTTTACAATTGCATATCCATGATTATTCTTTATGTACTCATCATGAATCTTGTGTGATAATGCACACTTGTTCTGAACGTTGGTGTGATAATGTACATACGTGTTAAGAATATGACTTGTTAATGTACATATATGTATATATGTGTTGAGATTGTTATGTACACATATGTACAATGCCTACCATGTTGAACAACCATATCATTAACTTCTTTTTTAGAAGTATATTATGAATGTACATATGTGCATATTACAAATCAGACATGTACACTTAAAGATGATGATCGGATGGAACAATATTTGTTAATGTACATATATATACATACAATTTTAGATTGTGAATACGTATAATACATATATGTGCATTCACTTCTACAATGTTTTTAATCATGTTCTAGATGGACCAATATATTATATAATGGTTATATTTTTTAGAATTAAAAAAATAGTTAATTGGTAAGAGAAAAAAAGTGGGAGAGAATGTAATTAATTATTTGAGTAAATTACAAGTTTTGTCATTTATGTTTACACCAAATTGCAGGAGCTGTCCTTTAGAAGCATGCTATACACAACATGTCTAAGTTGAATTTGGGTCCAGTTAAGGAGTTTAATGTTATGAAGACTTATTTTGGCGGTTTTGAAGACGTGGGCGCAAGTAAAGCTAAATTTAAGAACTACAAGAGGAAAATTAACTTGTTTATAGGGAATACGACGTTGAGATGGTTGTGAGACATTTGGATGAAAAAAAAATAGTCCCAGCCTAATTTCTCGTACGATTACTTCACAGACGATGACAATCGTTTGAAGGGACTTTTTTGGTGTGACGATTAAGCCAAACGTAATTACCACGTGTTTGGTGATGTGATTTCGTTTGACGCCACGTATCGTTCCAACAAGTAATATTTTATAATTCATTTTTTTTTATGTTATTTTGGCGTTTTCACTGGTTACATACATTGGCGTTTTCTGAGTTTACATGCAATGGCGTTTTATTATCGTTTCATTTCTCATGGTGTTTTCACATGCAGATACGCTATGGTGTTTGTACCGTTCACTGGTATAGACAATCACCACTGCAATGTTACATTTGGTGCTGCATTATTGGCCTCAGAAACTGCTGATACGTCTATTTGGTTGTTAAGAGTTTTTCTAAAAGCTGTTGGTTCTCAACCAAAAGTTGTTATCACTGACCAAGATCCAGCAATAAAGAAGGCTATTTCTGCTGTATTTGTTGACATGGGGCATCGGTTATGCATGTGGCATGTGATGCATAAACTTTCTCTGAAGGTTGATTTTCTTATTTTTATCTTTGGCGTTTTAGCATATACTGCATTTTAAAATATATGGCGTTCTGTACTTCGTTACTGTTTTTCATGTAAGTTTGTCTGTGTGTAATATATATGTTTTTTTTGCATGGCTTTTTTGTGTTATACATAGGTTGGTGTTAGGCTATGCAATTCCACCAATTTCAAAGAACATATCTGTGGTGTTGTGTGGACGGATATTCTTACACCCGAAGAGTTTGAATCAGAATGGGAAGTGGTTATCGGAGAGTTCAATTTAGCAGATAATGACTGGCTATCTGATATTTTTGCACTCAGGGAATCTTGGATCCATGTATACTACAGAATGGAAGAGCTGTCGGGCCTTATGCGAACGACATCGAGGTCGGAGAGTGAGAATCATTTTTTGGTCAAGTGTGCAATACAAAAGCTACACTTGTTGAGTTCATGACTCATTACGAAACCGCAATAGAAGCACAACGTCACACGCACCGGAAAAATGATCATGAATCTCGATACAAACGCCCCCAGTTGAAGAGTAATTACCAAGTGTTGGAGGGCCAAGCTGCTGATATATACACAAAAACTATTTTTGTGACGTTCAAGCTGAGCTAATCGGAATTTCGGATTGCATAAATCAACGTTACGAAGATCAGCCTGATGGCTTTGTTAAGTTTTACATAAATGATTTCCAGCAGCCTTGTACATCCTTATTTGAGGTAAACAATGGCGTTTTTGTTTTTATATGGCGTTTTCTGTACATGGCGTTTAACATATTCTATTATAACATTTAATTTTTTTATACAAACATTCTCTGCATGGTGTTATAGAGATATTGTTTTTGGCATTTTTCAAGTAATGTACCGTAAGTCTGATTGCACATGCAGTTGCTCATGCAGGCGTTTTGAGCAGTTTGGTTTGCTATGTAGACATATATTCTATGTTTTGAGAAGTTTGGACATTAGGGGATTTCCAAAACAATACATTTTGAATAGATGGCGTAAAGAGTCTTCCCCAAACTGCTCTTCCGAATACTCAATTAGTCGTGAATATATGACCGAGCTGGATCCTGATGTAAGTATGACGCAAGAGATTATTTTTTCAACAGAGTATAAGTTAAACCGTTTATCTGGTAATAAAGAGGAGCTATCCTTGTACTAGGATCATGTTCAATCTTATATGAAGAAGGTTCAAGATATGCAGATTGTTGCTCATCCTACTAGTACTAGGGATAGATTTGCGGAGATAACCGGTCAATATAAAAACGACAAGAATCCGATAAGAGTCCCTGTCGGGTATAAGTCTAATGGTTCTGGATCTCGAAAACGTCTGAAATCTAAACAGGAGATAGCAATCGAGAAAACAAAATCAAAGTCGAAACCCGGGGCCAAAGAAAGACAGTGTCAGAATTGCAAAGGCTTTGGACACTACATATCGACATGCAAAAATGCCGTAATTAAAAGAAAATTGACAAGGTCTTCAAGAGCAAGTGAAGAGTAGTTTGGTGTTTTGTATTTTTCATTCTTACAGAACACACACATATTTGAATTTGGCGTTTTACATCTCTTATATATCATTTTTTCCATCCTTTTTTCTACTTATTTGTTCATAACATGTTACTTCGAAGTTACACAACAAACAATATAAGATCAGACAAGCAAATCAAACGCCAAAAAAAAAAAAATACAACGCCACTAAATAAAAGTACCTTAAACCTTTAATTTTGGTCATGCTAAACTCAATAATGTTTTGGTGAATGAGATGGACAACATTGTTAATCCTCAGTTAAGAAAGATGTCTAACAATGTTGTCCACCCCATCCAGATAAACTTTATTGAGAACAAAACTGAATCTACAAGAAATGACGTTTTGCAATTTTGTGGTTTTTGTATGTTTTGGCGTTTATATTGACGCTGGGACTCAATAAGATTTTGCTTAATGAGATGGACAACATCCCCAAATAAGTATTTTGCCCATCACATTAAGTGAAAGTTTACTGAGAAAATAGTGTATCTCAAAGAACCGTCGATTGGAATATTTGATGTTTGGGTTTTTTGGCGTTTCTAAGATGAATGGTATATAGTAAAATATGGCGTTTTGGGTTTGGTGTGTGCAATGGAAGGTCTGAGATGTTGTTTATATAGGGTGTTTAGGCACGTATTTTGGCGGGATTTTATTATAAATGCTTGTAATTAAGTTCCGTCGTTTCAGTTATTGTTTGTTCAGCTTTATCGTTTAAAAACAAAGTTTGGCGTTTTATATTTAATGGCGTTTAGATTAGGATGATGTGTGCTTTGTATTTTAATCCTTGGAATTTAATGGCGTTTTATTCATGAGTTTGGCGTTTTGTGTAGAGAAGTCAAAAGACCTTTTTACCCTTAATGAAGCGCGTCCACGTAATAAAATTGATGTTATTTACGAAAACGCCACCGGGCCAATTTAGTCCATAGATTGTTTTGATCTGACGATCCATAAGCGTTCTCACACTTTCCACAGTTTTCCCTAAATCCTTCCGATATATATATATATATATCGGAAGGATTTAAATGAGAACGCTAAATATCGCGATAACCGTGAGAACGAATGAAAAAACCACGAGAACTTTGTAAAAAAACAATTCAAATTCAAAATTTCTTTTTACACTTATCATTATTATTCGAATACAATGTTAGAAATTAAATTTACATGTTTAAATTTACGTGAATTCATAAATAACGAAAATTTACATATGTGTAAGTTTGTCATTTACACATGTGTAAATTTGTCATATTTACACATGTGTAAAAAATCTAGTAAGAGTGATTTTGAGAGGAGAAATGAATTATTTGATGTTGTATTTTAATTAGAATGAGGTTTGTATTAAAAAATTCAGTTTTGATTGATTTTCTCATCCGTTCTCACGGTTCTCGCAATATTTAGTGTTCTCAAGATAACCCTCCCCTATATAGGGTCAGGATTTAGAGAAAACGGTGAAAAGTGTGAGAACGGTGAGAACGCTTATGGATCGTCCGATCAAAACAATCCATGGACTAGATTGCGCGGTGGCGTTTTCGTAAATAACATCAATATTATTATGTGGGACGCGCTTCATTAAAGGTAAAAGGGTCTTTTACCGCTCATATTCAAAACGCCATCAAATGATAAAACGCCATACAAAAAAATAAAACGTCATTAAAAACAAAACGCCAAAAATTAAAAATAAAACGCGTTGAATATTACAGGAAGATGGAACAACACAAATAACTAAATTTCAGTTATTAACATTTATTAGAAGAAAATCCCTCCTAAATTACGCGCCAAAAACATCATTATATAAACAAACGTAAAACATAGCTTCCATAATCACTTCAATCTACCCATTTTCTGCAAAAAAAAATCGTTAACCAAAAACGCCAACTTAAACAAAACGCCAAAAATGGCAACAATCGTTTCGTGGAGATACACTCTGGGAATCAGGCGATACATCCTCCATTTTGACAACAGAAGGAGGGTGTATGTTAAGACGGTCAGGGCAATTCTGAAAATGGAAGAAGAGATACAGAGGCAAATCTTATCCATTGGCATCGGTCTAGACAACGAATGCCATGAAACACATATGCTTATGAAATCATTAACCAGAAAATTTGGACCAATCAAAGGAGATGTGAAGCCAGACCCTGTCATGACATCATGGCGTTTTGATGATGAAACAGACATGGTGACGGTTACATACGACAGCGGAGAGCAGGAAGTCTACTGGCTAGAGAACATCATGACAAAGCAGTGACTGGGTTTCATGGAAGAATTGCATAACGCCACTTGTACCAACACAGAAATAGACTCAAAATTGGAGTTAATGCAAGACATGTTCAGGTGGAGGCTTCTGAATCTTCAGGAACAAGAAGCTGATGAAGGTGAATGTGATGACATGGATGAAGATCAAGATGAAGACTCCAAGGAGGAAGAAGATGACACAAGTGATGGATACTATTCAGATAAAGAACCTTCTGACGAAGGATTTTAATTTTTTTCCTCTTTTTTCTTCTTCTATGTAATCTTCCTTTTTTTAAGATAATTAAATGATATATTTCTATCTTTATTAGCAAAACGCCAAAATAATACTAAAAATGGTTAACCCTAACAAAACGCCAAAAATAACAAAAAATATTTTTCCTGCTTAATATTTTATTTACTCCGTTATTGTATTTTGTCATGTTGGTCTGCATAAGGCCATTTAAAAAAACGCCAAACTTAGAAGATAGGACGTCTATAACCTATAAAACTGATAAAAGCTGATCAACACAGTAAATACAAAAACAGTAACTGAAAAGACTGTTACTTTATTACTATAATTTATTACAATAAAAAGTCCCGCCTAAACTACGCGCCAAAAAACTCCTATAAGAGAGGCGTCTATACACAATGAAATTAATCACACCCAGAAAAACACAAAAACGTCATATCCTCTAGAAACCACTCCCTTTAAAACGCCACAGATGGCAAAGCTTTCACTGAAATGGATCCTTTTTCTGAGCGGGTTAACTCAATAATATTTTGCTGAATGAGATGGACAAATATTCAAGAAAAAAAGACTGATGGCAGTGATATGCCATCATGTGAGCTTTGTTCTTGATGATTATATGGATGGAATAAATGGATCAACACAAGTGTAAAATGCTATTTTGGACTCCATTATTACAAATAGTATCAAGCAAGAATTGATCTTTAATGACATGCCACCAAACAAAAATATCACACCAAAAAACAGGTTGCCACTAAGCAGCTTCTTCTAAAAAAACGGGGTTTATGAAGGAAAGTTTGCATCTAGCTAAAGTATTCAAAAAATGTTCAAAACGCCAAAAACAAATTCAAAAATGAAGAGACTGATGACATTGAAGATTCGGAAGAAAAATTAGATTACCATTTTGTATTATTTTTGTTTTCATTTTATATTGTTTTGATATCAAGTTATATGTTGTTTTGTTATCTAATTCTCCATTAATAAAATAGATTATTATTTAAAACGCCAAAAACTACAAACACCAAAACGCTAGTAGTATGAAAACTGGGAGAACAGTTGCTGGCAAAGCACCTTGTAAAAAGGGTGTTAAACGCCAAAAAAATCAATAAACGCCAAAAAAAATTGGTCTTATTGTAATCTTATGCAAATTTTAATGACTTGTAGTGAATTATTATACTAAACGACAAAAACGCCAAAAAATTAACCAGAAAACGCTATAACGCCAAAAATTAATATATGTGACACAAAAACAATTAATTCAACGCCAAAAAGTTTAATAAATACAATTAACGCCAAAAAAAACAAAGACACCAGAAAATATTATACCGCGTTGTGAAAATAAAAGGAGAATGAAAAGACAAAAAAGCCCCTCCGCCCTTCTCTATGACGCGAGACATGTGTTGGGCCAGGATGCGTTCTCACCGTTCTCACACTTTTGAGCGTTTTCTCCCGAACCCGTTTCTATATATATATATATATAAATATTTATGGTAGGGTTCTAGAGTGTACACTAGTGTATTTGCGAACTGAGTAAACAAATCCTGGCCATTGATTTACACACGTGTATGGCCAGGATTAGTTCGCTTAGTTTGCAAATACACTAATGTTCACTTTTGAAACTAATATAGGAGAGGTTCATTTGAGAAAAAAAAAAGGAAAATGATACAATTATAAGATAGTAAGTAGTTTTTTCTTTGATCTCATTTATCACTATTTTTAAGTAATTATTTACTCATAAAGATTATTGTTCTTTACATTATTTTTTTTCCTACACACATAAAAAGTTATCCTACATATATTTAAATTTATCCTATACAACCTGTAATTTATCCTATACGCCTATTAAATTTGTCTTACACTCTAAATTGATTTTTTTATTTTTTGAAAAATAAATATTTTGAAAATAAGTTACAAATTTATATTAAGTTTACATATATATATATATGAGATGATTCAAATGAAAACCACTTTTATTGTGAAAACTCGAAAACTAACTAAAAAAAGCCTAAAAAACACACCAAAATTTTTTTTTTTCAATTTTTTTATAAAAAATCGCAGGTTTTTTATATAAAAAAACTTTTAAAAAAAAAATTTATAGTATTACACATGTGCACTACAATTTTTTTTTTTTTGAATTTTTTTTATATACTAAAAGTGGTGAAAATTGGTATGCAAAAAAAAAAAAATTGGTATGTTTTTTTGGCTTTTTTAATTAGTTTTCGAGTTTTCACAATAACTAGTGGTTTTCATTTGAATATTCCCCTATATATATAGGGTCAGGATTTAGAGAGAACGGTGAAAAGTGTGAGAACGGTGAGAACGATTTTGGTGGTGACATGTGGCATTGATGTTAAATTACACTAAGGGGTAATATTGTAAAAAAAAAACCCACTCACATGAACTGAGTGTTCAAATAAAACGCCATAAAAACACTCAATTTAGAAAAACGCCAAACACTCAAAAGCTATTTTTTTTAAGCTATAATTTACAACAGCTCAAAAAACCATTTTTTTGAACGCCATAAAACACTCTAAAGCTATTTTTTGAGCTATAATTTACAATAGCTCAAAAAAACCATTTTTTGAGCCAGCTCCTAGTTAAAACGCCATAACAAAAAAAAGCTATATTTTCAGGGTCCAAAGTGTAACTTATAGTGTAAACAAGTGTGAACACAAGTATTTAATTAGTTTCATCATACACGCAACTTTGGGGGAATGTGATTGGAAATAAAAGAATTCATACTAGTTAAAACGCCATAACAAAAAAAACTATATTTTCAGGGTCCAAAGTGTAACTTATAGTGTGAACAAGTGTGAACACAAGTATTTAATTAGTTTCATCATACACACAGCTTTGGGGAGATGTGATTGGAAATAAAAGAATTCATACTCCAATGAAGACACACAGAGCTCCCAGTTAAAACGCCATAACAAAAAAAATCTATTTTTTAAGCTATAATTTACAACAGCTCAAAAAACCCATTTTTTGAGCCACCCGCCAAAATTAATATTTTTTGAGCTTAGAAAAATCATAATTTGTACTGTAAAAACACCGTAAAACACGCAATTCAGAAAAACGCCATGAAAAACTCAGTTGAAAACGCCATAAAACACTCTGTTCAGAAAAACGCCATGAAAATACCTAGTTAAAACGCCATAAAAACACTTAGTTCAGAAAAACGTCATGAAAATACCTAGTCTAAAACGCCATAAAACACTCAGTTCAGAAAAACGCTATAAAACCCAGTTAATTTTTTTTCGAAAAGTATATTAATAGTATACTCATTGGAAAGAAAAAAAAACGCTGAGTTTTATGGTGTAATTTTTTTTGAAAAATAATCACGTATAAAAAAATTATTGTCGTTTAAATATGATGGGGAAAAATGGCATGTGATTAGCATGTGCACATTTGATTGGATCTTCCTATTTTACCCATCCTGGTAGTCCAAGACCCCTATTATTTACAAAAATGTCATCGCATCAATCTCAGCCACAAACCACTAAGATCTTGTGACTGAGAATCGTTCTCACCATTCTCACACTTTGAGGCGTTCTCTCCTGATCCTGTTCCTGTATATATATATATATATATATATAGGATAAATTACATTTTTCGTCCTTATGTTTGTATCGAATTGCAATGGATAACCTTTAACTTCAATAATTACAGTCACAATCCTTTATTTGGAAAACTTGTTACACCTTTCGTCCTTTACCACTAACCAAGTTAAAAATTTAAGTTATGTCTGATCATGTGACTTGCACATGAGGGTAAATCGGTAATTTTACTCGTTTAACTAAAAATAAAACAATATATATATATATATATATATATATATACATATTCAACCTTGTCTCCTCTCAATTAACCCCGTCTCTTCAACCAACCTCACCACTATCAAATCCAGCCACCACCACCACCGAATTGAGCCCCGCCACCAGACCACCACCATGGCGAATCAAGCCCCAACACCACCATGACGAATCGAGCCCCACCACCACCGGCCACCGTATACAACCAACCTCCGCCACCACCGGATCTGGCCACAACAAACCCATCTCTAAACACACACAAAGTCACCACCGAATCCATCTGATGTATATCTCACCAGGTAAGAACTAGCAATACAATACCTTCAACAACAAATGAAGAACCCACCACCACCGAGCCCAATAACTTCGATCTTAGATCTGTTTCTCCCAATCTCTTGCAACAACAAATGAAGGACCATTGGATGTGTTTAGTCGTGTTGATGATAGGTAACAGATTTGGCGATCCCCTCACCTCTTCAACCCCCAAAAGCCTCAAATCTGAAGATGAAGTTCGTGGCGGCGGTGTTGATAAGAGATGAAGTTCGTGGCGGCGGTGTTGATGAGAGGTAAAACATTCGGCGATCCCATCCACTCACAGGTGCAATGATGGTGATGCTTCACTGGAGATGAAGTTCTTGGCTGTGGTGGTTGTAGTTGCTGTGTAGATGGGATGCTTCACCAGAGATGGAGAAGACGTTGGTCAAGGGCTACCTGTTTGAAGGGTGTAGTAAATATTAGGGGTTGGTGGTGATTAAATTATTTTATTTTTATTTGTTAAAAATCTTTTAAAGTTAAAAGACTAAATTAACCTTATGTGCCCAAAGTTAACTGGAAATTTTAACCTAGTTAGTGGTAAAGGACGAAAGGTATAACAAGTTTTCCAAATAAAGGATTGTGACTGTAGTTATTGAAGTTAAAGGCTATCCATTGCAATTTGATACAAAGATAAAGGACGAAAAGCGTAATTTACCCATATATATATATATATATATATATATATATATATATATATATATATATATATACTGACTAGAATAATAGTTAACTTAAAGAGTTTTAATATCATATGTTTTTACCCTTGTAAAATGAATGCAACCTTTTCTTCTTCTTTTTTTTTTAGAAAAACCTTCTATTTTGTGTAATATTAACTATAACATTTTTGTGCGGTAAAATACAATGTCAACCTATTCATTTATCAACTAGTTATCATTGCATACTTACACTACAGAAAGTTATAAATATGCTAGTTATAGTTTTATCGCGAACTGATAGATTTCACATAACATAGATTTTGTATGGCCAATGGTTTTAGCACATAATATAGATTTTGTATGGCCAATGGTTTTAGCACATAATATAGATTTTGTATGGCCAATGGTTTTAGCGCGAAGTGATAGATTTCACATAATATAGATTTTGCATAGCATACTTTTCGCGTAGATAGTTTTTGTATGGTATATGTTGAAAGTTATGTCGCACAAATGCCTTCGGCCATGAGAAAAGTTCAGGGAGATTTTGTATGACCGTTGGTGTGAAAACTATAGGTTTCGTATAGATAGATTTTGCATGGTGAATGGTGATGGTTCAGCATGCGAAATATTGACCTTTCACATATGAACCTTTAATAATGATAATGTTTATCAATCTAATAGCTATGAAACCAATAAAATAAAACACGAATAATGAAAGAAAAAAAAAGTTACGCGGTTTTGGTTACAAAGAACCCAAAGGACTAATTAATGTCCATATTAGGCCCAGCCCAACTCTTTCGTAGTTTTGCTACATGAAGATTACACGGGCTAACAATTTGATTCGCACAAGTGAACCGAAATTTGTTAACTATAATAATAAAAAGGGTTAAATGCCATTTTCGTCCATATGGTTCGGGCCATTTTGTCAGTTTAGTCCAAAGGTTTCATTTTTTGCCTGTGAGTCCGAAAAGGTTTCACCGTTGCCATTTTAGTCCACTAGGTTAACTTCATCCATTTTTTCTGTTAACGAGAAGGGCAATTCGGTCATTTTTTATGTAATTCTGTTAACTAGAAGGTAAATTAGGCCATATAAAATGACCGGATTGCCCTTCTCGTTAAAAGAAAAATGATAAAGTTAACCTAGTGAACTAAAATGGTAATGGTGAAATCTTTTTGGACCCATAGGCAAAAAAAATGAAACATTTATACTAAACTGCCAAAATGACACAAAACACAAGGACTAAAATGACATTTAACTCTAATAAAATTAACAAAAACATTAATATAATATAATATAATATAGTAAAATTAATAAGAGTAACAGCAAAATAGCAGTAGTTAAATTAAAAATTGTGTTTTGTAATAATTTTGGCATATTGTTGGATACTAAGTCATCGAAATATGAGATACGGGCATATGGACACATTCTTTTCAGAACCAATTATGTTTGGACACATTTTTTTAAAGCCTGTGTTATGTTGAGAATTGCATAAAATACTTGTACCGGTGCATTAATGATTTAATGAGGGAGTAAGAAAGATAGTATGATATAGGGATGAGCATATGAATACCAATACCGATCCCATACCGATCCCGTACCGATCGGTATCGGTATCGGTATCCCGATCGGTATCCACATTTTGGCGATTTCGGTATCGGTACGGTACGGTATCGGTATTATACCGATACCGACCCTCAAAATACGGTATAATACCGATACCGTACCGTACCGATACCTAACCGACATGTTTCGGTATCGGTATCGGTACCTAGTTTGGGTGAAAATCGGTATCGGTATTAGTCGGTATCGGTACGGGACGGAATACCGACATGCTCATCCCTAGTATGATAGGCGGTTATGTAACATTCTTGTGTATTACACCTACAAAAAAAGATACAGGCCTCTATAGCCCAGGTAAAAGAACTTTGAAAATAAAATACAATTGTTTAACTAAGACAAATATGGCTTAACCACATGAAAAAACTTTGATGGCTAGACTGATAAGTTGATAAACTAGGGTTGGTTAAAACCATATAAACCTAATAATAAAACAATGTATCTACTAATATCTACTAAACCATACTATAATTTTTTTTTTTTTTTTTTTTTTTTTTATTCTAATCATTTTCATTCATACTTGTCAAGTTACATCAAAACAAAAGGTAGACGGGCAACAAGCTGCGCCGGGTACATATCAAATTATCAAATTGGGTTATGGTTTTAACGGTTTTTAAGTCAATTAAATTGGGTTAAAACATATTGTTTTTTTTTAAGTATTCATTTGGTTCGGGTAAAACAACTTCTAATCAAGATAGGTTTG
Organism: Helianthus tuberosus; assembly: GCA_030545235.1. Classification (NCBI taxonomy): domain Eukaryota; kingdom Viridiplantae; phylum Streptophyta; class Magnoliopsida; order Asterales; family Asteraceae; genus Helianthus; species Helianthus tuberosus. The sequence goes on along the minus strand of CM060354.1, from coordinate 32,766,951 downwards.
AGCTGAAATGAAACGTTTTAGAAAAGTCAACATATTCAAATGGGTTCATCCACCATATTTTATATGGGTCTAGTGACAACAGGTGGAATTAGTGGCGACTAAGGTGGTTCAGGTGACGGAGCGATAGAGGTGGGTAAAACTGTTAGCAGTGGTAAAGGCGGTGATAACGAAGTGGTGGCATAGGCTACGACAACATTGATGTCAATGGTGAGGGTCATTGCTGCCGATGGAAGAAGATGCAACGTTGCAGGTGACAATGGCGGTTGTGGCAATAATGGTGGTGGTGGTTGTCCCTAGGGGTGTTCAAAACTATCCGTATCCGTAAATCCGATCCGAATTATTCGTTATCCGAATCCGAAGTATTCGAAAATTCGGATATCCGAAATTTCCGAAAATCGGATATCCAAATGTTCGGGGTTCGGATTCGGATAGTGATTTTAAATTTTTTTGGATATTTCGGATATCCGGAATATCCGAAAATTTAATTTCTAATATTTCGTATATCAAAATATCCAAAAATATCCGAATATCCGAAAATTTAATTTCAATTTTTTCGTATATCAAAATATCCAAAAATATCCGAATATCCAAAAATATCCGAAGTATCCGAAAAATATCCGAAAATATCCTAAAAAATATCCGAAAAGTTATATTTGGGTATCCGAAACTATCTGAAATATCCGGTTCCGAATATCAAAAAATAATAAAAATTAAAAATTAAATAAAAAGTTGGATATTTGGATATCCGATTCACTATCCGATCAGATATCCGAAATTTCAGATACGGATTCGGATAGTGAAATCGGGTATCCGAAAATTTCGGATATCCGAATTTTCGGACATTTGGTTTTGAGCACCCCTAGTTGTCGCAGGAACAACGATGGTGGTGGAGGTGGTTGTGGTGTTAGTGAAGACGTGTAGGTGGTGGTAGTGGTGACGAGTTGGTGTTAACGAAAAACAATGGTCATAGATTGTGTAAAACCATCTTGACCCATTTTAAATTTGCAAATTTATAATAGTGAACCAATATAATTGAGTTGAACCATGTAGACCGTTTGAAAAAATAACCTTATCCATAGAATAAAATCAAATCAAATAGAGTAGAGTAGAACCATGTAGACCGTTCAAAAAAATAACCTTATCCTTAAAAAATCAAATCAAATAGGAAGCAGTACCCTTATAAAAAGTTCAATCTAAGTCATATGGGGCCAAGAAAATTGGATTCTTATCCCATAGGCCATATCCATAACCAAAGGCCGCATCACCAAAAGCTAGTCATGTGCAAGTTGCCAACCTTATATGCACCCTCCATTATTTCATGATCCAAGACGCAAGGGTCCATGCTGGGCCCACTTTCAATTAATCATTGTCTATTTGGTTGAATAAATATCTATCCTATGTTTTAGATCTAGAATAATGTTTTTATACCTTATCCGATATTTTTCTAATTGTTATCCTCATGTATATTTTTTATTAGTATTTTTACCAGCAAATACCGGACACCCGGATCACCCTGATAAATGGGTCACCCTTCCGCCCAATAACATAACGTGGTGACTCGACTCATCCGACAACTGGGAAAACCCTTTAGCTTTTCATGGAACAAATTTTGTCCTAGACGAGACTCCAACCCATGGCTTCTCATTTGAAAAGTCATGGGACTACCACTCTGTCAAAAGTAGGGGTATAAACAAGCCCAGAGGCTCGAGAGCTACTCGGAACTGCGCTCCGTTAAAAGCTCGAACATGACGAGTCTTAACGAGCCTAATCCCAAGCTTGAGCCTGAAATACAAGTCTCGTTTAGGCTCCCAAACAACGTTGTCATATATATATGTTGATAATGACGATTATAACCCAATCCTAAAAAGCCCAAGTCGGTTTCAACTTAGGCCCATATGATTAAAACTAACAACATTGGTAGCCTAGCTTTGGCTGGTTTAAGTGATATCGAATCAAGCCTGAGCCGAGATTTTAGCTCGTTTGAGATTATTCTCAAAAATTTTTGAGCTCAAAAAAATTGACTCGAAGCGTATATAAAAAACATGACAAGCCGGGCTCAGGCTCCGCCTAACTCGTTTACACTCCTAGCCAAAAGACTCGGTCAAAATAGGTTTGATGAACACGTTATAGATGAAATTGTTGTCTTTAAGGATTTTTTTTCAAGAGTTTCAACGTTTAAACTTGTAACAGTGTAGTTTCAATAAGGTTCATTTTTCTTTGTTTTTTGAGTTAATTATTATTTTTTCTGTGATTTAGCGAAATTTTCGATTACAGTCTCTCCATGTATTTATTTTTGGTTACAACTCTATGTGGATTCATTTTTCCTAGTTCAGTCCATGAAACCAAAATACCATTGTTATTAGAAAAATCAAATGATTTAGAAAGTCAAAAAACATAGTGCATGCCCCATTTCGTTCACTTGTCAACCCTCAACATAAGCACTCCCTTCGCTATGTTCACGATCTTCTATTCCGGAGATAAAATTGGTAATCAGAGTTTTATTCATTTCGCATATGCCTTTTTCTGATGATAAAGTACAAAGAATAAAGGGCCTTAAATAGGCAAAACAATAGACCAAACGAAGGAAACAAATAAAAAAGAATTAAAAATAATTGTTGGAGATATGCGTGGATGTTTGATTGAGAGGGAAACAAGGAAAGATAATTATGCACAGAATAATGCATTTTCAATACTCCGATTCACTTGCGTATACCATATATGCTTTGCATCCATGTTTCATGAGTTTGTGAGCTTCTAGCATCGTGCATACCACCGGGTTACCCCCTTTTTCACCGTATATCGTAACGTGCTTTCCGCTAGGAAATGTCAGTTTTATTTCCTTTCGGAAACATGTAACACTCATCTTTAAAGGACATAATTAATAATATATAACATGCATTTAGTACGAAAATTTCAAGTTTACAATAATCTTTTTAGTTTTAAGATCATACTTGATCATAACATTCAAGTCTACATCATACTAGATAAACTTTCAAAACATAATTTCAAGTGTTTACATGTCACTAAAACAAAATAGACAATATGCGGAAGCTTTGTTCGGTGTGTTCGGTTCTTGACATGGCTTGATCATCCTCCGGGGTCTAAAGTGCATCTTTACCTATCATACAATTTCATTTAAAAGATTAGAAATCAAGGCATTTGAACAAAATAATTAAATACAAGAAATTATATATTTTGTTTTCAGCCCCTTCACCCGGCCGTGTCAAAAGTTCACCCGGCCGTGTCAGCTAAACATATATTTTTCACAGCCCCTTCACCCGGCCGTGTCAAAAGTTCACCCGCCCGTGTCAACTCTGCACGTTTATTTTTCACCCAATTTACATCCAAACCTATCCAAACTCATTTTAATTGCTTGGGGTTCGTTTCTTAACATGTCTAAGCTATCATCCATTACCCGGATCCATTATTCATATAGTTTACGCTCCCGTTACCCGGTTTACGTTTTGCTTTATTTTGACCCGTTTGTTTACAAGTTCAACAACTTGTTTTGTGTCATCTCATGTCTTTGGCCATTTTACCCAATCCCGGGTTTACCCACTATATCGTTTCGCTCCCTTCAAGAGGGACACTTACACAATAATCATCACGCTTGTTTTCAAGGATTTAAACATACTTTTCTAAAACATTAAAAACAAAAATTCCGAACTTTAATCCCTCTACAAGGGTTCATGTTTTTGCAACAAGTTAGTGTGTCCGCTTCACGGCTTACGCCTTGTTTATAACCAATCAACAAGTGATGGTCATTGACTTCGACGTTTACAACTCAACTTGTTTTGACCCGTTTGGATGCCAAATGGAGACCACCATTTCAAGACATTCCAAACTCTATTTGTAACTCATGTTTTGACCCGTTTTATTTGTCTAGGGCAGTTCGTCACTTCCGTGACTTAACGGGTTTTCTTGTTTGGCTAAATTCCAATACGACAAACTAGAATAAATAAATAACATAATGTAACGAAACCATAGGTCGCGTACCTTTAGGGCACACCTTTCAAACGTGTATCCCCTCCGGCATGTCCGCTTGACTATCCGGATTCCTTGCCTAAAGAGTTCAATTCAAAATAAATTTAGAACCCCTTTTATACGCCTTAACGCACAATTCTCTATAATACTCGAATCTGCGTTTTCACTCAACTTTTTACATTTTAATCCTCACTTAGGCGTTTTATCAAACACCTAGCGGGTCATATTTTTACATAATCATAACCAAGTTCATGACTTGTAATTTTTTTCATCTAAACCAACTTCAATTAGGCGTATTTACACATGTTTTAACTTCTATATTTCAGAATTTACCTCTTAGAATTCAGATTACACTAGAACAAGAATCACAATCCTAGTGTTCATCAAGTTTCTACAAACTTATTAGTCACCTACATTGGTGATTATAAACCTTACAAGCCTCATGCAAGATTTTGATAAGAAATCATCTAGGGTTTATCCCTAGACACCATATTACTTCTAATTTCACCCATGCAAGACATAATCAAGCTCAATTTCAGTTCTCCACAATTAACCTAGAATTTAAGATAAACCAAAACATCAAGATTTTACATACCTTATGATCCCTTCAACTAGGTGATCATTAATTTGTGCTTGAAAATCGATTTGGACTTGATTATGACCTTCAATTGATCAATTTTGTGGAAGCTAGGGTTTGATGAGGAGCTTATGTCGCCCCCCTGCGTTTCCTGGTCGACCAGACACACTTCTTGTGTGTTTGGTATGTTTTAATTTTGTTTTAATTGAATTAAGTTTCAAGTTATACAACCTAGGTCCCTCCACTTTTATTTAGTTTATATTTTGGCATTTTAGATTCATTCATGTTTTAAAACTAGTCAACTAACTAACTAGGTTGTTTATTTCCTAGTTAGCTCATTCTCATTTATTTGTACTTTATAAATTTCTAATATATAGTTTTATAAATTTCGGGGTGTTACAAGTCCACCCCCCTTAAAAGGGTTTCGTCCCCAAAACCTGATTACGTACCGAATAACGTAGGGTAGAGTCGTTGCATCTCCTCCTCGGATTCCCATATGGTATCCGAACCCTTCCGGTGTTCCCATTTGACCTTTACTTGGTTGATTTCTTTATTCCTTAAGATTTTCACCTTACGATCCAAAATCGCCATGGGCTTCACCACAAAGTTAAGTCTATCATCCACCTCGATGTCATCGTAGTGGATATAGGTTGTTTCATTCGCTAAACATTTCCGAAGATGTGACACATGAAATGTGCTATGAATTCCACTTAATTCTTCCGGTAGTTCAAGGCGGTATGCTACCTTCCCTACTCGTTCGACAATTGTAAACGGCCCAATAAATCTTGGGCTTAGTTTGCCTCTTTTTCTAAATCGGATAACCCCCTTCCATGGGGATACCTTGAGCATGACCTTGTTGCCAACCTGAAACTCGATCGGTCTTCTCCTTTTATCCGCATACGACTTTTGTCAATCTTGTGCCGCTTTCAAATGTGCCCGAACCACCTCAATCTTTTCATTAGTGGCTCGGACTATATCCTTATGAGCGAGTTCACGTGGACCCACCTCACCCCAACACACCGGGGTCCGGCACTTCCTACCGTAGAGCATTTCATACGGTGCCATCCCGATACTAGTATGGTAGCTGTTGTTATATGAGAATTCGACCAATGGTAGATAAACTTCCCAACTACCTCCGAAGTCAATAATACATGCTCGTAGCATGTCCTCCAATGTTTGTATTGTTCTTTCACTCTGTCCATCCGTCTGAGGATGGTACGCAGTGCTGATGAACAACTTGGTTCCCATTTGCTCTTGGAAGTCTCGCCAAAAATTTGAAGTAAATCGGGTATCCCTATCGGACACGATGGATACCGGTACTCCGTGGCGTGCCACTATCTCATTAGTGTAAACCTCCGACATCTTTTCTGATGTATAAGTCTCCCGTATTGGAATAAAGTGAGCACTCTTTGTAAATCTATCAACAACTACCCATATTGCATCAAATCCGCGGTTCGTCCTCGGTAGTTTGGTTAACAGGTCCATTGTAATATGTTCCCATTTCCAAACCGGAATTTCCAACAGTTGAAGCTTATCGTATGGTTTTTGGTGTTCCGCCTTGACTTGTAGGCATGTCAGGCACTTCTCCACATATTTCACTACATCTCTTTTCATTCCGGGCCACCAATAGTTTTGTTTCAAGTCGTTATACATCTTGGTCGCTCCCGGATGGATGGAATAACGGGATTTGTGAGCTTCATCTAGTAGAAGCTTTTTAACTCCACATGTGTTAGGAACCCAAATTCTGTTGAAACGTGTTTTCAAACCGTGATTGCCTTCTTCAAGATCTTTAAATTGGCCGACAATTCTTTCCTTTTTTCCAGTTTTCTGCCTTCACTGCTTCAACTTGTGCTTCTCGGATTCGTTCTAGTAGGCCCGAGGTCACAATAAGCTGCATTGATTGTACTTGTATCGGGGCATAATCTGTCTTTCGACTTAACGCATCAGCTACTACATTGGCTTTCCCGGGGTGGTAATGTATTTCACAATCGTAATTCTTGACCGTTTCCAACCACCGCCTTTGCCTCATGTTTAATTCTTTTTTATCGAAGAAATATTTCAAACTTTTATGGTCAGTGAAGATTGTACATTTTACTCCATACAAATAATGTCTCCATATTTTTAAGGCAAATACTACTACTGCCAGCTCCAAATCATGAGTCAGGTATTTCTTTTCATGGATCTTCAGTTGCCTCGAGGCGTAGGCTATGACCTTGCCTCGTTGCATTAAAACACATCCGAACCCCGAATGTGACGCATCCGAGTAAACCACCATGTCATCAACTCCTTCCGGTAACGTTAGCACCGGAGCGTGAGTTAACTTCTCTTTGAGTGTTTGGAAGGCTTCCTCTTGTTTGATGCCCCATACAAACTTTTCCTCCTTGCGAATCAATTTGGTCAATGGTAAAGCAATTTTGGAGAAATCTTGTATGAATCTCCTATAATATCCCGCGAGCCCTAGAAAGCTTCGGATTTCTGAAGGATTCCTTGGAGTGTTCCATTTTGACACGGCTTCTACTTTTGACGGATCCACTAGTACCCTGTCGGCACTAATGATATGCCCGAGAAACTGAACCTCTCGTAACCAGAAAACACACTTTGAAAATTTTGCATACAGTTTTTCTCGTCTGAGTGTCTCTAACACTTCTTGCAAATGGTAAACATGCTCAGCTTCATTCTTCGAATACACTAAAATGTCATCGATAAATACAATTACCGACTTATCCAGCATAGGTTTGCAAACCCGGTTCATGAGATCCATGAAAGTCGCGGGTGAGTTAGTCAACCCAAAAGGCATCACGAGGAACTCATAATGCCCGTACCGCGTACGAAAGGTCGCCTTTGGTACGTCTTCCTCCTTGACTCTCAATTGGTGATAACCCGATCTGAGATCAATCTTTGAGAACCAACTCGCTCCTTGTAGCTGGTCAAACAAGTCATCGATTCTTGGAAGTGGGTATCGATTTTTCACCGTGAGTTTGTTTAACTCCCGGTAGTCGATACACATACGCATACTACCATCCTTCTTTTTCACAAATAGTACTGGTGCGCCCCACGGGGATACACTCGGTCGAATAAACCCTTTGTCGATCAATTCTTGGATTTGAGACATCAATTCTTGTAGCTCCGACGGCGCGAGCCGATACGGCGCCTTGGCCATAGGTTTTGTGCCCGGAATCAATTCGATTCCGAACTCTACCTCCCATTCTGGTGGTATTCCCGGTAAGTCTTCCGGGAACACATCTTCATACTCGCATACCACTGGTACATCTCCGATTTTGAGGGATTCTTTCTCCGATTCACTTGCGTATACCATATATGCTTTGCATCCATGTTACATGAGTTTGTGAGCTTCTAGCATCGTGCATACCACCGGGTTACCCCCTTTTTCACCGTATATCGTAACGTGCTTTCCGCTAGGTGATGTCAGTTTTATTTCCTTTCGGAAACATGCCACCTTTGCATGGTATCGGGACAACCAATCCATACCCACGATCACTTGAAATTCTCCCATTGACATTGGGATCAAGTCTATTGTGTATTCTTCGTCGTCAATGCTCAATTTACAATTTTCACATACATCACAAACGATAAAACTCTTGTTATTACCTATCTCTACTTCTAAAGGCATAGGTAATTTTGTTAGAACAAATGAAGGATGTCGAATAAACCCATATGAAATAAAGGATTTATTCGCACCCGTATCAAATAATATACACGCAGGAATCGAGTTTACAGCAAATATACCTGAAACCACTTCGGGTTTAACTTTTGCTTCTGCGGCAGTAAAGTGGAAAGATCTAGCCTTTGCCTTCGGGGCTTCACCTTTCGTGTCTTACACATCTTTCTTTCCCACCAGTTCTGAGCATTCCGATTTCTTGTGACCCGGTCGATAACAATTGTAGCAAACCGTCACTTTTTCCGGGCATGATGAAGCCATATGCCCCGTTTTCCGACATATGGGGAAGGCTTATCCTTGAAGCGACATTCGCCCCTATGACCCTTTCCACAGATTTTGCAATTTGGCGACCCGCCTTTCGCATCCGATTTCTTCACTGTTTCGTTCGTTCGCGCTTTCTTGGTAGGGCTTGGATTAACATTATGAGCCCTCCATTCACCCCGTTCAACCTGCTTTCTCAATTCGATCTCCCGTTCCCGAGCAACATTTATGATCTCGGTGAGGGTCTCGTACTTTGAAGGAGTCATAAACTCCCTATACTCGGCGCTCAACATATTATAATAATAATATATCTTCTGTTCTTTGTTTGTTATCAGTTCATCACAAAACTTCATTTTATCCATAAACATTCCCGTGATCTTGTCTATGGATTCACCCTTGTGCCTAAGTTGCATGAATTCTTCCTTGATTCGATTAATGACCGCTTTGGGACTGTGGTGTTTAAGAAACGGCGTCTTAAATTCATCCCATGACATAGCCTTAGCTGCTTCGTTTCCAATTTCTTTCTTTTTGTTATCCCACTAGTCTTTCGCTTGACCCCTTAATTGACCCGTACCATAAGCTACGTAGTCATCTTCATCACAATGGGCCCTCTCAAATACACCTTCGATATCGCTTAGCCATCGCTGGCATACGATTGGGTCAACCTCCCCATTATAGACTGGTGGTTTGCACGCCATGTATTCCTTGTATGTACAAGGCTTTCGTCCTCCGGACTTCTCCTTCGTTGTATTAGCATTATCTTCCAATTTCTTGATTCTTTCATCGACCAATGTTAGTACCGTGGTCTGGATCTTATCGATGAAGCCATACAAACTATTTTCGATTGCCTTTCCAACCTCCTCGGCAATCATTTCTCTCATTTGCTCGGTGACTCTTGGCACCGTATCATCGTTACTTTCATCCGCCATCTTTAATACTGAAATGTTTACATTAACCGTTAAACATTTCATTTTTAACATATGATTTACTTGTTTTGGTTTAATCAAGTTTATAGCTTGATTCAACCGTTCTTGTTTCATGCATTTCCCATGTTTGAGTGAATCTACACACTCTTTTCATGCATATCCGTTCATGTTTCATTTCTATATTCTCTAAATGTGTAACACCCTTGGTAATATTTTACGTTTTTCATATAATTTAAGTCCATAATCATGTAATCACGGTCACAATTACAATGAAAATACGGGTTTATTAAAAACTTTTACAATTTAAAATGATACAATATAATGTGATTTAATTCGTCGTATTAAAATAACGACGAAACAACTTGCGGAAGCTTCATTTAACGGGTGTTCGGTTCTTGCTCGATGCTTGATCTTCATCCGGGGCTCTCGACATTCACCTATGTTCAAAACCAACTTAAAGGTCAGTTTTGATAATTAAATAACTTGTATCACAAGGAAAATGGGTCGAATAATCGAATCAAAGAAAAATCAGGAAATCCCAACATTAATCTCTCGATTCCAGAAACAAGGACTCGAATCTGGCCTCCACCGTAACTTACGGTGGGCACCGTAAGTTACGGTGGCCCCTGTTTTAAAATGCCCCCACCATAAGGCAGTAGGTATCTGGCGTAATGTTTTCAGCCCCAACGTAACTTACGGTGGGCACCGTAAGTTACGGTGGCCCCTGTATCAGACCCTTCCATTTTTTGCCGTTTTTGACACGAAAACTTTCGTATCTTTCAATCCGCGTATCCGTTTGATCTCCCGTTTCTTCCTACATGATTGTAATTTAATTTTCCATCTCGTGGAGTTTAAATCCGACCTTCAAACTAATAAAATCCTGGATTTCTAAGCATTCGATTTATTATTCAAATCCACATGTTGACCCGTTTGTATTTAAGACCTCCAAACGTGTTTCTAGTTAATCGTGTATCATAAACCAAGGTATTTAACTCAAAATAACTATCTTGGATTCATAAGTTTTGTGAATTACACGGAAAACACCCAAGTTACGCGCGTAATTCATTTTGACCCGTTCAGGGGATCTTTTATGCATTTTGGTCTAAAACTGACTCTTTTCTTTTCATACTTCGTAAGGCCACATCTACACATCTGCTTATGTTCCGCCACAACTATTTTTATGGCGGATTTAGCATAACTAACCTATTATCCCAAAATTTACCCATCGGTTGGTCATTTTACGCAATGACCATTTTTATGCATTTGACCCATGAATTTGTATTCCTGTAACTTTTGTTCATATCTAATGATTCCGTAATCTTAATGCAAGTTTCCTAAACAACCCCTATGGGTCATTTACCCAATATACCCTTCAAAGGGTGTTTTGGTCTACTTTAGTCCCTCACTTTACGACGAAGGACTTTCGTTAAACATTTGACCATAAATTATATGTTTAACTAAAAGCTTATTATGCGTACCTGGCTCGGGTTAAGGTATTGACCCGTTTACATAACTTTTTGCTTTAAATCTTTCTAGTTAAAGCAACGCACGTTTATGTTGTTTCCTGTGATTACAACACTCAACAAGCAATTGTCAAATGAAGTTGTCAAATGGTGTTAACAACACCATTTGACCCATATAGCCTAATTGACCATTTATCCGTATGAGATGGTATTTAGTTACCATTTCATCCCTTTAAACCTATCCCGGTTTTCCCTTAAACTCGTTTTACTCAAAACCGTTTTTATTTATTCGTCATTACATGACTAATTTACCTTTTTACCCCTTTTACCATTGTCGCCACCCCCGATCCCTGAGTCTCGGGAACGGGCGGCCGCGAGCCAGTTTCGGTGGTATCGCAATGTTTGTCTAATTTGGCAGCGGAATTTTTCATCAGGACCGTAGTTAGGAAATGTTTATCAGAGTAAAACCACCATATTTATACTTGCTGAAATCGACTTTCAGGCGGCCCGCGTAAGGTAAGGCGAAGCCTTACGCGACCCGCGTCAACATATGGTCAACATATAGCTCGTCCGGATCACCACTAGGCTTGACAAGATGTCGACACGTGTCAGCTCAGGGTGTATCCGCGTTTGATGATCTCTAGCGGCCCGCGTAAGTGTAAGCTTAAGCTTACGCGGCCCGTTTGAACTAAAGAAATCAGTGAAGTCCGGTCTACACCTTCATACCGCCCGCGTGAATTGTTGGGGTGGGTCTACGCGGCCCGCCTCAACTTAACATTTTCAGATTTTTATTTATTTTAAATGTTATAACATATTTCGGGCTCGGTTTTCACATATGGGGTGTATTTAGAGACATATAAGGGTATTTTTAAGATATACTAGAGTGTCAGAAATATTATAAGGGTGTTGGTTTTACCGAGGGTTGTTACAACCATAATTCATGATTTCCTACCTTTTTATTCATTCCGACTTGCATTGTATCATGCCGGAACATCGTATTTCAATTACTTAACATTATTCACGATCAATTTTCGCTAGTAAGTGTATAGTAATTAAAAAAAAGGGGTGTAAGTTTAACTTACCTTGTATCCAAGTTACACCTTTTCTTCTTTCTTGTTTCGTTTGACCCGCTTCCTCCCAAGCCTCCATCTAGCTTGTCATGAGTCAAACTATCATCATAATCCGTAAGACGGTTAGTTTAGTCATTATAGCTACGACTATTTCGTCTTACAAATTTTATGTCGAATCTACCATTCGACTTCATCATTGGTTAGTTTAACTTTCTAAAAGTTAACTACCGTTATCCATATGACAAATACCATTTAAATTAAATCAACATCATGATTAGAATTCATATTACCCCATATCATACGGGATAAATCGAGTTTGGCAATCACGCATCTCATTTATAATTTCAGCACTTTAGTTTTCATTTAGGCATTTTAACAAACACCTAGTGTGCATAATTTTACATATTTACTAACTAGTTCATAACTAGTTATCTTTACCATGGTTAACATCAATTTGGCAATTTCACATCAATTTTAACATCAACAAACCTGAAATTGCTTTATAGAATTCAAATTACACTAGTACAACTATCATAATCCTAGTGTCTTCATACTTCTACATCACCCACTTAACACCTTCAATGGTGATTATGGAATTCTCAAGTATTGAGCATAATTTCAACAATCTAATGGCTATGGTTTATTCCTAGACACTATTTCATTCTAATTTCATCCAAACAACATTCATGCAGCCAAATTTTCGATTTCATATGTTCATCAAAATTTCGAGATGTAACTAGGAGATGAAATTTGACATACCTTGTGATCCTTTCACTGAGGTGATCACTAATCTAAACTTAGATTTCAATTTGGAGTCGATTTGGCTTCTCAATTGCTTGATTTTTGCTAGTTAGGGTTTGAGCATGGAGTCCCCTGGCTCCTCTGAAATTTTCGACCAGAACACACACTTAGAGTGTGTGTTTTGGTGTTGAATGTTTTATTTAATACAAACTTGTTTCAAGTTTGTCACCTTTGGTCCCTACACTTTACCAAGTTGCATATAGTGTGTTTTAACAAATTTTCTTATTACTATAAGACTTATGACTAACTAGGTCATTTATTCTCAGTTACTTTATCTTGTTCGTAATCCGTTTTATTTTTAAGTCCCGTTAACCTTGGGCCTTTTTATATACTTTGCTTTCTCAAAGTATTTCTCATCTTTTTAATAAATATTAGATTTATTTATTTAAGTCCTAATATTTACCGGGTTAATTTTTACTACTAACGGTACTTTACCCGTCTTTTAGTATTAACGGGGGTTGATTACCAAACCCGTTTTCGGGGTGTTACAAGTCTACCCCCCTTAAAGAGGTTTCGTCCTCGAAACCTTTCTTACGCAGTTCCTCAGGTTTGACTCCTTGGATTTAGTTTCGATGGTTACTTGAGCATTGCTCTCATCTATTAATCTTACCAGGATAATATGGTAATGCCCTTTTGGCTTCCAAACGTATGCGCCTTTCACGTATAAGGCCTCATGGGCCGTAACTTTCATCTTGTATTTCATATCATTATTAATTATTTATTTTGGCGGTTAGACTTGTTAGTCACTGGTTACCTTATACCCCATTGCTCGGGCATATATCCATATCGCCATCTCCGACCTTATGTGCGTTTACAGTTTTCTAAATCGCTTCATACCACTTATGTTTATTAAAACGTTGCTTTTGACTAAAAACTAAATTTTTTGTTTACGTTTTCTCTTTGTCTTACATCTTTCTCTCATATCTAGGAAGGTTGCTTCCGAGGATTTGTTCCTTTTCCAATATCTTTTAATGCGGGGAATTTCAACTAGTTCCCATGCTTAACCCAAATAACCCGTAGGTTCTTTCGCTTAGTCTTGTAGACTATTTCTTTAGATTTCCACCTTTTTAAGGTGAGACCCAACAGTTTGTTTCTTTCTATTTATGACCCAAGGGTCTTCTTGGTCCCGTAGACCTTAACTCTATGTTTAATCCCGTAGGTTATGATAATCCCGTAGATCATCTTTTATTCAAGTCTTTATTCAACTGTATATATATATATATGGTGTCAAGGCACCCCTTTTTATGTCTAGAACTATTTACTTTTGCTTTTTGGATTTCATTTGACCTTGACCGTAGTCTAAGGCTACATTTGTTCTCTTTCGAATTATCTTTCTGACTTTATGACTTCTAACGTCATTTACACGTCGGTTTGTCCTACACTTACCGTTACCCGGTTCTTACCTATACTTCTTTACGACCCATTACCCGGGTTCTTTATCTTAGTGTTTTTAACATTTTTGTTTCGCTAGTTTGCGTTTTTCCTATATATATTCCTTTATGAACCATCACGTAGGTTCATTAATGTTTCGCACTTCCATTATTCAGTTTGCGCTTACTTGCACTACCAAGTTTTTATACCTTATTTATCTCGTTTGACTTGTTCGTGTGAAATTTCATCACTTGTGAACGTCGAACTCCATTCTTTATTCGACCCGTTCAACTTTAAAATAGTTGAGCGTAGTTATTAACATTTCTGTTTGCAAATTCTCATTGTCTTTTAGTCATGACTCATATTCCGAGTCTTTTGACTTTCTATTTCGCGTTCCCGTCTCTTGGTTCACGCATTCTTTCCAAATCCTACCCATTCATCGGGTATCTTTACCGTAATCATTTTCAAGTAACCATTCTTATATGGTTTTAGACGTTATTTTAATTTATTTGGTCGTCTTAGCGAGATCCATCGCTTTTATTCAATCAAGTCCTTTATTCTTTATTCAATTCGTTTGACTTGTCCATGTGAATTTCATCACTTGTGGCATTTAAACTTTTATCCCTATGCCTTAGCATTCCTATTGGTCGGTCTGTATTTTTTTTACTTGATCCTTGTCCCTTCTCTCGGGCTCGTTATTCTTACGTAATACGCTTCTGTCATCAGACTTACGTTTACGTTTACTATCAAACATCTTACTTATTTGATTCATTTGGGTACCATTTAAGTTAGTCCCATTCACCCCACCCTTACTACATCGGACATAAATGTGTCCATCATAAGAAGTTCATGGTACCACATGTTCACTATTTACTTGGCCAGAGTAAGCGATCAACACCTGGTATACATGACCTTTTTATAATTTTCACATTACACCCCATGTAAGTAATGCCTCTATTTGTTTTTCTTGGAAACAATATCCCGGATAGGTTTTCTATTCAGGTTTTTTTTCCAAGTTTTTCGATCTACATATGTAACTTTCAATCTCTACGTATTTGTTGCATATTACCATTTATGCAATAATTTAAAACGTGCACCTGATAATGCTTGCTCTAACAGGCTCTCCTTGCCATTAACTTATTCGCAATCGTTGCGTGATTTAGGTCCTTGGTGAGCATGATCTATTTGTCGTACTTTGGACCGTTCCTCTGTCAAATCCACGATTTGTTAAACTCTCGCTATCTTCATATGTGAATGTCCTTCAATCTAAAACGTTTAAAATAGTTAGTAATTTCGATATTAATGGGTGCCCGTGTTATAATACGAGGCTTTTCTACTATACGCATCAACGCGTGTAATTTCGTTGACTATATCTATTCTATATCGATTTTATTGGTGTAACGTGTATTACACGATAACAATATGTGTTGTTCTCAACACTTTCATCATACTAAACCATTGATATACATGTACTTACCGGATTTGCGATCAAGCCTCGAACCGAACACCAATCTTTATCAAGAGCATAAGGTTTAAGTCCAAGCATAGTTTTCCCACCATACTTGTATCTCTTAAACCAAGGCTCTGATACCAACTTGTAACACCCTTGGTAATATTTTACGTTTTTCATATAATTTAAGTCCATAATCATGTAATCACGGTCACAATTACAATGAAAATACGGGTTTATTAAAAACTTTTACAATTTAAAATGATACAATATAATGTGATTTAATTCGTCGTATTAAAATAACGACAAAACAACTTGCGGAAGCTTCATTTAACGCGTGTTCGGTTCTTGCTCGATGCTTGATCTTCATCCGGGGCTCTCGACATTCACCTATGTTCAAAACCAACTTAAAGGTCAGTTTTGATAACTAAATAACTAGTATCACAAGGAAAATGGGTCGAATAATCGAATCAAAGAAAAATCAGGAAATCCCAACATTAATCTCTCGATTCCAGAAACAAGGACTCGAATATGGCCTCCACCGTAACTTACGGTGGGCACCGTAAGTTACGGTGGCCCCTGTTTTAAAATGCCCCCACCATAAGGCAGTAGGTATCTGGCGTAACGTTTTCAGCCCCACCGTAACTTACGGTGGGCACCGTAAGTTACGGTGGCCCCTGTATCAGACCCTTCCATTTTTTGCCGTTTTTTACACGAAAACTTTCGTATCTTTTAATTCGCGTATCCGTTTGATCTCCCGTTTCTTCCTACATGATTGTAATTTAATTTTCCATCTCGTGGAGTTTAAATCTGACCTTCAAACTAATAAAATCCGGGATTTCTAAGCATTCGATTTATTATTCAAATCCACATGTTGACCCGTTTGTATTTAAGACCTCCAAACGTGTTTCTAGTTAATCGTATATCATAAACCAAGGTATTTAACTCAAAATAACTATCTTGGATTCATAAGTTTTGTGAATTACGCGGAAAACACCCAAGTTACGCGCGTAATTCATTTTGACCCGTTCAGTGGATCTTTTATGCATTTTGGTCTAAAACTGACTCTTTTCTTTTCATACTTCGTAAGGCCACATCTACACATCTGCTTATGTTCCGCCACAACTATTTTTATGGTGGATTTAGCATATCTAACCTATTATCCCAAAATTTACCCATCGGTTGGTCATTTTACGCAAAGACCATTTTTATGCATTTGACCCATGAATGTGTATTCCTGTAACTTTTGTTCATATCTAATGATTCCGTAATCTTAATGCAAGTTTCCTAAACAACCCCTATGGGTCATTTACCCAATATACCCTTCAAAGGGTGTTTTGGTCTACTTTAGTCCCTCACTTTACGACGAAGGACTTTCGTTAAACATTTGACCATAAATTATATGTTTAACTAAAAGCTTATTATGCGTACCTGGCTCGGGTTAAGGTATTGACTCGTTTACATAACTTTTTGCTTTAAATCTTTCTAGTTAAAGCAACGCACGTTTATGTTGTTTCCTGTGATTACAACACTCAACAAGCAATTGTCAAATGAAGTTGTCAAATGGTGTTAACAACACCATTTGACCCATATAGCCTAATTGACCATTTATCCGTATGAGATGGTATTTAGTTACCATTTCATCCCTTTAAACCTATCCCGATTTTCCCTTAAACTCGTTTTACTCAAAACTGTTTTTATTTATTCGTCATTACATGACTAATTTACCTTTTTACCCCTTTTACCATTGTCGCCACCCCCGATCCCTGAGTCCCGGGAACGGGCGGCCGTGAGCCAGTTTCGGTGGTATCGCAATGTTTGTCTAATTGGGCAGCGGAATTTTTCATCAGGACCGTAGTTAGGAAATGTTTATCAGAGTAAAACCACCATATTTGATATTAATAATAATATGGGCAAAACCCAAGTTTCTTATTACAATATACTTATAGGGATAAACCCTATTTTATTGAATTTAAAACATCGTTTATTAGGTAACTTTTATAGCCACATTTTTTCCCAAGCCTTCAGTGCTCTCCAGCTGGCTTTTTACTAATTGGCTGTCACATTGGATTACCTTAAACGCGTTTTAAAAACATTTGTCAGTCGGAAATACTGGTGAGTGAATCTCAGTTTAATAAAGAAACATTTTATCAATTAAAACAGTATTGAGAGCGATCACATTGTTTATGTCTACACAATTACTCCATTTGGTACTATCAATCCACTGACTTGTGGGTCATATTACACATTGGCTAACTCATTGTCCAATGGTAACGTACTGTCAACCTTGACTTACTACTCACAGTGTAGTAAATTTTGTATACAAAACCCCAACATACCGGCAGTAATTGAAGAACTACAAAGACTCAATCACCACTTAATCGCATTGTAAAACAATTAAGGTTTTGTAAAACATTCCAAAAAGGTTAACAAAAAGAGGATAAACTCACATTTCTATATTAGGTTTCTCGTAAGGATTTCCTGGATTTAATCTATAATTTATACAAATGTACATTGGTTAGTATCATAACCCTTTGAAAATATCAATGATACCCTCCCCGAGACGGCATTCCAACAACTACGTCGGGCAGAACCACGACAGTTGTTACGGAACCCTAAATCAATCGGGCAGCATAACTATTACGAAACTGGGGTTATAATACTTACAATGGAGTAGAACCTCGCTAATTAGGGGTATAACACCCGTCTATAATGCCTCTAATTCAGAAAGTGAGATTGAGAATTGAATTGTGAACGAACTGAAATGAGAGCCGATGCCATCTATTTATACTTGCTGAAATCGACTTTCAGGCAGCCCAAGTAAGGTAAGGCGAAGCCTTACGCGGCCCGCGTCAACATATGGTCAACATATAGCTCGTCCGGATCACCACTAGGCTTGACACGATGTCGACACGTGTCAGCTCAGGGTGTATCCGCGTTTGATGATCTCTAGTGGCCCGCGTAAGTGTAAGCTTAAGCTTACGCGGCCCGTTTGAACTAAAGAAATCAGTGAAGTCCGGTCTACACCTTCATACCGCCTGCGTGAATTGTTGGGGTGGGTCTATGCGGCCCGCCTCAACTTAACATTTTCAGATTTTTATTTATTTTAAATGTTATAACATATTTCGGGCTCGGTTTTCACACATGGGGTGTATTTAGAGACATATAAGGGTAGTTTTAAAATATACTAGAGTGTCGAAAATATTATAAGGGTGTTGGTTTTACCGAGGGTTGTTACATTCTCCCCACCTTATTTTAGAACTCGTCCTCGAGATCTATTGAAACAAATGCGGCTATTTCTTTTACATTTCTGATTCAAGCTCCCATGTGTACTCTGGTCCTCTTTTGGAGTCCCACTTCACTTTGACTAGAACTAGTCTCTTGCGTTTGAGATTCTTGACTTTCTTGTGTTCAATTTGTAGAGGTCTTTCTACAAACTTGAGTTGTTCATTTACCTCTATATCCTTAAGAGGTACTATCAATGATTTATCAGCTAAACACTTTTTAAGATTAGATACATGAAACACATCATGTATTCCTGCCATTTCCTCTGGCAGTTGTAGCTGATAGGCTACAGGTCCTATTTTTCTAATAATCTCAAAAGGTCCAATATACCTGGGACTTAGCTTTCCTCTTTTGATGAATCTTACCACTCCTTTCCAAGGAGAGACCTTCAATAATACTTTATCTCCTACTTGAAACTCCAATGGCTTGCGTCGGTTATCGGCATAACTCTTTTGTCGATCACGTGCTGCTTTCAGTCATTCCTTGACTTGAATAATCTTGTCAGTTGTTTCTTGCACTATCTCAGGTCCAGATAGTTGCTTTCCCCCCAATTTCTGCCCAACAGACTGGGGTTCGACACTTTCTTCCATAAAGTGTTTCGAATGATGCAGCATTGATACTTGTGTGATAACTATTATTATAAGAAAATTCTATTAAAGGTAAGTGATCGTCCCAATTACCTCCAAAATCAATTACACAAGATCTAAGCATATCTTCCATTGTCTGAATTGTCCTTTCGCTTTGTCCATCCGTTTGAGGATGATAAGCTGTGCTTAGTTTTAGCTTGGTTCCCATTGCCTTTTGGAAACTTGACCAAAAATGAGAGGTAAATCGGCTATCCCTATCAGAAATAATTGATAAAGGAATGCCATGTAAAGAAACAATTTCATTTACATACAATTTAGCTAATTATTCCATACTAAAAGTTTCTTTCATTGGTAGGAAATGAGCTGACTTAGTTAGCCTATCTACAATCACCCAGATTGTATCATTTCCTTTCTTTGTTTTGGGTAATTTAGTAACAAAATCCATTGTTATCAATTCCCATTTCCACATCGGCATTTCTAATTGCTGTAACAAACCTGAGGGTTTCTGGTGTTCAGCTTTGACTTGTGAACAGGTTAAACATTTAGAAACATAGGCTGCTATGTATTTCTTCATTCCTATCCACCAGAATTTTTTCCTTAAATCCTGGTACATTTTATCACTCCCTGGATGCATCGTATATTTAGATTTATGGGCTTCTTCTAGTATACGATGACGTAGGTTTCCTAATTTATGTATCCATATTTTCTTTTCATGGAATCTCCAAATTCCATTTGTTCCTTGTTTTAATTCCTTTAACATACCTTTTAATTTTTCAGAATCATCCTTGATTACTGATTCTTGTGCTTCTCTTATTTGATCATTTAAATCTACTTGTAGATTTAATTTAAGAGAACGTACCCTTCTTGGCTTTTCATGATACTTTCGGCTTAAAGCATCTGCCACTACATTTGCTTTTCCTTCATGATACTGGATATCACAATCATAGTCACTAAGCATCTCCATCCAGCGTCTTTGTCTCATATTCAACTCCTTTTGCTTGAAGATATACCTTAAACTCTTATGATCAGTGAATATGGTAAACTTACTACCATAAAGGTAATGTCTCCAAATCTTAAGAGCAAAAATTATAGCTCCTAATTCTAAATCATGAGTTGAATAATTCTCTTCATGATTCTTAAGTTGTCTAGATGCGTAAGCTATAACCTTTTGGCGTTGCATCAACACACATCCATAACCTAATTTAGAAGCATCGCAATAGACTACAAAGTCTTCAGCTCCTTCTGGTAATGCTAATATGGGTGTATGAGTTAATCTTTGCTTAAGAATTCTAAATGCTTCTTCTTGTTTTAATCCCCATTCAAACTTAACAGATTTACAGGTTAACTTAGTTAAGGGAATGGCTATTCTAGAGAAATCTCGAATAAATCTTCTATAATAACCGACCAATCCTAAGAAACTTCTAACCTCGGTTGGAGACTCAGGGGTTTTCCATTTAGTAATTGCCTCAATCTTTGTTGGATCTACATGAATTCCTTCATGATTGACTAGGTGTCCAAGGAATTGTACCTGTTCTAACCAAAATTCGCACTTAGAAAATTTAGCATAAAGCTTTTCCTTTCTTAATAGACTTAAAAGTGCGTGCAAATGTTTTGCATGATCATCTTTATTCTTAGAGTAAATTAGAATATCATCTATGAAGACAATTATGAATTTATCCAAATATGGATTACATATTCGGTTCATCATGTCCATAAATGCAGCTGGGGCATTGGTTAAACCAAATGGCATGACAGTAAATTCATAATGGCCATACCTTGTTCTGAAAGCGGTTTTAGGAATATCCTATTCCTGTACCTTTAACTGATGATATCCTGACCTTAAATCGATTTTAGAGAAAAATCGAGCTCCTTGTAGTTAATCAAACAGATCATCGATTCTCGGTAATGGGTACCGATTCTTAATCGTGACCTTGTTCAATTCACGGTAGTCAATGCACATACGCATTGATCCGTCTTTCTTTTTAACGAACAGTATCGACGCTCCCCATGGCGACGAACTTGACTGTATAAATCCTTTCTCTAATAATTCATCTAATTGTTTCTTCAATTCTTGCATTTCTGCAGGTGCCAAACGATAAGGTGCTTTGGCAATTGGTGATGTTCCTGGTAGCAGGTGAATTCTGAATTTAACTTCTCTGTCTGGAGGTAGTCCTGGTAATTCTTCTAGAAAGATTTATGAAAACTGTGACACTACTGGAATGTCTTTTAGTTCTTTTCCTTTAGTGTTAGTTATTATAGAAATCAAATACACTATAGAGCCTTTTCTTATATAGCTTGCAGTTTTCATCACAGAGATGAATTTTGTGAATCTAGAGGGCTTATCTCCTTTAATTGTGATCGTTTTACCTTTTGGTGAATTTACTTGTATTAACTTTTGATCACATAAAATACTGGCTTTATTGGCTATTAACCAATCCATTCCTAAAACAACATCGAATCCTGCCAGATTCATGGGATAAAGATTTGCAATAAATTTCTGATTTAAAATTTCTATTCTTGCTCCCTGCAAGATTTCAGAAATCCTAACGGTTTCTCCATTAGCGGTCTCTACTAGGCATTCTAGTGGTAGTTTAGTTAATGACTGATTTAGAATTTTGCAAAATGATGTATTAATAAAACTTTGGTTTGCACCAAAGTCAAATAATACTTTAGCAAAGATATCATTAACTAAAAACGTACCAACTATGACATCTGGAATCATCTTGGCTTCATCTGCAGTCAGAACAAATGCTCTAGCATTTTTAGTACTCATGTTGTTTGTAGCTGGAGCTAATTTCGGACAGTTTGGCCTGATATGACCTTTTTCTCCACAGTTGTAGCATAATCCATTATTGGATTTCCTCTTGCAATTTTCTTCCTTGTGTCCTGGCATCTTGCAATAATTGCAGAGAGTGGAGCATTTTCCCGAATGCTTTTTCTTGCAGACCTTGCAGTATGGTGCAGAGGTAGAACCCATATTCCTACGATTAAAATTTCCAGAACGAAATTCTTGAGTAAGCCTTTGGGTTAGGTTTCTCCTCTGGTCTTCTTCTCTAGTACGAATTAACTCATCTGTCAAGGTATTTGCTAGTTCTACAGCTTCTTCTATAGTTTGAGGTCTAGCTGCCTTGACTACATGTCTAATCTCTCCAATTAATCCCCAGATATAACGGGAGATTAACACCGGTTCTGGTGAAGCAAGGGTTGACACTATTCTAGCATATTCAAAGAATAACTTCGTGTACCCCTTACTATCCACTCCATTCATCCTAAGATTTAGGAATTTGTTTGCTATTTGTTCCTTTTCATTAGGAGGGCATAATTTTTTTTCTACCATATTCCTAAATTCTTCCCAATCCATACTATAAACCCTATCACTTCCTCTAGACTGAATGATAGTGTTCCACCATTCTAAGGCTGCATTCTTAAATAGATTGGAAGCAAACATTATCTTGTCATCTTCCGCACATTTACTTATTTTCAGAACAGCCTCAGTCTTTTCTATCCAGCGTAGAGCTGCAATAGGTTCTTCATTGCCCGAGAATTCTATTGGTTTACAGGACCATAATTCTTTGTATGAACAACTGTAAGGCACTGTTCTTCTTCTTTTGGGAATGGGCAATTGAAGTATTGGTCCATTGTTCACGCTGTGTTCTGGTTCAATTGGTCGCTTACTACTATGTTTACTTTTATTATTCGCTTCTTGAACCGTTTGAAGAATAAATGGCATTGCATCTATAATTCCTTGTGCCACTATATGTTGGATATCACTATTATCCATCTGGTTTCCATTGTTATTGATGCTTGGATTTTCATTAACCACGTTAATGTTACTCTGGTTATCGTTATTCAGATTTCCTTGATTTTCTTCGTCGGCCATCTGAATTTTAAACATTTACCCCATATTAATATCACAAGATAATAAGTAATATCATAACTCACATGACACGCAATCTAGCTAAAAACGTCGATCATTGCGACTTGTACTCTATTTTCATATACTATGCATCTATTACACACTAGTACTGAAATAAAGATTATAATACCAACAGAAAGAAAATTACACTAATAGTACTATGCATCCGTACACACATATTTTATTTTATTTTTATTTTATTATATTATTATTATTATTATTACTACTATTTTCTCCATTTTCACATTCAAGGATATGGATTTATCCAAAAATCCATATTGCGTTCATCGTATTTCCATACGAGACGCTCTCCCACCTGACGCATTCTCTCACTGCTTTCTAAAATTTCCTCCCCGAAAGTCCTAAGTTCTTGCACCTTTTCTGCACTCATTGGGGGTGCAGGTTCTCGGACTGGGTTTGGAATCTGGGGTGCGGGTTCCTGATATGGGGGTGAAAGTTCCTGAAATTGGTAAGGATCCTCTAAGATCTCCCTAATGTAGTTATTATGGTAATAGGGATCTAAAGGGTCCATACCTGGGTAGGCTTCTATGTTCTGTATGGGTGGGTATTCCTGGATAGGGTAACGTTGCACAAAGTCCCTATTATCGTCCCACCAGGGGTTGTAAATTAGGTCTAGGGGGTTTGGTGCAGGTACCCTAGGGATTTCTTCTGGGTTAAAGTCATGCATCTCCACTTGGTTATCAGGAATTTCTATCTCCATAGGTTGTTCTGGGTTTTGTGGTTGTGGGGCTACTAGTTGTTCCAGACTTGGGTCAGCAGCAGTTGTAGCTAGGATATGGAAATTAGCTAGACTTCTATTAAGCATATCCTGTGTATGGGCATCTGTCTCTCGCTTAGCAGCCGCTAAAACTCTTTGCTGTTGCAACTTTCGCATTCTTTTCCTACGAGCAAAGGCTTCCTTACTGAACCATCCTCGTTTCTTATGAGGGAATGGCTCTTCTGACTGAGCTCTAAAAGCAAACACTCCTTCTTCCTGATCAGCAGTATACCCAGAGAGGGCAGGCTGTGAAGAGGTACCTTCACTCCTAGGTGAATCAGACAACTGACGATTTATGTCTGGGGGTCCTTGATCACTCATACTGTAAACTAACAGATAGTCAAATAACACATAACAATTAAATACAGTTATACACGTATTTCATTATTTCCTAACACAAAATTTAGAATTTAAGTGTCAGCAGAACACTTCTTTGGCTCAGACCAGTGGCTAGGCTCTAATACCACCTTCTGTCGCCACCCCCGATCCCTGAGTCCCGGGAACGGGCGGCCGCGAGCCAGTTTCGGTGGTATCGCAATGTTTGTCTAATTTGGCAGCGGAATTTTTCATCAGGACCGTAGTTAGGAAATGTTTATCAGAGTAAAACCACCATATTTGATATTAATAATAACATGGGCAAAACCCAAGTTTCTTATTACAATATACTTATAGGGATAAACCCTATTTTATTGAATTTAAAACATTGTAGGATCGTTGTTTGACCCAACTGAGTCATTCAGAAGAGTTTTATATCCGATTCAAAGGCGGAATCAGTGAAACGGATGTGAAAACAGCTTGATACTCTTTAATTTGTCACTATGATTGATTTAGCAAAGATTACAACCTGGACAAATTTTGGCAGCACCTCGTTACAAGTTCTGAATGCGCGTACCAAATGAATTGATAAGTGCCCTATATATAGTGATAGGGTTTCGCTTGAAATGGTTAAGGCATGTTCAAGCGAACTAACATGTTGTGGTTTCGCTTGAACTTGATCTTGACCCTTTCAAGCGAACTCACTATCTTTAACCTCAAAATCTGTTTTTTCAAACCTTGAGCACTGATAACCTATCCTATCCTATTACATGATACAAGACGAAGTCAATAGACGTGGTGCACTAACAGACTCCCCCTCGGATATTGACGAAGTCTTCAGTGTCTAGTCTTCATCATGACACATCTTCGATCTTGATCATTCTGCCTTCTCATCCAAATTGTAACATGATAAACATCCATCAATCTTTCTCTTCTTCCATCAGCTTCAGGCTCCCCCTTTAATCAAACTTCCGTGCTTTGGGATCGACACCTAGCTATCCATCTACAAGCTCCCTCTTGCTTCAAGCTTGTCTTCAGACTTCCCCTTAGACTCTGCTTTCGGGATCATAATCTAGACTATCTGCAATCACTCAAACATCTATAAATACAATGTTTTCATATTATCAATCAAATTCTCTAATCCACTCCCCCTATCAACAAACTTCATAGATTTGGCAGTTTCAACGAATCAAATCGGAAACTAGCTCTATAACAATATAAGCATCCAAAACCTCCCACAGTTAATCATCCAAGTCCAAATTAATGACCTTGGAGATATCACAAACTGATTTTGAAATTTTTGATTTTAATTCAAATTTCAAATTAATGAACTTGTTTTATTTTCAGAAACACAATCAGCTTACTTAGATTTTGAAACTCAGCATTTCAGACATCGGTTGTCGAAAATAAAGCAGAATCAAAAATCTTTTTGTATTTTCCAAAAAATATAAAGCAGTAAAGAAATATGTACAAATATATTTACAGACAATATTTTTGTTTGAGTATGCGTCAGAGGATCATATCAGTTTTTTAACAAGTCACAAGTACCATTGAGCTTAGTTACACATTAAGAATTAAACAATTCACTTAGATTGTCGATATACTGATCCACTTAAATTTTCATACAAATTTCAACTGATTCAGGATACGAATTAGGTGAATTAAGAACTTAAACTCATTCATGTGTCCCACCTCTTGAATATACTCCCGTATCCAGATCCCAATATTCAGTCTCACAGGTGAATATACCTAGATGATATCTGTAAGGGAATAAATTATAGTACGAAACCGTGAGAGCTCAGGTCAGAACTTCCGTTCAGCAGAGAGATGACGGCTCGACTTTTGGGTGTGTCCCCTTTAGAGGATCTTTTTTACAACAGCAATGACTATCAATTTTATTGTTTCATCAATTTGCTGAGGGCGAAGCTATTTTTCAAGCAAGCAGAAAGTATTCTCTGGGGACTAGGCCATTGCTTCCGCAAAATCAGAAGTCCCGGGATAATACCCCAGATATCACTGAGTATAAAGACCTAGTATCTCAGAAAGAGGGACCTTTCAAACGAGATTTCAGGGGTTACCTATATATCCAAGTAGTGTTCCCCACGAAATAAGTAAGTTTGAATTTAGGTTTATATCCCGAAAAAGTTTACTAAATGTATAAAAATCTACCGACTCATCCACAGTGAGAATGTTTAACACATTTAAACTTTCCATTTCTTTAGCATACTGTAACTGTCTACTGATGTACTATCATTTCCTCTTTTTACGCAAAAACTCAATTTTTGAATTTTATCATGTTTATGGCTTTTTCAAATGTTTTTGGATTTTCTAACAACAATATATCTCCCCCTAAAATGCAAAATCATTTAAAGAAAATTTGACAACCAATACTGATAGCTTTGACTCGCCATCCATTTTCTGCTAACTATGCTCTATTTAGCAGAAAAACTAACATAAAGTACCCCCATGATTTACAACCCATTGATTTTCGACAGTTTAAAAACCGTTTTTCAATCTTGTGAAAGTAATCATGTTTGTTCAGCCGTGAGGGTTTCGACATATTCAATCAACATATTTTTTTTTCTAATTTTTTCAATTTTTAGGGTTTTGAAAATATTTTTTATTTATGTACAGAATGAACAAATAAACTTCCTGTTTCAACCAACACAGGATCCAGCAACCTCTTCCTCCTCTTCATGTTCCAGGCTGCTCCAATTTTCATTCTCACAATCTTTAATTTTGTTGAGCACCTGCACATGTAATAAACTCAATTACTTGAACAATTTAGCCCAGGTCTTTTGAACCTTAGGCATTTCAACACAATAATTTTCATTCAATGCTGGAAACTCTTTGTCATCTTTCACAAAAATCTTTTCAACTTTTACTTCAACTTTTTCAATTTTTTCAAGAATCACTTGTTTCTTTTCACTCCATATTTGACCTTTAGGAGTTCCACGTTTGTAAAAATGAGACTCTTTTTGAACACTTTGTTTTTGAACAACTTTTGGTTTCCAAATCTCTTGTGGTTTTGTCATATCAACAGATGTTTGCCAACTTTGTGTTGTTCTAAATTTGGGTGTGTGAGAATTCCAGGCCTGTCTAGAATCGAACCTGTTCGGGTTTGATTTCCAGTTTTGATTCGAAACAAACTTGTTTGTGTTGTACCTCCAAGTTTGTTTTGAGTCAAATCTGGTTGACCTTTGTCTCACATTCTCAGATTTTTGTTTCTCAGCATCAATCTTCTTTATGTCAACATCCACAGGTTTCAGATTTGGACACTTGCGAGCAAGATGTCCTTTTTGATCACATTTAAAACATGTTCTCATGGACACATCTTTGACCTGTGGTTGTTGCTTTTCCTTTTGAGCACAAAACTCTTCATTAGACTGTTGTCTAAATTTGAGTTTTTCCTCTTCTTCAAAACTTTTTCCTTGAACAAAACTCATTTTTGTCTTTAAATTCGGAGTTTCATTTCTTTTCCAACTTTGTTTCTTCTTATAACCCAACCCAGCCTTCATGTTTTTTTTTTAAACCAGGTTTGTTATAAAAAAAATTTGTGACCTTTACCAGCAAACTTTGAAATTTCAGATTTCTCTATCTCAACCATTTTGAAAACTTTGTCAACCTTTTCTGAAATCACATTCTGAATCGGGAATACAACATCTAAGAACAATTTGTCTGATCCAATCATGGTATAAACCAATCCTTTTGAATCATCATTTAAACTTTTCTCGGATTTTGTGTTTTTCAGATAACTATCATGAAGATTTCCTTCATCTTCATCCTGTGATTCAGATTTACCTGTATCAACCAATTCTTCTTTCAACACACTTTCAACGAGTTTACCTACCACCTCTGAATCATGAAAATCATCAGATTTGGAATAGGTTATGTCAATGTTGTCTGGCAATTGTTCTACCATGTTGAAAGCTTTTTCGACTTTTTCTTCATCATAAAATGCAAACTTTTCCGGTGGTGGAACTTGATAAAACTCTGAGCCAATGCCTTTCTTGTTTTGCTCAGACTCACCATCTCCCGGTTTTATATTGAAAATACGTTCAAGCACATATGACGACACGTGATAACTCTTTAACTTATTGTTATCCTGTTCTAGATCAGCAATCTGTCGCTTTAGCTTAGCAACATCCTCAATATAGGAATTAACAACATCTTGTTTTATTGAATACATTCGTTTAAGTTCTTTAGTTGTTTCAGAAAGATAATTCATTCTTGATTGAGCATATTTCATTTCATCTTTCACTTTTTCGTATGACTCTTTCGTAGTATGATATGCTAATTTCATTGAGTCATATTCTTTCTTCATTTCTTGACAAGCAATTTCTTTTTGTGAACATTCTTCTGTCATTTTAAAAACATTTTCTTACAAAACTTCATTTTCAGTTTCTAACTTTTTACACTTTTCTGAAAATTTTTCACCATTTTCTTTTAAAACTTTTTTTTTTCTAGCATTTCTTTGCATTTTTCTTTAAAAATATTTTCAATTTTAGTAAATTCAAGATCTCTTGTTCTGAATTGCTCATCTTTTTTAGTACAAGCTCTGCACGGTTCCATGCATTTCTTGCACTGATCAATCGTTTTTAAGATTTCAGAATCAGAATGTACCTTAGTGATTGGCACCTCGGTGTTTTCAGCTGCCTCTGTCTGCTTCAACACAGCAACATTCTGATTTTCTTCAACATCTTCTCCAATTTGCGGTTCTTCAGTAACAGCTTTCTCAACTTCTTCATTCACAACAACTTTTTCTTCAATCTTTTCTGTCTCACCAACTTTCAAAACTTCCTCTTTCACAACTTCAACTTCAACCACTTCAGCTTTAACCTCTTCAGCAGTTTTCTTCAGATTGTTCACCATTTCTTCAACGCTCTTTTTCATTCTCTCTTCATCCCTTTTTCTCAGACATGATGTCATGGCATATCTGATCTCCTTTTCATGACTTTTAGCATATGTGTCATCTTTCATCACATTTCTATAATATTCGGCTCTCAAAGGAATTATGAGAAGAACATCATCAAAGATTATGTCTTTCTTTGGAACAACTGGTTCTCCTTCTCTGTTGAAGTAACACTCTCTCTTTTTATCCCATCTTCTGTTGCTCACTGCACTCTTATACTCTTCTTGCATGTCATCCATTCTGTTTAAAACAACGTTTCTGTCTCGATAAGTTTTCTCACTCAAAATCTCTTCTCGAGTCTTCTCTTTGATCTCAGCAACAACATTTTCTTCTTTGTTTTTATCTGTGTCATTTTCTTTGTTATCTTTTTTAATCTCAGCAACTAACACAAATTGTTTTTTCTCTGTTACAGATCTTCCATGAGCTGTCTTACGAATATTTTCTAAGCGATCTTCTTCTGGACAAACTGTGCTCCAGTCAAAACCTTCATCATCTTGGATTACAAAACAAGCCCTTGATTTGGGTTTATCCTCAATTATCTTTGGCTCTTCTCTGCTTCGATGATAGATCGCCTTTCAGTAATAATCATCGTTGAAAGGATGTTCATTTCCACCTACTGCAGAATTTATGCATTCTCTTTTAAAATGATCTTTCTGCTTACATTTCACTTTGGATTTGTCGAATCCAAGCTTTGTTGATGCACCTCCAAGAGATTGTTTCCCAGTAATCTCCATATATCTCTGTGCTCTTCGAATGCAACTTGCTAAGCACCAACGGATGTCAATGAGCTCCATCTCTTCTGGATCAATCTGATCGTAGTCTTCTTTGGTCAATTCGGAGTTTCCAATTTTTCCAGCTACAAGACCTTCATACGATTCCAGAACAGATGCAAGGAAACTCATTTGCTGCTTAGCTACATTGATGCTCATTGCAGGAGAATTCTTCAACTTAAGAGCAATGTTGCAAAGTATCTCCTCTGCTTCTTCAGAACTAGCTTTTGAAGCCGATGAATGATATCCTGGATCATAATTTGATGAACTCTTTTGTGGCTCTTGTGTCCTCTCACCACTGAATGTTGTCTTTGGTGAACTGACAATTTTCTCTGAATGTAAACTTCCTTTGTAGTACAAACCAACATTCTGTTGATGTGAAGAACTACTCATCTTGTTCTGTTTCTGCAATTCAAGCTCATGAGTTTCAATTTTTTCAAACAATTTATCAAGAGAAATTGTTTCATACAAAGCATCATTTTTCAAAATAAAAACAAACGTTTGCCACTGATCAGCTCGTGGTAACGCTTCAATCACTTTGTCTATAAGTTCCTCTCTTGTTTTCATGATTTCAAAACGTTCAAGTTTAATTTTAAGATGACAGAACCTCTCAATCATTTGTCTCACTGTCTCTCCTTTTAAGCTATCAAATAAATCGAATTCTTTCTTTAATAAAGCAATTTTGTTCTTTTTAATCTGTTTACCCCCCTCAGCTTTAACACGTAAAGCTTCCCAAACAGATTTTGATGACCCATCATGGTTAAGCAATGCAAAAATATCATTTCTGATTGCTGACTGGATCAAAGCAATCATTCTCTGTTCGGCGGCAAATTCAGATTTATCTTCTTTGGATAATTTCTTGAATGGAAGTTCTTCGCCTTTATCATCTTTTGGTCTCTCATATCCAAACTCTAAACAGAACCAGCTTTCATGCGCATATGCTTTTGCCCAGTTAAGAAACCGTTCTTTCCACCATGTATAAACCTCAATGCTTTCCAGAGTTGGTGGCTTTGAGTGTGTTCCGTAAAAATTATCATGCTTGATGTTCTCATTGATCGCTTTTGTGATGGTTTTTGGGGTAACAGTTGTAATCTCGGAAGATTCAGATGTGAATGCGTTGAAAAACGTATTGTAGAATTCTTCAGCCATGGTTTGATCTTTGAATAACCTGGACAAATACAATCAAACAAACACAATCAGTACAAACAATATCAAATATCCTGAAATAGACTGACACTCGGTTGATGTGAAATGGTCTCAACACGAAAATCCTCTTTTCAAGCGAAATGAGACTTCAAGCGAAACAACAAGTTGAAGCGAAATCCCAAGTTGAAACTGAATATCAGCTTTCAAGCGAAATAGCAAAACTGACACTTCAAGCGAGATAGCACTTCAAGCGAAGTCTGATGAACTTTCAAGCGAAAACACTGATTCAAACGATTAGATCTAATTTCAAGCGAACATCAATTTGAAGCGAACTCAGCAAGGTTTTTCAAGCGAAACAGGTCTATTTTCAAGCGAAACCAATGTGTTCGTTCAAGCGAAATGTCATTTTTGGTCCAATTTAGTCACTTTTAAGCTGAATTTTGATCTCAAACTTTCAAGGCTTTGTTATTATATTGTTTTGCATGTTCGGTGAAAAATTCATGCCATTTTTACCGTGAAATATTGTTCAGATATGAAAAGAAGGTGTAGAAGTCAGAAAATAGATGATATCAAGCTAAACTGTTCTTCCTGTGCTCTAATACCACTTGTAGGATCGTTGTTTGACCCAACTGAGTCATTCAGAAGAGTTTTATATCCGTTTCAAAGGCGGAATCAGTGAAACGGATGTGAAAACAGCTTGATACTCTTTAATTTGTCACTATGATTGATTTAGCAAAGATTACAACCTGGACAAATTTTGGCAGCACCTCGTTACAAGTTCTGAATGCGCGTACCAAATGAAATGACAAGTGCCCTATATATAGTGAAAGGGTTTCACTTGAAATGGTTAAGGCATGTTCAAGCGAACTAACATGTTGTGGTTTCGCTTGAACTTGATCTTGACCCTTTCAAGCGAACTCACTATCTTTAACCTCAAAATCTGTTTTTTCAAACCTTGAGCACTGATAACCTATCCTATCCTATTACATGATACAAGACGAAGTCAATAGACGTAGTGCACTAACAAACATCGTTTATTAGGTAACTTTTATAGCCACATTTTTTCCCAAGCCTTTAGTGCTCTCCAGCTGGCTTTTTACTAATTGGTTGTCACATTGGATTACCTGAAACGTGTTTAAAAAACATTTTTCAGTCGGAAATACTGGTGAGTGAATCCCAGTTTAATCAAGAAACATTTTATCAGTTAAAACAGTATTGAGAGCGATCACATTGTTTATGTCTACACGATTACTCCATTTGGTACTATCAATCAACTGACTTGTGGGTCATATTACACATTGGCTAACTCATTGTCCAATGGTAACGTACTGTCAACCTTGACTTACTACTCACAGTGTAGTAAATTTTGTATACAAAACCCCAACTGTAACACCCCGTGTTTTCGGAAGTCAAAGTCAAAGTCAAGGTCAAAGTCAACGACCGATTGTACGAATTTAACTTATAGTAATTTCCTTATTTTAATTGTATTATGTGGAGTAAGTGTTGTTAATTGCTAAAATCGATGTGTGTTAATCGCTATCTAATCGACTTACGACTGTGAATTATAGGAAGTAACAATGCGATAAAGTTAACTAATCGATAATCAAGCTATGCTACTCGACATCGAATCGTGATACGAACCGCAACTCGACTTAATCTGGTTATTATACGTGTGTGTGTGTGCCTTATGTGTTACTTGTGCGTGTTATATATATATATATGTTGTGGAAATCAATCGAACTCAATCGAAACTCGAAATGTAATCGAACTCAATCCGAATCGAAAATCAAACTATGATAATTAGTGGTTAGGACTGAAAGTAATTTGACTACGAAACCCTATTGTGACGAGCCGCTCGCAATCGAAATCGAAACATCAAAAATCGTCGCGTCAAACAATCGAACCAAGTGCCATCCGACCGGATAGCCACTACGCCACAGGTCAGGAGTCATCCGACCAGGATGTCATCCGACCGGATTGTCATCCGGGCGGTATGCCATCCGATCGGACCACCCTTTCCTCTTTTGGAATCCTATAAATACCCATTTCATTGTCATTCTTTCCACTTTTGGAAACCCTCTGTCCAAACCATTCGTGCTCCTCACCTTTTCTTCGATTTCTCTCAATCCAGGTAAGATCTCGTCCTAAATCTTGTACTTTCTTGATCTACACGCACTCCTACACCTTTCTATCTTTTAAATCTTAACTTTTAACCGTGAAATCACTAGATTTCGGGTGTTCTAGGATGATGTCATCATGTGTTCATCAAGAACTTCATGTTTTGGCCTCAATCCACCAAGAACAACTTAGATCTAACCGATTTCCACAAAGATCTTGTAAAGATCTCGACACAAGGGTGATAAAAGAGGATTGAAATATGGTTTTTAACTTTCTTCCAACTCTTTTGCACTCAAGGTACTCAAAACCGATAGGATCCGACCCTGATCTAGTCTTCTACTCTATCGTAGTGTTGTACTAGCTCAAGATCCAGATTCTACCCACGAGACTACCGATTTCGGGTTAGTCAAGAACAACTGTCTCAAGCCGGTAACCGGCCGGACTAGGGTGATTCCTGGTCGGGTTGGTCATCTGGGTCGAACTAGGGGTTCTGTTGGCTAACACGTTGTCAAAGCGTCTCGACAAAATGACAAACCATCAAAACGACCAAGTGTAGGATGAACGGAACAACCATAACGGATTGCTATCCGACCGGATTACAATCCGATCGGATGGGTCATCCGAACGGATTGTCATCTGAACGGATCACACTTGGGTCCCACCTTTAAAACAATCTTAACTGAAGTTTGAGTATCGAACGAATTGCAATCCGAACGGACGACCATCTGACTGGATTACTCTTTGGATCATGAGATACTAAGACTTTAAAGACTTAAACAATTTTCAACATGTTCATTACCAGAGTTGCCACCCGATCGGATGGACATCCGATCGAGTGACACTTCAGCTTAGAGCTTGCCTTCACTAAGTAATCTCACCACTAAGTTACCGTCCGACCGGACCACCGTCCGACCGGATGACCATCCGAACGGATTGTCATCCGCACGACTCACCATCCGATCGATCGACTTAATGGGTAGAGATACTTCAATGCTTTCAAAATACTACAACGAAAACTTCAAAACTCAAGCCATCGTACACAAACACCTTCTTCTTATAGGAAGAAACAGTCCACTCGAATCGTCATCCGACCGGACAACGGTCCGACCGGATGACCATCCGAACGGATTGTTATCCGCATGGATTACCGTCCGATCGGATTACCATCCGATCGAACCACTATCCGACCCATTTGCACTTTGCACCATTTGACGCGTAAAACGTCACTTATCGTTATGCTATCGAATCTATTCAGGCTAACCTTACTCGCTAAGCGCTCCCTTCAATCCATTCACCACTGTGAGTATACTCGATCCCTTTTTGCTTTAATCACTTTTGGGTGTTACATACGTTACAACTATTCAAATCACATCAAACACACTACTCAATACTATTTGAATGCTAACCGTTAATGCATGTTATACGTGGCTTATGAATGCTTGTTTGTTATGTTTACACATGGAATACCGTCTACCTTCCTTAGCAACGATAGTACTATAGTTTGGACTCAGCACCCGTTCACACGGGGGTTGTTAAGGACCATTACTTGCATGGATTACGGTGGTAATCATGTATTGCGAACTGCCTCGGGCAGTCAACCCGCAGTCATTGGTATCGATGGATCTATGTCGATAACTAATGTGCTTCATTTCACTATGTGTACGTGATGGTTATGCGTAAACGAATTCGAACTCTATATGCTATTATCAAACTTGTATGCTCACCTTTACATTTTATGTATTGACTTTATTTTAACGTATGTGACAGGTGCTTAGGACGCACCCTTGGTAGGAATTTGAAGCTAGAATAAAGCTTTAGAGCCCAACAAATAGTTGTCTGTAGTGGTCAAACTAAGGGTCTCTAGAAGCAGATAAACAATTGCTGTCTATTTAAATCTGAGTTGTCGGAACAAAATATTTTCCTGGATTTTTGTCTGTAATAATTATTTTGCTGTTTGAGATACGGTATGGGACGTATTATTTAAATTGAATAGTATTGATAATTGTTATGGAAACTTCTGGACAATCTGTTTCGCTCAGGGCCATGCCCCGATGTTTCCGCCATCGGTTGGGGTGTGACAGATTGGTATCAGAGCCATAACTATAGGGAATTAGGCAAGACTCGACCTAGTCCGGGTCGAAGTCTTAGATACCTAGACTATAGTTAGGAACCAACAGACTGACTTGAGTACATCCAGTAGGGAGTATGCATGGGTTTATTTTTCGCTATCCTCGCCCATACTACACTATCACTACACTCGAATTTTCAACTACAAAAAGGGCGATCAAGTCGAGATTAGGTGTGAAGACCGCGAACTCTCGACTAAATTGCTTAATCAATGCTGTTATGTCAAATTATCAATGATTTATTTTCAATAAGGAACGCTTGTTCAACAGGGGAAATTATACCAAATCAGGGGTGAAACCCATATTTTGATGAATAATCTCCTCCATTTTTTTATCAAGAACATGGACGAAGTTGTCAAGCCAGGGGTGAAACCCTAACCTTGACGACCTGTTCCGCACATTTTACAAGACTCTCACCAAGGTCTCGACTGACTTCAATGACCTGAAATCTTGATATGACCAGCGGGATTTGTGCCAAACGCCAAAGAATCGAGGCAAAAGCACCGTCTGAATGTCACACAAGAGCGACAAGTCCTCAAGAATAGTTGAACCACCTTGGTTAGTCAAAGTCTACTAGCTGCAGACAATCTACCTCTTGATTTTTATGTGTTTCAAATCCGAGCCCGCTACTGCTGACTCTGATAATTTGTCGATTTTATGTGTTTTACGTGCTTTACCTGTTGATGTGCTTAATTTTGGAAGAATTAATCGATTTGTGCATTCGCTTCGATCAACACACACGACTCGCACTGCATTTCTACCCCAAAACGTTAGCAAATCGTTGGATTATGGGCAACTTTATACTACGATACACGCTTATACTACGCTATTCTCGAGCAATCGCAGACTTTGAATGATAGGTTTCTGTTTTCTGACTGCCTCTAGTAATTAAATGCGTAAGTGGTTCCTTGCTTCTTTGCTCTACATGCTTAGGTGTTATGTGATTTTGTGCTCTACGTGTTTATGTGATTTTGTGCTCTATGTGTTAAGTGTTTACGTGAATATGCATGTTCCTGAGCTTTAGTAAGTAGTAGACGTGTGAGGTGAGATTCGAATACAATGTGTTGAGTCCTGTGACGATGTCTATTGCAGACAATGTCGTCTGGATCCCGTCACACACTTTCTCGTCAAGAAAAGAGGGACAAACGCCTTGCTGCCATCATCGCAAAAAGTGTGGCAAAGGCCGTGAGTGATGTTTACGAGAATGCCAGCAAATCATCTGAGGAGTCGAGGACCGAAGCTCCTAAAGCTACCACCAAGCCCTTCAATTTTAAGCAATTCAAGTCGTGTGGGCCAAAGGAATTCACTGGCGAGGGAGGTCCTACTGCACTATTCCAATGGTTTGATTCCATTGAGGTCACTCTGCGATAGAGTGGTTGCCCTGATGACCTTCGAACTCTGAATGCTACCGGCGTTTTCCAGTCCCGTGCACTAGACTGGTGGACGGCCGAGAGAAACAAGCGAGGGAACGATGCAGCCTACGGACTGTCGTGGGACGAACTCAAGGAAGTTATGCTAGAGGAATTCTGCCCTCCTCACGAACGTCAAAAGCTTGAAGATGAATTTTGGCACATACAACAACATGAGGGCGACAATGCTGCTCTCACTGCTCGTTTCAAACAGCTCAACATCATCTGTCTCGATCATGTCAAGACTCCGGAGATCACAATCAAGAAGTACATCCGAGCTTTGCCCGACTGCGTCGCATATTTCGTGCAAGCGGCTAAGACTAAGACGATCGAAGAAACTTACCTACTGGCCGCCAAAATCAATGACAAAAGGGTCAAGGCTGGTGTCTGGGATAAAACTTTGAAGCACCTGCATCAAGCTACCGCCACCGCACCAACTGCTGAACCCACCTCATCGAGTAATAAGAGGAATAACAAGAGAAAGAACAGCTCCAGCAACAAGAACTGTGCGATCACTGCTGCACCGATTCAAGCCGTACCAGCCCAACAGCGTCAAGTAGCGGTGCTTGTGGCTAATGCACCACCTGCAAAGCGTGCATACACCGGGCCACACCCGCTCTGCCCTACTTGTACCTACCACCACCCAACTGCCATTGCTTGCCGTATTTGTGCTCATTGCAATGTATACGGCCATTTTACTGCCAACTGCCATATTCGACAAGCTCCTGCTCATCAAGCTCTACTCACAGCCCCTCAGGGTCAACAAGCTCCTCCGGCACCCGCGGTCAAAGCCAGAGCCTGCTTTGCATGTGGCGATCCTAACCATTTCGCCAAGATGTGCCTAAACAGGGTCGTGAAACAAGAGCCCCGGCAACAGCAGCCACATCAGCAACAACAGCAGCAGCAGCAGCAACAACAGGCCGCACGCGCCAGAACTTTCAACATCAACGTGCGCCAAGCCCAGGCCGACAACAACGTGGTCAATGGTACGTTCCTTGTGAATGGTATTTGTGCTTCATGTTTGTTTGATACTGGAGCCGATAATTGCTTTGTGTCGTTCGAATTCGAGAAACTCCTTAGTCGTAAACGCTCCCAACTCTCCTCGACGTTCGATGTTGAAGTCGCTACAGGAAGAACCGTCGCCGTCAATTCTGTTCTTCGTGATTGTACCCTTGAGCTCAACAATCACATCTTTCCAATCGACCTTATTCCGATGCAACTCGGAAGTTTTGACGTCATAGTAGGCATGGACTTTCTTCGAGAAAACCATGCTGAAGTTGTGTGCTTCGACAAGATGATCCGATTTTCGCTCGCAAATGGTGACTCGTTGTGTGTATACGGGGATACTACTTCAAAGGGTCTCAAGCTTATGTCATGTGTGCAAGCTAGCAAGTATCTCCGCAAGGAATACAGGGCTTTCTTGGCTAACATTGTAGTAGCGGAGAAGGAAAAGAAAGAGAAGAAGGAAGTGAAAGACGTTCCTGTGGTTCAAGAATTTCCTAATGTTTTTCCAGAGGATCTTCTCGGGCTACCGCCAAGTCGTGATATCGACTTTCGTATCGACCTCATTCCTGGAGCCAACCCTATTGCCAAAGCTCCCTACCGACTTGCGCCGTCTGAAATGCGCGAACTCTCAAACCAACTCCAGGAATTACTTGAGAAAGACTTCATTCGCCCGAGCACCTCTCCTTGGGGCGCGCCAGTCCTTTTCGTCAAAAAGAAGGACGGATCGTTTAGGATGTGCATCGACTATCGGGAATTGAATAAGTTAACTATCAAGAACCGCTATCCCCTACCTCGCATCGACGATTTGTTTGATCAACTACAAGGCGCTACGTGTTTCTCAAAGATCGACCTACGTTCAGGATATCAACAGCTACGTATTCAAGAGGAGGATATACCCAAAACCGCGTTTCGCACTTGCTACGGTCACTACGAATTCGTTGTCATGCCTTTTGGTTTAACCAACGCACCAGCGGTTTTCATGGATCTGATGAATCGCGTGTGTAAACCGTATCTCAACCGTTTAGTCATCGTATTTATCGATGATGTCTTGATCTATTCCAAGTCAAAAGCCGAACACGCGCAGCATCTACGTTTGGTTCTCGAGTTACTCCAGGGGAACCAACTCTATGCCAAGTTCTCCAAGTGCGAATTCTGGTTGGAGGAAGTTCAGTTTCTGGGTCACATTGTTAATAGTCAAGGCATTCACGTCGACCCTGCAAAGATTGAAGTTGTCAAGAGCTGGATTATGCCTAAGAACCCGTCTGAAGTCCACTCTTTTCTCGGACTAGCGGGCTATTATCGACGATTTATCGAGGGATTCTCAAAGATCGTTGTGCCGCTTACCTCTCTCACGCATAAAGACAAGCCTTTTGTTTGGGGAAACAAGCAAGAGTCTGCCTTTCGAACCCTCAAGCACATCCTTTGCAACGCTCCTGTTCTCACATTGCCCGACGGAAACAATGATTTCATTGTCTATTGTGATGCTTCCAACCTTGGTCTTGGTTGTGTTCTCATGCAATGGGACAAGGTCATAGCTTACGCATCTCGTCAGCTCAAAGTCCACGAGAAGAACTATACAACCCATGATCTCGAGCTAGGCGCGGTTATTTTTGCATTAAAGATTTGGCGACACTACCTGTATGGTACCAAATGTACGATCTTCACCGATCATAGGAGCCTGCAACATATCTTTAATCAGAAGGAACTTAATATGCGTCAACGCCGATAGGTAGAACTTCTCAACGATTACGACTGTGAGATCCGTTATCACCCAGGCAAGGCAAATGTTGTTGCCGACGCACTTAGCAGACGAAGCTATCTGCTTAGCACTCGTAATGTTCAAGCCCAACACGATCTCGAAACCCTCATCCGCGACGCTCAACATGCATGTTTTAAAGAACGCACCCTG
This sequence comes from Helianthus tuberosus, assembly GCA_030545235.1. Lineage (NCBI taxonomy): Eukaryota > Viridiplantae > Streptophyta > Magnoliopsida > Asterales > Asteraceae > Helianthus > Helianthus tuberosus. The sequence goes on along the minus strand of CM060354.1, from coordinate 32,727,093 downwards.
AAGAAAGAAAGAATCTACCACGATGGAGCCTAGCTTGTGAGCAAATCGAATGGGATATTCCACTTTTTGGACCGAATTTGGATTCCCAAACGAACCAATTTGCGACAGATCTTAATGGACGAGGCCCACAAATCCCGGTATTCTGTTCATCCCGGTGCCGATAAAATGTACCAGGACCTTCGTTATAAGTACTGGTGGCCGGGTATGAAAAGGGATATCGCTCTCTACGTCGGAAAATGCCTAACTTGTGCTAGAGTCAAGGCTGAACATCAAAGACCCTCTGGCTTACTCGAACAACCACCAATTCCCATGTGGAAGTGGGAAAGTATAGCTATGGACTTTATAACCAAGCTACCGCACACGTTATCAGGTCACGACAGCATTTGGGTTGTGGTCGACCGCTTGACTAAATCAGCTCACTTTTTGCCAATACGGGAAGACTACAAGGTAGAACGATTAGCCCGAATCTACACCAACGAGATCATTTGTAATCATGGGACGCCTCGTGACATCATCTCTGATCGTGATGCTCGGTTTACCTCGCGACTGTGGGAAACGTTTCAAATGGCACTCGGTACATCGCTTAATCTAAGTACCGCTTTCCACCCTCAGACCGACGGTCAGACTAAAAGAACGATTCGTACTCTTGAAGACATGCTCCGTTCGTGTGTCGTAGACTTCGCTGGTAATTGGGACAAATACCTGCCGTTAGTCGAATTTTCGTATAACAACAGCTATCATTCTAGCATCCAAATGGCACCTTTCGAGGCATTATACGGAAGAAGATGTCGATCGCCTATTGTGTGGCACGAGATCGGTCATTCACAATTAACCGGTCCTGAGCTATTACAAGAAACGACAGACAAAATTTTCCAGATACGAGACAACCTGGTGAAAGCTCGGGAACGACAGAAAAGTTATGCCAATAAAGGACGCAAGCCCCTTGAATTTGACGTTGGTGACTACGTACTCCTAAAGGTATCGCCTTGGAAGGGTGTGGTCCGATTCGGCAAGAAAGGGAAACTAGCGCCTCGATATGTTGGACCTTTTAAGATTCTGGAAAGAATCGGAAATGTCGCCTACAGACTCAAACTACCAGAGGAACTTAGTAACGTCCACCCGACTTTCCATGTGTCAAACCTCCGAAAGTGCCTAGCCGACCACGACTTACATGTCTCTCTCGATGACCTGCAAGTAAACGAAACATTACACTTCGTGGAGAAGCCTGTCGAAATCATGGATCGCCAAACCAAGCAGCTCAGACGCTCTCGCATTCCTATTGTGAAAGTCCGATGGGAAGGTAAACGAGGCGCAGAGTTCACTTGGGAACTCGAAAGCGACATGAAGGCGAAGTACCCGCAGTTGTTTAAGGAGAAGGTCTAGAGAGAGAAAGTGACATCGTGATTCAGGTGCTTTGTACAATTTCTTATCAATCAATAGAATCACCGATTATATTACGTTCTCGTATGTTCGGTCACGTTCGTGTACGGATTCCGCACGTCACACGAGTCAAAACCGGTCCGAACAGAAAATTTTCAGACGTGATTCACGGTGTTGTACAGCTTCCAGCTTAATTTCAGGACAAAATTCCCTAAACAATGGGAGGCTGTAACACCCCGTGTTTTCGGAAGTCAAAGTCAACGACCGATTGTACGAATTTGACTTACAGTAATTTCCTTATTTTAATTGTATTATGTGGAGTAAGTGTTGTTAATTGCTAAAATCGATGTGTGTTAATCGCTATCTAATCGACTTACGATTGTGAATTATAGGAAGTAACAATGCGATAAAGTTAACTAATCGATAATCAAGCTATGCTACTCGACATCGAATCATGATACGAACCGCAACTTGACTTAATCTGGTTATTATACGTGTGTGTGCGCCTTATGTGTTACTTGTGCGTGTTATATATATATGTTGTGGAAATCAATCGAACTCAATCGAAACTCGAAACGTAATTGAACTCGAATCAGAATCGAAAATCGAACTATGATAATTAGTGGTTAGGACTGAAAGTAATTTGACTAGGAAACCCTATTGTGACGAGCCGCTCGCAATCGGAATCGAAACATCAAAAATCGTCGCGTCAAACAATCGAACCAAGTGCCATCCGGCCGGATAGCCACCCGACCGGATAGCCACTACGCCACAGGTCAGGAGTCATCCGACCGGATTGTCATCCGGGTGGTATGCCATCCGATCGGACCACCCTTTCCTCTTTTGGAATCCTATAAATACCCCTTTCATTGTCATTCTTTCCACTTTTGAAAACCCTCTGTCCGAACCATTCGTGCTCCTCACCTTTTCTTCGATTTCTCTCAATCCAGGTAAGATCTGGTCCTAAATCTTGTACTTTCTTGATCTACACGCACTCCTACACCTTTCTATCTTTTAAATCTTAACTTTTAACCGTGAAATCACTAGATTTCGGGTGTTCTAGGATGATGTCATCATGTGTTCATCAAGAACTTCATGTTTTGGCCTCAATCCACCAAGAACAACTTAGATCTAACCGATTTCCACAAAGATCTTGTAAAGATCTCTACACAAGGGTGATAAAAGAGGATTGAAATATGGTTTTTAACTTTCTTCCAACTCTTTTGCACTCAAGGTACTCAAAACCGATAGGATCCGACCCTGATCTAGTCTTCTACTCTATCGTAGTGTTGTACTAGCTCAAGATCCGGATTCTACCCACGAGACTACCGATTTCGGGTTAGTCAAGAACAACCGTCTCAAGCCGGTAACCGGCCGGACTAGGGCGATTCCTGGTCGGGTTGGTCATCTGGGTCGAACTAGGGGTTCTGTTGGCTAACACGTTGTCAAAGCGTCTCGACATAATGACAAACCATCAAAATGACCAAGTGTAGGACGAACGGAACAACCATAACGGATTGCTATCCGACCGGATTACAATCCGATCGGATCACACTTGGGTCCCACCTTTAAAACAATCTTAGCTGAAGTTTGAGTATCGAACGAATTGCAATCCGAACGGACGACCATCTGACTGGATTACTCTTTGGATCATGAGATACTAAGACTTTAAAGACTTAAACAATTTTCAACATGTTCATTACCAGAGTTGCCAACCGATCGGATGGACATCCGATCGAGTGACACTTCAGCTTAGAGCTTGCCTTCACTAAGTAATCTCACCACTAAGTTACCGTCCGACCGGATGACCATCCGAACGGATTGTCATCCGCACGACTCACCATCCGATCGATCGACTTAATGGGTAGAGATACTTCAATGCTTTCAAAATACTACAACGAAAACTTCAAAAGTCAAGCCATCGTACACAAACACCTTCTTCTTATAGGAAGAAACAGTCCACTCGAATCGTCATCCGACCGGACAACGGTCTGACCGGATGACCATCCGAACGGATTGTTATCCGCATGGATTACCGTCCGATCGGATTACCATTCGATCGAACCACTATCCGACCCATTTGCACTTTGCACCATTTGACGCGTAAAACGTCACTTATCGTTATGCTATCGAATCTATTCAGGCTAACCTTACTCGCTAAGCGCTCCCTTCAATCCATTCACCACTGTGAGTATACTCGATCCCTTTTTGCTTTAATCACTTTTGGGTGTTACATACGTTACAACTATTCAAATCACATCAAACACACTACTCAATACTATTTGAACGCTAACTGTTAATGCATGTTATATGTGGCTTATGAATGCTTGTTTGTTATGTTTACACATGGAATGCTGTCTACCTGCCTTAGCAACGATAGTACTATAGTTTGGACTCAGCACCCGTTCACACGGGGGTTGTTAAGGACCATTACTTGCATGGATTACGGTGGTAATCATGTATTGCGAACTGCCTCGGGCAGTCAACCCGCAGTCATTGGTATCGATGGATCTATGTCGATAACTAACGTGCTTCATTTCACTATGTGTACGTGATGGTTATGCGTAAACGAATTCGAACTCTATATGCTATTATCAAACTTGTATGCTCACCTTTACATTTTATGTATTGACTTTATTTTAACGTATGTGACAGGTGCTTAGGACACACACTTGGTAGGAATTTGAAGCTAGAATAAAGCTTTAGAGCCCAACAAATAGTTGTCTGTAGTGGTCAAACTAAGGGTCTCTAGAAGCAGATAAACAATTGCTGTCTATTTAAATCTAGTTATCGGAACAGAATATTTGCCTGGATTTTTGTCTGCAATAATTATTTTGCTGTTTGAGATACGGTATAGGACGTATTATTTAAATTGAATAGTATTGATAATTGTTATGGAAACTTCTGGACAATCTGTTTCGCTCAGTGCCATGCCCCGATGTTTCCGCCATCGGTTGGGGTGTGACACCAACATACCGGCAGTAATTGAAGAACTACAAAGACTCAATCACCGCTTAATCGCATTGTAAAACAATTAAGGTTTTGTAAAACATTCCAAAAAGGTGAACAAAAAGAGGATAAACTCACATTTCTATATTAGGTTTCTCGTAAGGGTTTCCTGAATATAATCTATAATTTATACAAATGTACATTGGTTAGTATCATAACCCTTTGAAAATATTAATGATACCCTCCCCGAGACGGCATTCCAACAACTACATCGGGCAGAACCACGACAGTTGTTACGGAACCCTAAATTAATCGGGCAGCGTAACTATTACGAAACTTGGGTTATAATACTTACAACGGAGCAGAACCTCGCTAATTAGGGGTATAACACCCGTCTATAATGCCTCTAATTCAGAAAGTGAGATTGAGAATTGAATTGTGAACGAACTGAAATGAGATCCGATGCCATCTATTTATACTTGCTGAAATCGACTTTCAGGCGGCCCGCGAAAGGTAAGGCGAAGCCTTACGCGTCCCGCATCAACATATGGTCAACATATAGCTCGTCCGGATCACCACTAGGCTTGACACGATGTCGACACGTGTTAGCTCAGGGTGTATCCGCGTTTGATGATCTCTAGCGCCCGCGTAAGTGTAAGCTTAAGCTTACGCGGCCCGTTTGAACTAAAGAAATCAGTGAAGTCCGGTCTACACCTTCATACCGCCCGCGTGAATTGTTGGGGTGGGTCTACGCGGCCCGCCTCAACTTAACATTTTCAGATTTTTATTTATTTTAAATGTTATAACATATTTCGGGTTCGGTTTTCACATATGGGGTGTATTTAGAGACATATAAGGGTATTTTTAAAATATACTAGAGTGTCGGAAATATTATAAGGGTGTTGGTTTTACCGAGGGTTGTTACAACGATAATTCATGATTTCCTACCTTTTTATTCATTCCGACTTGCATTGTATCATGCCGGAACATCGTATTTCAATTACTTAATATTATTCACAATCAATTTTCGCTAGTAAGTGTATAGTAATTAAAAAAAAAGGGGTGTAAGTTTAACTTACCTTGTATCTAAGTTACGCCTTTTCTTCTTTCTTGTTTCGTTTGACCCGCTTCCTCCCAAGCCTCCATCCAGCTTGTCATGAGTCAAACTATCATCATAATCAGTAAGACGGTTAGTTTAGTCATTATAGCTACGACTATTCCGTCTTACAAATTTTATGTTGAATCTACCATTCGACTTCATCATTGGTTAGTTTAACTTTCTAAAAGTTAACTACCGTTATCCATATGACAAATACCATTTAAATTAAATCAACATCATGATTAGAATTCATATTACCCCATATCATACGGGATAAATCGAGTTTGGCAATCACACATCTCATTTATAATTTCAGCACTTTAGTTTTCATTTAGGCATTTTAACAAACACCTAATGTGCATAATTTTACATATTTACTAACTAGTTCATAACTAGTTATCTTTACCATGGTTAACATCAATTTGGCAATTTCACATCAATTTTAACATCAACAAACCTGAAATTGCTTTATAGAATTCAAATTACACTAATACAACTATCATAATCCTAGTGTCTTCATACTTCTACATCACCCACTTAACACCTTCAATGGTGATTATGGAATTCTCAAGTATTGAGCATAATTTCAACAATATAATGGCTATGGTTTATTCCTAGACACTGTTTCATTCTAATTTCATCCAAACAACATTCATGCAAGCCAAATTTTCGATTTCATATGTTCATCAAAATTTCGAGATGTAACTAGGAGATGAAATTTGACATACCTTGTGATCCTTTCACTGAGGTGATCACTAATCTAAACTTAGATTTCGATTTGGAGTCGATTTGGCTTCTCAATTGCTTGATTTTTGCTAGTTAGGGTTTGAGCATGGAGTTCCCTGGCTCCTCTGAAATTTTCGACCAGAACACATACTTAGAGTGTGTGTTTTGGTGTTGAATGTTTTATTTAATACAAACTTGTTTCAAGTTTGTCACCTTTGGTCCCTACACTTTACCAAGTTGCATATAGTGTGTTTTAACAAATTTTCTTATTACTATAAGACTTATGACTAACTAGGTCATTTATTCCCAGTTACTTTATCTTGTTCATAATCCGTTTTATTTTTAAGTCCCGTTAACCTCGGGCCTTTTTATATACTTTGCTTTCTCAAAGTATTTCTCATCCTTTTAATAAATATTAGATTTATTTATTTAAGTCCTAATATTTACCGGGTTAATTTTTACTACTAACGGTACTTTACCCGTCTTTTAGTATTAACGGGGTTTGATTACCAAACTCGTTTTCGGGGTGTTACAAAATCTACTTAAAACAATTAACACTTACCGGATGTTTGATCAAGCTTGAACCGAACACACTTTTTTGACAACCCTTAGCTCTGATTACCAACTTGTAACACTCATCTTTAAAGGACAGAATTAATAATATATAACATGCATTTAGTACAAAAATTTCAAGTTTACAATAATCTTTTTAGTTTTAAGATCATACTTGATCATAACATTCAAGTCTACATCATACTAGATAAACTTTCAAAACATAATTTCAAGTGTTTACATGTCACTAAAACAAAATAGACAAAATACGAAAGCTTTGTTCGGTGTGTTCGGTTCTTGACATGGCTTGATCATCCTCCAGGGTCTAAAGTGCATCTTTACCTATCATACAATTTCATTTAAAAGATTAGAAATCAAGGCATTTGAACAAAATAATTAAATACAAGAAATTATATATTTTGTTTTCAGCCCCTTCACCCGGCCGTGTCAAAAGTTCACCCGACCGTGTCAGCTAAACATATATTTTTCACAGCCCCTTCACCCGCCCGTGTCAAAAGTTCACCCGCCCGTGTCAACTCTGCACGTTTATTTTTCACCCAATTTATATCCAAACCTATCCAAACTCATTTTAATTGCTTGGGGTTCGTTTCTTAACATGTCTAAGCTATCATCCATTACCCGGATCCATTATTCATATAGTTTACGCTCCCGTTACCCGATTTACGTTTTGCTTTATTTTGACCCGTTTGTTTACAAGTTCAACAACTTGTTTTGTGTCATCTCATGTCTTCGACCATTTTACCCAATCCCGGGTTTACCCACTATATCGTTTCGCTCCCTTTAAGAGGGACACTTACACAATAATCATCACGCTTGTTTTCAAGGATTTAAACATGCTTTTCTAAAAAAATTGACAAGTAAAAATTCCGAACTTTAATCCCTCTACAAGGGTTCATGTTTTTGCAACAAGTTAGTGTGTTCGCTTCACGGCTTACGCCTTGTTTATAACCAATCAACAAGTGATGGTCATTGACTTCGACGTTTACAACTCAACTTGTTTTGACCCGTTTGGATGCCAAATGGAGACCACCATTTCAAGACATTCCAAACTCTATTTGTAACTCATGTTTTGACCCGTTTTATTTGTCTAGGGCAGTTCGTCACTTCCATGACTTAACGGGTTTTCTTGTTTGGCTAAATTCCAATACGACAAACTAGAATAAATAAATAACATAATGTAACGAAACCATAGGTCACGTTCCTTTAGTGCACACCTTTCAAACGTGTATCCCCTTCGGCGTGTCCGCTTGACGATCCGGATTCCTTGCCTAAAGAGTTCAATTCAAAATAAATTTAGAACCCCTTTTATACGCCTTAACGCACAATTCTCTATAATACTCGAATCTGCGTTTTCACCCAACTTTTTACATTTTAATCCTCACTTAGGCGTTTTATCAAACACCTAGCGGGTCATATTTTTACATAATCATAACCAAGTTCATGACTTGTAATTTTTTTCATCTAAACCAACTTCAATTAGGCGTATTTACACATGTTTTAACTTCTATATTTCAGAATTTACCTCTTGGAACTCAGATTACACTAGAACAAGAATCACAATCCTAGTGTTCATCAAGTTTCTACAAACTTATTAGTCACCTACATTGGTGATTATAAACCTTACAAGCCTCATGCAAGATTTTGATAAGAAATCATCTAGGGTTTATCCCTAGACACCATATTACTTCTAATTTCACCCATGCAAGACATAATCAAGCTCAATTTCAGTTCCCCACAATTAACCTAGAATTTGAGATAAACCAAAACATTAAGATTTTACATACCTTATGATCCCTTCAACTAGGTGATCACTAATTTGTGCTTGAAAATCGATTTGGACTTGATTATGACCTTCAATTGATCAATTTTGTGGAAGCTAGGGTTTGATGAGGAGCTTATGGCGCCCCCCTGCGTTTCCTGGTCGACCAGACACACTTCTTGTGTGTTTGGTATGTTTTAATTTTGTTTTAATTGAATTAAGTTTCAAGTTATACAACCTAGGTCCCTCCACTTTTATTTAGTTTATATTTTGGCATTTTAGATTCATTCATGCTTTAAAACTAGTCAACTAACTAACTAGGTTGTTTATTTCCTAGTTAGCTCATTCTCGTTTATTTGTACTTTATAAATTTCTAATATATAGTTTTATAAATTTCGGGGTGTTACATCATGGTTCAGTGATGCTTGACAAAAAGTCTTGGGCTCATCGCATGAGTCGATAGCTGACAGAAAAGCTTTATGGGTGAGAGAAAAAATATCATAAGAGATGTAACAAGCTAGAGGATGTACCGTGGATGAACTTTGATTTGCTGTGGGTCGAGTATGGTCTATCGATGGGAGAAGCTTGACATTGTAATCGTTGAAGCGTGCTGGTTGGGTTCGAACTCTGGATGGTCGAACTTGGGCATTTTCTTCCTCTCGAACCGAAGTGTTTTGTTTAGAAGGACCAGCAGTGTTTTGCATTTCATTAATGTTTGAGGTGTTCAACGATGCCTCAACTAAAACTTCATGGCTGATGGTCTCAACATCATCCTCGTGACCGTGGGCATTCTCTCCATTCTGATTTTCTTCGTTCCCATTAACATGAGGGTTGACTAAGGGTTTGCCTTCATTTGTCTCATTGTAATACCGGGGCGGAAAATCAAAAAGTTTCTCATTTTTGCTTTTGTCAATACGATCCATGCTCTTGAAAGGAAAAACATTTTCAACAAATTTCACATCTCTTGACACCACTATTTTGCTATCGGTAATGTCATATATTTTATACCCTTTGGTTCCCGCTGGATAACCTAAAAATACCCCGGGTTTCCCTTTCCATTCAAATTTGTCTCCATCTGTGTCGGTATTTCGAAAGTAAGCAAGGCAACCAAAAATCTTCATATGTTCATAATCAGGTTCTTCTTCATATAAAATTTCAAATGGGGTTTTGTTGTTAATGGTGTTTGATGGGAGACGATTGATTATGTAGGCCGCTGTCATGACACACTCAGCCCAAAACTTCTTTGGCAAATTTGCCTCAAATCTAAGTGCTCGTGCAGTCTCGAGCAAATGTCTGTGCTTACGTTCTACAACACCATTCTGTTGTGGTGTGTGTGGGCAAGTGGTCTCAAGAATTATGCCCTATTGAGCATAAAAGTTGTGCATTTGGTTTGAAATAAACTCCCCCCCGTTATCACAATGAATCCTTTTAATTGATTTTCCAAATTGCGTTTTGATCATTTTGTGGAAAAATATCAGATGGTCACCCGCATCAAATTTGTGTTTTATAAGGAAAACCCAAACAGTTCAACTGTAGTCATCCACGATCGTTAAAAAATAGTTTGCTCTTGAAAACGAAGGAGTTCTATACCTTCCCCAAAGATCACAATGCAACAATTCGAAACATTCTTTGGTTTTGATAGAACTTATGGGAAAAGGTAACCGGGTGTGCTTGGCTTTAGCACATGAATCACAATCAATAGTTTTAAAAGACGCATTCTTGACAAAATCAAAATGAGAAAGTTTACCGCTAGAAGCATGACCAAGTCTTTTATACCATACCTCCACCGGCGCCGATATAGCCTTCCTTTCTCGTTCGACCATCTTCATTCGGTATAAGCCATGTTGACATTTACCCGTTCCGATTAGTTTCTTCGAATTCAAGTCTTGCATTACGAAGAAGTCCGGAAAGAAAGTTACAGTGCAATGAAGGTCTCGAGTCAGCCGACTAACCCACAATAGGTTGCAAGTAAAATCTGTAACGTATAGGACATCTTAGATTTCAATCCCATTTGGTAAGGTGGACGACCTTTTCCCTTTAACAGGTATAGAGTCTCCATTTGGAATTCTTACCGGTAGTTCGTGTGTTGTTTTTAAGTTGACATGAAACAAATTAAGAAGGTAGGTTATGTGTTCGGTACACCCTGAATCAACAATCCAGTTGCCATCATCGCCTAATCTAGCCCCCATGTTTGCTATCCACTGGATTATCTCGTCATAAGTGAACGAGCTGATGAACTGTTCGTACTTCTCACGGTTTAATCCCGGGATTGGACTCGATTGATTTAGGTTGTCGGCAGCGGAATTGGATTTAGTTCGGCTCTGGTCATCACCGGCCATGGTGGTGAGCAGGAGTCGATTGAATGGGAGGCGAAGAAGAAGCCGAAGTGTATATATTTTTTTAGGGTTCAGGAACCCGCTCTAATACCATATAGAAATTGGTAATCAGAGTTTTATTCATTTGGCATATGCCTTTTCCTGATGATAAAGTACAAAGAATAAAGAGCCTTAAATAGGCAAAATAATAGACCAACCGAAGGAAACAAATAAAAGAGAATTAACAATAATTGCTGGAGATATGCGTGGATCTTTGATTGGGAGGGAAACAAGGAGAGATAATTATGCACAGAATAATGCATTTTCAATTGGAGATTTGTCTCCTTTTTCCAGCCACCCATCGTGCTACAACAAACCCTAGCAGAGCCACGAGATTCAGATGTTAACGGAATTAGAAATTGTTAGAATCTCACCTAACAATTTCGGTTTAATGTTCGCAAGGTCCGTGATGTTTAATTGCTTCAATGCCACTCAATGTTCGTTAAACTCTCCTTCGAACATTGTTCCATAGCCTTGAATCTCGAGTTTCTCACCGAATTTGATCTTATCGTAAAGGGGGTAGGGGTGGTGATCACTCATCACTCACTCATCACTCACAACATCCAATCAAGTTCCGTCATCTCATCAACCATTATTCCATCACTCACAACCTTTTTTAGTGGAAATGCCCATCACTCACCACTACAACCAACAATTTCCCTCATCACCCAATACCCATCACACGTCAAAAATAGCACGCGTTATAAAAATGGGAGCGTGAAAAATGGAGGTGGCAGTGGTGTTTTGTTATTTTGCAAGAGCCGTGGGTTGTGAAAAGTCCAATATAATTAGAGACTTAATTCTGCCATAAAATCTCTAATCAATTGCCATAAAAGAAACACTACTCAAGAGTTGTCGTCAATACACCACATGAAGAGTTTATATAATATTTATAATTTCACTAAATTATAAATTTACTAAATATCCATTCACCAAATTTCCAACAATTTTTTTTAACACTTACAACCCTTAACTATGTTTAGTATATCTTTGATCACTTTCAATAGTGAAGAATACAAACACACTCCAATGCTTCAAAATGAACATCTATCATTGATATGCAACAAATATATTTACACCCAACTTTGAGATGTTGCAATTTAGGTAAATTCATCAAACCACAAACCACAAAGATCGTATTCACAATTCACTCTTTAGAAAAAAAATTATAAAATACTAATAATGTTAATTTTTTTTGGCATGTCAATTTTATTCTTCTAAAATAATAAGGTTACAATCAAAGTACGTGTCCACTTCCTCGACCATTTTACCATGGAGGAAATACTATTTTTGTAGTTTTGTTTATAATAATAGTTAATTTATAAAACACAATTCAAAATGAATTTGTACTCGGATGAATCTATTGTTGCTTTGTTCCAAACTGTACTTATCATGTCTATGTTGATAATGACAACTTCATTTTTGTTTTGATTGAAATTGTCGATTATTAAATGATCGATTAGTTTAGTGCATAGTCTTTTGATCTCTAACATATTATTTTATTTTTTCATTGTTAAATTAGCTTTTTTTTTCCCTCATACACTTTTACAATCGATACACGAATTAAAAATAATGTTAAATTTAGCTTTGGTTTACTTGAAAAAACGTCTAAGTAATTTCTTTGATCATGTGGATTTTCTAGTTAACATTAAGTTGTATTTTTTTTTGGGAAAATATCACGGAAACGTAATCAAGTTTGCTTACTGTTCCGATTAAATCATCCAAACTTTTTTTGTATCTATAAACTAACTAAACTTTAGTTTAGTGTTCTAATAGTGTGTAATTACCAGGTCATCAAGTTATTTTTTTCTCCTATTTTTTTATTTTGTTTTAATGCTTATGTGAATATTATTTATATTAGGTGAATTTTATAAAATCAAAACATATTTAAAACCTTAAAAAATAACCAAGTTTTAGAATTGTAAAGTCAACCCTTATAAGCTTTCTTCCTCGTTCAACTCAGTTCATGTCATTCCGGCCGACAACTACAACTTCCGGTGACCGGCAATAACCGGAGGTAGGTTGTATATCCATAACCTTTCTTCCTTCTCCATTCAACACATTAGTCATTTCGGGTCTTTGGGATTTCCAAAATCAAAATCGAACCCACACCTATCTCTGATTACGATCGGCAACTACACCACACCACACAAATACCGGGACCAAAAGCCATCTCATCTCCATCATCTTTGTATCACCTCTGGTTCACACCAACCCATCGGACACTGCCTCTTGCCGGAGACGACTTTCGTTTTAACCTCACCATTTGATCTCAGATTTTGGTCGAACAACAAGTTTTCAGATTGGGTGTTATGGCCGATAACTAAATGCATATTTCAGGTAGAAAAAATGGGCTCAGATCTAGGATTTAGTATCCGGAAAAAAGTATAGGGTTGCCGCTTGTCGGTGTGTGGTCGGAGAGCATAACGATTTGCAGGTCCACACTACTTTTTTCCTTTTAATCTTGGATGCACGTTGATTATTTTTAGTTTTTTCAAAAGAAAAGTCAATGTACATAATATAATATAAATTATAGATATATAATACAATAACTTGATATTAAATATTAAAAATTTAGTTAAACCTGACACATCATCATTGGTAACCTTGTAACCTGATAATTACATAGTATTAGAACAACAAATGAAACTTTAATGATTTTAGAGAGACAAAAAAAGTTTCAGTGACTTAATTAGAACAATTAGCAAACTTGATTACATTTCTATAAAGTTACCCCTTTTTTTTCATATATTAACATAATCAGTAGTAAAATCCATGTGTAAACGCGGGTGGTTTTTAGAAAACCATGCATACCACATTTTACTAAATGATAAATGATTATACATTTTTAAGGTTTAATTAAAAATGGATTATAAAGAAAGGGAACATCATTTAAATAACAAATAAAAGGGAACATCTTTTAAATAATAAATTAATAACAATGGAGAACACATTGTTTTATATTCCACGATCGTAAATCTTAAAACATCTCTTGATGCAAGATCCTTCATTGTTGGGGTATAGCGTTCCATAAATCTTTCATCTTCATTTCTTAACGCCAAACACGGGTAGTCTTAACACGGGTAGTTAAACCAACGTAACATAATCGTCCGACTCGTCTTCAATTTCGGTAGCAATCTCTCTAACACATACATGCACATGTTTTGCCCAATATTTTTAATTATAATTACAACCAGAGACCATCTTAATTAGAGTAATATGCACACAAGTCACAATATACAAATTTAAAAATCATATAATTACACATTCAGACATAGGAATCATGTTAAAAAAGGATCTTAATAAGCAACCAATTATTATACAACCGAAAGATCAGAATCATACACACTATGTTCGGCCTAACTAACAAAGGTGTTCATTAAAGCTATAAGATTTGGAGCAAAAGCATATTGATTCAAGGCCAAATGGGACTTTGAAAAAACTTGGAAGATGGTGAGAGGACCTAACTTGTCACACCTTAACTAATTTGTTTCTCGCTGCTTGGCCAATTCCAATATGTTTCATGAGTTTGAGTCAGGTTGTTACATACCAAACAGGAGAACACAACCCAAAAGACTAGTCTGGTGGGTGAGAGAGCTCATTTGGTATATAAACCCCACATCAGTTGCCCATACAACCGATGTGGGACAAGTCACATACCTTGCAATGGTATTAGTCCATAACAATCGACCCTCTTTAAGGGCCAACGTCCTCGTTGGTCACGGCCATGTTGGTCACGGCTGGCTCTTTCCAGGCCACCACTCCATGGGCCACCACTCCGAGCCTCGTTGGTCACGGCTGGCTCTCTCCAGGCCACCACTCCGTGGGCCACCACTCCGAGTTCTGGCTTTGATACCAATGTTACATACCAAACGAGAGAACTCAACCCAAAAGACTAGTCTGGCGGGATAGAGAGCTCATTTGGTATATAAACCCCACATCAGTTGCCCATACAACCGATGTGGGACAAGTCCCATACATTGCAATGGTTTTAGTCCATAACAATCGACCCTCCTTAAGGGCCAACGTCCTCGTTGGTCACGGCTGGCTCTTTCCAGGCCACCACCCCATGGGCCACCACTCCGAGCCTCGTTGGTCACGGCCACGTTGGTCACGACTGGCTCTCTCCAGGCCACCACTCCATGGGCCACCACTCCGAGTTCTGGCTCTGATACCAATGTTACATACCAAACAGGAGAACACAACCCAAAAGACTAGTCTGGTGGGTGAGAGAGCCCATTTAGTATATAAACCCCACACCAGTTGCCCATACAACCGATGTGGGACAAGTCTCATACCTTGCAATGGTATTAGTCCATAACACAGGTGCACCCTCCTCGCCTCCTTACATGCAATTTAAAAATAAAGCATTAGATTAAGAAGCTACAATATCTTACTCATGCAAGCGTAATTCAAGTCTTAATTGGAGTTTTTTTTAATACTTTTTTAAGATTTGACATGGAAAAAGGTAGAAATAAACTAACAAACTAATATGTATAAATTAAGTCTAAATAAGCAAAACTCTAACATACTTTTCTGTAGTCCAGAAAAGACATAAGCAAAACACTTAGCTAGATACCTCATTTAACATAGAAGATTATCGAATAAACAAATCTACAGTAGATTTTTAGTACACCACAATGGCTTTGTTAGAGTATAGACTGTAACCAAACCATTCAGTATGGTTTGAAAGACCGACAACATTTTTAGAGAATCCGACCGCAAAACCAAACCAATTACCGGTTTAGATGGTTTCCGATTTTGAACTGAATCATGAACACCTTACACCCCTATAAAAATAGGCTTATAATTTCTACTTTCTCTTATGAACAGATCACGAAAAAACTTCTTCAAGTAGGAATAATTTGGCTTGTCATCAAATCGAAATGATAAAAAATAATGGATATATGATGAGAATTCAGAAGGATAAAAACCAGCCTGTCAAAGTAGACACGTTGGGTCAGGTTAAGTCGGTCAAAACGGGTTCAATGCAAGCTGTTTGTTTTATAAGTATCAGTTTGGTTTAGGCATGAGTGGCAATGTATGTCACTTCATCTTATCTTCAAGCATGTAAACATCACCCTAAACTACTGGAGCAGGTATAACACCGCCTGTTGTTAAGCTATGCCTCAAACGAAATTAAAATTTTAGGTAATATACAAAGGAAAATGGGCCAAGATATACGAATTGGATCGGACAAAGCTGGGACGGATCCAAAACCGAGAATACGAAAAATACTAAAACCTGACACCAAACTCATACTATAAAGTCCAGTTTGGTGGTAATGATTCAATCCAAAACCGGACCATGACCCATACTCAAAACCTTACACCTTACACCCCATCTTGTATAAAGATGCTGCAAAAAAGATGAGAATATCGATACTTACATGTCCTTCTTCACGTTTTCTATAAGATTTGAGATCACATTGATTTTTTTTTTAAACCAAAGCCTTAGCCTATGCACATAAAAACTCATTTATAAGATTTGAAAATCATTTATCGCATAATAACAATAATCATAACCAATGCTTCAAGACTTGCTTATGAGCATTGTTGAATAAAAATATGTTAGTAATTTTGTTTTAGTATATAATGAAGTACCTCTTTTTGGTGGACTGTCGTGAAAATGAGGCTCGGAGTTTTTAGGTATACTCTTGAAGACATCTCTTGAAGACATCTGAGATCTACAACAGTTAGAATGCAATTTTAAAATACCACTTACTACTCTGTTATCTGGATACCAAATATTCGAACTGATGTCGTTGACCAACTTAGAAAACATTTGTTCCATTCCGTTCCTCTAAATTAGATCAATCTAAAACCCTTCACCAAAGACTTCCCCATCTATTCATCAAATATGTCTCCCAATCTATCTAATCTCGATCACAACATTTGTCGCCTTTTTTCACAATTATGTGTTCTCTCTGAATCCAGTATCAATACACCCGTGCGTTGGACCGGCACACTGCTGCTACCAACTATATCTGTAAACATTAAACAAATGTAAATAATGACACTTCTCACATATTATATCACACAATGATTTCGCATCAAACGTTCAATACGTATGATCTAAAACGCCACCTACACGAATAAGCTTTTACCCTCTTACAACATGACATTTGAAGGTTTTAAAGAATAATAAAAAAAGATTAAAGAATCACCTGCTGTCATGGGACTTGATTCTGATGGTTTCTCAGTTGGTTCCACATCCATTGTCGTAACATCGCTGCCATCAGCCTCCACTTCTATCATAGTTTTGTCCCTATCGCCGACATCAGCCTCCACTTCTATCATAATAATAAACGCTTAATAATTTATTAATCATATCACTTTTTCTTTTTATATATTGTTAAAAATAGAAAAACAGATGAAAAAGGTATTTAGATCCCACAAGTCTACCCAATCCAGCATCATTGGCCTCGTTAAAAACATAAACGCTTTGTGTAGATGCTCATTTGCAAATGAATTGTCACTGCCACAAAGTATAAACTCCCCACACTCGGGTACATTGTACGCCATTGCCATTGCCATCAACAACAACCTAATGAATGAAAAATGGTAGAATTTTAGCATTCACAGTCTTTTAGCATTACCACATCCATGAGCAGTCAGATCTCAGGTTAAGACGATTGTGAACCGATTTTCTTTAATAGTTCATCAAATGTAACTTTCCCATCACCATCAATGTACATCAGAATGAACGAATAAGAAACCCTAGAAATAGAAACTGTGCGAAACTGAAGACTTACCGGGGTACAGATTTGATTTGGAAGAATAATTAGCGAAAGATGTATTTAAATTGAACGGAATCTGTGAAATTAGGTTTCCATAGAAATTGTTTATCAGAATGAACGAATATGTGAATCTGTTTAAAAGAGTAAACCACTCTTTTAGTGGTTCAAAAGTGGTTTCAAAACACTATTATAACCCAAAACACTGTTTCTAGCATCTGTTTTAACCCAAAACAGTGGTTTCACTTTTTCTCCACAAAACACTGTTTTAACCCAACAGTGGTTTCGAACACTGTTTTATTTTCTAACATCTATTTTAACCTAAAACACTGTTTCTAACATCTGTTTTAACCCAAAACAGTGGTATACCAAAACCGACAACACACCAAACCGATGCACACATCAAATCTACATTTCAAACCATGAAACTGATAACATAATAACATATTCACTTACATGTTTGCAATCTTTCGGATCGGCTCCAACGTTGAGCTTCTTTAGTTTCATAGATCGAGCAACCAACAGATTCTGCAAATCTCCAAATTCATCTTCAAGCTTTTCTACATACGTCTCCACTCCGTTACCGTTTCCGTTTAAAAACTCTGGTATACCTACCTTCACTATAAACAACAACAATATCTTTAAGCGAAAGATTTGCATCCTTTAAAGCCGTTTCAACTGGCATTTTAAGTCTACACCAAATCGGATTTCCAAAGTTCAAAATTTGAATCATCAACTAAACAATTTAACCACCTTTACTTTAAATCTTGATAATCAAAGTACCTGTCGAGTAAATCCGAGCACAATTCCTCGAATTTGGCCCTGGTTAGTGTAGTGTCGATATGCTTTGGGCCATCTAATGTTGTTGTAATAAAAGGCAAACTGCAAGAACATAAATAGTATTTAACAAACAACGAAGAAAGTAAGAATCTTGATTAGTGGAAACTGATTCTGCTTCATCAAATAGAAACTGGTGGTCATCGAATATACCTAATATTCGTATAAAGTGTGGTTTGTCTTAGGATCCAAGATTGTAAGAACTTATATTTATAACAACTCAAGCTTGTTGATTAGCATGTTTATTCATACAAGCTTGATGATGTTCATCATTATGGCCATTTTTGGCTAAAGTTCTTGCATCACTTGATGAAGACAAACCTTTAAGGTCTTTTTAATTTCTTAGTTTTGGAATTTTCGATAGGTGTGGGTTAATGGCTTTGAATTATGATTTTGTTATATTGAAAGTGAACTTTAATCCATTCATTACTTTGTGTTTGTTGACTCAAACATTCGTGTCTTTACATCTTTATAAATACATGTTAACTACTTGGAGGGGGGTTAAAAGTATGGTTTGTGTTAATATTTTGCCTTGCACAGAGAGGTGGGATACCTGATGTGCAAGGACTTGGTTTTTCACGTTCTTACTACCCTTGAGGAGATAACACCAAATTGAGGGAGTCATAGTAGATAATGAGTCTAATCCTTTATAATCAAAACTTATTTAATACTTTATCTAACTTTATGGGATGGTCGCCGTGCTGCTTCTAAACAATATAGTTGAGGATGACATCTACCCAACCAAGGAGACCTACCACTGTTTGGCATTAACAACATACAAAATTATTTTCTTCATGGGACGAATTTAGGTCTATTATTTCATAGAGTACTCAGGAGAATATACCAAAGATGCGTATTTTTCGTATAATGATCTCATGAAAAGTCCATAACCAAAGAAGTTAATTTAGATATTAAAGGGGAGTCGGATCCAAGTAATTCTTCTTGTTATTGCTTTCGTTTAATTTCTTTGTTTTATGATTAAAACATTTCCACAAACACACTTTTGGTTTGACTAGACGTTGATAACATTCCGGTGTTGAAAGCTCTTTTTTCCTTGGACGATCTAGGTATCTTATCTTCGCTATACTACGCTAACGGTGGGTCCATTTGCCCTAATGTGTTGTAGAAGTGATTGTATTTTAGATTGTTTATAAAATTAAAGCTTGATTTTGTGTTAAAAAACGACCTAAAATAGCTAACATTTCTATACACGTCTCGACACGTCACTTGCCCTTAAGCAAACTCGTTCGGAATTATCCAACCATCATTTGACAGACACTTCACAAACCCTTACTGATCCTTAGTTAAGGTCTTAAGTCATACCCCATTCACAATATTTCTAAGGATTAACTAGTTTATTATCTAACAAATAAAAGTGATTAACATTTAAAATAAGGAATTGCCTAACCAAACCTAACGTTCTTCGGATTTTATTTTCGTGAAACATATCCCTCACAATTGTTCAGTCCCCTCGGTTTCATATCTGGACTAATAAGAATGCGTAAGTATTAATCACTCAAATACTAAGTAAGCCACTCTTGTATCATAAGCTTATATGATAGTCATACCTCCACCATAACACATAGACACACACATACGAAAAGGACTTACAGGTTTTGGGCTTAGGTTAAGGTTGAGAGCTTTTTGCTAATAAAATGGATAAAGGGGAAAATGAAAACAACCATTTGATAATCCTTATTTCTTGCTAACTTCACAAACTAACAAGATGTTGGGTCATTTTGACCCGTATCTATCTTATTCATATTTTGCTTTTTCTCAACGTTTTATTATGGTCATTTGACCAGTCTGTTGGTTGAGTTTTTTTTAATTATAACACTACCAATATACATACATACATATATATATATATATATATATATATATATATATATAGGGTGGGGTTCGGCTACAAAGTCTATTTTTCCTACAAAGTGCACAATTTATAAAACACCAGAATTTCAGCCATAAAATACACTTAAAACCCACAAATAACATAGTGAAGATCACTAAAACACAGTATCCAAACCCTAACATTCCATAAAAACTTCAAACACAACACCGTAGAACTATGAATATAAAACACAACATGATAATCAACATAAAACACACTGATGTTAGTCATTCGATAATCAAAGCCTTATCATCCAAAACACAACACAAAACCCACAAATATGACGTTTTAGTAATCTTCACTTTGTTATTTGTGGGTTTTGAGTGTGTTTTATGGTTGACATTATGGTGTTTTATGACTTTTTACACTTTGTAGAAAAAATGGACTTTGTAGCCAACTCCCACCCTATATATATATACATATATATATACATATATATATATATATATATATATATATCATCGGATTTCACTAAACGATTCTTAAACAGGGTTACATGTTAACTTTGGGTAATTTTGTGGATTAAACAAAATAAATGGATTATGGTTCAAATTTGGTTACTAATTGATGATTTTTGGGTAATTGGTAAGCACAAATAAAGGTGTTAACACAAAAGTGCGAGTCCTAAGTTGCCTTTGTCATTTATCTGTGAATGTCTATTCCATGGCCTCAGCGTGTATCAAACCACACAAATTCTAAAACATAGATACCATATAGCCAACCCTTAAACAAATGAATATATATGTGTGTGTGTGTGTGTGTGTGTGTGTGTGTGATAATAATATTTATTCTAAGTGAGCTCAAAATCTCACCAACTAGGGAATAATGTTACCGATGTGAAGCATGTATTTATTATACCGAAAGCTTGTCAACTTTAATTAGGCATTCCTAATTATTTCATGAAAAACATTTGCTAGCAGACTTTTTTCCTATAACAACAAGGAATATGACCATGAGTAAGGACCTATACATGTGTCTCGGTTTGGAATTTGTTGATGATTTATTTTTCTAACGAGTTTCCAAAGTAAGCTTGGTAGTTTACATTCCACGCCCATGTCTGCTCTTTCTCCTTCAACTTGTCCGATGAATCCATTAATGAAAATTTAAACCTATATTTTCCTACCGAGCTTCCAGCGTACACTCGGTAGTTTACATGCTAATTCCACAATTGTTTCCCAATGATTGACATGAAAATTAAGATAATGTTGTAGAGCCACTTCAAGATAGCTTGCTCGAGGTCTTCCCATGTCACCTTCGTTTCTTTAGTCATTGGTTCTCTAAGAAGTGTTATGTTTTCATTTATATATAAACACTTGTTTTCTTACTTAGGAAGACTTGTAACTCATCAAAGTATCACGCTCAGGTCAAGGATAATACTTATAGTCCTAAATTACCTTAAACTAAGGGGCTGTTTGTTTACCTCTTAATAAGACTCTTAATGGTTCAGACCTCTTACGGGTTCAGCAGTTAATGGTTCAGACTGTTTGTTTTACAAGCAGGTGTCTGAATGGTTCAGACATTTACCTCTGAATGGTTAAGATTTATACAGAGTCTGAATGGTTAAGACCTCTAATCTGAATTGGTCAGACATTTGCCTTTGAACGGTTAAGCATTATACATGCTCTTAATGGTTCAGAACTCTTACTGGTTCAGCACTTAATGTTTCAGACTTCTTACTGGTTCAGCACTTAACTATTCAGATGTTGCCAAACAGGCCCTAAGAGTTAGTGGTAGCAAGGTTCGAACCACGAAAAGTCTGTGGTTTGTGTTAAGCTTTGATTTATTATGAAGTGGAACAACTTATGAAGCTTGCTAAATTGATTTTTTGTTTGTTTGTTGAAAAAAGTGTCGGAATTTGACTAACACTTTTACTATGAATTACTAACAAGATTACTTAAACTGTTGCCAAAGTTGATTACTTGATTTAAAACTATATTTTGAAACAAGATTCACACCTGGTTCGATAATAGCAAGACCTAGGGTTTCTACACGTTTTAACTTGATTTAATTGAATTAGGTAATTAACGAATTTAGTTTCACGTGGCTTAGGTGCCAAGAGCTATCAACGTCACAAGAACGAATCGCAATGCACTTCGTTACCAAGAACATGCAAATTTTATTCTATGATGAGGCATAATTGCACATAAACATTTTGCAAAGTCAAATTTAATCTTTACTCGACAATTTACGAATCCAATACAAAGGCAAGACAATTATCATAAAATTCAAATGCTTAAAAACAACTTGTCACAAAATCGAATTAAACACAAATGTTGAAACACTGGAAATTCTTACAAAAATCTACACCAAGGTGAAACCCGAAGAGATTAGCCGCTCATGGTTGATGATTCACGAACACCGGATGTTGAACACACGAACGAATTCATCTTGATCGAAGCTTGAATATTGAATGGAGAAGGTTAGGGTTAGGGTTTGGATGGATGATTATGGATGGATGATGATTAGGGTTTTGATGTTGATATAGGATGATAGTATGATCAATGGTGATTAGCAAGAGGTTAGGGGTGAAGGTTCTCCAAGAAAAGGCTCCAAGAATCCCGTCCTCCTCTTTCAAATTCATAATAAATCAAAACATAACCCCCAATCCGGCCAAACAAACAAAACTCGCGTCGGAACATTATTGGTTGCGTCGACAACAGCCGTGTATGGCATCAGCCATTTCATCACTTTGGTTCACGATGCCTTAAGCTACTATGGGTATGTTTGGCATGGAGCTTTTAGGAGCTTCTAGCTTTAAGCTTTTAGGTTAGGAGCTTGAAGCTTTTGGTTGAACGCTACTACTAGTAGCGTTTAGAAGGAGCTACAAGCTTTTAGGAAAAAATGACTATTTTAACCTCTAAAAATAGGAAACTTTTTAATGCATCAACTTTCTAAATTTTTAGTTATGTCCATTTTGGTCATTTTATACATTTTATTAAAAGCTCCAGCTACTCTACCAAACACCAAATATATCTAAAAAGCTACAGCTACTAACTACCAGCTACAGCTACCAGCTTCCAGCCACCAGCTACTTTTGCCAAACATACCCTATATATGGCCATCTTTTAGCTTAAATATGGTTACTCTATACCAAAATATTTTGGTTGGTTCCAGTCAAACCACACAACCCGTCAACCTAGTTGGTGTGCTTTAATCCAAAACCATAGTTATTGGTTTGGCATAAAAGTTTCGTCAAAACAATTTTGAAACAGACCGTAAACATCTCTAGGTGGGGTAATTTGGTTGTTTTTTTTATAGTTTTATAACATTTAAGTAGAAGAGTAAAAAAAGATAATTTTATTCCAATCTAACATATCTTGTAAGGGTTTAAGGGGTGCATGCCTAACTCCTTTAGGCAAAGTTCTCCCCATCCAATTCAATTGTGCCATGTAATTTGCCTAAACTTTTTGCCTATTCCCCAAAAATCACAAGGAGTGCATGCCTAAATTGAGTTTAGGCAAAGGAATTTTTTTAAATTACCTAATTAGTAAATGAAAATCTTTATATTAAAAAAACATTATATTAAAATAAACTAAGTAAAATAACATTAACTAAATTAAAAAAAAAAGACATTACATAAAATTTAAAAACTACATGGCCATCCATATTTTTTTTGCAATCTCGCGTTTTCGAGCTAATGTGATTTCCAACTCGAACCCGAACCCGATACTTTTTTCTTGTCATCGCTCTTGTTTTGTCTATCCATGATGTGCTTGAGAACTTTTTAAATTGGGTGAGAATTTTTTAGAATGGGGTGAGCATTTTATTGAATGAAATGATATTTATAGTGTGTTTATCATGGCCGGCCCTCAAGGTGGGTGGGGAGGACCACCGGCCAAGTGTAACGCCCCAAAAATATGTAATCTAATTATTGTCTTTAAAATAATTTATGAAATGAAGGTTTGGGTTAAAATAAATAAACAATAGGACATGAGGGACTAAACTTGAAAATTTAAAAGGAAAACAAGTTAAGTTAAACAACACACACACACTAGACACTTCTAGTGTGTGCGTGAAGTGTCCAGGAGGGGAGACAAGAACACCAAAACCCTAGTTCACTAATCCCATCAATCGGAAGGTGATTTCAAGTCCAAAGATTGTAGGAACTCGAATTCTTGACCACCAAGGTGTGACTAACAACTTGGTAAGTCGAATTTCTTGAAATCATGAACTTTAGGAAATGGGTTTCTACCCAATCATGAGTAATGTTGTGATATATGCACATAGAAGTTGAGATTATGAACTAGGACTTGTTAGTGTTCGGTTATTTGGTGATTTAACTTGTGGTGTTAGATGGGACATAGATGCATGATGTAGGATGAGAGAATCTTATGAACTTGCTTGCTTTATTATGAGTTTGTAGATTAGTATGTAAAGATACTTGTAATTAAATGTCTTACAAATGCGAAACCCGCCAAGTGTTCGATGAAATGCCTAAATGAACAAATGGGGAATTTTTGGTAAATTATGATCGAGATGTTGTAGGTTAAGGGTGTGTGAAAGATGGAATGATATTTAGTCGGGCTAAATGAATAAACATGTTGATGTAGGTGTAAAAGAAGAAGGTTCGAGTGCTAGGAGGTCGGACAGCTCACAGGATCGAGGTATGTTGTTTAATGCATACAAGCTTTACTTTTTAGTTGTCATTGCTATATTAAAATCGTAACTATGATAGTCGAATATGATGAGTAGTGGATAGCCTAACCCGTCGCGAACGGGTCGTAAGAGAATATAATGATGAAGAAGGACATGTTATAGTCGATTGGTTATGAACTAACCGTATTTTGAGAAGTTATGTATGAATGAAGTCTAATCGCTAAATCCGTCATGAACGGGTTTAGAATGATGTTTATGATGCGTTATGTTCAATCCGATATCAACGGATTAACGAATGCTAAGCATTATCTCGGTTGGAGATAGTAAGTAATGACCCGTTCAACGGGTGGAGGAAAGTTAGACTGTAATATGGTTATGTGATGATGCGAATGGATGTTAGTTTATCTTTTTAAATGATAGTGCTACAAATTTGACTAATTAAGACTTTATGGCGATGTAGGTATAACGGCTTTGTAGATGGCGTGGCGAGCTTGGAAGCGAACACCAACGTGCACTTTTGACCTTGCGCTTCCGATAATGTCGCCCTTTTTAAAAACAATACTTATGTTAAACTTATATTTTTGGGAAGTCATTTTAGTTATGTAAATTATAGTTCATAAGACTTAGATGTTGTAAAATGTTTAACGATAAACCCGCATTTTGACAGGGTAGTCCGGATTAACACCTGTATCTAGACAAGTGGAGGTGTTGATCTCGAACTAGCCACAAGGGTATTTTGGTAAAAATGTAATTACTACTTTGGTTTCTTTCAAATGTTAAGATTATATGTGTGTTTGAAAATGTTCGAAATAAGGGCGTTATACCAAGGCCCGATATTTCGAAGTACACATTATTTTTTTAAAAACTCCGATATGTATATGTAAAAATAAATAAATTAATAGGGTATATTCATCCAAACACTAACATAGGCCCACTTACAAAACTATTTTTATGATTTAGATTAGTTATTAGCCCATTGGCATTAGGTTTAGACCTTTAGTGAGCCCAATACCCAATTTCGTTAAGGACTAAAGAAACGTTTTTTCGAACTCGGATAGGGTATATGAATTCTCAGGGCCGGCCCTGGTGTTTATTTTTTTTTTATTTTTTTTTAAACTAACGGTATATTACCGTTCAAAATCAATTAAAACGTTAAAAAAATCGTGCTACATGTCCCTTTCCAACGTTCCAAAAGGCTTTCCCCTTTGCGGCAATTGTTCCCCGATTTTTTAGAGTTCGGCTCGGCAAAAGGAGGTGGCGGCGGTGTTGCCTATCGGCAAACACATTGCCGAAGTTCCTTGCCTAACCCACCACCCCGTACACTCTAACGTTACTTAGTCAAAGTAACCATCATTGGCGGACATAGAGTGTTAATAGGGGTAGCACGAGCTACCCCTCAACCTCGTCTCCGTAGTGTAAAAATACCCCTCAACTCTGTTTCTGTTATATAAAGGATACCCCTGATCCTAAAAAAATAGGATACCCCTAACTTTTTGGGCTAGTTCCGCCACTGGACTAACCATATACATGATGGTCGAGTGAACACTAGGAAGGATACGTGTAATTTCTCAAACTTGTAGACGAAGGTGCTGTTTGTTTTTTCAGATGTAAAATGTCTGTAGTCTGCGAACCACATCTGCAGGCATCTGCAAGAGAAGATGTGGCCCAAATGTCTGCAGTCTGCAAGGAGAAGATGGTTTTTTTTTTCCTTCAAAAACAACTTCACACACACAACACACACAAGCTCTCTCTCTCTCTCTCTCTCTCTACAACCACCACCATCGCACCACCTCTGCCACCACCACCGCACCACCTCCGCCATCACACCACCGCCATCACACCACCGCCTCTCTCTCTCTACGGTCTCTCTCTCTCACAGAACACACACTCTCTCTCTACAACCACCACCACCACCGCACCACCTCCGCCACCACCACCGCACCACCTCCGCCATCACACAGGTCTCTCACAGGTCTCTCTCTCTCTCTCTACGGCCTCCCTAAATTGATGGGTTTGGTGGTGGTGGGTTTTGACGATGGTGGTGGTGGAGGTGGTGGCGGAGGTGGTGCGGCGGTGGTGGTGGCAGGGGAGAAGAGGAAGAAGAAAGGGTGGGTGGTGTGTGAAGATCTGATCTGATCTTGAAGCTATTATCCATAGCTTTTTTTTTAAGCTATTAAAAGTTATTTTAAGATCTTTTTTTTTAAACAAACAGTCTTCAAGGGCTTATGTCTGCCCGCCCGCAGACATAAGCTCTTTACAGACAATATAAGCAAAAACAAACAGAACCGAAGACTTAATTTTTTTTTTTTTTTTTTTTTGGCATGAAACATGTTGCTCTCTATAAAGTTATAATATTACCCATATCAGTTGATCATTAATTGTAATAAAAATATAAAATCCTACAATGTTGGTATCATTTGAATATTTTGCATCTTTAATCATCTAATCATATAGCTTTTCAAAATAAAAATAAACTACATGAATGGTCGACATAGAAGTATCTCATTTCATCTCCACCATCCTTCAACGAAACACTTTCCTCTCTATTCCAATAAAAGCACACACTTTTAAGTGGTTTTGTCATCTAATAATTATGTATTCTTGTTTGCTCTTGAATTTATAGGGATCACATGATCCATGTGCTGTTACTTGCTTAAGCTTTACTCGAAAACATTTATGCCATATTTTGAGGTTCTTGATAAACCTTTTTTAAGTAAATTTCAAGTCTATGACTTGTTATATGATCCTTCTTATTACATTTGAAAGTATCATGAACTCACCTAAGCACCAGGGCCGGCCCTGAGAATTCGTGTACCATGTTCGAGCTCGAAAAAATGTGTCCTACGAAATTTGGTATTGGGTTCACTAAAGGTCTAAACCTAATGCCAAAGGGGTTAATAACTAATCTAAACCATAAGAATAGTTTTGTAAGGGGACCTATGTTGGTGTTTGTATGGATGTACCCTATTAAAAAATATTTTACATGTAAATATCTGGTTTTTTTCATATAAAGCGTGCCCCTTGAAATATCGGGCCCTGTCCGGTGGTCCTCTCCGCCCACCCCCAGGGCCGGCCATGCTAAGCACAACTATTTATTACAATGAAAATCGAGACAATATAGAAATAAACTACATTCAAATCAACTTCCATAACAACATATATAAAACCGAACCATCCGTTACACTTCTGCATTGTCGTAGTAGCTAAGTCGCCCCAAGTAGAAGTATAGCAATAGTTGTGTCATCTAAATTATACATAAGGTTCCCCGTGCAACCAAATAGACTCAAGACATTGTTTAATGAGATGAGACAGTGGTGGTAATGGTAAAGGATATGTGGGAGATTTGGTTTCCTAGTCATTCTTCAGTGTCGGGGAGGGGACGGTGAAGAATAAAGGAATATATACAAAAAAGATAGAAAAATCTTTCGTATCTTTTAGCACTTATTTTAACGATAATTAATGTAGTAACCGAAACATGTTAGGCCATCCGTAGTCAGGCTATGGGGTGTGGGGGTCATGAATTGGAACATTATTTCCACTTAGGATCATTAATTAAATGGTATACCATCCCCTCCTTGATTGATGGTGGTTCCCATGGATTAAACCACGATTACCACGACTCTCTCATTTGATAATTTTAAGACAAAAACAAATTAACAAAAATAAAGGGGATAGTGGTTTGGTTCATGACCACACCCTTAGGGTAGTGGTTTTGAATAATGGATTAAAGATGGATGATGTGATGCCTATGTGGAGGGTCATGGTGGTTATGAGGGTCATGACCACACCCTATAGCCTCATAAAGCCCCTTGTGGGGCGTTATACGACACGTGTCATGCCACGTCACACGGGGGCGTTATATCACTAGAGCCCGTAGTCATAAAGCCCCTAACCATCATTACCTAATGATTAATTTTCAATTTTATTAATTAATTATAAAAACCTTGCTTGTTTGTGATTGGTCCAATCTTTAAAAACATCCCCCATATCCGGCGCTATATGCATGGCGCCTCCCCCATTTTTTTGTCTCATAAAGCCCTCCGTAGTGGTGTTTGGGGCTTTATAGGGGCTTTATGTGGGTGCATAGCGCCCCACTACACATACACTTAGAAGGTTAATTATAAGAGATTTAGATTAAAACTGTAATAACCGATCGTCGATTCAATTCATTCCTCTTTTCTTACCTACCAAACAACACAAGGTAATGATTTATTCCTTTCCTGCATAGTAATCAAACAAGACTATGAAATATAATGATCCATTTCATTCATTTGTCGATTCCATTACCTTGTCCATTCCATTCCCTCATCTATTCCATTACGCCATACCAAACAGACCCTAATATGTAGGAGAGATGATGGAATGAGTTTGATGAGTTAAAAATGGAATGTTACAACCTAAACAAGGTAATTCAACGGGAGAGAAAACCCATTTAACCTATAACCCATGTTGCTCTTACAATCAATGTGAGATAAGTCTCATATTTTGCAATGGTTTTCATACGCAACATGACACTACCCACCCAAGTCTTAGAACGAAAGCCAAAATAATCAAGTAATTATGCATGTAAATTTGTCTTTAATATACAGGCACAAAGGGATATCACCACTTATTATTATTAATAATTTAAAGAGTAAATTACAAGTTTTGTCCTTTATGTTTACACCATTTTGCAGGCGGTGTTCTTTAACGTAAAACTTTACAAGTTTTATGCTTTATGTTTAAAAATCTTGTACGTTTTAATCTTTAGCTCAAACCCAGTTAGATTTTTCTGTTAAGTTATATCATGTGCAAGACACATGAGGGTACTATTGTAATTTTACCCATTTATGTAAAAAATAAAAAGCATATTTGATCAAAATCACCTAAAACCGTAGAATTTCTTCGATATACAATTCTGCAACAAAATCATGAGTGAATCACCAAATGATTACAAGTTTACAACCAGCAGCAGTATGATCCAGATCAACAGCAACCACCTCATCATTACGGTACTTTTCAAGGTGTAAACATTTATCTGCCGTCGTCTGCGCCGCTGGTGATCACTAACTGCTCGTCGCTGATTCACTTTAGCGCCGATGATAACCTGTTACAAGGATTGATTCTGGCGAGTATCGTCGAGATTCCGAATCTAGAATTGATCTCGTTTTCCGATAACATGTTATAGGTTCAATTCCGCAATCTCTGTTATCTAGATCTGATAGTTCGATAAGAATCGTGAAAATAAGGTCTAATAAGTTCACGAGTTTGTTCGAAAAATCGAATTCGACAACATTTTCAAACTCTATTGAACTGTTGGACGTTCACGAGAATCTTATTAATGAATCATTTCCGTTTTGGTTGACGAATTTACACACGCTTGCAGTTTTGGATCTATCTGGAAATTTATTTTCTGGTTATTTACCCATTGAAATTGGGAATATGTTAAGTTTAGAGGAGCTTAAAGTGGCTGACAATTTGTTTACCGGTTATATTCCTGAACAAATTGGAAAATGTAGCTTGTTAAATGTGCTTGATCTTGAAGGAAACAGGTTTTCAGGTCCAGTTCCTGATACGTTTGGGGGATTACAGAGGTTAAAGGTTCTTTCACTTGGAAGAAATCGATTCAATGGAAGCTTACTGTCGAGTTTATTCGAGCTTTCGGAGCTCGAATCGTTAAACTTAGTTGATAATAAGTTAACAGGAGCTTTGCCAAGAGAATTAGCACATCATAGTAACTTAAGTTCATTGAATTTATGTAATAACAAGTTTTCGGGTGGTTTTCCGACTGTCATTGGGGATTTATCGAGTTTAACAGAGTTAAACATGAGCGATTGCCAGTTTTCGGGTGAGTTTCCGGCTGTTGTTGTGAATTTAAGAAGTCTTAGTGTGCTTGATTTGAGTAAGTAGAGTTTTTCGGGTGAGCTTCCGGTTAAGCTTTTCGGTTTGCCGAATTTGGAAGTTGTTGCTTTGGAAGAAAATAAGTTTTCTGGTGATGTTCCTGAAAGTTTTAGCAGATTGTCAAGTTTGCATCATTTGAATCTATCGTCCAATTCGTTTTCGGGCCATATTCCAGCGGAATATGGCTTCATTTAGGTTCTGTTTATTTTTTGGCCAGAAGTACTTCTGGCCACTTATGTCTGCGCGACGCAGACGCGCGCAGACGTTTGATGTCTGCAGCTTGTTTGTTTTCTCGCAGACCTTTCATTAAAAAGGTCTGCGAGACCTCTTCTTGGAGCAGACATGGACCCAAGTCTTCTCCTCGCAGACGTTTACCTCTTCTAGGCACCACCTGCACCTCCGACACCACTGCTCCGCCACCATCTCCACTCCGCCACCACCTCCACCTCCGACACCCCTGCTCCGCCACCACCTCCACCTCCACCTCCGACACCCCTGCTCCGACACCATCATCGTCATCATCTGTTATCATCATCATCATCATCGATGGCAAACAAAACCCCCAAATCGATCGGAAACAACCCCCCCCCCCCAAATCGATCACATCTGTTATCATCATCATCGACACCACCTCCACCTCCGAAACCCCCACCTCCGCCGACACCCATCGACCTCCACCTCCGAAACCCTAAATCGATGGCAAACAAAACACCCCAAATCGATCAGAAACAAAACACCCCATCGACCTCCATCATCATCATCGATTTGCATCATCATCATCATCGATCTGTGGTGTAGTGGTGACGGTGGTGGCTGTGGTGTAGTGGTGACGGTGGTGGAGTTGGTGAAGTGGTGGCGGTGGTGAAGTGGTGGCGGTGGTGAAGTGGTGGTCGCTGGAGAAGTGGAGGTGTGAAGGCGGAGGTGGTGACGGTGGTGGTGATGATGGCGGTGGTGAAGTGGTGGCGGTGGTGATGATGGCGGTGGTGAAGTGGTGGCGGTGGTGATGATGGCGGTGGTGCAGATTGTAGAGAGAGAGTAGAGAGAGATACTGTGTGTTGTGTGTGTTTTAAACCTAGAAGAGGTTTTATATAAAAAAAAAACAAACCCTCTTCTCCTCGCAGACTGCAGACAGTTGGTCCACCTCTTCTCCTGCAGATGCCTGCAGATGTGGTCGGCGGACTGCAGACCTTTTTCCTACAGAAAAAACAAACAGCACCTTAGTCTCTATTTTACTTTTTACATAAATAGGTAAAATTACAATATTACCCTCATGTGTCTTGCACATGACATAACTTAATAGAAAAATCTAACTGAGTTTGACATAAAGATTAAAATGTGCAAGATCTTGAAACATAAATCATAAAACTTGTAAAGTTTTGCGTTAAAGAATATCACCCGTAAAATGGTGTAAGAATAAAGGACAAACGTTGTAATTTACTCTAATTTAAATTTGTTCTTAAGATACATATATTTTTGTAGCTTTCTTTGTCGAAAAGGATCTAGAAGGCCGCTATATGACAACGAATAAAGATTATAACTTACAAGTGGCCAAGTGGGTAACATGATACTTGTATATTGTTCCACTTACCTTTTAGTTTTATCACTTTATGAATTTATGCATAAGAGACGATAATATACATATTTGTGTATTTAGATATTTTTGGGGTTTCATGTAAAAATTTATGTTTATAATATCAATATACTATGTTATAATCCCGTATATTACACGGGTTAAATAAATAAATTTTATATACTAAATAATAAAACAATATATCTTTAAAAACCTCTTTTATTGCACGTGTTGAATAAATATAATTTTATTTATTAAATAATAAAAAGTTATATCTATAAGAACAATATTGTACGGGTTAAATAAATGTAATTTTATATACGGAATAAAATAGTTATATCTTTAAAACCACGTGTATTATACGGGTTGAATAAATAAAATTTATATACTAAATAATAAAACAATATATCTTTAAAAACCTCATTTATCGCACGGGTTGAATAAATGTAATTTTATATACCAAATAACAAAAAAATTACATTTTTAAAAATATGTGTATTACACGGTTTGAATAAAAGTAATTTTCTGTACTAAATAATAAAAAGAGAAAAATGCAATTTGCGTCCATGTGGTATGTCCCAAACATCAACCTGAGCCCCTAAATTAAATTTTTGGTTTTTTGAGCCCCTGAGCTTATGAATTCATAACACTTTGAGTCCCTGCCGTCAGTTTGACAGTTTGAGGCAGGGGTAAGACCGTCTTTTGGCATATATTAATAACAATTTGCGTCCCTATGGTATGAGTGAAATATCAACATGAGCCCCTAAATTCATTTTTTGCTTTTTTCTTAGGAAATCTAATAATTCAAATTAACTCTTTTATTTTTAAATAAATGCAATCTAATAATTAACTCTTTTTAAATAAATGCAATCTAATAATTAAATGTATACTATATATAACAAATTATTAAAGCCTAAATTGTATATTAAATGTAAACTTTTAATATATACAATACAGAGACAAAACGTCATACCAACTTCGTAGACTTGACGGAACTTACAGACTCGATAACAAAAGACCGTAACATACAATACAGAGACAAAACGTCATACCACCACAAGCAATTGTGGATCTTTACTGACGGGTGCACTTCGGAATGTAGCAGATATGAATGAATATAACCTCAGTGTAGGTAATTACATATCTGCCACTGGGGTTATATTCATTCATATGAATGAATATATGAATGAATATAACCCAAGTGGTAGATATGTAATTAGCGAGCTCTGTAATTTCAAGGAAAATCGAAGAGCTCCACTGGGGTTATATTCATTCATATCAATCACTTCCTTATGTGCACCGCACCATCTTCTAGGAGGTTGTCAAGTGTTCTCGCCTTCGTAGTTGGTGTTTTGCGTATCTTTACATCCGCAGCCATTCTGTACAACAAAACACATTCAAATGAGGAACACATTCGAATCAAACCAAAAATCAATATGAGGAACACATCAATCCGAAACTGATCCGATCAGTTCTTAATATGAGGAACCCAAATCATCGAATTAACCCAAAAATCAATATGATGAACACACAAGAATCAAAACCAAAACACATTGAAAACCTCTGATTTGATGCATTTTGAACAATATACTCAGTTGATACCCTAAGCCCTAAACCCACAAGAATCAAAACCAAAACACATTGAAAACCTCTGTTTTGATGCATTTTGAACAATATACTCAGTTGATACCCTAAACCCACAAGAATCAAAACCAAAACACATTCAAAACCTCTGTTTTGATACCCTAAACCCTAAACCCACAAGAATCAAAACCAAAACACATTCAAAACCTCTGTTTTGATACCCTAAACCCTAAACCCTAAACCCACAAGAATCAAACCGTATAATGAATTTAGTACCGTATTCATTACGTATACGAGTTATCTAACCCGTATGAAGATAACCCTCTGTTTTGATATCCGAGACAAAAACCCACAAGAATCAAACAAAACCAATACAAACAATATTTTCACACAAAACATAGTGTCGATTTTACCTTGGATTGTTATCGATGAAGATGAAGATGATGGAACTGATGATGGAAGATGAAGGTGTGAGGAAGATGATGGATTGTTATCGATGAAGATGATGGAACTGATGATTGAAGATGAAGGTGTTGGGAGTTGGGAGATGATGGATTGTTATCGATGAAGATGAAGGTGTTGGGAGTTGGGAGATCTTGTTGAGAAGTGTGAGGAAGATGATGGAACTGATCTGCCACTGCTATTAAGTGTAGATGTTAAGGGTCAAGAGCAAAAAGGACTTTTCACACTTGTCAAACGGTCAAACTGACGGAACACTGACGGCAGGGACTCAAACTGTTATAAATTCATAAGCTCAGGGGCTCAAAAAACCAAAAAATGAATTTAGGGGCTCAGGTTGATGTTTGGGACATACCACATGGACGCAAATTGCATTTTTCTCTAATAAAAAAATTATATATATCCTTAAAAAACCTCGTGTATTGTACAAATTGAATAAATCTAATTTTATACATCAAATAATAAAAATTTATATATTAAAAAACATCATGTATTACATGGGTCGAGTAAATGTAATTTTGTATAGTGAAAATAAAAATATTTAATATATTAACACAAAGTTTGGTTTTCGTGATAAAAATAGATTATTCTGTTGTTGCAAGATTTGTTAACGAAGCCTTAATAAATTTAACCCTTTATTTAAAACTCCGTAAATGTATAAATGATATATAATATTAGTTAATTTTATTTTAAGTTTCGTAAAATCTATTTGATACCAAACTAAACAAAATGTTCAAATTTATAGTTAATAACAAATTAGATAATTAAGTTTGAATTTGAAGTAAATAGATAAATATAAAAGTAATAATTAATTCAAATAAATAATATTATAAATGAGAAGAAGATTAAACTAAATAATAATTATCCATAAGATATTAAACTAAATAATATTTAGTAGGATGGTTATCTATAATTAATTAGAATAAATTAAACTAAAATAATAATTATCTATAAGAGATGCCCTAATATGATGACAAGTGTCCCTAAAGTGGTT
Source organism: Helianthus tuberosus (assembly GCA_030545235.1). NCBI lineage: Eukaryota > Viridiplantae > Streptophyta > Magnoliopsida > Asterales > Asteraceae > Helianthus > Helianthus tuberosus. The sequence continues at coordinate 32,691,685 of CM060354.1, read as the reverse complement.
TCTTTTATTATATAGTAAAGATTAATTGTTAGCAATTATAAATATAAGACCGCCCGTAATGGGGCGTGATTTGTAAAAAAAATTCGAAGAAAACGCCGGAAAACGCCCACACGCCAATACACCCCGGCGTGTTTGGGCGTTATTTTGGGCTAAATTCGATTTGGCGTTTTTTGAAACACGCTGAAATGGAAAATCTTTGGCCAATCAATTGAGAGCATGTGGATTTAGAGAGAGAGATGGAATTTCAGCTGGATTTTTGGGTTAGCCGGACTTTTTGGGTAGTCGGAATTTCAGCCAGAGTTTGCAGGTCACGAAGAAGAAGAAGAAGAAGGGATGGAGGTGGGTGGTTTGTTTTAAAACTTTGCTCAGTTGACACATTAGGTCCATGTGGTTTTAAACTTCAATATCTTTAATATTTTAAGTTTCAAAAATGCTATACTAAACCCTAAAGTTTTGTTTATTAAATGTCTCATTTGGATCTTTTATAAAACTTAAAATTTTGCAATGTAATTTTTTAGTATTGTAATTCTTTTTTAATTTAATGAAGTATTTTAAGTTTTTAATTTAAAAATAAATAAATAATTGTGTAATGATTGGATGGGGCGTTATTGGGCATTATTCCACTACGCCACTTTTGCAAAAGCGCCCAATAATGCCCCCATGCTGACTGGACTGCCACATGGCAGAAAAAGCCCCATGGTGGGGCATTATTCATCAAACCACTACGCATGGTCTAAGAGATAAAAGTTATAACTTTTAAAATCTTAACAACAAGCTCTTTTGGCTTTAAATCTCAATATGAGATGAGATCAATACTCGTATTGTATCGAACTAGTACTATGCCGTACAATATTGACTTCAAAATTATCCTTATATTAAAATTCCAACGAAATGAACAGTAATAAATAATAAATATTAAAAAGAGAAATGAATTAACAGTAATAAAAATAGAAATGAATGAATAGTATCGGGTAACGGTACAAGTATCAAATTTATCAAACTGAGTGTATTTTCGGTATCCGTTCGGCACCGGTATTCATCGGGTTTTACCCTCAAATACCGGTGCCGTACCAGTACCGACCGTATCAAGCCGTACTGTACCAGGTATATTCGGTACCGGTACCCACTTTTGGGGATTTCGGTAACGGTATTTTCGGTACTGGTTGGTACCGACTTCATCAAATCCTGTAGCAACGTAGCAATGCAATTAATTGCACAGTTTAGATTACTTTTCATATATACAGTAAGTAAACTGTGTTTCGTTTGAATGAGGTTTTATATACACAACAACTTATTTTGCTTTATTTTTTTGTCTTTTTACGTAATGAATGAATTGTAGCATGTAAAATAAACTTGGATATTTAGATTATTGATGAGCAAATCGTATCAAATCCTGTAATCAAACCGGTATCGTATCAGTACCAAATTTACTATACCAAATCATTTTCGGTACCAATTTGGTACCCACATTTTGGCGTTTTCAGAATCGTTACTTTCGGTTCGACACCGGTCTAGCACCATACCTATATTTATTGATTTTTACCTTCAAATACCATATCGTATTGTACCGAGCATTTTCGGTGCCGGTACCTAATTTCGATGATTTTCCGAATCGGTACTTTCGGTGCCGTTACCGGTACCGAGCTCATCCATATTTTCACGTGTTAGCACCGTAATAACTGAACTGAAAACAACCGAATTTCCAACGTGTAGGACGTGCGGGTCCTATTATTATTATATATTAGGTTATTTAAAATCGTTTTTTGGACGGATTGACTATCCTTTTCACGACATTTTTATTTATCTTTTGATATTCAGTATCTGCTTGCCGTTACCGACACGTGTTTTGCAGTCATTGGGTCCCCGCCGCAACGCGCGGGCGGAAATTTAACTAGTTCAGTGAAAAAAAAATGAATATTGTATCGCGTATGTGTTCAGTCGGTACTAGTGGACGCTATCATTATAAGCCCGAGCATGTGCCGCATTGCATAGTACTGATATCAAAATTAAGTTGGATTTAAAAAGAATTAATTACTGTTTTCATCCCTGTGGTTTGTCAAAAATCACTATTTCAGTCCATTAGTTTAAAAATTGCGATTTCAGTCCCTGTGGTTTCACTTTCGTAACCATTTTAGTCCCTGTGGTTTCACTTTCGTAACCGTTTCAATCCATTATTCAGTTAAGTACAGGGACTGAAATGGTTACGAGGTGGACTGAAATGGTTACGAAAGTAAAACCACAGGGACTGAAATAGCATTTTTTAAACTAATGGACTGAAATAGTGACTTTTGACAAAGCACTGGAACGAAAACAGTAATTAACTCTAAAATCAAATACCCGTTCAGTCAATACAGGTTTTCAAAAGAATTTTCTCCATTCCTGTTAACAATCCATCAAAACTGAAAAATAATATAGTGAAAGTAAAACTAATTTTATAATCAGGTAAGATCAATTTATAAATAGTTTCGAGGGAGAAGATATCCATTATTTTTTTTTATCAACCAAAGTATAGTAAGTTGCTCATTAAATAATCAAAATAAAGGCCAAAAATGTTTTTAGGCTCTTTTTTTCCCATTCAAAAATCAATTCAACATGTTTTTAGGTTTAATCTTTCGTTTTAATTAAGCTTTTAAGTTATAAACTAAGTAGTGTGTTTTTAATTAGTGTTGGGGTTTAAGAAAACTGAGAGGATGAGGGTGTTGGGCTTTTAAAATATTGAGGGCTATAATAATATAATTTCAGGGGTAGCGTAATACATAAAATGTTAAAAATAAAAACAAAAAAATTGCACTTCGTCGGAAATGTTGCGGCGTAGCGTGGACTACCCCTACCCTAAGGCTACCTCGGTCCCTACATACACACACAAATATACACACATACACACTGCGTGAGAGAGAAGCACATTCACATACACACTCAACACGAAATTAGGTAAAAGTTTAAAATGAGGACTATGATTTCGGTCAGAGAATCACTTGAGGTAAGTAATTTAGACGAGGATACTAAGGACGGTGGTATAGATAGAGTTGCTACAAGTATTTCTTTGATAAGAGGTATGACATGTTGTATCGAAGTAACAAGTGCGTCGTGTTACGAAATAGAAGAAACCAACTCTATTATTGAAAAACTACTTGCCGAGTTTGGAATTAATTTATAAGAAAATTTGTGGTAGTTGGTGGAAGCGGGAAGTGGGTTCCTATTAGGTGCGATGTCTCGAGCTTGTGAGCTTGTGGGCTTGTGGGTTTAAGAGTGGGTAATAGATGTTATGTGCAAATTCTCTTTTTAGATTATTTTCATAGGATTTCGTTTGTCTAGTTTCTTTCAGCGTGTTGTTAGCTGGTATGATTCCAGGTTGTTTATAATTTTTTTCATGTTCTTGTAATTGTCTTGTTTCATCCCGACTAGTTGCTTGCTATTTGATCTTTTTATAAAGTTTAGCCGTTAAAAAAGATACTTTGTTTTTATTTTTTAAACCAAAACGACAACTTCTCAAATATTTAACTGAGTTAAACAAAGGAGTTAAAGTTATATTAAATTCATTGCTAGCGGTATTTTATCAACATTTTTGTGAGGGGGTTTTAAAAGGGGTTGGTTACTTGAGGAGAGTTCATATTAATTTCTAATCAAGCACACAAATACACAATAATAAATGATGGTGATACAAGTACCTTTGAGATCATGTCCCTTATGTTATGTTAGATGTCATATGAAACATGTTTATATTTCAAAAAAGACTTATACTTACTGATGTGACTAGAATATGAAGAGTTTAATACATGAAACATGTTATAACACATTCACGTTATTGACTAGGTTACTTTTTTACTACAAAAAATAATTCTATAAGCCGAAATACAACAAACATAAATTATTTCTTATATGGGTGTAAAGGTGTTCCTCACGTGGGGAGTGATAAATTCTCACCTAGTTAATCAACTTATGTCATGTTAACTCCCCTCTCTACTCCCTATTTTACACTCAAACATAATGGTGAGAGAGGTGCTCCCCTCAACTCCCCTCACCAGAGTCATTAAATTCGTCCATGTTAACTCTCCTCTCCAACTCCCCTCAAACACTTAATCACAAGGGATGGTTTCTCCCGAACATACATTTTTAAAAAGAAAGAAAAATGTATGATTTGTTAGAAGATAGTGGGACCCACTATACAGCAATCTCTCTCCTCTTCCCTCCCCTCCCTTACTGCGGTGAATACTCCCCCATTTTAGACTTGCCGCTCGGTGAGGGAAGGGCCGGCGGCGGTGTTGCCGCGCGGGGTAAGCCCACCCCACCCCGTTCACCCTAAGGGGTGCTCCCCACGTGGGGAGTCCGTTTCTTTTTTATTTTATTTTTTATTTCTACAAATTATGCATTAATAATTAAAATATATTTTAAACAATGGAGGGTTACCAGTTGAAAGTTGTTTAACGTCGATATAACTATTTTGCAACGGTGTAAAACTCTTCTCCATTCTCTCATCCAAGTCCACTTGAAACCAAGAGTTATTCTCTTCCATGTCTCTCACAATTTTTAAAAACAAGGTTTTTGACATACGAAACCTATGACGGAAAATATCATAATTGTATTTCGACTCCTCGAAAAAATAATCTGCCATAAGGGTTTCGTGGCCTTTCTCTCGACCACGACAGACATATCTTTTTTTTTTACTAGATGTGCCCGCGTCTTCTAGTTCGGCTTGCTCGATGAGATTTTTGAAAAAAAAAAGCTACTATTGCTTGAAGATAAATCGTTGTCACTAATGTCCCGTGGAATAAATAACGGTATTTCATCCACCATTTTAGATAATAGGGGTAGAGATTAGTTTTGGATGATGAGAGAACGCTTAGAAACAAAGGAGGGGGAAAACGATATGTTCAAGATTGCCAAAGCTAGGGAGCGCAGGAGGTAAGATCTAGGGGCAGTGAAGTTTATAAAGGGAGAGGATGGACGTGTGTTAATCAAGGAACATGACATAAAGTTGAGATGACAAACTTACTTCCACAAACTTTTCAACGGCGATGGGGCTTACCAACAACAAAGAGACAACTCGATTACACAGAGACAACAACAAAATAACTGCTATTGTAGGCGTATTACATAGGGAGAGGTGATGGCATCACTTAGGAAGATGGAAAGGGCTAAGGCAGTGGGTCCGGACAACATACCAATTGAGGTGTGGAAGTGTTTGGGACATGATAGAGTTCAATGGCTAACTCACTTGTTCAATCTCATTTTCAAATCTGGAAGAATGCTAGACCAGTGGAGGAGTAGTATTGTAGTGACTTTATATAAGAACAAAGGAGACGCCCAATGTTATGGTAGTTATAGAGGGATTAAGTTGTTAAGCCATACTATGACATTATGGGATACAGTGATTTAGACTAGAGTTAGAAGAGAAACCCAGGTTACGATAAATCAATTTGGTTTCATGCCAGGGCGGTCAACTACAGAAGCGATACACATTCTAAGGAGATTGATGGAAAATATAGAGAGAAAAATCGAGATCTGCATATGGTGTTCATAGATCTAGGAAAGGCGTATGATAGTGTGCCACATAGATTGATATGGGACAGTCTAGAGGATAAAGGGGTACCAAGTAAGTATATAGGCTTAATTAAGGATATGTATGTTAAGACTAAAACTAGTGTCCGTGCACCAGTAGGGGATACTCATTTCTTTCCTGTGGAAGAAGGAATCCACCAAGGGTCAGCGTTGAGTCCTTTTCTATTTGCGATTGTCCTAGATGAGTTGTCAAAGTCGATTCAGGAATCAGTTCCGTGGTGCTTGCTTTTTGCAGACGATATTGTGCTGATTGAAGTAAACAGAGCTTGAATGCAAGGTTAGAAGAATGGCGTGTAGCCTTAGAATGCAAAGGTTTGAGGATAAGTCGCAATAAGACTGAGTACCTTTACTGAGATTTTAGTAGAGCAGACGATGAGAACGACACTCATATCACCATTGAGGGCCAGGTGGTTCCACAAGCAACTAAGTTCAAGTATTTAGGATCGTTTGTTCAGAGTTATGGAGAGATAGACAGTGATCCAGCTTACAGTATCCAGGCTGGATGGTGTAGGTGAAGAGAAACCACAGGGGTATTGTGCGACAAGAGGTTCCCTGATAAATTAAAAGGGAAATTTTATAGGGTTGCAATGTAACGCCTTGCTTTTTCGTACTTTCCTTAATTAGAAAGCTTGTCTTGTAACTCTATTTTTGGAAATCTCGTATTCCTTGTAATCGTATTTTCGTTGTATCTTTGTAAAATCCGAGACTTGGATCATAAATAAAATTCGTTATTTCTTTCTTTCAATTTATACGTTAAATCCATTATATGTGTGGTGCATTATTCGTGATTCTTGTAAACATATGAATAGATATCAGATATACAGCATTTATACGTCTTTAAGGCTTACGAATACTTGATCATACTTGTCTATACTTGTGCACATGCTAACATTACAAAATACATCCTTATACTATGTGTTTTATACTTAAAATACCCAAAAACCTAATCTAAACAGCTAGAGGGACCAAATCCGCCAAATAACAAAGTTAATTCCGGAACCAAGGCCCGTCGCGTTGCGCGACGGGGAGGCCCCATTGAGGTCGCGTGCCGCGAGCACCCCAATCCGGTAGTGAGTTGTTCCAGCTTCAATTATTGGCCAATTTTGTGTTTGTGAAGTGTGTTTTCTCCATTAAATGTCACATAACTCAACCCTAATCACCTCCTATAAAACCCAACTCATTTCCACACTTCTCCCACTTTACAAACACACTAATCTCACTCTCTAATCACTCCAAATCAGTTGCAAAACAGTAGCAAAAGTCAGAATCAGGGCAGTTTATAAAAGTGAGTTTAAACTCACTTATCTTCCATCTTCTTCACTTCTTCTTGCTTCTTAACACTTGGAACACCTCTAGGAGTGTTTCCATATGTCTTCCTATGGAAAACCAAAGATGTAACATCACCACATTGAGGTTAAAAGTGTAAGAACTTTCTGTTTTGAACAAAAACTTTATTAAACATTCTTAAATTTATGTTTTACTCATACAAACCTATGTCCTTATGTCACTAATCAAATCTATGATTAGTGTGCTTAAAAACAAGGATGTTACATATAAATCGAAGGTGTTTAATCCCTCCAAACTTTCTGTTTTGTAAGGGTTCCTAACCCACAAGTGTTGAACAAGACTTGAGCTTGTATAGTGTGATTACTTGGAAAGTTTTGGCTATCCTAGTTACAATCCACACCTCACTTGATGATTTACTCTTAGTTAATATGTATGTTTCATCTCCATATTATTCATTCATGACCATCCTTGTTGCCCTTGTGACAACTTGTGCATTGGTGAATCTATGAAAGAGGTTTTAAAAGAAAGGTTATCCTCCTACCTCTATGCATGACTTCTATGATAATCCTTGTTAACCTTGTTGGACTATACTTATATTATAAACTATATAACATATATATAGCATATAAACCGAACCCTTGATGATAATCAAATGATTATTCGTCAAGGTACTAAGTTACATCATCTAGATACTTAATTTCTCGTTACGATTCTAATGGTTACTTTAACCCATGAAAACATTCTAACCCCTATGGGTTTCATAGTGTCAAAAACGAGTAAGTGCTAGATGATTATTTTCTCGTATACTTACTTTCTATAAACTTTAAATTCCGAATTCCTAATCAGTGTTGTAAAAGTTGCTAGGCGGTCCCTAGTCGGCCGACTGGGGAGTTGGGAGTAATCGGAGTACTCGGGGAGTACGCGGACATGGTAAATATAAAGAAAATTAATTGTTATATATTATTTATGTGTTAAAATAAGCATAATTCATGTCAACTGAGTATAATTTAAAATGAAACATGTTTAAAGTTCAAATATTCTGAATACAAGTCCGACTAGTCTGAGTACAAGGCCGAGTAGTCCGAGTACAAGGCCGAGTAGGCCGATTTTGACCGAGTTTGACCGATTAAAAGTCAACAAACCACGTTGACTGTAACACCTCGAAAATTCACGTCCTGTAATGTGTTGACACGTGTCATATGATTGAACGTGTGAAAGAATGTTATAGAAGGATTAAAGTTGACAATCATGGAAAGTATGTGAATATACGAGTTCTTAATGTCAACAGTGAATAAATATATTGTACATTAACCCTACATGATGCTCATACCTTCAAACGAATAAATCATGGATCATACGAAGCTAAATATGAAAGAAAGTGAGAGATTACAAGCTACAGGGGTTAAATGTGTCAACATGTTTAAGTTATACCTCTGAGTGACCTTTTGACAAACCCGAAGCTTTGTAACGGTTAATTATGCTCACTAGAATGCACGATATAAATTTCATAAAGTTTCGTTATCGTATGAGAAAGTTATGATCAAATTCGTACGCGAAGGGTTAAAAGCGTCAACGTTGAAGTTTATGACTTTTCGGGTAACAATAAAGTTAACCGAGAACTAAACAAAGTGGGTAAATGTCTTAAGGCCCTTATAAGTCAATTTAGAGGGTTCATTGTGCAAAACAAGATGTGAAAGCGACCTTTAGAAGGACCAGGGACCAAAACTGCAAATAATGGAAAATTGGTTTGGCTGAAACACACACGCTCGCATAGCGCGAGCCTGAGACACTTTGCCGTCGCGCTACGCGACGACCCTATCTGATCAGCCTGCTCCGATTTGGTAGGATCCTTGTCTGCCATAGCCATTGCAAATGACTTTAACTCGATTTTCCTCATCTTGCTTGACCCCTAAACAACCCCTAGACATTTAGGGACACTTGTGGATGAGTTGTGGTCAGTTGTAGACTTGCTTGTCAACAATCTAGTGGGTTCTTGATCACTATATAAAGCCCTTAAGTTGCAACAAGTTCTTCACACCTTTCTCTTGCACTTCTGATCATTCTTGGAGATCCAAAGCTGACTCAAGGGATCTCTAATCGTGCAAAGGACTCTAGTAAGTTTGCTTAACCCTTCTTAGTTAAGTTTTTGCTTAGTTTTAGCTTAAAAGTCAAACCGTCGTAATTAACGGTTGACTTGAAGATTAATCACTAATGGTCCAGTGATTAGTCGAATTGAAAGTAGTTATAAGTTGTTAATTATGTGGGTAATAAACCCTTAAAAGGGTTCCCCCTGATTCCCACTCTAACTAGGTCAAATGTCGGGTCAAACTTGTTATTAAAAAGTCAACAGGATACTTATTTTCTAATTTATGCATAATTAGCAATGTAGAACACATACAACCTGTTTGATCATTAATATAACTTGGTAATGAATGTAAGAACATGTCTAAACATGTTCAACCCGACAATTTACTGTTTAGACCCGGTTCGGAACCGAAAGTCGCAAAGCTTTGACTTTTGCTTTGACTTCAGTTCTGACCCGTTATGCTATGTTTTAGAAATACCATAGAGCTTCATTTGGACCAGGTTACATGCTAGTATAACCCTCTGTGATTATACACCATGGTTCATTAGTTAACCAATTAATACGCATGATTCCGTTAATTGCTCATATGTTGACCATTATGCCCTTTTTACCTTAAAACGTGATTTTTGCAAATGTAAAAGAGTAGAAACTTTAGTTACTGATATATAAACTTGCACCCAAAATTTGACATCAGTTTGAGGTATAGATTGAGAGTTATGCTCATTAGCGTAATTAAGAAGCCTTATGTTAATTAAACGGCGTAATTAGCGTATAGCCTAGTTAAGCCTACTTTTAATATCAAACTTATTACCCACTGATGTAATATATTATTTTTGGATTTTTGAAGATTTTTAATTAATTTTAGGCTGAGCATAACTCATAGTCGTAGGCTTAATCCGGTAATTGTCGGTTTTGCCCTTACGGGCCATAAAATGAGTTTTACATATCTAATCGATTCCAAACCTTTTTATACTGATCCTAAATGATAAATAAATTATTTTAGGCCTTCTGGGATGATAAAAATATCAGCTTTATATATAGAACCCGGAAACGGCTTCTAATCGCCTTATTAAGCGTTTTTAGCGCATAGTATGTACTATGACTATTTTTAAACATACAAGGGTGATACCTACTGATATTTTAGGTAAATTATAATATTTTAACAGTAAGCAAAAGTTGTTTAACTCAGACTTCAGTTTTGAGCTTTTCGGCTTATGTGAAATTACTAAAATGCCCCTACGGTGCATAGTTTGGTTATAATTGATAAATTTCACATATATACTTTACCCTACTGTTATAACTTATTAAATTGAGTATTTTTGCTGATTACATCAGACCTGTAACTCAGTTTAATACTTGAACTCTTTTATAAACCTTGTAAATGACCAAACTACCCCTACGGGGCATAGTTTGTGTTTAAATACGTTTCGGGCATAATAAAAGACATCTTACTGATGTCACAACATATTTGAAGCATATTAACTTAGGAAAACCTGTATATGGCTCTTACGGATACCCGTTACGCTTATTACGCGTTCGGTTCGGTTTATGTAACAAGTTTACATAAATTAGCCGAAACGGGTCAAACCTTATCGGTTTTATCTCAAAATCCAGAGTGTGTATGAAATACCCATATTAAGCAAGTCTCCGAACTTTTCGGGTCTAAATCACATTCTATCCGGTCTTCGCTTAATCGTGCGTACGAACCGTATCTTTGAAACTAACCGGTCTAAGCTTAAGCTTAACTAAAGACCCGTTAGGATTCTAATAGGTTATTATAAACCTTCATTCCAGATTAGGAGGACCAGTAAAAGCTACTTGCATTTGCTTATTGTGATTATTACGTTGCTCAGGTAAATACTTTTAACTTATTTTCCCTATACGGGCTTGGGTTACGGTATATAAAATACCGCTTGGTCGGGCATCAAATCTTCCATCGTTTGGTGGTTAATTGAATAATTTGATCGGCCCGTTTAAACAGTTTTGTTTACTTAAAAGCCTTTGGGGGGTTAATGACCATGTCCCGGATATCCTTGGCATCATTTTACGAAATGGCCACGACCTAAGCGCAGAGTGTAGGCGTACACTCGTCAGTGCATAAATAGTTGATGTGGTGTGTTTATTGATCTTTAACCCGGTACGTCCGGGCTACTGAACGCATAAGGAACATGTAATTCGTTCACAAGATTATATATAATTAAATAATTCTCCCAAGTTATAAAAATGTTTATGCCACGTGCAACCAAATCAATTTTCAATCATTTTCCAAAATAAGTCAGTTGATTGTATTTACCAGTGTAAACTGACGTATTTTCCCAAAAAGATTAAATGCAGGTACTAAGCGAAATTGGCTGGGATTTCTCCTTAGCATCATTAGAAGTCTCGCAAGCTTAAGATGCCTAAAGTCTGTTGAACTACTATTTATATTCGATCCGTCTGTGGATAAACAATCGACTGTTGTGATACACGATATTACAATATTATATTCGGTTGAATTATATTTTTCAATTGCTTCCGCTGTGCATATTAAATATTGTGTTGTTTGACTATTATGTTGCCAACCACGTCACGATACTCCCCACCGGGCCCACCGGTGACACGTGGAAATCGGGGTGTGACAGGTTGGTATCAGAGCCAACACTGAGTGAATTAAACACTAGCCTTTTGTGTTTAATCTCAGTTACACAATTGCACATATCTAAACTTTCGAGTCTAGACAAATAACGTAGGACAAATTCTACCTTGTTTGATTTTGTTGTCCTTTATTTTATTATATATATATTCTTGTCGTTATCTTATGTCGTATTGACAGGATTGAAAATGCCGCCAAGATTCTTCCGAAGAAGAGGACGAGGAAAGGGGCCAATCACCGCCCCCAATGACGATGAGGCAGGACCTTCGCGTATGCGAGCTCCTTCTACCACCGAGAGTGACGATCCTCGACAGAACCGGAGGAACCTTTTCGAGCCGGCTAGACGGTCGGTTTCGCACAGTTCGACACCTCCCGTTCATAACTCATATGGGCCACATTCGGAAAATGAGCCCAACAACCCACAACCTTCCTACAAACCTTTACAGCGATCTTTATCGCACCACTCCTTTGGTGACCCTACACCTGTTTTTAGGGGCCGGTTTAACCCGACAAATTATATACAAGAACCAGTGGGTTTTAACCCATTGGGACCGGAGGACCACTTCTCGGGAGACAACGCTATGGATATGGACGAGGATACGGATCCCGTCGAACCTGCTAGTGGTACCCCCAACCATCCCATAGAAATTTCGGATGGATCTTCTTTTCATGGATCACCCTACGGTGGTCCAGACAGCTTTCAGGCGAGGTTTACTCAGCACGAGTGGTACTTCACACCCTCGCATCATTCGTCGCCTCATCAGCAGCAGCAGGATCCCTCTGTGGATTCACGGTTTGTGGCAGTCACGCCACCGCCTCCACCACCACCAGTTAATCAGGCACTTCCACAACCGCCGAGGCGTAGGAGGACAGGTGCACGTATGTCTGCGAGAGCGGGGGATTTCCATTTTAGCTCCCCACGCCAATCAAGTGGCAGTCATTACCCGCCACTTTAGGAAGACCCACAGATGGGTGGGCCTTCGCAACCAGTTGCACAGCAACCACCACCGATGGGTTTTGATAACCCGATCCCAGCATACACGGGTTCTATGGCGTACAACCCGTTTGAACAGCCAGCCCACACCAACTACGGTTACGCTGATGCCGACCCCTACATGGTAGCGGCCAACTACAACTCCTTTAACCCGGAAGGACCCTATGGCGCTCCTTGGGGAGTAGGGTACCCAACTCATGGGTACCAGATACCGGCCAGACCTATTATACGGACGCAATCGCAGCCGCCACGGTTTTCTCCCCCAGAACGGGAGGAAATTCTTCAGAGACTGGATCAGGTTGAGCGAGACTTTCACCGCGACCGCAGGGAGAGACATAGCTTCTTCCAAGGATTGACAAGCTTGATCAAAGGGAAGAGCAAGAAGGACCACTGAATCCTTCCAATTGTTGTTGAGCCCCTGCGTGGGCCAGTCTTGCTGTATAAACCCCTGCGTGGGTATGCTTGTTTGTTTTGACCCCTGCGTGGGTCTATCTTTCTGTTAACCCCTACGAGGGTATGTTATTGTTTAAGTCCCTGCGTGGACTATTATGTTATTTGTGTAAGTCCCTGCGTGGACTATTATGATGTTTGTTGTTAAGCCCCTGCGTGGGTAAGTCCTTGTTTAAACCCCTGCATGGGTAAGTTTGTTTATTAAAAAGTCCCGTTTAGGGCGACGTGTAACCTATAAATAATTAATGGAGTGTTATGTTTATAAATTTCATTTTGCTATTATATGCATAAATATTATATATGAAATAAATAAATCAAAATCATTCCTTTTGAAAATAATCTGCCTATTAAATATTGAATAAGAATCTTAAGAGTGAAACCTAGCCTGAGTGTCATTATGAAGACCTGGCCATGATGGTAAGACCTGTTTAAAAGATTCAAATCCCTGTTAAAATCTGTAAACGTGTTAACGCTCCTGGCAGACGTGATTCATTAAAATCACACACGTCATTCTTATATAAGGATTCTTCAAAAGATTCCTAACCCAATTTAATGATCTCTGAATCATGGGTTTAGGTCATCAATTAAGATGATCATATTTTGACCATACATTGGTAATATAGTGCCTACGGGCCTTGCTCATTTCTACATGAGCCAAAAGACAGTGGTAGCGATGACTCCCTGTCTGAGTAAGGTAATAAACTATGTTCAAGCCTTAAAAGCTTTGATTCTCTGAAATTATAGCTTATAATTTATAAATGTCCTTGTGACTAGGCCTTTTGTGCCACTAATAAAACTGTTATTGTTTTTATAATTAGGATAAATTATAATAGAAATCCTAAATAAATATGATTAATAAATTAACCAAATATGGTCTCTGTTACCATGGTTAATGAATTGCCATAAAAGGGCAATTCCATAATAAACTCCCAAATAAACTATTGTCCTTGTTTTCTGTAACAGTTCAATTAAAATGGCTAATTCGGACGAAATTAATAGCCATCCAGTGGAAAATATTGATAACGCCCGAGTTTATTTAACGGGTGCGGAACTGAAAGCGTTGGTAGACGACGCAATTACAAAGGCATTGGAGCGGCAGTACGAAGAGTATAGTGGGACTCGAAGTAGGACCCTATCTACACCGCATTCAAAGCCACCTTCCAAGAAGGAAGAACTGAAGAAAGATGATGATCGACTCTCCTCGAACCACCACAGTGCTCCATCTCAGCAGGTTGTACTAAATCAAGAACCCCGTAGTAAGGGTTGCTCCTATAAATACTTTGTTTCATGCAAGCCCAGGGATTTCACTGGGGAAAAGGGAGCCATTGACTGCATGACGTGGTTAGATGAGATGGACACAGTTGTGGGTATCAGCGGATGCGCTGAGAGGGATATAGTCAAGTTTGTGACGCAATCTTTTAAAGGCGAAGCTTTAGCCTGTGTAACACCTCGAAAATTCACGTCCTATAATGTGTTGACACGTGTCATAAAATTTGAACGTGTGAAACAAAGTTATAAAAGGACTAAAGTTGAAAAACATGGAAAGTATGTGATTATACGGGTTCTAAATGTCAACAGTGAATAAATATACTTCATAATAACCCTACATGATGTTTATGACATCAAACGAATAAATCATGGATCATACGAAGCTAAAAGTGAGAGATTACAAACTACAGGGGTTAAACGTGTCAACATGTTTAAAGATATACCTCTGAGTGACCTTTTGACTAACCCGAAGCTTTGTAACTGTTGAATATGCTCACTAGAATGCACGATATAAATTTCGTAAAGTTTCGTTATCGTATGAGAAAGTTATGATCAAATTCGTGTACAAGGGGTTAAAGCGTCAACGTTGAAAGTTTGGACTTTTCGGGTGACAATAAAGTTAACCGAGGACTAAACAAAATGGGTATATATCTTGAAGCCCCTATGTATCAAATTAGAGGGTTCAAATTGCAATATAAAGGTTAGTTGACCTTTCGGAAGGGCCAAGAGTCGAATATGCAACAAATAGAAAATGTAAAACCTGGATTCAAGGCCCACGCGGCCCGCGTGGCATTTAACAAGATCTGAGGCGGGCCGCTTGGGACGCCCAGATGCAGAAAAATGTGCTGGTTGCCTGTTCAGCCTTCTAAACGACTTGTGATGCACCTAAACCCTTCCAAGAGGCCCCTAAACGACCCCTAAACACTAGGGACACATGTTGGAAGGTTGTGGTCAGTTGGTAGACTTGTGTGTCAAAGATTTATGGTGATTGAATTCACTATATAAGGCCATGAGTTGCAACAATTGATCATACCATTCATTCTGCAATTGAGGAGCCTTCTGGAGCTTCAAAGCAGACCCAAGTCCTTCCTAATCAAGCTTAGGACTTCAGTAAGTGTTCTAATCCTTTCTTAATTAAGTTTTAGCTTAAAAGTCAAACCGTCGTAATTAACGGTTGACTTTAAGATTAATCACTAATGGTCCAGTGATTAGTCGAAGTGAGAGTAGTTATAAGTTGGTAATTATGTGGGTTATAAAACCTCAAAAGGGTTCCCCCTGATTACCACTCTAATCAGGTCAAAAGTCGGGTCAAACTTATATTTAAAAAGTCAACAGGAAGTCTAAAATGCCATTTATGCATAATTAACATTATAGATCATATACAACCTGTTGTATCATTGTTGTAACTTAGTAATAAGTGTAAGAACATGTTTAAACATGTTCAACCCGACAAATTCCTGTAAATACTCGGTTCGGAACCGAAAGTCACATAGTTTGACTTTCACTTTGACTTTCAGTTCTGACCCGTTTAGGCATGTTTTAGAAATGCCTCAGAGCTTTAATTGGACTAGGTTACATGTTAGTACAACCCTCTGTGATTATACACCTTGGTTCATTAGTTATCCAATTAATATGCATGTTTCCGTTAATTGCTCATATGTTGACCGTTATGCCCTTATTACTTTAAAACGTAATTTTTGGAAATGTAAAAGAGTAGAAACTTTAATTACTGATATATAAACTTGTATGCAAAGTTTCACATCAGTTTGATTTATAGATTAAGAGTTATGCTCATTATCGCAAAATGAAAGCTTTATGTGAATGAAATGGCGTAATTAGCGTATAGCCTAGTTAAGACTACTTTTTGATATCAAATCTTTTACCCACTGATGCAATATATTATTTTGGGATTTTTAAAGATTTTTAATTAATTTT
Source organism: Helianthus tuberosus (assembly GCA_030545235.1). Lineage (NCBI taxonomy): Eukaryota > Viridiplantae > Streptophyta > Magnoliopsida > Asterales > Asteraceae > Helianthus > Helianthus tuberosus. The sequence continues at coordinate 32,675,473 of CM060354.1, read as the reverse complement.
AGGCTAAGCATAACTAGTAGTCGTAGGCTTAATCCGGTAATTGTCGGTTTTGCCCTTACGGGCCATAAAAAGAGTTTTACATATCTAAACAACTCCAAACCTTTTGCTACTGATCACATATGATAAATAAATTATTTTAAGCCTTCTGGAAATATAAAAATATCAGATTTAAGTATCAAACCCGGAAATGGCCTTTAATCGCCTTATTAAGCGTTTTTAACGCAAAGTATGTATCAAAATTATATTGGACATACCCGGGTTGATACCTACTGATATAAGAGGCAAATTATAATATTTTAGCAGTAAGCAAAGGTTGATAAACTCAGACTCCAGTTTTGAGCTTTTCGGCTTGTGTGAAATTACCAAAATACCCCTACGGGGCATAGTTTGGTTAGAAATGATAAGTTTCACATATATGCTTTAACCTACTGATATAACTTAGCAAACTAAGTATATTTGCTGATTACATCAGACCTGTAACTCAGGTTGTTACTTAAACTCTTTTATAAACTTTTAAATGACCAAACTACCCCTACGGGGCCTAGTTTGTGTTTAAACACGTTTCGGGCATAATGAAAGACATCTTACTGATGTCACAACATATTTGAGGCATAATTAACTTAGGAAACCTGTATATAGCTCTCATGAATACCCGTCACGCTTATTACGCGTACGGTTCGATTTATGTAACAAGTTTACATAAATTATCCGAAACGGGTCAAACCTTAACGGTTTTATCTCTAAATCCAGAATGTGAATAATAAACCCATATTAAACAAGTCTTTAAACTTGTCGGGTCTAAATCACATTCTATCCGGTCTTCGCTTAATCGTGCGTACGAACCGTATCTTGAAACTAGCCGGTCTAAGCTGAAGCTTAATTAAAGACCCGTTAGGATTCTAATAGGTTATTATAAAACCTTCGTTCCAGATTAGGAGGACCAGTAAAAGCTACGTGCATTTTGCTTATTGTGATTTATACATTGCTCAGGTAAATACTTTTAACTTATTTTCCCTATACGGGCTTGGGTTACGGTATATAGCATACCGCTTGATCGGGCATCAAATCTCCACCATTAAGTGGGTAGTTGAATAATTTGATCGGCTCGTTTAAACAGTCTTGTTACTTAAAGCCTTTGGGGGGTTAATGACCATGTCCCGGATATCCTTGGCATCATCTTACGAGATGGCCACGACCTGAGCACGGGGTGTAGGCGTACACCCGTCAGTGTATAACTCAATAATGTGGTGTGTCTATTGATCTTTAACTCGGATAAGATCCGGGCTACTGAACGCACAAGGAACATGTATTTCGTTCACAAGATTATAATATTAAATAGTTCTCCCAAGTTAATAAAAAGATTAATCTTGCCTCTCTGCATTTGAATCAAATTATAAAATGTTTATGCCATGTGCATCCAAACCAAATTTTCAATCATTTTCCAAAATGAGTCAGTTGATTGTATTTACCAGTGTAAACTGACGTATTTTCCCAAAAAGACTAAATGCAGGTCCTAAACGTAATTGGCTGGATTGTCTCCTTAGCATCAATAAAGAGTCTCGCAAGCTTAAGATGGCTGAAGTCTGTTGAATTATTGTTTCCATTTTATTATCGATCCTACTGTGGATAAACTTCCGAATATTGTGACATTTGATATTACAATATTAAATTCGGTTGTGTTATATCTTTTAAATTGCTTCCGCTGTGCATTATTAAATATTGTGTTGTTTGACGATTATGTTGCCAACCACGTCACGATAATCCCCCACCGGGCCCACCGGTGACACGTGGAAATCGGGGTGTGACAGGTTTGTATCAGAGCAAACGTTGAGTGAATTAAACACTACCCTTTTGTGTTTAATCTCAATGACACAGTAGCACATTCCTTGACCTTCTGAGTCTAGACTTAACATAGGAAAATTCTCATTCCTAACCTGGAAATTTTACTTCCAAATTTTTGGATACGTCGCCAAGCGAAGAAGCTGTAATGGGAATTCTCCACATCTGGAGCCTTAAAATGCTGAGCTTCGTACCGCGGCTAGAATGAAACGAGCATCCAAGGAGAGGACACTCAGAAATAAAATAAAGAAGAAACTCCTCTTGCTGAAGATCGTTTCCTTAATAAGTCCTTATAAGGACACAATTATCTTTCAGTCCCTACGAGGACAACATTATTCCTTTCAAGTCCCGCTCAGGGCAACTTTATACTTTTATTTTTATATAGTGGAATGATTAAGTTTAAACTTTCATTCTAAACAAGAAATATTAAATAAATGGAAAATAACATCTCCTTTTTTCAAGATCTACCATTATAATAAAATGGCAAAATCTAAAAGGACAAGACCTAGCTTCGGGTCATATTAAGACCGGCCAAGATGGCAGTTCCTCAATTTAGATTCAGATCCTTATTAACATTTCAATTTAGAAATTGCTCTGCGTTAATTATTATAAAGAATCTTAAGAGTGAAACCTAGCCTGAGTGTCATTATAAAGACCTGGCCAAGATGGTAAGACCTGTTTAAAAGATTCGAATCCCTGTTAACATCTGAAAACTTGTTAACGCTCCTGGCAGGCGTGATTCATTAAAAATCACACACGTCATTTTTATATAGGATTCTTCAAAAGATTCCTAACCCAGTTTAATGATCTCTGAATCCTGGGCTTACATCATTAATTAAGATGATCATATTTTAACCATACGTGGTAACATAATGCCTACGTGCCCTGCTCATTTCCATATGAGCCAAAAGACAGTGGTAGCGATGACTCCCTGTCAGATAAAGGTAATGAACTAGGTTCAAACCTCAAATGCTTTGATTCTCTGAAATCCTAGCATATAATTTATAATTGTCCTTGTGACTAGGCCTATTGTGCCAATATACCTTCATGCTTTGATTCTCTAAAATCATAGCTTAAAATTTATAATTGTCCTTGCGACTAGGCCTATTGTGCCAATATACTTTCATGCTTTGATTCTCTGAAATCATAAACTTATAATTTATAAATGTCCATGTGACCAGGCCATTGGGTGCCACTAATAAAACTGTTAATGTTTTATAATTAGGATAAATTATAATAGAAATCCTAAACCTATATGATTAATAAATTAACCAAATATGGTCTCTGCTTACCATGGTTAATGAATTTCCCTAAGGGGCAATTCCGTAATAAACATCCCTTAGAAGGGAAGTGCATACGGGCTATAGTAAATGTCCTCTTAGACTAAAGACAGTGGTAGCCTACAGCTCCCTGTCAGGAAAGGGTAATGAACTTTGATTCAAACCTTAACGCCGCGATTCTCTGAAAATCATGGCTTATAAATTAAACTTGTCTACGCGACTAGGCCATTTGTGCTATTATTAACTTATAAATTAGGATTTATGATAAAAATCCTGAAAAAAATAAAAATAAATGTCCTTCCTTCCCTGTCAGTATGCATTTTAAAAAGAATCTTAAAGGTGAAACCTAGCCCACGCGGCCAAGATGGTGAAACCTACCCAAGGGATTCAGATCCCTGTTAACACCTAAGAACGTGTTAGCACTCTTGATAAATGTGATTCGAGAAAATCACAACAGTCATCCTTATATTGGATTCTTCCAATTCCCTTATCTAACCTAGTGATTTAGGGATCATGGCTTATAACATCCCATAACACGATCATGTTATAAACATCCGTTAATGATAAAGTGCCTACGGGCTAAACTTGTTGTCTGATAAGACAACGACAGTGATGGTCTTTGACCTCCTGTCTAAAATATTGGACTATGTCCAAACACAATAGTCTATATGATCAATGCGATCATGACTAATATCATCTAATGCGATGATAGTATTATTTAACATCCCTTAGTGATGTTTTGCCTACGGGCTATAATATATTGTCCAATCGAGATATTAACATTGTTATCTTTATGATTCCTTGTCTGAGGTGGTGAGCTGTGCTCAAGCCAAAATAGTCAATATGATTAATGCAATCATGACTTATATCATCTAATAGGATGAACCTATTATAAACATCCATTAGAGATGTTTCGCCTATGGGCCATATTATATCGTCCATGTGTGACAAAAACATTGTGATCTTTACGATTCCCTGTCCAAGGTAGTGAGCTATGCTCAAGCCTAATAGTCTATATGATCAATGCCATCATGACGAAAATCATCAAAACGATGATTAAAAATTTTAACATCCTTAATGATGTTTTGCCTGAGGGCTATATTATATTATCCAATTGAGACAAGGCAATTGTAATCTTTCGTGATTCTTTGCCCAAGGGGGTGAGCTATACTCAAATCCCATAGTCTATACTATCATTGCGATCCTGACTAGTATCATCGGTATGATGATCATAATATTAACATCCCTCGTGATGAAATGCCTACGGGCTATACCTTATTCTAGTGTCGGTAAGACAAAGATAGTAGTGATCTTTATGATCCCCTGTTCTAAATGGTGTGATTATGCCCAAACCTAATAGTCAATATGATCGATGTAATCATGACTAATATCATTAGATACGATGGTTATATATAAACATCCATTAGTGATGTTGATTGGCTTACTTTTCTGCCAAATGAATCGTCTTTCAAGACGATGATAGTTGTAGTCTATGACTCCCTGTCCAAAGGTGAAGAACCACGTTCAAACCTTGAAGCCCTAATCTAATAAGATTGCGGCTAATAAATTTAGGTCCTTGGTGATAGACCATCGCGATATGTTTTAAAGTCATTCCTGACAAGCCTATGTGCTATAATTTGTCATTCGTGACAAATTAACATATTAAATGTTAACATTCCTGGTGACATGCCTTGTGCAAGATTTGATAAATGTCCTCATGACAAGGCCGTTTGTGCCATAGCTAAATGACCATTACGACAAGGCCTTCGTGCCGTATAATCATTTATGTCCTTCGTGACTAGGCTTTATGCCATATCTTTCTACGTCCATCGAGACAGGCTTCTATGCCATATGTGTATACATATAATAAAAGTCTTGTAGGACAAGCCTTTGAGCTATTTATAATCGTCCTTGTGACAAAGACAGTTGTGACATTATGGTCCCCTGTCAAGCAGGTATTGGACTCGCTCCAAACCTTAAATGCCATCGATAGTCCTTTTGTGACCTAAGCTAAATGTAATAGATATACATTCAAAAAGCATTCATTAAGAATGTTCAGAACGGAATAGCCCATACGGTTTATGAATGTCGTGGTTAAATTAAGTCAGGTCATCAGGATGATGACTAAAAATTGTTAAATCTTGGTGATTAGTACCAAGTTTCGAGTATGGAAAACTCGGAGGAGGTAGACGACAGTCGCAATAATATTAATGCGACGAAAGTTAATAAAACTACAAACGTAAACCTCAATATTAATGGAGTTAATCTCCAAGCGGTGGCTAACGCAGCAGTTTGAAAGGCCAAGGGGAAAAGGTCATGAAACAATCCCAAAGAGCCGAATGCTTCTCGCTCTGAATTTCATTCAAAACCATGTTCAATTTCTCATGAGAAGAGTTTTGTTCACACTTCGTATACGAAGGATGAACCAAAGGAGGAAGATAACTCCCAGAAATCTAAGAAAAAAGAGCAAGAACAGGCTTAATAAATGTTATGGGTGAAATTCTGAGCCCATATCCTGACACTATATCTTGATTTCATGTTAGCTGTTTATGATCAGGATATCAGACCAGGATATTGGTAACATCCTGAGGGATATCGATCAGGATACCAGACCAGGATATTGGTAACATCCTGACGTAGTATCCTGGCAGTTACTAACGATTTTCTTTGGTTGCAAGGTACCAAGGTTAAAGGACTTGATCTACCTGAAGATTCGCTCAAGATGGTTGAAAAATGGACGTTGATGGTGGAAGAATGGGTCTTGTAACGGTCAGAATAGAATAAAGGCATATTCCGCGAGAATATCGGAAGCTGGTCAATGCTATTGACGTTGTAACGGTCATATGAGCTGAAGACCCGGTTTTATAGTCAATAAGCACGTGGAAAACAAGTAAAAGCAGTCCCCCAACGTTCAGAATGGAATATTCCAAAGTATCCCGGAATAATAGGATAGTTTGTTAGTTTTTGTTACTATAAATGGGAGCGATCGGATCATAGGAAAACACAACTTTTTCCACACACTCTCTTTCGCACACTTTGCTCTCTAGCTTCTAGCAATCACTACACACCAACACTTGTAATCAAATCACGTTGTAACACCTAGTTGATCCGCATCATATCCTGCACTGTATCCTGATATTTGAAGCAATAGAAGAACAAGGCAGCTGCGATTGTCAGCTCCCGAGGTTTTATGCCGGCGATCAAGATTGATCAAGGGCTTTCCTCGTACATCACGTGTCAACCTTTACTTTTTTGCTCATTGTTTGATCATAGATACAGCTCTATATCCTGAGCCGTATCTTGAAACTGTTTTCGTATCTAATTTGGTTAATACATTTTTCACACATATTTCTAGCACACTACCTCACTTAACTAATTTGATCACTTAATTGCTTCGGTAATTTTTGACCAAAACAATTTGGCGCCCACCGTGGGGCAAGTGGTGCTCTCTTTACTAAAAATTTTGTCAAATCGCTAATTGGTTTTCTATTTTCAAAACTTTTTGCCACATTGTCCATAATGGCCTCAAGATCAAACATGAGTTCCTCTACTGTGTCTGCTATGACTTCTGCTACTACCAGTTCGGTGCTTCCACCACCTCCTCCGAGGATGCCAGCCTCTACACAATCTCAAGATGTTATCCCTACTCGGAGTATCCAGGGATCTGCTCCCGTTTTAGCTTCTAATGATGAAATTTTAACCTTATTTGGAAGTGTGCAGGAACAAATGAGGCAGCAACAGGAAACAAACCAAATGCTTTTAAGGGAAATACAACTCCTGAAGTCTGGCTCGAGCAGATCTGCTGAAGACAATGTCACTCCATTACACCCTAGAGCGTTGAACTTCAGTTCAGCTGTGTATACTGAGGATAACAGGGGGAATATTGTGCCCAGTCTTCCTCAGAATCATACTCCTGAAATACCCTCCTCGGTCAGGATGTCAACCATGAGGAGCTCAGGATATGCTTCAGGATATGGGCAAAATCCTCCAACGGGTAATGTGTCGAATAATAATAATACTCATGCTACTAACAGTGGTGGATCTTTGCAGGATACAGGTGTAACATCAGCACTTACCAGGGAACTTCAGAAGTTGAAGGACATGATATCTAGTGTACCTGGGGTGGTCCAGCCGATCCCGGAAGTGTCTCAAGACAGCCACAAGATATCTCATTTTGCATATCCTATCTGTGATGCTGAGATCCCAAAGAGATTCCAAACCCCCAACATGAAGCTTTATGATGGGACTACGGATCCTGAGGAGCATATTGCTCAGTATAGGGAAAGAATGGAGATTAACCCTATCCCTCCGGAGCTCAAGGAAGCGTGCTTGTGCAAGGGATTTGGTTCTACTCTAACAGGATCAGCCTTAAAATGGCTGTTAAACGTTCCTCCTCACTCAATTACTTCATTTGCTCATTTGGTTAATTTATTTAATAGTCAATTTTCTTGTAGTCGGAGTTTTGAGAAACTAACCAGTGATCTTTACAGGATAACTCAAGGGCCTCAGGAATCCTTGAGGGATTATGTGAACAAATTTAGTCGAGAATCCTTGGATATCCCACATCTTGATGTTGCAACAGCTGTGCAAGCTTTTAAGATGGGATTACAAAAGGATTCTCAGTTTTATCAGGATCTTGTAATGAATCCCTGCAGGAATCTCGATGAAGCTCGTAACAGGGCTTTGAGATATATCCGTCTGGAAGATGACAGGAAGATGCAAGAAAGGATGAACTCATCCAACACTTATGAATCAACTAATAGGAAGTCAGAATCCTCGTTCAAGTCATATCGGCCTAAGCCGTATAGTAGAAATGATAACAAGAAAGTTAATGCTGTTGAAGACGAGGATCCTGAAGAATATCCTGACTTATCTGAATACTGCTTTTCTGTTAATATACCTGAATTAATGTATGCTATGCAGGGCTTAGGAGACAAAGCTAGGTGGCCTCGGAAGAACCAGCAGAAAGCTGACTGGAAAGATAAGTCAAAATGGTGTGCTTTCCACGAAGATTTCGGACATGTAACTGAGGATTGCATTGCTCTAAGAAAAGAAATAAGCTATCTTCTAAGCAAGGGATATCTGAAAGATCTCTTAGGAAGAAAGAAGAATAAGGGTCAGGATACTGAGAAGGATCCTGAGCGAGCAGCATCACCTCCCGCGGATGCCAAGATAATCAACTTCATTTCGGGAGGATCCGACATTTGTGGAACTTCGTATTCGGCAGCAAAGAGACATGCAAAGGAAGCTAAGGCCGAAAGGGGAGACAAACCTGTCAGAATGACTACCCTCACAGCTGACAAAGTGATCACTTTTGATGCTGATGACAGGGATACTGTCCAGGATCCTCACCATGATGCTCTGGTAATAATGTTATATGTGGCTAACCATTTTGTACGCAGGATACTGGTTGATAATGGCAGCTCCGTCAACATAATCCAACTAGAAACTCTGAAGAGAATGAATGTATCTCCAATGGATATCACTTCAAAGTCTATCGTGCTTGTTGGGTTCAGTGGAGAGGCTAGAAACACAGTGGGAGAGATAAAGTTGCCAGTATACGTTGAAGGAGTCAACTCGATACAACGTTTCTGTGTGATGGATTCTCTATCCTGCTATAACATCATACTGGGAAGACCGTGGATTCACGATATGAAGGCTGTGCCATCAATATATCACCAATGCATCAAGATACCTACACCTTGGGGAGTTGTCAAAGTCGATAGTGATCAGCAGGAGGCGAAAGAATGCTACTCATCCTCGATGAAATCCTCAACCAAACCTAGTACAGCGTAGCAATTAAAGACGAGGGCCCAGGATATCGTGGAGGATCCGGAACAGGATGTGAAGAAAATTATCCTAGACCAGGATAATCCCGATATTTCGGTGCTCGTAGGAACCAATATCCCTCAGGATATTGAAGAGCAATTAATTAACTTTTTAAAATGCAGGATGTCAACGTTTGCATGGAAGCATGAGGATATGACAGGCATATCCAAAGATATTATCACTCACAAGCTTGGAATTGATAAGTCATTCAAGCCTGTGCAACAAAAAAGAAGGAAGTTTGCTCCTGAGCGGAACATGATTATCCAGGAGGAAGTTGAAAGATTATTAAAGTCCAGAATAATCAGAGAGGTTAAGTTCCCAAGGTGGCTAGCAAACGTGGTTGTAGTACAGAAGAAGAATGGGAAATGGAGAGTTTGTGTAGACTACACAGACTTGAACAAAGCTTGTCCTAAAGATCCATTTCCTCTTCCCCACATTGATGCAATGGTAGATGCCACTGCCGGGCATGAAATGCTGACCTTCATGGACGCATCCTCAGGATATCAACAGATCCAAATGGAGCCTTCTGACCAGGAGGATACCGCCTTCATGACACCAACAGGTATTTATTGTTATACAGCTATGCCTTTTGGTTTGAAAAATGCAGGTGCAACATACCAAAGATTGGTAAACATGATGTTCAAAGACAAACTGGGGGACACCATGGAGGTGTACATTGACGATATGGTGGTGAAATCAAAGAAAGCTCAGGATCACCTCCAGGATATTAAAGGAGCATTTGATATCCTGGATCAATACAACATGAAGCTGAATCCTGCTAAATGCCATTTCGGGGTAGGGGCAGGAAAGTTTCTTGGATATATGGTGACAAAAAGGGGGATAGAAGCAAGCCCAGAGCAGATCAAAGCTATCCTGGACATAAAATCACCCTCAAATATGAAGGATGTACAAAGATTGACAGGCCGAGTAGCAGCTCTAAACAGGTTTATCTCAAGATCCTCAGAGAAATGCAAAGACTTTTATGATATCCTGAAGAAGAACAAAAGATTCGAATGGGGGGAAAAGCATGAAGCAGCCCTGCAGGATTTGAAACGATATCTCTCAACCGCACCTCTATTGATGAAGCCTGAAAATGGTGAACCACTATCCCTGTACCTTGCTGTATCAGGGAATGCTGTAAGTGCCGTTCTTATAAAAGACCATGAAGGTCAGCAATATCCTGTTTATTATGTAAGTAAAAGTTTGTTAGATGCTGAAACTAGGTATTCTCATTTAGAAAAATTAATATTAGCTCTAGTCATGGCATCAACGAAACTTAGACATTACTTTGAGACACATAGGATTCATGTTAAAACAAATTATCCTGTTAAAAATGTGCTTAGGAAACCAGAGATGTCAGGCAGGATGGCCAAGTGGTCAGTGAAATTAAGTGCTTATGATTTAGTATATGAACCTAGGAATGCCATAAAGTCTCAGGCTTTAGCTGACTTTGTGGCTGATTTCAGTAGTGACATTCAGGACGAGGTAGACCTAGAAGTTCAACAGTTAGGAGAATCCTCAGGATCCTGGACATTATATACTGACGGTGCATCTAATGTAAGAGGAGTAGGATTAGGAATACTACTAAAATCGCCACAGGGGGACATATTACCCCAGGCTATTAGGTGTGAATTTCCTGCTACTAATAATGAAGCAGAGTATGAGGCTTTAATTGCAGGATTAGAGTTGGCTAAGAGCATGAGTATAAAAAATTTGCAAGTATATGTTGACTCTTTGTTAATTACTAACCATTTTAATGGATCCTATGCAGTTAAGGGTGAGAAATTAATCGAATATCTCGATATTCTCAAAAAATTAGCAGGATATTTCGATGTTTTTATACTTGAACAGGTACCAAGGGAGGATAATGCTGAAGCGGATGCCTTAGCAAATTTGGGATCATCAATCAAGATACCTGAAGGGACGTAAATACCAATATTACATGTCCTATATCCTGCAACGAATCCTCAGGATAAAGTAGTAGCTGGTATTCAGGATCCTGGAGTAGAACATCCTGAAGAGGATCCTAAATCCTGGACGGCTCCAATCATGAGATATCTCAAAGAAGGACACGTCCCTGGAGATGAAAATCCTAAGGCATTTAGGATGAAGGTATCACGATTCACTATTATAAATGATATTTTATACAAGAAATCTCTTGCAGGACCGTATTTGAGGTGCTTGGAGAATCCTGAAGCCAAAGAAGTACTTCAGGATATACATGAAGGGGATTGTGGTAACCATGCTGGGGGCAGGTCGTTATTCTCAAAAGTATTAAGGACAGGATATTATTGGCCAACGATGAGAAAAGATGCCGCAGAATATGTTCGAAGATGTGACGCATGTCAAAGACATAGTAACATACTGCATCAGCCGGCTGAACCATTATATCCTATTGTTTCCCCTTGGCCATTTATGAAGTGGGGTATGGACATAGTGGGAAAGCTACCAAAAGCTCCGGGAGGAAAAGTCTTTATGCTAGCAATGACAGATTATTTCTCTAAGTGGGTTGAAGCAGAAGCATTTGTTCAAGTTAGAGACCAAGAAGTAGTATCCTTCATCAAGAGGAATATCCTGACCAGATTCGGAGTACCAGCCGAGATAATCTGTAACAATGGTTCTCAGTTTATAAGTAAGAGGACTACTGACTTTTGCAAGAGTTGGGGAATCAAAATGATTACATCTACTCCGGTACATCCTCAAGCAAATGGACAAGCAGAATCCTCAAACAAGATAATTGTCAATAACTTAAAGAAAAGGCTTGGAGCCAAAAAAGGAAGATGGGCAGAAGAATTACCCTTTGTTTTGTGGGCTGATAGGACAACGGTAAAGAATGCAACAGGCCAAACCCCATTTTCCTTGGTATTTGGAGCAGAAGCAATGATTCCAACGAAAATGACAATACCTACTGCAAGATCTACCCTAAGTGATCCTGAGCAGAATCCTGAAGCCTTGAGTCAGGATTTAGACACTGTAGATGAGAAGAGAGATGCGGCAAGGCTAAGGATGGCAACATATCAACAAAGAATATCCAGAACATATAACAAGAACATTAGGACCAGAAGATTTAAGGTTGGAGATTGGGTGTTAAGAAAGGCTTTTCAGAATACTACTAATCCTGCCGATGGCAAGTTAGCTCCAAAATGGGAAGGACCATATGAAGTTGAATCAGAAGCAGGGAAAGGAGCATATAGACTCAAGAATATGGAAGGGGATATGCTACCGAGATCTTGGAATGCTATACACCTTAAGCTCTATTTCAAGTGAGTTTAGAATTTAATTTCTAACTCAGGATGGTATGAGTTCTACCTTTTTTAAATATGTTTGGTTTAATTTGTTCTTTGTAACCCAATGCTGACTTAAGCATCGGAGGGGTGTTAGCCAAGCTAACACCCACCTTAGTGTAAGGATGTTTTGCAGTATATGCTTCGGGATATAGCTCTAGGATGCTCACTCAGGATACTTCAGAAGATTAGAGGATTGGCCCCCTCTCTCACGTACAAGGGATCCTGATCCCTTCACAGGTTTAAAGGTATTCACCTTTCTTCCGAATTGGGTTTAAGCACCCCGCCTGGAGCGCAAGTTATTCGGGAATAGTTCAAGGTGGCGGGACCAGTCCATGTAAAAGTGGCTGACAATTTCGTTACTGTTGGCTATATCCTGAATCCTAAAGGTATATAAGGATTGATCACCCTCTCTCACGAAAGGGTATTTTCATACTCTCTAAGGTTTAAAGGTTATCACCTTTCTACGTCTTGGAGTTTATACACTCCCGCCTGTAGCGCATGAAAATTTGGGATTTTCCCCAGGATTAAAGGTTTTCACCTTTCTAAGTTTTGGGGTTTCCACACCCTCGCCTGTAGCGCACGAAACGTGGGTAAAATCCCTAGTAAAACTCAAAGACTTAAAGGTTTTCACCTTTTCAAGTCTTGAGGTTCTTATACTCCGGCTTAAATGCCTGGAAAATGGGTTTAGTCCCAATAAAATACAAAGTTTTTGGATAATCCCAAAGTATATTTTCAAAAAAACATAATCATTTACAAGTCTACATAATTTTTTGAAAAAAGGTTGCTAAGTTTAAACAACTGGTTGAAGAATTGCTAAAGGATCATATCCAGGTACAACATACTGGTCCTGCACAGACAGGGGACATCTGTGATGGAACATGACGTATGCTGATACTATATCCTACTGGGGACATTTATGCTGGAGCAAGAAGGAAACCTATGCCAACACTATATCCCACTAAGGCATTGTGAGGAACTCAAAGGATCAAGTTTGGGCATAATTCGCCAAGTATCCTGGATTGGGGACACCTTCGTTGGAATGGTTGCGAAAGGACTTGAATGAAAGGATTGAGATGTCTTCTGTTTCGGTATGATCTTTCCTATTTTTGTTCTTTAAAAAAACCTTATCTAGATTGTCTAAATTTCTGAAACTATATTATATCACTTATGAGTAACCTGATCGGGATATGTTCTCAGGATATATTCTCAAGATGTATTCTCAGGATATACTTCAGGATACTTGGATTAAAAACTGAAACTGTGTTCTAGTCAAACAAGTGTTCTCAAAACCAACTTTGTAAAATAAAAATGAACTGTCCTCTTTCTCTGAAAACTTTATCTGAGTTGCTTGAGTTATAAAAACCCTATTTGACGGAAGTTTTAATAGGATATTTGCGAGTATACTGATCGAAATATTTTCATAAAAGTAATAATTGCACTAAGTTTGGAACATTGAAATTCAGACTAAGCAATGCATAACAAATAACAACGTGTAAGGTTAAAAGGTTAGTTTATTATTAATTGTATTCTTGGTTTCATCTCAAAAAGAGACCCATCCACCAAGAACACAATTAAGTTTTTAAAGCATATTTACATAAACAGTTGAAGGCTTCGTCCTGAAAACACGAGATCCCTTCACCTCCAACTGTTAAATTGTTCTAAAGCTTGCAGGAAATTAAAATTGTTCTAAGTACAGGACGACCAGATGATTCATACCCTACAAAGCAAAGTACAGGTATCGTTAAAGACAAACTAACCAGGATACAGGTTCAGTATATGTGTACGGGATACAGGATTTGGATATTTATCTTATTAAGGAAGGAGGTCATGGGCTCGATGGATTCCATGAAGCCAAGGTCATCATGAGAGAAACCTTCGGCAACAACAGTGGACAGCTTAGAGCGGGTGGTAACAGATGATTCTTTTACCAGGACAGGTTTGGAGTATCTGTCAAGCTCCTCAAGATTGAAGACAACAGGGACCTTAGCAGAGTCTACAGAAAAAGGGAGTAGTTTCAATCTTATCATATTATGTCCTGATTAACCAAACATATGCAGGAATGTTCAAAACAGATATCCTTACCGGACGTGTTGGAATGACTGAAAAATATATCTGTTGGAATCAGGATATCCAACAGTTATATTTTTGGGGACAATTGTTATGGGTGAAATTCTGAGCCCATATCCTGACACTATATCTTGATTTCATGTTAGCTGTTTATGATCAGGATATCGGACCAGGATATTGGTAACATCCTGAGGGATATCGATCAGGATACCAGACCAGGATATTGGTAACATCCTGACGTAGTATCCTGGCAGTTACTAACGATTTTCTTTGGTTGCAAGGTACCAAGGTTAAAGGACTTGATCTACCTGAAGATTCGCTCAAGATGGTTGAAAAATGGACGTTGATGGTGGAAGAATGGGTCTTGTAACGGTCAGAATAGAATAAAGGCATATTCCGCGAGAATATCGGAAGCTGGTCAATGCTATTGACGTTGTAACGGTCATATGAGCTGAAGACCCGGTTTTATAGTCAATAAGCACGTGGAAAACAAGTAAAAGCAGTCCCCCAACGTTCAGAATGGAATATTCCAAAGTATCCCGGAATAATAGGATAGTTTGTTAGTTTTTGTTACTATAAATGGGAGCGATCGGATCATAGGAAAACACAACTTTTTCCACACACTCTCTTTCACACACTTTGCTCTCTAGCTTCTAGCAATCACTACACATCAACACTTGTAATCAAATCACGTTGTAACACCTAGTTGATCCGCATCATATCCTGCACTGTATCCTGATATTTGAAGCAATAGAAGAACAAGGCAGCTGCGATTGTCAGCTCCCGAGATTTTATGCCGGCGATCAAGATTGATCAAGGGCTTTCCTCGTACATCACGTGTCAACCTTTACTTTTTTGCTCATTGTTTGATCATAGATACAGCTCTATATCCTGAGCCGTATCTTGAAACTGTTTTCGTATCTAATTTGGTTAATACATTTTTCACACATATTTCTAGCACACTACCTCACTTAACTAATTTGATCACTTAATTGCTTCGGTAATTTTTGACCAAAACAATAAAAAGCAACAAAAAAATGGTGGAATTGGCCGTCCCCGGAATCGAACCTGGGTCTAGGCCGCACCCTTTCGCGCGCCTAGCCAACCGAGCTAGGTGCCTAGTTTGTGAAATTTCCATATTTGGTTGAATATAAGCACATGTATAATAACTTCCTTACTTCTTACTATAAGTCACCTACTTATCCTCCTTATGTTGACTAAGTATTTGAATCCAAGATTTTACCTCTATGTTTTAGTTACTCCTGGCTTGCTTATGTTGACTAAACACTGGAAAGGCTAAAGGAAGAAATGCCTGAACTCACCTAATGAACGCCAAGGGGCAGTTCATGATGTCATCAAGTACATCCCTTATCCCTTATCCCTTATCATTTACCAATTATAATTTCTGCTAAGCGTCCTGACTAAATACAGGCAATAATAAATCTTCATAAACCATAAGGTATAAATTACCAAGGAAACCATAGTATCCGATTCTTCTCGTATCGGCAAGGAATCCTTCCGAAAAATCTAAGAGTACTCTTTCTTTGCATAGAGTACGACAACATATGTTATTTTAATTATTTTTCTCATTGTTTTCTATCGCCTGCGAATGCCAAACTATGTTTGATAAAAGTGCCATATGAGGATTGGCGTATTCTAGTGTGTCCCATAGATTACTTCCATGCCTGATCAGTATGGAGGTTTAATACATGGAACCCCTAAGATATCCCAATGATCATATTGTACTAAAGTCGACTAGTAGGATTCAAAGAAGATATCCAGAATGGAATTATCCAAGTAAATGTTCCCGATTAAGAAATTCGTGGACTTGTAACATAAATGTGTCACTTATTTGACACAAGCAATGATGGATGAACTGGAGCCCGAGATATGGAAAAATCTCTGTAGCCTCCTTGTATCTTGATTATCTTCTCATAAGTTTTCCCTGCTTACCTCCTGGAAGGCAGGTAGAATTAAGATTTGTATTCCGCTGTGGGCGGGAGTATTGTGAAAACTCCATATTGATTATGGAATAATCGAAACCTTGATTAAGTAGGTTTTAAGACATAGGCTCATATAGCCTGACTCAATATTCTGAGGATTTTATGTTATTAAATAAGAAAGACGGTTCATATTGCTTATGCATACATACCGCAACCCTAATTAGGCAACGATTAAGAATTTCCATCAGCTACCCAGGATCTAAGGGCAAACTATTGGTAGATAGGCTTGAAGAAGTCTGTGGCCACCTATGTAGCTAAATGCTTGACAAGTGCACAAGGCAAAGCCGAGCATCAAAAGCCATCAGGCTTGCTACAACAGCCTGAACTTCCTACGTGGAAGTGGGAAATGGTAACTATGGATTTTATTACCAAGTTACCCAAGACAAAGAAGGGAAATGATACAATATGGGTTATAGTTGATAGACTGACTAAGTCAGCACATTTCTTACCCATCAAGGAGACTTATAACTCCGACATGTTAGCCCAATTATACGTTGATAAGATTGTAGCCTTGCATGGCATACCTGGGGCTATTATCTCTGATAGAGATACTAGGTACACGTCGCATTTTTGGAAGAGTTTCCAACAATCTTTGGGCACACGTTTAAATTTTAGTACGGCTTATCATCCTCAGACTGACGGTCAGAGTGAGCGTACTATTCAAACGTTGGAAGACATGCTACGCGCATGTGCGATCGATTTGGGTGGTAGTTGGGATAAGAACCTACCATTAATCAAATTCTCCTACAACAATAGCTACCATACCAGCATTAAGGCTGCGCCTTTCGAGGCATTATATGGTAGAAAGTGTAGATCGCCTGTTTGTTGGGCGGAAGTTGGAGATGTCCAGTTATCAGGACCAGAGATCGTGTTCGAAACGACGGACAAGATTGTCCAGATTCGTGACCGTCTCAAAGCTGCCCGGGATAGGCAGAAGAGTTACGCTGATCCTAAGCGTAAGGATTTTCACTTCGAAGTAGGTGACAAAGTTCTACTTAAAGTGTCACCCTGGGAAGGAGTGATGCGGTTTGGTAAGAAAGGCAAGCTAAGCACGAGATACATAGGACCTTTCAGGGTTATCGAACGTGTCGGGTCAGTTGCCTATAAGTTAAACTTACCGGAAGAGCTCAGTGGAATTCACAATGTGTTCCACATCTGCAATCTGAAGAAGTGCTTCGCTGATGAATCACTGGTTATACCACATACAGATGTGCATATAGACGAGAGCTTGAAATTTGTTGAAAAACCTTTGTCGATTGAAGATCGACAGGTAAAGAAGCTTCGAAGGAAGCATGTACCTATTGTGAAGGTCAAATGGGATGCCCGTAGAGGTCCCAAATTCACGTGGGAGGTTGAATCCACGATGAAAGAAAAGTACCCTTACTTATTTCAGTAAATCTCGGGTCGAGATTTATTTTAAGGGGGTGAGGATGTAACACCTCGAAAATTCACGTCCTATAATGTGTTGACACGTGTCATAAAATTTGAACGTGTGAAAGAAAGTTATAAAAGGACTAAAGTTGACAAACATGGAAAGTATGTGATTATACGGGTTCTAAATGTCAACAGTGAATAAATATACTTCATAATAACCCTACATGATGTTTATGACATCAAACGAATAAATCATGGATCATACGAAGCTAAAAGTGAGAGATTACAAACTACAGGGGTTAAACGTGTCAACATGTTTAAAGATATACCTCTGAGTGACCTTTTGACTAACCCGAAGCTTTGTAACTGTTGAATATGCTCACTAGAATGCACGATATAAATTTCGTAAAGTTTCGTTATCGTATGAGAAAGTTATGATCAAATTCGTGTACAAGGGGTTAAAGCGTCAACGTTGAAAGTTTGGACTTTTCGGGTGACAATAAAGTTAACCGAGGACTAAACAAAATGGGTATATATCTTGAAGCCCTTATGTATCAAATTAGAGGGTTCAAATTGCAATATAAAGGTTAGTTGACCTTTCGGAAGGGCCAAGAGTCGAATATGCAACAAATAGAAAATGTAAAACCAGGATTCAAGGCCCACGCGGCCCGCGTGGCATTTAACAAGATCTGAGGCGGGCCGCCTGGGACGCCCAGATGCAGAAAAATGTGCTGGTTGCCTGTTCAGCCTTCTAAACGACTTGTGATGCAACTAAACCCTTCCAAGAGGCCCCTAAACGACCCCTAAACACTAGGGACACATGTTGGAAGGTTGTGGTCAGTTGGTAGACTTGTGTGTCAAAGATTTATGGTGATTGAATTCACTATATAAGGCCATGAGTTGCAACAATTGATCATACCATTCATTCTGCAATTGAGGAGCCTTCTGGAGCTTCAAAGCAGACCCAAGTCCTTCCTAATCAAGCTTAGGACTTCAGTAAGTGTTCTAATCCTTTCTTAATTAAGTTTTAGCTTAAAAGTCAAACCGTCGTAATTAACGGTTGACTTTAAGATTAATCACTAATGGTCCAGTGATTAGTCGAAGTGAGAGTAGTTATAAGTTGGTAATTATGTGGGTTATAAAACCTCAAAAGGGTTCCCCCTGATTACCACTCTAATCAGGTCAAAAGTCGGGTCAAACTTATATTTAAAAAGTCAACAGGAAGTCTAAAATGCCATTTATGCATAATTAACATTATAGATCATATACAACCTGTTGGATCATTGTTGTAACTTAGTAATAAGTGTAAGAACATGTTTAAACATGTTCAAGCCGACAAATTCCTGTAAATACCCGGTTCGGAACCGAAAGTCACATAGTTTGACTTTCACTTTGACTTTCAGTTCTGACCCGTTTAGGCATGTTTTAGAAATGCCTCAGAGCTTTAATTGGACTAGGTTACATGTTAGTACAACCCTCTGTGATTATACACCTTGGTTCATTAGTTATCCAATTAATATGCATGTTTCCGTTAATTGCTCATATGTTGACCGTTATGCCCTTATTACTTTAAAACGTAATTTTTGGAAATGTAAAAGAGTAGAAACTTTAATTACTGATATATAAACTTGTATGCAAAGTTTGACATCAGTTTGATTTATAGATTAAGAGTTATGCTCATTATCGCAAAATGAAAGCTTTATGTGAATAAAATGGCGTAATTAGCGTATAGCCTAGTTAAGCCTACTTTTTGATATCAAATCTTTTACCCACTGATGCAATATATTATTTTGGGATTTTTAAAGATTTTTAATTAATTTTAGGCTGAGCATAACTAGTAGTCGTAGGCTTAATCCGGTAATTGTCGGTTTTGCCCTTACGGGCCATAAAATGAGTTTTACATATCTAAACGACTCCAAACCTTTTGCTACTGATCACATATGATAAATAAATTATTTTAAGCCTTCTGGAAATATAAAAATATCAGATTTAAGTATCAAACCCGGAAATGGCCTTTAATCGCCTTATTAAGCGTTTTTAACGCAAAGTATGTATCAAAATTATATTGGACATACCCGGGTTGATACCTACTGATATAAGAGGCAAATTATAATATTTTAACAGTAAGCAAAGGTTGATAAACTCAGACTCCAGTTTTGAGCTTTTCGGCTTGTGTGAAATTACCAAAATACCCCTACGGGGCATAGTTTGGTTAGAAATGATAAGTTTCACATATATGCTTTAACCTACTGATATAACTTAGAAAATTAAGTATATTTGCTGATTACATCAGACCTGTAACTCAGGTTGTTACTTAAACTCTTTTATAAACTTTTAAATGACCAAACTACCCCTACGGGGCCTAGTTTGTGTTTAAACACGTTTCGGGCATAATGAAAGACATCTTACTGATGTCACAACATATTTGAGGCATAATTAACTTAGGAAACCTGTATATAGCTCTCATGAATACCCGTCACGCTTATTACGCGTACGGTTCGATTTATGTAACAAGTTTACATAAATTAGCCGAAACGGGTCAAACCTTAACGGTTTTATCTCAAAATCCAGAATGTGAATAATAAACCCATATTAAACAAGTCTTTAAACTTTTCGGATCTAAATCACATTCTATCCGTTCTTCGCTTAATCGTGCGTACGAACCGTATCTTGAAACTAGCCGGTCTAAGCTTAAGCTTAATTAAAGACCCGTTAGGATTCTAATAGGTTATTATAAAACCTTCGTTCCAGATTAGGAGGACCAGTAAAAGCTACGTGCATTTTGCTTATTGTGATTTATACATTGCTCAGGTAAATACTTTTAACTTATTTTCCCTATACGGGCTTGGGTTACGGTATATAGCATACCGCTTGATCGGGCATCAAATCTCCACCATTAAGTGGGTAGTTGAATAATTTGATCGGCTCGTTTAAACAGTCTTGTTACTTAAAGCCTTTGGGGGGTTAATGACCATGTCCCGGATATCCTTGGCATCATCTTACGAGATGGCCACGACCTGAGCACGGGGTGTAGGCGTACACCCGTCAGTGTATAACTCAATAATGTGGTGTGTCTATTGATCTTTAACCCGGATAAGATCCGGGCTACTGAACGCACAAGGAACATGTAATTCGTTCACAAGATTATAATATTAAATAGTTCTCCCAAGTTAATAAAAAGATTAATCTTGCCTCTGTGCATTTGAATCAAATTATAAAATGTTTATGCCATGTGCATCCAAACCAAATTTTCAATCATTTTCCAAAATGAGTCAGTTGATTGTATTTACCAGTGTAAACTGACGTATTTTCCCAAAAAGACTAAATGCAGGTCCTAAACGTAATTGGCTGGATTGTCTCCTTAGCATCAATAAAGAGTCTCGCAAGCTTAAGATGCCTGAAGTCTGTTGAACTATTGTTTCCATTTTATTATCGATCCTACTGTGGATAAACTTCCGAATATTGTGACATTTGATATTACAATATTAAATTCGGTTGTGTTATATCTTTTAAATTGCTTCCGCTGTGCATTATTAAATATTGTGTTGTTTGACGATTATGTTGCCAACCACGTCATGATAATCCCCCACCAGGCCCACCGGTGACACGTGGAAATCGGGGTGTGACAGCCTGGTGGAGATCACTGATTCAAACCACCGGGAAAATCCCATTGTACAACATGTCTTGGGAACAATTCGTTGCCCTCATCAGGGAGAATTACTGCCCCCAGCATGAGGTTGAGAAGATAGAGTCTGATTTTCTATCGTTGGTAATGACAAACCTTGACTGTCAAGCTTACCTCACGAGCTTCAACACAATGTCCCGGTTGGTTCCGTATCTGGTAACCCCGGAACCAAAAAGAATAGCTCGTTTTATCGGTGGTTTAGCCCCCGAGATAAAGGCAAGCGTGAAGGCCTCCCGTCCAGCTACTTTCAGATCTGTAGCTGACATATCTTTGTCCCTCACTCTAGATGCGGTCAGGCAAAGATCGCTGAGGAACAAAGATGCTGAGAAGAGAAAACGTGAAGATGATAATTCACGGAGGTCGAACAAGAAGCACCGTGGAAACGGTGACAACAAGAGGGGGGTCTGAGTCAAGGAAAGATGGGCATCAGTCTGGTGAGAAGCCCAAATGCAAGATTTGCAAGAAACAGCACTTTGGAAAGTGCAGACTCGATTCGAACTCGCAAACTCAGTCAAGAACGTTTGCTTGCGGGATATGCAAGTCCAAGGATCACAAGACCTTGGATTGCAAAAAGCTGAAAGATGCAACTTGCTACAGCTGTAATGAGAAAGGGCACATTAAAACCAACTGCCCTAAATACGCCAAGAAGCCTGAAGAGGCCAAGAAGACAAATGCTAGAGTCTTCAGAATGGATGCCAAAGAAGCGGTTCTAGACGACAATGTGATTACAGGTACTTTCCTTGTAAATGATGTCTATGAAAGAGTACTTTTTGATTCAGGCGCTGATAAGTCTTTTGTAGATCATAAGTTTTGCAAATTGCTGAATTTACCTGTCAAAACTTTGAGTATAAATTATGAGGTAGAGTTAGCAGATGGCACCATAGAAACCGTCTCAACTGTGTTAGATGGATGTGTTATATCCATTAAGAACCACTCTTTTCCTCTGTCTCTACTTCCCTTTAAGTTGGCCGGTTTTGACATAGTTTTGGGTATGGACTGGTTATCCCGTAACCAGGCCCAAATTGTCTGCAACAGAAAGCAAGTGGTGATTAAGACTCCGTCTGGTGAATCACTTACCATTCGGGGAGATACCCAGTACGGACTGCCTGAGCAAGTGACTATGCTTAAGGCTTCCAAATGTTTAAAGAAGGGTTGTGTCATCTACATGGCACAAGTGATTATTGATGAGCCTAAACCGAAGATAGAAGACATTCCCATCATTTCTGAATACCCAGAAGTTTTTCCTGAAGAACTACCTGGTTTACCACCAGATAGACAAGTTGAATTCAGAATTGACATCATCCCTGGAGCAGCACCTGTTGCTAGAGCACCTTACAGGTTAGCTCCAACAGAAATGAAGGAATTGAGGACACAACTGGATGAATTGCTAGCTAAAGGTTTCATTAAACCTAGTTCGTCTCCTTGGGGAGCACCAGTCTTGTTTATCAAGAAGAAGGATGGATCGATGCGTCTGTGCATCGATTACCGTGAACTTAATAAGGTCACAATAAAGAATAGGTATCCTTTGCCCATGATCGACGATTTGTTCGATCACTTGCAAGGGGCAAGTTATTTCTCGAAGATTGACTTAAGGTCAGGCTACCACCAACTGAAGGTTAGAGATGAAGACGTACATAAAACTGCATTTAGGACTCGTTATGGTCATTACGAGTTCCTAGTGATGCCTTTTGGGCTCACTAATGCACCTGCCGCGTTCATGGATCTCATGAATCGCGTTTGCAAGCCTTACTTAGACAAATTCATCATCGTTTTCATCGACGACATTCTTATCTACTCGAAGAACCAAGCTGACCATGAGAAACACCTTCGCTGTATTCTCAAACTTCTACATCATGAGAAACTCTACGCCAAATTTTCCAAGTGTGAGTTTTGGCTACGAGAAGTCCAATTCCTTGGACATGTGGTGAGTGAGCGTGGTATCCAAGTGGATCCCGCTAAGGTAGAAGCAGTTATGAACTGGCAAGAGCCAAAGACACCTATAGAGATTCGTAGCTTCCTGGGATTAGCAGGATATTACAGGCGATTCATTGAAAAATTTTCAAGGATTGCTGCACCCTTAACGTCCTTGACTAAGAAGAAAGTAAAGTTCGTTTGGGGCCCTAAGCAGCAAGAATCCTTTGATATCCTTAAACAAAAGTTGAGCAACGCTCCTGTACTGACATTGCCTGAAGGTACCGAAGAATTCATAGTTTACTGCAATGCATCTCACACTGGCATGGGGTGTGTGCTTATGCAAAAAGGCAAGGTTATTGCCTATGCTTCAAGACAGTTAAAGGTGCATGAAAAGAATTACACCACCCACGACTTGGAGTTGGGTGCCGTTGTATTCGCACTAAAACTGCGGAGGCATTATTTGTATGGTATCAAGTGTGTGATCTATTCTGATCACAAGAGCCTCCAGCACCTATTTAATCAGAAGGATTTGAACATGAGGCAGCGCCGTTGGATGGAGACTTTAAATGATTATGATTGTGAAATCAGATATCATCCCGGCAAGGCGAATGTAGTCGCTGATGCCTTGAGCCGAAAGGAAAGGGTGAAACCCATCCGAATCAATGCCAAGAGCATTGAAATAAAGAACAGTTTGACTGAAAGGTTGTTAGCTGCACAGAGGGAAGCTGTGTTGGAAGCTAACTACCCTAACGAGAAGCTAGGGGTAACTGAGGAGCAGTTATCTCTTTGCAAGGACGGGATTCTGAGATTGAATGGACGGATATGGGTTCCAGTTTATGGAGGACTTCGAGATGTCATCCTCCAGGAAGCCCATAGTTCCAAATATTCCGTTCATCCTGGAGCTGATAAGATGTACCAGGATCTAAGGGCAAACTATTGGTGGATAGGCTTGAAAAAGTCTGTAGCTGCCTATGTAGCTAAGTGCTTGACTTGTGCGCAAGTCAAAGCAGAACATCAAAAGCCGTCAGGCTTGCTATAACAGCCTGAACTTCCTACGTGGAAGTGGGAAATGGTAACCATGGATTTTATCACCAAGTTACCTAAGACAAGGAAAGGAAATGATACAATATGGGTTATAGTTGATAGACTGACTAAGTCAGCACATTTCTTACCCATCAAGGAGACTTATAGCTCCGACATGCTAGCCCAATTATACGTGGATAAGATTGTAGCCTTACATGGCATACCTGTGTCTATTAACTAGATACACGTCACATTTTTGGAAAAGTTTCCAGCAATCTTTGGGCACGCGTTTAAATTTCAGTACGGCTTACCACCCTCAGACTGACGGACAGAGTGAGCGTACCATCCAAACGTTGGAAGACATGCTACGTGCATGTGTAATTGATTTAGGTGGTAGTTGGGATAACCACCTACCCTTGATTGAATTCTCCTACAACAATAGCTACCATACCAGCATTAAGACTGCGCCTTTCGAGGCCTTATACGGTAGAAAGTGTAGAACGCCCGTTTGTTGGGCAGAAGTTGGAGATGTCCAATTATCAGGACCAGAGATAGTCTTTGAAACGACGGACAAGATTGTCCAGATTCGTGACCGTCTCAAAGCTGCCCGAGATTGGCAGAAGAGCTACGCAGATCCAAAGCGTAAATCTTTTCACTTCGAAGTAGGTGACAAAGTATTGCTTAAAGTATCACCCTGGAAGGGAGTGATGCGATTTGGTAAGAAAGGCAAGCTAAGCCCGAGATATATAGGACCTTTCGAGGTCATCGAACGTATCGGGTCAGTTGCCTAAAAGTTAAACTTACATGAAGAGCTCAGTGGAATTCACAATGTGTTCCACATCTGCAATCTGAAGAAGTGCTTCGCTGATGAATCACTGGTTATACCACATACAGATGTGCATATAGATGAGAGCTTAAAATTTGTGGAAAAACAATTGTCGATTGAAGATCGACATGTTAAGAAGCTTCGAAGGAAGCATGTGCCTATTGTAAAGGTAAAATGGGATGCCCGTAGAGGACCCGAATATACGTGGGAGGTTGAGTCCACGATGAAAGAAAAGTACCCTTATTTATTTCAGTAAATCTCGAGGTCGATATTTCTTTTAAGGGGGTGAGGATGTAACACCTCGAAAATTCACGTCCTGTAATGTGTTGACACGTGTCATATGATTGAACGTGTGAAAGAATGTTATAGAAGGATTAAAGTTGACAATCATGGAAAGTATGTGAATATACGAGTTCTTAATGTCAACAGTGAATAAATATATTGTACATTAACCCTACATGATGCTCATACCTTCAAACGAATAAATCATGGATCATACGAAGCTAAATATGAAAGAAAGTGAGAGATTACAAGCTACAAGGGTTAAATGTGTCAACATGTTTAAGTTATACCTCCGAGTGACCTTTTGACAAACCCGAAGCTTTGTAACGGTTAATTATGCTCACTAAAATGCACGATATAAATTTCATAAAGTTTCGTTATCGTATGAGAAAGTTATGATCAAATTCGTATGCAAAGGGTTAAAAGCGTCAACGTTGAAGTTTATGACTTTTTGGGTAACAATAAAGTTAACTGAGGACTAAACAAAGTGGTTAAATGTCTTAAGGCCCTTATAAGTCAATTTAGAGGGTTCATTGTGCAAAACAAGATGCGAAAGCGACCTTTAGAAGGACCAGGGACCAAAACTGCAAATAATGGAAAATTGGTTTGGCTGAAACACACACGCTCGCGTAGCGCGAGCCTGAGACACTTTACCGTCGCGCTACGCGACGACCCTATCTGATCAGCCTGCTCCGATTTGGTAGGATCCTTGTCTGCCATAGCCATTGCAAACGACTTTAACTCGATTTTCCTCATCTTGCTTGACCCCTAAACAACCCCTAGACATTTAGGGACACTTGTGGATGAGTTGTGGTCAGTTGTAGACTTGCTTGTCAACAATCTAGTGGGTTCTTGATCACTATATAAAGCCCTTAAGTTGCAACAAGTTCTTCACACCTTTCTCTTGCAGTTTTGATCATTCTTGGAGCTCCAAAGCAGACTCAAGGGATCTCTAATCGTGCAAAGGACTCTAGTAAGTTTGCTTAACCCTTCTTAGTTAAGTTTTTGCTTAGTTTTAGCTTAAAAGTCAAACCGTCGTAATTAACGGTTGACTTGAAGATTAATCACTAATGGTCCAGTGATTAGTCGAATTGAAAGTAGTTATAAGTTGGTAATTATGTGGGTAATAAACCCTTAAAAGGGTTCCCCCTGATTCCCACTCTAATTATGTGGGTAATAAACCCTTAGAGCTTCATTTGGACCAGGTTACATGCTAGTATAACCCTCTGTGATTATACACCATGGTTCATTAGTTAACCAATTAATACGCATGATTCCGTTAATTGCTCATATGTTGACCATTATGCCCTTTTTACCTTAAAACGTGATTTTTGCAAATATAAAAGAGTAGAAAATTTAGTTACTGATATATAAACTTGCACCCAAAATTTGACATCAGTTTGAGGTAGAGATTGAGAGTTATGCTCATTAGCGTAATTAAGAAGCCTTTTGTTAATTAAACGGCGTAATTAGCGTATAGCCTAGTTAAGCCTACTTTTAATATCAAACTTATTACCCACTGATGTAATATATTATTTTGGGATTTTTGAAGATTTTTAATTAATTTTAGGCTGAGCATAACTCATAGTCGTAGACTTAATCCGGTAATTGTCAGTTTTGCCCTTACGGGCCATAAAATGAGTTTTACATATCTAATCGATTCCAAACCTTTTGCTACTGATCCTAAATGATAAATAAATTATTTTAGGCCTTCTGGGATGATAAAAATATCAGCTTTATATATAGAACCCGGAAACGGCTTCTAATCGCCTTATTAAGCGTTTTTAGCGCATAGTATGTACTAAGACTATTTTTAAACATACAAGGGTGATACCTACAGATATTTTAGGTAAATTATAATATTTTAACAGTAAGCAAAAGTTGTTTAACTCAGACTTCAGTTTTGAGCTTTTCGGCTTATGTGAAATTACCAAAATGCCCCTACGGTGCATAGTTTGGTTATAATTGATAAATTTCACATATATACTTTACCCTACTGCTATAACTTATTAAATTGAGTATTTTTGCTGATTACATCAGACCTATAACTCATTTTAATACTTAAACTCTTTTATAAACCTTGTAAATGACCAAACTACCCCTACGGGGCATAGTTTGTGTTTAAATACGTTTCGGGCATAATAAAAGACATATTACTGATGTCACAACATATTTGAAGCATATTAACTTAGGAAACCTGTATATGGCTCTTACGGATACCCGTTACGCTTATTACGCGTTCGGTTCGGTTTATGTAACAAGTTTACATAAATTAGCCGAAACGGGTCAAACCTTATCGGTTTTATCTCAAAATCCAGAGTGTGTATGAAATACCCATATTAAGCAAGTCTCCGAACTTGTCGGGTCTAAATCACATTCTATCCGGTCTTCGCTTAATCGTGCGTACGAACCGTATCTTTGAAACTAACCGGTCTAAGCTTAAGCTTAACTAAAAACCCGTTAGGATTCTAATAGGTTATTATAAACCTTCGTTCCAGATTAGGAGGACCAGTAAAAGCTACTTGCATTTGCTTATTGTGATTATTACGTTGCTCAGGTAAATACTTTTAACTTATTTTCCCTATACGGGCTTGGGTTACGGTATATAAAATACCGCTTGGTCGGGCATCAAATCTTCCATCGTTTGGTGGTTAATTGAATAATTTGATCGGCCCGTTTAAACAGTTTTGTTTACTTAAAAGCCTTTGGGGGGTTAATGACCATGTCCCGGATATCCTTGGCATCATTTTATGAAATGGCCACGACCTAAGCGCGGAGTGTAGGCGTACACTCGTTAGTGCATAAATAGTTGATGTGGTGTGTCTATTGATCTTTAACCCGGTACGTCCGGGCTACTGAACGCGTAAGGAACATGTAATTTGTTCACAAGATTATATATAATTAAATAATTCTCCCAAGTTATAAAAATGTTTATGCCACGTGCATCCAAATCAATTTTCAATCATTTTCCAAAATGAGTCAGTTGATTGTATTTACCAGTGTAAACGGACGTATTTTCCCAAAGAGATTAAATGCAGGTACTAAGCTAAATTGGCTGGGATTTCTCCTTAGCATCATTAGAAGTCTCGCAAGCTTAAGATGCCTAAAGTCTGTTGAACTACTATTTATATTCGATCCGTCTGTGGATAAACAATCGACTGTTGTGATACACGATATTACAATATTATATTCGGTTGAATTATATTTTTCAATTGCTTCCGCTGTGCATATTAAATATTGTGTTGTTTGACTATTATGTTGCCAACCACGTCACGATACTCCCCACCGGGCCCACCGGTGACACGTGGAAATCGGGGTGTGACATTGACCGACTAGGCCGACTACGTCCGACTAGGCGCCGACTAGGCACCGAGTACTCCCGAGTAATCCCGAGGCCGACTAATTGAGACCGCCTTGGAGGAAGTCGCCTCGGAGGGGTTCCGGGTACCGAGTACTCGCCGAGTACTCGGCCGAGTAATCCGACTTTTACAACACTTTTCCTAATCATCCGTTATCATCCAAATACTCATACACCTACGTTTCCTCGTGTAGAAGGACTTGGTGTTCCTTCCTCAAACAACCAATAACTCATCACGGAATAACAAGTGGAAGCTTGCAAAACCGTGAGTACACTTAACCCATTTTCATTTTAACACTTTTTGGGTGCAATATGTTAACCTTATCAAAATCACAATACATTATTCTTTATGCAAATGCACAAAAACAATGCAAATACATGAAAACTACTTGTTATGCTTGATACATATACTTGGGTGATTCTTATGTGATACTATAGTCATTAGCTTTGTACGAGCCTCCATTTAACATGTATAGCGCTATAGGATTAACGTACCACCCTTGAATGAGAGGTTATGTTAAATTTCATTCTTTATTACGTAAACAGAGGGTTAACTAGAATATTGCATGCCATGATATGTTGATCTTGAATAACTTAGGTTGCCAAGTGGATTCGTTTTAAACTTTTTATACTTATACTTATACTTAAACTTGTGTACTCGCCAATGCATTTTTGTGTTGAACTATACTTTGTTAATATGTTGCAGGTTGATGAGGTTGATTATGACGAAATCTAGCAGGGACGACACTAGAAACACGCTTGAATTTACTAGATTTGTTACTTATTTGTTGAACTTGTTGTATTATCCTTCATGTTATATTTTGAATTTCATGTTGTAAATTTGACAATTTTGTTATGATATGAAATCGATTTTGAATTAATTATTGTCGCCAATAGCGTTATGTATGATGAGCAATCTATCTTTGTCTCACTTCGATGTTTCCGCCATCTGTTGGGGTGTGACATATTGGTATCAGAGCCATAACTATAGGGAATTAGGTAGAATTGCCATGATTCGACCTAGTCTCTAGTAGGTACCTTATTTTTTACCATTCTTGTTACATGCTTAAAATGTTATTCTCCCTACTTGTTTCTTTCTCTTTCGTTTTGGTCTTAATAATTACATTATGTCTTTCCTAAGATATTTTACACAAATACACTTGAAGACTTGAAGACACTCGTAATACAAACGAGATGAGTTTACCAAAATAGGCGTGAAACTCACAATTTGGTAAACGACTCTCACTCCGCTTATTCTTTATTTTACACGAAATTACACCATTAAGTTAGGAGTGAAATCCACATCTTAATGGTAAATTTCCAATTCAAACTCTAGTGGACCCTCGTCAACGTGTCGAAATTAAATTTTGACTCGATGAGTACCAACCACACTTAGGGTACGAAATCATCAAGTTAGGGGTAAAACCCGCATCTTGTCGATTAAGTCCCATTCTTCGATTTTCAATCCTGCCAAAGTTTCGATTGTTTCAATCGATTAGGGATGTGTAGTAACTGGAAGGGTAAGATATCGTTAATCGCTTCTCGACGAGAGTATCTTACCTATAGGCCAAAGCATGTTTCCTTAATTTGAAAGGGCTTTCGATTCACTTTGGAATAGTCGACGTTTCTAAACCCAAAACAATCCAATGTTTTATGAGCCTCTCTTTTATGTTATCTCAATTTATATTTGATTTTATACTTGTTACCTCGTTCATTTCAAACCGTTACATGATTCGCACGTCTCTCGCAATAAAAAACAATAATAATTCTCTTGAACAAACTAAATTTATACTCTTTATGCGCATTCTTACATGATTATACTTGTGAATACATGTTGAAAACTTACACTTTGTTTGACTTATACTTGATACGTGAACATTACATGCTTATACTTGCAAAACTTATTTCGAATTATGATCAAGTCTCCTCCCTTCCTTTTCTTTCGAACTCCTAGATAGAATATCCAAGCTCATCCAAGAAGATCAAGTCCAAGAAGGGTTCCAACACCGACTACATCTCCAAGCAAGACCTCGTAGGTCTTATCGCTGAACAAATGGCCGATCAAGTGGCCCAAGTCATACCTGACATAGTTAGCAGAATCCAAACCAACCCTGATTCGCCTCACACCTCTGTTGACTCGAAGGGGGAAAACCTAAGACACCATCCCTCTTCAAGCAATCCATGGCATGTTGACCTCTGGAGTTTACTGGCAAGGATGGTGCTACTGCCCTACTTACCTGGTTCGACGCTATTGAGCTTACGTTCCTACAGAGCGGTTGTCCCGATGACCTGCGAACCCAAAATGCCACAGGGGTGTTCCGTTCGAGGGCTCTTGAATGGTGGACCTTTGAACGTACACAAGAGGGAACGATGTAGCTCACGCCCTACCCGGGACCGAGTTAAAGAAACTCATGAAGGGAGAGTTCTGCCCTCCCTACGAACTTAGGAAGCTAGAACATGAGTTCTGGGATCTTAAACAAGTCGGGGACGACAACAATGGACGCACTGCTCGCTTTAAGCAGCTCAGCATACTGTGCCCTGGCCAAGTCGATTCTGTCGACAAAGCCATTACCAAGTAAATTCACTGCCTACCCACCTCCCTCATGAACCTCGTAAAGTCCGCTTCTCCAAAGACTCTCGAGGATACCTTCCGTTTAGCCGCTCTTCTTAACAAAAACTGTGTTATTCATAGGACCTCTGAAAAGACCCCTTCGAAGAGCGCACACCAAGCAACCACCGACACCGCCACCACTGTTGAACCCTCACCCTCTCATCCAGTCAAGAAAACCAAGGCAAGAAGCGGAAGGCTTCTAGCCAAAACAGTGCGGTGATCACTCCGCCAAACCCTCAACCTATACAATCAGTAGCTGCCGTCACCACCCACGAACCACAAAAACGAGCCTACACTAGATCTCACCCCCAATGCAACACCTGTTCTTATCTCCACCTTGCCACCGCACCATCCCGCAAATGCGCTACTTATCATAGATTTAGGCATTTTGCTGATCGATGTCGAAATGGTCCTCAAGGCAATCAAAACCAAGCCATTGTTGCAAACCCTGCCCCTAACCAGATCCAACCTCAAGCCGCTACTGTGCGATCATGTTCCAAG
Source organism: Helianthus tuberosus (assembly GCA_030545235.1). Lineage (NCBI taxonomy): Eukaryota > Viridiplantae > Streptophyta > Magnoliopsida > Asterales > Asteraceae > Helianthus > Helianthus tuberosus. The sequence goes on along the minus strand of CM060354.1, from coordinate 32,643,594 downwards.
TGTGGCGACCTTAATCATCTCGCCAACGTTTGTCCTCTGTGTAATCAACCACCACCACCACAGCAGCAGCAGCAACAACAACAACAACAGCAGCAACAACAACCTCAACAACAAGCTCGAGGCCGAGCATTTGTCATCACTGCCGCTCAGGCTCAAAAGCCTAACGACGTTATTACTGGTACGTTTCTTTGTCAACCATGTTTATGCTTCATGTTTGTTTGATACAGGCGCAGATAAAAGTTTTGTATCTATTGAATTCGAACCTTTGCTTAAGTGTAAATGCTCAAAGTTACCAAGATCATTTGCTGTCGAAGTCACAAATGGTAAATCCGTCACCGTCAATTCCGTTCTTACTAAGTGTGCGTTGATTCTTAACGATCATACATTTCACATGACCTCATACCTGCAAATGGGTAGTTTCGACGTCATAGTAGGTATGTACTGGCTTAGGCGAGTTCGTGCTGAAGTTGTTTGTTCTGACAAATTCCTTCGTCTTCCTCTTCCCAATGGTGATTCTCTACACGTCTATGGCGAGAAATCTTCTCAAGGTCTCAAGCTTATGTCGTGTATTTAAGTGAATAAGTGCTTGCGCAAGGGTACCTTCACCTTTCTCGCCCACATTGTGGAAAAGAAGGACAAAGGCCCAAGCATAAGTGATGTTCCTATTGCTCGTGACTTTCCCGACGTTTTTCCCGATGATCTTCCTGGTCCGACTCCTGCTCATTCTGTTGATTTTCGAATCGATTTAGTGCCTGGAGCTACGCATGTTGCTAAGTCTCCTTATCGTTTGGAACCCTCTGAGATGCAAGAGCTTTAGAGACAACTTCAAGAGCTTCTTGATAAAGGCTTTATACGCCCTAGTACTTCTCCTTGGGGCGCTCCCGTTCTGTTTTCTTCAAGAAGAAAGATGGATCATTCAGAATGTGTATTGATTATCGTGAGCTCAAAAAGCTTACTGTCAACAACCGATACCCTCTTTCTCGTATTGACGATCTCTTCGATCAACTACAAGGCGTGACTTGCTTTTCTAAGATTGATCTCCGTTCTGGTTATCATCAACTTCGAGTCCTCGAAGGAGATATACGAAAAAAAACTGCATTTCGTACGCGCTATCGTCATTATGAGTTCGTGGTCATTCCCTTTGGTTTGACCAACGCACCTGCTATTTTCATGGATTTGATGAACCGCGTGTGCAAAGCGTACTTAGACCATTTCATGATCGTCTTCATCGACGATATCTTCATCTATTCCAAGACTCAAGAAGAGCATGAGCGACACTTGCGTCTTATCCCTCAGCTTCTACGCGCTGAACATCTTTACGCCAAATTCTCTAAATGTGAATTTTGGTTGAAAGAAGTTCAATTCCTTGGTCATACTGTCAACGAACTTGGTATTCACGTTGACCATACTAAAATCGAAGCTGTGAAGAACTGGATTGCACCTAAGTCTCCATCCGAAATTTGTTCGTTTCTTGGTCTAGCTGGTTACTATTGTCGTTTCATTTCTAAGTACTCGAAAATTGTCGTTCCTCTTACCTCTTTGACTCAAAAAGATAAACCTTTTGTTTGGGGTCCTGAACAAGAGGAATCTTTCCAAACGCTCAAGGACATGCTTTGCAATGCTCTGATCCTCGCGCTTACCGACGGTAACGACGACTTCGTCGTGTATTGCGATTCTTCAAACCTTGTCCTTGGTTGTGTCCTTATGCAACGAGACAAGGTTATCTCTTACGCGTCGAGGTAACTCAAGATACATGAGAAAAACTACACTACGCACGACCTTGAACTTGGTGTAGTTGTTTTTGCTTTGAAGATATGGCGACACTACCTTTATGGTACTAAGTGTGTGGTCTTCATCGACCATAAGTCTCACACCCCAACTGATGGCGAAATCATCGGGGCATGGCACTGAGCTAAACAGATTGTTCATGAGAATCCATAACAATTATTAATGACAATATTTTTAAGGTTCAATATCCGATACTATTAAACAAATAAAGCATAACAGTCATTACAAATATCCAATCTCAAAAACAAATTCCATTCCGACAACTGAGATTTTATTTGGTGGGTTTCTAGACTCCTAACGACGATCCTGATGTTCTCATTTCCGCTGCCAAATTAATAAACACTGATACCACTTGACTGGTTCGTGGCTCCCGCTCCTGGGGTAGGGGTCGGGGGTTGCGACATAAGGTGGTATCAAAGCCACTTGTTTAAGCCATTTAGGTGTTCTCTTAATACCTGAATTTTAACCAATTGTGTTAGGAAATAACCTATGTGTTATTCTGTGTAAATATATATTTTTTTATTTTATTGTTATTTTGACAATTTTCTAGTTTACAGTATGAGTGATCAGGGTACTTCTGACGCTTACCGTCACTTACCTTATTCTCTAAAGAATGAAGGAACATCCCAGCCAACCCCAGGATACACCGCTGATTCTAATGATGTCTTTGTTTTCAAAGCCAAATCCGAAGAACCTTTTCTCTCTAAGAAACGAGGGTGGTTTAGTAAGGCAACTTATGAAAGGAGGAAAAAGAATGAGAAAACTCCAACAACAAAGGATAGCGAATAGAGAGAGAGAAATACCCAAAACCAGGAAGCCAGGCCCATATGGGAGGAAGAATCTGATAGGCAACTAGCTGACTTTCATATGTTTGGAAATGTAGAGTTTGGAAATGTAGAAGGAGGAATTGATATCAACCAAGTAGCAGACCCACAACATCTACCATTATTTCATGACCAACCCATGGAACTAGAATAGAACCAGGAGAACCAGCTTCCAATCCCAGCCTTTGATCCAAATGAGATACCAAGAATTCCCGCACCAAACCCTTTAGACATGACCCATGGTGGGATGAAAACCGGTCAATTATGGAAATATTAAATAACCCATATCCTTACGGAGAACCAATACCATGTTACCTCACCGGTGCCAGCCCCACTACCGCCAATGAATCAAGAGAATGTGGAAGAACTTCACCAGTATGGTGAAGAGTTAGTTGAGGAGGGAAATCGGATTCGCCAAATAGGAGAAAAACTCGTCTGGAAATATGACGAGCGTGAAATGCAGTACTAGACAAGCCAACCAGGTCCACAAAATTCATCTCTATGATGAAAGCTGCAAGTTAGGCAAGGAAAGGAGGAATGGTGTATATGATTTCAGTAATCATTAACACTAAGAGAAAAGAATTAAAAGATATTACCGTAGTATCTAAATTCTCAGATGTTTTTCCAGAAGAATTACCTGGATTACCACCAGATCGAGAGGTTGAATTTAGAATTCACCTAATACCAGGAATGACACCAATTGCCAAAGCACCATATCGACTAGCACCAACGGAGATGCAGGAATTGAAGAAACGGCTTGACGAATTACTAGAGAAAGGTTTTATACAGCCTAGCTCATCGCCATGGGGAGCACCGGTGTTATTTGTCAAAAAGAAGGACGGATCGATGTGTATGTGCATTGATTACCGAGAACTGAATAAGGTTACGATTAAAAATCGGTACCCACTACGGAGAATCGATGACCTGTTCAATCAACTTCAAGGAGCTCGATTATTTTCTAAGATCGATTTACACTCAGGATATCATCAATTGAAAGTACAGGAAGAGGACATTCCTAAAACTGCTTTCAGAACAAGGTACGGTCATTATGAATTTACAGTCATGCCATTTGGTTTAACCAATGTCCTAGCCATATTTATGGACATGATGAACAGGATATGCAAACCATACCTAGATAAATTCATAATTGTCTTTATAGATGATATTCTAATTTACTCTAAGAGTAAGGAGGAACATGCAGAGCATTTGCATATACTTCTGACATTGTTGAGAAAAGAAAAGCTTTATGCTAAATTCTCAAAATGCGAATTCTGGTTGCAAAAAGTACAATTTCTTGGACATTTGGTTAATCATGAAGGAATTCATATGGATCCCACAAAAATCAAGGCGATTACCAAATGGAAAGTCCCTGAGTCACCTACGGAAGTAAGAAGTTTTTTCTTGGACTGGCAGGATATTATAGACGTTTTATTCAAAATTTCTCTAGAATAGCCATTCCATTAACCAAACTGACTAGCAAATCGGTTAAGTTTGAATGGGGACCAAGACAAGAGGAAGCATTTAGAATTTTGAAACAAAGGTTAACCAATGCACAAATACTCGCTTTGCCGGAAGGAACTGAAGACTTTGTAGTCTATTGTGACGCGTCTAAATTAGGATTTGGATGTGTATTGATGCAACGTCAAAAGGTAATAGCTTATGCCTCTAGATAGCTTAAGAAACATGAAAAGAATTATACAACCCATGATCTAGAGTTATGAGCCATACTTTTTGCCCTTAAGATTTGGAGACACTATCTTTATGGTAGTAAGTTCGTTATATTTACAGATCATAAGAGTTTAAGATATGTTTCTGGGCAAAAAGAATTAAATATGAGACAGAGACATTGGATGAAAATTCTTAGTGATTATGATTGTGATATCCAGTATCATGCAGGATAAACTAATGTAGTAGCTGATGCTTGAAGTCGAAAATATCATGAAAAGCCAAAACGAGTACGCTCTCTCAGACTAAATCTACAGATAGTTTTAAATGGGCAAATTAGAAAGATACATGAAACAACAATCAAGGATGATGCTGAAAGTTTGAAAGGAATGATTAAGGAATTAGAACAAGGAGCAGATGGAATTTGGAGATTCCATAAGAAAAGGATCTGGATACCTATTCCAGGAAACCTACGCAATCAAATTCTAGAAGAAGCCCACAAGTCTAAGTATACGATGCATCCCAGTAGTGATAAGATCTATCAAGATTTAAGAAAGAATTTCTGGTTGTCACACCCCAACCAATGGCGAAATCATCGGAGTGGGACTTGTTCAAGATTGCAAGAGACTTCATATCACTATTTGTGACAATATTTAATTTAACCGATTTCATTTCATAGATAAATTGTCAAAACATTACAAGGAATTCAAATAACAACATCGCTCGAACATAACAATAACAAAATTGATACAACACTTTAAACCTAAACGTCTAAGTGAGTATCTAGGCATCTTTGCTATCCATTTTCATAGCATCATCAATCATCAACCTGTAATATGTTTAAAATACAATTCAATGCAAAAGCAAAGGCGAGTATACAAGTTTAAGAATAAGTATAAGTATAAAAGTTTAAAACGAATCCACATGGCAACTTAGTTTATAGAAGATCAACCTAACATGGCATGCAATATTTCTAGCCAATCCTCTGTTTACGCAACAATGATATAATTCAACATGACCACTAGTCTACGGGCGGTGCGTTACTACTATAGCGCAATACATGTCAAATGGAGGCTCGTGAAAGCTAATGACTAAAACATATCACATAAGTATGGTCCACGTATAAGCATCAAGTATAACAACATAGTATTCATGTATAAGGATTGTTTTCGTGCATTGCATAAAGAATAAGTTTAAGTGTAGTTTAATAGTTAAACATGTTACACCCCAAAAGGGGGTTGCGAGTATACTCACGGTTTTGCAAGTCTTCTACTTGGTAATCCCGCGAGTGAGTTGATTGATTAGGAGGTTGGAACACCAAGTCCTTCTACACAAAGGAAACATCGGTGTGTGAGTTTGGGCATTCGGAAGATTTAGGGACTTAGGAAGTTAAAACACAAGAATATATGTATTCGAAAGTAATCATCCTTTAACATTAAGTACTTGTTCTTGACACTATGAAACCTCAAGGGTTAATGTTTTCATGAGTAGTATACTCATTAGAATCGTAACAAGTCTTATGTCTTGGATGATGTATTCTAATACTTTGACGAATGAACACAAGTCCACCATCAAGAGTTCGAATAGTAAATAAATGTATAAGTATTATATGTATTATTTAGTCCATTAATCAAGCATGAGGTAGAAGATAAATCTTCATTTAGGTGCCTCTATTGTGTCATAGAATTCATGTAGGAGGTAGGAAGAACAAGCTTCCATTTAGGTACCTCTTATGGTTCACCACTACACTTGATGTAAAAACATACAAGGAGGGTCATGAACTAAGATCAATACAAGAATAAGAAACATCTACACTATGAGAAATCATCAAGGGATGTGGGGATTTTATGTTGGACAACCCAAGTTAGTCCACAATCACACATTTATAAAGCTTGAAGCTTGAACACCACTTGTGGTTTAAAAACCAGAAACAAAACAGAAAGTATTTGAGGAATAACCTCTGATTTTGTATATCTCAGCCCCGTTTTTAAGCTTAACTAACCATAGAAGTGGTTATAAGCATAAGGACGTGGGTTTGAGTGAGTTAAACTCAAGTTTGCACAAGTATAAACAATGTTTGATTCAAAATAAAAAGAACAGTGAACTTTGGAGCCTATTTGCCAGAGTTCCAGGGACTTATTCACTGTGAAATACCCATGGAATCGAAGCTAAGATCAAGCCAAGCGTTCTGGAAAAAGAATGAGCTAAAACGGATGAGAAATGAAGAAGTTATGCTCACTTTAGTGGAGCTTGCTACTTCTGTCCGAACTTGCACTTGCAGCTACGTTTTTGAGTGATTGAGAGAGTTGTGAGAGTGATTGTAAAGTGCAAATGGCTTGGGAGGCACTTGGTACTTATAGGGAAGTGATTAGGGTTGGGTTAGATGAGTATTTAATGCTAAAATTGAGTTTAAACTTCAAATAAACCAAGAAATCCCGCCAAGGAAACGAGCTGAACTAAATTCTGCGAATTAGAGGCTGTGGCGGCCCATGGAGGAATTCTCCTCCACCCGTCGCGGATTTTTACCACTTTTGACCCCTAGACTTTGGTTTATTGATGTTTTAAGTTGTTTTCAATGTGTTATAAGTATGAGAAACATATTTATAGGTTTGTAATGTAATTATATCATGAAGCTAATATAAAACGAGTATAAACAAGTATGAATGTCGAGAATAAGTATCGAATTTGTGCAAATTTAGCATATAAGGCACATGTTTACAAGAATTACGAATAAGCATCAATTGTTTCACGAAATTGAATGTATGGGCATGTATAAAGTATGTACAACATGAATTTAGCAAAATATGAGTTTTATTTACGATCTAAGTCTCGAATTTTACAACGGTTACAAAGAAAGAACGATTACAAGAACGCAAGGTTTCTAAAAATAGAAATACAAACAAGACCTTCTATTTATGGAAAGTATGAAGTAGCAGGGTGTTAAACTGGTGGATAGGAATGAAAAAGGATATAGCAAACTATGTTGCTAAATGTTTAACATGTTCACAGGTTAAAGCTGAACATCAGAAACCTTCAGGATTACTACATCAACTGGAGATGCCCATCTGGAAATGGGAATTAATAACAATGGACTTTGTTACCAAATTACCCAAGACACGAAAAGGTAATGATACAATCTGGGTGATTGTAGACAGATTAACCAAATCTACTCATTTCTTACCTATGAAGGAAACTTTCAGTATGGAACAGTTAGCCAAGTTATATGTAAATGAAATAGTTTCATTACATGGAATTCCTTTATCTATTGTATCTGATAGAGACAACCGTTTTACTTCTCATTTTTGGACAAGTTTCCAAAAAGCAATGGGAACCAGATTAAATCTAAGCACAACTTATCATCCTCAAACGGACGGACAAAGCGAAAGGATAATTCAGACAATGGAAGATATGCTTAGAGCATGTATAATTGATTTTGGAGGAAATTGGGATGATCATTTACCTCTCATAGAATTTTCTTACAACAACAGCTATCATACTAGCATCAATGCTGCACCATTTGAAGCACTCTATGGACGTAAGTGCCGAACTCAAGTTGGGCAGAAATTGGAGAAAAGCAAATCAGGACCAGAGATAGTACAAGAAACAACTAACAAAATTATTCAAGTCAAGGAAAGACTAAAAGTGGCACGAGATCGTCAAAAGAGTTATGCAGATAACAGACGAAAACCTTTGGAATTTCAAATTGGGGACAAGGTATTGTTAAAAGTTTCTCCATGGAAAGGAGTTGTCAGATTCATTAAAAGAGGAAAGCTAAGCCCAAGGTATGTTGGACCTTTTGAGATTATCAAAAGAATAGGGTCAATAGCTTATCAGCTACAATTGCCAGAAGAAATGGTTGGAATACATGATGTATTTCATGTATGTAATCTCAAGAAATGCTTAACAGACGAATCACTGGTAATACCTCTTCAAGACATAGAAGTAAATGAGAAACTTAAGTTTGTAGAGAAGCCATTCAGATTGAAGATAGAAAAATCAAGAATCTCAAACACAAGATATTAGTTCTGGTCAAAGTAAAATGGGATTCAAAGAGAGGACCAGAATATACATGGGAACTCGAGTCAGAAATGAAATGAAAGTATCCACACCTATTCCACTGAATCTCGAGGACGGGATTTAAAACAAGGTGGGGAGGATATAACAACCCTTGAAAAAAAAAGCCTTAAGTTAACCCCTATGCCTATACACGAGCCGTATAACCCTAAGTGTCACACCCCAACCGATGGCGGAAACATCGGAGTGAGACGAAATAGATTGCAAGAGACTTCATAATACTGTTTGTGACAAGTATTTAAATGATAAATTTCCATTTCATTTCTAAAGAGTCAATTACAAGGATTTGAAACAAATACAACATGAATAATGAAATACAATACAAATAAAATATAAAATTTAAAGTGTGTATCTAAGCATCCTACTAGATTCCATGCATCATCAACATCATCGCTAAACCTGCAACATGTTTTAAAAGCATAGTTCAATACAAAGGTATTGGCGAGTACACTAGTTTTAGACTCGTGGCATATGTATAAAAAGGTATTTTCAATCCAACATAGCAATTGGTATAGAAGGTCAATCTATCATGCATAACAATATGTCAACTCTAGTGTCCACTAGTATTTAGCATCCCTCGACACAAAAGTGACGAGACCGTTATAGAATAAAGATTCAACAAAACCCCGTCGGGTGGTGTGCTACTCCTATAGCGCTATAATTGTTAAGCCGAGTTAACAAGTAGTATGTATTCTAGCATGAACCTAAGCATAGCAAAGCATGTATAAGGATTGAACGAATAAAAGCATGTTTGTGAATCGTGCATTTTAACAAGTAAAACATGTTGCACCCAAAGTGTATTAAAAGGAAAATGGGTCAAGTGTACTCACAAAGTTGCATATGCTTTCCGATTATCCCATGTGACAAAGTTGTTGAGACTAGGAAGTTGAATGTGTTCGATTTGGAGTTTAAGAGGTGTTTACATATGGTTCTAGGGATTTGGAGTTTAAATAACATTAAAAATAAACATATGAAAATAACTATCTAACACCTATGACACTTGTTCTTGACACTATGAAACTCTAAAAGAGTTTAAATGTTTTCATGGAACAAAGTTCCATTAGAATCGTCACAAGTTGTCAAGGCCTAAGATGATACAATCTACTAGCTTGACGAATGTCCATTAGTTCATCACCAAGAGTTCGATTATTTGGTTGTTTGATGCGTGCGAAGTGTTACTTATTTTAGGTGTATATTTTAAGCCCTTTTTAACACTTATTTTAGCCAAGTTTTAAATTTATAAAACACGATATTTCACTAACACTAAACACACATATGGGCAAGTGCACCCATCGTTGAGTGTAGTATAGCGTTGGTAAGATACCGAGGTCGTCCAAGGACACAAGAGCTTTTAGTACCGGTTTATCCTCAACGTCTAACCAAAATAAAAGTTTAGAAAAATGTTTTAAACTAAGAAAATTAAAAACTAACTAAAATGCTGAAAATAAAAATAAAAGAAAAAACAGATAGACAAGATGAATCACTTGGTTCCGACTAGTATCTAGTATAACCTTTGATTATTTCCGCACTTTTGCACATAATTAAGAGATTATCTTAGTTATTGTAGTAGGCCCCTCTTTTGAAGGTGACGTTACCCTCACCCCAGTAGTTTGAGTCAGCAGGGATACAATCCTAAAAGGGTGGATTATTGGAAGATAATGAATTTAGTTATTAATGCAGTATTGTGGTAGGCCCCGCTTTTGGCGGTGACGTTACCCTCGGCTAAGTAGTCTGAGTCAGCAGGGATACAGTCCTAAATAGCCGGGTTATAGTATTAATAGTAGTTAACTTATGAGGGGATCAAAGAGTTTGGACCCCCGCCATCCAATACCGTGAAGTATTGAAGGAGGTCCTACTAAATTTGACCCAGGTCCATTGCAGGACCTCTAAACGCTGAACAATGGCAAGACCTTTACCAAACCGTTCCCTTAACCCCCGACCAGGTAGCCAACATATCTCCATATAGACCGTGGAGATATGAATGGTGAAAATCCTTTATTTTATATAGACAGTAAAATAATGCCAAGACACCACGGACAAACGATAAGGAAAGATCACCTTCAACATAAGTAACTAGTTATTAAAGTCATTAATACAAAACCAAATAAAAAGTGCAAAAGATTAGAAATAAAAAGTATTATACTAGACACTTTGTCTTCACCAAGTGATGTAAGAGACTTAGGCAAACATGGCCTTGATTGTCAAGAACTCTTACGATCAATCTTGGATCCCGAGACGACTCACACACTCTACGATGGACAATGGATGATGGTGGTGGATGATGGTGTTGTGATGGTGGTGGGTGGTGGATGAAGTGTGAGAGAGGTGGTGTGCCAAGGGATGAGATGAAATGAATCCAAGCACTCCTATTTATAGGCTGAACAGAGAGCTGGGCACGGCCCCGTGTCCGCTGGGCACGGCCCCGTGTCCGTCTGACAATCTCTCTCCTCATTAATTGTAATTCGCAATTACAATAAATGCGCCTGCTGTACTTTCGACACGCCCCCGTGTCCGCTGAGCACGGCCCGTGGTGGGCAATAGAAGCTTCTATAGGTTTGTCTTTTCTGCTGCTTCTTGGGCACGGCCCCGTGCTGGCTGAGCACGGGGCGTGTTCAGTCTTCTGATTTCTCTACTTTGCTTTGGAAGGTGCCGTTGAGGGGTCGGGCAGTCCACTAATATTCCTTTTCTTGTATTTATGTTGGATTTAGCTGTCTTTTTGCTTCTTTTGCGTTTTTGAGCTCATTTAATCCTGAAAATACAAAAGGAAGACAAAAACACTCTTTTTCCAATATTAGTACTTAAAAAGGGTTAGTTTTATGCCTCATTTGATGTAATTTATATGTTGCATTTTACACACATCAAATACCCCCACACTTGAACTTTTGCTTGTCCTCAAGCAAAACTCTTTAATATGTGGCTTACACTCCCAAATGGAATAGGTAGAAGAGAAGGTTTTGGGCTTGTCGTAGAGTGTCGGGATTTCCAAGATCTTTTTGGGTTTTATTTTTATTTATTTACACTCCTATTCGTAATGATTTATTTAGAACTTTTCATAAAAGAAATTACTTATTTGGGCATAACATGCCTTTTTAAAATTATATTTATATACAAGTTCACATACCTCACGGGGAAGTCACTCACACTCGGCCGAAGGTGTATTTTTAGTGAATCACTCGAGAGCGGCATGGAACTTATTCCTACCATAGGCTTGCCAAGAAATCAATCCTCCTCCTTTTTAACTTTTATACCTTTGTAGATATCAAGAGGACTTTGTGGGTTAAGGGTTAGGCTAGGGTTAAAGGTAGGTGGTTGGGTTAGTGGTTAGTGGAAAAGGGCTAAAAGCGTAACAAGTGTCGGTTTTCGTATTTTTGCAACTTTTTATTTTGATGAAGCTTTTATTCAAACTAAGTTATTTTTTATTAACTTGTTTGTTTATTTTCTTTTTGCTTCATCATTATCACACATTTTTTTTTTTTTACGAAGAACCGAACTTGTTACTAAAATAAAGGGTTAAAAATGAAAAAGGTTTTGGTGGGTAAAAGGGTTTTTGTTTGGGTGATGAAACGAAAAGGTTTAGGCTCAAAGGGGCTAACTAGGGGGATTTTTGGGTAGGTGGTAAAAGAAAAAGAAAAATAATGGTGTAGAAATAAAAATGGTTAGTCCTAATGCCTCCATCATTTACTTACTCGGGTTTAAGTTGATAAGGACCGGGAATGTATTGTCATGGCAAGTTCTAGAGTCGTAAGAACCAAGCGGCTATTCACACAAGAAACGAAAAATGAGCATTTAGTCAAATGATATGTAATTGTGTGCTCAATAAAGGCTCAAAACTCACTTTTGTGGGAATGGGTTTTTATGTGATCAAGTATATATAATCAAATTTTAAATAAGTTTGCTATGCCTTTTCATAATTTTCTTATGTTGGTTCTTTTTATCACTACGCTATCGGTTGTAAATTTGTAAAAATATAACCTTTTTGAGAACTTGAATTTTCCGAATTAAACCTAGACAAGTAAAAAAAATGAAAATTTTTGAAAAAAAATTTGGGGTGATTAGCGGTTCCAATAGAGTTTTGTGTAAGGCTTGTATTTAAGACTTGCAAAATTCAAGGTTTTAGCATCCCCCCACACTTAAATTACACATTGTCCTCAATGTGTCCCAAAAATAAATTTTTAGGTTGATTAGATGTGTAAAATAGTGTTTAAAAAGCAAAAATTTGTGTTACTGGGCACTGAACACGGCCCCGTGTTGTCCGGGCACGGCCCAGTGTTCAAGTGCCAGTAACAGAATTAAAACAAGAGAAACAGAAGCCTGGACACGGGGGCGTGTTGGGTGAACACGGCCCGTGTCCAGTTACCTGAACTGGGCGTTTTCTGCAGGGTGCTCAGCACGGGGCCGTGTTGGTTGGGCACGGCCCGTGTTGAACCTTCTGAAATGGTGAGAATTGTCGGGTTGCTTTGTTCTTGTGCATGGGTTCATTTTTCTCGTTCCCCTTTTCATCCTTTACCACCATGAGTGTGTTTTATTCATGAAAGTTAAACTAACTAAAAAAAAACATAAAAATTAATCTAAATAAAACTAAGGATAGTTCCGTGGAATGCCTCCATGGTGCGCCACGTTTATAAGGGTCCTTGGCTAGACCCAAAGCCTGGTCATAAGTCACCCAAGTGGGATGTGTTGCATCCCATGTTACACCGTCGGAGAGCGTCATCCAAGCTTGAGTCTATGACCTTCATGTAGTTGACCGGATCTTCTTCCTCTACTCGCTTTCCACATTCAAATTTCACTTCCTCATCCCCAAACTTCAATGTAAGAGTTCCGTCATTCATATCTACCAACGCTTGGGCGGTGGCTAGAAATGGCCTCCCGAGGATGAGAGGGACATCGGTGTCTTCCTCCATGTCTAGGATGACAAAGTCGGTTGGAAAGACGAATTTGTCAACCTTAACGAGCAGATTTTCGGCGACACCTTGTGGGAATTTGACGAACCTGTCGGCGAGTTGTATGCTCATCTTTGTAGGGCTTGTTGTTCCTAGGCCGAGTCGCTTGAACATTGATGTGGGCATGAGGTTGATGCTAGCCCCAAGATCGGCTAAAGCATTTCTGACGGGGGACTTTCCAATCGAACAAGGGATTGTGAAGCTCCCGGGGTCGATTTTCTTTTGTGGAAGTTTGTTGAGTACTAGAGCTGAGCATTCTTCGCCTAAGTTAACTAATTGCAATGATTCAATTTTCCTTTTGTGAGTGAGGAAATCCCTCATGAATTTTGCATATTTAGGCATTTGGGTTAGGACCTCAATAAAAGGAATATTAACATGCAATTGTTTTAGTAAACTTTCGAACTTCGCGAATTGCTCATCAGTCTTTTGACGATTTAACCTACCGGGGTATGGAATTTGAGGAGTCTTGGTGGCCTCTTGATTTGTAGAAGCTTTTTCTGGCGCAGGAGGAGTCATAGGCTGGCCAGAATGGCTTCTTTCAGTTGGCGGTAATGGAGCATCCTCGGGTCCCACGGTTCGACTTCTTAATGTGATGAGATGTACTTGTGCCTTCGGGTTCGTTTCGGTATTACTAGGTAACACGCCTTGTGGTCTCTCGGAGAAATTTTGAGCTAGTTGATTTAATTGTTTTTCAACGTTTTGAATGCTAGCTTGTTGATTTCTGAAATTCGATTCCAATTGTTGAAATCGATCCGAGTTTTTCTTTTCAGTGTCAGAGATGAGGCGAGATACAGTATCTTCAAGCCTTTCTCTTCCACCTTGTTGTTGAGAAAAATTTTGTGGTTGTTGAAAATTAGTTCGTTGGTTTTGTTGGTTACTACTATTGCCGGGATCTCTCCAACCAAGATTTGGGTGGTTACGCCATCCTTGGTTGTAGGTACCCGTTGGAGGACCCGACGGCCTAGGTCTATTATCCATGTAGTTTACCGTTTCAGTTTGTTCATCTAATTCTTTCATACAACTCCAATTTTCATGTGACCCACCACACCCTTCACAAGCCATAACTGAGGCCGTTTTTGTCATTTCTAGCTTTTTGATTTTTGAAGAGAGGGCCTCGATTTGGGCTTGTAAAGAGGTGCTTTCATCAACCTTATGGGCGCCCGGGGCAATGGATTTATTACCTCGGGGAGTGTGCCATTGAAAATTGGTTTGAGCAATTTCCTCAATTTGGTTATATATTTCATTTGGACGATGATTACCTAAAAGTCCCCCGGAGCTTGAATCAAGTGTTTGTCTTGTGTGTGGCAACAATCCATTGTAGAAAGTGGATACTTGTTGCCATACCGCTAGACCGTGGTGAGGACACTTTCTTAGAAGCTCCTTGAACCTTTCCCAAGTTTCATATAAGGATTCCCCATCCTCTTGTGAGTATGTATTAATTTCAGTCATTAATTTAGCCGTTTTAGCAGGAGGGAAATACTTATACAAAAACTTTTGGGCGAGTTCATCCCAGGTGTTTACCGATCCAACTGGGAGGGTGTTAAGCCAAGCCTTAGCTCGGTCTTTTAGTGAAAAAGGAAACATTCGAAGGCGGATGGCGTCATTTGATGCTCCATTGATCCGAAAGGTATCACATATTTCTAAGAAGTTAGTAATATGTAGATGGGGATCCTCGTCCGCAAGCCCGTGGAAGGTTGCGGAGTTTTGGAGCATTTGTATCAAATGCGGCCGAAGTTCGAAGTTGTTGGCCTCGACATTTGGTGCATTGATAGCGGCGCCGAGATTGCCTACGGTAGGCCGTAGGTAATCCATGAGGGTACGTTGGTCCGCCATTGGAATTGGGTCCCCCGAAGCTTTCTCCTGATTTTTAGCTTTAAGTCTTTTTCTGAGAAAGCGTTCGGGTTCTTCTAAGGGTTCTTTTATGTCTCTACTAGAACTGGAGCTCATGCACTACGTAGGAGGGTCAAATGTGGCACCTGGGTTCCAAGTCCTGCAATAAAAACAGAAAAGAACGTTGGTCAGAAAGTTCACCACGGCCCCGTGCTCAGTGAACACGGCCCGTGGTCAGAGATACAGTAATTGTTTTCTGGATTCCCAGTTACTGGGAGTTGGACACGACCCCGTGTTGCACCGACACGGCCCCGTGTTCAGCTCTCTGTAACTCAGAAAATAAAAACTGCCAGTGATGATGCTGGGCACGGCCCGTGTCTGACCGGACACGGCCCGTGCTGAGCTCTGCAGAAGCTGAAAAACTAAGAAAAAAAAAAATAAAAAATGATTAGGCCGTTGATTCCTAACTTTCTTAAAATCCTTGTGTCCCCGGCAGCGGCGCCAAAAACTTGATGCGTGCGAAGTGTTACTTATTTTAGGTGTATATTTTAAGCCCTTTTTAACACTTATTTTAGCCAAGTTTTAAATTTATAAAACACGATATTTCACTAACACTAAACACACATATGGGCAAGTGCACCCATCGTTGAGTGTAGTATAGCGTTGGTAAGATACCGAGGTCGTCCAAGGACACAAGAGCTTTTAGTACCGGTTTATCCTCAACGTCTAACCAAAATAAAAGTTTAGAAAAATGTTTTAAACTAAGAAAATTAAAAACTAACTAAAATGCTGAAAATAAAAATAAAAGAAAAAACAGATAGACAAGATGAATCACTTGGTTCCGACTAGTATCTAGTATAACCTTTGATTATTTCCGCACTTTTGCACATAATTAAGAGATTATCTTAGTTATTGTAGTAGGCCCCTCTTTTGAAGGTGACGTTACCCTCACCCCAGTAGTTTGAGTCAGCAGGGATACAATCCTAAAAGGGTGGATTATTGGAAGATAATGAATTAAGTTATTAATGCAGTATTGTGGTAGGCCCCGCTTTTGGCGGTGACGTTACCCTCGGCTAAGTAGTCTGAGTCAGCAGGGATACAGTCCTAAATAGCCGGGTTATAGTATTAATAGTAGTTAACTTATGAGGGGATCAAAGAGTTTGGACCCCCGCCATCCAATACCGTGAAGTATTGAAGGAGGTCCTACTAAATTTGACCCAGGTCCATTGCAGGACCTCTAAACGCTGAACAATGGCAAGACCTTTACCAAACCGTTCCCTTAACCCCCGACCAGGTAGCCAACATATCTCCATATAGACCGTGGAGATATGAATGGTGAAAATCCTTTATTTTATATAGACAGTAAAATAATGCCAAGACACCACGGACAAACGATAAGGAAAGATCACCTTCAACATAAGTAACTAGTTATTAAAGTCATTAATACAAAACCAAATAAAAAGTGCAAAAGATTAGAAATAAAAAGTATTATACTAGACACTTTGTCTTCACCAAGTGATGTAAGAGACTTAGGCAAACATGGCCTTGATTGTCAAGAACTCTTACGATCAATCTTGGATCCCGAGACGACTCACACACTCTACGATGGACAATGGATGATGGTGGTGGATGATGGTGTTGTGATGGTGGTGGGTGGTGGATGAAGTGTGAGAGAGGTGGTGTGCCAAGGGATGAGATGAAATGAATCCAAGCACTCCTATTTATAGGCTGAACAGAGAGCTGGGCACGGCCCCGTGTCCGCTGGGCACGGCCCCGTGTCCGTCTGACAATCTCTCTCCTCATTAATTGTAATTCGCAATTACAATAAATGCGCCTGCTGTACTTTCGACACGCCCCCGTGTCCGCTGAGCACGGCCCGTGGTGGGCAATAGAAGCTTCTATAGGTTTGTCTTTTCTGCTGCTTCTTGGGCACGGCCCCGTGCTGGCTGAGCACGGGGCGTGTTCAGTCTTCTGATTTCTCTACTTTGCTTTGGAAGGTGCCGTTGAGGGGTCGGGCAGTCCACTAATATTCCTTTTCTTGTATTTATGTTGGATTTAGCTGTCTTTTTGCTTCTTTTGCGTTTTTGAGCTCATTTAATCCTGAAAATACAAAAGGAAGACAAAAACACTCTTTTTCCAATATTAGTACTTAAAAAGGGTTAGTTTTATGCCTCATTTGATGTAATTTATATGTTGCATTTTACACACATCATTGTTACATAAGTATTACATATTGTATATTACATCATATAAGTCAAGCATGAGGTAGAAGATTAAAGTCTTCATTTAGGCACCTCTAAGTATCATGGAATTCATACATGAGGTAGGAAGAACAAAACTTCCATTTAGGTACCTCTATTATTCACCACTACACTTGTTGTTATGAACAACAAGGAGGGTCATGAACTTACAAGAAACAATAGAATATGAACAACTAATCTATGAGAAAACATCAACCAATGTGTGGATTTTCAAGTAGGTTAGCCCAAGCTAATCCTAAATCATACAATCATCAAGTCTTGAACTTGAGCATCACTTGTGGGTTAAAACCCTTAAACAAAACAGAAAGTTTGTGAAGTTTATACCTCTGATTTTGAATGTCTCAACCTTGTTTTTAAGCCTAACTAACCATAGAAGTAGTTATAAGCATAAGGACATAGGTTTGAGATGAGTTTCCTCAAGTTTAAACAAGTTTATCAAAGTTTGAAACAAGAACAGAAAAATCAGTCCACTTTGGAGCCCTTTTGGCAACATTCCAGACTCTGGTTTTCCAGGGAAAACCCATGGAAACGTAGCTAAGGTCAATACAAAGTAGTAGGAAAAAGAATCGAGTGAATCGGATAAGAATTGAGTGAGTTATGCTCACTTTAGTGAAGTGGTATAAATCTGCTCCAACTTCTGCAATCAGCTACGGTTTGGAGTGTTTGAGAGTGAATGGAAAGTGTTTAGAAAGTGAAAAATTCTTGGAGGAGGCTTGGTTTATATAGGGAATGGATTAGGGTTTCATTGGGTTGGGCTTTGGAAGTGTTTGGTGGGCCAAATAACTCAAAACAAGGAAATTAAGTGGGCTGATGCAAGGCTGTTAACAGCCCTATAATTTTTATTTTATTTTATTTTTTTGACATTAGAAGGTAAATATTTGATGTTTAATAAAATGTTACATGGTGTCTAGTATGTATGTAACTTGTAACAAGGTCCAAAATGCATAAATGACATGTTTTAATTTAGTAAAAAGTGTGATAACGTAGGTGTGTATAACACATGAAATGTAACAAGTATGTATGGTTTATAGTTTGGTATGATCAAGTGAAAAAAAACATACAACTTAATATTATAATCGAATAACTAAGTGTTTAAATGTATGAAGATTTAAGGATTACGAATACACGATCATTGTTTACGAGTTAAGATTGCGTTTATACGAATTACGAACCATGTATCAAACGAGTGCACGTATCGATGTATAAACATGTATAAACGATGTATAAAAGATTCGTTTCATTACGATCAAAGTCTCAGATTTTACAACGATACAACGAAATACGATTACAAGGAATACAAGATTTCCAAAAAAATAGAATTTCAAGCAATGGTTTCTAAATATGGAAAGTATGAAAACGCAGGGCGTTACACTAAGGGGCTGTTTGTTTACCTCTTAATGGTTCAGACCTCTTACTGGTTCAGCACTTAATGGTTCAGACTGTTTGTTTCACGAGCAGATGTCTGAATGGTTCAGACATTTGCCTCTGAATGGTTAAGATTTATAAAGAGTCTGAATGGTTAAGACCTCTAATCTGAATTAGTCCGACATTTGCCTCTGAATGGTTAAGCATTATACAGGCTCTTAATGATTCAAACCTCTTACTGGTTCAACGCTTAATGGTTCAGACCTCTTACTGGTTCAGCACTTAACCATTCAGATGTTGCCAAACAGCCCCTAAGTTTATTAACAAACAAATAAAATATTGATTTTGGTCGGCTCGCGGGCCGCGACAAGTCAAGGAGGGGTTGGTCGCGGGGCGCGACACCCCTTTCTTTGCCGGTCACCCTGATTGCCACGTGTCGCCATACGTGCCGGACCTACATGTCACCCGCCCCCTAGCCGTAGCTAGGGGCCTCTCACGGGGCGCGACAAGATCGAGAAGAGGGGGTCGTGGGGCGCGACAGACCCCGAATGCACCTATAAATTGAGCAGTTGTTGCACTTTCAATCTTCGTTCAAAATTTCTTTCTCCCTGTCCTTATAATAGCCAAAAATAGCTCGATATTATACCCCTAAAACACGAAGCTCTGCTCCGTTGTAAGTATTTTAACCCCAATCACTAATTCGTTACCCTACTCAATCGATCTAGGGCCCCGTAACGCATGTCGAGGCTCTGTCTGACTAAGTTTGTTGGGGTTCTGTGTCATGTTGTATGGCTAATGTGATTCGGGTTATCTTACTAACACATGTGCATTGTATGTTTTTAATAGAAAATAATCAGAAAAATCAACAGGAAGCTGTAGAAATACATAAGTCTATGAGTCATTCTTTTTTCTACCAAACTGTGTTACAAAATATCAATTTTTTTCAATTATACTTACAGTGATTGAGTCTTTGTATTCTACAATTGTTGCCGGTATGTGGGGTTTTGTATACACTACTAGTCAAGCGTTACTATTGGACAAAGAGTTAGCCAATAGTAATATGACCATAGTCATGGAACTGCCAACATGACAAATACTGAATGAGTAATTGGGTAGATATAAACATTGTAATCGCTCTCAATAATGTAAAGTTATAAAAGCTTATTTTGATTAAACTGGAATGCACTCTCCAGTATTTCATGCTGATAAAATCGTTTTAAAACGCGTTTCAGGTAACTTAATGTGAAGCTATAAGAAGCCAACTATGGAGCACTGAAGGCTTAAAGAAAGTGGCTATAAAAGTTACCAAAATAAAAGTTTATGTTTTCAGCAACTAGGGTTTATCCCTATAAATGTATTATGAATGAAACATAGGTTTTATCCCATTTGTTTATTATAAAAGTTTGGTGTTTTGAAACTCTGAAATTTATTTCCTAACTACGATCCTGATGTTCTCATTTCTGCTGCCAAATTAATAAACACCGATACCACTTGACTGGTTCGCGGCTCCCGCTCCCGGGGTAGGGGTCGGGGGTTGCGACACCATACACTCAGATAGATATAAACCACATTTAAATCAATTTACGCTTAATCTAGCGATTAATCTTATTCTTACGTAATGGGTCGTGTAAAAGGAAATAACCTATGACCCGTATACATTCTAACAGATAGCTAAATCTGTTCACTCCGGACTATCGAACCCCCAGATAATCGGACTTGAGTTTAATACTTTGTCTTTATAGCTTTTACTATATTTGAAAACCAGTAACAGTTGGAAGCTAGCTAAAAGGTAAATACTCTTAACTTATTTTCTTTGAAAACTCGGGGTATGGCGAATATGCCACTTGGAGCGGGTATTACATAAATGAGCCGCCTATGATTGCTCATAAATGTAAGAACACGGTTTAATCCGTTATATTTGATAACTGAAAAAATTGTGGATTATTGGGACCGTGTCTGGGCGTCCCGACTCATGAACTATTATGGCCATACAGAATAACATGACGAGATTGCCATACCGACTTTAAGACACGTTATTCAACTTTGGTGTGTATCTTAATCATTACAGCACTGAAAATGACCGGCTTTGATATTTGGTTCCCAATGTATGACAAATATGTAAATCTGGTGACAAGACTAAATCCCAAGAAATATTAAATGATTACCTACGGGTTTTCTCTATTTATTAAAATCATTTTTCAAAAACTATTTTCAAAATGAGTCAGTTAATTGTATTTACCAACGAAAGCTGGCGTATTTTCAAAAGACTAAATTGTAGGTACCGAACCTTGATTATTAGGCAGGGAATCCGGGTCGGCTATGATAAGAGCATTGGAATTTGCAACTCCTAGCTTAATTTTACTTCGATCCGCCTGTGGGCTAAAATTTGAACACTTGAAACAATTTGTATTTTGAATATTTGAACACTTTAAATGTTATGAATATATTTTTACTCTTAATACTTCTGCTGCATTATTATTAATTAATTGTGATAAACTGATATCCAACCATCACGACTAAACCCGTCCGGGCCCACTGGAAATCGGGGTGTGACACCATCCCCAAATCTGAACCGTCAATTGGAGACATCGGATCCGATACATCATCATCAGCATCTCCGATGCCGGAATTTCCATGATTCCGATCCGATTCAATGGCTGTGGTGGGAGTACGGTGGCGTAGTGGTGGCGGAGGCGGTGGTGGTGGAGGGGAGAGGAAGGAGGCGACGCCCCAGATTTGGCGGGAGAGGGATTCGGTAAACTCAGAAAAGTCTTCTTAAATTCTTGATGTTAGGGTTTGAGAGTCTGATTGTTGATTGTTTTGGTTGAACTGAAAATGTCTTCTTGAACTCAGAAAAGTCTTCTGAACTCCTGATAGTTTTAGACAAAAAAAAGTAGGGTTCAAGTTTTGCATTTCTTCCTCTTGTAGAAATACCAATAAATCCTTTGCCTTAAATAAATCTAGCTGAGTAATTTAACTCAGTTTGGTGTAAAGTACTTAAAGTGATATAAAACATTTGTTTTTTAAACATAAAGTGAAATTAAAACTTTTAAATGACACGTTTCAAAATTCAGATAATACATAAAGGATAAAAGGTGAAATTTACTCAAATAACAAAAGAAAAACCAAAAAACATCAACATACATAATGTAACTACAAATTTATTAAACTAAAAACAGTCGTCTTGCGTTCATATCTATGAATCCTCAAATATCTATAAACAATAGTTGGGTATAAGTCATAAGTGTGGTGACTTTAATTGCATAAATCGTAAACATTAGTTGAATATAACTTTAATTGCTTAAATCATGCAAACATACAATGCATCTCATTTTTTGCTTTGTCTTCCGAAATTAATGCTTACCCTTTCGTTTTTTTTTTCTTTTGAAAAGTGAACTTCATTAACAGAAAACGTCGGCCCAAGCCGGGCCTACCAAAGCACAACCAAAACAACTACATATTAACAAAAGAAACCCACTCCTTCCAATCTAATCCTTTGTATCTAGACCTATTCACGAACCAAAGAAAACCCAAAGCCTTGACCTCACTCAAAATACAATCAATCCTAATTAGTTTATTAGAAAAAAACTAAGTTATTCCTGGCCCGCCAAAGACACCAACAGCCAATCAAAATGATTCCTTGAATCGCCGCCTTTTTTTTTTCTCTGACGCCATTTCGTTGTAAAAGAGACATATTTATCAAGATTTAAATAAGCAATAAAATGATAAAATAGTAAGAAGTAACTTATATTTTCTTAAACTATAAAACCACTTAACTCTCAGTAGGTTTTTGTTGTTGTGAAATTTTATATAACAGTAAGGACATAATTAGAACTAGTATGAATTCCTTATATAATGATTCTTTTATTTACCTCATAATTATGATTAAACTTCAAAACAACAAGACCATGTGTAGTGGGCAATATTCACCCTTGGGCGTTTTGCGCCATGTGGCAGCCCAGTCAGCAATGAGGCATTATTGGGCGTTTTCTAAAATGGGTGTAGTGGGGATGGGGCATTATTGGGCATTATGTTTTGTAGTAAAATAAAATAAAAAAACATTTAAAAATCTTATCGGCCAAGCAAATGGAAGCTCAAATGTGATTGGTCAACAATCCCCCCATTCGGCGTTTTTCAAACCACGCCAAGGGGCTTTTTTTGCAAGATAACGCCCAATCACGCACAGGGGGCGGTGAAGAGGCGTTTTTTGGCGTGATTGGGCAATTTTAAAAAAAAAACGCCCAACTACGCTTGGTCTAATAGCTAACTTGCAACCAAGTTTTTATACACGTTCTATTAATTAAGTCTACTTCTAACATTATAAAAAATTAGCATTATTAATTTTTTTTTATAGTTTTCACTTAGAAAAAATATTTAAGTAATTTTAAGGTCATATGTTATACTCATCACTCATTGCTATCTCAACATGAAATCATCACTTTCATCACTCATACTAAGTCCTATGTTATACTCGTAACCCAATAATCACCTTTTTTTTTTTAAGGTAAATATTATTCACACCACACCCACGAAAAAACGGAGCGGGCCGAAAAGAAACCAACCAATTACATCAAATTGAAAGAACACCAATTAGCCCAACTAATGGCTTTATTTCTAGATCTATTTCTATACCAAAGGAAACCGAAACTTCTAATATCTAAAAAAATGTCGTGAGCCGTCTTCAGAGAATTGTTGAATCTTTTGTTGTTTCGAGCCTTCCATATGCACCAAGCTCCAACTATAAGGATCCCGTGAAACGCCTCTTTAGCCAGCTCCCCTAGACCCGAAACATCACTAAGGCCAAGGAGATCTCTTACCGTAAACACAAAGATCGGGCTGACCCGACACCATCGGGACACCATACTCCAAACATGGTTCGCCACACTACATCCACACAACAAATGATCAGCAGATTCGCTGTTCTCCTCACATAGAACACACATAGAATCCCCACTATAACAATTTCTTCGACTCAAAGCATCAACCGTGGCAATACGCCCCATTTCCGCTCTCCAAATAAAAATATTACACTTCTTTGGAATCCATTTCGACCACTTGAACACAAAGTTATTGCTGTAGTCGCTTCCACTTCGAAGGAAATTTTTAACCGCTTTCACCGAAAAACCGGACTTATCACCC
Source organism: Helianthus tuberosus (assembly GCA_030545235.1). Classification (NCBI taxonomy): domain Eukaryota; kingdom Viridiplantae; phylum Streptophyta; class Magnoliopsida; order Asterales; family Asteraceae; genus Helianthus; species Helianthus tuberosus. Next base: position 32,619,708 of record CM060354.1, on the reverse strand, counting down.
CCGATCCGACGAATCCGAGAGGCCAAAAGATTGAATCAGAGCCAACAGAGCATCAAACTCAGCTGACTCCACCCCTAAACTCGGCCCTCTCCTCCATTCCCATTTTGAGCGGAAATGGGCCCTCTCCTCCATTCCCATTTGTAACCCAATAATCACCTATTTTAACACAACAATATATATATATATATATATATATATATATAGAGAGAGAGAGAGAGAGATAGATGAACGGATAAAGGTCACGCACATCATTAATCTTTTCGGAATGAGGGGTCAACACCCTGTTCACCGCAGCCCCAAGAAATAAGGTAGTCTCCTCGCACCTCTCTCCACAGATATAACTGATGAGATATGGTATTTGACCCGGCTTAAACGATCGGACATTACTTTTCGCATTTTATTATAATAATAATTATTATTATTGCTTACTAACCCAACTGCGAAGCCCAGCACGATGTAGTTTACACTACACTGGGTAGGGGGCTTGTATAGATAACCTATAATTGGGTCCGATGGCCAATGTCTCCTATATAACGAGGTCTTCACCTCATTATTAGGGTTGAGATATGTGACTGACACTTTTTGTAGCTGGAAAAAGGGGACTTCTTCCCCTACCGACTGTCTCTACTCTCCATCTTTTCTTTCCTTTATTGCAGATTTGAATTTGATAGGAAGAATAAGGTGTGATTCTCGGTATCTTAAAGAAAACGGTTCAAATCACTCCGACAATGATTTCGTGTTTTTCAATAACAAATGGCCTAATATAATACTATGATATGACTTGTTTGTTAGGGTGAGAGGACACTCCTCTCTTAGGGGAGTCCCCTCTCTTACGCACGGCCAATCAGCACGCGTCACGTCAACTCCCCTCTTAACTCCCCTCACACCCTCAATTTGATGGCGGCACTCCTCTCTTGGGGGACTTGTTTTTTTTTTATATAAATATTTTTATAAAAGTAAAACATAATTTAAATAAATTAAAACTAAATAAAAATAAAAAATAGAACATTTCATTTAATTAAAAACAAGTTTGGGGGGTACTTTTAAAAGTAATAAAAAAAATTTAAGTGTTTTTTTAAATTAAAAATAAAACTTAAAGGGTATATTTGAAAATTCTTTTTCCTTCTTCTTCTTTCTTCCTCCTCCTCCCCTTCTTCTTCATATTTGAAAGTGTAACAGGTCCTAACAACTCACAAACTCAGCAGATTATCACAAGGAAAAAAAAACCTAAAAAATATACAACTCTCATCGGTGACTTCTCCCCGCTCCCGCTCCCCGATTTGCCTCCCCGAATTGATGGCGGCGGTGTTCCCGCTCGGGGACTTCAATCACCGCACCACTCCCCGCTAAGTGCCCCGTTCACCCTTAGACCGTGGGGTATGGGGGGCTTGGGTTGGGGCATTTGTTGACACGTGGAATGGGAGCCCCCCCACCACCAAAACCCACGCCCATGGGGTATGGTGAGGCTTGGGTTGGGGGCATGAATTTGGTGTTGGGAAAATTTGTGAATGGATATTTAGTTAATTTATAATTTAGTGAAATTATAATTACTAATTAAACTCCTTCATATGGTGAAACTCTTGAGTAGAGTTTTATATCACTTGATTAGCTTTTATTAGAGTTTTTATGGCTCTAATTAAATCACTAATTAAGTGAAACTTTTATTAGAGTTTTATGTCTCTAATAAAATCACCACTTAAGAGAAACTCTTCATAACACACAACTCTTGTAAAAAAATGGGAGGCCATGTGACTCATTGGAATTATGAGAAAACTACAAGAGAAAGATAATATGTATGAAGAATTCTTGGAGAAGTGGTGAAGACTTGAACATCCATATGTTGGGAATTATAGAGAGATAAGTTTTCTCTACTCGATTCCATCACCTTCGTATCATTATTTTCCACAAGTTCAAACACTATAATTCTATTCGGTGTAACCTCGGGCGTGTGGCCATTTCCGGCAGTACAGACTGCTTCGGCTGTTGTACCCTGGGAGACAGACGCGTCGTCTTTAGTAGAGGCGCGAAATCTGTTTTAAGGGAAGCGTGTTGAACACGTGCCTCAACCAAAATCGTCAACATTTTAGTGTTCTTTTTGTTGCAGTCAATGAGTATTTTTCAAGACTCGAGATGATGAATACTCGAGTCTAGGATGCTATCAAGTGCGCGTGAAGGACCCACCAGAGATGCGGCTTGAATCAAGATTGGTATATATAATTATATTATATATTCTTTTTATTTAGTTATTGCAACCGATATTGTACTATGATATTTCCTACGAACAACGAGAGTCTTGTTATTATATATTTTGTAATTATATTTTACAAAAGGTGAACCTAATTCCTACAAACTTAAAACAGATTTCGTGAGATTGTTGGTACAATCTTAAAACCTTATTTATAAGGATTTTGGGTTTATGAAAGGATTTATAATAGAATAAAAAAAATATTTTAGAGATTATGATCTTATAAATATATATATTTTTTTTGGGAAATATGAATGTAGTACAACTTGTTGTGTTTGGATTTTTGAGATTAAGATACAATCTTAAATCCTATACCATGGTACAAAACGAATAGTTTTGGTTCCAACATTTGGTTTTGAAACGATTTTGAAAATCGTTAATATTTCTAACTTTTGTGTTAGATCGGGTTTATTAGTGTAAACCATACGTTTTTTGTAAACGTTAAATTCTCTAACATGTGTGTTAGACCGGAATTATTGGTGTAAACCATACGTTTTTTGTAATGTTAAATTCTCTTAAGTAGAGTTTTTTATGTCTTTAAATAAGAGTTTTATGTTACTTGATTAGAGTTTTATGTATCTAATCAAGTCTCTATTTAAAGTAGACTTTTCATCCACCCATGGATTGATATGAACAAATAAGTCTTATAATGATTTTTGTAATCATTTGTCTTCTAACATGTGTGTTAGAAACGTTCATGAAACGCGTTAGTTTGGAAGCAATTTTAATTGTTTAGTTTCCAACGTGTGTATTAGAAATGACTTATTTATTTGAACCATATATGTGCTTTTAGCAAGTCAAATTAACATCTTGTGAAAATGTTAATATTTCTAACGTGCGCGTTAGAATTTCTTTCATTTTAACATAATTGTTAAAAATGGTTAAAATACAAATGCTTTGAAATGTTTTATGTAAACATTTTATATAAGTAATTTGTTGTAGCATTGATTTTAATGCTTTGTATGATTTAGAAATAAAAGGTCATACATTGAAGTTGATGTTTGATTGGCTTCAAGAATTAAATCACAATAAAGTGAGGTGTAGTTGTGTGGGTTCATCACCAACTTTAATTTGTGATTTCTAAATCAATTTGAGTGAAATTTTAATTACTAATTAAACTCTTCATATGGTGAAACTCTTAAGTAGAGTTTTAATGGTGACATTTGATGAGTTTTATTAGAGTTTAAATATATAGTTATTGAGACTCTTCATATGTGAAACTCTTGAGTAGAGTTTTAATGGTGACATTTGATGAGTTTTATTAGAGTTTAAATATATAATTATTGAGATTCTTAACTCTTCATATGTGAAACTCTTAAGTAGAGTTTTAATGGTGACATTTGATGAGTTTTATTAGAGTTTAAATATATAGTTATTGAGACTCTTCATATGTGAAACTCTTGAGTAGAGTTTTAATGGTGACATTTGATGAGTTTTATTAGAGTTTAAATATATAATTATTGAGACTCTTAACTCTTCATATGTGAAACTCTTGAGTAGAGTTTTAATGGTGACATTTGATGAGTTTTATTAGAGTTTAAATATATATGTATTGAGACTCTTAACTCTTCATATGTGAAACTCTTGAGTAGAGTTTTAATGGTGACATTTGATAAGTTTTATTAGAGTTTAAATATATAATTATTGAGACTCTTAACTCTTCATATGTGAAACTCTTGAGTAGAGTTTTAATGGTGACATTTGATGAGTTTTATTAGAGTTTAAATATATAATTAGTAAGACTCTTAACTCTTCATATGTGAAACTCTTGAGTAGAGTTTTAATGATGACATTTGATGAGTTTTATTGATGACATTTAATGCTCTAATTTGGTCATGTTTTGTATATATAAAATGACTTAAATTTTCTAACACGTGTGTTAGAAAATGTGTATCACGAATACGAGGTTAGAGATTGTTCATAATGAACAGAAATGTTTTATGTAAACATTTAATTGCCTATGTGTGCATTAAAGATGATGAGAAATGGTTTATTTTATAAACTATATCTTAGAAAAACGTTTTATGTAAATGTTCGATTCTATAGTGTGCTTGTTATAACATTTTTTTATAACATGCGTGTTAGAAAATGTTATTTGGTGAAAAACAACTTGGTGTTGTTGTGAACAAATTTAATTGTTCAAGTTTACTACTTAAACGTAGTATTTGTAACAACTTGGTGTTGTTTTGAGCATAATTGTCCTAGTTTAAAGATGAAATGGGAACTTGTACTTACAAGTGCATGGAGTCTTATTGAGGGAGTACCTCAAGACATGCTATGGGATGATATTGTTGAGAAGATTTCGGTCAGATTATAAAGTGTTGAAGATAAAAACACTTTGCTATTTGATGTCTACATATTGTCTATGTTTCCGTTTAAATTTCAAAAGTGATTGACACTTATGATTTAGTTTCTAATGTATTTTATTGTTTTGTGTTTAATATCTTCGGATAACACATACAGTTTTTTACAAAGAAATAAATCAATTATGGTTGTGACGTATAAATTATTTTTGTGGAAAATAATTATAACGTCGGTTATACATTGTTTAAAAGAATATGGTTTTAAACGGATAGTACATGAAAATACTTGGACATAAACAACTTGAGAGTTGTTACATTGACTAAAAGTAAAAAACGAAACATCAAATGTATAACCACATCATGAGTGAGTAAGGAAAAAACGTAGTGAGTGTATTGAGATGAAATACACTAATGACATTCATGTCGACATACTTCATTAGAAGTCATTGGAAAATTCACGAGTGTGAATTATAACATATGAAAGTAAAAGTACTATATGTTATTGTATACCTTTAATAAATCTTGCGAGATTTATAAGTAGATGCATCTACCACTTGATTATTGTTAGATCTATATGGAGATTTTACCTTCATTTGGGAGAGCATCCTAAATATACATATCTCCTAATGAATAACAATACATGTATGCAAATCACCTATGGCAAAATTATGAATGCCATGTTGTTGAGTGTCGATCTAGTTGACTCTATCTTACACATAATAGTGATTGTAGACGAGAAACATTTATCTTGTTGGTGATGAATGTGTTCACCAAGTGACTTGGATTAAGACTTATGTTTAAGTACTTATGAGTCAATGGTAGATCGTTGGAGATCAAAGGTAAACAAGTTATGTTCCTTAAATGAATGATGAAATTTAGCTTTGTGCTATATACAATAATTTATGAGACCTTCCTAAATATTGATGTTTTAGGATTATGAATAAGTCTCATTATTTTGTCTTAACAATGGATGAATGTTGCAAAGTGATATTATGATATCCTTAGGGCCGTGAAGAATCAGAATGATGCATCTTCTGTTCACAAGCTTAAGTATTATAGTCTAAAGCATGCTAGACTAGTACTTGGTTAATTATGGGTCTTGACGGAGACTAATTAACTCTAAACATTCAAATGTGTATGAACACAAAAAGAATTTGTGTATGGACAAAGTTGAGAGAGAATTTTCATTCATTATAAGGAAATGACATGTAACTTTTAAAAGTTTGTTCGAAAAGCTAATGAGGAGAACTCATTGTCTAAGCTTATTCTAGATGTTAAATTAGAATTATTCTAAGTTGGTGACAAACTTATGACAATGGCATGTGTTGCTTTGGTCAGCTCGGAAGCTTGTGTAAGCTAATGCAATATGAGTTGAATTCACTGATACAATAAGCTTGGTCTTGTTCAATCATATGTGTATAAATGTCGCCATAAGTGGTGTTACGGAAATGTTGATCAAATGGCAAGAAATGTGGGGGAGGAACCATTTAAGAAACAACCCTATAAGGGTATGTAGAAATGGTTCTCGTTAACACATCTAAATGTTTTCCAATAACACTTAAATGTGGGGGTGTCTTGCATTTGTTTTTAGCAATAAGGATTTTGTAATCCAATCTAACATTGCAAATAGACGACTAAGTGGAGGACACAAAGGTCGTAGTGCATAATAGAGATGTGTTTGCCTTAAATGATACATGTATTTTACGAAGACATATGTTATAACCAGATTCAGATGGCCACTGAGGTTATAGTCTTAGAAGTTGACAATAGGCAAAATTAACTTACGAGTTAAGAACACATCATGACAACTGATCTCAAATACGCAAAGTTATTTGCTAATGTTATGGATCCAATAACCTGAGGGTTTATTAGAGATCAAGTTGTGGAATGGGACTGAAGCCCTTGAAAAATGAAGTTCATATGATGGAAACCTAACTCAGTAGACTGGAGATCCCAAGAATTGAGTTCAATAGGAAAACCTAATTGTATGAATAAGCGAGGTCACTGTGGGGGAATAACCCTACGCATTTAATAAGGTAGTTTATTATAAAGATTAATAAACTTCCTAGTCCATTCCTAAAAGTGACAAGTGTGAGGCTAAGCATAATATGTGGTAAATGATTTGGATAGATCACGATAACCACAATGCTTTTAATGATCTAAGGAGAATCACCTATGTTAGAGAGAAGTGGGGTCGCTTCGAATGGAATTGAGGGCACAATTCCTAGAGCTCTCGCAGAATCAGGAAAGTGTTCCACGACCATTATTGGACACGACTATGAGGAGATGACTCGGCTAGGGAGAGTCTTGTGTGAAGTGTATTGTCGTCTACACAAACGGCAGACGAGTTCAAAGACATCGAGATCTACTCAGAGCTAGTGGGCTAAGTGCATTTCATGAGCGAAGGTTCAAAGGGTAACACCTACCTATCGTATGCAAAACTCAACTGTCGAGGTTCCATTGGAAATTTTATGTGTTTTGAACAATGTCCATTCATGTGGGGGATTGTTGGGAAAATTTGTGAATGGATATTTAGTTAATTTATAATTTAGTGAAATTATAATTACTAATTAAACTCCTTCATATGGTGAAACTCTTGAGTAGAGTTTTATATCACTTGATTAGCTTTTATTAGAGTTTTTATGGCTCTAATTAAATCACTAATTAAGTGAAACTTTTATTAGAGTTTTATGTCTCTAATAAAATCACCACTTAAGAGAAACTCTTCATAACACACAACTCTTGTAAAAAATGGGAGGCCATGTGACTCATTGGAATTATGAGAAAACTACAAGAGAAAGATAATATGTATGAAGAATTCTTGGAGAAGTGGTGAAGACTTGAACATCCATATGTTGGGAATTATAGAGAGATAAGTTTTCTCTACTCGATTCCATCACCTTCATATCATTATTTTCCACAAGTTCAAACACTATAATTCTATTCGGTGTAACCTCGGGCGTGTGGCCATTTCCGGCAGTACAGACTGCTTCGGCTGTTGTACCCTGGGAGACAGACGCGTCGTCTTTAGTAGAGGCGCGAAATCTGTTTTAAGGGAAGCGTGTTGAACACGTGCCTCAACCAAAATCGTCAACATTTTAGTGTTCTTTTTGTTGCAGTCAATGAGTATTTTTCAAGACTCGAGATGATGAATACTCGAGTCTAGGATGCTATCAAGTGCGCGTGAAGGACCCACCAGAGATGCGGCTTGAATCAAGATTGGTATATATAATTATATTATATATTTTTTTATTTAGTTATTGCAACCGATATTGTACTATGATATTTCCTACGAATAACGAGAGTCTTGTTATTATATATTTTGTAATTATATTTTACAAAAGGTGAACCTAATTCCTACATTTGGTTTGGCCATTGAGAGCCTGCCATGTCACTTACTAGCCCGCCCCACGCCCGGGCTGAATCCCACGCCAAAGGGGCCACGTCCAAACCCAAGCCTACCTGGGGTGATGGCTTGGACGTTTTCAGCCAACTCACGCCCAAACCCCCGCCCCATACCCCATAGTGTTATGGATTGATTCCTTCGATATTTATTTGTTTTTGTTATTGTTTAAAAGCAAAGATCATTCAATTTTAGAACCACCTCGTAACAACTAACGACCGCCAGCCGACCAATGACGATAAGTCGTGAACAACAAACTTCAAAACTTTTAATGATATTTGAATTCGAAGGTTTCAATAATGAAATCGATAAGAGTGGGGCCCACACCTACGTGTAAAAGTCATGTGGCTACATATCCATGTAAGACTAAAGGGAGTGTGGCGTTCTTTTGAGAGGGCGTCTTGCGACACGTGGCGCCACGTCAGCTGAGAGGATTTTGAGCAAAAAAGGGGGGAATGGTGTGTGGGGCGCCCTTAGGCGTCTTGGAGGGGGGAATTCTTGAAATTTTGTGCCAAAATTGATTTGTGTGAGAGGAGCGGGCGACGAGAAGAGGATGGGGAGAGGGGGACGCCCCTTGGGGACGCCTATGGGGGGCGGTGTTCTCGGCGACTTGGGGCGGCGTCGGAGGGGGAGACGCCCCACTCCGTTTAGTCTAACAAGTGATGAGGCGGGTATACAATGGGCCGTCGACATGTGATCCCTGTGGGCCCCACATAAACCTTATCTATCCACTATCCGTTAACAACAAACGTCATGTTGTTAGACAATAACTTACATGTTATCCATTCATTTAAGTTTATCTCTTTTTTTTATTCTCTAAGTTAATAAAATAAGAGTTTTTAGGTTCATTTATTTTTATGACATTATTGCCATGATAACGTTTTCCAAGGAAAAGAATATCAAATACAAGTGAATATAACGTTTTCCAAGGTGAAGAATATCAAATACAAATGTATATGTTTTCTTTACTTTTTGTTTTCATATGATTAATAGGTTTTGTTAAAATGTTTTTTTGTTGGTTCAATTAGATGATGTGAAAGATGGGTCGATTCAAGCTCGTTGTAATTAAAAAATTCGTTTACATTTTTTTAGGTTGGCTAAGCTCTCACTTGGGTGAACGGGGCGTAAAGCGGGGAGTGGTTCGGTGACCACATCCACCGATCGGGAACACCGCCGCCATCCATGCGGGGACCCGAATCGGTGAGGGTAATCGGTGTGGAGTCACCGCGTTGAAGGCACGAGAATCAAGAGTGGACCGTTGGGCAACGGTTAAATTTAAAAAAAAAATTCAATTTTTTAACAATATAAATATAACAAACTTAATCAAAATTTTTACCACACTCACCACTCTCAAACTCACAAATCTATCAAATACAACACAAAATGGATTCCAAGTTTCCATTTTTTCCTCCCCTACCCGACTTTCCCGACGATGAAGATGCATCGTCAAGCGATGGTAGCTTAATTTTCTTCCAAAATCTCATACAACAAGCGGAGCTACTAGACACGGCATTGTCTAGTAAAAAAAAATAGTCCGTCGAGATCGTGAGGGAGGCCATGAGACACTCATGGCCGATTATTATCCTATATATTAAAAAACAAACCTTATGAATAGTTCCTTCACCATTCAAAGCTTGCCACGTGGCAAGCCTTTTGTTTTTTTTTTTTTTTTCATTTTTGTTTTTTTTTTCCATTTAAATTGAATAGTGCCTTCTCCATTTAAACCTTGTCACGTGGCAAGTTTTTTTTTCTCATTTATCCATCTTTTATCAAAATACTGGTACGGTCCTGTTCGGTCTCGGTACATGAAGGTAAAAACAGGCACCAGCCTGGTACAGAAAACATCAAATGTAGGTACCGAATTGATATTGAAAATTTTTAGTTCGGGAAATTCGGTACTTCTAACCAATACCATTTGCTCATCCCTGATCACGGGTGTCGTACAAACACCAACGGTATCGTACAATTTTTTTTATTGATTTTCTTCAACTTTAGTGTTTTTTTAGTTTAAGGGCTAGGGATGAGCTCGGTGCCAACCGATACTAAATTGGTACTGGTACCGAAAATACCGGTTACGGTACAGGTATATGAAGGTAAAAACTGGTAGCAAACCGGTACTAGGAACGCCAAAAGTTAAAACCGAATTGACTTAAAATCTTTCGGTTCGGGAAATTTGGTACCGTTACCCAATACCATTTGCTCATCTTTGACCACGCGTTTCATACGAACAACATTATTACCATAAAACTTTTTTTGTTGATTTTCTTTCGGTTATACTATTTGCTCATCCCTGATCACGGGTACCGTACAAACACCAACGGTATCGTGCAACTTTTTTTATTGATTTTCTTCAACTTTTAGTGTTTTCTTTTTTTTAGTTTAAGGGCTAGGGATGAGCTCGGTGCCAACCGATACTAAATTGGTACTGGTATCGAAAATACCGGTTACGGTACAGGTATATGAGGTAAAAACTGGTAGCAAACCGGTACCAGGAAAGCAAAAGGTTGCTACCGAATTGACTTAAAATCTTTCGGTTCGGGAAATTCGGTACCGGTACCCAATACTATTTGCTCATCTCTGACCACGGGTTTCATACGAACAACATCATTACCATAAAACTTTTTTTGTTGATTTTCTTTCGGTTATCTTATACTGTTTTTTTTTTCTACATTTTCTTTTTATTCTTGTCAGCGGTTCTATGCGTAACGCGCTCGTAGTGGTTTCAAAACACATGTAAACACAGACTAAATGACAAAAGAAGTTCGCCGCAACGCGGCCATAGTAATAAACCTAGTTTTGTTGAAAATCCAAAATTTAATGCCGATACTTTTCGTCAGAGATTTCGTATGTCCAAGTCTTTGTTCCTAAAAATTGTTAGTGACGTGGAAGCGTATGACGAGTGGTTCCAAGATGGCTTAGACGGGAGAATGAAGAAAAGTTTCACGCCGTTGCAAAAGATTACTTCGGCGATTAAACAACTTGCAACCGGTAACCCACCAGACGAAAACGACGAGTATTTAAATATGTCTGAAAGGACCTCTCGTGAGTGCCTTGAATATTTCTGCGAGACGGTCTGTAAAATGTATGCCGGTGAATTCTTACATAGACCAACGAGCCACGACGTTGCGCTATTGTATCAGGCTCATGAGGAGAGGCATCACCTACCTGGTATGTTGGGTAGTCTGGATTGTACACACTTCGTCTGGAGAATGTGCCCCACAGAATTGCGTGGACAATACATGAGAGGCGATCATCAATACCCGACGGTTATGTTAGAAGCGGTGGCGTCTCAAGATTTGTGGATTTGGCATGCTTTTTGTGGCCCGGCGGGTTCACAAAACGACATCAACGTGCTGCAACAATCTCCATTATTTCTTGCTCAACGAAACGGAACGGCGCCATACTGTCCATTTCAGGTGAACAACCACTTATACAAACGCGGGTATTATCTTACTGATGGGATCTACCCTACCTGGTCCGTGTTTGTGAAGTCTTTTCCATATCCTCACATCCCGAATGAAAAAAAGTTCAAGAGGCAACACGAGGCCGCAAGAAAAGATGTGGAACGGGCGTTTGGTGTGTTAAAGGCGAAGTGGGGAATACTAAATCGTCCAATGCGTTCCAAAACGGTGAAAAAGATAAGGTCCATCGTGTATACGTGCCTTATTTTACATAACATGATTATAAAAGACGACGGAAGGGCGATAGCACCGGTACACATTCAAGATCCTCCAGTCGAACCCGTCTTCGATGATACAGCTTATAGCGAGCTCATTGACGAAGAAACGCATTGGAGACTAAAACACGATCTCGTTGAGCATCTCGGACGTTTAGATCTACCTCACCTTGAAGTGAGTTCCGACGACGAGTAGTTTGTAGTTTGAATGTAATTTTTATTTTTCTAGTTTAAATGTAATTTTTATTTTTAATTTAATGAAATGTCTTTTATTATATTTTATTTAATTTTTATTAATATTTTTTTAATTTATAAACATGCATAATTTTACAACAAATAAAAAAAAACACAAGTCCCCTCTTAGGGGAGTTTAGCCATCAAATTGGGGTGTTAGGGGAGTTTAAGAGGGGAGTTGACGTGACACACAAGGATTGGTGGTGCGTAAGAGATGGGACTCCCCTCTTAAGGGAGTGCCCCTCTCACCCTTAGGGTGAATTGTTCCCGGCATTCGATGAAAGTCTGAATTCAATATGAAAGTTGGCTATTCTTCAATTCAAGCAAGTCAACCAATGACCATAAGGTGAATTGATGACCTGACTGAAGCCATTCCTAGCCATTATTGCTTTCGAAATACAATGTCTTTCCTTTACCAGTTTCTCTAAGATATCAATCAATAAAGTAAACAAAGTAGCAAAAATTATAAGGTGAATTTTCATATTCGGATATGAATTTCAAAAATTTCGGATAAACCGATTATCCGATATCCGAAAACTTATTTTTTTTTTATAAATATATATAATATATGAACATTATATTTAGTTTGAAATATAGTAAAAAATAGTAAATAATCTGATTCGCATTTGAATTTATCAATATTTTTAGTTTTTTAATGTTGAAAATTTGGAAAATCGAATATAGGTATAGTTTTAAGCTATGCACGAAACATATTTTTTTTATCTTTTTATAAATTCGGATATCAATATTCACTATTTGAAATTTTCGGATATCCGAAAACCGGATAATCCGATGTTGAACACCCCTAAACCCTGCTATATATGTGATGAAAATCATATTATGTTGGAAATTTAGTGAAAATGAGTTTTTCACTAAATATTTTGGACATCAATAATATTTATATATGTGTTGTATAAATAATTATTTATGGGTTTGTGTTCAAACTATGTCCAAATAGAGCTAAGATAAATGAGATATCGAAGCTTGAAGTTGTATGTTTGGAACAAACAAAGATGAGAAAAATGGATTGAGATTTGTCACCTTGTCCCACATAGGTGGAATGACAAAACTTAAAGTGGTATATAAGGAGGAACACTCCTTGAAGGCAAACACTAGTGGGGACCAAAGGGTGCACCGCACCTGCACATATGCGCGCGTGATGTGGGCTATAAGCCCAATGTGGTGCGCTTTGAACTTCGCACACCGCCTTTGTATTTTTGCCCATGAGCGCGTGGTCAGATACATGGCGGGTCCACTTATGGCGCACCCTTGGGTGGCGTAGGCGGATGCCTTGGCATGGCGCATGGCGCACGTCATTGGCTATGGCGAAGACTGCAAGTGGCGCACGAGTTTGGATGGCGCATGACCATGTGGCGTCCTAGTATGCGTAGTGTCATCCGTGTGGCTCGCGAGTATGGATGGCACATAACCAGGTGGCGTCCTGGTATGCGTAGTGGCATCCTATTAGCGCGTGGTGCAAAAAGGTGTGTCTCCGCGGAAGCGTTATGTAGGCTCAACTAAGGCGCGTCTGCATGCGCACTAGACCGGTCAAACCAGTCTACTTACTAGAGAGTTAATGTTAGACGGTTTCCACTGGTGCCATAAGTTGAATGGCAGCACTACAAGAAAATGAAGCTAATGCAACCCCGATAAAATGTTGCATTAGGCCTTGAAAATGTTGCATTAGCCCTAATGCAACCTTTTATCAAAGGTTGCATTAGGTGAAGTTGCATTAGATCTAATGCAACCTTTTTGTTAGATAATGCAACCTTTCTTGAAAGAGTTGCATTTACTATCCAAATGCAACCTTTTCATACGCAACCTTATTTAAGTGCTAATGCAACTTTTTTTACTATTAAAGCAACTTTTCTAACACTCAAATGCAACCTTTACTATACTAAAATGCAACCATTGTTAAACTCAAATGCAACTGTTATTTTGTTTTTAGTAGAAAAATGCAACCTTTTTTTAAAGTACTAAAAAATTATATTAATATACAATAACATCTTAACTAAAAACCAACTGAATAATAACAGATATAACTAATTATCTTATATCATAAATAACAAAATAACAATGTAATCAAAATAAAGTTGTCGATTACAATAATAAAATAAAGTACTAAAAACATCCTACTTATCCATAAGAATCTAAGATCCCGTACTCCATTAAGTAGCTCTTGCATAATGCTTATGACAATGACTTCAAAGTTTGCTCGCTGGTGTCAAAATATTTCTGCATAGCTTCTAGCTCAACTTTTTTTCCTTTCATGGTTTCCATCTATTTATTTTCGCTTTTTAAGCAATTGTGTTTCTTCAACTTCAAGGCTCGCTTGGAATCGTCTAAGTAAATACATCCAATTTATGACAATCCTCGCTTCTCCTATCCTGAAGATTAATAGCAATACTCAAGACAAAAAGAGATAACTAATGTTACAAAATGCAAGATTAGTTACACATTGCTTAATCAACTGATGTATCCGCCACATAAATTAAGAATAAAACGAACAGAAATCAACTACAGAACAATCAATCTATTATATCCCATCATTATTTATAAACTTAACACTTGTAACCTGTAACTTATAATAAGTTTCTAGTAAGTTGAAAAATAAAAACTATATGTATGCAAGTGCGGCCCTATACATACCTGTATGTCTTTAAACTTTCAAACAACATTAGGCTGGAACCTCTTATCTAATACCCTGCAATTAATCATCATTAGTTATAACCTTTTCAATTGAGTAACCAATATAAACCTCCACCACCACCACCACCATCATCATCATCATACTCAATAAATCCCACCAATAGCAAAGCAAAGGTAGGGTCTGAGGAGGGTAAGATGTAGACAGCCTTACCTCTACCCGTAGGAATAGAGATGCTGCTTCCAGTGAGACCTCCGGCTCGTGACCAGAAATTAAACAGTGAGCATAAATTGCATGCATCCCCATGGAAGGAAACATTGAAGACATAATGAAAATTGTTTCAACATATAATAAAAATTGTAAACAAATGTAATAATGATATGCTAGAATAATGAAGTGAGAAACAATACCCTACAACCAGAGGAACTGTGATGCTTGCTTTTGTCATCCTGCTGCCATTAGAACATTATCTTTGAACCCAAAAGAATATAAAATCCGCCCCGAAAATACTTCAGCCTGCTTGTTGTTATACCAAACCGCATGCCCAAAAGAATATTTACTTACCTATAAATGAGTTTTGTTAAGTGAAAATGAATATGAATTCAATTCATCAATCGTCTCTTTGCTTAAGCGACGAGCTGATCAAGTTGCATCTGCTCAAGCCAAGCGCCTAATACTGAATGATCAGGACCCTCACCGGATGGTGCAGCCACCCCACTACCGTTACCAGAATGTGGTGCAGCCGCCTTGTTTTTCATCATCTCAGGTAGTGATTCCTTCACAAGTGATTGCACCCATGATAGGTCGGGCTCCTCGACGCCATTGTTGTTGCGTTCGAAAGAAGATGACCTTTTTAATTTCCCAAACTCGTTGTTAACGGACCAGTCAACTTTCCCGGTTGGAGATCCCCATTTTTTGACCAAGAAGTGGGAATGTTGACAGGCGTTCCGACATTAAACTGACCGTTTGTTGTTCCAAGATCCCTTGAGCTGAGACTGCGTAGCTGTTGGTGCTGCTTCTCGCGCTGTGCAAAGGCAGAAAGCCGAGCAACCATTGGCGATATCGGATCGATGCTTCTTGGAGACATTCTTCCTGGCGATGACACACCGAAAGACGCCTGCAACAATGTATGGTCAACATTTTTCGGTGAGAACACGTTTTTGTTAATAGGAGAGAGCATGCTTTGTTGCTGTTGAAACTAGTTGAGAACTGCTGATTTGTGTGATGGTGAAACACCGGGAGATGCCGCCTGGTCCGAAAACCGAGGTGAAGAAGTAAGCTCAGCGGAGAATAAATCCTCTAGATTTGCAAGAGCGAGTGTTTTAGACCGGACCGAACGGTTCAACAAGAGCGATCCTGGTCTAGACTGGGAGTAACAGGCCAGGTCGTTTAGCAGTTGGGGATCAATATCTTGTAACATGCTCAGATCATCAGGTGGAATATTATGCACATTAAGAGAAGACCTGAGTCGACTCGACTGGAGGTTGCTTCCGGGAAGATGAAGGGTCGGAACATTAGGCTGAGGCCATCCAGCTTAATAGTGTTGACCACCGTTTCCATGACACTAGCACCGGCAACGGATGACCTAGGAGACGGGACAGCCGAACCCGTTGAGACATACAACGGCCTAAGCTCCCCGGGTGTATGAGCGAAAAAACAAACGCGTCTCGTACAGCTTGTACCGTCTTTACACAACCGCGTACAGTACTGCGCCGGGTGGAGCCAGCACTCAAACACACCATGAGCGTATTCGCACATATCCGCTCGTCTACAAGCACCCTTTCAAAAATCTGGGCATGGTACACAGCTGTAGTGAAACTTTCTTGGGTCCCGTCTGCGCGTGTTTTCCCCCGGGTGAACGAACGGGCACTCAGTCCAGTCATGAGATCTTAAACCACCAAAAAGATCATTAAGTTCCCTCCCATCAACGTCATATCCAACCTAAATAAAAGAACAGAAGATTTAAAGATAAAATTAAGGTGTAGGCTACTTCATAATCCTCAAAACAAATATTTATATTTTATCATAATCCTCAGATAAATAAGCATTTAAAATTTTTATTGACTTTTTGTGCTTATTCAAACCATGAAGCTTAAAAGAAGCCATTATAGATTGCCATAACCAGCAACTTTGAACAAAAACAAATGCTTATTAGACATTTCCACAAGAACTTTTCATTTTCATCTAGAGACAAATACAAATCTTCAAGGTTCTCACTATTTAATAGAATACTTTAAGAAAACAGAAGATACGTATGATGCATTCACAGCCTTCATCGAAGCCACAATAACACATTGGGGATTAGAAAGTGACTCTTGCAGCCACTTTATCTTCACAAGGTGCCTTGTCGAACAATTGTTATGTGCTACAAAATAAAATAATTAACAATTAATAAGAGTATCTTACTATGTACAGTCATTGTGTAGCCCATAATACTAACTGTAGCATAAATTCAGCACTAAACTAAATCAATATAAACTTATAATAAACAAAGTTTCTTAAGACAAAGACTGTTAACTAATTAAAACATTCAATGAGGATTTGAACATTCAAGTATACGACTCTAACAGAATTCAAAAGTCTTAGGGCGAGTGTACAGAAAATTGGATAGCAAATAAAGCTGTATCAGTTTAAAACATAATCATAAAGGCGGCTTAACTCAATTCGCTTTAAATTTGGTTATTACCCTGGTCCCCTAATCATTAGTTGACCATCATCTGAAAATTTGTTCTTCAAGTACACATATAGGAAGTGTATAGCTCAATACGCTTGGACCCAGAGGAACCGCATTGCCCTATACGATTTCTATAGGGTTCTAGGAATGTGCAAATAAAATGGGGGATGTATGAATAACCAAAGCCAATGCAAAACAATAGTATCTTGCAACTGAAAACCAATAGTGTTTATACAAGCACTAAGACAAAAATATTAATAAAACCAAAATATCACCAATTAAGGATACACAGGTTGTACTAATATTCGCTCCTCATAAACATCGTAACGTCAATTCATGATTACCTACCCTAGAATTTCGAGCAATTCAATGTACCGAAACACGACATATGAAAGAAAAAACATAAACAGAACATGATATTAGAAGAATTACTAGTGTGATACAGAAGAAGGCCCATACTTACGAAGATTTGAGCAAGAAGGAAAGGTGGGCGAACCCTTGATCAAATGGTACTCGAGGTTGAAGATATTGAGCGGCAATGAAGGGATGTTTGAGATTGCAGGGTAGGGGTGGAGAGAGATCGACAAGTCGACTCATCGAGATTTCAGAGGACTTACGAACTGAAATTAGGGGAGGGAAATTACGGACTGAAGTCGATTAACAATGGGAGGGAACAAGTATTTTGGGGAGCGGGGATTCTAAATTTTTTGAAGGAGACAAAAACTATTCATAAGTACAAAAAAAAATTATATAACAAAATATATTTAATTGAAATTTATTTATTAAAATAACATTATGAGTTTAAGACTAGTTCAATAAATACCAATACGTTAAAAATTGTTAAAGTTCCACAATTTATAAATATGTTACACACTAGGTATTACATAAACGTTTAATTAGTTTAATATATTTAAAATTGAAATAGTTGTAGATAAGATCGATTAGTTATTGAATTAACGAAGTTATAATAGTTTAAACAAAATTTTATGGGAAACGATAAACAATAAATACAAAGAAAACTACTTCATTTTATATAATTTGTATCTTTTCATAAGTATTTAATAAATCATGGTTATCTTTTATATAATGATAATTATTATATATTTTTAATGGTTTTATAATTTTTTTAAACGACCAACGAATCCTTCAAGTGGTCTACTGGCTAAATTTACCACATTGGGATACACTCGCCTTCGAACCAAAGAAAACTCTCATCTAGGGCTGAACCCCGTGAACACTTGCCCGAAAGCACGACAGTGTAGTGAAGTAAATCTCGTTCAAGTCAAGGATCAGATTAGCGATCTCCGCCTAATCTCTCATCATCCTCATATGCCGATTGAGACGTTACTATTATTTTTAGTATAACTATTATTATTATTATTATTATTGTGATTATAATTATAGAAAGTAAGAAAACAATTATTTTATGTCACAGCACCACACACGAAAGATGCAACCATTTTAAATACGAGTTGCATTTAAATTATCTTAGGGTAACCTTTTTAACAAAAGTTGCAGTTTTCATAACATTTGCAACTTTTTTAATAAAAAGGTTGCACGTTCTAAACAACTTTGCAACCTTTTATGAAAAAAGGTTGCATTAGATATTTTAATGCAACCTTTACGTTCAACAAAGTTGTATTTGAGTCAAATGCAACTAATTTGAAAAGGGTTGCCTCTAAATGGTTGCATTAGGCTTATTTTCTAGTAGTGCAGTTTCGTTTTTACTACCACTTAATATCCATTAATTTAGAGTTTAAACTCTTGTTATTACAAGATTAATTATCTTGTTAATTACAAGATTAATGACCTTGTTTATGACAAACATTAAGGGATTGAATGAGTCTTGATGTATCTCTTTATAAAATGAATATTGTTTATTCATTTGAAGATAAGAAAAATATACTCAAGAGCAATATCTACATCTTATGAGATTTTAGAGAAGAGCATTCTCTAAATTATTCACAACTTCATATTTCCATCAACAATTCTAAACACCCAGATACCCGGTGTAATCTCGGGCGTGAGTGCCATCTCCGGCAGTACACATACTGTTCCGGTTGTTGTACCCTGGGAGACAGACCGTCTGAGAGGAGGCGCGGAATATGTTTTAAGGGAAGCGTGTTGAACACGTGCCTCAACCAAAACTGTCAACGATTTTTTGCTTGTCTTGCAGTGGAGTTTCGATCTGGAAGGCGCGGTTGAAGTTTCCAAAGACGCTTGCTTGAATCAAGATTGGTACAATTACATTGTATTTCATATTCGTTTATTTAGATTTTGTAACCGGTATTGTACTAGTCGAATTTCCCACAAATAACGAGAGTCTCGTTATTATTAATTATTTATTTTGTAATATATTTTAATAAAAAAGTGAACCTAGTTCCTACAATCTTAAAACTGACTTTCGTGAAGATTGTTGCTACAATCTTAAATCCCTTCTCTACGAGGATTTAGGTTCACGAAAGTTAAAATATTTAATGAGATTTTTGTTAAAATCTTGAAAATATTTTTTTGGGAAATATTTATTTGGTACAATGAGTCGGGTTAATTTTATGATTGGAGTACAATCTTTAATCCGAATACCGGGTTGCAAAACGACCTTTTGATTCAAGTTTTGGGGTTCATGGTTTTTGTTCGTGTTTAGATAAAACCGAACATATACAAAATAATATGTATTTCAATAGGTTTTTGAAATACTAAATTTTCTAATGAGCGTATTAGAAAATTTTATTTTGTAACCCCTTACAAATTAAATGTTTGTAACGTTTATTTTTTTTAATAAGCTTTTAGTAACCATAATTGTGAGATTAATGTTGGTTTTAAAAGTCTTAATTTTCTATATTTTCTAATTAGCATTTTAGAAAGTAATTATTTTATAAAATAACAAGTTTTAATATTTTCTAACAAGTGTGTTAGAAACATTGTTGGTGGAGATACAACAAGATTAAACTTTTTATATCTCTAACGAGCGTGTTAGAATTTTATAGAATAATAAGTTTAATATCATCTTTTGTATCTAATGAGCGTGTTAGATACACCATCATCAACCAATGTAGAAGTTTCATTCAAATCTAATCCGCCACAAGCTTCGTCACTTCACATCATCATCTCGTACAAAATCATCATCAGTTGGTATAAACATAACAAACCCCTCACCTCTGTTTTCGCTTCTTCATCTAGTCCTCCAAACGCAAGTGATTCCGCAACTGAGTTTCAAACAATTTGACCTTTAACATGCTCACTTCCCCTAATTCAACAATACCCACAAAAGTTTCAACAATAGTGTAACACCCTGAAAACGGGTTTGGTAATCAAACCACGTTAATACTAAAAGACGGGTAAAGTACCGTTAGTGGTAAAATTAACCCGGTGAATATTAGGATTTTAAATTAATAAACCTAATATTAAATAAAAATAGTATAAAGGCTTTTGATGAAATAAAGTTTATAGAAGGCCCCAAGTTAACGGGACTCAAAATAAACTTAGTCATAATTTCCCCAGACCCACTGAGTTAACTAGGAATGTTTAACCTAGTTAATAAATGAGAACATTATTATTAAAATAAATAGGTTGTGGCCTACTTAATAATGAACCAAACACGAGGGGTTAAAGTGGGACAACCTGAAAGGTTATTTAAACAAATCAAAACACAAACACACACATACGTGTGCATTCTAGATCGAGCAGGGGAAGCTCCCCATGGAGCCAAACCCTAACCTTCAACAAATCCATCCGATTGAAGGGCTAAACGAAGCTCAAATTCACAACCGTACGTGAATTAACAATCACCCAAACAAGAGGATCATAAGGTATGTAAAATCTTGATGATTCGTGAAGTTGTAAAAATTGGATAATCATCCTAATCGCGAATTAGGCATGGATTAGAGAAGCTATGGCTAGATTAGTGATGTATATTTGCTTAGGAACAAAACCCTAAGTGAAAATCATACATAACATGATATGAATTGAAGGATTGGATGATTTACCACACTAGGTTAAATGGGTTTTAACCGTAGGAAGAAATTGATGATATAATTGTGTTTAGGATCATCATATACGATTGTAATCAAGAAATACTTGAACAAAATAGTGTGTTCTAGTACATGATCATACTTACTAGGAAACGGGTTATATGATAAAATGAAAATGATGATATATTCTTGATTAGAATGATGTTTAATATCATCACGTGTTAAAATGATTAAACCGGTAACAAAAGAATGATGCTTATCAGAAAATTGATAAAGTATATGATCGAATGATAAATTCGACATAAGAAGCGTAGGATGGAATAGTCGTAAATGATTATGATTAATCTAACCATCTTACAATTACAATGATAGTTTGACGCTTGGCAAGCTAGGTGGAAGCTTGGGAAGGAAGCGGATCAAACGAATCAAAGAAGAAGAAAAAGCATAATTCGGATGCAAGGTAAGTATAGCTTACACTAGTCTTATATTCTAGAGTATTATCTTATCGTATTAACTATAGATAAGATAAATACATAATTGAGAAATGATGTTCCGGCGTGTAGTCGTACAGAACAAGATAACTGAATAAGAAAAGAAACCATATTGATGGTTAAAAAGTAGTTAAATCAGTAATTCGATCATAACATGATCGAATGGAAAAGGAACTTTTAATGGTTACCTAATACGGTAAATCAAAACAAACAATAAGGGTAAAACGGTAATTTGGTCACTCATTTACAATAACCGTTAGTTTTTGAAAGACACTTATGACGTAAGCCATAATAGGCCAAAAAGTGTTAAGAAATGAATTACAAATAAAATGACCGCACGATGTAAATCGGAGCAAGTCATTTAGTCGAGATGAAAATATATGTCATCTCGCTAATATAATCGGTCATTTAGACAAAACGGGTCAAAGGTGAAAATACCACCTTTTGATAATATCGACTAATGATTTTTGTCGAGTTATATGATTTCAGGAATAAATGTCGAAATGATATTTGCATCGCTATTACTTAGCAATTATTATAGCAAGGCATTAAAACGGGTCAATACATTGACCCGAGCCAGGTATGTGTAATAAGAGTAATTACTCATTTAGAACGTAAGGTTCAATGAGTATTAAATGAAGTCTTAGATAGACTATGGGTTACTTGAATGGGTAAACCGAATGTTTTAAATGATGGTTGTTGCGTTTTGAAAAGCTTAGAGACTTTTCAAACAAGATCATAACTAAAAAGAAGGATCATGGGTCAAACATGCTTTCAAAAGTCCTTCATCGTAAATGAAAGGCTAAAACGGACTAAAACGCCCTCGTAAACTAAATTGGGCAAACAACCCTTAGAGGTTGTTTGGAAACGAGTTTTATGACCAAGTAAATACTTAGGATAAGTATAAAAAGGGAAAGATGTGAATCTTTGATCAAATGACTCGATATGAGTCTTTGCCGTAAATTAATGATCCGAGGGGTAAAACTCGGATTATATAGATCACCGCATTAAATCCACCACAGATATAGTTGTGGTGGAAGATCACACGACAAGAAATGTGGAAATGTTAAGCTAGAAACGAATGAATGCAATTCGTGCATAAAATATGCTTATAGGCCCTTAACGGGTCAAAATAAGCATATACGCAAAAATAGGTTTAAGAGTTTATATAAACCCGTGATTCGAACCTAATATGATAGACAATATAGAAATTATGAGGTTCATGAGAAATAGGGATCAAACAAACATGTTTGTTCGATAAAATTATGAATGGGTCTAAACTTTGTAAAAGAGTATTAAGCCGAAGGCTTAAAAGTCTAGAATTTTGTTAATCTGGATGTCCGATGTTAACTCCATGTGATGGAGAATTAAATTACGATCACGTAGGAAAAAGAATCATGTAAAACGGACAAATAACGAAAGAGTTTATAGGATCGTTTTCATACCCGAACGAGTCGATCAGAAGAGTTTTAATCAACACGAGAGGCGGAAACAGACGTGTAGAGGTTAATTCAGCAAGATATACACTTTAAACTGTTGTAAGATTGATTTGATAATGATTTACAGTCTGTCAACACTTCGGCAGCACTTCGTTGCTCTGACCGGAAAGTTACAAATGAACTAGACATGAGAGATATTTATAGTGGATGCTATTTCGTTTGAAGGTGACATGGATCACTTCAAACGAAATTAAACTTCTTAATTTCGTTTGAAAGTGCCATTTACCAGTTCAAACAAAATTAGCTCAATTTCTCATAAATCCTATCCTATTTCTCGAACAACGCGCCCTAATCTAACAATTGTAATGTAAGACTCGATACAAGACGAAGTCGACAGACGCATGCACCAACAGACTCCCCCTCGAATGTTGACGAGTCTTAAGTGTCGAGTCTTCAACGTCTTCAGTCTTTATCAGTCTGAACATGAACGCATCCTCAAACTTTATCTCTTTCTTCTCTTCAGCATCAACAAACTCTCCTCGAACAATTTTATCCATTCAGATGTCTTCAGACTCCCCTTTTCGATATGCTGGGATCGCAGTCTGGCTTTTGAAATCACATACTCCTCAGATATCGGAACCTGGCACTCTATCTTCAGGTTCAGGATCAAAACCTAGCTATACCTGCACATTCTTAACCCAGAAATAAATTTCACAAAATTTAACATTTTGACAAAGTTATATGTACAAACTCCCTCTCAATATAAACCAGAATGATTTATCAATGAACGAAACCTCAGATGACCACTTGAATATTTGAAAACTTTTCTTTATTTAAACACACTCTCCCCTCACCACATTCTCATCATGTTTAGCACTTGGAATTTTGAAAATCAGCTCTCCAACATCAGTTGTCGAAAATCTTTTTGTATTTTTCAAAAATTTATGCTAAAACACACTAAAAATCTTTTTGGAATTTTTTTTAAATGAAATGAAATGCAGTAAAGAAATATTTACATACAATATTTTTGTGAGTTCGTCTAAGAGGATCATATCAGTTTATGAGACAAATCACCAACACCGTTAAGCTTTAAACATTTTAAGCTCTAAACGATTCACATGGATTGACGATATTGTTGTCCACTTAAACTCAATCTAAAAACTTTCGAAACGCTTACCGATACGTTAAGATATATTAATTTTGCACTAAATTCTTATGGACCCCATGATCTCAGCATATCCCCTCATCATGCAATACACTGACTCAAGTAATGCCTTTAAACTTTTATCAACTGTGAATTGTGCGAAAACAAAGCAGAATGTTTAAACATTAACAATCAGGTTGATACTTCCGTATACACAGAGAAAGTCCAATGTTTAAACAAAATAAGAAAAATAAAACAAGTTGAAGTTGTTTAGGCTTTAACCACCAGATCGATACTCCCGTATACGCAGAGGTGATCCAAAGCTTAAACGAAACACCAAAGAAAATAAATCAGAACGTTTAGGCACTAACATCCAGGTCGATACTCACGTATACGCAGAGGATGTCCAATGCTTAAACAAAATAAAGAAATAAAACAAGTTTAAATCTTTGCAAAATAAAATGCACAATCACAGCGACTTTTCAGCAAAGTTGTAAAAGTTCACAAACTTAACCAGTTTTATGTCTTTCGACAATCAGCGATTACTGAGTAGGCACACAATCAAGAAGGACAAAACTAAGTACTACACTTTCGACCATGTTTCCCACTAGAATTAGGCTTTTTCATTTAGGTTTGTATCGTTATCGCAAATCTACTAGTCTAGCTGAGTTTACCGTCACATCTTTAGTGAGACCGTTTATCACATTTTATCTCTCCATTTCTTTAGCATGCTGTGACAGTCCAACTGATCTACTATCATCTCCTCTTTTGACAACAAAACTCATTTTTGAATTTTATCATGTTTTTGCCTTTTTCAAATTTTCAAATGTTTTTGGATTTTCTGAAAAATTCTTACTCCCCCTAAAATTCAAAATCATTTAAGGAAATTTGAAAACAAACTGTACAAGTAACGTGACAACTGATATCGAATCACTTCAATTTGCCATCCACTTGGCATAAACAATCAGAACTCCCCCTTTCAACAAACTATTTTCTCATTATGATTTCAAAACACTTAAGTTTGTTTTAACCAAAATGATTTTTCTGGAAAATAAGTTTTGCTGATTTTACCACTTGTAGGTTAGGGGATCAATTCATCACTTTGTTTTTCAAAAATACCAATTGTAGAAAATCAAGTACCACTTAATGTCCCTGATTTACCACTTGTAAGAAAAAAACCTCTTTCAACCACTTGTAAGTCGAAATATCACAGTTACCATCCTGTGAATTTCTCAAGAAAGATGCCGATTCCTGCTCCACTTTTACCAACCTGGGAGCTCCGGCAATTCACAACCTGTAAAATTTAAACATTTAAAAATTTTTCACAAACTCAATTTTTTATCAAGAATGATGCCGATTCCTACTCCACGATTACAAACTTGGGAGCTCCGGCAAGTCCAGATTTTTACATGTTAAACACAGACATCCAAGCTTCACCAAACTTGGATGTTTCTTCCTCATCTTCACTTGGGTAAAATGTTGCTTTCTTTGTTTCATAAAAGTCCTTTACCCCTTTCACTTTACCCTCCACCATTTTTCCAAAAATCTTTTTCACATTACCATTAAAAGCTTTCTCAACATCAAATTCTTTCTTCTCAGAATAGAATTGATCTGAGATATCAATTTTTCCAACTTTTGATTTAAAATTCTCAGCCCTCAATGGTGGAAAATGAACATCATCCATTGGAGGTACTAAGTTTTCATCTTTTAACCCAACCTGTGGCTCGTCTAACTTTGTGGAGATAGATTCATCACCAAGTTTCTCATAAAACTTCTTAACAACCCACACTTGGTTGTCATGTTTAGCTCTCTTTTGATAAAAATGAGTCTTTGAAAACTCACCAACTTCATATGTTGAATTTTCAAAAATTCTAAATTTCTTAGTTGGTGACTCATTTTTCTCAACAACTTTTCCTTTAAGTTTGTTAGTGACTTCCTGTTTTGTCTTTGATGCTTGAGAACAATTCCATGCAATGTGACCAGCTTCATTGCATTTGAAACAGGTTCTAGTCTCTTTTCTATGAAAAACTCCAGTCCCCATTCTCTTCTTATCAGCAAAAAACTCCTGGTTTGATTGTCTCCATAAAGGTTTCTTCTGTTCTTCCTCTGCACTTCCTCCTGAAAAAAAGTCATTTTTGATTTAAAATCTCGGACATATTTTTCATTTTTATAATTTTCTGGTGGAATAAATCCTAATCCTTTCTTTTTGAAATTACCGTTATGGTTTGATTTCTTTTGAAAACCAGAACCAGAACTGTAACTTTTTTTCTTGTTTAACCGTTGTTGAACTCTTGAAGTGTATTTTTTAGGTTTTTCAGTAAGATTTACATCTTTTATTTCAGAAATATTGATTTCTGTAAGTTTGAAAACCTTTTTGATCTTTTCAAAATTAACACTTCTTATTGGAAATTCCTCATCAGAATATAATTTGTCTGAATCAGTCAATGTATATGCCACTATGATTGCTTCGTCATTCAAATTAGATTTTGATAACAGGAATTCTTTATTGTAAACCCGTTTAACCGACGATTTTGAACTGTTGACAAAAGAACTCGAACTTTTGACAGACGAACTTGAACGTCCAGACTCGGACTTTGACTCAGACTTTAACTCCGACTCCTCATCTGTATCCAACACCTGATCGACCACCTTTTTTATTAACTCAGACTCATGATCAGTGTCAGACGATGTAAAAAACACATCAATGTTTTCTGGTAATTCATCGGTTATATCGGACTTTAACTTTATATTAACCGCTTTTTCGACTTGCTCCTCATTCGGTTTTCTAGGCGAATACCCTTCCCAAATCGGAGGCGGACATTTGTTATAACTAACACTCTGTTTCTTACCAGTATCCTTCTTCTTTGACTTCTCATCATCTTTAAATGCTTCAAAACCTGCAACAGTTGGATAAATTCGATCAATGAGATAATCAGAACTAGAATAACTCTGTAATAAACATCTGATTCTCTCATTCTCAATCTTTTATGTCTCCAACTCCCGCTGCAACTTTGCACATTCTTCGATGTAATGATTTATTGCCTTTTGTTTTGTCATCATCACAGAATTCATCATAGTCAATGCATCTTCTCTTTCAGAATTTGTCTTTTGAAGACCAGTTACTGTTCTGTTTAGCACATCATACGACACTTTCACGTAATTGAGATTGAACAATAGTTGTTCTTTCATCTTTTCATACTCGCTCAGTTTCTCATTTTTTTCTGCACATTTCTTGCAAGATTCTGAACACTTTAAGCAAGGTTTGATGACTTTCACAATCTTTTCATCTTCGATGACTTTCTCAACCTCAATCACCGGTTCAGTTTCAATCACCTTTTCAACTTTAACTTCTTCTTTTTGAACAGCACTTTCACTATTCATTTTCTTTTGTTCTTTTGCAGCATGTCTCTCCTTCAGCTTCTCCAAGCGATCTGCAAAATAAAATTGAAAACTTTCAGGAGATAGATGAGTTTTAGCGATATTAATATGTCTTTCTTCCTCATCATCACCACTATCATCAGTTGGTGATTGATCAAAATCTGTCGCTTTTTCAGAATTATCATCTGAAGAACCAGAATCAGATGGTGTTTGATCAAAATCTAATGCTCTTTCGAAACTTTCATCTGAAGAACCAGAATCAGTTGATGTTTGATCAACAACAGTTGTTTCATCTGAACTTTCATCGGATGAAACAGATTCTTCTTCATGTTTCTTTTCATGAACACCAATTACTTTCATCCACTCTGTGAACAAATCCGGTTCTTGAACTATCTTCGCAATGAAAGCTTTAAAATTTCCATTCTCATCCGCAAACATATCCCAGCTGAACCCTTCAGGTAATTTTTCATCATCGTGGTTTATTAAACATGCTTTACTATCAGCTGGTATATATTTGTTCCAACTGAAACCTGGAGCCATTTTCTCATCATCTTGATAAATAATGCCAGAATAAGCTTTCCTATTTGCATCTTCAATCATCTTCCCATGAGCAGTTTGTGTTTCCTTTTGTTGATATGGTTGATGAGCAACTTGTTGATATATGGCTTTCCAATAGTAGTCATCTTTTCCAAATGGATTCTTTGCTCCGCTTGCTTCTTGATTTTTGCATTCTCTTTTGAAATGACCTTTCTCTCTGCATCGAAAACAAGTAACTTTAGATTTATCAAAACCCAAAGTAGACACATGTGCATACAGAAAATCATTTCTCCCTGTGATCATTTTAAACTTTTCTGCTCTTCTCAAGACACTAGCTAGACACCATTTGATGTCCATGAGCTCCATCTCTTCAGCGTCTATCTGATCGTAATCCTCTTTTGTCAGCATAAGATTTCCGATCCTTCCTGCAACCAAACCTTCATATGATTGTAGCACAGATGCAAGTAACGCCATGTGATCTTTTGCAATTTCTTCAGAAAAACTTTGACCATCTGGAAGATTCAATGCAATGTTGCACTGTATCACACAACCATTTCCACTTTTTGAACTTTAAGAATGAAAACTTGAAGTTGAACTCTTTGGATTAACACTTGGATATGAAGAGAATCCACTGCTGCTGCTTGGACTTTGTTCAACAGTTTCAGATGAATTTCCAGCACTAAAAGCAGTTTGAATTTTAGGACTTCTTTCAATCTCTTGAACACTGCCTTTGTAATACATCTTCACATCTTGTTGAACACTTGGATTATTCATCCTCGCAATCTTTTGCTGTTCAAGATCTTGACCTTCAATCTTCTCAATGAACTGAGATATTGTTAAACCATCATAAACTTCGGTGTTCTTTAAGATCATCAAGAATGTACCCCACTCTTTCTGAGGTAAAGCATCAGCCAATTTGTCTACCCATTCTTCACGATCTTTGGTTATGCTTAACAACGACATGGAACGAACTAAGTGGCAGTATCTTTCAATCAGTTTCTTTGTATCTTCCCCTAGCAGACTTGTGAATAGATCAAATTCTTTCTTAAGCGGTGCCTTTTTACTTTTGATCATCTTCTCACTTCCCTCAAATTTAATTTTAAGAGCATCCCAAATTGATTTTGAAGTTTTGTCATGTTGAAGCAATACAAAGATGTCTTCTTTAATAGCTTGCTGAAGTAGACTAATCATCATCTTTTCAGCTTTGTACATGTCTCGTTCTTTGTCATTGAATTCAGAGATTTCTTTCTCAACTTGCAGATCAGTACGTGGTAGAACATACTTCTTCAAAATACACTCCCAAGATCTCAAGTGATTGGCTTGTACCCAGTTCTCAAACCGATCTTTCCAACCGTAATACTCTTCAATGCTCATTAGCTTCGGGGGTTTTTGCGTAGTTCCAGTCTCGTTTTCCATGTTCATGTTTTGAGTAATGACTGTTGGACTAGTCGGAGATGTAGCAAACGCGTTATAGAACTCTTCACTCATGATTCGATAACCTTTTACACAAATACAAGTCTCAAACAGAATCCAAGCTCAAACGGAATCCCACTATGAATCAAACTAACACTCTCAAACGAAATCACAGATTTCAAATGAAATCCTTTCAAACAGAATTACAATTGAAACTAAATCACCTTCACACCAATCTCAAACGAAATTACACCTTTCAAACGAAATCACCTTATTTTGTTTGAAGAACCACAAGTTCAAACGGAATTGTCCTGCTGAAACGAAATATGCTATTTCATTTGAGACTTTTCAAACGGAATAGGACCCTGAAACGAGATTAACAACAATCTTCAAACGAATTCCTGTTTTCAAACGGAATAACCACCAAATTTCAAACGAAATCAATCAAATGATGCCATTTCAAACGAAATCATCAAGTTCCTTCAAACAAAATCACCATGACATCATCATTTCGGTCATATTTTGGTCCAATTGATCAAGTAAATGATCGATTTAAGTTCTGAAACTTTCTAGGGTTTGTTAAAACAGTGTTGCGCACATGATATGTGAAAATCAGCCGTTTCTAACCGTGAAAACTTGTTCAATTGTGAAAGAAGGTGTAGAAAACAGAAAAATGCAGCTGAATTGGTATGAACTCTTCCTCCTGAGCTCTAATACCACTTATAGGATCGTTTTCGGACCCGAACGAGTCTATCAGAAGAGTTTTAATCAACACGAGAGGCGGAAACAGACGTGTAGAGGTCAATTCAGCAAGATATACACTTTAAACTGTTGTAAGATTGATTTGATAATGATTTACAGTCTGTCAACACTTCGGCAGCACTTCGTTGCTCTGACCGGAAAGTTACAAATGAACTAGACATGAGAGATATTTATAGTGGATGCTATTTCGTTTGAAGGTGACATGGATCACTTCAAACGAAATTAAACTTTTTAATTTCGTTTGAAAGTTCCATTTACCAGTTCAAACGGAATTAGCTCAATTTCTCATAAATCCTATCCTATTTCTCGAACAACGCGCCCTAATCTAACAATTGTAATGTAAGACTCGATACAAGACGAAGTCGACAGACGCATGCACCAACATAGTTATGCTCGTTTCCGTAAACTTAAGGTTGGCTGGGAATATGCAGCTGCAGATCAAAACATTCTGTCAAATTCAGGGGCTCGCGTCACACGACGGCCATAGGCCTTTGTGGTCGCGTCGCGCTACAGCCGTCGCGGCATGCGACAGCCATCGCAACATGCGACGGGTATAGAAATCAGCCAAAGTTGCGGATTTGCTTGTTTTTGCGTTACGAACTCATTTAAATTCATTTTAAATAGCATATGACTAACTCATTTCATGTTTTTATGAAATGTAGGTATAACTAAGGTGCCAGATGACGATCAAGCTCAACGAGGAACCGAACACGTTCAAGAATCAAGCTTCCGCAATATGTTTTGTCGTTACGTTTAAATGACGATATAAATACATGAAGTTGAAATATTTTAAATCTTAAAATGTTTTAAATGATTCGTATTTTCGTACGTACGTGTAATCGTACAATCCCGTATTTATACGGAATTTATATAAAATACTGTATAAATCGAGTAAGGGTCTTACAAATAGTTTGCAAAAATTGGGTCTTTTTTATGAGTATTCAACAAAACCCACAAACATTTCACTCAATTCAAACAAACCCACAAATATTTCACCCAATTTAACAAAATCCGCGAACAATTTAAACAATAGCTTATAAAAATTGGATATTTTGATGATTTTTAATAGTTCTTTCGTTGTTGTGTCAGGCGTAGAGGATTGATGATGAGAGTATTATGAGCCCTAAGCTTGCGTCCCTCAACATCAATAGATTTAATCCGGCAAAACTCTGGTGCCAACATTATTGAAGATGCGTCAATAGCAACATCCTTGCATCCCTCAATAGATAATTTGGCATATTGCTTTTCCTTCATCTTCCAATATCATATTATACATGATTATACAAGCATACATAGCATCTCTCATTTTTTATTTGGTCCATACACCATAAATGCCATCGTTGTTGAAGAACCCCAAAGCATCTCTCAATGTCTTTCTGCAAAGACTCTTGAACTTTTTTTTAAATGAGCTCTTTTTTCATCGTACGGTCCCTAAACGTATTCACGACAATCGAATACTTATGATATATTCCATCACACAAATAGTATCCGTGTGGGTAGTAGTTTCCCCTTTGCATAAAAAGATGCTTTTGCAGCTCCACCAGAAATGAAATCCTCTACCAATAGAGATTGTTCGAAAACGTTTATATCATTGCATGACCCCACGACACCCAAGTAAGCCGACCAAACCCAAAGGTTGTGTGAAGCAACTGTTTGAAGAATAACAGATGGTCTGTCTTGGTCACCTCGTGTGTGTTGACCTCGCCATAGGTCGGACAATTATACCACCGCCAATGGCGACAATCTAAGCTCCCGATCATGCCCGATAAACCATATTGATTAGAATGAACCTCGTAAATTTGTTGAAGATCGTACCATGTAGGCTTTCTCAGATAACGGACACCGTTCAAATTTATTATACCTTTAAAAAACAAACATGTATAATTTTAAGCTAACTAAAAAAATATGAATGCATGTAATATTTATAATATTGTAATGTACCGTGACAAAAATGCTCCAAGGTATCGCGCGTTGTTTTTTCTGCCATCTTTAAATACTTGTCGTTAATGTCGGTCGTGTTTCCGTACACAAGGACTCTTAGCGCTGAAGTACACTTTTGAATAGCGATAAATCCAAGCGTCCTTCTCGCATCCGCTTTTTGTTTAAAATAATCAAACTTGTTTTCCAAGTCTCCAACAATGCGTAGAAATAAACGTTTACTCATACGTAAACAACGCCTAAAAACGTTTGGGTTTGGGTAAGTAGGCGCTTCATCAAAGTAATCTTTCATCAATCGATCGTTTTCCGAACGTCAGTTTCGTTCTATATATTCTCTTGGAAAAATTTCACGTTGAGGCCGACTAACATGTTTCATATACTGTGCCCCGAGTTCGCACGCACTCGTAACCGCTTTTCCTCGACCTCCTCGTCGATCGACTCACCATGATCGGCTAAAAACTCTTTGTAATAAAAATTGGCAACGGACGACGAGGACATGGGGGAATCCATTTTTTATAGAAAATGGTGCATAGTTTGGGATTGTTATTGTAGTTTGTGGTTTATAGAAAATGGTTCATGGTATATTTTTTTTATAAAATGTGAATAAGTAGTGAAGAGAAGAGGGAAAAGTTTAAAAAAATTGAGTTGAAAGTGGGTTTTTATTATAGGAAAAAAATGGATTAAAAATAAAAAAAATTATTACCATTAAACGACCGTTCACAACGGTCAAAACATGAAAACTTTCAAAATTTTGGCATTTTAAATTAAACGCTCGGAGCTTTTTTTTCGAAAAAACACCCAAAGGGGCGGTGGTCGAGCTTATTTGGGCGTGGATTAGGATAAAAAAACGCCCAATCCCATGGCCACTACGAGTGGTCTTAAAGATCAAGTAGGACTAATTGTAATTCCAATAATATTCTTTTCATGTGGCAATTAAAAAAAAGTGTCTAAATGCACCCTAATTCCTACTAAACATATTATGAGATTGGAAAATTATTTTTTAATGATCGGTCTCACCACAATGTTTGTGTATAACAACCCTCGAAAAACGCCCTAATTATATCCCATATGCACGTAACCGAACCTATATAACCTCATTTTCATTGAAAATCAAATAAAATAAGGTTTTTTACCAGCTCGCGGGCCGCGACAGGAAGACTTGGGCGCGAGAAGCCCTTGCTGGTCGAACCCCCAGGGTGACACGTGTCCCCCCTTCGTGTCGAGTCTACGGTGATGAATGGTCAAACCTAGCCATAGCTAGGTATGTCTCGCGGGGCGCGAGAACGTTCCGAAATCACCTATAAAAGGAGCTTCAGTTCAACTTTCATCCTCGTTCAAATTTCTTTCTCTCCTAATCTCTATAATAGCCAAAAGTAGCTCGATATTATACCCCTAAAACACCAAGTTCTGCCCCGTTGTAAGTATTTTAACCCCCGATCACTAATTCGTTACCCTACCCGATTGATCTAGGCCCCGTAACGCATGTCGAGGCTTTGCCTGACTAAGTTCGTTGGGGTTCTGTCTCGTGTTGTATGGCTAATGTGATTTGGGTTATCTTACTAACACGTGTGCATTGTATGTTTTAATAGAAAATAATCAGGAAACTCAATAGGAAGCTATAGAAATACATAAGTCTACAATGTGAGTCATTCTCTTTTTCTACCAAACTGTGTTACAAGCTCTCAAATATTTTCAATTATACTTACGGTGATTGAGTCTTTGTATTCTACAATTGCTGCCGTTATGTGGGGTTTTGTATACACTACTAGTCTAGCGTTACTGTTGGACAAGAGTTAGCCAATAGTAATATGACCACAGTCATGGAACTGTCAACATGACAAATACTGAATGAGTAATTAGGTAGATATAAACATTGTAATCGCTCTCAATACTGTAAAGTTATAAATGCTTATTTTGATTAAACTATGATGCACTCGCCAGTATTTCTTGCTGATAAAATCTTTTTTAAAACGCCTTTCAGGTAACTTAATGTGAAGCTATAAGAAGCCAGCTATGGAGCACTGAAAGCTTAAAGAAAATGGCTATAAAATTACCTAAATAAAAGTTTATGTTTTCAGCAACTAGGGTTTATCCCTATAAATGTATTATGAATCAAACATGGGTTTTATCCCATTTATTTATTATAAAAGTTTGATGTTTTGAAACTCTGAAACTTATTTCCTAACTACGATCCTGATGTTCTCATTTTCGCTGCCAAATTAATAAACACCGGTACCACCAGCTGCTGTCTCGCGGCTCCCGCCCTTCGGGTAGGGGTCGGGGGTTGCGACAGAATGTGGTATCAGAGCCACTGGTTTAAGCCATTTAGGTGTTCTCTTAATACCTAAATTTTTACCAATTGTTTTAGGAAATAACCTATGTGTTTTTTTGTGTAAATATATATATTATTATTTCATTGTTATTTTGACAATTTTCTAGTTTACAGTATGAGTGATCAGAGTACTTCTGACGCTTACCGTCACCCACCTCATTCTCCAAAGAATGAAGGAACATCCCAGCCAACCCCAGGTGTAACGCCCTGCTTCTTTGTACTTTCCACAATTAGAAAGCATTGTTCGTATTTCTATTTTTGGAAGTCTTGTATTCTTGTAATCTTCTTTTCGTTGTAATCGTTGTAAAATCCGAGACTTGGATCATAAATAAAAATTTGTATTTCTTTAAATTCATACATGCTCATACGTTCGAATCCTATTTCGTAATTCATACGCATACGATACTTATTTACTATGCATATACTTAACCATACATGTCCATACTTGTCCTTAGGGTAGGAGTTGGCTACAAAGCCTACTTTTCCTACAAAGTATAGGAAGCAAACTCTTTGTGACATGTGTCATCTAGTGTAATTTTACTAAAGGACATTAAGGTAATTGAAACTACAACTATTTATGGAAGATTTTATATCATAACAAATAAAGGCTCTTTTTATGGAAACTTATGTCTATTAACTATTCAAAATTGGCAGTTACATCATTCGTATCCACAATTAATTTATCCGAAATTCAAAACGTAAAACAAATTCATCATTTCTTAACATTGTGTTTTATCACTTTACAGTTTCTTCACACCGTGTTATATCAATTTTCACAATTAAACACACCCCTCATATATTTCGATACATAAAACACATTCATTATTTCTTGACGTTGTGTTTTATTAACTGATTTCATCACATTGTGTTATACCGATTTTCACAATAAAACACCCCCCCTCACTCATAAAACACAATAGTGTCTGAAATGCACAATATAAAACACACCAGTGAAATACACAATATAAAACACGCAAACACTATATAAAACACACAAGTATCTGAATTACTTGAATCTTAATTTTTTATATATGTAGCAATATGGTACTCATATTAAAGATAAAA
Source organism: Helianthus tuberosus (assembly GCA_030545235.1). Classification (NCBI taxonomy): domain Eukaryota; kingdom Viridiplantae; phylum Streptophyta; class Magnoliopsida; order Asterales; family Asteraceae; genus Helianthus; species Helianthus tuberosus. Next base: position 32,584,056 of record CM060354.1, on the reverse strand, counting down.
AACGCTCATTATTATGGTATAATTTTTTTTAAAAACAAATTATGTATAAAAAAGTTATTGATGTTTTAAAAAGATTGGGGGGGGGGGGAGTTACATGTGAGTTGCATGTGATTCCTAAATTTAAGGCATGCAAAATTTACTTTTATACCCTTAATTCGATAAATTAATCAATCTAATTAAAATAAATATTACAATTTTGCCATTCATTTAATCTTATCCATCAATTACCTAATCTAATGGCCATAATCACTTCTTACACTTTTTAGACAAAACACACTTTGTAGAGGAACCCCTATATTGTTGATACTTAAAAACCCCTAATAATATGCCTTATTACACAACGATTAATCATCTAATATGTGACCTATACTTGTCACTTACAAACATGTTACATACTTATACATCACACTTTTTATCTAGTTAAATCATGTTTTATTTCATATTATACCTTGTTACAAGTTAGGGGAAACATTGTTGCATATTATTACACAACTTAATTAACAAAATTACTCATTAAAATGTTTTAAAAAAATAAAGAAATATGGCAGCCCCAATCAGCGAAATTCAGCCCCATATGGTTGAGTTTTGTGGGCTTGTTTCAAAGTTTAACCCCCTCTAAACACTTCCAAAGCCTAACCCATTGAAACCCTAATCCCTTCCCTATATAATAAACACTTCCCCACTCCCCATTCCACTTTTACAAGCCTCCAAACACTTCAAAAACTCTCCCAAACCCAGCTGAGTTTCAGCCATGTTTTTGAAAGTTCCAGCCATAAAAAGTGAGTTTTAACTCACTTCCACTTTAATTTTCTTCTTGTTTCTTCTTCTACAACACTTGGATAACCTCTAGGAAGGTTCTCACAAGTTTGATTGGGCAAATTAAGGTGAAACCTCACCATTTTTTAGGTCCAAAGTGAACCTAAATTCTGCTCATTTTTATCTTCATGTTTTGGAAGAAAACTCAGGTTTTCTTCATACATTCCTATGTCCTTATGCCACTAATCAAGACTATGATTATGTGTGCTTAAAAACAAGGTTGTAACATGTAAATCCAGAGGTTTAATCCTCACAAACATTATGTTTTAATAAGGTTTTGACCTACAAGTGATGAACAAGTCCTACACTTGAAGTTGTGTGATTATATGGATAGCTTGGGCTATCCTACCTTCAATCCACACATCACTTGATGTTTTCTTAGTTAGTATGTATTTCCATTTCCTAATGTATGTCTATGACCATCCTTGTTGTCTTATGATAACTTGTGTATTGGTGGCAACTTAAGAGGTTCCTAAATGGAAGATTCATCTTCCTACCTCATGTATGACTTCTATGAGATTCTTGTTAAGATAATGGACTAGAACTTATAAATATATACTATATCAGATATATAATATTTATGGTGACTGATGTGTGTAAAATGCAACATATAAATTACATCAAATGAGGCATAAAACTAACCCCTTTTTAGTACTAATGTTGGAAAAAGTGTGCTTTTGTCTTCCTTTTGTATTTTCAGGACTAAATGAGCTTAAACGAATAAAAGGAACAAATATGCAGCAAAAACTAACATAAATACAAAGAAAAGGATTAAACATGGCATGCCCGACCCCTCAACAGCATCTCCACAAGCAAAAACAAGAAACAGAAGGCTGACCACGACTCATGCCCACTGGACACGGGGGCGTGGTCAGGTGTCTGCAGATAAGGACAAAGCTGTGGAAGCTTCTACGCCCACCACGGGGGCGTGCCCAGCTCAGCACGGGACGTGGTCAATGCTGAGATTTGCAGAATCTTGCAAATCTTGATAGTACAGATACGCTTCTGCACACGGGGCCGTGTGGAGCCTAATGCAGACAATTGTAATTAATGAAGGAAGAGAAAAGGGTTGGCCACGGGAGGCGTGTCCGCTGGACACGGGGCCGTGGCCGGGCTTCTGTTCAGGTTATAAATAGGGGTGCTTGGCTCACTTCAAAGGCATCCCTTGGCAAACCACCTCTCTCCCACTTTGTCACCACTCCACCACCACTACAACACCCACATCCACCACCATCATCCACCATCCACCATCCACCTTAGAGTGTGTGTAGTAGTCTAGGGTTCCAAGATTAATCGTAAGAGTTCTTTTTAATCAAAGGCCATGTTTGGCCAATTCTCTTACATCACTTGGTGAAGACAAGAATTTAATGTATTACTTTTGATTTTTAATCTTTTCGCACTTTTTATTTGGTTTTGTATTAATGACTTTAATAACTAGTTCTTATGTTGAAGGTGAAACTTCTTTATCATTTGTCCGTGGTGTCTTGGCATTACTTTACCGTCTATATAAAGTAAAAGATTTTCACCATTCATATCTCTACATTCTATATAGAGATATGTTGGCTACCTGGTCAGGGGTTAAAGGAATGGTTTAGTAAGGTTCTTGCCTTGTTTAGTGTATAGATCCTGCAAGGACCTGGGTCAAGCTTACTAGGACATCCTTCAATACCGATAGGTATTGGATGACGGGGGTGCGAATGGCTTGATCCCCTCATATGTAAACTACTATTAATACATTAAACCGGCTAATTAGGATTGTATCCCTGCTGACTCAAACCACTTAGCCGAGGGTAACGTCACCTTCAAAAGAGGGGCCTACCACTTTTCGCATTAATAACTTAATTAATTATCTTTCAATATTCCGACCCTTTGGGATTGTATCCTAGCTGACTTAAACCACTGGGTCGAGGGTAACGTCACCTTCAAAATAGGGGCCTACAACTATAACTAAGATAATCTCTTAAAAAGTGCAAAAGTGTGGAAATCATCAAAGGATACATTAAAGGCGAGTCAGATCCAAGTGATTCATCTTGCCTATCTGTTTTTATTTTATTTTCAGCATTTTTTAGTTTTTATTTTTCATGTTTAAATTCTTTTCTCAAAATTTTTAGTTTGATTAGACGTTGAGGATAAACCGGTATTAAAAGCTCTTGTGTCCTTGGACGACCTCGGTATCTTACCAACGCTATACTATGCTCACGATGGGTGCACTTGCCCATGTGTGTGTTTAGTGTTAGTAAAGTATCGTGTTTTATAAATTTAAAACTTGACTAAGGTGTAAAAAGGGCTTAAAATATCAATAAAAACATAATACACCCGACACACACCAGTGACCAAACTCTTGAAGATAACCTAATGGTTATTTGTCAAAATAGTAGGTTACACCATCTAAGAACATATTACTCATCACGATTCTAATGGGTACTTTAACCCATGAAAGCATTCAAACCCCTAAGGGTTTCATAGTGTCAAGAATGAGTATTATGTGATAGATGGTTAATTTCTCATATATTTACTTTCCATATTCTTTTAATTCCGAATCCTTAATCTTCCGTTATCCTCCAATACTCATACACCTTTGTTTCTTCGTGTAGAAGGACATGGTGTTCCCACCTCCCACAACAACAACTCTCTCGCGGATTAACAAGTGGAAAGCTTCCAAAACCGTGAGTATACTTGAATCCCCCTTTTTCGTTTACCACTCTTTGGGGTGTAACATATCACGCCCCAACCGATGGCAGAAACATCGGGGCGCGGCACTGAGCGAAATAGATTGTCCAGGAGAATCCATAACAACTATAATTACCATATATTTAACGCTACGTCCCATACCATAACATATCAAGCAAAGTAGTTATTACAGACATATTGTTCTCATAGACAAATAAATTGTTCCGACAAGTCAGATTTATATGTGACGTTTCTAGACCTCGTAACTTGATTCCATAACAGCAAGCATAGCATAAGCATCCTAAGCACCTGTCACATACGTTAATAAAAGTCATTACACATAGTAATGTGAAGCAGGTAAGTTATCGACAATGAAATATGCACAGACGTGACTGTGAGTTGTAGAATGCGCAACACATATCACCACTTTGACACGTGAAGAAAAGCCCTTAACAACCCTTGTCCACGACAGGTGCTAAGTCCAAACTACAGTACTATCGTTGCTAAGGTGTCAGGCAACAATCACTGTGTAAACATAACATACTAGCGTTCATGGAATAACATGTATAACATGCGAGAGCGGTTAGCGTATAAAAAGTATTTGTGTTGTGTGTCGATTGTGATTTGATATAAGTAACGTATGTAACACCCAAAAGTGCGTTAAGGAAAAAGGGATCGAGTATACTTACAGATCGTGTTTAGTAAACAAACACTTTCTTGGATTGAAGGGAGCGCTGGAGAGTTAGCCTGATCAGAGAACGATAGTGTAAGCGTTGAACAGTGCGGTAAACAGCGTATCCGAGTGAAATGAGGGACGGATGTTGATCCGTTCGAACGACCGTCCGGACGGATGACCATTCAGTCGGAGGGTTGTTCGTTTGGGAAGGATGTGTTTGTGTAATGTTCGAACTTTGAAGTTTACGTTGTAGCATTTTAAAAAGTTTGAAACATCTCTACATATCAGGTCATCCGGTCGGACGGTCCTCCGGACGGATGGCCGTCCGCTCGGATGGTGATCCGAGTGGAACTGATATATTTTGTAGTTTTGAAAATTGGTTAAGTGTTGAAATCACAAGTCACCTGGTCGAAGAGCCGTTTGATCGGATGGCTATCCGATTGGATGGCTATTCGATCGGGCAACTGTTTTGGGTTGAAAACTTTGTGAAATCATCTAAGTTAAAACGGTGTTGCGGGTGAACCGAGACGGTATGATGACGTGTCAAACAACAGAAATCTCATCAAGTCTAACTCATCCGATCGGACGGGAATCACCCAGTCCATTCCGAACCAACTGTTCTTGACGGTGTTTCATGTTCAACCCGTGAATCGGTCGTCTCTTTGATAGAAATCCATTCTCAGTCCGGGTCTCCACTAGATAATGAGTAGTGAACCCGAACGAGTCCAGATTCTAATGGTTTTGAGTGAAAAGTTAAGAATGTTGAAGAAACGTTTGAAACATTTGAAAAATATTTAGATTTAGCTGAAAATATTGTAAAAACGTGTAGAAATCCATCAGATCCGAACCGTTCTTGATGAGATGAAGTCACAATTCAAGGTTCATAAGAACTCCTATGATGACATCACCTTAGAACAACCCGAATCAGAGGATTTCACGGTGGAAATGCAAGATTTGTTGGTGAAATTGATGGGAAAATGTGTAAAGATCAAGGAAGTACAAGATTTGAGATGAAAACTTACAAGAATCGCGAGGAATCGAGAGAAAAGTGGCTGAGAGTGCACTGGTTCGGAGGGAGCTGTCACATCAAGTGAACAGAGATGTGACAGGAGGGGTATTTATAGTGAGAGGAGGGAAAGGCGGTGCAAGGGAAACAGATCGGACGGCCTTTCGATCGGATTGCTCGAGTGAGTTGGTTTTCGACTTTCTTTTCGTGCGTTGAGCATTGCGTTGCGTTTCGATTAAGCGATGCAATAGTATTACACATTAGTTACACAAATAACATAACCATCCTAACAACCATAAATTTAACTTGTATTTCGGGTTGCAATGCGATGCGATAGAGTTGCGATTGCGTTTGCTAATAACATCCCACAATATATACACATAAGCACACACAAGTAAAGCACATAATATCACACACACGTAAAACAATATCTATAACCTGCGATTCGAATTGCGTTGCGGTAGCGACGTGACAACGTTTAGTAGTATAGCGTTTAATTACGTCTATCGCATTGTTACTTCACATATTAATAAATCGTAGAACAAAATAGCGTTAAGCAAAGTATCGATTATCGAGTCAGAGAGTACAAGCAATAATTAAGTCAGAAATGACAGATCTGATTAGCAATCTTTTCTTCCTTTGACTTTGACTTTGACTTGTACTTTGACTTTAAAAGTCGGGTTGTTACAGCCTCCCCTACTTTAGGAAATTTCGTCCTGAAATTTAAGGCGCAAGCGTAACGAATAGTTATGGGTATTTAGCCTTCATATCACTCTCGAGTTCTAGGTGAACTCGGCGCCGCATTTGTCTTCCCAGCGAACCTTCATAATGGGAATGCGTGAGCTTCAGATTTTCTTAGTCTCTCGGTCCATGATCTCGACTGGCTTTTCCACGAAGTGTAATGTTTCGTCCACTTGTAAATCCTCAAGAGGGACATGTAAATTCTGGTCGGCTAGACACTTTTTGAGGTTCGCAACATGGAAAGTCGGATGTACGTTGCTGAGTTCCTCCGGTAATTCGAGTCTGTAGGCCACTTTGCCAATTCTTTCCAGAATCTTAAAGGGTCCAACATATCGAAGCGCTAGCTTTCCTTTCTTGCCGAATCGGGCCACTCCCTTCCAAGGTGCAGCCTTTAGGAGTACGTGATCACCAACGTCAAATTCAAGGGGCTTGCGGCGTTTATCGGCGTAACTCTTTTGACGACTCCGAGTTTCAGGAGATTGTCTCGGATTTGGAGGATCTTGTCAGCCGTTTCTTGCAATAACTCAGGACTGGTAATTTGCGCATCTCCGATCTCGTGCCATACAATAGGCGATCGACATTTTCTTCCATATAATGCCTCAAATGGTGCAATTTGAATGCTAGAGTGATAACTGTTATTGTACGAGAATTCAACTAAAGGTAAATGCGAGTCCCAATTACCACCGAAATCTATAACACACGAGCGAAGCATGTCTTAAAGGGTGCGTATCGTGCGTTCAGTCTGACCGTCGGTCTGGGGATGGAAAGCAGTACTAAGATTGAGAGTAATACCGAGGGCAGGTTGAAAAGTTTCCCAGGGGCGTGAAGTGAATCGACCATCGCGGTAAAAAATGATGTCACGAGGTGTCCCGTGTCGACAAATGACTTCGTCGGTATAGATTCGTGCTAATCGTTCTACCTTGTAGTCTTCCCGTATCGGCAGGAAGTGGGCGGATTTAGTGAGACGATTAACGATAACCCAAATGCTATCGTGACCTTCTTAATTCCAGGCCACCAATACCTAGCACGCAGGTCCTGGTACATCTTGTCGGCACCGGGATGTATGGAATATCGAGACTTGTGGGCTTCAGTCAACAATATCCCCCGAAGGTTATTGTGACTAGGGATCTAGATGCGATCGAGATAGTAGTAGATACCGTTGATTTGGTGACATGTTGGGTTTCAGCACCGCACTTCTTCATTTCCTCTCTCAAGGTATTCTCTATGAAGCTTGCGTGTTGTGCAACACGGATTAGAGCTTCGAGGACGTGCCGGGCTTGAACATTGTGAACGCTAAGTAAATAGCTTCGTCGACTGAGAGCATCGGCAACGACATTTGCATTGCCTGAGTGGTAACGAATCTCACAGTCGTAATCGTTGAGAAGTTCAACCCACCGGCGTTGGCGCATATTCAGTTCTTTCTGGTTCAAGATGTGTTGTAGGCTCTTATGGTCGGTGAAGACCGTACACTTGGTACCACCTAGGTAGTGTCGCCAAATTTTTAACGCAAAAACAACTACACCAAGCTCTAGATCATGGGTTGTATAGTTCTTCTCGTGGATCTTGAGCTGACAAGAGGCGTACGCGATAACCATGTCCCGTTGCATAAGAACACAACCGAGACCGAGGTTAGAGGCATCGCTATAGACCACGAAGTCGTCTTTTCCGTCTGGTAAAGCGAGCACAGGGGCGTTGCAGAGTATAAGCTTGAGGGTTTGAAAGGCTTCCTCTTGTTCGGTTCCCCAAACAAAAGGTTTGTCCTTGTGCATAAGAGAGGTGATAGGAACAACGATTTTTGAGAAATCAGCGATGAATCGGCGATAGTAACCCGCCAATCTGAGAAAAGAACGAACTTCAGACGGGTTCTTTGGTGTAATCCAACTCTTAACTACTTCTATCTTCGCGGGATCGACGTGAATACCTTGACTATTGACAATGTGACCGAGAAATTGAACCTCCTCAAGCCAAAATTCGCACTTGGAGAACTTGGCATAGAGGCGATTCCCTTGGAGTAGTTCAAGAACCAAACTGAGATGTTGCGTGTGTTCGGCTTTTGATTTGGAATAGATCAGGATATCATCGATAAACACGATGACGAAGCGGTCGAGAAAGGGTTTACACACGCGATTCATTAGATCCATGAAAACTGCGGGGGCGTTGGTTAGACCAAAGGGCATAACAATAAATTCCGTCGTATCGGGTTCGAAAAGCGGTTTTTGGTATATCTTCCTCTTGAATTCGTAACTGGTGATAGCCAGAGCGTAGATCGATCTTTGAAAAACACGTAGAACCTTGCAATTGATCAAACAAATCATCGATTCGAGGTAAGGGATAGCGATTCTTGATTGTCAGTTTATTGAGTTCCCTATAGTCGATGCACATCCGGAATGATCCGTCCTTCTTTTTAACGAAGAGGACAGGTGCACCCCACGGAGATGTGCTAGGGTAAATAAAGCCTTTATCAAGAAATTCCTGGAGCTGACTCGAGAGTTCGTGCATTTCGGATGGAGCGAGACGATAAGGCGCTTTAGCGACAGGGTCAACTCCAGGAATGAAGTCAATTCGAAAATCGATATCACGAGATAGCGGTAAACCAGGTAAATCATCAGGAAAGACGTTAGTAAAATCACGAACCACGAGCACCTTTTCCATTGCCTTTTCTTTCTTTTCCTTCTCCGCTACTACTATGTGTGCCAAGAACGCTTTGTATTCCTTGCGGAGATACTTGCTTGCTTGGACACATGACATGAGTTTTAGTTTCTTCGAATCGACTTCTCCATAGACACACAATTGATCACCGTTTGAAAGAGAGAAATGGATCATCTTTTCGAAACAAACAATTTCAGCATGATTTTCACGAAGAAAATCCATGCCTGCTATGACATCAAAACTACCAAGCTGCATCGGGATAAGATTGATCGGGAAAACGTGATTGTTAAGCTCAAGAGTACAATCACGTAGAATGAAACTAACAGTAACGGTTCTTCCAGTGGCAATTTCTACGTCGAACGTCGATGGGAGGTTAGCGCATTTATGGTTTAGGAGCCTTTCGAATTCGAACGATACAAAACAGTTATCGGTTCCAGTATCAAATAAACATGAAGCATAAACAGCATTCACGAGAAATGTACCGTTGACAATGTTGTTGTCAGCTTGGGCCTGGAGAGCGTTGATGTTGAAAACTCGTCCACGAGCTGCTTTCTGAGCTGGCTACTGCTGCTGAGGCTACTGCTGTTGATGTTGTTGCTGTGCTGGTTACTGTTGTGGCTCTTTCTTCACTACTCTGTTCGGGAAGACGTTTGCGAAGTGGTTGGGATCACCACACGCATAGCAGGCTTTTGCGTGAGCAGCGGGGGCAGGAGCTGCCTGTTGTCCCTGTGGAGCGGGAAGTGGAGCTGGCAGAGCAGGAGGAGCTTGAACTTGAGCTTGACGGGGGCCAGTGTGGCAGTTTGCGGTAAAGTGTCCGTAAATGTTGCAATGGACACAAAAACGGCAAGCGATTCCCACTGGATGATGGTAAGTACAGGTAGGGCACAGTGGGTGAGGACCAGTGTACGCACGTTATGCAGGAGGTGCGTTGGTCACGGGTGCAGTGACTTGGCGGATCTGGTTCTACTGTTAGGCAGGAACAACATTGAGAGGAGTGGTAGTAACAGCACAATTCTTGTTGTTGTTGTTGTTCTTGCGCTTGCGGCGTGATGACTTTGAAGCTTGAGGTGAAGCGGTTTCAGCGGTGGGAGTAGCAGAAGTAGCTGTGACTTGGTGAAGACTCTTGGCAGTGTTCTTGAAGTAACCAGCCCGAACTCGCTTATCATTAATCTCGGTAGCGAGCAGGAAGGTCTCGTCAATGGTGGTAGTCTTGGCTGCTTGGACAAAATCGGCAACACAATCAGGAAAAGCGCGAATATATTTCTTGATTGTGATGTCGGGAGTTAAGACTTGGCCAAGGCAGATGATACTAAGCTGTTTGAAGCGCGCAGTAAGACCAACATTGTCGCCACCCTCTTGCTTGATGTGCCAGAACTCGTCTTCCAGCTTCTGGAGTTCATGTAGGGGACAAACTTCTTTCATCATGATTTCCTTCAATTCCTCCCAAGAAAGTCCATAGGCCGCATCATTCCCACGCCTGTTTCGCTCTGTTGTCCACCATTCCAGTGCCCTAGACTGGAAGACACCAGTTGCGTTAACAGTGAGGAGGTTATCTGGACATTCGCTTTGTCGTAGAGTGACTTCAATAGAGTCGAACCATTGAAACATTGCGCTCGGCCCATCTTCCCCAGTGAAGTCTTTGGGTCCATAAGCTTTAAACTGTTTGAAGCTGAAGGTCACTTTTGGAGAGTCAGTTCTAGATTCCTCAGATAACTTGCTAGCGATTTCATTAATATCGCTGATGATTTGCGGAATGACCTTAGCCATTTGCTTGGCGACTAGCGAGTCGATGCGTTTGTCAGTGTGATTGCTGCGAGCAGAGCGAGAAGTATGAGATCCGAATGACGACATTGTCTGTAACAGCCATCGCCATAGTATTTAGACGATACACTTAATCTCACCACACAGTGTTTAACAAGTATACTTATAAAGCTCAGGAACACATCACTCACTTAGGCACGTAATCACATAGGCACATAAGCACATAGTCCACTTAAGCACGTATGCACAGAAGCACATAAGCACGTAGAGCACAGAAACACGTAATCCACATAAGCACATACTATAATTTGCACGTATTCACCTACATATTTTGCACGTATTCACCTATTTTTCAAAGTTGTGAAAAGCGATCGAGAGTTACGAATGAGAGTAGCGATAGCGAGTAGCATAATCATGCGAAAGTCTGTGATTTGTTAGCGTGTTGAGATGTAAATAGCTGTGCGTGATCGACGTGTTCCATAAAGCGAGGTGCGAAAAGCCTAATATGTCTCCAAAATTAAGACACAAACATTTAAAAGCACATAAAACACATAAAATCGATAAGTCACAGAGTCAGTGGTGGCGATCTCAGAATCGAAACTCGTAAAAGTGATAAAGCGTAAAACCAACGATTGCAGCTTGAAAGTAGAATGTCTCAGGTGTGCTAGACTTTGACTACCCAAAGTGATTCGACTATTCTCAAGGACTTCGAGTACACGTGATGGCTTAATAGACTGTGCTCTCGCCTCAATCCGGGCGAAAGGCACGCATCCTTTCGGCCATTACGCGACTCAAGCCATTGGAATCCATCGAGACATTGGTGAGAGTTTTTGTAAAACCCAGATATAGAGCGGAATAAGTCATTAAGATGCGGGTTTCACCCCTAACTTAATAACTTCATTCCTGTTTGAGTGATAATATCACGAGATAAATAGGGAGAATCGCGCCGAGGTATGGTTTTCACACCTGACTCAATGCAAATTCTCGTGTTTTATTAATAAAAATGTGTGTCGAGTGAGTGATTCTATCGAGAGTTTACGGTTTTCATGCCTAATCTTGACCGAATCACTCGAATGTTTTCGAAACTCGTGGGTGTGTAGTCAGCCTTATGAAAGGCTGAGTGTTTGCACGAAGCTGTAGTATGCGATGATCGTGCAAAGTTGTGGATTTAGCGAGTGAAAGCGAGTGTAAAAGAGTATGCTCGCGCAAAACCCCTACCGGGTTCGCACAAGGCGGTCTGTTGGTACTTAGACTATAGACTAGGTCTTTTCTAAGACTTCGACCCGGACTAGGTCGTGTCTTGCCTAATTCCCTATAGTTATGGCTCTGATACCAATCTGTCACACCCCAACCGATGGCGGAAACATCGGGGCGCGGCACTGAGCGAAACAGATTGTCCAGGAGAATCCATAACAACTATAATTACCAAATATTTAACGCTACGTCCAATACCATAACATATCAAGCAAAGTAGTTATTACAGACATATTGTTCTCATAGACAAATAAATTGTTCCGACAACTCAGATTTATATCTGACGTTTCTAGACCTCCTAACTTGATTCCATAACAACAAGCATAGCATAAGCATCCTAAGCACCTGTCACATACGTTAAAATAAAAGTCAATACACATAGTGTAAAGGTGAGCATACAAGTTTAATGGTATAGTAGTATCGAAATCGATTTACGCATAACCAGCATGTAACACGTAGTAATGTGAAGCAGGTAAGTTATCGACAATGAAATATGCACAGACGTGACTGCGAGTTGTAGAATGTGCAACACATAGCACCACTGTGACACGTGAAAAAAAGCCCTTAACAACCCCTGTCCACGACATGTGCTGAGTCCAAACTATAGTACTATCGTTGCTAAGGTGTCAGGCAACAATCACTGTGTAAACATAACATACTAGCATTAATCGAATAACACGTATAACATGCGAGAGCGGTTAGCGTATAAAAAGTCTTTGCGTTGTGTGTCGATTGTGATTTGATATAAGTAACGTATGTAACACCCAAAAGTGCGTTAAGCAAAAAGGGATCGAGTATACTCACAGATCGTGTTTAGTAAACTAACACTTTCTTGGATTGAAGGGAGCGTTGGAGAGTTAGCTTGATCAGAGAATGATGGTGTAAGCATTGAACAGTGCGGTAAACAGCGTGTCGGAGTGAAATGAGGGACGGATGGTGATCCGATCGCACGACCGTCCGGATAGATGGTCATCCGGACAGATGACCATCCGGTCAGAGGGTTGTTCGTTTGAGAAGGATGTGTTTGTGTAATGTTCGAACTTTGAAGTTTTCGTTGTAGCATTTTAAAAAGTTTGAAACATCTCTACATATCAGGTCATCCGGTCAGATGGTCCTCCGAACGGATGGCCGTCCGCTCGGATAGTGATCTGAGTGGAACTGATATATTTTGTAGTTTTGAAAATTGGTTAAGTGTTGAAATCACAAGTCACCTGGTCGAATAGTCGTTCGATCATATGGCTATCTGATCGAATGGCTGTTCAATCGGGCAACTGTTTTGGGTTGAAAACTTTATGAAATCAGCTAAGTTAAAACGGTTTTGCGGGTGAACCGAGACGGTATGATGACGTGTCAAACAACGGAAATCTCATCAAGTCCAACTCATCCGATCGGACGGGAATTACCTCGTTCGATCCAAACCAACTGTTCTTGACGGTGTTTCATGTTCAACCTGTGAATCAGTCGTCTCTTCGATAGAAATCCATTCTCAGTCCGGGTCTCCACTAGAGAATGAGTAGTGAACCCGAACGAGTCCAGATTCTAACGGTTTTGAGTGAAAAGTTAAGAATGTTGAAGAAAAGTTTGAAACATTTGAAAAATGTTTAGATTTAGCTGAAAATGTTGTAAAAACGTGTAGAAATCCATCAGATCCGAACCGTTCTTGATGAGATGAGGTCACACTTCAAGGTTCATAAGAACTCCTATGATGACATCACCTTAGAACAACCCGAATCAGAGGATTTCACGGTGGAAATGCAAGATTTGTTGGTGAAATTGATGGGAAAATGTGTAAAGATCAAGGAAGTACAAGATTTGAGATGAAAACTTACAAGAATCGTGAGGAATCGACAAAAAAGCGGCTGAGAGTACACTGGTTCGGAGGGAGCTGTCACATCAAGTGAACAGTGATGTGACAGGAGGGGTATTTATAGTGAGAGGAGAGAAAGGCGGTGCAAGGGAAACGGATCGGATGGCCTTTCGATGGGATGGTCATCCGGTTGTATGACCATTCGATCGAAGGGTCATTCGATCGGATGGCTCGAGTGAGTTGGTTTTCGACTTTCTTTCGTGCGTTGAGCGTTGCGTTGCGTTTCGAGTAAGCGATGTGATAGTATTACACATTAGTTACACAAATAACATAACCATCCTAACAACCGTAAATTTAACTTGTATTTCGGGTTGCGATGCGATGCGATAGAGGTGCGATTGCGTTTGCGAATAACATCCCACAATATATACATATAAGCACACACAAGTAAAGCACATAATATTAGACACACGTAAAACAATATCCATAACCTGCGATTCGAATTGCGTTGCGGTAGCGATGTGATAGCGTTTAGTAGTATAGCATTTAATTACGTTTATCGCATTGTTACTTCACATATTAATAAAGCGTAGAACAAAATAGCGTCAAGCAAAGTATCGATTATCGAGTCAGAAAGTACAAGCAATAATTAAGTCAAAAATGTCTGATTAGCAATCTTTTCTTCCTTTGACTTTGACTTTGACTTGAACTTTGACTTTAAAAGTTGGGTTGTTACATAACATGTTAATCTATAAAACTTACACTTAAACTTTATTCTTAAATGCACAAACATTCCTTACACATGCATGCCTACTTGATTACTTGACACTTTAAACTTGGGGTTATACGTTTTGTCTTAGACTTATCATTAACTTCGTACGAGCCTATCCTTGACATGTATAGCGCTATAGGAGTAACGCACCACCCGTATTCTTGAGGTTATGTTAAGAGCTTATCGCGTTTCATCATTGGTTTGATTAGTTAAACACATGCCAATTTTATTGTTTATCTTGTTTCAATAGTTTGCCATGTGGAATTGTTTAAACTCATTTTTATGCTATGTATGTATGAAAACTTGTATACTTGCCATTACTTTTGCATTGAACTTTATTTTAAACATGTTACAGGTTGAGGGTTACGATGATGTGAAACCGAAGTAGTGATGATGCCTAGATACACATATAGACGTCTTAAGTTTAATTGTTGTATCAATTTTGGTTTTGTTGTTATGTTGTATTGAACATGTTGTTCTTGTGTTTCCTTGTATTATAAAAATTTGAATTATGAAATGAAAACGGTTTTGACTTAATTATTGTCGCAAATAGTGTTATGTGTGATGAGCAATCTTTTTTCGTCCCACTCCTATGATTCCGCTATTGGTTGGGGTGTGACACCAGAATACACCGCTGATTCTGAGGATGTCTTTGCTTTCAAAGCCAAATCCAAAGAACCTTTTCCCCCTAAGAAACGAGGGTGGTTTAGTAAGGCAACTTATGAAAGGAGGAAACGAATGAGAAAACTCCAACAATAAAGGATAGCGAATACAGAGAGAAATACCCAGAATCAGGATGCTAGACCCTTATGGGAAGAAGAGTTGGATAGGCAACTAGCTGACTTTCATATGTTTGAAAATGTAGAGTTTGGAAATGTAGAAGGGAATTTTGATCTCAACCAAGTAGCAGACCCACAGCTTCTACCATTATTCCCTAACCAACCCATGGAACTAGAGCAAATCCAGGAAAACCAACTTCCAATCCCAGCATTTGATCCGAATGAGATACCTAGAATTCCCGCACCAAACCCTTTAGACTATGATCCGTGGTGGGATGAAAACCGGTCTATTCAGGAAATATTAAATAACCCATATCCTTACGGAGAACCAATACCACAGGAAATATTAAATAACTCATATCCTTACGGAGAACCAATACCACGTTACCTTGAACCAATATCAGCCCCACTACCACCAATGAATCAAGAAAATGCAGAAGAACTTCGCCAGTATGGTGAAGAGTTAGTTGAGGAGGGAAATCGAATTCGCCAAATAGGAGAAAAACTCGTCTGGAAATATGACGAGCGTGAATTGCAGTACTAGGAAAGCCAACACCTAATATCTATATGTATATGTGTGTGTGTATTTTTGTTGTTTTGAAAAAAAAATCATCAACTAAAATAAGATTAACTAATATATATATATATATATGGTCAGGATTTAGAGAGAACGGTGAAAAGTGTGAGAACGGTGAGAACGATTTTGGTGGTGACATGTGGCATTGATGTTAAATTAAACTAAGGGGTAATATTGTCAAAAAACCCACTCACATGAACTGGGTGTTCAAATAAAACGCCATAAAACACCCAATTCAGAAAAAACGCCAAACACTCAAAAGCTATTTTTTTGAGCTATAATTTACAACAACTCAAAAAAACCATTTTTTTAACGCCATAAAACACTCAAAAGCTATTTTTTGACCTATAATTTACAACAGCTCTCATTTTTTTAACGCCATAAAACACTCAACAAGCTATTTTTTGAGCTATAATTTACAACAGCTCAAAAAAACCATTTTTTAGCCATATAGCTCCCAGTTAAAACGCCATAACAAAAAAACTATTTTTTTAGCTATAAATTACAACAGCTCAAAAAAACCTTTTTTTTGAGCCAGCTACCAAGTTAAAACGTAATAACAAAAAAACCTATTTTTTTGAGCTATAAATTACAACAACTCAAAAAAACCATTTTTTTGAGCCAGCTCCCACTGCCACTTAAAAAACGCCACAACAAAAAAAAGCTATTTTTTGAGCTATAATTTACAACAGCTAAAAAAAAAACCATTTTTTTGAGCCATCCGCCTAAATTAATATTTTTTGAGCTCAGAAAAATTATAATTTGTACTGTAAAAACACCATAAAACACCCAGTTCAGAAAAACGCCATGAAAAACTCAGTTGAAAACGCCGTAAAACACTCAGTTCAGAAAAACGTCATGAAAATACCTAGTTAAAACGCCATAAAACACCTACTTCAGAAAAACGTCGTGAAAATACCTAGTCTAAAACGCCATAAAACACCCAGTTCAGAAAAACGCCATAAAACCCAGTTATTTTCTTTTCTTAAAGTATATCAATAGTATACTCGTTGGAAAGATAAAAAACGCTGAGTTTTATGGTGTAATTTTTTTCGAAAAATAATCACGTATAAAAAAGTTATTGTCGTTGAAATATGATGGGGGGAAATGGCATGTGATTATCATGTGCACATTTGTTTGGATCTTCCTATTTTACCCCTCCTGGTAGTTCCAAGACCCCTATTATTTACAAAAATGTCACTGCATCAATCTCAGCCACAAACCACTAAGATCTTGTGGTTGAGAATCGTTCTCACCGTTCTCACACTTTGAGGCGTTCTCTCCTGATCCTGTTCCTATATATATATATATATATATATATATATATATATATATATATATATATATATATATATATATATACACTAATGTTTAAATTCCAGTTGTAACTTGTAATAGATGCAGATATAGATATATGAAAAGGAGTAAGTCGCAATGGTCGACGTTTTTGGTTCAATCTGCTTGAGTGTTTGTTTGTGTTAATCTTATTCTGTGATATTAATACCTGATAAATGTTTATAATTCAGAGGTCAAACGAAGTAAATCAGAAAATCCAGAATAACAATAATAACAAGAACCAAGTAAATAAAATTGCCATCGAACACATAGTAGCCAAGGAATCATAGATTTCATGCTATATATTATCAAGACAATTAAAGAGGCAGAAAATAATAATTCTATAATTGGAAGTAAACGTGCACCCACTTAATCAAGTCACAGCGTGAATGGAAATCACGGACCACTTATCCAAGCACCAATTCCAAAAATAAGAAGGACCATCTCATAGGGTTGTTCTTATAAAGAATTATTGGCCTGTAAACCAATAGAATTCTCAGGCAATGAAGGAGCCATTTCAGCCTGGAGCTGGATAGAAAAGACAGAAGCAGTCTAAAAAATGAGTAAATGTGCAGATGTAGATAAGATCATGTTTGCTTCTAATCTTTTTAAGAATGCAGCCTTAGAGTGGTGGAATACCATTCTCCAATCTAGAGGAAGTGACAGATTATATAACATGGAATGGAACAACTTTAAGGGGATAGTTGAAAGGAAGTTCTGTCCTCCTCATGAAAAGGAACAGATAGCCAATAAATTCTTAAATCTTAGAATGACTGGGATAGACTGCAGGGGTTATACTACCATATTCTTCGAATATGTAAGGATAGTACCAACCTTAGCCTCACCAGAACCAGTATTAATATCCCGTTACATCTGGGGATTAATCAGTGAAATCAGACATGTAGTCAAGGCAGCTAGACCACAAACCATAAAAGAGGCAGTAGAACTTGCTAACACTCTAACCAATGAATTAGTACGTACACAAGAGGAAAACCAGAAAAAGAACCTAGCTCAAAAGATTACCCAAGAATTACGTTATGGTAATTCTTATCCCGGAAAAGGACCAGGTTCTTCCTCTTCACCCAACTGCAAATATTGCAAAAGAAAGCACTCAGGGAGGTGTTCGATATACTGTAACTTCTGCAAAATATCTGGACATAAGGAAGAAGACTGTAGGAAGAAAGCTAGCAATAGAATATGCTACAATTGTGGAGAAGCTGGTCATATTAAACCGAACTGTCTGAAACTAGCTCTAGCAGCAACCAACAAATCTAAGGCAACTGAAGGACCCAAGAAGAATGCCAGAGTATTCGTTCTGACAGTTGAAGAAGCCAAGATGATTCCGGATGTGATTGTCGGTACGTTTTTAGTTAATGATGCTTATGCTAAAGTATTATTTGACTCTGGTGCAAACCAAAGTTTTATCAATACTTTTTCTGCAAACTTCTCAATCAACCATTAACTAAACTTCAACAAGACTGGCTGGTGGAGATGGCAAATGGAGATGCTATCAAGATAAGCGAAATCCTGCAGGGAGCAAGGATAGAATTTTAGACCATAATTTTATTGCTAATCTTTTTCCAATGAATCTAGCCAGATTGGAAGTCGTATTAGGAATGGATTGGTTGGTAGTCAATCATGCCAGTATTTTATGTGATCAAAAGTCTGTACAAGTAAATACACCAAATGGTGAAAAGATCACAATTAAAGGAGATAAGCCAACCAGGTCAACAAAATTCATCTTTGTGATGAAAGCTGCAAGTTATGCAAGGAAATGAGGAATGATGTATATGATTTCAGTAATCATTAACACTAAAGGAAAAGAATTAAAAGATATTCCCGTAGTATCTAAATTCTCAGATGTCTTTCCAGAAGAGTTACCTGGATTACCGCCAGATCGAGAGGTTGAATTTAGAATTCACCTAATACCAGGAACGGAACTGATTGCCAAAGCACCTTATCGACTAGTACCAATGGAGATGCAGGAATTGAAGAAATAGCTTGACAAATGATTAGAGAAAGGTTTCATACAACCTAGTTCCTCACCATGGGGAGCACCGGTGTTATTTGTCAAGAAGAAGGATGGATCAATGCATATGTGCATTGATTATCGGGAACTGGATAAGGTTACGATTAAAAATCGGTACTCACTACCGAGAATAGATGACCTGTTCGATCAACTTCAAGGAGCCCGATTCTTTTCTAAGATCGATTTACGCTCAGGATATCATTAATTGAAAGTACAGGAAGAAGACATTCCTAAAACTGCTTTCAAAACAAGGTACGGTCATTATGAATTTATAGTCAAGCCATTTGGTTTAACCAATGCCCCAGCTGCATTTATGGACATGATGAACATGATATGCAAACCATACCTGGATAAATTCATAATTTTCTTTATAGATGATATTCTAATTTACTCTAAGAATAAGGAAGATCATGCGGAGCATTTGCATATACTTCTGACAGTATTGAGAAAAGAAAAACTTTATGCTAAATTCTCAAAATGCGAATTCTGGTTGTAAGAAGTGCAATTTCTTGGACATCTAGTTAATCATGAAGGAATTCATGTGGATCCCACAGAGATCGAAGCGATTACCAAATGGAAAGTCCCCGAGTTACCAACGAAAGTATGAAGTTTTCTTGGACTGGCAGGATATTACAGACATTTTATTCAATATTTATCTAGAATAGCCATTCCATTAACCAAACTGACTTGCAAATCGGCTAAGTTTGAATGGGAACCAAAACAAGAGGAAGCATTTAGTGATTTGAAACAAAAGTTAACCAACGCACCCATACTCGCATTGCCTGAAGGAATTGAAGACTTTGTAGTCTATTGTGACGCATTTAAGCTAGGATTTGGATGTGTATTGATGAAACGTCAAAAGGTAATAGCTTATGCCTCTAGACAGCTTAAGAAACGTGAAGATAATTATACAACCCATGATCTAGAGTTAGGAGCCATAATTTTTGCCCTTAAGATTTGGAGACACTATCTTTATGGTAGAAAGTTCGTTGTATTTACAGATCATAAGAGCTTAAGATATATTTTTGGGCAAAAAGAATTAAATATGAGATAGAGACGTTGGATGGAAATTCTTAGTGATTATGATTGTGATATCCAGTATCATGCAGGGAAGGCTAACGTAGTAGCGGATGCTTTAAATAGAAAGTATCATGAAAAGCCAAAACGAGTACGCTCTCTTAGACTAAATCTGCAGATAGATTTAAATGAGCAAATTAGAAAGATACAGGAAACAAGAATCAAGAACGATGCTGAAGGTCTAAAAGGAATGATTAAGGAATTAGAACAAGGAGCAGATGGAATTTTGAGATTCTATAAGAAAAGGATCTGGATGCCTATTCAAGGAAACCTACGAAACCAAATTCTGGAATAAGCCCATAAGTCTAAGTATACTAGTGATAAGATGTATCAAGACTTAAGAAATAATTTCTGGTGGATAGGAATGAAAAAGGATATAGCAAACTATGTTGCTAAATGTCTAACCTGTTCACAAGTGAAAGCCGAACACCATAAATCTTAAGGGTTATTGCAGTAATTGGAAATGCCAATTTGGAAATGGGAATTAATAACAATGGACTTTGTTACCAAATTACCCAAGACACGAAAAGGTAATGATACAATCTGGGTGATTGTAGACATATTAACCAAATCTACTCATTTCTTACCAATGAAGGAAACTTTCAGTATGGAATTCCTTTATCTATTGTGTATTACAGAGACAGTCGTTTTACTTCTCATTTTTGGACAAGTTTCCAAAAAGCAATGGGAACCAGATTAAATATAAGCACAACTTATCATCCTCAAACGGACGGACAAAGCGAAAGGACAATTCAGGCAATGGAAGATATGCATAGAGCATGTGTAATTAATTTTGGAGGAAATTGGGATGATCATTTACCTCTCATAGAATTTTCTTAGAACAACAGTTATCAAACCAGGATCAATGCTGCACTGTTTGAAGCCCTTTATCGATGAAAATGCCGAACTCCAGTCTGCTGGGCAAAGATTGGAGAAAAGCAACTATCTGGACATGAGATAGTACAAGAAACAACGGACAAAGTTATTCAAGTCAAAGAAAGACTAAAAGCAGCACGAGATCGTCAAAAGAGTTATGCAGATAACAGACGAAAACCATTAGAATTTCAAGTTGGAGACAAGGTATTATTAAAAGTTTCTCCATGGAAATAAGTTGTCTGATTCGTTAAAAGAGGAAAGCTAAGCCCAAGGTATGTTGGACCAGTTGAGATTATCAAAAGAACAGGATCAGTAGCTTATCAACTACTACTGCCAGAGGAAATGACATGAATACATGATGTATTTCATGTATGTAACCTCAAAAAGTGCTTAGCAGAGGAATCATTAGTGGTACCTCCTCAGGACATAGAGGTAAATGAGAAACTTAAGTTTTTAGAGATACCCATTCAGATTGAAGATAAAAAGATCAAGAATCTCAAACACAAGAGATTAGTCTTGGTCAAAGTGAAATGGGATTCAAAGAGAGGACCAGAATACACAAAGGAACTCGAGTCAGAAATGCAACGGAAATATCCACACCCATTCCACTGAATCTTGAGGACGAGATTCAAAACAAGGTGGGGTGGATATAATAACCCTAGAAAAACGCCCTAATTATATCCCGTATGCACGTAACCAAACCTATATAACCTCATTTTCATTAAAAATCAAATAAAATAAGGTTTTTCACCCGCTCGCGGGCCTCGACAGGAAGACCTGGGGGTCTCACGGGGCGCGAGAAGCCCTTGCTGGTCAAACCCCCAGGGTGACACATGTCCCCCCTTCGTGTCGAGTCTACGGTGATGAATGATCAAACCTAGCCGTAGCTAGGTATGTCTCGCGGGGGCACGAGAGATGGACCACAGCGGGTCGTGGGGCGCGAGAACATTCTGAAATCACCTATAAAAGGAGCTTCAGTTCAACTTACATCCTCGTTCAAATTTCTTTCTCTCTCAGTCTCTATAATAGCCAAAAGTAGCTTGATATTATACCCCTAAAACACAAAACTCTGCCCCGTTGTAAGTATTTTAACCACCGATCACTAATTCGTTACCCTACCCGATTGATCTAGGGCCCCGTAACGCATGTCGAGGCTCTGCCTGACTAAGTTCGTTGGGTTTCTGTCTTGTGTTATATGGCTAATGTGATTTGGGTTATCTTACTAACACGTGTGCATTGTATGTTTTAATAGCAAATAATTAGGAAACTCAACATGAAGCTATAGAAATACATAAGTCTACATTGTGAGTCATTCTCTTTTTCTACCAAACTGTGTTATAAACTCTCAAATATTTTCAATTATACTTACGGTGATTGAGTCTTTGTATTCTACAATTGCTGCTGGTATGTGGGGTTTTGTATACACTACTAGTCTAGCGTTACTATTGGACAAAGAGTTAGCCAATAGTAATATGACCACAGTCATGGAACTGCCAACATGACAAATACTGAATGAGTAATTGGGTAGATATAAACATTGTAATCGCTCTAAATACTGTAAAGTTATAAAGGCTTATTTTGATTAAACTGGGATGTACTCGCCAGTATTTCTTGTTGATAAAATCTTTTTTAAAACGCCTTTCAGGTAACTTAATGTGAAGCTATAAGAAGCCAGCTACGGAGCACTGAAAGCTTAAAGAAAGTGACTATAAAAGTTACCTAAATAAAAGTTATGTTTTCAGTAACTAGGGTTTATCCCTATAAATGTATTATGAATGAAACATGGTTTTTATCCCATTTATTTATTATAAAAGTTTGGTGTTTTGAAACTCTGAAACTTATTTCCTAACTACTATCTTGATGTTCTCATTTCCACTGCCAAATTCATAAACACCGATACCACCAGCTTTTTTCTTGCCGCTCCCGGGGTAGGGTCGGGGGTTGCGACATTGTGTTTGTAAGAGAAGGGGCAGGGCAGCCCGGAGGGGGGCGGGGTGGGCGACGGCTCAGGGCCGAAACCCTCTGGGGGCCCGATTTTTTTAATAAAGTTGCACTATAGAACTTAGAATATATAAGTACTGAAATGGAAATAACATGATAAGGCGCATGGTCTAGTGGTTTCCAAGTCACTTTATTTGCAAACAGGCCTTGGGTTCTAATCCTGATAGCTTTAGTTTTAGTTGTTTTTTTTCCTTTATCTTTGTTACCTATGCATTAAATGCAATGATATTAATTAACTAATTTTGTGTTACACTAAATCAAAATGGGAATCATAGTTACTTCTAAAATCTAGTTTAAAATGATTATTTATGTTAATTTTTTAAAATATTATTCAATCTACAAGTAGTTTTATGTGTTCCAGTTTTTTATGGAAAAGGTCTTATTTTGTCTTTTTTTCTTTCAACTCTTTGTATTTTCTATGTAAATTTGGATAGGTTACGATGGTTTTACATGATCGTAAATAACGATTTTTAAAGTTACGACGTAACTATTTCGTATTTTCTGAAATTACCCTTACAATGTGTTTTCTTTCTACGTTATGTTGTCCAATGCGGGTGTGATGTACTTTTTATCACGTTTCCACGGAAAAAAGCAGTCTGCCGCAACATACAGGTGATTCCACAAATTTTTAATTCATTTTCAAATATTTGAAACTTTTTTGATATCCTTTTTAAAAATTTATATTTTAGGACCCGTATTTTATCTTTGCACAGGGCCCATAAATTTTCGAAGATTTTCAGAGACGGCTCTGATAAGGGGTGCATTTAATAGTACACTTTAAAAAACTCTAAATACACAATTATGTTTAATGTTTTTTAAACATTTTGATATAATATTTATTAAAAATTTAGTTGTATCCCACATAAAGTATTTTTTAGTATTATATATAAGGATTAGCATGTAAGATGGTAAAAGACTTGATTGATTATTATTGAATGTGTATGTTACAATATATAGGGAATACGATTAACCCTAGAAACCTAACTAAGCCCGTGGGCCCATAGTCTAATACTCCCCCGCAGTCATAGCGGATGAAACTAGAAGCTTAGACTGAATACAAAAACAATAATAAACCCTAAAAAACTGTCTTCGATTTTGGCCAAAATTCCATAATCTTGCAATCTTCAATCTATAATATTCTATACATAGTTTTGAATGATCTCGTAATCCTATAAGAGGCAACCAATACGACAGTGCAGTGGCGGCTGGTAGCGTCGCGGCGGCGGATCGTAATCTTGCAGGCGGCGCGGCGAAGACCGCAGTCTAATGAGCGGCGGCGGCACGACGGCAAGGGGCGGCTTGACGTAGATGCGAAATCAACAGGATGAGCCGTAGCATCATCTGTGTGGTAAGAGACCGTAAGAAGACCGGTGAATCTAGAACTGAAGACGAAGCTTTATTTGAACACAAAACTGAAAAAAAATGGAAACATAAAACAAACAAACGCCGCCCTGTCTAGGGTTTTTCTCAAGTGGTGACGGTTAGGATTTGTATATTTGTGCGTGGCGCGACGGAATTGGTATAGAGCCTAGGCTGGCTCTGATACCATATAAAATGGTAAAAGACTTGATTGATTGTTATTGAATGAGTATGTTACAATATATAGGGATTACGAGTAACCCTAGAAACCTAACTAAGCCCGTTGGCCCATAGTCTAATATAGCATCTTTTACCGAGTATCGGTGTCATACCGACCCAGTACCGACCGAACATTGTTACCATTACTTAAATTCATTTTTATTGTTTGTGATTTCAATACAAGTTGCTTTCGGTATTTTGCACTGCCGGTACCAAACCCATATTGTTTGGGTTTCGGTATATTCAACAGTTTTTGCACATCATCATCCATTCTTGAAATACACGCATCACATGATAGGTAACCCTAAATCGAAAATACCTTCACCCCCTAAACAAATAAGTTTATAAAACCTATAACCGTTTGTGTGATCCCCTAAACAAGTAAGTTTATAAAACCTTTTATTAATAACCAATTTGTGTGATGATTGAGATAGTATTGGAAACAATCATAATTTACATCTCATGAAAACATCTACGTAAAAAAACATACACCCAATTCGATGTTTAATAAATTGTGGGGTAAACTATAGCCATAAGGAATGGTTGGTTCCGACATTGACAAAACTCTTTTAGCTATGCTTGCATGCTACAAAAAGATATATCTTTAATCTTTATTAAATGTTACACATGAAAATTCAACTAAAACCTTCCATTATCAACTTGGAGATTCCAAGACAATACACATGACCAGTGGCGGATCTAGGATTCCGACCAAGCGGTAACGTTTTATAAATAAGCGGTAACGAAATCGAAAAAACGTCAAATTTTTCCAAAATTTACACTAAAAACGTCAAAAATTTTCCGACCAAGCGGTAGCGGAGGCTACCCCTTGTTCCTCTTTACATCCGCCCCTACACATGACGTCTTTGCTTAGTTGGCAAACACTCTTCGATTTAAACAAATAAGCATCGAAAAAAGTTTTAAAAGAAACTTATTCAAAACTAGTTTTTTTATATCGCGCGTTGCGTCGAAACCGAGCAAATGATAATGTAAAACAAACGTGATTTGAAATAAAAGCATATTGTTTAGAAAGTCAAACCATTAGAACGATTTAGTTTATTATCATACCGTTTTATGATACCAAATAAATACTTTATTTTGAGTATAACCTCGTTTTAACAAAACTTATAACGGAATGTTAGGGAAAGAAATCAAGCACAACTACGTACTTAAGTTTTTAGAAAAAGTTAGAAACGTAATTTATTAAAAAGTATCAAATTAATCGATAAATTAATATATGTTAAAAAAAGAAAAATATGTTATTAAAAGTAAATTTAATAATAAACTATTATAATATATGAAATAATAAAATAATAAAAAACTATATATTATTATAAAAACAAATTTACTATTCATCATTCTTCGAAATCAAAATATATATAATATATATATAATTGGTCCAACCACTTAACCGGATAACCAGTTTAACCGCCATTCATGTCAACAAATATAACCAGTGTTAGTTCGACTCATGTGAAACACCGAAACCAAACCATCATTTGACATTCTTTTGATAATATACTAAACATTTGACATTCTTTTAATTAAATACTAACATTTGACATTTCCTAGTCTGGCAACCTTTTAATTCAACACACTCACCCTAAGTCAATGCTTAATTTGTTGTTTAGGTTCATTATTATATTTAGCATAACATTTTAGTAAAAATCTTGGTTACGGAATAATAGCTTTTGAAATAAAATGTTACTAAGCATTCTTATTTATTTATCTATCTCATGATACAATGTATTATATAGAAAAATATCACTTTAGCTCTAATACATTTAATCTTGCACTCAATCAATATAAATCCTTTTTTACGCTTCAACCTTGTTGCCTCCATGTGCACCTCATTGACTCTTCGAATAACACTTTGTTTCAACTCTAATATTCCTCGGTGTGCAATTTGTTGGGTCCATTTATATAAAGCATCACTATATATATAATATATAAAGATATTCAACCGAAAGTTTTCACATATAAATTTTTATTGTATACTTTCTAGGATTACAAGATGGATTGGTGATTTGAATTTATTAAAGTAGAATATGATACAATATTTATTTACATTGATATAACATAAGCACACTTGGGAAACCATGTAACCAATGTATAGGATAAAGCTATCATATAAAATCTTATAAATCTAGAAATGGTATAAAAATACAATGGATCGTAAAATATAACACAATGAATCGTAAAAATAACACAATACCAAGAAACATAATACAATGCCTAGGAAAAAAACACAATGAATTACAAAAAAAACACAATGACGAAAAAACACAATACCAAATAAAAAGACACAATGATCTAAACAAAAACTCTAAAAACGAAAACCCTAAGATCGTAGAGTTCAACGAGACAGTTCCAATGCCGCTAGAATGGTTCAATCCGAGTCCGTTTGATACTCTTCTTACGACTTTCTATTTTTAGGAGACTATGTATTTAATCATTTCCTCAATGTATATGATATGGATAACCTCCGTTATAGATAGGCTAATGATTGACGGATTGAATATGGATTGCGGTAAAATTGAAATGGATTAAATTTATAAGGTATAATTCTTTTAGTTCTACTTTTGAACTCGTTTACTTGTAACCTAACCCGGATATGACCATGTATTAAGTTATTAACCAAGTTAAACAAATATTAAGATATGAAAAAGTCATATAAAAATTAGTATTTTAAAGAGAATTCAAATGGGTTCCACTATAAGTCAATGAAACTAATATTGGAGAAAGACGAAACATTAAGGCAGTGTTCGTTTTATGGACTGTAATGGAATTTGAATGAGAATTCGTGCAGAAATTGAAATTTGATTTGTAATTTAGGTGTGTTTGTTTTGCAAAATTGAATGAAATTTTGATTGAATTAGAATGTAGATTCCCTTCTTTTTGTTGTTGTTCAATTCCAATTCATTTTTTTTATTGAAACTAACAAAATAAGGAGTGAAATCAACATTACAATTCCCTTAAGATTCTATTTTATTCTATGAAACGAACACTACCTAAAATCACCACGAAAGACACCATTGTGATTGGGGGTGAAGCATCCTTGAGACATCCTTGGGCTGATGTTCATGCTCATGGACGAGCTCTGATGGACTGGGTGGATAGTGTTGGGATTTTTTTTTCTTGTTTTAGTTCATTGGGTACATTATTTGTACAACGTGCATTCATAACTAGGTATAATGTGCACAGTGACGAAGCTTGAATTTTTTTAGGGGGGGGGAGGGGGTCGAAAACGTATATACCCAAAAATTTATATAGAACCGGGGGGTCCAAAACATATATACCCAAAAATTTCTATACAAAAACTACATATATAACACTACTGGCCGAAAAGTTCGGGGGGTCGGGCGCCCCTCTCGGCCACTTCAAAGCACACCCCTGAAATCCTGAATGTGCATTTATAACGAGTACATCATAATTTAGTGATATAAGATTATTTTGAATGTAGTAATTAGCTTGAGTTGTAAAAATATACAAGGTTTTAACTTTTTAAAGACCAACATATATAACTTTTTACATTATTTTGATTCTTCTTATATAATACTTTAACTGTATGTAAATTATCTTTACTAAAAGAGTATTTGTTTGTTATAATAGGTTAACTATAATTATTAAATAATTTGGTTTATTATAATATATAGCTTGGTTATGATAAATAAATGTAAAAGGTGGTGATGATATCCAAATATAACTAAGAGGAAATTGGTGTTTTCTAAAAGATGGAAATATTGTTGATGTAGCAGCTAACCATGCACTTTTAAGAGTGACGAATGTTCACCGACGCCACGTAGCCGTAGGACGTTGGACGATGCGTTGAACAACCATGTATGCAATTGTTTATGAGAGCTTCGTTCGTTGGCATGGAGGCCCATGAATAAATCCATGTGGGCCCCTCAAAGAATTTATTATAAGTTTTTTAGATGACTTTTCTTAGAACATTCAAAATAGATCTCATGTATATTTGTGAGTGAGTTACATATATAGTAAGGAATAGTAGTAAGTGGTTGTGACTTGTGAGTTATAGAAAGAGAAAATGTTAATGTTAAATTGTTAATATGTAGAAATATAAAAAAACATTGTTCACCCTTATAATAATTTTTTATATTTTTGAAAATGCCTGTGATGGAAGGAGGGAGAAAATATGACCCGTTAACTTACCGTAAATAATGTGACCCGTTAGCAACAAAAATGTAAGCTGCAATCTCATCCGTTAACAAAAGAAATGCAACCTATAATTTGATCGATCACAAAATGCAACCTGCAATCTAAGCTATTATGGTTTCGGTATGATGCTACCACTCGATGTAGTTTACAATGTCAAAAAAAGTATTTTATTATGAATAGAAGTTTTGAATAAAATTCGACATATCAGTGTATTTAGATGCTAAAAAATACTTTATTGTGAATACAACTCCGTTTCGAATCAAATAAAATAACAAATGAAATCATTAATAAAATATAATTAGTCAGCTTACTATTCATGAGCTTTGTTTGAATTAATAATAGAACTTACTTAATAAGTGAAAAAATAAAAATGAGAGAAAGTTAACATAGTCTATATGGATTAACATTTTTTTAAATAATTTTCACAAGTTAAAACAATAAAATCTGTTATAGGTCATCTGGCATACATTTAATATAATACCAAACAAACATATAACATTCAATTATTCTAGATACATTTACTTACAAGGCAAGAGATCAATAAATGTTCCGTTCAAAACACATTTGCTTCAACAAATCAAATTCACATAATTTTGGTTCAATAAATATCGTGACAAACAGCTAATTTACATAAATTTTCATAGCTTAAAATTCAATCTACTTTTTAACAATAATTTATTATTTATTTCATATGTAAAAAAATTATTACAACGTATTTTTATATTTAAATTAAACATCAAACACAAAAATCGATCCCATGGTCATTAATCAATCCATCACAATCTGGAACAAAAAAGTAAAACTTAGATGTAGATGACCCGATTTAAGGCTTGATTTCCAAGTCATTTTTAAGTTGTGCATAAACTACTCAAAATCAGCTTTTTAAAAGCTTGAATAAAGACCCATGGCAGCATTATCGAGTAGCATATTGGGTGGGACAAGGCTTAGTGTTACACCCTGATTTTCCAGTGGGCCTGGACTTAGAGTTTATGAGTGACAAATTGATATAGATATTCACAATTAACACAGCGGAAGTCTTGGAGTATAAAATAATTATTACAAAATACAATGTTCGAAAGTGCAAAAATAATATACAGACAGCGTGTACTAAAAGATCCACAGACGGACCGAATAACAAATGATTACATAAGAGACTACTAGGCTTCTTGCATGGAGTTGCAAATTCCACTAAGCAATTACCGGGCAGCTTCCAGCCTATTACGTACTTTGCAAACATGCGCTTAGTCTTTTGAAAATACGGCAGTTTTCATTGGTAAATACAAATAACCGACACATTTTGAAAATATTTCAAAATCATTTTATATACCATTTGGTATATCAATTTTCATAAATAAATTGGGATAAACTATATTTCTTATTATCAGTATTACATGTTTGTCAATACATATGGGGTCCGGAACTAAACTCCGAGACATGATTAACCGATACACCACTTTAATCCCCATATTGGGTAAGAAAATATTTTATCATAGGATTAGCATCTATCGGGTGTTTGCATACATCCCGTGCTTAGGTCGTGGCCATTTACAATTAAATGAGCCGAGGATATCCAGGACACGGTTGCATTAACCCCGAATGTTTAAGTTATCAAGCAATACGAGTTAAAACGGGTTATTTGGATTTTGGACACATAGGTCATTGATCCCAGACCCGACCAAGCAATAATAATTTACCGTATCCCAAGCCCGTATGGGGAAAATGGGTTAAGAGTATTTACCTGAGCTTAAATCTTTACAATCCAAAGATATTTATAAGCACAACCGTTTAAACAAAACATCTAACAAGGTTGCAATTTACTAAACGTCCTTAGTCTGGAATGAATGGAATAATGATCCATTAGAATGTTAACGGGTCTTTATTCAAGTCATATGACTTGGACCGGTTAACTAATAAATAAATCGATACAGTTCGCTAGATTAAACGGAGACCGGATAAAATGTGGTTTGTACCCTCACAAGTACTATGACTTGTATAATATGGGTCAAACAATGATACATTCTGATTATAAATGAATTTGAAGGAATTTGACCCAATTCGTTTAACTTATATAAACTAAGCTATATAAGTCAACCGTACGCACATAGGCGGCATCGGGTGATTGGATGAGTCAATGTCAAGTTCATTATGCCAAAACATGTTTAATATGTTACCACATCAGTGGGTATTCCAAATTATAAGTTCATTATGGTTTAAAAAAACATTTTATGTTCAAAAGGGCATTTTGGTCAATATTTAGGCATAATACATAAACCTAGATAAAACTCGACAACTGATTAAGATCAAATGACATAACCTCAGAAGGTTATTCCATACATAAATATGATCATAATACAACTTCAATTCAGTAACTAACTTAGCTTAAACAGGTCAGAATCGAAAGTTAAAGCAGAAGTCAAATTGCTTAACTTTCGGTTGCAAACCGAGCTATAAGCAGGAAATGACGGGTTGGACATGATCTAACATGTCCTAATATGTTTTACCAACTGATATAATGTCAAAAATTAGTTTTTAGATGTTTATAAGTTCATTTTATACATTTTCCAAAAATCTGCATTTTGACTTTTATTTTAATATAACTTTGACCCGTCATTTGACCAACTTAACGTGATCTTCAGGAGGTGCCTCCATAGGGATTATCACCTACCTTATTACGATCACGTAGCCATATTCGATTCGAACATTGGCTTGACCATAATGGTCATAACCGAAAGTCAAAGAAAAAGTCAATTTGCTTGACTTTCGGCTAATAACTTAGCCTAGAAATGAAAAGAACTATGAAAGAACACTTACAAGTGTTCTAGGAGAAGACTGAACTCAGTAGGATGCCTCTAAGCAGAAGCAAAAATCCAGTAAGAGTGATTAGATAGAAGAAAGTGTGAATAAGAAAGGAAAAATGGGTGAAATGAGGTGCTATTTATAGTTGCAAATTGATCATAGGATCATGCCAAGTGTTGGCATTGATTCTCAGATGATTCCAAGTGCCTAATGAGGTGTTTGAACCAGGAGAATGGTGGCAAGTCGCAAATTAGGTGGCAAAAGATGCAGGCTCCCATGGCAGTCTGCCAAAACTGCCAGCCCTTACGGACCGTAAGGGGTGGTGGCTTACGGTTCGTAAAGACCTAGCGCACCCACAGTTTCAAATTCCTTACAGTCCGTAAGGCATAAGCCTTGCGGTCCGTAAGGACTATCAGAATAAAATATAATAAATGCTTACAGTCCGTAAGGCATAAGCCTTACGGTCCGTAACAAAATTTGGCATGTTGACACATTTGATCCCTCCACATTCAATCTTCCACAATTTTACACATATAGTCCCTCTCGTCCAAATAACTTGGCATATCTGAGAGTTGATTGGACACGTGTTGCCATATAATTCGATATAAAATTTTGAGGTGTTACACTTAGGCACCATTAGGTCCTGGGTTCGATTCTCATATGGGGGTTTTTCTCAAATGTATTGGGTTTCCTCCTTAATTTTTGTATAAGCACTATTGCCTAGTGGAGATGGATATGATCGGGTGGTTCCGCTGGTGGCACGATAATACTCTAGTGGTCCGCCAGTGATCCAAATTTGTCGTTAAAAAAATCTCGAATAAAGTCGAGTTTAAAATAATTATAATTTTATATTTAATTATATCATACATGTGTTGTGTGACGAAGTGGAGGAAATGGTTGATCATTTGTTTACGTGATGTATGGTGGCAGCGATAGTAGTTGGTGTAAGTTTCCTCAGATTTCCAATTATCTTTAAGAAACCTGTTGGAGCTGCAGAACTTGGGAAAATGGGGGATAAAAGAGACTAGCATTTCAAAGGACAGTGATGGTAGCTTGCTAGAGGACCTAGAAAGCAAGAAATGAGAAGCATTTTTTCAGGTAAATTGGTTAGGATATAAGAGATTATATAAGATGTGAAGAGTTTGGGATTCTTGTGTTTTAAAAATAGATCAAAGTATAGAAAGGTAGAGAGGGTAGAATGGTGTAAATTTAATATGTAAGTTTTCTGCTTTTTTTTTTTTTTTTTTGGTAGACCACCTATTTGGAAGGCTGCTTTGTTCTGTAGTTGCTTTCGTGTGGAATGGAGTATACCTTTAAAAAATTATATATTGCTTGATGATTGTAACACCCTAAGTTTTTACTAATAAATGTAACAAGGACCTTAAGAAACGTGGATTAAAGGCCCAAGAAGGGCATGATGGTAAATCGAATAGGAAACCCTAACATGGTACGAGACTAGATGAGCCTTTCCTTCTCTAATTTCAATAAGTTCCATCTACAAGCTTAGAGAAAGTGGGAGATAATGTAAACCAGGGTGTTTAGCATTGTTTTCTCTCATGAGTTCGAAAAGAGCAAGCACGAGATCAGCATTTCACCATCTCCAAGCTTTTGCGGTGAGGTGAAGCGTTGTTATAATCAAAATTTTGAAGGTTTCAAACTCAGGCTAGGGTTTCACTAAAAAAAGAGGCAATGATAATGCAAAAGTTAGCATGTTATTGATGTTTGAAGCTTGAAATGATGTTGTGGGTTGATTCTAATGCATTTTTAATGTAAAAATTAGGATCTTGATGTTAAACAAGCTTGGATCTGAAGTTAACCACCATTGACGTATTTTAGGGTTCTAGATACACTTCGCATGACTCTTTTCACTTATATTTGATGACACGAAAGGTGGCACTTTTCACAGAGATAGATTAGCACAAAAAGTAGACTTATCACGCGAATAGTTACACAAAATGTTGGCAATTAGTTGCGAAATGTTGTTGGTGAGCAAAAGCTCTCTCCACGCGAAAGGTGACTTTTTCATGTGGGGATATCTTGTGAGAAAGGCATATCATTTCGCATGGTTATATGGTGCGAATAGTTAACCTAGTTACATGTGAATCTTTGATTAGATTAACTAAGTGTTCATGGGTAAGATTGTTCAATGTAATCAGTAAAGAAGCTAACTCACAAGTGAGTTATAGTGGTCATTTTCACTATTTTGGGTTAATATGCATACTACTATGTATGTTCATGATTGGAATCATCTGTTGTGATTGTTAATTGTTACACACATATGCTCGATCTTACATGTTGTTGAATGATGCTAAATGTTAAATGATTGATGACAAACTGTTGATGTCTTACATTTGTTTCTAGAATTATTGATGTCTATTATTTGTAACTCAAAAGTACTAATAGAACATCAGGATAAAACGATTGTTTACAAGTACTGTTGTCGAGGACTAGAGAAAATAGTTGCTCGGAAGATACGGTTAGGAAACTAATGATGAGGTTGTTCACTAGCAATTCCCCCACAACTAACAGTTATGTCGTTCCAGTTGTTTATTTGTTCTAATAGCTTTGAATGTGTTTTACTAACTGCTGAGTATCAAGTTTATTAGAGTAGTAAGATATCGCTATCATGGCGATGTCACTAGCTGTCCTCGATTATATATAAATAGATTGTTCTCTGATGAGTAATCTATCACTTATATCGTTCACTAAGAGAATACAGAGCTTAGTAAGAGAAAGTATGAGTGAGAGCAGTTGGTGAGGGAGAGTTGTCATTCTGTACTTTGTAATTTCGAAGTTGATGAAATCTGCGATGACTACATTCTCATCCTGTTTATTTTGTGTTAATTGATCTTGTTTGTTTCCACCGCTAACTAAATTTACTATTTGATTAAGTTGGAAAAACACATGGAAAAACACAAACACACACTCAGATCCTAACAAAACAAGTATTAAGCATTGATAGGGGTCATTTGACATGGATTGAATGCTATAATACCCTGAATTGTGGCGTCCTATCGACCATGGGTGACTTGTTATGACCTTGTTTGCTATGTTTTAAATTAACGATTTGTTGTATTAGATAATTCGATATTTTTTCCACTGCAAATGTATGACCTTTATCAATTTAAGAACAATGTTTTGATAGTTGAAACCAACTATGAGTATCCCCAGTTTGAGGCTTTACAACAATATGTTGTATGTATAAATCTATAGTAATTTACTATTCATCCATGGTTATAGTGTGGGACGGAAGGTCACACAACCATGTGTCCTCACTCTTGGTCACCAAGTAGCTTTGACTATTGTTCTAGTTTGAGTACGGGAACTGCCATAGCTTCCCCAACTCATCCTTGAAACTCAACACCAACCTTTGAAGCTGGTGGTGGGTGCGATGGATTTTTTCGATTATAGTGATTTAGAGTTTGGGGATGAGCATTTTGCGGGAGATTGGGTTTAGAGGCGTGGTCTGGTCGACGAAGGTTTACTTGGAGCCTAGATCTAGGGTTGGCGGTAAAGAGAGTAGAGAAAGGTGGGCTTTTAAAATTATATATCCTTTCAATTACAATCGCAGGCAATAACCTAGTGGCAAAGAAGTATGCCCCTCACCCAAGGGGCAGTGGGTTCTAGCCATAATTGAGGCACGTAATAGATTTAGGTTGGAGTATAGTACGAGGCGTTAGATTATGTCCGTTCAAAAATATATATCCTTTTGGTTTCATATATATATATATATATATATATATAATTCGATTTTTATTTAAAAAATGTATTACGATCAATTTAAACTATTTTACTAAAAGACAACGATATTATTGCTCTAGTCTGAAATGGCTTGAAACTGAAAACGGCGCAAAAAATTAAACTAATTAATGAATTGAAAGGATGGTTGCGAATAAATCATATGGACGAAAATTATAACTTACTTATCAAATTATAATTATTAATATACACAAAAATCAATATATATTTATAAAAAACATATAACTAATCTATCTATACTTTCTATAAAAGGAGAAATCCCAGTGACATAAGAAAAGCCGATGTGTCAGCAGGAAAGGCTGTCCAACAAGGCTTTTCTTATGTCATTTTCGCATCATAAAGCCTAATATATAAATCACATTAAAATACATTTAATTTAATTTCAAACCACTGCCTTGTGTATTCAAATGTTAAAGGTCTGGCCCACATTCCAAAGGGCAAATGACTGCCCGTCTACAAGAAAGTAGCAGCAGATGTTTTGAAATTACGGGTAATTTGAAATTCAAAATGCATGCATGGGGATATGTAATTTTCAATTAATGCATGTCACTCACTCACTCACTTGTGTCAATCATCTTCTTATATAAACTTGTTCTCTTCTTTTGTATTTTCAAACCACATTTCTAATGTATCTCTCCCTCAAATCTCTTATTCTCAATACTCGGCATTTGTTCATAAAGGATAAGAGAAAACTGAAGCTCTCTCTGACGCACTTTTAGAAAAAATTTTGGGGATATGTGGTTTGCCTTGATCATGGAATGTGTTTTTGTTTTTTATTTTTACTAAAGTTTTGTTATCTGAGTTATGACTAAATGATGATTGTGAATGATCTGCTGCAGATGATGATGATGATGATTGTTCTACGGTTGTTTCCAGTATCATTGTTCCAACATCGTTTAAAGTATGTGTTTTTTGATACTCCAATTTTGAAATTTTGAGTTTTTAATTTTGAAGTGATATATTCTAATTCTCGCTTTATATTTCAGTCTAATCACAGTTGTTTGAAATTCATACAATCTGCTGCGGGTTATTATAGGTTTGTATTAAAAGAAGCATAAAGTTAAATTAAACACAAAGAAAGATTTTTAAATGTACATTTAAAATAATTTTTGCTTATGACTAAATGATGATTATATATGACTTTGGGCAGATGATGATGATGTAGAAGCCGCAGTAGTTCCTACTAAACGCAAGAAAGAATCTGCTACTGCTGTAAGATAAGATTTTATCTTACTAGAGTAATGGTCTTTCCTGCCTTTTTGTATTAAAAGAAGCATAAAGTTTGGTTTAAAGCAGCTCTTTATGAACAAAGTTAAGGATTAAGTATATGAGGACAGGGCTACTCTTCAACAGCTGAAGAAGTGTTTTCATGTACTGCATCTTGGTCTGTTCACGAGAGATCAGGTTTCTAGAAACCTGATGTTGATGCATTGAGTACTTTCGTGGAGTTCATGGCGATTGTCGAAGATATACATTGATGGAGTTTAAAGCTAAAAGCACTCAATTTTAAGCTAAAAGCACTAAATTTTTGCTGTTAGGTTTGTAAATTTCTTGGTGTTGTTGTTAGATTTTAAAGTTTTGTTGTAATTTTAAGCTGAATAAGTATTATTATGTAATTTTTAATATCATCTGATTATTGCAGATCGGTACTTTTGATGTAGAAGTGAAATTGTCTCTGAGTTTAATTAGATTATGTTGATCTTGTATCAATTTATGTTAGTGTATAGATCTGTTAAAGTTAAAGTTTGCCAAAAGAGAACATCTGCTCTAAATCATCATCTGCTGATCTAACGGCTGTTTGACTTGCTACTGTTGCCAACATCTGTTGTTGCCTAATAGAGCTTTTCGAAGAATTTCCTCCTCTCAATTGCCAACATCTGTTTGACTTGCTACTGTTGCGAACAGGAGAGGCTTTAACAGATGTTTGCAATATCTATGTATTCCAAATGAATAGATTTTTTATCTGAGTTATGACTAAATGATGATTGCTGATGTGTCAATTTTTTATCTGAGATTTTTTATCTGAGTTAAAATACATTTAATTTCAAACTACTGCTCTATATTTAAATGTCAAAGGTCTGGCCCACATTCAAGAGTGCAAACTACTGCCCATAGCCAAGAAAGTATAACTTAGCAGATGTTTCCTTTAGCAAACATATACCATAGCAGTGGTTTTGAAATTGCCGGTAATTTCAAATTCAAAATGCCTTGGGATATGTACTTTGCAATTAATGCATGTCACTCAATCAGTTCTGTCTTATGGTAAAGGCGTCTTATAGGTAAATGAAGTTAATTGTAATTATAATAAGGTGTTTAATTTTATATTTTTCCCATGGAAATGCATTAAAAGCCTAACGAGTGTCGCATCATATTCTTTCGCCTGACGATGTATTTAGTCATAACCGCCTTCATTGGGTATATAAAATACATTGGGCAAAGGTTTTCATCATTACCGTTTTCATCCATCTTCTCAATCATCTTCAAAAGTTTTTTGTTTATCAATATCATTACAATTTCTTTTACTTTCAAAGACGCATTGGTTCACTGCAAAATGGAAAAATTTGGGTTTCAAGTGATTGTTGACGAGATTTTCACAAGGCTCTCTGCAGAAGATATTGGCCGTTTCAAATGTCTTTCCAAGAATTTTTATAAGGAATTGTTAAGTCATGGATTTCAGATGATGCATGCTCTCCGAAGTGGAGATTCAGTACAAAAGAAACTACTCTCATTTAAAGACACGTCAATTGTCGTTGACGACGTAGTTGCTGGTAATTTGGATGTTGTTAGAAGCAAAACCTTAAGTTTTCCTCACAATGTCCACCCTAGCTTCTTACGTATTCTATCGTTATTTAATGGTTTGTTCTTAGTTTGCAATGAAGGGATTTGCTGCGAGCTGATTCTTTGGAATCCAACTACTAGGCGCTACAAGGTTTTGTCTGATGATTACTTCAATTACAATCATGATCGAAACTCTGATACTGGTGGAATTTATTTTGATCAGTTCAATGATCTGAAAGTGCTGAACATCAGATGCTAACGTAATGTAGCTGCTGCTCGTGTTTACTCACGACGTCGTGAGTCATGGAGAACAATAAATTTCGGTAGCGTAAACAATTATGGTTCAAGTGGTTATTCATGGTCTACAGGTGTTTATGCTGATAAAACCATATATTTTATGGTTTCAAATTATTGGTATCCACTAGGTGAGAGGAACATCGTTGCTTTTGATGTTCTGAGTGAGACTTTCAGAATGCTTCGTTTTCCAGAGAGTATTGTAGTCAATCCTTGCCAAGGGCATTTTTTGACCATCGCAAAGAGGCTGCATTTGATTGTTATTGGAAAGTCTGCTGAGCTAACTGCTGATTTGCTCAGATATGAAGAAGAAGGCTGGATGAAGGTGTTTGTTTTCAATAATCCTCGTGTAGTTGATTATGTAGATAGGCGCCGAAGGACTAATATAATTGAAGACAACAAGTGGCTGATAACAAGCATCTGGGGGGATATG
Organism: Helianthus tuberosus; assembly: GCA_030545235.1. Lineage (NCBI taxonomy): Eukaryota > Viridiplantae > Streptophyta > Magnoliopsida > Asterales > Asteraceae > Helianthus > Helianthus tuberosus. The sequence continues at coordinate 32,545,413 of CM060354.1, read as the reverse complement.
ATTGAAGTTGATCTGAGCAACGAACTTCTGAAATACCTCCAACATGTTGACAACTACAATGGTCCGAAAGGAGCTTTACTTATCGAGACTACTGTTTCACCAATTGATTAGGAATTAGTATGCTGTATTTTATTGAATGTTGTTTGTTGTTTTGACAATTGTAGTTTTTATATAATTAGTTGTGTTAAAATTATTAACCATGTTTGTTATTTAAATTAAGTAAATGAATATTTATGTTTGAGAGTGTAAAAGCTTGTAATATTGGCAAAGGTCTGTTTAAATGATCAAAGCTCTGTTATTGGGAACATATGTTTGAAAATAAAACAGTGGTTGATACATCTATTGACATGGGTCAACAGATGGATGAACTTTGTATGTTGTTTCGCCCATTGATTTGGAATTAGTATGCTGTATTCTATTGATTGTTGTTTGCTGTTTTGAACTTTGTTTATTATATTGTTACCTCTGTTTGACACTTGTAGTTTTTATATAATTAGTTGTGTTAAAATTATTAACCATGTTTGTTATTTAAATTAAGTAAATAAATATTTAGGTTTGAGAGTGTAAAAGCTTGTAATATTGGCAAAGGTATGTTTAAATGATCAAAGCTCTGTTATTGGGAACAAATGTTTGAAAATAAAATAGTGGTTGATACATCTGTTGACTTTGGTCAACAGATGGATGAAAACAGATGTTTAGAACTACTGTTGAGAAAACTGTGGTTGAAACCGCTGTTTGGTTAAAATGGTGGTTTAAAACCACTGTTGGGTTAAAATAGTGTTTTGTGGAGGTTGAAGGGGATTGAAACGACTGATGGGTTAAAATATTGTTTTTTGGAGAAGGAACATGCTTGAATCAGTGTTTATATAATGACTGTTGTTAAACTCAGTGTTTTAATCCACTGATAGGCTATCCACTGATAGTTATAGTCAGCTACTGTTTTCATTTTCAGCACTGTAATATTGGCAAAGGTATGTTTAAATGATCAAAGCTCTGTTATTGGGAATAGATGTTTGAAAATAAAACAGTGGTTGATACATCTGTTGACTTTGGTCAACAGATGGATGAAAACAGATGTTTGGAACTACTGTTGAGAAAACTATGGTTGAAACCGCTGTTTGGTTAAAATGGTGGTTTAAAACCAGTGTTGGGTTAAAATAGTGTTTTGTGGAGGTTGAAGGGGATTGAAACGACTGATGGGTTAAAATATTGTTTTTTGGAGAAGGAACATGCTTGAACCACTGTTTATATAATGACTGTTGTTAAAGCTCAGTGTTTTAATCCACTGATAGGCTATCCACTAATAGTTATAGTCAGTTACTATTTTCATTTTCAGCACTGTAAACTACTGATATTGATTCATCAGTGGTTTCCTAACAACTGTCATCCATTATTCATCAGAGGTTGTCACGTGGACAGTACTTAGCCGTCAGATCATTTGTAATCGCTGCCACGTCAGCATTCACTTTTTCCACCTATAAAACCCTGATCAAAACCCCAAACAGGGTTTTGACTGTCAAGTCGAATTCAAAATTCCTTTCAAAAGCAGTTTTCATCAAATTCTCTCAAATCACTCATCTTCTTCCTTCGTTCTTAACTACCTTTTATTTATCATGGATCTTCCATTCAAAACCCGTCATAACTGCGTGTGTACACTTGCAAAAACAAGTCAAAACACAGGTTTTCATTCCGTGATTGATGCACTTTCATCTTCAAAGTACAAAACTTTGTTGACCTGCAATGAAACCATCTACATGGATACCCAACGAGAGTTCTGGAAAAATGCAAAGCTTGAAACTAAGGACAAAAAGACCTTAGACCGTGGGGTATGGTGGGGCTTGGGTTGGGCATTTGGTGACACGTGTAAAGGGAGGCCGCCCACTGCCAGGATACGTGTCCGCGGGGTATGGCGGGGCGTGGGTTGGGCTTGGGTTGGGTGCACCGCGTGGCAAATGTTTAAAAAAAATACAAAAAATTTATAAAAAAATCACACAACATTTATAAAAAACCTACAACTTCATTAAAATTTTAAAAATTACATAATCCTAAAAATTACATAACTTCTAAAAATTACAAAATAAAAAAACCTAAAGCGTTAAAAAAATTTCAAAAAGTTCGATCTTGTCGAACGCCTTCTTTTCCACGCTTCGAAACTCTATGTTTGCCACCGCCACCCGGTCCTCGTGGCTTAACTCGCCACCGGGAACCGCTTCGTAGTAAGCCTTGAAACGCTCGAGCTTGGGCCGTAGGTCGCGCCATTTATGTTGGCACGCGTTGAGGTTGTGGCGGTCGTTATCGACGGTCTGTCGGTAGGCCGCGAATGCTTCCGCCCAATATTTTGTTTGGCCCGGTGGCCGGCCCTTCATAGCGTCGACGATGCTAGTTACGAGTGCCATTTCTTCTTGACGGGTCCAGGATGCCATAGTGGTGTTGTTCGTGGGATGGGGGGGACCAGCGGGGTAGCGGGTTCAAGACAGTGGGTGTAGCCGGTGGGGTTTTGGTTCGTGGGATGGGGGGACCGGTGGGGTTTTGGTTCGTGGGATGGGGGGACCGGTGGGTTGGGGTTCCAATATATAGGACTTTGGGGACCCAGGTGGCGGTTATAGAAGATGGGGGGATGGGGGACCAGTTTGAATTTCAAAATTTAAACACCCGCTTGCCCATGTGGCGGGTGACCCAATGAGAAGATGCCACCTCGCTTCGCCATACCGCCCCACGCCTGGCTTGAAACCCAAGCCCCAAGGGGCCACGCCCAAACCCAAGCCCACCCGGGGTGGTCACTTGGGCGTTTTACCCCAACCCACGCCCAAACCCCCGCCCCATACCCCACGGCCTTAGCTATTACTTCATCAATAAGGGGAATTCCAGTGGTCATCACACCTTAAACCATTTCAAAGGTTTTTGAAATCAGTGATCTTACAGGTAAAAGCTCTTTCCCAAAAACAGAGTACCAAATTGATTTCATTGAGAGATGGTATGAAGAAGAAATGAAAAAGGATACTTTACAAAAGGGTAGTCTTCCACCTGCTCCGAGGTTTTTATTCCATACCCTCCTCATGTGTGTGTCAAATAAAACAACAGCTTTTAATGAAATACCATTGAAAATCCAATATCTGGGCTATGCTATCATGGCTGAAGAAAATTTTAACTACTCTTAGGAGATTTTCAATGATATGGTTAATAATGTTAATAAAAAATCATTTTTATTGTTTCCAAGGTTTTTAAGTTTTTATCTTCAAAATAAATTTTCAAAGGATAATGCACATGTGCTTATCCAAGGAAATCCTATTCAAATAAACAGTCTAACTTCTGGAACATTCACAAGGCTGTCAAAACTTTCAAAAACACAAACAGAGGTACCTGAGCAGAATTTAGCAGCAACAACTGCTCCTCAGGCCCCTGCTGTTGAGCCCACTGCTCCTGGTGATCACATAAGCACAACCCCTGCTGTGAAACCCACACCAAAAATCACCAAAAAGACCAAAAGGAAAACTATCCAAAAGCCCCCAAACCCACCAAAAAGGTGACTCTGGAAGATGAGATCCCAGAGGTAACACCTGTGACAACACAAAAGTCACCTGAAACCATTGCTGCTACTTCCTCACAGCAGATGGAAGAAAGATCTCAACCTGAGCCTAAAACTCCTCTTGCATCCTCTCAAAAGGATCAGGTTGTATCAACAGGGACACCACAATATGAAGGAATGGATTCACTTGAATCTATCTTCAACAGCCCAGCTCTCGGGGTAAATTCTCTTTCTACCCCTATCCTCACTACACAACTCCCACTATCAATGATACCTCTGTTGGATGCACTTGATATAGCCCAGATAAATATCAGTTCTTCTCAATCACCTGTCAATGAGAATATACCACAACAAGTGACTGAGTCTGGTGTCTCTATCTCTGCTAACCCACCAACAGTTGAGAAGGCTACACTGCAGAAATTACAAGTAATTCCTGTCAGTAGTTCAAGTGGAGCAACTACTACAGGTGTTGAACCCACTGGTTTACACCTGGACAGTAGTTTCATTAGTGAGACTCCCTTGAAGGCAATTTTTTCTTTGGGAACCATAGTGTCCACTGGTGTGTTTCCATTATACACTGGTGACCTTAAAATGGTAAGCTCTGCTGAAGAAAGAAGTCCCCAGTACCGAGAACAAGGGGCATCAGTGGATGATTTTTGGGAAACTTTTCCTAAGTCAACCACTGATACAACCACCACTGGTGGGAAATCAGATTATCCCATTAACTTGGGTGATGGTTTAAAATACAAAGAATTGATGGAGAGGGTTGATTGTAACACCCTTATTATTATTTAACAATTTTCGTATACTTTACGAAAATAAACGGGTAATTAGAATTACAATACATTGAAAATACGGGTTTCATTAAACATTTTACAGAATTAAAACTATACAAAATAACATGTTTGATGTTCGTCATTTAACAAAACAACGATACATAGTGCGGAAGCTTATTTCTTGATCGTGTTCAGTTCTTCGTTGTGCTTGATCCTCCGCCGGTGCAAAAATAATACCTGAAACTTATAAAACATGAGTTGGATTAGTCATACGTATCTTAGAACGTATTTAAACGAGTTTGGAGTTCGAAATAAACGAAATACAAAAATCTAAGTTTTCTGCCACTGGCTTACGGACCGTAAGCCTGGACCCTTACGGTCCATAAGCATGTCACGCGACACGCGGCGCCTCCAGGTCACTCCATCGCACCACGCGGGGGACACCTTTTTCCAGCCAGATCAAAGCTGTGTCCTGCATTTTTCAGCAACAACGGTTTTTACGGAAATGGCCATAACTTCTTCGTTATTGATCCGTTTTACGCGATTCTTTTTCCTACGTGACCGTAATTTAATTATCCATCATATGGAGTTAAAATCCTACATCCAACATAAGAAATTTTGAGACTTCTAAGCCTTCGACTCGTTACCTTTTTACCGAATTTTAACCCGTTTATGCATTTTATCAAACAAATGTATTTGTTTGATTCCTATATCTCATACACTTCTTCAAATTAATGTTACCTACCATATTAGGTTCTAATCATAGGTTTATTACACAATTTAAACTCGTTTTCGCTCGTATGCTTATTTTGACCCGTTAAGGGTATTTTAAGCACTTTAGAGCATGAAATCGCTTTCATTCATTTCTAGCATCTTATTCCTACATTTCTTATCAAGTAATCTTCCACTACAACTATATGTGTGTTGGGTTTAATGTGGATATCTATATGTTCCGAGTTTTACCCCTCAGATTATCATTTTACGGCAAAGATTCATATAAAGTCTTTCGACCCAAGAATTTACATCTTTCACTACCCATACTCATTCTAAGCATGTATTTAATCCTAAAACTCATTTCCGAACCACCTTTAAAGGTCGTTCGTTCGAATTAGCTTACAAGGGCAATTTGGTCAATTTTCACCCTTCTTTTACTACAAGGACCTTTAAATACTTGTTTGACTCAAAATCCGACCTTTTAACTATAATTCTTGTTTGTAAACCCATGTGCTTCTAAAACACTATAATCTTAACTCAATTTGTTCGGTTTACCTAAAAGATAACCGAATATCTATATTTTAACCTTGTCTAACTCTTATAGAACACCAAATTCTACATGATGAGTTATGTTATTATACATACCTGGCTCGGATCAATATATTGACCCGTTTACATAACTTTTGCGTTAAATATTTCTAGTTAGAGCAACACAAGCTTATGTTATTCCTGTGATTACAAAACTCAACAAGCGATTTGTCAATTGTTATTGTCAAATGGTGTTAACAACACCATTTGACCCATTTAGTCTAATTGACCATTTGTCCGCATGAGATGGTATTTAATTACCATTCTATCCCTTTAAACCTATCCCGGTTTTCCCTTGAACTCATTTTGCTTAAAAACCGTTTTTATTTATTCGTCATTACATGACTAATTTACCATTTTACTCCTTTTACCATAACTCATGATTTCTTATCTAGTGATCTTCGTCACTTCAACTAGACATCCAAATTCATACTCTATTCTAAATTCAAGTCTATTAGTAAAAATTACATAACAAACATAACGTAACAAAATCGTGGTTACGTACCTTTTAACCACACCTCTCTAGCGTGTATCACTTCCGGCTTGTCCACTTGACGATCCGGATTCTTTACCTATAGAGTTCCATTCACAACCACATTTAGAACTCTTTTGTAACCAAAAATCGGACAATTCATCATGATATTCAAATCTGCGTTTTGTCCGATCTTTAACGTTTTACTCCTCACTTAGGCGTTTTAACAAACACCTAGCGGGTCAGATTTATACATAACCATTACTAGGTTCTTTACATGTTACTTTCATCTACTTTCACTTCAATTAACAAATCTATACTAAATTTTAACATCAACAATCTCAGATTCGCCACACGAATTCAGATTTCACTAGAATAAGAACCATAATTCTAGTGTTTATTTGGTTTCTACAAACTCACTAATCACCTACAATGGTGATTATAAACCCCACAAGTATAATGCTAGGTTTTAACAAGAAATCATCTAGGGTTTATCCCTACATGCCATATTACTCCTAATTTCATCCATGCAAGAGATAATCAAGCTCAATTTCAGCTTTTCACAATTAACCTACAATTTAAGATGAACCAAAACATCAGATTTTTGCATACCTTATGATCCCCTCAACAAGGTGATCACTAATTCGTGCTTGAAAATCGATTTGGAGCTGATTTGAACCCTCAATTTGATCAAGTTTGGCATGCTCTAGGGTTTGGTGGGGAGCCTGTGTCGCCCCCTGTGTTTTTGTTCGACCAGACATCTCAATTTGAGGTGTTTGGTTTTGTTTTTAATTAAAACCAATAATATAAGTTTCAATTTTAACAATATTAGCCCCTCTAATTTGGTTAGTTAATTAAGTAGGGCACAACCTACTTATTTCTAACAATATTCCCCAGTTATTAACTAGGTTAAACATTCCTAATTAAATTAGTGGGTTTTGGGAATCTATGACTAAGTTTAGTTTAAGTCCCGTTAACTCGGGCCTTCTATACACTTTATTTCCTAAACGCATTCTTTTTCTCTTTTTATTAAATATTGTATTTAATTATATAATAATCCTAATATTTTCTGGCTTAATTTTACCACTAACGGTTCCTTAGCCGTCTTTTAGTATTACCGTGGTTTGATTACCAAACCCGTTTTTTGGGTGTTACAAGTCTACCCCCTTAAAGAGGTTTCGTCCTCGAAACCTTTTCTTACATAATTCATTGAGTTTAACTCAATGTATTCAATTCGAGAAATCTTTTAAACATTACTTATACTTTTATCCAATATTTTGTATTACCAGAAAAGTATAGTAACATCTTTTTGGTTTCTAATTGTCTACATAACTCATACGACATAGTGCAACTTGAAATATCGTAATCTCGTTATTTCCACTAGTTTAGTTAACTTAGCGATATCCATCGCTTTCATATACTATCGAATTCTTTACGAATCCGTTACTTTGTCCCGTTTAAGGGTCTTTAGTGAAATCTTTCACTTTTAACAACCAATTCTTTTGTTTTCAAATTTATTTATTCGGTTCAGTTATACCGAATCCACTGCTTACAAGCAACCAAATTTCTTGATTTGAATTGCTGACCTTAACCGATCTCACTAACTAGACTTATTAGTCCAGTTACTTTTTACCGCTCGCTTGGTTATAATGTGATTCTTCTTCATATTGCATTTCCTAACCGTGATCGTGTCACATCATGTTTAATTTATATCAACCTTTCATATTTTTTTTAAATATCACTTTTCGAATATATCGTCTTGCGCCTATAAGTGTCAAGACTTGAATCTTTCATGCTTACTATTCAAATTCCTATCAGAATTTATATTTGTAAAAACGTTATTTCTTTATATTTCCACCTTTTTAAGGTGAGACCCAACAGTTTGTTTCTTTCTATTTATGACCCAAGGGTCTTCTTGGTCCTGTAGACCTTAACACTATGTCTAATCCCGTAGGTTCTGATAATCCCGTAGATCATCTTTTATTCAAGTCTTTATTCAACTGTATATATTTATATATATGGTGTCAAGGCACCCCTTTTATGTCTAGAACTATTTACTCTTGCTTTTTGGATTTCATTTGACCTTCACCGTAGTCTAAGGCAACATTTGTTCTCTTTCGAATTATCTTTCTGACTTTATGACTTCTAACGTCATTTACACGTCGGTTTGTCCTACACTTACCGTTACCCGGTTCTTACCTATACTTCTTTACGACCCATTACCCGGGTTCTTTATCTTAGTGTTTTTAACATTTTTGTTTCGCTAGTTTGCGTTTTTCCTATATATATTCCTTTATGACCCATCACGTAGGTTCATTAATGTTTCGCACTTCCATTATTCAGTTTGCGCTTACTTGCACTACCAAGTTTTTATACCTTATTTATCTCGTTTGACTTGTCCGTGTGAAATTTCATCACTTGTGAACATCAAACTCCATTCTTTATTCGACCCGTTCAACTTTAAAATAGTTGAGCGTAGTTACTAACATTTCTGTTTGCAAATTCTCATTGTCTTTTAGTCATGACTCATATTCCGAGTCTTTTGACTTTCTATTTCGCGTTCCCGTCTCTCGGTTTACGCGTTCTTTCCAAATCCTACCCATTCATCGGGTATATTTACCGTAATCATTTTCAAGTAACCATTCTTATATGGTTTTAGACGTTATTTTCATTTATTTGGTCGTCTTAGCGAGATCCATCGCTTTTATTCTAATTAATCCTTTATTCTTTATTCAATTCGTTTGACTTGTCCATGTGAATTTCATCACGTGTGACAGTCAAAGTTTTATCCCTATGCCTTAGCATTCCTATTGGTCGGTCTGTATTTTTCTTTTTACCTGATCCTTGTCCCTTCTCTCGGGCTCGTTATCCTTTCGTAATACGCTTCCGTCATCCGACTTACGTTTACGTTTACGTTTACTATCAAATATCTTACTTATTTGATTCATTTAGGTACCATTTAAGTTAGTCCCATTCACCCCCCTTACTACATCGGACATAAATGTGTCCATCATAAGAAGTTCATGGTACCACTGTAACATCCCGAAAAATATAAAACTTTATATTGGAACCATAAAGTAAAAACAGACAATAATCTACTAACTAAAATTATAACCTAGTTAGTTAGTTTACTAGAAATAGCCTATAATAGGGTTTAGAGCTACCAAAAGACATGTTGAACAAAGTAGAGGGGCTAAACTTGTAAAAACTGAAAGTTGATTTTTACTAAACAAATAAAACAAGCCAAACACCCCCAAATGGAGGTGTCTGGTCGTACAAACAAGGCCAGGGGCGACCCCAACCCTTCAAAAACCTAGAATCTCACTAAATCTACAAATTGAAGGCTCAATTCAAGTCGAAATCGAAATTTAATCATAGATTCGTGATCCTCATCGCGAGAGGATTCTAAGGTATGTAAAATCTGATGAAATCCTTCAACTTGAATTTCTCATGATTTTGTAAAATCTGGAATTTGAGGTTGCATGTGTGTTATGTAGTTAGATTAGGGTTGATATGGTGTCTAGATGTGAAATCTAGCCAACTACATGTGAAAACACTACCAAAATTCTGGAAATTTCATGTACACCTTGAAGGTGGATTGTGGGTATTACAATATGATGATGAACACTAGGACTTGGAATGAATGATTTAGTGTAATTCGATCTTAGAAAATGATTGCAGAAAATGCATGATGTGTAAATGATATATGAAGGTTATATTGATGATTTAGTTAGCTAACTAACAATCTATAAACTTGAATATGGGAGATATAAAATTCTGCCTTTAAAGTGTTTGATGAAATGCCTCTATGAAGGCCTAAAACAGAAATTCTGAGCTTAAACTCATAATCATGATGTTTTGGCGAAATATGCGAATCATGATTTGAATAGAGTTCTAAAACGCATTGTGAATGAACTCTATAGGATCGGACACAGGAGCGTCAAGTGGACAAGCGGGAGGCGAACCACGTTTGAAGGGAAAACTTTGAAGGTATGTAATTTGACCCGTTACACTATTAAGCTTGACGATTTTAGTGTGTAATTAAATCCTTGAATAAGAGTTGTTTTGGTTACGCGATGAAGTCGCTATATTGATTGTTAAATTCGGATGGTACTCGTTGGTAGTCGTCATAGGAATGGATTTCGTAGACGAGCCAAACGGGTCAATTAATCGAGTAAAACATAAATCACATTCCGGAAATATGTTAGATTTGTTCTATGTTATTGGTTAATGATTATTACATGCTAGAAATACTAGTTTTAGATGAAATGGGTTGTTTGCAAGGAAATTTCCGAGATTGGTTTTGAAGGAAAAGAACTAAGAAATCAAAACATGGATTTCCAGGTTCCACCGTAAATTACGGTAGTACCGTAATTTACGGTGAGGGTCAAACTTGTTTACGGCGCAGGTCTACTGATTTACGGTGACCAAATAAAGTTTCAGGTCTCACCGTAAATTACGGTGATACCGTAATTTACGGTGTACTTTATATGTTTTTTTTTATTTAATTGCTTTTCAAAGTTTAAATGTTAGATCTTGTATTAAAATGTTATATATCGATGTCAAAACTAATGTTTAACGGTTTTGACCCTAGGTAACTAGATGGACCTTACGGATGATGATCAAGCAACGTCGAAGAACCGAACATGTCTTAAGAAGCTTCCGCTATTATATAAATCTTTTGTAGCTCTTGTATATGGGTTGTAAACTCTTGTTAAATAAATTTTGAAACGTTTTAACTTAGTCATTAGTTGACTAAGGTTTTAATTAAATATGATCTTTGTTAAAGAATGACGTGTATTTAAACTATATTTTCCTTAAATTTAAGGGTAAAATTTTAGGGTGTAACAAGTTGGTAATCAGAGCTCATGGTTGTCAATAAGTGTTCGGTTCAAGCTTGATCGATCGTCCGGTAAGAACTAACTTGTTTTGTAATAAATTATGTACTACGAATAAAATGAGAAATGGACAATATGTATGAAAATAGTGTGTAAGCTCACTCAAAAAGCAAGAAATGCACGAAACATGAATGATCAAATCAAGTTACGGACTTGATTAAATAGAAACATGAATGACCAAATCAAGTTACGGACTTGATTAAATAGAAACATGAATGACCAAATCAAGTTACGGACTTGATTAAATAGAAACATGAATGATCAAATCAAGTTACGGACTTGATTAAATAGAAACATGAATGATCAAATCAAGTTACGGACTTGATTAAATAGAAACATGAATGACCAAATCAAGTTACGGACTTGATTAAATAGAAACATGAATGACCAAATCAAGTTACGGACTTGATTAAATAGAAACATGAATGATCAAATCAAGTTACGGACTTGATTAAATAGAAACATGAATGATCAAATCAAGTTACGGACTTGATTAAATAGAAACATGAATGACCAAATCAAGTTACGGACTTGATTAAATAGAAACATGAATGATCGAATCAAGTTACGAACTTGATTGAGTTAAAACAAGAATGATTAAATCAAGTTACGAACTTGATTAAATCAAAACAAGTAAAGCATGTGTTACAAATAGAATGTTTAACAATCTATGTAAACATTTCAGAAATCGAGATGGCTGATGGAGACAATGATAATGCGGTGCCAAGAGTCACCGAACAAGTGAGGGAAGTGATTGCCGAAGAGGTTGGAAAGGCGATCGAAAACAGTTTGTCGGACTTTATTGATAAAATCCAAGACACGGTTTTATCAATAGTAGAAGATAGAATCAAGAAACTGGAAGATGATTCAAATGTAGTAAAGGAAAAGCGTGGAGAACGAAAGCCTTGCTCATACAAGGAATTCGTGGCCTGTAAGCCACCAATATATAATGGAGAGGTTGACCCAATAGTGTGCCAACGATGGCTAAGTGATATCGAAGGGGTCTTCGAGAGGACCCATTGTGACGAAGGAGACTACGTAGCCTATGGCACGGGCCAACTAAGGAGTCAAGCGAAAGATTGGTGGGATAACAAGAAGAGAGAGATCGGTATTGAAGCCGCTAAAGTCATGACATGGGAGGAATTCAAAACTCCATTCCTTAAACATCATTGCCCTAAGGCGGTTATGAACAAAATCAAGGAAGAGTTCATGCAACTTAGGCACAAGGGCGAGACCATAGACAAGATTACGGCAACGTTTATGGATAAGATGAAGTTTTGTAATGATTTGGTGACAAACGAAGAACAAAAGGTCTATTACTACCATAACATGCTAAGTGCGGAATATAGAGAGTTCATAACTCCTTCAAAGTATGAGACCCTTACCGAGATTGTCAATGCTGCTCGGGAAAGGGAGATTGAATTGAAGAAGAGTATAGAACGGGGTGAACGAAGGGCACAAGATGTGAATCCAAGCCCTGCCAAGAAAGCAAGAACGAGTGAATCCGCAAAGAAATCTGACGCTAGAGGTAGTACATCTGGTTGCAAAATTTGTGGGAAGAATCATAAGGGCGAATGTCGTTACAAAGATAAGCCATGTCCCATATGCAAGAAAAAGGGACATATGGCTATGTCATGCCCGGAGAAAGTGACGGTTTGTTACAACTGTTATCGAACGGGTCACAAGAAGTCGGAGTGCCCGGAACTGGTTGGAAAGAAAGATGGGCAAGAATCGAAGGATGAAGCCCCGAAAGCAAAGGCAAGATCTTTCCAACTAACTGCCGCAGAAGCGAAGATTGAACCTGATGTGGTCTCAGGTATATTTGCTGTAAATTCAATTCCCGCACACGTGTTATTTGATACGGGTGCGAATAAATCCTTTGTTTCATATGGATTTATTCGACATCCTTCATTTATTCTAACAAAATTACCTATGCCTTTAGAAGTAGAGATAGGTAATAACAAAAGCTTTATTGTTTGTGATGTATGTGAAAATTGTAAACTGAGCATCGATGATGAAGAATATTTGATAAATCTAATCCCGATGTCGATGGGAGAATTCCAAGTAGTCGTGGGGATGGATTGGCTATCTCAATACCATGCAAAGGTCGTGTGTTTTCGCAAAGAGATAAAACTAACATCTCCGAGCGGAAAACACGTCACCATTTACGGCGAAAAACGAGGCAACCCCATAGTATGTTCGATGTTGAAAGCTCACAAGCTCATGAAGCGAGGATGCAAGGCATTCATAATTTATGCAAATGAGGCCGAGAAAGAATCACGGAAGATTGGAGATGTACCGGTAGTACGAGATTATGGAGATGTTTTTCCGGAAGAATTACCGGGGATACCACCTGAACGGGAAGTAGAGTTCGGGATCGAATTGATTCCGGGCGCGAAACCTGTGGCAAAAGCCCCGTACCGACTTGCACCGTCGGAACTACAAGAGTTAATGTCCCAAATCCAAGACCTGCTTGACAAGGGATTCATAAGGCCGAGTGTGTCTCCTTGGGGCGCACCGGTATTGTTCGTGAGGAAGAAAGACGGGAGTATGCGTATGTGTATTGATTACCGGGAGTTGAACAAACTCACGGTAAAGAACCGATACCCGCTTCCGAGGATAGACGATTTATTTGATCAACTGCAAGGCGCGATTTGGTTTTCAAAAATTGACCTTAGGTCGGGGTATCACCAACTAAAGGTCAAAGAAGAAGATGTGCCGAAGACGGCTTTTCGCACAAGATATGGACATTACGAATTTCTCGTAATGTCATTTGGGCTAACAAATGCGCCCGCCGCTTTCATGGACCTCATGAACCGGGTTTGCAAGCCAATGTTAGATAAGTCGGTCATCGTGTTTATCGATGATATCTTGGTGTATTCGAAAAGTGAAGCTGAACACGCGCGCCACTTGCAAGAAGTGTTAGAGACACTTAGACGAGAGAAGCTTTATGCAAAATTTTCTAAATGTGCCTTTTGGTTACGAGAGGTACAATTTCTCGGCCATGTCATAAATGCCGACGGAGTTTTGGTGGATCCGTCAAAGATAGAGGCGGTGTCAAAATGGAATCCTCCGAAGAACTCTTCGGAAATTAGAAGCTTTTTGGGGCTTGCTGGATATTATAGGAGATTCATCCAAGATTTCTCCAAGATTGCATCGCCGCTAACAAAGCTAACCCAAAAGAAAGCAAGGTTTATTTGGGGAGTCGATCAAGAAAAAGCGTTTCGGACGCTAAAGGAAAGGCTAACTCAAGCTCCGGTACTGACATTGCCGGACGGCGTCGAAGACATGGTGGTTTATTCGGATGCTTCATTATCAGGGCTCGGTTGCGTGTTGATGCAACGGGGCAAGGTAATAGCCTATGCCTCGAGACAATTGAAGTTACACGAGAAGAAATACCCCACGCACGATCTTGAGTTGGCAGCGGTAGTATTTGCATTAAAAATATGGAGGCATTACTTGTATGGGGTAAAATGCACCATATTCACCGACCACAAGAGTTTGAAATACTTCTTCGACCAGAAGGAGTTAAATATGCGACAAAGGCGATGGCTGGAAACGGTGAAGGACTATGATTGTGAGATACACTATCACCCCGGAAAGGCAAATGTGGTAGCGGACGCACTGAGCAGAAAAGCGGATTATGTTCCGATACGAGTACGATCGATGCAACTCGTGGTAACCTCGGGTATACTTGAACGTATTCGAGAGGCACAAATAGAAGCAGTAAAAGAAGAGAATTGGAAGAAGGAAAGGATAATTGGTCAGTTGAAACACTTGTCGGATGGGAATCACGGGTTAAAGACTCGATCCGGAAGGATATGGGTCCCACATACCTGTGGAGTAAAGGCGCTTCTACTTGATGAAGCTCATAAATCCCGTTATTCAATTCATCCGGGTGCGACCAAGATGTACAATGATTTGAAACAAAACTATTGGTGGCCCGGAATGAAGAGGGATGTGGCGAAGTATGTGGAAAAATGCTTGACATGTTTACAAGTCAAGGCGGAGCATCAGAAACCCTATGGCAAACTCCAACCGTTGGAAATTCCGGTTTGGAAATGGGAACATATTACAATGGACCTGTTAACCAAGTTGCCTAAGACGAATCGTGGTTTTGATGCAATATGGGTAGTGGTGGATAGATTGACGAAAAGTGCTCACTTCATTCCGATTCGTGAGACTTATACGTCAGAAAAGATGTCAGAAGTCTATACCAATGAAATCATAGCACGTCATGGAGTGCCGGTGTCCATTGTGTCTGATAGGGATACCCGGTTTACTTCGAATTTCTGGCGCGATTTCCAAGAACAAATGGGGACCAAGTTGTACATTAGCACTGCGTACCATCCCCAAACGGATGGACAAAGTGAAAGAACGATACAAATATTGGGGGATATGCTACGAGCGTGTATAATCGACTTTGGAGGCAGTTGGGATGTTCACCTACCGTTAGTCGAGTTTTCGTACAATAACAGTTACCAATCTAGTATTAAAATGGCACCATACGAACTGCTGTACGGTAGGAAGTGTCGAACCCCGGTTTGTTGGGGTGAAGTGGGTCCACGTGAACTCGCCCACCAAGACATAGTACGAGCCACGAACGAAAAGATCGATAAAGTTCGAGCACACTTGAAAGCGGCTCAAGACAGGCAAAAGGCGTATGTAGATAAAAGGAAAAGGCCAATTGAATTTCAAGTGGGTGACATGGTCATGCTAAAAGTGTCCCCGTGGAAAGGCGTTATTAGATTTAGAAAGAAGGGGAAGTTAAGCCCAAGGTTTATCGGGCCATTTAAAATTATCGGGAGAGTTGGCAAGGTAGCTTACCGTCTTGAACTACCGGAGGAGCTAAGTGGGATCCATGGCACGTTTCACGTATCTCAATTAAGAAAGTGCCTAGCAGACGAAACGACTTATATCCATTACGATGATATCGAAGTGGATAATAGTCTAAATTATGTGGTAAGACCGGTGAAAATTTTAGACAGAAAGGTCAAACGTTTACGAAATAAACAAATTGACCAAGTCAAAGTCAAATGGGAGCATAGGAAAGGTTCGGACACTACATGGGAGTCCGAAGAGGAGATGCGACGTCTTCATCCTACATTATTTGGTACGTAAATCGGTTTCGGGGACGAAACCCTTTTTAAGGGGGGTGGACTTGTAACATCCCGAAAAATATAAAACTTTATATTGGAACCATAAAGTAAAAACAGACAATAATCTACTAACTAAAATTATAACCTAGTTAGTTAGTTTACTAGAAATAGCCTATAATAGGGTTTAGAGCTACCAAAAGACATGTTGAACAAAGTAGAGGGGCTAAACTTGTAAAAACTGAAAGTTGATTTTTACTAAACAAATAAAACAAGCCAAACACCCCCAAATGGAGGTGTCTGGTCGTACAAACAAGGCCAGGGGCGACCCCAACCCTTCAAAAACCTAGAATCTCACTAAATCTACAAATTGAAGGCTCAATTCAAGTCGAAATCGAAATTTAATCATAGATTCGTGATCCTCATCGCGAGAGGATTCTAAGGTATGTAAAATCTGATGAAATCCTTCAACTTGAATTTCTCATGATTTTGTAAAATCTGGAATTTGAGGTTGCATGTGTGTTATGTAGTTAGATTAGGGTTGATATGGTGTCTAGATGTGAAATCTAGCCAACTACATGTGAAAACACTACCAAAATTCTGGAAATTTCATGTACACCTTGAAGGTGGATTGTGGGTATTACAATATGATGATGAACACTAGGACTTGGAATGAATGATTTAGTGTAATTCGATCTTAGAAAATGATTGCAGAAAATGCATGATGTGTAAATGATATATGAAGGTTATATTGATGATTTAGTTAGCTAACTAACAATCTATAAACTTGAATATGGGAGATATAAAATTCTGCCTTTAAAGTGTTTGATGAAATGCCTCTATGAAGGCCTAAAACAGAAATTCTGAGCTTAAACTGATAATCATGATGTTTTGGCGAAATATGCGAATCATGATTTGAATAGAGTTCTAAAACGCATTGTGAATGAACTCTATAGGATCGGACACAGGAGCGTCAAGTGGACAAGCGGGAGGCGAACCACGTTTGAAGGGCAAACTTTGAAGGTATGTAATTTGACCCGTTACACTATTAAGCTTGACGATTTTAGTGTGTAATTAAATCCTTGAATAAGAGTTGTTTTGGTTACGCGATGAAGTCGCTATATTGATTGTTAAATTCGGATGGTACTCGTTGGTAGTCGTCATAGGAATGGATTTCGTAGACGAGCCAAACGGGTCAATTAATCGAGTAAAACATAAATCACATTCCGGAAATATGTTAGATTTGTTCTATGTTATTGGTTAATGATTATTACATGCTAGAAATACTAGTTTTAGATGAAATGGGTTGTTTGCAAGGAAATTTCCGAGATTGGTTTTGAAGGAAAAGAACTAAGAAATCAAAACATGGATTTCCAGGTTCCACCGTAAATTACGGTAGTACCGTAATTTACGGTGAGGGTCAAACTTGTTTACGGCGCAGGTCTACTGATTTACGGTGACCAAATAAAGTTTCAGGTCTCACCGTAAATTACGGTGATACCGTAATTTACGGTGTACTTTATATGTTTTTTTTTATTTAATTGCTTTTCAAAGTTTAAATGTTAGATCTTGTATTAAAATGTTATATATCGATGTCAAAACTAATGTTTAACGGTTTTGACCCTAGGTAACTAGATGGACCTTACGGATGATGATCAAGCAACGTCGAAGAACCGAACATGTCTTAAGAAGCTTCCGCTATTATATAAATCTTTTGTAGCTCTTGTATATGGGTTGTAAACTCTTGTTAAATAAATTTTGAAACGTTTTAACTTAGTCATTAGTTGACTAAGGTTTTAATTAAATATGATCTTTGTTAAAGAATGACGTGTATTTAAACTATATTTTCCTTAAATTTAAGGGTAAAATTTTAGGGTGTAACAACCACGTGTTCACTACTTACTTGGCCAGAGTAAGCGATCAACACCTGGTATACATGACCTTTTTATAATTTTCACATTACACCCCATGTAAGTAATGCCTCTATTTGTTTCTCTTGGAAACAATATCCCGAATACATTTTCTATTCGGGTTTTTCCAAGTTTTTAATCTACATATGCAACTTTCAATTTCTACATATTTGTTGCATATTACTATTTCTGCAATTAAATTTAAAATGTGCACCTGGTAATGTTTGCCCTAACGGGCTTCTCTTGCCATTAGCCTTATTCGCGACCGTTACGCGATTTAGGTCCTTGATGAGCATACTCTTTGGACCGTTCCTCTGTCAAATCTGCGATTTGTTAAACTCTCGCTATCCTCATATGCGAGTGTCCTTCAACTAAAACATATACAACAATTAGTAATTTCAACATTAAAGGATGCCCGTATTATAATACAAGGCTTTTCTACTATACGCATCAACGCGTGTAATTTCGTTGACTATATCTATTCTATATCGTTTTTATTGGTGTAACGTGTATTACACGATAACCATATGTGTTGTTCTCCACACTTTAATCATACTAAACCATTGGTATACATGTACTTACCGGATTTGCGATCAAGCCTCGAACCGAACACATTTGTCAACAACCTTGAGCTCTGATTACCAACTTGTAACACCCTTATTATTATTTAACAATTTTCGTATACTTTACGAAAATAAACGGGTAATTAGAATTACAATACATTGAAAATACGGGTTTCATTAAACATTTTACAGAATTAAAACTATACAAAATAACATGTTTCATGTTCGTCATTTAACAAAACAACGATACATAGTGCGGAAGCTTATTTCTTGATCGTGTTCGGTTCTTCGTTGTGCTTGATCGTCCGCCGGTGCTAAAATAATACCTGAAACTCATAAAACATGAGTTGGATTAGTCATACGTATCTTAGAACGTATTTAAACGAGTTTGGAGTTCGAAATAAACGAAATATAAAAATCTAATTTTTCTGCCACTGGCTTACGGACCGTAAGCCTGGACCCTTACGGTCCGTAAGCATGTCACGCGACACGCGGCGCCTCCAGGTCACTCCATCGCGCCACGCGGGGGACACCTTTTTCCAGCCAGATCAGAGCTGTGTCCTGCATTTTTCAGCAACAACGGTTTTTACGGAAATGGCCATAACTTCTTCGTTATTGATCCGTTTTACGCGATTCTTTTTCCTACGCGACCGTAATTTAATTATCCATCATATGGAGTTAAAATCCTACATCCAACATAAAAAATTTTGAGACTTCTAAGCCTTCGACTCGTTATCTTTTTACCGAATTTTAACCCGTTTATGCATTTTATCAAACAAATGTATTTGTTTGATTCCTATATCTCATACACTTCTTCAAATTAATGTTACCTACCATATTAGGTTCTAATCATAGGTTTATTACACAATTTAAACCCGTTTTCGCTCGTATGCTTATTTTGACCCGTTAAGGGTATTTTAAGCACATTAGAGCATGAAATCGCTTTCATTCATTTCTAGCATCTTATTCCTACATTTATTATCAAGTAATCTTCCACTACAACTATATGTGTGTTGGGTTTAATGTGGATATCTATATGTTCCGAGTTTTACCCCTCGGATTATCATTTTACGGCAAAGATTCATATAAAGTCATTCGACCCAAGAATTTACATCTTTCACTACCCATACTCATTCTAAGCATGTATTTAATCCTAAAACTCATTTCCGAACCACCTTTAAAGGTCGTTCGTTCGAATTAGCTTACAAGGGCAATTTGGTCAATTTTCACCCTTCTTTTACTACAAGGACCTTTAAATACTTGTTTGACTCAAAATCCGACCTTTTAACTATAATTCTTGTTTGTAAACCCATGTGCTTCTAAAACACTATAATCTTAACTCAATTTGTTCAGTTTACCTAAAAGATAACCGAATATCTATATTTTAACCTTGTCTAACTCTTATAGAACACCAAATTCTACATGATGAGTTATGTTATTATACATACCTGGCTCGGATCAATATATTGACCCGTTTACATAACTTTTGCGTTAAATCTTTCTAGTTAGAGCAACACAAGCTTATGTTATTCCTGTGATTACAAAACTCAACAAGCGATTTGTCAATTGTTATTATCAAATGGTGTTAACAACACCATTTGACCCATTTAGTCTAATTGACCATTTGTCCGCATGAGATGGTATTTAATTACCATTCTATCCCTTTAAACCTATCCCGGTTTTCCCTTGAACTCGTTTTGCTTAAAAACCGTTTTTATTTATTCGTCATTACATGACCAATTTACCATTTTACTCCTTTTACCATAACTCATGATTTCTTATCTAGTGATCTTCGTCACTTCAACTAGACATCCAAATTCATACTCTATTCTAAATTCAAGTCTATTAGTAAAAATTACATAACAAACATAACGTAACAAAATCGTGGTTACGTACCTTTTAACCACACCTCTCTAGCGTGTATCACTTCCGGCTTGTCCACTTGACGACCCGGATTCTTTACCTATAGAGTTCCATTCACAACCACATTTAGAACTCTTTTGTAACCAAAAATCGGACAATTCATCATGATATTCAAGTCTGCGTTTTGTCCGATCTTTAACGTTTTACTCCTCACTTAGGCGTTTTAACAAACACCTAGCGGGTCAGATTTTTACATAACCATTACTAGGTTCTTGACATGTTACTTTCATCTACTTTCACTTCAATTAACAAATCTATACTAAATTTTAACATCAACAATCTCAGATTCGCCACACGAATTCAGATTTCACTAGAATAAGAACCATAATTCTAGTGTTTATTTGGTTTCTACAAACTCACTAATCACCTATAATGGTGATTATAAACCCCACAAGTATAATGCTAGGTTTTAACAAGAAATCATCTAGGGTTTATCCCTAGATGCCATATTACTCCTAATTTCATCCATGCAAGAGATAATCAAGCTCAATTTCAGCTTTTCACAATTAACCTACAATTTAAGATGAACCAAAACATCAGATTTTTGCATACCTTATGATCCCCTCAACAAGGTGATCACTAATTCGTGCTTGAAAATCGATTTGGAGCTGATTTGAACCCTTAATTTGATCAAGTTTGGCATGCTCTAGGGTTTGGTGGGGAGCCTGTGTCGCCCCCTGTGTTTTTGTTCGACCAGACATCTCAATTTGAGGTGTTTGGTTTTGTTTTTAATTAAAACCAATAATATAAGTTTCAATTTTAACAATATTGGCCCCTCTAATTTGGTTAGTTAATTAAGTAGGGCACAACCTACTTATTTCTAACAATATTCCCCACTTATTAACTAGGTTAAACATTCCTAATTAAATTAGTGGGTTTTGGGAATCTATGACTAAGTTTAGTTTAAGTCCCGTTAACTCGGGCCTTCTATACACTTTATTTCCCAAACGCATTCTTTTTCTCTTTTTATTAAATATTGGATTTAATTATATAATAATCCTAATATTTTCTGGCTTAATTTTACCACTAACGGTTCCTTAGCCATCTTTTAGTATTAACGTGGTTTGATTACCAAACCCGTTTTGAGGTGTTACAAGGTTGATAAACTTGACACATCTGTTGCAGAAATCAAAACTATGCTGCAACAGTTGTTACAAGCTCAAAAGGCTACACCCACTGCAACATCTGCTCCATCCCCTGCTGAGCTATGGCATCTGTTTCAACATCTGCTTCACAAACAAAGACAATATGCAGATCAACAGCATGAAGTTCAACTTCAAATGGTCAGAAATGTCGTGGAAGCTAGGTACAAAGATACTCAAGCAGATATCAAAGCCATTAAAGCTCATCTGCTTCAAACCACTGGCACTGCTCCTCCTTCAATCATCTATGTTGAAAATCCCGATGATGTCAAAAAGTGGGAGAAAACTAAAAGGAAGAAGGGAAAAGAAGATGGTTTATACATGCCACCAGAACGAATGTCCAAACTTGTGGTAGAAATCCCAAGGTCAGATGGTTCCAAAAAGGTTGATGAGACTCAAAATGCATTTGCTGCATTAAAGGCAAACATGAAAGAGTCAATTGAAATAAAAGGGTCTAAAAGGTTTGAGGAGGAGAAGAAAGTTTTGATGGAAAAAGAAGAGCAGGGTACCTCTAAACCTAAAAGAAGACAGCCTACCAGAAAAGTAAGCTAACCCAAAACCACACCTTCCAAAACCACCAAACAAACTCCTCAAATCCCCAAAAGTTCCTCTCATCAAACCTCCAAACCAACAGATGTTATCTCAACAACTGCCATCACTACTACATCAACCCATACTCAATCCACTGCCATACCCAAAACAATATCACCACCACAAAAACCACCTGCCAAAAAGAAGAAAACAACAGTTGACACATCAACTGTTGTAGTGACAACAGTGGTTGAAACACCAGTTGTTTCAACAGCTGTTAGTCAGATACCCACTACTTCAATCACTGCCACTCAACCCACAAATACACCACCAACTTCTCCAAAGCACAAAAGGAGAAGGATAACAAACATTGTACTGGAAGATGACACTTCCCCAACTCTAACATCTACACAACCACTGTCCCTTGTCACCATTCCAAACACTGTTCCATTATCTTCAGTTCAACCCTTCAATCAAAACACTGCCATTGTCTCTACAGGAGTACAATATCCTCTAAATCTTCCAGCAGTCAGGGAGGAAATCAAATCCTTCTACTCTGAAGATGATCCTGAAAAGAGGAAACTCCCATCTGTTCAAGGTTATCCTTTGCCAAGAAATATAGAAGAATATCTCAAAATAAAGGCCCAACAAGCAGAGGATATATCTAAAAGAGACACAGAGGGAAAGTCTGACAAAGAGATTCAAAGAAATTATCAATACCTGCTCACCAAAGTTAGAACTTTAGAGCAGTTCTCAAAAGTCCTTTGTCAGAAATTATCAGAAAAAGATGATGAAAGCATGAGAAATGACTATCTTGAATACACCATGGCATACATGAAGTACAGGGCAGAAAAGTATCAATACAAAGAATGGATCGTCAGTGAACTGCAAGAGGAGACAGCCAGAATTCCGAAGATGATTCAAGACAAGGTAAAGCAAACTCCTCCAGTTTGGGCCAATTACAAGAAAAACATACCAGAAAGGACCTTGAAACTGAAAAGAATGAAAGAAGAGCTGATAACTGCTGATTATGGGTCAAGGAACCAGGTTACAAGGTGGACAGAACAAAAGGTGTTAGCTACCTACAAAAGTTTGGAAGAGTTAAGGAAGAAAGATCCCACTGCTCCTAAAAAGCCTGATTATCCGGAAGCAGTGGTTCCAGTCAAACAACAAAAATTGCCAATCAGGAGACCCACTGCTCCACATGCTACCATCCTTTATCAAAGAAGGAAACAAAAGCAGATGGATGAATTAACAAAAGAAGACAAGGCCCAAGAAGAATACATCATCAAAATGGTTTTTCAGACACTTATGGAAGAAAAACAAGACTCAGCACAATCTAAACTTTAAGTTTTTATACTCTAAACTTTAAGTATTTACCGAGTGACTTATTTATTTATTTTATTTATAAGTCTATATAAATATAACTATACTCATCATTTATATTTGTTATGCATGGTTTTCTAAGAAACGACCCGTGTTTGCACACGGGTCTTACCGCTAGTACTATATAATAAAAGAAACCAATGAGGGGACACATGTCATTCATTTGAGCTATTTTTTTTAGTTTTTTCCTCTCTCTCCTACTTAATTATAGATAATTAATATTAATTAAAAGATAATTATAAAATTTAATTTAATATAAATTTAAACAATTCGTATGTAAGATAATATAATATTTTGAAATATTTATTAGATTTCAAAATTATTTATCCTAAAATTAACAAAAGACGTACACTAAATATAAATTAATATAATGTAAATGATTTATATATTTTATTAAACTAAAGTAGTTAGGGTAGAACCTATTTAAAAAATGTTTATAAGGGGTAAATAAAAAAAATTAATCAATGTTTATTGGTCTATACTTTTATTTTCATGTTCAATTCTCAACTCAAATACGATATTCACTATGTTTACGTGATATTTATAAGAACCATCAATGCAATCACCCCATCCATCATATATCGAGTATATCCATTAGTTTTTTTAAAGATATAATTTTTTATTAGATTCATTCAACCCGTGTAATAAACGAGGTTTTTTAAAGATATAATGTTTTTATTATTTACTATACAATATTACATTTATGCAACTCGTCTAATACACCGGGTTTTTAAAATATAACTTTTTTTTTGTTTATGTGGTATATAAAATTAGATTTATTCAATCCGTATAATACACAGGGTTTATAACGATATAACAAGATATAACTTTTTATTGATGTGTATATAAAATTACATGTGCTCAACCCATACAATACATGAGGTTCTTAAAAATGTAACCCTTTTCATTATTTAATATATAAAATTAAATTTACTCAACCCGTACAATACACGGGCTTCTTAAAAATATAAATTTTTTTATTATTTAATATATAAAATTACATTTTATTCAACTCATGTAATAAACAAGATTTTTAAAGATATATATTGTTTTATTCTTTGGTATATAAAATTACATTTATTCAACCCGTGTAATAAACGAGGTTTTTAAATATATATTTATTTATTATTTGCTATATAAAATTACATTTATTCAATCCGTGTATTACACGGTTCTAACCTAGTTACGCATATATCAATTAAGAAAAAAAAAATGTCTTACAGAGTTATCATCCTTATTTCATTTGTACCATATTATCTTACTTTTCTTCCCTCGTACTATTAGTAACTTTAATTCTCTTATCTTAATGTATTATTAACTTTTACTTTATTCCTTTAGAGTATTAGTAAAAATATAGTATAATTCCTATTGTTTACTTTAAGTTTTAATAGGGGCCGCTAAAATAAAATCACCCTCAGTTAAGAGAAGTACGAGAACTACTTTCCAACCATTGATCTTTGAAAATGGATGGATGAGATTAAAAGTTGTAAAAACAATATTAAATTCTTTTTGTTTTATTATGTTTTTTAATATTTTAATGTTAAAAGGGCAGTCTAGTATTATGTCTTATTGTATATATATATATATATTGTTTTTATTACTTTTTTGTCTTATTAAATTAATTGTTTTTTATTAAAAGATTTTTTAATTAAAAACATTTTAAAATCTGATTTTTTTTACAAAAAAAAAAAAAAAAAATTGTCAGGATTTTTTTACAAAAAACATTTTTACGAGACGTTTTTTATGCCCTGTTTTTTACGCACCGTTTTTACGCCCGGTTTTACGCGTCGTTTTTACGCCCGGTTTTACGCGCAACGCCCCCGTATTTACACGTCGTTTTATCACCCGGTTTTTTTACGAGCCGTTTTTTACGCCCCGTTTTTACGAGCCGTTTTTTACGTCACGTTTTTTTCGCCCCGTATTTACGCGCCGTTTTTTACACACGTTTTTTAAACTTTTTATACGGTTTTAAACTTTTTTTTTTACAAAAAAAAGTTACAATTTTTTTTTTTTACAAAAACTTTTTAACAAAGAACAAAAATTTATACGAAATTTTTTTTACTGTTTTAACCTTTTTTTTACAAAAACTTTTTTTACACACACGTTTTTTTAACTTTTTTACGTTTTTTATGAAAACTTTTTTTGTGGTTTTAAACTTTTTTTTAGAAAAACTTTTTTACCAAATTTTTTTTACATATTTTTTTTATAAAAACTTTTTTTACAAAAGACAAAATTTTATACGAATATTTTTTTACAGTTTTAACGTTTTCTTACAAAAACATTTTTTTACACACACGTATTTAAACTTTTTTACATTTTTTACAAATTTTTTTTTACGGTTTTAAACTTTTTTTTTACAAAAACTTTTTTACAATTTTTTTTACAAAAGTTTTTTTTACAAAATAATAAAAAAAGGAGAGAGAAATGGGAAGAGAGAGAAATCGAAAAAACTTTAAAAAGAGAATTTAAAGATGAGAGAAAGATGAGTTTATGGTTTTGGTTAAATAACTATATTACCCTTTGGGTTGTCATTATCTGATTGGTGGAGAGCAGTTCTCGTGGTTCTCTTATCTGTTTGATAAGTTGTTATTATTATGATTATTATTACCACATATAAACACGTAATATTTTGTTGCTTTTGTTGTTGTACAATATGGATAGGGAGTGTTTAAAAAAAAATTGATTTTTCAATTTTAATCCAAAGGTTTTTATCTTTTTATTTTAATCTCTTTAAGTTTTTAACTTTTAACTCAAAGTTTTTCATTATTTGCAATTTAATCCTAACATTTTTTTATTTTCAACTTTGATCCCCTATACTTTTAATCTTTTGCTAGTTTTTCGTTTTACGTTTCGTTTAAAATTTCGCAAGTCAACATGCCGCAACTGTGTGTCTCTGTGGTTCAACGTTTTTTTATCTGTTTTTCCCGTTTGACAAACCCGTCACAACACGTCTATTATTCTATGTTTGACAAGTTCGTTCCAATGCACGGGGCCCTAAATCAACTTAGTTTTTTCTTTCTACGTTTTACGCTTCGGTCTAATTTCTTTGCATTAACACAGCAACGGGTGTGCGTGATTCAACGATTTTACGTATATTTTTCGTTCAGTGTTATTTTTTCTTTTTTTATTTATTTTATTTTACGAGCTCTTCTGTTGTTGGTTGTGTGGCATTGGGGATACTTGGCACGATTTTACAAACGTATTTAACCAATTAATTTTTTTACTAAAAATAATTTGTTTCGAGTTCACCCCTATACATCCTTTACTTAAAAAAAACATATTTTTACGTGCATATTTTTATCTATGTGTCAGTATGAATTCGATTTGCTCTACGTTTTGACGTAAACTTTTTTCTGGAAACGAGTCAGATCAAATATAATATTTTTTGTTTAAAAACATCTTTTATGTGCATATTTTTTGTACGTTTCGGTATAAATTCGAGTTGGTGTGTGTTTCAATGTAAATTTTTTTGGGAAATGAGTGAGGTCAAATATAATCTGTCTCTTTGCTTATTTTATGAATGTTTCGTTTATTTTGTTTCGAACCGAGTGGAGTCAAATTGTGGTTTCTTTTTTTTCAAAAGTTCTAATTAATCTCTTTTGATTATACGTGTCAGCTTTTCCGTTATACCCGTATTTTCTATGTATGAATCGGATCCTATATAATACGTTATAATTGTACGATACAAATTTGATTTACTTTATGTTTTGATCTAATCGCAATGCTTATATATGTTACATTGAGTTCGATCAGATATGTCGAAATGCATGTTTTCATATGGTTAACGCATCACATAACGTTTAGACTAATCCATTCGATGTTTGCAATGTACCCGCGCCGCAACGCGCGCGGTTGTTATTCTTAGTTATTATTAGTTATGATAATGTTTTACGCTTTGGTCTGGATTTGGTAAGTTAACACGAGTGCATGGTTCAACGTCTAGCTCTATTTTTTCCAGCTTAACGGCCTTGTTGCAACGTGTAGGTCCAAAAATCTAGTCAATAATTAAAAACAAACACAAAGTTAGACGTGATAAAACTTGGGTTGGTTTGGCTCGGCTTATATACTCCCTATCTGTAATTGTGAATCGGGAGAATAAATGTTATCTTTTTCTAAATTAAGAGATTTTGTAACTTTAAGCTAAGGAGGGGACAATAAATGTTATCTTTTTTCTAAATTAAGAGATTTTGTAACTTTAAGCTAAGGAGAACACCATTTGATGTACACCGTACACTACATAAATGTATGTCGACTACTTTTTTGGTTTTCCATCAAATACAAACTTCAACTATTTGAAGGTACATTATATCATTAAATCAAAGATACATGCACAACGAAATTATTGAATATATCACTTTTGCTTAACGGCAAACTAACATACTTCTAAATACTCAGGGTCGTCCCTGAGAATCTCTAATAATTAGGGGGCCCTGGACGAGTAGAAAAAATGAGACCCTAAAATATAATTACACCTCTTGAAATCCGCATCCCTCCCTACTTCGCTCAATCGCTGAGTTTAGTCTTAGTCTCTCTTCAAGCCTTCAATCATACTGATGTGTGCAAATTGTACGTACACAATATATTAATTACACAAGTTTTAAATTAATAAAAAGAATTACCTAAAACCACGCACGTTGGCAAGTGTACCTATCGTATTCACTGTATAGTAATGGCAAGAACCAAATATCAAACCTAAAGCCATGGTAGTTCATAATACTTAATCGTCTGTCAATATCTAACCGATATAAAAGTGATTTATTTTAAAGAAACTAATGATTGCAAACAAGAGATGAAAGTGAGTACAAATTGTGGATTTAAATCAATCAGATTAGAGAATTAACCGTCTAGGCCTTGACTCTTCTTGACTAGAATAACTACTCGTTTTAATTAAGGCAAATTGGATTTAAATAATCTCAACTTTCTCAATTTGGCCGATAATAATCCCAACTGAGTTATTAGCCGATAATAATCTGAACTAGTCCACTTTTGGCCGATAATAATCCGCCGTTAAAAATTGCTTAACAGATTTAAGTATTTTTCGAATTACAAACCAATGTTTTAGGGATTTTGATCAGAACGAAGATACAAGTCGATTTATGTAAAACTTACCTCGAAACGGTGCTCCAAACGACTTGATTTTTGTTAATTAGAAGTTTAAGCACCCGAATTGAAGCACCGTTTTCGTCATTTGGGGCAGTTTTCGAGGTAAATTTTACATCAGTCAACTAGTAACCTCGTTCTAAACAAAAGCCCTAAAACATCGGTTTGTAATTCGGAAAAAAAACTTAACTCCGTTAAGCTATTTTTAACACAAACTATTATCGGCCAAAAGTGGACCAGTTCAGATTATTATCGACAAATAACTGAGTTGGGATTATTATCAGCCAAATTGAGAAAGTTGGGATTATTTAAATCCAATTTTCCTTTAATTAATTATGAGAAATGTTTTATTGATTAGTTAAAATGTGTGAAGTTCTAGGGTTAATCCCATAAAATCATAGAATTAATGTTATTTTCCTTTATGAGTTAGGGTTTCCGACTTGGGTTGGAAACTGATCAACGAACATTCTGACTTACGAACAAATCAAGATCAACCATATAGAAAACTTTAACTAGTTTCGGATTCTTTTATTTAGATCTTTTCCTTATGTAGCTCACAAGTTTTACTAGTTATGTCACTGATTTGTTTATTACATGTTTGGGTTTCAAGACTCAGATTTTAAGTGCACTTTTATAACCTAAAGATAATACGTGTTGAATCTAGTATGCATGACTTCATAAAAAGATCAACAAGGCAACACAAATTTGATCTAAAACTAATAATAACAAGTAATCATTCACATCATAAGATCAATATAACTAACTTTATTAAATCACACAATCATACGTAAAAACCAACGTTTAAGAAACCATAACAAGAACCATTTTAGTCTAAATGGCTACAGAAGTTTAGCCTTGCATAGTATTGTAAAACAAACCAAAACTAGATCTAGATGAAGTTATGGATGACACAGAAACTGAAACGAAAGCAAACCGAATCGATATGCAGGATTAAATTTAAAGCAAATGGCCGGATCTTCAATCCTCAAGCCTCTACACCTCTGATTTTCTATTTTACTCATAAATAGCCTTTTTAACCTCCACATCGCGACTATTAGGGTTTCCAACCATCATGGGCTTAAACAGGCGCAAATTAGGGTTTCGTGACCGCGGTACGACCCATACGCACTTCAAAAGCCCATATTAAGATTCGTCTTGTCAAGAAACCTAAAATTCATATCATGAGTTTTTGACTCGTTCTGTTGTACTGTTTAGCCCAAAATATGCCCAAATGAAGTTTTGACTCGTTCTGTTGCACTGTTTTAGTCAGCCAATGCCTCGTTTCTTTAGGTTTCCATCCAAACTTTTCACAAACACCATCCAAACCAACAAATCCATAATATAAATGAATAAGTACCATAATCTTATCGAATTTGCAATATAAACCTGTTAAGTATGCATAGAAAACATGTATAATCAGAGCACATCATGTACAATCACACCCGACACCCCCTTCTTTTTTTCAATCGCAAGTTCATTAGCCCTAGCCCTTCATACCACTTCAAACCTTCAATCATCAGTTGGCTTTTTTTGTGTTGCTGCCACCTGCCACTTTTATTTAACTGGGTTTAAAAATGTAATTTAAAACAATCTTGGGATAATGGGTTTAGTTGGGTAAATGAGTCTAAACTAAATCAAAAGTTAGTGAGTTTGAAAATTTTGGGTTTTTCAAACTAATTATTGTCTTTTAAAGTTAAACTAGGAATAAGTCCCGCGCGCGTTGCGGCGCGGGTACCTCGCAAACATCGAATGGATTAGTCCAAACGTTATGTGATGCATTAATCTTTTGAAAACACACGTTTCGACATATTTGATTGAACTCGGTGTAACCTATATAAGCATTGCAATTGAATCAAAACATAAAGTAATGTTGGTGCACTTAGTGTCTGTTAACTTTGTCTTAATCGAGTCTTATGTCTAGATAGGATGAATGAGCATTCAATAGGATTAGCTTTTAGGGTTTTATGTGTTAATATGGCAGTTCGCTTGAAATGACAACATGTCATGTTCAAGCGAAACCAACAACATGCTAGTTCGCTTGAACAGACATGTGTCACATTCAAGCGAAACCCTGTGGGCTATATATAGTTGATGTGTGTGGTCATTTGAAGCGATCAGGAACTGAGGTCATAGTATGTGAGTCGAGGTGCTGTTGGATTTTCATAGACTTGGGAATTAGTAATAGAAAAGAATTGAAAAGGAAACAAGCTGTTGTGACGTTGTTTACTTTAATTCCGCCTTAGTAAATGATGATGAACTACCTTTACTGACTGTTTAGGGTCACGAACACGGTCCTACAAGTGGTATCAGAGCTCAGGACGAGGAGTTCATACCATTGCAACTTGAAATCATCGGATTTTCTTACTTCTACTCATTCTTTTCTGATTTGGACATTGTTTTACGGTTGAAATGACCTAAAACTCACATATATTGAGCGAAACATAGAGTTAACAAATCCCTGAGTGAATTGGACTTAAAATCGATCAAATTCATATAAAAACTTGACTTTTCGCTTGAAAACTGGTTCGAAAAAGCTAACATCATCAGATCTCGCTTGAAATTTTTCAACCGAAACCCTTTAAATTCCCTATTTCGCTTGAATTTACTGTTGGTTTCGCTTGAAAAGTATATTTCAACTATGTTCGCTTGAATGTAATGAGTGAGTTCGCTTGAAGTATACATATTTATCTGAGTTCGCTTGAGTGGTATTTCGCTTGAGCCTGTATTGTCATTTCGCTTGAAAAGCTATATTGCTTTAAAGCTGATTTCGCTTGAACAGATTCCGCTTGAATCTGTATTTTTTAAAAATCAAGAAATTTCTAAGTGTTTGCTGATTTTTCAGGTACATACAAGATGGATGATCTATTCATGAATCCGTTTAGCGATATGTATGCCTTTGCTGGAAATTCTGGAGATGATACTTCGCCTAGTAACACCAATGAGAATACGCCGAATACGAAGAAAAGTTTATCGAATGCTCTGAGTGTGGAAAGTGCTTTCGGAACGTATAACAAACCCCCGAAGTTGATGGCTATCGAAGAGTACAGTCGGTGGGCCAAGAAGTTTGAAGAATGGTTGAAAGCCTTTGCTTATCCGAGCTGGAAAAGTCTAAAGAACGGATACACTGATGGAGGCAAAACTGGTGAAAGTTTGACATCAACTGAAGAAATAGAATCGTTTGTTGCTGAGCAAAAATGCATCACACTGCTATTTCAATCTGTCCGAGAAGATATAATATCTTTGATAGAGTACAAAAGTTCTAAAGATCTTTGGGAAAAATTGAAAGCTAAATGTTTGGGAAGTGTAGAAATAGTGAAAAACAAAAAGAAACTGCTTAGAAAAGAATTTGATTTATTTGGTAGTTTAAAGAATGAATCAGTTTGTAAAATGATTGAGAGGTTTGGGCATCTAAAGCTGGAACTGGAGACATGAAATTTTCTATTCTGAAGAAGAACTGGTCGACAAATTGTTTGATTCATTGCCAGATGAGATGGATTGGCAATACTATGCCTTGATGCTGAAGAATACAATCAAGCCGCCCGAAGTGTTGACTGTAGATTTGCTGATTGAAAGACTAGAAAGTCATGAGCTGGAGTTAAAGAAAACACACAAAATCAATCACTCATCACACCAGCAGAACTTGGATTTGTATTATTCAAAAAGCATGATGCCAAAGAATACATCTCCCAAGACAGCTTTTTCTACTGAGAATTCCAACATTTCAAACAAAGAAAGTCAAAGCAGTGGATTTCACAGTGGTTCTTCGTCACATTCAAGTCAATCAGATACAAAGAATCTATTTCAATGCAACATCGCCGTAGACTTAAAGAACGCTCAAAACTTCAGCGAGGAGTCGGCAAAGCAACAGATGGTTTTCTTAGTGTCTGTGCTAGAATCATATGAAAGCCTTGTAGCAGGGAAGATAGGCAACACCAACCTGACAAAGGAAGATTACGATCAGATTGATCCTGAGGAGATGGAATTGATCGACATAAGGTGGTGTATGGCCAGTGCAGTTCGTCGGGCGCAACGTTTCATGGAGATCACAGGAAGGAAGTCTATTGGTGGACCATCTACCAAGTTAGGCTTTGACAAGTCTAAAGTGACATGCTTTAAGTGTAAACAGAAAGGTCACTTTAAGCGTGAATGCCGAAATGCGTATGCTGATGAGTCTGAAAACCCGTTCAGAGAATATTACTACAAGAAGGCGATTTATCATCAGAATAAATCAGAACCGCCAAGGATGAAGCAGCTTGAGGATAACAAAGAGAAATCCAGAGCTCTTGCGGTGATTCATAACGATGAAGGTTTCGACTGGAGCGAGTTGTTACCTGAGGAGGATGCGGTTGGATATGCATTCGTGGCAAAATCTGAACCTGTTCCTTGGAAAGACACCAGACCTGAAGAACAGAGGTATGCTTACAGGAAGATGATAGCTCAAGAAAGAATGATCAGAATATCTTGTATCTATCTTGAAGCAAAAAGAGCGAGGAGATGGGATCCAGACAGAGAATGTTATCTTGACCCTGATGGAAATATAGCCATTGATCATAACACTCTTGATATGGAAACCATAATTAAAGAAATGAAAGAAGAAGATGATTATTGGCAAAGAAAATGGTGGGGAAACGGAGAAGAGAAAGAGAAAGAAGAGAAGGAGAAAGAAGAGAAGGAGAAAGAAGAAAAAGAGAAGTCAAAGAAGGTTGATACTGGAATCATTGACACGACTCAAGAGTTGAATGCTGAAAACATAGGAAATATGGCTGACAAGGTGCTGGCTGCTAAGGCACTTGAGGTAGACTCTAAATCCGTCTCTGAGTCTAAAAGCCAGGTCAGTTCAAATGCGTCAACAACTGAGTCAGGTAAGAAAGTCAGTGGTGATGTTGACTGCAAAAATTGCATCAAAGAATGCAAAGTTTGTAGTACAAACACTTATCTCAAAGGTAAGAAGATTGATGATCTGACTGCAAGAGTCAGAAGTGTTGAGGATCAGATCCTTAACCGTGATAAAATGTTGAAAGCTTCGAACGACAGATTAAAATAATTAACTGACAAAATTGAAAATGATAAAATTGACCAAGAAAAGGTTAGGAAAGAAAATGAGAAGTTAGTTCTTGAAAATCGTCAGCTTACTGAAAAATTTGAGAAGCTTAAAAGCACGGTTAAAGATAATGATGAAAGAAACGGTAAAACATACAAAGAAAATTGTCACTTACAAAGTGTTTTGAGGGTTAAAGAAGAATTAATCAACAAACAATTGGATGAGATTGCTAAATTGAAGCTTCAGTTTGAAGAAGCTAATATTGAGAATGAGCGTATCAATTTGAAATTGAACAGTTACAGCTCTGCAAGCTTTGTTTTGCAACACATTGTTCCCAAACCCATCGGGAAAAACAAAGCAGGCGAAGACGTATACTGTGATGGAACTGGGGTCGGGTTTCATCAAGTTCCGCCACCAGTTCTAGATAATTATTCAAAAAAGCAATCTGGGTTGGTTAATCTTGAAGATGAAAATGAAGTGAAACTTCCTGATTCAATTGATGTTACATTTTCTTCTTCATCATCTGATGATAGTGTTCAGACAGAGATTGTTAAAAGCACAGCTGAAAGTGTTTTGATGTCTGAAAATGATTCAGCTGAAGATGATGGATGTTTCTTGGACAAATACATTCTGAAACAAAAGTCCAAAAACAACTTAAATGATGAACCTACTTTTGTCATGTACAAGATGTCGGGATCTGATAAGTTGTATTCGGATTCTGAGTTTCCTCTGGAGAATGTAAATGTTTCAAAATTGACAAATGTGTTCAAAATGGTTGAAATTGATTTGTCTAAAGTAAAGAGTTTAAAACAAACAAAAAGGCAAATGAATTTTGAGAAAGATAAAGCTTACTACAAGAAACCTGTTGTTCCACCGCGTTTTTATAACAACAATCGAAACAGATGGTCGGGTGGTTATCAGGGTGGTAAAAGTTATCAGAAAAAGAATTTTCAAAACAAGAAGTTTGCTGAGAAAAAGGTGTTTGTGAACAGTTCACTTTCTGATGAAGAATCTGAGATTTTTTCAAAATCAAATGAAGAGTTCTTTGAGAAGAGGGCCTCACAACATCAATTTGAAGGCACAAGTCGGGTAGTTGATACTCGTATATGTTTTAGATGCAACAAAGTTGGTCACATTGCAAGAAATTGTACCAACTTCAAGCCTAAGTCTGAAGTTGTTGAGAGTCAAAAGAAGAAAGTTGATGTGAAAGGAAAAGCTCCATTGGTTGTTGAGAAAAAGATTTTGAAAAACAATAACACCAAAATCAAAATTGAACCTGTTAAAAATGTGGTAATTAAAATTGACAAGTTTCACAAAAGGGTTGCATCGTCTCAACAAGCATGGAAGCCAAAATCAGAGAAACAAGTTTCACCTCCACAAGAGAAGAAAGTTGTTCCTAAAAAGATTCTTCAAAACGAAAACAGAAAAGAAAAAATTTCATTGTCTTATGAAAATTTTGCTAAAAAGAATGTTTCATTGGAAAAAGAGAAGAAAGTTGACATAAAAGAGGTTATTGATAACAAATTGGAATTGAATGATAAAAACTTTCCACCTCTTAAATCGGTCGTAAAGTGTGTAGATGAAGTTAAGTTACCTGAGTCTGATGAGGCTTGGGCAGCTTATTTTAGCTAATCATATTTCTATCCGGTGCAGGAGCTTCCAAGATCCGTTTCAAGATGGAATATGGATAGTGGAGCTTCTCGGCACATGACGGGGAAAACAGCCCTGTTGTATGATTGTAACACCCCAAAAACGGGTTTGGTAATCAAACCACGTTAATATTACTGACGGGTAAAATACCGTTAGTGGTAAAAATTTACCCGGTAAATATTAGGATTTAAATAATTAATCCTAATAATAAATAAAAAGTGAATAAAAGATTTTAAGAAATAAAATGATAGAAGGCCCGAGTTAACGGGACCTGAAATAAACTTAGTCATAAATATTCCCGAACCCGCTAAGCTAACTAGGAATGTTTGACCCGGTTAATAAAAGGGAATATGAATTGTAAATAAGTAGGTTATAACCTACTTAATAATTAACGAAACATGAGGGACCAAAAAGGGGATAACTTGAAAATGGTTTTAATTAAACTAAATAAAAAAAACACAACACACACACACACAAGTGTGTGTGGTGCGTGTTCTGGATCGACCAGGAAGGGCTCCCAGGAGCCAAAACCTTAACTCAACAAAATCCAGCAAATTGAAGGTCAAATCTAGCCCGAATCGGATGCATGAACACATATTAATGATCACCTAGTCGTGGGGATCACAAGGTATGTTGAATTTTATGATTTAGTGATACTTTGAGATTATGATGAACAATCATAATCGAAATTCTGAAATCAAAGTTGAATCTATGAGTGTTATTATGATGAAATCTTCGTTTAGAAACAAACCCTAGTTGAAAAACTTGATGAATTGGTGTCAACACTAGGGATTTGATAATTACCTCATTATGTGTTAAATGGGTTTCTTGACAACATGATGAACACTCGGATTAGAGTGTTAAATTGATGAATATTGATTGTTAAGATACAAGTTCTTGATGTAGTTCATGAACACTAGACATAGAGGTTGATTTTGATGTAAATCTTGGTGAAAATAACTAGTTATGAACTAATTAGTAAATATGTAAAATTATGCACCTTAGGTGTTTGTTAAAATGCCTAAATGAGAACTAAAGTGTTGAAATTTAGAGTGAAAACGCGTATTTGAATGATATGGCAATTACGCGTGATATGAAGTGATAAGGGTTCTAAATACTATGTTGATTTAGAATTAATGAAGTAAACATGTGATTGAAAGTAGTTAACTTTAGATAAGTTAAGTTAAATAATCATGAAGCCGAATAGTAGCTTCGGCATAGAAAATAAGTGAGGTGGAATAGTCGTGATTGTTAATGACTAATTTAACCGCCTTGTAAATGTTTGACAATAGTTTGACGCGCAACAAGCTAGGTGAAAGCTTGGAGGAGGGAGCGGGTCAAACGGAGCAAGTACGGAAAGAAAAGCGTGGCGTGGATACGAGGTAAGTGTAATTTACACACTTATGTAGAATACTCGTTTATTCGATACGTTGTAAACGTGATAACAATAATATTGGAAATAGGGATTTTCGTTAAGATTACCTTGTAGTGTAATCTAATAACGAGGGAAAAAGGGTATGGTAATAAAATCCGGGATGGGATGGATGTATGAGTTGGAAATCAAAAACGATGTTTTTGATTAAATAGATAACGTTGGGCATATAGTCCAAAGGGGTCAAATGGTGATGATAACACCATTTGACAATATCGACTAATGTGATTGTTAAGTCTTATGTTATCAGGAGCGATTAGCAATTTGGATAATCGCGACGCCACAGAATATTGGTTAATTAAAGCAAGGTATAAGTCGGGTCTATTTGTTGACCCGGGCCAGGTACGCATATATAGTCTTATAGTTAAAAGTGCAAAGATTGGTCAAGTATTTAGTGAAAGTCCTTCATCGTAAGTTGAAGGACTAAAATCGACCAAAAAGCCCTTGATGGGTCAACCGGGCAAATGACCCTTAGAGGTTGTTTAGAAACTTATATTATGACCATTCGACCCTCGGATGCGCATAAAAGTTGTAGGAATAAACATTTCTTGGGTTAAACGCCTTAAATTGCGTCTTGCCGTAAATTGACATATCCGAGGGATAAAATTTGGAATAAGTATTTAAGTACGTTAAATCCACCACAATTATAATTGTGGCGGAAGACTATTCAATATAAATGGGTGGACTTATGTTGCATACAAGGGACGAGCGTAAATTAAGCTTAAAAGTACATAAATACCCTTAACGGGTCAAAACAAGCATTTAAGCGTAAACGGGATTTTATTAAGTAAGAAACCCATGATTTGAGATTAATATGATAGAAGATATTGAAATAATGAATTTCATGAGTTTAAAGGTCAATTAAACATGTTGGTGTGATAAAATCATGAACGGGTCAATATTTGGTAAAAAGGGTAGTAAGCCGAGGACTTAAAAATCTGAAATTATATTAATCCGGATGTCGGATTTTAACTCCATAAGATGGAGAAATAAATTACGGATGCGTAGGAAAAAGAATCGGGTAAAACGGATTAAAAACGAGAGAGTTATGCTCGTTTCTGTGAAATCGGGTGGTGCTGGGAATGTACAGCAACTGATTAAGCATCAGGCTGTGAAAAAGGGGGCCTAGCATCACGCGACGCCCCCTGTTCCGGAAATAAACTTGTTTTGTTGTTGTTTGACCCATGTAACTTATTTATACTTATTATTTAACTATCAAAACTAACTTTTAAGTTGGTTTTGATCATAGGTGAATGCTAAGAGTGCCCGGATAAAGATCAAGCTCGATGAGGAACCGAACACGATAAAATGCAAGCTTCCGCGCAGCGTTTCATCGTATCTTTTAAACGACGAATCCAATTACATTAAGTTGTATTTTTGAAATGTTGTTAACATGTGGAATGTTAGTATGAAAAGTTTTTGTAAAGTCACATTTTAGCATTTAAATGTGTATTTTATTAATAAAATATTGATTTATTAAGTCGGGTGTTACAAGTTGGTATCAGAGCCTTGGTGTAACAACTCTCATCAAAAAGTCATAATTATTAATTTAATTGACCAATAGGAAACTCTAATTGAGACACCCAAGTGATTCTGAACAAACCCTAAAATTTTCAGAATAATCGGAATCAGAATTTGGGCCCCTAAAACTCAAGGGGGGGAAATGCCCTAGTTAACGATTATCTAAAATGTGAGCTGTAGAAACTGAATTTACGAAAACTGTCAAGTTAGCAAGGCTAGTCCCAATCGTGGCAACCCTATGCCTAAAAATAGGTCTTACGCGGGCCGCGTAAGGATTAGCTTAGATCTCACGCGGGCCGCGTAAAGGTCAAAATTCACCTATAAATAGAGGGCCTTGGGACTTGAAATCTGTCTTTGGAACGATGTAAATCCGAGTTACGCAGACTGAGTTATCACAGAAACAGTCCACTAAACACACACTAATCTCAAAACGCTGCCGCAATCAGGGTAATAACTCGATCGCTATTACGATTCAACGTCCAATCGATTATAACTATCCAACGATTGTTTAAGTGCCGCTCAAATTGAGTTTATACTTTGTTATTCATCGTGATTTCGACTTGAATGTTTGAGTGCTGTTCGAAATCGGACTATACTCTGTCATTCGTTGTGAATCCGCTGAATTGTTAAGTATTGCACTTGTAAATCGTTGTGAGGGTTTAATCTCGTGAATTGTCGTAACTGCTGTATTAGTTACTAACCTGTTTGTGTGTGTATTGTTATTTAAATTAGGATAATCAAGGCTAATCAGTAGGCTTATACTCTGCTCGTTAAATCCACAATGTGAGTCATTCTCTTTTTATCAAACTATTTTACAATACCTCAAATTATTTTCAAGGTTATAATTACAGGGACTAAGTCGTGGATATCTTGAATTACTGGTTAATGGGGTATTGTGCACATTACTAATTTTCTCCCAGTTAGGTTCATTGACCTACTCGGGATAATCACTGTTATGTTCATTGACCTACAGGGATAATCATCACTATTTAGGTTCATTGATCTAATAGTGGTATGACCACCGTTACCATTGTGACTTGTCACCATTGTGACATAGAGCCAGATAAAGATAAGATAGAAGCCATTGTAATCGCTCTTATGCTGTAATTAATAACTATGCATCATTATGCAAAATAGAATGATTCACTCAGTATTTCCCTGCTGACAAAACCTTTTTCAAACATGTTTCAGGTAATCTGTTGTGAGCACAGGAAAAGTGCCGTGGAGCACTACATGCTTAGAAAAGCGGCTCAATGTAAATAAATAAAGAAACATGTTTTAAGAAATAAAGGATTTCCCAGTGAAATCACTTATTTGTAAATTATGGGATTTATCCCTATATTATATATAAATGAGCAGTTTTAATATTAATCGATCCTGTTTAAAAAAAGACTTCCGCTGTCACTTAATTAGATACCATCGGATTCCTGCCTCGCGGCTCTGGACCGGGTCAAACCGGGGCCAAGGGCCGTGACAGGAAAAGGTGGTATCAGAGCCACTGATTTAAGCTTACTATTGATTTTAGCCTATTAAATTTATTAAGAAATACTTATGAAATTTAATTGCCATTTTATGATTATGTGTTCTATTATCTGACTAATTGTGTACAGTATGAGCAGATTTTTATATGCTAACCACTATAGCAGTAAGTATAAATCTTTAAAATAATTTGACTCAAAGTTTTAGCAATCGAATTACCTACAGTCTAGAAATCTTACCCAGTAAATAAATAAGTAAACCTTAGTGTGTTTTAATTTTCTGTTATTTTGGGTAGTTACCCAGCATGAAATAATATTTAAAAGTTTTTCTATAAAAATTTTGTTATGAATTCTAATTTAGTAATTGTGTTTATTTTGCTAAACAACATGAGTAACTTGTCTGACGCCCTTCAGAATTTAAATCTCTATCCGGTAAGAATAGAGGTTTCCAGAGATTTCAATAGGTATATTCCAGACATAGAAGAACCTATAGAATTTAACGCTTCACCTCTCGAGAAACCTAAGCCTAAGAAAATGGAAATTGGGGAAAGTTCTAGGCAAATTGAGGGGTTACCATCTCAAGAAGAACTAGATTTTATAATGACAACCAATGATACTATTGAGCCTATTAATGAAAATGATTTTATTTATTCTCTTGAAAGACAACTACCAATGAATTTAGAACCAGCTATTCCAAACCCTTCAATCCACTGGCAAATAGACGAATGGTTGAATAATGAAATACTGTTACAAAACCATCCCTATAAGCTTTTTCCTAAGTTCAATCCAGAACCTTTACCAAATCCACCAATTAGTAACGAGAATATGGCTGAACTCCGTTATTTTAACAAAGAATTAATGGATGCTGAGAATAGGATCCAAGAGATTTTGGGACAGATCTCCTGGAAATACAATAAGAAGGAACGCCGTTACTAGAATATCACCTGACAAAGGATAGGGGATTATGAAACTGTGGTTATGTAATAGTAATAGTAAAATCAGTATGTGTAGAATAAATAATAAAACGGGTGTATATAGAAGCATGATATAAGGAAATTTTAGAAAGTTACAATTTTGTTTGTATATTCGTTTACATGATTATGTGCAATTAAATTGTGACATTGGATTATTTCCTTTATACTAATTATTTATCTATAAATTAGATATCAGATGGAAAACGTTAATAATAAACCAGTTAATGAGGTTAATCAATCTGAGCAACAACCGAGGGACCAATATGTGACTAGGCAAGATATAGAAAATATCGTTGCTCAAGGGATAGCCAACGCTATTCCAGAAATAGTTGCTCAAGGGATAGCCAATGCTATTCCAGCAATCGTTGCTGCTGTTAAAAATCCAATCGAACCGCAACAAATCGTTCCTAGTAAACGTATTTCTGAAGATAACTTCAGTAATAGTATAAACGGAGGCAGTAATCATGTTAATCATGATAATGAACCACGGCAAGCTCCGCTCCCTAAGAAAAGGAAAACTGCAACGCCTGGTTGCACTTACAAAGAATTTCTTGCTTGTAAACCCACTGAGTTTGCAGGCAATGAAGGAGCGACTGCGGCATTACGTTGGTTAGAGAAAACCGAGGCAGTAATTGCCATAAGTAAATGTGCTCAGGATGATCAGGTCATGTACGCGTCAAACCTTTTCAAAGAAGTGGCGCTAGAATGGTGGAATACGGTGTTACAAGCAAAAGGAAGAAGGATGGCATATGCTATGAACTGGGAAGAATTTAAGAGCTTTGTAGAAAGAAAATTTTGTCCCGAGTATGAAAAGGAACAAATGACAAATAAGTTTCTAACCCATCGGATGGTGGATGTAGATTGTCGAGGGTATACTACGACATTCTTCGAATATGCTAGAGTAGTACCAACCCTGGCTTCGCCAGAGCCGGTACTTATTTCTCGTTATATTTGGGGATTGATTTCCGAAATCCGTAATATCGTCAAGGCTGCGAAACCTCGCACGATTGATGATGCAGTGGAATTAGCCAATACTCTGACTGACGAACTAGTACGGACAAGAGAAGAAAATAGAAGGAAGTAGCCCAAAAGATTACCCAAGAATTCCGTTCGGGTAACCATAACAATTTCAAGAAAGGAGGGAATGGGCAATCTTCTACTAGCCCATTTTGCAATTTTTGCAAAAGGAAGCATTTTGGAAGATGCAAAGGATATTGCAATTTTTGCAAAATTCCGGGGCATCAAGAAGAAGATTGCAGGAGAAAGAAATTTTCAGTCTGCTACAACTGTGGAGAAGCTGGACATCTTAGGCCAGATTGTCCAAAACTGAATAAACCAATTGACAATAAAGCCAAACCGGCAGAAGGAGCAAAAATGAATGCGAGAGCCTTTCAGCTGACTACTCAAGAAGCTGAAATGATTCCAGATGTGATAACCGATATGTTCTTAGCTTACAACGTTTACACAAAAGTATTATTTGACTTTGGTGCAAACCAAAGTTTTATAAATACTTTACTCTGCCAAACTCTTAACTTACCGTTAACCAGCATTAGATAAATTTCTACAGTAGAAACGGCAGATGGGAATTTAGTTAAAATAAATAAGGTTCTGCAAAACGTAGAAATATTTAAGTCATAAATTTTATGCAACCATATTGGTTGAATTCGATGATATGTTAGGAATGAATTGATTAGTAAAACCACTATGCTCGAATTCTTTGTGATAAGAATTCCATAGAAATTCAGGCAACCACTGGAGAAGTAATAATGATTACATAAAGTTCATATCAGTAATGAAAGTTGCTAATTATGAACGAAAGCAAGGAATAGTATATAGGATTTCAGTAATCATTAAAACTAAAGATAAAGAACTTAAGGAATTTCTGTAGTAATCAGAATACCCAGATGTATTACCAGAAAAGTTACAGGATTACCATCAGATAGGGAGGTGGAATTTAGGATTCATCTAATTTTACCGATAAGCCAAGGAACCTTATCGGTTAGCACAATGTTGTTTGTTAAGAAAAAGGATGATTCGATGAGAATGTGTATTGATTATAGGAAATTGAATAAAGTTACAATTAAGAAACAATACCCATTACCTAGAAATGAAGATCTATTTTGATCAATTCCAGGGAACTAGATAATTTTCTAAGATCAACTTAAGTTTCGAATATCATTAATTGAAAGTACAAGAGGAAGACATACCTAAAACTATTTTCAGAACTAGGTATGGTCATTATGAGTTTACAGTCCTGCCCTTCGAATTAAAGAATGCACCTGTAGCATTCATGGACATGATGAATAGGATCTGTAAACCATATTTGGATAAATTTGTAATTGTCTTCATAGATGATATACTTATTTATTCCAAAGTCAGAAAGAACATTGTCAGCAATTGCATACACTCTTAACTTTGTTAAGAAAAGAGAAGCTTTACGCCAAATTTTCAAAGTATGAATTTTGGTTGCCAAAAGTGTAATTTCTAGGTCATATGGTGAATCATGAAGGTATTCACGTAGATCCTGCTAAGATAGCAGCAATTATCAAATGGAAGGTTCCGCAATCAGCAATGGAACTTAGGAGTTTTGTAGGTTTAGCCGGATACTATAGACGGTTTATTAAGGATTTATCTAAGATAGCTATACCATTAACTAAACTAATTTTTAAAACAGTTAAGTTTGAATGGGAACCTAAACAAGAAGAAGCCTTTAGGATCTTAAAGTAGAAATTAACAAATACCCCAATCCTAGCCTTACCAGAAGGAACAGAAGATTTTAAAGTATATGGTGATGTTTCAAAGCTAGGATTTGGAAATATGTTAATACAATGCAAAAAGGTAATTGCATATGCATCAAGGCAATTGAAAAGGTACGAAGAAAACTATACCACTCATGACTTAGAATTAGGAGTTATAATTTTTGCCCTTAAGGTTTGGAGACATTATCTGTATGGAAGTAAGTTTACTGTCTATACGGATCATAAGAATTTAAGATATATTTTTGGGCAAAAAGAATTAAACATGAGACAAACGAAATACGACTATTCAATATCACTAAGGAAAGACTGAAGACGACTAGAGACTACCAGAAGAGTTATACAGATAATAGAGGAAAGCCGTTGTAGTTCGAGTTGGAGACAAAAAGTTATTGAAAGTATCTCCTTGGAAAGGAGTAGTTTGATTCGGTAAGAAAGG
Source organism: Helianthus tuberosus (assembly GCA_030545235.1). Classification (NCBI taxonomy): domain Eukaryota; kingdom Viridiplantae; phylum Streptophyta; class Magnoliopsida; order Asterales; family Asteraceae; genus Helianthus; species Helianthus tuberosus. Next base: position 32,501,497 of record CM060354.1, on the reverse strand, counting down.
AAAGCTAAGTCCAAGATACGTAGGACCATTTTGCTTATAGTTTACAACTACCAGGAAGAATTAGCTGGAGTACATGATGTATTTCATGTATCCAATCTCAAATGTCTAGCAGACGAATCACTGGTAGTACCTCTTCAAGATATAGAGGTAAACGAAAAACTAAAATTTGTTGAGAAACCTCTTCAAATTGAGGATCGAAAGATTAAGTTTCTCAAACATAAACGACTACTTTAGTCAAAGTCAGATGGGATTCAAAAAAGAGGAGCTGAATACACTTGGGAGCTGGAATCAGAAATGAAGAAAAAGTATCCTCATTTATTCCAGTAAATCTCGAGGACGAGATTTTTATTAAGGTGGGGAGAATGTAACAACTCTCATCAAAAAGTCATAATTATTAATTTAATTGACCAATAGGAAACTCTAATTGAGACACCCAAGTGATTCTGAACAAACCCTAAAATTTTCAGAATAATCGGAATCAGAATTTGGGCCCCTAAAACTCAAAGGGGGGAAATGCCCTAGTTAACGATTATCTAAAATGTGAGCTGTAGAAACTGAATTTACGAAAACTGTCAAGTCAGCAAGGCAAGTCCCAATCGTGGCAACCCTATGCCTAAAAATAGGTCTTACGTGGGCCGCGTAAGGATTAGCTTAGATCTCACGCGGGCCGCGTAAAGGTCAAAATTCACCTATAAATAGAGGGCCTTGGGACTTGAAATCTGTCTTTGGAACGACGTAAATCCGAGTTACGCAGACTGAGTTATCACAGAAACAGTCCACTAAACACACACTAATCTCAAAACGCTACCGCAATCAGGGTAATAACTCGATCGCTATTACGATTCAACGTCCGATCGATTATAACTATCCAACGATTGTTTAAGTGCCGCTCAAATTGAGTTTATACTTTGTTATTCATCGTGATTTCGACTTGAATGTTTGAGTGCTGTTCGAAATCGGACAATACTCTGTCATTCGTTGTGAATCCGCTGAATTGTTAAGTATTGCACTTGTAAATCGTTGTGAGGGTTTAATCTCGTGAATTGTCGTAACTGATGTATTAGTTACTAACCTGTTTGTGTGTGTATTGTTATTTAAATTAGGATAATCAAGGCTAATCAGTAGGCTTATACTCTGCTCGTTAAATCCACAATGTGAGTCATTCTCTTTTTATCAGACTATTTTACAATACCTCAAATTATTTTCAAGGTTATAATTACAGGGACTAAGTCGTGGATATCTTGAATTACTGGTTAATGGGGTATTGTGCACATTACTAATTTTCTCCCAGTTAGGTTCATTGACCTACTCGGGATAATCACTGTTATGTTCATTGACCTACAGGGATAATCATCACTATTTAGGTTCATTGATCTAATAGTGGTATGACCATCGTCACCATTGTGACATAGAGCCAGATAAAGATAAGATAGAAGCCATTGTAATCGCTCTTATGCTGTAATTAATAACTATGCATCATTATGCAAAATAGAATGATTCACTCAGTATTTCCCTGCTGACAAAACCTTTTTCAAACATGTTTCAGGTAATCTGTTGTGAGCACAGGAAAAGTGCCGTGGAGCACTACATGCTTAGAAAAGTGGCTCAATGTAAATAAATAAAGAAACATGTTTTAAGAAATAAAGGATTTCCCAGTGAAATCACTTATTTGTAAATTATGGGATTTATCCCTATATTATATATAAATGAGCAGTTTTAATATTAATCGATCCTGTTTAAAAAAAGACTTCCGCTGTCACTTAATTAGATACCATCGGATTCCTGCCTCGCGGCTCTGGACCGGGTCAAACCGGGGCCAAGGGCCGTGACACTTGGTTTAAGAGATTCAAGTATGGTGGGAAAACTATGCTTGGACTTAAACCTTATGCTCTTGATAAAGATTGGTGTTCGGTTCGAGGCTTGATCGCAAATCCGGTGAGTACATGTATATCAAAGGTTTAGTATGATTAAAGTGTTGAGAACAACACATATAGTTATCGTGTAATACACGTTACACCAATAAAAACGATATAGAATAGATATAGTCAACGAAATTACACGCGTTCATGCGTATAGTAGAAAGGCCTTGTATTATAATGCAGGCATCCTTTAATGTTGAAATTACTAACTGTTGTATATGTTTTTGATCGAAGGACACTCGCATATGAAGATAGCGAGAGTTTAACAAATCATGGATTTGACAGAGGAACGGTCCAAAGTATGACAAATAGAGCACGATCACCAAGGACCTAAATCCCGCAACGATTGCGAATAAGTTAATGGCAAGCGGAGCCTGTTAGAGCAAGCATTATCAGGTGCACGTTTTAAATTATTGCATAAATAGTAATATGCAACAAATATGTAGAGATTGAAAGTTGCATATGTAGATTGAAAACTTGGAAAAACCTGAATAGAAAACCTATCCGGGATATTGTTTCCAAGAAAAACAAATAGAGGCATTACTTACATGGGTGTAATGTGAAAATTATAAAAAGGTCATGTATACCAGGTGCTGATCGCTTACTCTGGCCAAGTAAGTAGTGAACACGTGGTACCATGAACTTCTTATGATGGACACATTTATGTCCAATGTAGTAAGGGTGGGGTGAATGGGACTAACTTAAAAAGTACCCAAATGAATCAAATGAGCAAAAATAATTGATAATAATGTAAACGCACAGCCGGGTGACGGAAGCGTATTACATTAGGATGATGAGCCCGAGTGAAGGGACAAAGATTAATGTAAAACGATTAAGGTATGCAATTGGGAGGGGTGTGCTTACACTCGAACCCGAAGAATGCAAATATGACTCTTAACGGGCCGATTTTGTAAAACACCAAATTTGAGAACAAGGTAGGAATATAAAAGCGAAATGAAGTCATAATGCATACCGTAAGGGTTGCAATAATAATGACTTCGCTAAAACACCCAGTTGGTGGGTAAGGATTTAAACGCAAGCGTAGACTAAGAAACAGGAACGCGAAATAGAAAGTCAAAAGACTCGGAATATGAGTCATGACTAAAAGATGACAAGAATTTTCGCAAACATAAATTTTGGTAATTACGTTCAACCATTTCAAAGTTGGACGGGTCAAATAAAGAATGAAGTTTGACATTCATAAGTGATGAAAATTCGCCCAAAATGAGTCAAACGAGTCAATTGAGTAATAACGCTTAATATAATAGGAAAACGCAAACCGGTGAAACCGGAAAGCTAAAAACAATAAGATAGAAGGACCCGGGTAATGGGTGGTAAAGGAGTATAAGTATGAACCGGGTAACGGTAAGCGTAGGACAAACTGACGTGTAAGTGACATTCGAAGTCGTAGAGTCGGAAAGATAGTCCGAAAGTAAACAAATGAAACCTTAGACTACGGTCAAGGTCAACTAAAGCTCAAAAGCAAAATTAAATGATTCCAAACATAACATAGGATGCTTTAAAGCTATATATGTATAAATAGACGATGGAATAAAGACTAGAATAAAAGATGATCTACGGGATCATCATAACCTACGGGATATTAATTAGTGTAAAGGTCTACGGGGCCAAAATGACCCACGGGTCATGAACTGAAACAAAGGGATCATAAGGGCCTCGTCTTAAAGAGATGAAAGCTTAAGGAAATAGCCTACGAGGTTAAGTGAAGGAACCTACGGGTCAATAGTGTAAGGTGAGGGAACTTGTTACGATCCCCCGCGTAAAACGAGAACGGAAAACAATAAATTATGGGTTGTCAATTTCCTTGATATGAGTAATTGACATAGTTAAAGAGAAAAATGTTAGACTAAAATTCAGTTTTTGTAAGAAATAACATTTTTACAAATATAAATTCTGATAGGAAAAATTGAATAGTAAGCATGAAAGATTCAATTCTTGAAACTAATAGGCGCAAGACGATATATTCGAAAAAGTGATATTTTCGAAAATGAAAGGTTGATATGAATTAAACATGATGTGACACGATCACGGTCAAGAAATGCAATGTGAGGTAGAATCACATTATAACCAAGCGAGCGGTAAAAGCAACTGGACTAATAAGTCTAGTTAGTGAGACCGGTTAAGGTCAGCAATTCAAATCAAGAAATTTGGTTTGCTTGTAAGCGGTAAATTCGGTATAACTGAACCGAATAAATAAATTTGAAAATAAAAGAATTTGTTGCTAAAAGTGAAAGATTTCACTAAAGACCTTTAAACGAGTCAAAGTAACGGATTCATAAAGAATTCGATAGTATATGAAAGCGATGGATATCGCTAAGTTAATTAAACTAGTGGAAATAACGAGATTACGTTATTTCAAGTCGCATTATGTCATGTAAGATATGTAGATGATCAATAACCAAAAAGAATATTACCATACTTTTCTGGTAGTACTAACAATTGGTTAAAGTATGAGTAATGCTTAAAAGATTACTCAGGTCAAACGCATTGAGTCTAGAACTCGATGAACTATGTAAGAAAGGTTCCGAGGACGAAACCTCTTTAAGGGGGGTAGACTTGTAACACCCCAAAAACGGGTTTGGTAATCAAACCATGTTAATATTACTGACGGGTAAAATACCGTTAGTGGTAAAAATTTACCCGATAAATATTAGGATTTAAATAATTAATCCTAATAATAAATAAAAAGTAAATAAAAGATTTTAAGAAATAAAATGATAGAAGGCCCGAGTTAACGGGACCTGAAATAAACTTAGTCATAAATATTCCCGAACCCGCTAAGCTAACTAGGAATGTTTGACCCGGTTAATAAGAGGGAATATGAATTGTAGATAAGTAGGTTATAACCTACTTAATAATTAACGAAACATGAGGGACCAAAAAGGGGATAACTTGAAAATGGTTTTAATTAAACTAAAAAAAAAACACAACACACACACACACACACAAGTGTGTGTGGTGCGTGTTCTGGATCGACTAGGAAGGGCTCCCAGGAGCCAAAACCTTAACTTAACAAAATCCAGCAAATTGAAGGTCAAATCTAGCCCGAATCGGATGCATGAACACATATTAATGATCACCTAGTCGTGGGGATCACAAGGTATGTTGAATTTTATGATTTAGTGATACTTTGAGATTATGATGAACAATCATAATCGAAATTCTGAAATCAAAGTTGAATCTATGAGTGTTATTATGATGAAATCTTCGTTTAGAAACAAACCCTAGTTGAAAAACTTGATGAATTGGTGTCAACACTAGGGATTTGATAATTACCTCATTATGTGTTAAATGGGTTTTATGACAACATGATGAACACTCGGATTAGAGTGTTAAATTGATGAATATTGATTGTTAAGATACAAGTTCTTGATGTAGTTCATGAACACTAGACATAGAGGTTGATTTTGATGTAAATCTTGGTGAAAATAACTAGTTATGAACTAATTAGTAAATATGTAAAATTATGCACCTTAGGTGTTTGTTAAAATGCCTAAATGAGAACTAAAGTGTTGAAATTTAGAGTGAAAACGCGTATTTGAATGATATGGCAATTACGCGTGATATGAAGTGATAAGGGTTCTAAATACTATGTTGATTTAGACTTAATGAAGTAAACATGTGATTGAAAGTAGTTAACTTTAGATAAGTTAAGTTAAATAATCATGAAGCCGAATAGTAGCTTCGGCATAGAAAATAAGTGAGGTGGAATAGTCGTGATTGTTAATGACTAATTTAACCGCCTTGTAAATGTTTGACAATAGTTTGACGCGCAACAAGCTAGGTGAAAGCTTGGAGGAGGGAGCGGGTCAAACGGAGCAAGTACGGAAAGAAAAGCGTGGCGTGGATGCGAGGTAAGTGTAATTTACACACTTATGTAGAATACTCGTTTATTCGATACGTTGTAAACGTGATAACAATAATATTGGAAATAGGGATTTTCGTTAAGATTACCTTGTAGTGTAATCTAATAATGAGGGAAAAAGGGTATGGTAATAAAATCCGGGATGGGATGGATGTATGAGTTGGAAATCAAAAACCATGTTTTTGATTAAATAGATAACGTTGGGCATATAGTCCAAAGGGGTCAAAAGGTGATGATAACACCATTTGACAATATCGACTAATGTGATTGTTAAGTCTTATGTTATCAGGAGCGATTAGCAATTTGGATAATCGCGACGCCATAGAATATTGGTTAATTAAAGCAAGGTATAAGTCGGGTCTATTTGTTGACCCGGGCCAGGTACGCATATATAGTCTTATAGTTAAAAGTGCAAAGATTGGTCAAGTATTTAGTGAAAGTCCTTCATCGCAAGTTGAAGGACTAAAATCGACCAAAAAGCCCTTGATGGGTCAACCGGGCAAACGACCCTTAGAGGTTGTTTAGAAACTTATATTATGACCATTCGACCCTCGGATGCGCATAAAAGTTGTAGGAATAAACATTTCTTGGGTTAAACGCCTTAAAGTGCGTCTTGCCGTAAATTGACATATCCGAGGGATAAAATTTGGAATAAGTATTTAAGTACGTTAAATCCACCACAATTATAATTGTGGCGGAAGACTATTCAATATAAATGGGTGGACTTATGTTGCATACAAGGGACGAGCGTAAATTAAGCTTAAAAGTACATAAATACCCTTAACGGGTCAAAACAAGCATTTAAGCGTAAACGGGATTTTATTAAGTAAGAAACCCGTGATTTGAGATTAATATGATAGAAGATATTGAAATAATGAATTTCATGAGTTTAAAGGTCAATAAAACATGTTGGTGTGATAAAATCATGAACGGGTCAATATTTGGTAAAAAGGGTAGTAAGCCGAGGACTTAAAAGTCTGAAATTATATTAATCCGGATGTCGGATTTTAACTCCATAAGATGGAGAAATAAATTACGGACGCGTAGGAAAAAAGAATCGGGTAAAACGGATTAAAAATGAGAGAGTTATGCTCGTTTCCGTGAAATCGGGCGGTGCTGGGAATGTACAGCAACTGATTAAGCATCAGGCTGTGAAAAAGGGGGCCTAGCGTCACGCGACGCCCCCTGTTCCGGAAATAAACTTGTTTTGTTGTTGTTTGACCCATGTAACTTGTTTATACTTATTATTTAACTATCAAAACTAACTTTTAAGTTGGTTTTGATCATATGTGAATGCTAAGAGTGCCCGGGTGAAGATCAAGCTCGATGAGGAACCGAACACGATAAAATGCAAGCTTCCGCGCAACGTTTCGTCGTATCTTTTAAACGACGAATCCAATTACATTAAGTTGTATTTTTGAAATGTTGTTAACATGTGGAATGTTAGTATGAAAAGTTTTTGTAAAGTCACATTTTAGCATTTAAATGTGTATTTTATTAATAAAATATTGATTTATTAAGTCGGGTGTTACAAGTTGGTATCAGAGCCTTGGTTTAAGAGATTCAAGTATGGTGGGAAAACTATGCTTGGACTTAAACCTTATGCTCTTGATAAAGATTGGTGTTCGGTTCGAGGCTTGATCACAAATCCGGTGAGTACATGTATATCAAAGGTTTAGTATGATTAAAGTGGTGAGAACAACACATATAGTTATCGTGTAATACACGTTACACCAATAAAAACGATATAGAATAGATATAGTCAACGAAATTACACGCGTTGATGCGTATAGTAGAAAGGCCTTGTATTATAATACTGGCATCCTTTAATGTTGAAATTACTAACTGTTGTATATGTTTTTGATCGAAGGACACTCGCATATGAAGATAGCGAGAGTTTAACAAATCATGGATTTGACAGAGGAACGGTCCAAAGTATGACAAATAGAGCACGATCACCAAGGACCTAAATCCCGCAGCAGAATGGAGTTGCTGAAAGAAAGAATAGGACACTAATCGAAACGGCCAGAACAATGCTTGCTGATTTAAAGCTACCGATAAATTTTTGGGCAGAAGCAGTTTCCGCCGCATGCTATACACTCAACAGAGTTCTCACTGTCAAGAAATTCAACAAAACATGTTTTGAGTTGATCAATAACCGCAAACCGAACCTGAAGTTTTTAGAACCGTTTGGGTCTCCCTGTACTGTTCTAGAGCCTTTTGGAAAGTTTGGTCCGAAGAGTATTGAAGGGATATTCATAGGTTATGCAAGTCCGTTATGACGAGTCTTCGTTCCAAGTCTGAAGCGGATTATTGAAGCTCCAAATGTTGAATGTCAAGGTTATACAATGCCGCCGCAGAATCCTGGAGATTCATGGCGTTATCATTACAACAAGTTGTGGGATTCGTTTGAAATGATGGAAGAATCAGAAGAAGAAGAAGATTTCTTTGATGAGTTGGATATTTTGCGAGAGTATGAGTCATCGCAGGAAAGGTTTCCAGCTGAGTATTCAAGGCGACCACGACAAACTTCAAACGATTATGAAGCAGGTCCGAGCAATGCTGGTGAACATGATGATGTCCAACAAAATGAAGTTGCTCAAGATAATCAGTCGGCACAGAATGATAATCAAGAATCTGAGAACATGCCAGTATTTGATCATGGTGATTCAGATTCTGAGGGGGAGCAAATTCAGATTTCAAGTCAAACAAACCCAGTCAGTGAACAAGGTGCAAATCAGAATGTTACTAATCTGGAAGGCGATGTAGATGTTCCAGGCGAAGTGATGCCACGAACTCTTTCATACCATCCAGAGGAGTTGATCATTGGAGAATTGCAGACAGGCGTCCGCACTAGAAGACAGCTTGATCAAGGGATTACTTGTTTTTATACAAAAGTTGCTCCTTTACAAACTGAATTCTCATTGAGCTGTTTTATTTCGCAGATTGAGCCAAGGACTTATAAAGAGGCGCTTACTGAAGATTCTTGGGTCAATGCAATGCAGGAGGAACTGAGCCAATTTGAGAAGTTAGGTGTGTGGAAGTTAGTAGATTTGCCTGATGGTCAGAGGAAGATAAACACCAAGTGGGTGTTCAAGTGCAAGAGGGATGATAGAGGAGTTGTTGTTCGTAACAAAGCACGACTCGTAGTCCAGGGTTTCAGTCAGCAGGAGGGTATAGATTTCACTGAAGTGTATGCTCCTGTAGCTCGACTAGAAGCGATCAGAATCTTCCTGGCATTTGCATCTTGGAAAAATTTCAAAGTATATCAGCTAGATGTGAAATCGGCGTTTCTCTATGGGAAGGTAAAAGAGGAGGTATATGTCGGACAGCCACTGGGCTTCACCGATCCTATCCACAAAGACAAGGTTTACTTACTGGATAAAGCGCTGTATGGTTTACACCAGGCCCCGAGAGCTTGGTACGAGACTTTGTCTCAACACCTGCTAGCCAACAGCTTCATCCGAGGAAAAGTGGATGCCACTCTCTTCACCAAAGAGGTCGACGGTCATCTTCTGATAGTTCAAATATATGTGGACGACATCATATTTGGGTCAACGAACGAAAATTTGTGCAAAGATTTTGAACGAGTTATGAAGCAGAAGTTTGAAATGTCATCGATGGGTGAGATGAATTTCTTTTTGGGATTGCAGGTTGATCAACTACCCAAAGGAATTTTCATACATCAAACGAAGTACGTTCATGATATCTTGGAGAAATTCGGGATGTCAGGTTCTACTCCAGCTTCCACCCCATTAGCAACGAATCATGGGATAAACCCTGATCTCACCGGAGAGAAGGTAGATGAAACGATGTATCGTTCCATGATTGGATCGCTGATGTATTTGACAGCTTCAAGACCCGATATCATGTACCCAACCTGCCTCGCAGCAAGATTTCAATCTAACCCGAGAGCTTCGCATATGGTGATTGTGAAAGGGATATTACGCTACCTGAAAGGAACTCCATCATTGGGGTTGTGGTATCCAAGAGAAGGCGATTTCACGCTCGAAGGGTATTCCGATTCAGATTTCGGATGCTGCAAAGTTAATGCTAAATCAACAAAAGCAGTGTGCCAGTTTTTCGGACCACGATTGGTCACCTGGCAATGCAAAAAGCATACCTCTGTGGCTTTATCCACATGTGAAGCGGAGTATGTATCTGCTAGCAGCTGCTGCTCTCAGATCTTGTGGATCCAGCAACAGATGCGCGACTACGGTTTGCAATTTCTAAACACCCCTATCTTTGTTGATAATGAGGCAGCAATAAACATTACTAAAAATCCAGTTCATCACGCTAAAACGAAACACATTGAAATTCGTCATCACTTCATTCGTGATTGTTTCGAGAAGAAGTTGATACGAATTGAGAAAATACACACTGACGAACAAAAAGCTGATTTACATACCAAAGCATTTGATAAAACACGTTTTCAATATTTGCTAAAATTGAACGGTATGAAGCTTTTATCGGTGTTGGAGGAGAGTATTGGCGTTGATGAAGGAGACATTGTAGATGATGTTGAGAAGCAATCTGCAATAGTTTGTCGATTTTTTACTTGTTTTGGTATTTAGGGGGAGTATAGGGTAATATTTTCAGAAAATACAAAAACAATAAAAAATGTCAAAAATACAAAAACATGAGATATTTTCAAAATCCAAATACAGTAGAAAACCAGAAAAGAGCTTGTGTAAAAAGGGAAAATGATAGTACATCGGCTTGATAGTTACGGTATGCTAAAGAAATGTAATGTTTAAATGCATTAAACAGTCTCGCTGATGATGTGCCGATAGGTTTTTACACATTTAGTAGGTTTGTTCGGGATATAAACCTAAATCTTTTCTTACTTATTTCGTGGGGAACACTACTTGGATATATAGGTAACCCCTGAAATCTTGTTTGAAAGATTCCATTTTCTGATATACTAGGTCTTTATACTCAGTGATATCTGGGGTATTATTCCGGGACTTCTGCTGAATGGAAGTTCTGACCTAGTCTCCAAATAATACTTTCCGCAATGCTTGAAACATAGCATCACCCTCAGCATAAATGATAAGACAATAAAATTGCTTAGCAATGCTGTTGTAAAAAAGATCCTCTAAAGGGGATACACCCAAGTCGATTCGTGATCTCTCTGCTGAACGGTAGTTCTGACCTGAGCTCTCACGTTTTCGTACTATAATTTATTCCCTTACAGATATCATCAGTGGTATACTCACCTGTAAGACTGAATATTGGGATCTGGATACGAGAGTATATTCAAGAGGTGGGACACACGTATAAGTTTAAGTCTATAAAACACTAAATCCGTATCCTGGACAGATTGAAATGTGTGTGAAAATTTAAGTGGATCAGTATATCGACAATCTAAGCGAATTGTTTAATTCTGAGTATGAAATTAAAGCTTAACGGTACTTGTGACTTGTCGAATAGCTGATATGATTCCCTATCACGCTCAACCAAAAATATATTTGTAAATAGTTTACTTTTACTGCATTTCAGTTCTGTATTTCATTTCTAGTTTATTTTCTGACAAACCAAAGTGGAGAGTTGATCTTCTGATTCGAAAGCTGAAAGCAGATGCAGGAAGTTTCTGGATTGGACAATGAGTTTGGAGCTTAATATGATAAGTTTGTGAAAGTTGAAAAGTTGAAGCAAGTTCATTAACTTGAAACTTGTAATTTTCAGAAAATGTTTGAATATGTTGAACAAAAGTCAGTGTGAATTATCTCAGATCAACCAAGGTCATTAAGTTGGACTTGGTGGATTAATTGAAGTAATCAGTCATTAACTTGGACCTGAATACTTAAGTGGATTTCTAACTCTGAAGATTAAATGGTAAGATTTGGATTGAAACTGTTATTGTCATATATCTTATATTTAGGTAGAGATTATGCAGGTAACAGGAATCCCCATGGCAACAAAATATCAAAGTTTGAACCAGAATTTAAGCCCTAGCTTATCGAGAGGGGGAGTCTGCGAAAGGGGGAGTCAAGATTCTGGATCAACAATCAAATGGAAGATTGAAGATTAACGTTTGAAGATAAAGATTGAAGAGAGCTTTTACAATGATAAATTAATTTGGAGAGAGACAAAGACTAAAGACTCGACGCCGAAGACTTCGTCAACATCCAAGGGGGAGTCTGTTGGCGCACTTAGTGTCTGTTAACTTTGTCTTAATCGAGTCTTATGTCTAGATAGGATGAATGAGCATTCAATAGGATTAGCTTTTAGGGTTTTATGTGTTAATATGGCAGTTCGCTTGAAATGACAACATGTCATGTTCAAGCGAAACCAACAACATGCTAGTTCGCTTGAACAGACATGTGTCACATTCAAGCGAAACCCTGTGGCCTATATATAGTTGATGTGTGTCGTCATTTGAAGCGATCAGGAACTGAGGTCATAGTGTGTGAGTCGAGGTGCAGTCGTATTTTCATCAGAAATCATTATAAAGACTCAGGAATTAGTAATAGAAAAGAATTGAAAAGGAAACAAGCTGTTGTGACGTTGTTTACTTTGATTCCGCCTTAGTAAATGATGATGAACTGCCTTTACTGACTGTTTAGGGTCACGAACACGGTCCTACAAGTAAATAAAATTTATATCGTACAATCATAACATATTATATGTGACCTGAGTCATACATAGAAAACATAACTGGTATATCGGAAAAAGCAGACACATATAATCAAAAGAGATTAATTAAAGCTTTTAGAAAAGGGAAAAAAAAAGAAACCGCAATTTTACTCCACTCGGATCAAAATAAAATTTACAAAACATCCATAAAATAATCACAAAAACATATTACATTTGACTTGGCTTGTTTCTCAAAAAAAAAGTTTACGTCGAAACACACACCAACTCAAATTTATACCGAAACACACATAAAAATATGCACGTAAAAATGGTTTTTTTAAACGAAAACGTATTATATTTAACCTGACTCGTTTTCAGAAAAATTTTATGTAAAAACATAGAGGAAATCGAATTTATACAGACACATACATAAAAATATGCACGTAAAAATTTATTTTTTCTTAAGTAAATGAGGTATAATGGTAAACTCAACACAAATTATTAGTAAAAAACTTAATAGGTTAAATACGTTCGTAAATCGTGCTAAGTAGCACTAATGCCACACCACTGCAAGCGACCACCAACATCTGAAGAGCTCGTACAAATAAAATAAATAAAAATGTAAAAAATAACACCGAATGAAAAACATACATAAAATCGTTGAATCACGCACGCCTGTTGCGGCGTGTTAATACGAAGAAATTAGACATAAACGTAAAACGTAGAAAAGAATAACTAAGCCAATTTAGGACTCGCACGTTGCGACGAAGTTGTCAAACAGAGAACATTTGACGTGTTGCGACGGGCCTGTCAAACGGGAAGCACAGACGAAAAAACGTTAAACCCCACATGCACGTTGCGACGTGTTAACTCACAAAATTTAAAACTAAAAACTTGGGAAAGATGAAAATTATGGGGTTAGGAAGTTGAAAATAAAAGAATGTTGGGGTTAAATTGTAAAAGATGAAAAGTTTTTCGTTAAAGGTAAAAAAGTCAAAGGGGTTAAAATGTAAAAGATAAAAACCTTTAAGTTTTTTTTGAACGGCCAACAAACTCAATCCCGAGCACACTCGGGGCATCCACTGGACAAACAGAGTACTCCGATAGTAACCCGAGTCCACTAAATATTCCGGGGAAAACCCGGTAACCCACCCGCCCGTAGGCACGACGATGAAATTACCGGTAAAATCCGTTTGGCTCAAGGATCCAACCCAGATTTCCTTGGGTCTCATATCATTGCCCACCAGTGCCTCACTCTACACCAAGTGGGAGTTGAACCTGCATCTCTCAAAAGAAATGCAAGCCCTCCACCACTTGATTTAGAGATCATTGGGAAAAAATAAGCTTTTTGAAAAACTCGTAATGCATAAATTACAACAATAGAAAGCAACAATTGGTTGCTAATTTATAGGTTGAAAATAAGTTTATTATTATTATTATTTATTATTATTATTATTATTATTATTATTATTATTATCAGGGGAATTGGCCTGTAATAATCTCAACTAGAGGTCATTGGCCATTGGCAGTCCCACCTTTAAATATTCCCCCCACTAGTCCCACCTTTTACCTATTTTTCCTACACCGGTCCCCCGTTAAAAAAACTTAATGGAGTTATGTTTTCTTTTTCTAAATTACAAACAGTTTTTTTACGACTTTTGATCAGAACGACGATACGAGTCCATTGTGCAAAACTTACCTCGAAACGGTGCTTCAAACGATGAAACGACGCTTCATTTCGGGTGTTGAAATTTCCAATTAACAAAAATCAAGTCATTTGGAGTTCCATTTCGAGGCAAGTTTTACATCAATGGACTTGTATCGTCGTTCTAATCAAAAGCCCTAAAAAATTTGTTTTGTAATTTGGAAAAAAAAACTTAACGGTTAAGTTTTTTTTAACGGGGGACCAGTGTAGGAAAAATAGGTGAAATGTGGGACTGGTGGAGGGAATATTCAAATGTGGGATTGTCAATGACCAATGACCTCTAGTTGGGATTATTACAGGCCAATTCACCTTATTATTATTATTATTATTATTATTATTTACGATAATGTTATACGTTTCGGTCTGAATCTGACGAGTTAACACGTGGCAACACTTGTTCATGGTTCAACGTTTATGTCTATTTTTATCTGGTTAAACGGTCTCGGAATATTGCACAGGTCCTAAAAGCTAGTTAGTAAATAAAACGAGCTCAAACTTAGGCGTGATAAAACTCGGCTTGGTTACACCATATTTGTGACTGTGTACAGGGATAATTAATGTTATCTTATTCTAAATTAAGAGATTTTGTAACTTTACGCTAAGAAGAACACTAGGTATATCAACTACCTTTTTGGTTTTCCATCAAATGCAAACTTCAACTATTTGAAGGTACATAATATCATTAAACAAAATTAAAGGTACAACGAAACTAATGAATATATAATTTAATAATTTATTAATGACAAAATAACCTACTTCTAAATACTCAGGGTCGTCCCTAAGAATTCTCGGGCCCTAGAATAGTATAAAAGATGGCCCCTAAATTCTGATCACACCTCTTAAAATCCGAATCCCTCCCTACTTCTGTCAATCATTGGGTTTAGAGTTTTTCCCGCTTTAAACCTTCAATAAAAAAAAACTAATGTGAGTTTTAATCAAGTGTATCTAAACATTAATTATGTAACCGATGAAATACTTAAGAAAAAATAAATGTGTTCTTCCGACTATGAAGGGGAACACTGATTACTTGAGTAGGTAGAATAGGTAAACACCATTTTTATCAACAGGAAATAAGTTTGACAATGTGTTTAATAAATGGCCTAATGCGTGTGTTAGAGCTCTTAATAGAGAATTCTCGGACCATTCTCCTATGGTCTTATTGGTGAATGATACAAACTTTGGGCCGAAACCCTTTCGGATGTTCGACTCGTGGTTGGATTGTACTGGTTGTGTGGATATTATTCATTCGGTTTTAGAGGGTTGGGTTAATAATGGGCCGACGGATATTAACTTGCAAAACAAATTGAAGTGGCTTCGGTCCTGTTTAAAAGAGTGGTTCAAAAAGTATTGTGTTAAAGAAGTGGAAGATGAATCTCGGTTACGGAAAGAAAAAGAGGAGATTGAATTACAAATGGAATTAAAAAACTTGGATGAGACAGATCTTTGGGTGTGGTCAGAATGCAAGAAAACCCTTGAAGAAATCGAGCATCATAAAGAGCGTGATATTAGACAAAAATCTCGAGTGAAGTGGGCTTCGCTTGGTGATGAAAACTCTAGTTTCTTCCATAGCGTTGTTAACGGAAGAAAGGCGCGAAACTCTATTCCGGGCATTGTGATTAACGGGGAATGGGTTGCAAAGCCTACGCTGATTAAGAGAGAAATAATGAGATTTTATAGAGATCATTTTAAAGAGGCGGCTCCTTTTCGCCCAGAGCTACTATGTTCGGGTTTGAAGAAAATTAATGAACATGATAGTGTGTCTTTGGCTGCCATGTTTTCCAAACAAGAAATCAAAGAGGCGGTTTTTTATTGTGGCTCAAGCAAGGCACCAGGGCCCGATGGGTTTTATTTTCGTTTTGTCAAGCGTTTCTGGAACTTGCTTGAGGAGGATTTTTATCATATATCATGGTGGAATTTCACGGGTCAGATACTATTAATCCAGGTTGCGGGCCTTCTTTTATTACTTTGATTCCTAAGGTCAAAACGCCTTTGGGTCTTAAAGATTATAGACCTATTACCCTTATTGGGATGATTAGTAAAGTTATTTCTAAAATATTTGCGAATCGTCTCAATAGGATTATGGGTCAGGTTATATCCGAGTCACAATCGGCTTTCTTATCTGACCGTTTCATTCTTGATGGTCCTCTTGTGGTTAACGAGGTGATGGAGTGGTTGAAAAAAAGAAATAGGAAGGCTTTTATGTTAAAAATAGATTTTGAGAAGGCCTACGACATTGTCAATTGGAACTTCTTGATATCTATTATGTCTCAAATGGGTTTTCCTCTGATTTGGTGTGGTTGGATTAAAGGAATTCTCGAGTCTTCTAGAGCCGCGGTCCTTGTAAATGGCTCGCCGACCTTCGAATTTAATTGTGAAAAGGGCCTCCGTCAAGGTGATCCTATTTCGCCATTCCTATTCTTAGTGTTGTAAAAGTCGCTAGGCGGTCCCTAGTCGGCCGACTGGGGAGTTGGGAGTAATCGGAGTACTCGGGGAGTACGCGGACATGGTAAATATAAAGAAAATTAATTGTTATATATTATTTATGTGTTAAAATAAGCATAATTCATGTCAACTGGGTATAATTTAAAATGAAACATGTTTAAAGTTCAAATATTCTGAATACAAGTCCGACTAGTCTGAGTACAAGGCCGAGTAGTCCGAGTACAAGGTCGAGTAGTCCGAGTATAAGGCCGAGTAGGCCGATTTTGACCGAGTTTGACCGATTAAAAGTCAACAAACCACGTTGACCGCCTAGACCGACTTGGCCGACTAGGCTCCGACTAGGCCGACTAGGCTCCGACTAGGCCGACTAGGACCGAGTACTCCCGAGGCCGACTAGTTGAGACCGCCTAGGAGGAAGTCGCCAAGGTGGAGGTCCGAGGACCGAGTACTCGCCGAGTACTCGGCCGAGGAATCCGACTTTTGCAACACTGCCTATTCTTAATTGTGATGGAATCTCTGTCTTGGTTATTGGAGAAAGCTAAAGAGATCAGTGAATTCAAGGGTATTAATTTCTCAGATAATGAAGTCGATATTTCTCATCTTTTCTATGCGGATGACGCCCTTATTTTAGGAGAATGATCGCGCGAGAATATTCAGAGTATCGCTAGGTTTCTTTGGATTTTCTATCTCTGTTCGGGTCTTCGGATTAATCTTCATAAGTCGAATTTATTTGGGGTTGGTACCGAAGACATGGAGGTCGATAATATGATGGAAATCTTGGGATGTAAAAGAGGTGGGATTCCTTTTGTCTACTTAGGAATTCAAGTTGGGGCCAAGATGACTCGTATTAGTAATTGGAACCCGGTTATTGAAGTTATAAAGGCTCGTCTTGTGTCTTGGAAAGCGAAAACTTTATCGATTGGAGGCCGGTTAATTCTCATTAAGTCGGTTCTTGAAAGTTTACCAATTTATTACCTTTCGCTTTACAAAGCTCCTAAGGCGGTGATTGATACTATAGAGGCTATTATGAGGCGTTTTTGTGGGAGGGTTCTAGTGAAGAAAAAAAGATTCCATGGGTTGCTTGGGATATAATAACTACTCCGAAAAAGAAAGGTGGTTTGGGTGTGGCAAAGTTACAAGAGGTAAATGACGCGCTTCTTGTGAAATGGACATGGAGATTCAAAAAAGAAGGTAGTAGCTTGTGGAAGAAAATTATTTTGGGATGTCATGGGTCGAGTAGGCCTTGGGCTATGTTACCATGTAACGCCTCGGCTAGTGGTTGTTGGAAACAAATCGTGAAAGTGGGGGAAAAGTGGGGGAGAAAAACTCCCAAATGGTTCGGCTTTTAATACTTATTTTGTTGGTTTGCTTGGTGATGGTTCTACTATTAACTTTTGGGGAGACATTTGTTACGAGAAGAACCTCTTCGAATTACATATCCAAACTTTTTTAGGCTGGAAAAAAAGAAATGGGTCAAGGTTTCAGCTCGGATTCAATGTGTGAACAATGTTAAGAGCCTGGAGTGGGATTGGAGGACGGCTCCTTCTTCGTATGCGGAATTAACAGCGTTGTCTCAACTTCTAGGCGATATCCACGAGTTGAATTGGAGAGGAGGTCAAGATGATTGGAAATGGAAGGCAGAAAACGATGGTATTTTCACAGTGTCCGCTGCAAAGAAATTGATCTCCGCTAATTCTATGGCTGCTAATATGTCACACCCCGATTTCCACGTGTCACCGGTGGGCCCAGTGGGGAGTATCGTGACGTGGTTGGCAACATAATAGTCAAACAACACAACATTTAATATGCACAGCGGAAGCAATTTAAAAGATATAATACAACCGAATTTAATATTGTAATATCAAATGTCACAATATTCGGAAGTTTATCCACAGACGGATCGAAATAAAATATGAAACAATAGTTCAACAGACTTTAGGCATCTTAAGCTTGCGAGACTTCTAGTGATGCTAAGGAGAAATCCCAGCCAATTACGCTTAGTACCTGCATTTAATCTTTTGGGGAAAATACGTCAGTTTACACTGGTAAATACAATCAACTGACTCATTTTAAAAATGATTGAAAATTGGTTTGGATGCACGTGGCATAAACATTTTATTTAACTTGGGAGAATTATTTAAATATATAATCTTGTGAACGAATTACATGTTCCTTGTGCGTTCAGTAGCCCGGATCTAGTCCGGGTTAAAGATCAATAGACACACCACATTATTCTTTTGTGCACTGACGGGTGTACGCCTACACCCCGCGCTTAAGTCGTGGCCATTTCGTAAAATGATGCCAAGAATATCCGGGACACGGTCACTAACCCCCCAAAGGCTTTAAGTAACAAGACTGTTTAAACGAGCCGATCAAATTATTCAATTAACCACCCAACGATGGAAGATTTGATGCCCGATCAAGCGGTATTCTATATACCGTAACCCAAGCCCGTATAGGGAAAATAAGTTAAAAGTATTTACCTGAGCAATGTATAAATCACAATAAGCAAACGCAAGTAGCTTTTACTGGTCCTCCTAATCTAGAACGAAGGTTTTATAATAACCTATTAGAATCCTAACGGGTCTTTAATTAAGCTTAAGCTTAGACCTGTTAGTTTCAAAGACACGGTTCGTACGCATAATTAAGCGAAGACCGGATAGAATGTGATTTAGACCCGACAAGTTCAGAGACTTGTTTAATATGGGTATTTCATACACATTCTGGATTTTGAGATGAAACCGATAAGGTTTAACCCGTTTCGGCTAATTTATGTAAACTTGTTACATAAAC
Organism: Helianthus tuberosus; assembly: GCA_030545235.1. NCBI lineage: Eukaryota > Viridiplantae > Streptophyta > Magnoliopsida > Asterales > Asteraceae > Helianthus > Helianthus tuberosus. The sequence continues at coordinate 32,482,173 of CM060354.1, read as the reverse complement.
CGAACCGTACGCGTAATAAGCGTGACGGGTATTCATGAGAGCTATAGACACGTTTCCTAAGTTAATTATGCCTCAAATATGTTGTGACATCAGTAAGATGTCTTTCATTATGCCCGAAACGTATTTAAACACAAACTAGGCCCCGTAGGGGTAGTTTGGTCATTTAAAAGTTTATAAAAGAGTTTAAGTAACAAGCTGAGTTACAGGTCTGATGTAATCAGCAAATATACTCAATTTAATAAGTTATATCAGTAGGATAAAGTATATATGTGAAATTTATCAATTATAACCAAACTATGCACCGTAGGGGCATTTTGGTAATTTCACATAAGCCGAAAAGCTCAAAACTGAAGTCTGAGTTAATCAACTTTTGCTTACTGTTAAAATATCATAATTTACCTCAAATATCAGTAGGTATCAACCTTAGTATGTTTAAAATAGTTCTAGTACATACTATGCGCTAAAAACGCTTAATTAGGTGATTAGAAGCCGTTTCCGGGTTCTATATAGAAATCTGATATTTTTATATTTCCAGGAGGTTTAAAATAATTTATTTATCATATCTAATCAGTAGCAAAAGGTTTGGAGTCGTTTAGATATGTAAAACTCATTTTATGGTCCGTAAGGGCAAAACCGACATTTACCGGATTAAGCCTACGACTATGAGTTATGCTCAGCCTAAAATTAATTAAAAATCTTTAAAATTCCCAAAATAATATATTACATCAGTGGGTAAGGATTTGGATATCAAAAAGTAGGCTTAACTAGGCTATACGCTAATTACGCCATTTTATTAACATAAAGCTTTCAATTTGCGCTAATGAGCATAACTCTCAATCTACACTTCAAACCGATGTCAAACTTTGCATACAAGTTTATATATTAGTAATTAAAGTTTCTACTCTTTTACATTTCCAAAAATCACGTTTTAAGGTAATAAGGGCATAATGGTCAACATATGAGCAATTAACGGAATCATGTATATTAATTGGTTAACTAATGAACCATGGTGTATAATCACAGATGGTTATACTAGCATGTTACCTGGTCCAAATAAAGCTCTAAGGCATTTCTAAAACATGCTTAAACGGGTCAGAACTGAAAGTCAAAGTGAAAGTCAAACTATGTGACTTTCGGTTCCGAACCGGGTCTAAACAGGAAATTGTCGGGTTGAACATGTTTAGACATGTTCTTACACTAATTACCAAGTTATAATAATGATCAAACAGGTTGTATGTGTTCTACATAGCTAATTATGCATAAATTAGAATTTAAGAATCCTGTTGACTTTTTAAGTACAAGTTTGACCCGACTATTGACCTAGTTAGAGTGGTAATCAGGGGGAACCCTTTTTAAGGGTTTATTACCCACATAATTACCTACTTAAAGGTACTTTTAATTCGAGATTTGACTGAGCTATTATTAATTAATCTCGAAGTCAAACCGTAATTACGATGGTTTGACTCTTAGCTAAATAACTAAGCTAAACTTAATTTAGAAAGGTCAAGCAAACTTACAAGTGTCTAATGGTTGATTAGGAAGGCCTGGAAGGTGCTCTTGTGCTCCACAATTGATCAGAAGATGTTGAGGAGTGAATGATCAAAGTGTTGCATTTTGAGAGCTTTATATAGTGATCCAAGACACCACAAAGTGTTGACAACTATGTCTACCACTGACCATAAGTTACCAACATGTGTCCTATATGTTTAGGGATTGTTTAGGGGCCAAGGGATATGAGGAAAACCGTTTAAAGGGCAGTTACACGCGCAAAACAGCAAACAACAAGTTTTCTGGTCGCTGGCACCCCCTTACGGACCGTAAGGGGGTGGCTTACGGTCCGTAAGCCTGTGGTCAGACACAAAAACTTTGTTCCTTCGGAATTTCGAAAGGGCAACCATCTTTTCCGAATTTGGGACCTCAATTATCAGTTAGGGACCTCCCAAAATGGCCTTGAACAGTTACATACCCTACCATTTTGAATTGTTTGCTTGGATCCTTTTCAAAAGTGCCAAACAATAAGGTTTACCGTAGAAATTTCCATACGAACCTATCATGCACTTTGAATCAAATTATTGTCAACACATTTCTGGATTTACAAATATATTAGATGTTTAATATACATATACTTGGGTCTTGGGATTTATAAATGAGGTCGTTCAGAGGTAAAAATTAACATGACGCCACTTTTAAATCCTGCCAAAATATCTTTATTAAATCCGGGTTAACAACGCTTTTTGTCTTACATGACACGTGTCGTTATATTATTGAACTCGAAATTTTCGAGGTGTTATATCCTCACCCCCTTAAAATAAATCTCGACCCGAGATTTACTGAAATAAATAAGGGTACTTTTCTTTCATCGTGGATTCAACCTCCCACGTATATTCGGGACCTCTACGGGCATCCCATTTGACCTTTACAATAGGCACATGCTTCCTTCGAAGCTTCTTAACCTGTCGATCTTCAATTGACAAAGGTTTTTCCACAAATTTTAAGCTCTCATCTATATGCACATCTGTATGTGGTATAACCAGTGATTCATCAGCGAAACACTTCTTCAGATTGCAGATGTGGAATACATTATGTATACTACTGAGCTCTTCAGGTAAGTTTAACTTATAGGCAACTGACCCGACACGTTCGATAACCTCGAAAGGTCCTGTGTATTTCGGGCTTAGCTTGCCTTTCTTACCAAATCGCATCACCCCCTTCCAGGGCGATACCTTAAGCAACACTTTATCGCCTACTTCGAAGTGAAAAGCTTTACGCTTTGGATCTGCGTAGCTCTTCTGCCTATCCCGGGCAGCTTTGAGACGGTCACGAATCTGGACAATCTTGTCCGTCGTTTCAAAGACTATCTCTGGTCCTGATAATTGGACATCTCCAACTTCCGCCCAACAAACGGGCGATCTACACTTTCTACCGTATAATGCCTCAAAAGGCGCAGCCTTAATGCTGGTATGGTAGCTATTGTTGTAGGAGAATTCGATTAACGGTAGGTTCTTATCCCAACTACCACCCAAATCGATCGCACATGCACGTAGCATGTCTTCCAGCGTTTGAATAGTACGCTCACTCTGACCGTCAGTCTGAGGATGATAAGCTGTACTAAAATTCAAACGTGTGCCCAAAGATTGTTGGAAACTCTTCCAAAAATGTGAAGTGTACCTAGTATCCCTGTCAGAGATAATAGACACAGGTATGCCATGTAAGGCTACAATCTTATCAACGTATAACTGGGCTAACATGTCGGAGCTATAAGTCTCCTTGATGGGTAAGAAATGTGCTGACTTAGTCAGTCTATCAACTATAACCCATATTGTATCATTTCCTTTCCTTGTCTTGGGTAACTTGGTAATAAAATCCATAGTTACCATTTCCCACTTCCAAGTAGGAAGTTCAGGCTGTTGTAGCAAACCTGACGGTTTTTGATGCTCGGCTTTGACTTGCGCACATGTCAAGCATTTAGCTACATGAGTGGCTACAGACTTCTTCAAGCCTATCCACCAATAATTTGCCTTTAGATCCTGGTACATCTTATCAGCTCCAGGATGAACGGAGTATTTGGAACTATGGGCTTCCTGGAGGATGACATCTCGAAGTCCTCCATAAATTGGAACCCATATTCGTCAATTTAATCTTAGAATTCCGTCCTTGGTAAGAGTTAACTGCTCCTCAGTTACTCCTAACTTTTCTTTAGGATAGTTAGCTTCCAACACAGCTTCCTTCTGTGCAGCTAACAACCTTTCAATCAAATTATTCTTTATCTCCATGCGCTTGGCATTGATTCGGATGGGTTTCACCCTCTCCTTTCGACTCAAGGCATCGGCGACTACATTCGCCTTGCCGGGATGGTATCTGATTTCACAATCATAATCATTTAAAGTTTCCATCCAACGGCGTTGCCTCATGTTTAATTCCTTCTGATTAAACAGATGCTGGAGGCTCTTGTGATCAGAATAGATCACACACTTGATTCCATAAAGATAATGCCTCCACAGTTTTAGTGCGAATACAACGGCACCCAACTCCAAGTCATGGGTGGTGTAATTCTTTTCATGCACCTTTAACTGTCGTGATGCATAGGCAATAACTTTGCCTTTCTGCATAAGCACACACCCCATGCCAGTGTGCGATGCATCGCAGTAAACCACAAAATCTTCTATTCCATCTGGTAATGTCAGTACTGGGGCGTTGCTCAACTTTTGTTTCAGAATATCAAAGGATTCTTGCTGCTTAGGGCCCCAAATGAACTTTACTTTCTTCTTAGTCAAGGAAGTCAGGGGTGCAGCAATCCTTGAAAAAATTTCAATGAAACGCCTGTAATATCCTGCCAATCCCAGGAAGCTACGAATCTCTGTAGGCGTCTTTGGTTCTTGCCAGTTCATAACTGCTTCAACCATAGCGGGATCCACTTGGATACCACGCTCACTCACCACATGTCCAAGGAATTGGACCTCTCGAAGCCAGAATTCACACTTGGAGAATTTGGCATAGAGTTTCTCCTGATGCAGGAGTTTGAGAATACAGCGAAGGTGTTTCTCATGGTCAGCTTGATTCTTCGAATAGATAAGAATGTCGTCGATGAAAACGATGACGAATTTATCTAAGTACGGCTTGCAAACGCGATTCATGAGATCCATGAACGCGGCAGGTGCATTAGTGAGCCCAAAAGGCATCACTAGGAACTCGTAATGACCATAACGAGTCCTAAATGCTGTTTTATGCATGTCTTCATCTCTAACCTTCAGTTGATGGTAGCCTGACCTCAAATCAATCTTCGAAAAATAACTTGCTCCTTGCAATTGATCGAACAAATCGTCGATCCTTGGCAAAGGATACCTATTCTTGATCGTGACCTTATTAAGCTCACGATAATTGATGCACAGACGCATCGATCCGTCCTTCTTCTTGACAAACAGGACTGGCGCTCCCCAAGGAGACGAACTAGGTTTTATGAAACCCTTGGCTAGCAATTCGTCTAGTTGTTTCCTTAATTCTTTCATCTCCGTTGGAGCTAACCTATAGGGTGCTCTGGCAACTGGTGCTGCTCCGGGGATGATATCAATCCTGAATTCCACTTGCCTATTTGGTGGCAAACCAGGTAGTTCTTCTGGAAAAACTTCTGGGAATTCAGAGATGACAGGGATGTCTTCTATCTTCGGTTTGGGCTCATCAATAATCACTTGTGCCATGTAGATGACACAACCCTTCTTTAAACACTTGGAGGCCTTAAGCATAGTCACCTGCTCAGGCAGTCCATAATGGGTATCTCCCCGAATGGTAAGTGATTCACCAGACGGAGTCTTTATCACCACTTGCTTTCTGTTGCAGACGATTTGGGCCTGGTTGCGAGATAACCAGTCCATACCCAGAACTATGTCAAAACCGGCCAACTTAAAGGGGAGTAGAGACAGAGGAAAAGAATGGTTCTTAATGAATATAACACACCCATCTAACACAGTTGAGACGGTTTCTATGGTGCCATCTGCTAACTCCACCTAATAATTCACATTTAAGGTTTTGACAGGTAATTTCAGCAATTCACAAAACTTATTATCAACGAAAGACTTATCAGCGCCTGAATCAAAAAGTACTCTAGCATAGACGTCATTTACAAGGAAAGTACCTGTAATAACGTTGTCGTCTAGAACCGCTTCCTTTGCGTCCATTCTGAAGACTCTAGCATTAGTCTTCTTGGCCTCCTCAGGCTTCTTGGTGTATTTAGGGCAGTTGGTTTTAATGTGGCCCTTTTCATTGCAACGGTAGCACGTTGCGTCTTTCATCTTCTTGCAATCCAAGGTTTTGTGATCCGTGGACTTGCATATACCACAAGCATAGGTTTTTGACTGAGTCTGTGAGTTCGACTCAAGTCTGCACTTTCCAAAGTGCTGTTTCTTGCATATCTTGCATTTGGGCTTCTCACCAGAATGATGCCCATCTTTCCTTGACTCAGATCCTTTCTTGTTGTCACCGTTCCCACGGTGCTTCTTGTTCGATCTCCGTGAACTATCATCTTCACGTTTCCTCTTCTCAGCCTCCTTATTCCTCAGGGATCTTTGTCTGACCGCATCCAAGGTGAGGGATAAGGATATGTCAGCTACAGATCTAAAGGTAGCTGGCCGAGAAGCTTTCACGCTTGCCTTGATTTCCGGGGCTAAACCACCGATAAAACGAGCTATTCTTTTTGGTTCCGGGGTTACCAGATAGGGAACCAACCGGGACATCGTGTTGAAGCTCGTTAGGTAAGCTTGACAGTCAAGGTTTGTCATCACCAATGATAGAAAATCAGACTCTATCTTCTCCACCTCATGCTGAGGGCAGTAATTTTCCCTGATAAGGGCAACAAATTGATCCCACGACATGTTGTACAACGGGATTTTTCCGGTGGCTTGAATCAGAGATCTCTACCATGCTAAAGCTTCACCCTTAAAAGACTGCGACACAAACTTGACCACGTCTCTCTCAGCGCATCCGCTGATATCCACAACCGTATCCATCTCATCCAGCCACGTCATACAGTCAATGGCTCCTTTCTCCCCAGTGAAATCCCGGGGTTTGCAGGAAACGAAATATTTATAAGAGCAACCCTTGTCACGGGGTCCCTGGTTTAGTATAACCTGTTGAGATGGAGCACTGTGGTTCGAGGAGTGTCGATCATCATCTTTCTTCGAGTCGTCCTTCTTGGACGGTGGCTTTGAAGGCTGTGTAGTTAGGGTCCTACTACGAGTCCCACTATACTCTTCGTACTGCCTTTCCAAGGCTTGTGTAACTGCGCCGTCTATTATTACTTTCAATTCAGCACCCGTTAAATTAATTCGGGCGTTCTCGTTATTCTCCACTGGATGACTATTACCCTCGTCCGAGTTAGCCATTTTAATTGAACTGTTACAGAAAACAAGGACAATAGTTTATTTGGGAGTTTATTATGGAATTGCCCCTTAGGGAAATTCATTAACCATGGTAAACAGAGACCATATTTGGTTAATTTATTAATCATATTTATTTAGGATTTCTATAATAATTTATCCTAATTATAAAACAATAACAGTTTTATTTGTGGCACAAAAGGCCTAGTCACGTGGACATTTTTTTTTTATCTATAGGCTATGATTTCAGAGAATCAAAACCTGAAGGTATATTGGCACAATAGGCCTAGTCACAAGGACGTTTATAAATTATAAGCTATGATTTCAGAGAATTATAGCATGAAGGTTTGAACCTAGTTCATTACCTTTATCTGACAGGGAGTCATCGCCACCACTGTCTTTTGGCTCATATGGAAATGAGCAGGGCCCGTAGGCACCATATTACCACGTATGGTTAAATTATGATCATCTTAATTGATGACCTAAACCCATGATTCAGAGATCATAAAATTGGGTTAGGGATCTTTAGAAAGATCCTTTTATATAAAAATGACGTGTGTGATTTTAACGAATCACTTCTGCCAGGAGTGTTAACATGTTTTCAGATGTTAACAGGGATACGAATCTTTTAAACAGGTCTTACCATCTTGGCCCGGCCTTATAATGACCCAAAGGCTAGGTTTCACACTTTAAGATTCTTATTTAAAAATTTACATAGGCAGATATTATTTCAAAAGGAATGATTTTAATTTAATTTATTTCATATATAATTTATATATGCACCTAATGGCAAACATGAAATTTATAAAACAAACATTCCATTAATTTATTATAATATTACGCGCTGCCCTAAACGGGTCCTTTCAACAACAATTACCCACGCAGGGGTCAATCAATATACTAGTCCACGCAGGGACTTTAAACAAATATACTAGTCCACGCAGGGACCTTAAACAAACAAACATCATACCCACGTAGGGGTTAACGGAAAATAGACCCACGCAGGGTCAAAACAAACACATATACATACCCACGTAGGGGCTAATACAGCAAATACAGGCCCACGCAGGGGCTCAACTGATACAAGGAAAAAAAACAACAGTGGAAGGATTCAATGATCCTTCTTGCTCTTCCCTTTGATCAAGCTTGTTAATCCTTGGAAGAAAGTCTGTCTCTCCCTGCGGTCCCTGTGAACTTCCCGTTCAACTTGATTCAACCTCTGAAGGAGTTCTTCATGCTCAGGTGGGGAGAACCTAGGCGGCTGCGATTGAGTCCGAACCCAAGCCCGTATAGGGAAAATAAGTTAAAAGTATTTACCTGAGCAATGTATAAATCACAATAAGCAAACGCAAGTAGCTTTTACTGGTCCTCCTAATCTGGAACGAAGGTTTTATAATAACCTATTAGAATCCTAACGGGTCTTTAATTAAGCTTAAGCTTAGACCGGTTAGTTTCAAAGACACGGTTCGTACGCATAATTAAGCGAAGACCGGATAGAATGTGATTTAGACCCGACAAGTTCAGAGACTTGTTTAATATGGGTATTTCATACACATTCTGGATTTTGAGATGAAACCGATAAGGTTTGACCCGTTTCGGCTAATTTATGTAAACTTGTTACATAAACCGAACCGTACGCGTAATAAGCGTGACGGGTATTCATGAGAGCTATAGACAGGTTTCCTAAGTTAATTATGCCTCAAATATGTTGTGACATCAGTAATATGTCTTTCATTATGCCCGAAACGTATTTAAACACAAACTAGGCCCCGTAGGGGTAGTTTGGTAATTTAAAAGTTTATAAAAGAGTTTAAGTAACAAGCTGAGTTACAGGTCTGATGTAATCAGAAAATATACTCAATTTACTAAGTTATATCAGTAGGATAAAGTATATATGTGAAATTTATCAATTATAACCAAACTATGCACCGTAGGGGCATTTTGGTAATTTCACATAAGCCGAAAAGCTCAAAACTGAAGTCTGAGTTAATCAACTTTTGCTTACTGTTAAAATATCATAATTTACCTCAAATATCAGTAGGTATCAACCTTAGTATGTTTAAAATAGTTCTAGTACATACTATGCGCTAAAAACGCTTAATTAGGTGATAAGAAGCCGTTTCCGGGTTCTATATAGAAATCTGATATTTTTATATTTCCAGGAGGTTTAAAATAATTTATTTATCATATCTAATCAGTAGCAAAAGGTTTGGAGTCGTTTAGATATGTAAAACTCATTTTATGGTCCGTAAGGGCAAAACCGACATTTACCGGATTAAGCCTACGACTATGAGTTATGCTCAGCCTAAAATTAATTAAAAATCTTTAAAATTCCCAAAATAATATATTACATCAGTGGGTAAGGATTTGGATATCAAAAAGTAGGCTTAACTAGGCTATACGCTAATTACGCCATTTTATTAACATAAAGCTTTCAATTTGCGCTAATGAGCATAACTCTCAATCTACACTTCAAACCGATGTCAAACTTTGCATACAAGTTTATATATTAGTAATTAAAGTTTCTGCTCTTTTACATTTCCAAAAATCACGTTTTAAGGTAATAAGGGCATAATGGTCTAACATATGAGCAATTAACGGAATCATGCATATTAATTGGTTAACTAATGAACCATGGTGTATAATCACATAGGGTTATACTAGCATGTTATATGGTCCAAATAAAGCTCTAAGGCATTTCTAAAACATGCTTAAACGGGTCAGAACTGAAAGTCAAAGTGAAAGTCAAACTATGTGACTTTCGGTTCCGAACCGGGTCTAAACAGGAAATTGTCGGGTTGAACATGTTTAGACATGTTCTTACACTAATTACCAAGTTATAATAATGATCAAACAGGTTGTATGTGTTCTACATAGCTAATTATGCATAAATTAGAATTTAAGAATCCTGTTGACTTTTTAAGTACAAGTTTGACCCGACTATTGACCTAGTTAGAGTGGTAATCAGGGGGAACCCTTTTTAAGGGTTTATTACCCACATAATTACCTACTTAAAGATACTTTTAATTCGAGATTTGACTGAGCTATTATTAATTAATCTCGAAGTCAAACCGTAATTACGATGGTTTGACTCTTAGCTAAATAACTAAGCTAAACTTAATTTAGCAAGGTCAAGCAAACTTACAAGTGTCTAATGGTTGATTAGGAAGGCCTGGAAGGTGCTCTTGTGCTCCACAATTGATCAGAAGATGTTGAGGAGTGAATGATCAAAGTGTTGCATTTTGAGAGCTTTATATAGTGATCCAAGACACCACAAAGTGTTGACAACTATGTCTACCACTGACCATAAGTTACCAACATGTGTCCTATATGTTTAGGGATTGTTTAGGGGCCAAGGGATATGAGGAAAACCGTTTAAAGGGCAGTTACACGCGCAAAACAGCAAACAGCAAGTTTTCTGGTCGCTGGCACCCCCTTACGAACCGTAAGGGGGTGACTTACGGTCCGTAAGCCTGTGGTCAGACACAAAAACTTTGTTCCTTCAGAATTTCGAAAGGGCAACCATCTTTTCCGAATTTGGGACCTCAATTATCAGTTAGGGACCTCCCAAAATGGCCTTGAACAGTTACATACCCTACCATTTTGAATTGTTTGCTTGGATCCTTTTCAAAAGTGCCGAACAATAAGGTTTACCGTAGAAATTTCCATACGAACCTATCATGCACTTTGAATCAAATTATTGTCAACACATTTCTGGATTTACAAATATATTAGATGTTTAATATACATATACTTGGGTCTTGGGATTTATAAATGAGGTCGTTCAGAGGTAAAAATTAACATGACGCCACTTTTAAATCCTGCCAAAATATCTTTATTAAATCCGGGTTAACAACGCTTTTTGTCTTACATGACACGTGTCGTTATATTATTGAACACGAAATTTTCGAGGTGTTACATAATAGTCCAAAGGTAAAATGGAAAGGTTGGGTCCCATTAAAATACAAAATAATGGTTTAGAGGGCTGCTCGTAATCGACTTCCAACTACTTCGGAGCTCCTCAAACGTGGAGTAAATTTGCAACACGCCTCTTGTGCTCTTTGTCAAACGGATCAGGAAACGGCAATTCATTTTTTCACCGGGTGCTTGTTTTCGAATGAAGTTTGGAGTAGAGTTGAAGCTTGGTGCCGGTTGAATCCTACTTTTGCTTTCGATGTGACGGACCTTTTGCAAGTAGCGGAGACTCAAACAAATACGAAGGAAGCGAAATACATCTTAAGAGGTATTGTTTTCACTACAATGTGGGCGTTGTGGGATGAACGTAATGCTCGTATTTTTAATAACAAGTATCGAAGACCAGTTGAGGTTGAGGTTATGGAGATCGTAAAGTCGACGTCGTATTTTTGGATTCGGAATAGTTCTAGGTGGAAAGATATAGATTGGAATAATTGGTGTAAATATCCTATGGATTTGATGTAATTTCGTTTGTTTGCACGGGGGGTACTTGTTTTGAGGACCGCTTGTGGTGCTTGATTGGAGTTTTCCTTTCAAAAAAAAAAGTTTGATATTAAATGTAAGATTATCTAATTTAAAATGGTTTAACTCAATTATTCGTCCATACTATGTGATTCACATAACAATAGGAGTGTTCAAGAATATCTGAATCCGAAAATCGAACGAGCTATCCGATATTCGAACTTCACTACTAGGATTCAGATTCAGATAGCGATTTTAAAAATTTTCGGATATTATCCGAAATATATGAAAATTTATAAATTTATTTTTTATCTTTTATCGGATATCAAAAAATATATGAAATATGCAGTTACAAATAAATAAAAAATAAAATAAAAACTGGACATTCGAATATCGGATTCACTATCCGAAATTTCGGATATAGATTCGGATAGTAAAATCAAGTATCTGAAAATTTTGAATATCCGATAAAAAACACCCCTACATAACATAAGCGCAATAAAAAAAACATTACGTCTATATAAGTTGTGACACTTGTTTAGGGGAGATTTCCGTCCTCGTCTAAGGAGCATTAAAAGTTCACGACACAAAACTAAAGGAGAGTAGCGAATTCAACCGTTTAGTGGCCATTTGGAATATGAATTTATATATATATATATATATATATATATTATTAGGTTCAAGAGTGAACACTAGTGTATTTACGAACTAAGCGAACTAATCCTGACCATACACGTGTGTAAATCAATGGCCAGGATTTGATGATGAAATACACTAGTGTATTTTACAATTTGATGCTGAAATCCTAGCCATACACGTGTGTAAATCAATGGTCAGGATTTGTTCACTCAGTTCGCAAATACACTAGTGTTCACTCTAGATTCCTTACCATATATATATAGTAAAACCTTTATAAATTAATAATGTTGAGACCGTGATATTTTATTAATTTAGCGAGATATTATTATATCGATAAAATAATAAATTATTAATTTAAAGAGTTGGCTTATATTCGTGAGCAACTCTCAAATTAATGTACCGAACTTCAAAATTTCCATGTCCGTTCACTTTATCTATTTGAATAAAACAGAAACAAGGACCTTCAACATTCTCATATATATTCACACATTAATGAGCTTGTCAGGTTCAAAAAAACAAGTGACTATAAATTCATTTTTTACTAGACAATCCTAGAATTTTGAAATATTTTAGTAATTATTAATTTATAGTTTCGCTGGGACTAATATATTTACATTGGAATTTCAGAAAAAATATAATCTTATTATTTTATCGATTGAGGTCTAATTTTGTACTAGTCCCAAGTTAAGACCAGACAAATTATTAATTTTATCAAGGTTATTAATTTATAGAATATTAGATTATTGAGCTTCTAGCATTCTAGTTATTCCATATATAAATAAGTAACTTTATCATGCATAAACACTTGTAATTTGTGCTTTGGGGATTTCTAAAAAAAAAACTTGATTTTTTTTGTTTTAACCCAAAGGTTTTTGCCTTCTCCAATTTTAACCCTACAAAATTTGTTTTTTTAACTTTAACTCAAAACTTTTCATTATGTGCAATTTAACTTCACAACTTTTGTCAATTATACTTTTCGTCTTTGGTTTAACGATTTTACGTTTTGTTTCGTTACGTTACGTATAGTTCTAAATTTTTCGAGTTAATACGACGCAACGTATGAGTGTGGTTCAACTTTTTTATGCTTTGTTTCAAATTTTGCAAGTTAACACAGCGCAACGTGCATGTGTGGTTCAACGTTTTTACCTCTATTTTTTCATGTTTGACAGGTTCGTCGCAACACGCAGATCCTAGGTCGAGTCAGTGTTGGTGGTCGATCACGGTTGTGTGACATTAGTACTATTTGACACCGTTTTACGCCCCGCCGTAACGCGGGGTGTGCTTTGGGGGGTTTTCCAAAGAAAAAATGGTTAGTATATGGTTGTCGTAACCTTGGCTTTAGGGGTTTTAAAAAAAAAATTGATTTTTTTTACTTTTCACTTAAAAGTATTTCATAAATTACTTTTAACCCAAAACTATTTGTTTTTTTTTTTACTTTTAACCCAAAACTTTTTTTCTTTTGCAATCTATCCTCACGACTTTTTTTACTTTCAATTTTGATCCTTTATAGTTTTAATTTTCCGCAAATTTTCCGCTTTATGCTTGGTTATAAATTTTGTGACTTAACACATCGTAACGTGCGTCTTTGGTTTAACGTTTTTACGTTTAGTTCTAAATTTTGCGAGTTAACACGACACAACGTGCGTGTATGGGTGAACGTTTTCACATCGTCTATTTTTTTCCCGTTTGACAGGTTTAACATAACGTGCGGGTCCTAGATCGACTTAGTTATAACTAAAGAATTCCCGCCGCATTGCGGCGGGTCTCAATTCTAGTATATAACAATTTACAACTCATGAATATATATATATTTTTTAACGGCCAACAAACTTAATCCCAAGCACTCTCGGGGCACCCACTGGACAAACGGAGTACTCCGAGAGTAACCCGAGTCCACCACCAATTCCGGGGAAAACCCGGTAACCCACCCGCCCGTAGGCACGACGGTGAAATAACCGGTAAAACTCGTTTGGCTCAAGGATCCAACCCAGGTTTCCCTGGATCTCCTATCATTGCCCACCAGTGCCTTACTCTGCACCAAGTGAGAGTCGAACCTGCATCTTTCAAGAGAAATGCAAGTCCTTCACCACTTGAGCTAGAGATCATTGGCAACTCATGAATATTAATGGAATAATGTCTCATGCCACGGTTTGACAACTCTTTTTAAGTTTCACTTCCAGCTTTTATAAATAATATGTTTTTTAACCCCTTAAATTTTTTTTAATAATATTTCAAATTTTAGTTTTACCTATTGTACTGTAAATAATATACATGATTAATGTGTTTATTTTTTTATAAAAACTCTTTCATTTATAGTATTATTTTATTTTTCTCTAATAACTTTTCTTTGTTACTTTAAAAAAAATCTAAATACACAATTACATTTAATTTTTTCCTTAAACATTCCAATATAAATTATATTAAAAATATACTACTATTCAAATAAAATATGTTATGGTATCATAAACGACTTTCACACATAATTTGATATGCTAAATTATAGATATACTTCTATAAAATTTTCACGAAAGACAACTTCAACTACTTGTCTACAATGGTTTATTTCACATACCCATTACTTGGTTTTCGTGTTTCCTTTTTGGATCTCTCTACTTGGCATTCTTTTAGTGAGACAGTGTGTTGGGAGAGGGGAGGTTAGATAATATTTTTCTATTATTGATTTTAATATGAGGGGGGACGGGGCGCCCCGTGATGATCCCTCCCCCAAGCGTGGATCATAAAACGACACCGCCGACGACACCGCCGCCGTCACCTTATATAACGCGTGGATTGTTTAACGCGTTGTAAAAACAAAAAAGTGAACATTGGAACAAATTGAATGTTGGAGAGAATGTGAGGAAAAATTGTTGGGTGTGGTGAGTGATGTGTATTTCCACTAAAATCAACCACTAGTGATGGAATAAAGATCGATGATGTGGCAGAACTTAATTGGATGTTGTGAGTGATGAGTGATAAGCGCCTCTACCCCTAAGGAGAAGCATGTTTAGCCAGAAGAAAATGATAAGACTTAAAACTGAAGTTAAATGGACATCAACATCACGGATGAAATATGTTACAATATGGAAAAAAGTAGTGGTGCAAACGAGCCGAGCCGAGCCCGAGCTCGGCCAGGCTCGAGCTCGATTAACTTATGAGAGCTCGGGCTCGAGCTCGGCTCGATTCGAGCTTTGTTTTCAAAGCTCGAGATCGGCTCGTTTGTATTTTATCAAGCTCGAACTCGGCTCGGGCTCGGCTCGTTTATTATCTATTAATTAGTATATTAAATAAAAATAATATAAATAATAGACTTTTTAGGCTTGCGAGCTCGATAAGTAAAGCTCGGGCTCGGGCTCGTTTACTAAATAAGCTTATTTTTAGGTTCGAGGTCGGCTTGTAAACAAGTTTAAATAAGCTCGGCTCGACCCGGCTCGTTTACACTAAGGCTCGATAAGGCTCGATGAGCCTAACGAGCTTCACATGTGAGGCTCGAGCTCGGGCTTGATAAACAAACGAGCTTTGTTTTGAGGCTCAAGCTCGGCTCGGGCTCGATAAGGTTCGGCTCGTTTCGAGCTTTTTCTCGAGCCGATCTCGAGAGCTCGCGAGCCGCTCGGCTCGTTTGCACCCCTAGTAAAAAGGTTGTTATTAAATGTAGTTTAAGAGGTAAAATGATAAATATAGCAAAGTATATAACGAATTGATTAAGAATTTTTTTTCCTAATTTGTAATATCCATTAGGGGTATAAGGAGTGGTTAGACACTTGTTAGACACTTGAGAGTGACAAACTAAAAAATCAACCAACCAGAATGCGCCACGTCAATCAGTGAAAAGTGTTTAAACTATGCTGAAAAGTGTTGGCAATTGTTAGACACTCGCTGAAGTGGTAAACTTTTTTTTTTTTTTTTTTGCTTTTTTTTTAATTTAAGATAAAATGGAAAAAACATCAAACTTTTATAAATAAAAATAAAGCATTACATTAAAATCTAAGTTAAAAAAAGAAAACTAAAAATCACAAGGCCATCTATATTTTTTAGCGATCTCACGTTTTCTAGCGAGTGTGATTTCCAACATCGCGGTGTGAACATTGTCGGTAGGCCGATTAAACGTCTCCAATTCCTTGTCGAACATAGTTTGTCTCAACGCCTCTCGTTGCTCATCCGCCAAGGTCAAGTATTTTTCTTCTCGTATACGTTTAATATCCATTAACTCTTTTTTCATGGCCTTGTATTTTTCGAATCTACCGGTTATATCTCTTGGATCTTTGTTTCTTGAAGACGGCCCTTTGTCCTTTTTCTCCTTTCTCGTTTGTCGTCTTGGCGAGGGATCCTCGTTTATGTCGGGAATACCGAATCCGCTCGAGACTTCGTCATTCGGTGTATCCGCTCTATAATTTCCCGAATCCGAAGACTTTCTTTTTTGACTCGATCCGGAGCTTTCTTCACCCAACAAGGGTACCGGCGACCACTTTTGATTTGTTCTAACAACCTCCCAAGCCGCAATATGAGCAAAATCAAAATTTTCTTTGCCTTTGTAATCCTTTAGCGCGTGCTTCATTACAAAAGCATTGTCACTCCCGCTAGGACGTAAACGATCCTAAAATAATAAATTATCAACAACTTAATCCAAATACTTCATTAAAAAATAAACCGTATATTAATAAAGTATACCGCTTGATGATATAGACCGTTGAATGTGTTCAATTTTGTTTGCATCGCCAGCCATTTTGATCGAACTTGGTGGTGGGATCGGTTACTTCCTCCGACCGTTTGATTGAAGTGGTTTAGAACTTGCTTCCAAAAACCATCCGTCTTTTGTTGACTGCCTTTCTTTTTATTCAAAGTGCAATGAACAAAAGCCTTTGCCAACGCTTCTTCTTGTTTAGGCGTCCAACTTTCCCGTTTCGCTTTTCCTTTTCTTTCCGGTGCGGCTTCATTTTGGTTCACGGGATTTTCTTGAACCGCAACATCTTCATCCTCATCATAATGTTGCTCTTGGGTATCCGACACGAGCTCTTCATCGGAGTCATCTTGTATGTCTCTCGGTGATTGTGAGCTTGGGGTTTGAAAAGCTCTCGGTGATTGTGAGCTTGGGGTTTGAAAAGCAAACGGGTCAAAAGCATTTTGGGCGTCTAGGGAATAATCATAATAACCGGGTCGAACCATCGTCGGACCGTGTTGCATCCAATTTTGGAGGGGTTGGCTATCATAACCGAAATTTGGATGCATGGGTTGGTTAAAAAAAATGGAGGTTGGATTTGATTCGCAAACCCAAGTTGGGGATGAAACGGCACACTAGAACCACCTGAACCATCGCGTTTATCTTGAGCCCTCGCCTTCGAACCGGACCCTACATTTTTTTCTTGCCTTCACCTTTGTTTGAGCCTTCCATTTTTTTGAAAAGATTTGAAAGATTGAGTGTGAAATCCAGTGAATATGGAGGTTGAGTTTGTTTGGTGAAAATGGAAATGAATTTGTTTAATTTATAAAGTTAAAAATTGATTTTTTAATTAATCTCAACGGATATATAGCAATGATGGTTCCCGAGCGGCAATTGGTCCCCGAGCGATGTTGAAACCGAGCGGCAAAGGGAGGTCGGCGGCGGTATTCTCGCGCGGCAAACCCACTTGCCGAACACCTTTACCGCACCACTCTGTATCCCCTTATATGTTTAATAATACTGAAGGATAGGAAGAAAAAAGTTAATAGTAAGAAGAAAGAATAAATATGGACCACTAATTTTATTTTTATGCCTTTTAAACGAAAGGTCATAGGTTCAAGGTTCAATACTGAGTAAGGATGAATATTTTGAATTATTGGTGTAACAGAGTATGAGTAAGTGTTGCTATTAAAAAAATAAGAGTAAACTGCCATTTTGGTCCCTATGGTTTGGGCACTTTTGCCATTTTAGTCCAAATCTCAAACTTTTTAAATCTGGGTCCCTGTGGTTTCAATTTTGTTGTCATTTTGGTCCAAATCTCAAATCAGACCAGATTTCTAAAAAAACCTGGTTTTTGTCCTTTTCCCCAGGGGCATTTTGGTCATTATACTTTTATTATAACTAATTATTAATTAAAAATTATATATATATATATACATACCCCCTTTCTGCACACACACACTCTCTCTCAGCTCACCCTCTTCCCTACACACACACACTCTCTCTTTCTCTACATCCTGAAAATCAACTGCTGAGAAGGAGGTGATCGGAGAACATGAATAGAGGGTGTGCCCGTCTTTTCTGGTGCTGGTGATCGGAGATTTGGTTGAAGACATCGGAGATTATAGGGGTTTGAGATTGACATGGGTGGTGTGGGTGTACGGTGGTGGAGGGGAGACGGTGGTGTGAGTGTACGGTGGTGGTGGAGGGGGGATGGTGGTGGTGGGTGTATGGTGGTGGAGATCCCATGGCGCCGGGGATCGACTTCTATTTCTCTCTCTAGCTGTTCACCGGAGCCTCCGGTAATGTCAACGACGGTGCCGCCGCACCACTACTAACACCGTTGTTGCTGCTGACGAAGCCTCGAACTGTTTCTCTCTCTAACTGTTCACCGGAGCCTCTGTTTCTCTCTTTCAATTGATTGCATATCAAATAAAGTTGCAGGTAAATAGCTTGATTCTATCAATTAGAGTTTTAGAAGGTTGTTAATTTGTGTTAAGTGTTAACCCTAATTAGGGTTTGGATTAGGGTTTTCTGGTGAAATTGGGTGAAATGAGGAAGACAAGGGTGGTGGTGGTGTTAATGGAGGGGGGGAGGAGGTGGCGGTGGTGAGAGGGGGGAGAGAGAGGAGAGAGAAATAGGGTGTGGTGTTTTACTGGCGCGATGGTGGTTGTGGTGTTTTACCGGCGTCTCCGGCACCGTCGCACCTGCACCAGTGGGATGGTGATGGTGGGGATGATGTGGTGGTGGTGTAGTGGTAGTTCAGAGAGAGAGAGCAGAGTCTGTATGTGTGTGTGTGTGTATATATATATATTAATTGTTTTTGGGTATTATATATAGATAATTGAGTTATAATAATTTAAAAATGACTAAAATACCCCTGAGGATAAAGACAATATATCAGGTTTTAAGTTGGGGAATCGTCAAATTTCACTCTTGGACCAAAATGACAACAAAATTGAAATCACAAGGACCCAGATTCAAAAAGTTTGAGATTTGGACTAAAATGACAAAAGTGCACAAACCACAGGGACCAAAATGGCAGTTTACTCAAAAAATAAAAATAAAAAAAACTATAATAGTATAACATTAAAGTGAAAAATAAATGATTATAAGAGATATAGTTGAATTGAAATTTTGAATTACTTTAAATTCTTTTTTAGTAGTTTAATATAATCTATACTATATAATAAAAGAAACCATGTTTGGGACACTTGTCATCATATTAGGCCATGTACTCTATAGATAATTATCATTTAGTTTAATATCTTCTAATTAATTATAGATAATCTCCTACGAAATATTATTTAGTTTAATCTCTTCTACCTAATTATAAATAAATAGATTAATTTTTAAAAACTACGTACTTTTTTCAATCAAATTGTTTATTATTTTTCTCAATAACTTATTATTCATTTTATTCTATTCTTTTTCATAATTATGAATTAGTTTATTATATATTTTTTTTATTAATTTTGTATATTTGTGTGTTTTTTTACACCAACATGCACATGTAGGAATAAACTTGCATATGCCAAAAATGCCAAAAGTAGTGAATTACAAGTCTACCTCCGCTTACTAGAGTATCTTAAGATGGGCCTTCACAACCACCTTTCTTCCATTGCATTTTCTAACTACCTAATTTAGTAAAAAAATATTCCGAAATTTCTGTTCAGTTTTATATCCCTAAAATAACCTTCATATTTTACTCCTGTGAAAATGGGCAATCAGTTTAATCCATGTTGACCATCCTCAAAAATCGAAACCATTTTGTAAATTTCCATCAGACGATTTTTGCATCATAGTGTCGGCTATTTAGTACTTTTGATGGGGTTCACAAAGTTTTAGTTTTAGTATTCAAAATCATCATATTCATCTAAAAAGTTATGTTGTAAATAATGTGCAAGATAAATTTGAGTATATATAGATATATAAAAAAAGCAAGGTTTATTCAAATGTTAATCCTATGAAAAATGCGGACGAATTAAAAAATGACAAAATACCACTAAGTTTGAAACTTTTCACATTTAAAGCCGTAAAATGAGAATAACCTTTTGCTTTTATCCATTCTCTATACGGGTTTTTATTATATCGGTACTTCATTCATAAACGGATTTAGGTATTGGTGTTAGGATTTAGGATGACTTTATCTGTGATGGACACCACACCTACAATGAAGGAGATGACGAATGTAAAAAAAATGTTTTAAATGTTAACTTTTCTTTCCCATGCCTCTTAAGGGGATCTCATGTTTAAACATGGGTAGGAAGGAATAATTTAGAATTATTGGTGTAAAAAGGTAACATTTGCCACTAAAATAAATAAGATTTTTTTAATTATGTTTAGGTTTGCCTTTCTAACTATACATTCAACTTCATTTAAGAATATTGTGTGATCATTATCTATCTTTATGCATGTTTGTTGATGTATATATTTTTTGTATGTTTCCAAGGGGGTAAATAGATTGGTGTTCGGATGCAAGGATTTGAGATATCCTCAAGAATGGTTAGGATATGGTTGGAAGAAAATGGATGTCCTACCCAATATTCTTGGTTTAATCTTATGTGTAATTGAAACTAGCTCATATTCTACTCAATCCAATAATAATGTATTCTTTATACAACTCGTGTAATACATGGTTTGAGAATTGTTATTGTAATTTTTTTTTTTTGTTACTTAACGTAATATGTAATTTCTTTTATATATTGTTTATTTATATACTTTTGACTTATATATTTTTTTATTTTTCAACCCGTGTACTACACGGGTTACTAACCTAGTTATTTTATTTAACAATCCCAATAATTAATAAGTAATGCTGTGATAAGGTGAAGCCGTTTAGATCGACCGTGACAAGCTAATATCATCATAATGATTTTTAAAATATGAATTTTATGTTATAAAATAGAGTGTATATATAAACCAATATACCCATCAAAGCTAACCATTACATATCCAATATTTTAAGTATCTTGGATCGGTAAATACTTAAGCGGATTCAAAGGATTGAGTAGAAATAAGTTGATTTAAAGGTTCGAGTCAAAGTCATAACCAAGCCAAACGAGTAGTTATCTACGTGTCTGTTTATTTATTGTCTTTTAAATTTTAATAATAATATACGTGTTTGTTTATTTATTTTCTTTTAAATTTGAATAATATATTTTCATTACAAGAATTTAGATGTTTTTTTACTTTGAATTTGAAAATAAATATAATAATCATGTTAGAAGCGTTAAAACATCCGAGGCAAAACTTTTTTTAGCACGTTATGTCATGTTAGAAGATACAATAGACGGTTTGAGTTTTTATGAGAAAAGATAATATAGAGGAAAGAGGACATGATATGGAGTTTTTAAGAGAAAAAATGATATAGAGGAAAGAGAAGATGATATAGAGAAGAGAGTGCTTGATGGTGCTATTATGCAAAAACGCTTTAAAATGGGATTTCCGAGTAAAGAGGGGAGACAGAGTGTGCATCTTCGGGGAGTTTTTAGAGTTGATTTTGGTTGTAAGAGAGGCAAAGCCTATAAAATTGTTTAGGTTTTGTTGTTTATGGTGCGAAAGGTTGGGTTGTGTATATTGAAGAAAGAGGAAAGCCACATGTCAATTATTCGTTAATTACCTTTTTTTTTTCTTTCTATCTTAACAATTAATTTCATATATAGTTAGATTTTGTGTAATCATTTATAAGGGAAAAAATAATAATTGAACTTAAGAAAATACTATAAAACTTCGAAAAAAGTCAAAAAACTATTTTTAAACAAGATATTTTTCCCTTCTTTTAATATATTACTAATCTTTGCAAAAAAAACAATACAAAAAAACCACGTAGTTAGCAAGATACATATATATATAACTTCATGAATTACATATACATTACCTCGGGTGAGATACATATATGTAACTTCATGAGCTACATATACGTAGCTTCGTGAATTACATGTATTTTTTGTTTATTGTTTATTTTTACAACATTAACTTTATTTATACTTAAATATATTTTTTGTTAATTTTTTATTTTTACAGCATTAACTTTATTCTTAAAAGAAATGGAATAAAAAATAAAAAATGTTGGTTTATGATAGTTTATTGCTTTTCAAGTTTTTAGTTGTTTTCTATTGAACCTAACCTAACTCATAATATTTAACTTTTAGAAGAAAAAAAATCTAAAAACATAGTATTGTTTAAAAAAAAACAAGTCTTAAGCCCCGGCGTTGCGGGGGCAAGGGGCGTAAAATCGTGCCAAGTAGCAACCAAACGACGACCAAAGTCGAGAAAAAAACTCAAAAAATACGAATTTCTAACACTAAATGACTCACGTGAAGTAAAACGTAGACAAAGTTGAATTTATACCGACACGTATTTGAAAGTCGATGGGATAGAAACTGAGATATCAAATTTTATCACCAAACGGCGATCAAATCCAAGAAAACTCCAATTGGGAGATATCACTTTTGAAATGAAAGATCAACTCTTCGTAAAACAAAAACTAATATAAAACTAAACAAATTTAACTTTTGTGACAAACTATTAGAAATCATAGTTTTGTTCGTAAAATAAAAAAATCTCAAAAGTTTACTATGAAAAGATAGAAAAAACCACAAAAGAAAAAAAAAAATAGAACCATTCATCATCATGTTATGAATATTAGATGACTAAAACAAAACCATAAAAAACTAAATGAAAAACAACAAAACAATCCTATATAAAAACAAAAGAAAAAATAACACAGTTCTCAAAGATTCAACCTCTGACTCTAAAGAAAGGCAAGGAAAACTACATGGCCAACAAAACTAAGCTTTAAAAAACCTAGTGGTAAAACTCTAAACATTAAAAAAACCACTGGCGCAAATATGCTTTATGTTTTGATATATATAATAATTATGTAAAATTTCAATAAACTTTATTAAAAACCAACTCTGTCAAGAAGTGTATTTTTAATATAAAATAAAGAGTAAATTACAAGTTTTGTCCTTTATGTATGACTCAAATTGCAGGCGCTGTCCTTTGTCTTTAAAATTGATGAGTTTTGTCCTTAATGTTTGCAAATCTTGCACGTTATGTCCTTTAGGCCAAACCCAGTTAGATTTTTTGGTTAAAACTGATCATGTGCAAGGCATGTGAGGGTAGAAATGTCATTACACCTCCCATATGTCTTTTCTCATTATTTAAAACCCAGTTACACCTTTTACACATTAAGGTTCATCATTTGCACATTAGGGTTAATCCATCAGAAGTTCTGAGAGAGAGAGAAGGAGAGACTTTCCCCACAACCACCGCCACAACTCCGCCGACTCACCTCTCCGCTCCGACACCACCTACCACCACCATCTACCACCAGAGAAACGGGTTCTTTCAGGCTTGCAAGATGGTTCACCATCAGAGAAGCTAGTGCTTCCTTCCACCGCGCTTAGAACTGGTGGAAGCTTCTCTAATGGATTACAAACTTCAACCCCTGTGAGTGACTAATATCCAGTCTCTAATAAAGAGGAAACATTGCAGAGACTGAAAATCAGTCCTAGTGATTTGGGGATTTTTTGTTTGAGATTGGGATTATGTTGATGGTGATGTTGGAGATGGTGGAGTAGTGATGGTGGGTCAGGCGATGGTGGAGACAGTGGGTGATTGCGGCAAGGGAGGGTGGGAGGTGGTGTGGGGTCAGGCGATAGTTAAACCCCCAACCCTAACCACCACCATCTTTTAGATCTACGAAGAACAAGAGTAGTGTGGGGTTTCTGATGGTGGCTAGTGGTGCAGGAATGCCGGTGTTCCGACGGTGGTGTAGGAGACAGAGCGGCGGTGTTCTGATGAGGTTCATGAGATAATAATAAACCCTTCTCTTTGCTCTTAAATCTCTCTCTTGATTCCTCTCTCTGGTAGCAGGTTGTAAATGGGTGGTCGGCTCAGATCTGAGACGATGGCGGATGGTGGTGGTTGGGTGTTTGCGATGATGGTGGATGATGGTCGAATGGGGAAGGAGGGATGGTACCATGGCGGGAGCTGATTTGTGTGAGGTTTTGGAAGAAATCAGATCAGATGAAATGGTAATTGACTTTATTTGCTGGTGATTCTATAATTAGGGCATTAAAAGGTGAGAAAGACAAGTGAGGAGGTGAAAAGACAATACTACCCTCATGTGCCTTGCACATGATCAGATTTAACCAAAAAAATTAACTGAGTTTGCCATAAAGGACGTAACGTGCAAGATTTGCAAACATTAAGGACAAAACTCATCAATTTTAAAGACAAAGGACAACGCCTGCAATTTTGGACAAACATAAAGGACAAAACTTGTAATTTACTCTAAAATAAACTAGGTTAGAACCTCGTGTATTACACGGCTTGAATAAATGTAATTTTATATATTAAATAATAAAAAGTTATATATTTATGAACCCCGTATATTGTAACGGTTAAATAAATATAATTTTATATATCAAATAATAAAAAAAATTATATCTTTAAAAACCATGTGTATTACACAGATTAAATAAATGTAATTTTGTATACTAAATACTAAAAACGTCGTATGTTTAAAAAACTGGTGTATAATCGGGTTGAATAAATCTACCAAATAATAAAAAAAATACATCCTTAAAAACCCCGTATATTACACGTGTTGAATAGATCTAAAAAACAGTTATATCTTTAAAAACCATGTGTATTTCACAGATTAAATAAATGTAATTTTTTTGTGTTAAATACTAAAAATGCCGTATCGTTAAAAAACCTGTGTATAGTCGGGTTGAAAAATCTACCAAATAATAAAAAAATTATATCCTTAAAAAACCCCGTGTATTACACGTGTTGAATGAATCTAATTTTACATAGCAAATGATAAAAAAAGCTACATCTTTAGAAACTTCGTGTATTACACGGGTATATAAATGTAACTTTGTATAGTAAATAATAAAAAAAACAATATTTTTAAAAACCCCGCGTTTTACACGAGTTGAATAAATATAATTTTGTATATCAAATAATAAAAAAAAGTTATATTTTTAATAAATCAGGATAACAATTAATATTAGTTTATTATTTATATATTTAATAATAAAGTTAATTACATAGTTAGTCCCTGTGGTTTGCACAAAATAACATACTTAGGTACTAATAGTTTAAAATCACCTTCTATGGTATTAACTTTTCAAATTGTAACGTTTGAAGGTATTAACTTTTAGGGTATTAACATAGCTAGTCCCCGTGGTTTGCACAAAATAACATACTTAGGTACTAATAGAATGTGATTTTAAATATGCAAATAACGTTAATACCTCCAAACGTTACAAAATGAAAAGTTAATACACTAGAATGTAATTTTAAACTATTAGTACCTAAGTATGTTACTTTGTGCAAACCACAGGGACTAACTATGTAATTAACTCATACTTTAATAGAAGATAAGTAGGAAAGAGATGTATTTGTTTTAAAAATATATTAAACTAGGTTATAACCCCGTGTAATACACGGGTTGAGTAAATAAATTTATATACTAAATAATAAAACATTATATATTTAAAAACTTCCTTTATTACACGGGTTGAATAAATATAATTTTATATATTAAATAATAAAAAGGTTATACATATAAGAACCATATTGTACGGGTTGAATTAATGTAATTTTATATACCAAATAAAAAAAATATATCTTTAAAACCACATGTATTACACGGGTTGAATAAATGTAATATTGTTTACCAAATAATAAAATAATACATATTTAAAAAACCTCATTTATTACACGAGTTAAATAAATGTAATTTTATATACCAAATAATAAAAAGTTAGTAAATGTAATTTTGTATACTAAAAATAAAAATATTTAATATATTAATACAAAGTTTGGTTTTCGTGATAAATAATTTGTTTTATTTAAAATGTTTTTAAAGTAACAATTTACAATTTTGGATAATATTTTATTAGAAAAATAGAATAATGGTATTAGAAAAATAGCACGGGATGGGGTGGGGTCTACGCCCAAAAATTCAATTTTTTTATTATTTTTAATACTATTTAACATATTTGGGGCTCGGTTTTCACATATGGGGTGTATTTTGGGACATATTGGGATATTTTAAAATATACTAGGGTGTCGGAAATATTATGAGGGTGTTGGTTTTATTGAGGATTGTTACATCATCCCTACCTTGTTTTTAGAGCTCGTCCTCGAGATCTACTAGAACAAGTGTGGATATTTCCTTTGTATTTCAGATTCAAGCTCCCATGTATACCCAGGTCCTCTTTTGGAGTCCCACTTCACTTTGACCAGAACTAATCTCTTATGTTTGAGGTTCTTGACTTTCCTGTCTTCAATCTGTAGAGGCCTTTCTATAAACTTGAGTTGTTCATTTACCTCTATATCCTTAAGAGGTATCATTAGTGATTCATCAGCTAAACACTTTTTGAGATTAGATACATGAAATACATCATGTATTCCTGCCATTTCCTCTAGCAGTTGTAGCTGATAGGCTACAGGTCCTATTCTTCTAATAATCTCAAAAGGTCCAATATACCTGGGACTTAGCTTTCCCCGTTTGATGAATCTTACCACTCCTTTCCAAGGAGAGACCTTTAATAATACCTTATCTCCTACTTGAAATTCCAACGGTTTGCGTCGGTTATCAGCATAGCTCTTCTGTCGACCACGTGCTGGTTTCAGTCGTTCCTTGACTTGAATGATCTTGTCGGTTGTTTCTTTCACTATCTCAGGTCCAGATAGTTGCTTTTCCCCAATTTTTGCCCAACAGACTGGGGTTCGGCACTTTCGTCCATAAAGTGCTTCGAATGGTGCAGCATTGATACTTGTGTGATAACTATTATTATAAGAAAATTCTATTAAAGGTAAGTTATCGTCCCAATTACCTCCGAAATCAATTACACAAGCTCTAAGCATGTCCTCCATTGTCTGAATTGTTCTTTCGCTTTGTCCGTCTGTTTGAGGATGATAAGCTGTGCTTAGATTTAACTTGGTTCCCATTGCCTTTTGGAAACTTGACCAAAAATGAGAGGTAAATCGAATATCCCTATCAGAAACAATTGATAAAGGTATTCCATGTAATGAAACAATTTCATTTACATATAATTTAGCTAACTGTTCCATACTGAAAGTTCCCTTCATTGGTAGGAAATGAGCTGACTTGGTTAGCATGTCTACAATCACCCAGATTGTATCATTTCCTTTCTTTGTTTTGGGTAATTTTGTAACAAAATCCATTGTTATTAATTCCCATTTCCACACTGGCATTTCTAATTGCTGTAACAAACCTGAGGGTTTCTGATGTTCAGCTTTAACTTGTGAACAAGTTAAACATTTAGAAACATAGGCTGCTATGTCCTTTTTCATTCCTATCCACCATAAATTTTTTCCTTAAATCCTGGTACATTTTATCACTTCCTGGATGCATTACATACTTAGACTTATGGGCTTCTTCTAATATACAATGACGTAGGTTTCCTAATTTAAGTATCCACATTCTCTTTTTATGGAATCTCCATATTCCATCTGTTCCTTGTTCTAATTCTTTTAGCATACCTTTTAATTTTTCAGCATCATCCTTGATTACTGATTCTTGTGCTTTTCTGATTTGTTCATTTAAATCTACTTGTAGGTTTAATTTAAGAGAACGTACCCTTTTTGGCTTTTCGTGATACTTTCGGCTTAAAGCATCTGCCACTACATTTGCTTTTCCTTCATGATACTGGATATCACAATCATAGTCACTAAGCATCTCCATCCAGCGTCTTTGTCTCATATTCAACTCATTTTGCCCGAAAACATACCTTAAACTCTTATGATCAGTGAATATGGTAAACTTACTACAATAAAGGTAATGTCTCCAAATCTTATGGGCAAAAATTATAGCTCCTAGTTCCAAATCATGGGTTGAATAATTCTCTTCATGATTCTTAAGTTGCCTAGATACATAAGCTATAACCTTTTGGCGTTGCATCAATACACATCCATAACCTAATTTAGAAGCGTCACAATAGACTACAAAGTCTCCAGTTCCTTCTGGTAACGCTAATATGGGTGTATGGGTTAATTTATGCTTAAGAATTCTAAATGCTTCTTCTTGTTTTGGTCCCCATTCAAACTTAATGGATTTACAGGTTAACTTAGTTAAAGGAATGACTATTCTAGAAAAATCTCGAATAAATCTCCTATAATAACCGGCCAATCCTAAGAAATTTCTAACCTCAGTTGGTGACTCAGGGGTTTTCCATTTAATAATCGCCTCGATCTTTGTTGGATCCACATGAATTCCTTCATGGTTCACTAAGTGTCCAAGAAATTGTACCTGTTCTAACCAAAACTCGCACTTTGAAAATTTAGCATAAAGCTTTTCCTTTCTTAATAGACTTAAAAGTGCGTGAAAATGCTTTGCATGATCCTTTTTACTCTTAGAGTAAATTAGAATATCATCTATGAAGACGATTATGAATTTATCCAAATAGGGCTTAGATATTCGGTTCATCATGTCCATAAATGCGGCTGGGGCATTGGTTAAACCAAATGGCATGACAATAAATTCATAATGGCCATACCTTGTTCTGAATGGGGTCTTAGGAATGTCCTCTTCCTGTACCTTTAATTGATGATATCCTGACCTTAAATCGATTTTAGAGAAAAATCGATCTCCTTGCAGTTGATCGAACAGATCATCGATTCTCGGTAATGGGTACCGATTCTTAATCGTGACTTTGTTCAATTCACGGTAGTCAATGCACATACGCATTGATCCGTCCTTCTTTTTAACGAACAGTATCGGTGCTCCCCATGGCGACGAACTTGGTTGTATGAATCCTTTTTCCAGCAATTCGTCTAATTGTTTCTTTAATTCCTGCATTTCTGCGGGTGCCAAACGGTAGGGTGCCTTGGCAATTGGTGCTGTTTCAGGCAATAGATGAATTCTGAATTCAACTTCTCTGTCTGGTGGTAGTCCTGGTAATTCTTCTGGAAATACATCTGAAAACTGAGATACTACTGGAATGTCTTTTAATTCTTTTCCATTAGTGTTAGTGATTATAGAAATCAAATACACTATAGCACCTTTTCTTATATAACTTGCAGTTTTCATCACATAGATGAATTTTGTAGATCTAGATGGTTTATCTCCTTTAATTGTGATCGTTTTACCTTTTGGTGAATTTACTTGGATTGACTTTTGATCACATAAAATACTGGCTTTATTGGCTATTAACCAATCCATTCCTAAAACGACATCAAAGCCTGCCAGATTCATAGGATAAAGGTTTGCACTAAACTTCTGATTTAAAATTTCTATTCTTGCTCCCTGCAAGATTTCAGAAATTCTAACTGTTTCTCCATTAGTT
The DNA here is from genome assembly GCA_030545235.1 of Helianthus tuberosus. NCBI lineage: Eukaryota > Viridiplantae > Streptophyta > Magnoliopsida > Asterales > Asteraceae > Helianthus > Helianthus tuberosus. The sequence continues at coordinate 32,452,738 of CM060354.1, read as the reverse complement.
GTCTCTACTAGACATTCTTGTGGTAGTTTAGTTAATGGCTGGTTTAGAAGTTTGCAAAACGAAGTATTAATGAAACTTTGGTTCGCACCAGAGTCAAATAATACTTTAGCAAATACATCATTAACTAAAAACGTACTAGCTATCACGTCTGGAATCATCTTGGCTTCATCTGCAGTCAGAACAAATGCTCTAGTATTTTTAGTGTTCCTGTTGTTCACAGCTGGAGTCAATTTCGGACAATTCAGTTTGATGTGACATTTTTCTCCACAGTTGTAGCATAGTCCGTTACTGGATTTTCTCCTGCAATCTTCTTCCTTGTGTCCTGGCATCTTGCAGACCTTGCAGAAAGGTGCAGAGGTAGAACCCATATTCCTATGGTTGTAATTCCCAGAACGAAATTCTTGAGTAAGCCTTTGGGTTAGGTTTCTCCTTTGGTCTTCTTCTCTAGTACGGATTAACTCATCTGTCAAGGTATTCGCTAGTTCTACAGCTTCTTCTATAGTTTGAGGTCTAGCTGCCTTGACTACATGTCTAATTTCTCCAATTAATCCCCAGATGTAACGGGAGATTAATACCGGTTCAGGTGATGCAAGGGTTGGCACTATTCTAGCATATTCAAAGAATGTGGTAGTATAACCCTTACTATCTACCCCGGTCATTCTTAAGTTTAGGAACTTATTAGCTATCTGTTCCTTTTCATTAGGAGGGCAGAATTTCCTTTCTACCGTATTCTTAAATTCTTCCCATTCCATGTTGTAAACCCTATCACTTCCTCTTGACTGGAGGATAGTGTTCCACCATTCTAAGGCTGAGTTCTTAAACAGATTAGAAGCAAACATTATTTTGTCTTCTTCAACACACTTGCTTATTTTTAAAACAACCTCAGTTTTCTCTATCCAGCGTAGGGCTGCAATGGGTCCTTCATTGCCCGAGAATTCTATTGGTTTACAGGACCAGAATTCTTTGTAAGAACAACCATAAGGCATGGTTCTTCTTCTTTTGGGAATGGGCGCTTGAAGTACGGGTCCATTGTTCACGCTGTTTTCTGGTTTGATTAGTCGCTTACTGCTATGCTTACTTTTATTATTCGCTTCTTGAATCGTTTGAATAATAAATGGCATTGCATCTATGATTCCTTGTGCCACTATGTGTTGAACGGCACTATTATCCATTTGGTTTCCATTGTTATTGATGTTCGGATTCTCATTAACCACGTTAATGTTACCCTGGTTATCATTATTCAGATTTTCTTGATTTCCTTCATCGGCCATCTGAATTTTAAACATTTACCCCATATTAATATCACAAAATAATATTTAATATAGTCAATCACATGACACGCATTTTAGCCAAAAGCGTCGATCATTGCGACTTTACTCTATTCATCTACTATATATCTATTACACACCAGTACTGAAATAAAATTACAATACCAACATAAATAAATAATAGTAGGCATCCGTACACACATATTTTATTTTATTATTATTATTACTATTACCGTCTCCTACCATCACATTCACGGATATGGATTCATCCAAAAATTCATATTGCGCTCGTCGTACTTCCAGACGAGTCGCTCTCCCACCTGTCTCATTCTCTCACTGCTTTCTAAAATTTCCTCACCAAATGTCCTAAGTTCTTGTACGTTTTCTGCACTCATTGGGGGTGCAGGTTCTAGGACTGGGTTCGGAATCTGGGGTGCGGGTTACTGGTATGGGGGTGTAGGTGCCTGAAATCGGTAAGGATCTTCTAAAATCTCCCTAACGTATTCATCGTGGTAATAGGGATCTAAAGGGTCCATACCTGGATAGGCTCCTATGTTTTGCATAGATGTGTCTTCATGTATCGGGTAACGTTGCACATAATCCCTAATTTTATCCCATCAGGGATCGTAATTTGGGTCTAGGGGGTTTGGTGCTGGTACCATAGGGATTTCTTCCGGATTGAAGTCATGCATCTCTACTTGGTTTTCAGGGTTTTCTATCTCCATCGGTTGGTCAGAGATTAGGGTCAGCTGCAGTGGTTGCTAGGATGTGAATATTGGCTATACCCCTATTTATCATATCCTGGGCATAGGCATCTGTCTCTCTCTTGGCTGCTGCTAGTACCCTCTGGTCTTGTAACTTTTTCATACGTTTTCTACGCTCGTGTGCCCCTCGACTGAACCATCCCCTCTTTTTCTAAGGAAATGGCTCTTCTGACTGAGCCTTAAACACAAAGATTCCTTCTTCCGTATCAGCAGAATACCCTGAGAGGGCAGGCTGAGAAGAGGAGGTGCCTTCGCTTCTAGGCGAACCAGACAATTGACGGTACGCGTCAGATGGTCCTTGGTCGCTCATACTGTAAACTAACAAATAGTCAAATAACACATAACAATAAATACAGTTATGCACGTACTTCCGTAATTTATTTCCTAACACTTTACATTTTGATGTCAGCAGAAAACCTCTGTGGCTGAATAAGTGGCTTAGCTCTGATACCACCTCCGGTCGCAACCCCCGATCCCACATCCCCGGGAACGGGTGGCCGCGAGCCAGTTTCGGTGGTATCTTGTATTGTCTAATTTGGCAGTGGAATTTTTCATCAGGACCGTAGTTAGGAAATATTTGATCAGAGTAAGATACCGCATTTTCATAGTATTAAACAAATGGGTTAAAACCCAAGTTCATAGTACACACGTTTTCATAGGAATAAGTCCTATTTATTTAATAAAAACATCTATTTTATGTTTAGGTAACTTTATTGCCACTTTTCCAAGCCTTCAGCGCGTTTTAAAAACATTTGTCAGTGGGAAATACTGGTGAGTGAATCCCAGTTTAATCAAGTTTAATAAAAACAAATCCCAGTGTACAGTATTGAGGGTGATCCCGCAATTATATTTGTTTCCAAGACATAACAATTAACATCCATGGTACTGTCGAACCCAACTTGTGGAAATGTTACTCCTTGACCAGGTGGTAACAAATTTTGTATACAAAACCCCAACATACTCATCATAATTGTATTCTTACAAATACTCAATAACTATTATTCGCATGGAAAAGTATTTAAGGTTTTGTAAAAATAGTTAACAAAAGGTTTACAAAAAGTGGATCAACTCACATTGTTGTCTTAGATTTTCCGTAAGGATTTCCTGGTGACAATCTATAATTTACACATATGCACACGCGTTAGTATAATAACCCATTTTAACATTAGTAATACCCTCCCCGAGACGGCATTCCAACGACTACGTCGGGCAGAACCACGACAGCCGTTACGGAACCCTAGATCAATCGGGCAGCGTATCTAATACGTATCCAGGGGTTATAATACTTACAACGGAGCAGAACTTCGCTAATTAGGGGGTATAATACCCGCGTATAAAGCCTACTATTCAGAAATTGTGATTGAGAAATGAAAATGGAACGAATTCAACTGAGATCCGATGCGTTCTATTTATAGTTGCTGAGTTTGGCTTTGTCGCGGCCCGCGTAACACAGGGGCAGGGCCTACGCGGCCCGCGTTGACCTCCGGTCAATGCGTAGCTCATCCGGATCACTATGTAGGCTCGACATGTGTTGGGCCACGTGGCCGCACCGGGCTGCACCACATTTTGGGTCTCTAGCGGCCCGCGTAAGGTTGAGGTGGGGTCTACGCGGCCCGCCTCAACTTAAAAATAAAGAAATCTGGTTCTAATCCTTTATACCGCCCGCGTGAGGGTTGGGGTGGGGTCTACGCGGCCCGCCTCAGCCCAAAAATTCAATTTTTTTTATTATTTTTAATACTATTTAATATATTTGGGGCTCGGTTTTCACATATGGGGTGTATTTTGGGACATATTGGGATATTTTAAAATATACTAGGGTGTCGGAAATATTATGAAGGTGTCGGTTTTATTGAGGACTGTTACATAAAATCCCTTGATTTCCCATCTTCCAATAACAAAATTTTTACTAAGTTAATTATTACTAGTTTTATTTTCACTATTTTTTATCAATATTATTAATTATACCTGTATACACACATATATAATTTAAGATTTTCGGGGTGTTACAACATTCTTCTTGCAGACTGGAGAGGTTTGGTCCAGCTCTTCTTCTACAGATGTTTGCAGATGTGGTCCGCAGACTGTAAACATTTTACCTCTTAAAAAACAAACAGCACCCAAGTCTCTCTGTTATCACTCCACCACCACCTCATTGACAAAAATATCTAGGTTGATATAAAAAGCCTCAACATTTTCAATTTTGGTAATTTGACATCTAGTATCTATGCAGTTTCAAATACTCAAATAGAATGAGTTTTGAGTCTGGTAAATTTAAATTTGAAAGTATTAAAATAAATAAAGGTAAAATGTTAATATTTATTTATTTAAATTAACATAGATAAATATGATATTTTAACTATAATAGAAGAGTATATACTATATGGGTTAAGTTTAGGGCTGCAAACAAACCAAATGTTCAGCGAACAATTCGTGAATCGTTTGGCAGGAAATTCGTTTGTGTTCGTTCATTTATTAAACAAACGAACACGAATATTGTTTTTAGTTTTTAAATTTATTTAAATACTTCAAATTCTGACAAATTAAATATCTAATAAGTGTCAGTGTATTATATATATTTTCATGAACGATTGTTTGTGTTCGTTTGTTTTCATTTGTGTTTATGAACATTAGTTTGTGCTCATTTTCGTCAACATTCGTTTTTGTTCTTTGCCTAGAATTAACAAAGAAACACGAACAAGTTATTTTCCTTAACAATCGAACACGAACATAAAATATCGTTCGATATGTGTTCGTGAACGGTTCGCGAACACATATATTTCTTAACCAACGAACATGAACAAGGTCTTGTTCGTGTTCGTTCAGTTTGTTTGTAGCCCTAGTTGAGTTATAATACAAAGTGATTTATAAATAAGAATGACAATAAGCCACTAAAGAGTGACAAGTGTCCAATGAAAAATCTAAAATTAATGGTCTATAATCTTTCTTACTTTTTATTTATTTATTTTACCTTTGTATTTGATCCTAATTCTATACTATATAATAAATTAGTGTGAGTTTCAATCGGGAACACTAGAAAATAAAAAATCAGGGATCCGTTCATTTAACAGGTTCAATAGGCATTTTTTTATATTTTTAGTTTTAATTTTTAAAAAAAAATGCTTCTATAGTATTCAAATGCAAAAGTTCCGAATATTTTATTAATTTTTTTAACATGTTAAATTGAAGTTTGTAATTTATTTAACATGCTAAATGCATTGTTTCCCGATTCTACATTTTTACAGTGTTTCTCATTGAACCCAACCTTATTAAATTATCCTTATCTACATTTTGTACAGACGCAAAGAATATTCTATAAATACTTTGTTCACCTATTTTTATATTTGAGTAATTATACAAGTCCATCATTGTTCATGCTATAAACTATTCCCATAAACAGTTTACTTTGAGTGATCTTAAAAACTTATCAAACAAAACATATATCAAATTCAATTTCAAAATTTAAATACACAATAAAAAAAAAATCAATCTTACACACGCCACGTGTCGCCATCCTAATGGTACTCCCCAAGACAATCATCCCTATCTTCAACACACTTTCTCCTATAAATATCCACTTCCCTCAAACCCCTTTCTTCATGAACCATTTTCCCCATTTCCCAAACATTAAAAAAAAAAAAAAGAACAAAAAAAAATCACAATTCACAAAAAATGGAGCCACAACCTGAACTTGAACTCACTGAGTTAATCCCGGGTCTACCCGAGGAAATCGCACTCGAGTGCTTGACTCGGTTGCACTACGACACCCACGCCGTCGCCTCCGACGTCTGCCGCCGGTGGCGCCACCTGTTACAAGACCGTTCATTCTACTACCACCGGAAAAAATCCGGGTTGACACGGAGAACCGCTTGTTTTGTTCAAGCACTTCCGGTTGAACCGGAACCGGGCCGGTCCGAAGCTAAACCGGAGAAACAACCGAAATACGGGTTGTCGGTTTTCGACCCTGTTACAAACAATTGGGACCAAATCGACCCGGTTCCGAAGTATCCAAACGGGTTACCGTTGTTTTGCCAGGTGGCAAGTACGGAGGGTAAGCTGGTGGTGATGGGTGGGTGGAACCCAGTTAATTGGGAACCGTTACGTGATGTGTTTGTGTACGAGTTCACGACTCGGAGGTGGACTCAGCGGGTTGATATGCCGTCAACTCGGTCTTTTTTCGCTACCGGGGCGTGTGATGGGAAAGTGTATGTCGCGGGTGGGCATGATGAAAGTAAGAACGCGCTTAGAAGCGCGTGGGTGTACGATATTGGGTTGGACGAGTGGACTGAGTTGACTCAGATGAGTGAGGAACGAGATGAGTGTGAAGGGGTGATGATCGGGTCGGTGTTTTGGGTTGTAAGCGGGTACGATACGGATAGTCAAGGACGGTTTAAGGATGATGCCGAGGTTTTGGATATTGTCGCCGGGACGTGGCGCCGCGTGGAGGGGGCGTGGGGGGAGAGTCGGTGTCCGAGATCTTGTGTCGCGGTTGGGCAAAATGGTAATTTTATTTCATGGGGTGCGTACGAGCCCGAAGTACAAGTTGGGACGTGTGGGGTTGACCTTGGGGACCGCGTATTGGTTACTGGTTCGGTTTACCAAGGTGCACCTTTAGCGGTTTATGTGGTGGAAAAAACCAACCAAGGGCAAAATGGTAAATCTACAAAGATCGACATCCCCAATGAGTTTTCTGGATTTGTGCAATCAGGTTGCTTAGTCGAGGTTTAAGTTTTCTTTTTTTGGGCATTTTTTTTTATGTGTATATTGGGGCTTTAGAATGTGGTATACATATGCACAATATTATGTAAGTTTTGTAACGTTATATTGTGTGTGTATAAATATATGATACCATGAATTTTCTAATGTATAAATTTTGTAATTGTGTTATACTTGAAGCTAACTTTAGTACTTTTGTTTGTTGGGTGGACCTATCTATGTGGATTTCATAGTCGACAAATCGGTCTATATTGTTGACGTGGAAGAGGTCAAAAACGATCTTTGGTTTCTAAGTCGTTAAAGAGTGTAAAAGCCGTTACTATTTTAGTTTAAGAATTCTTGATAAGTCTAATGTCAGTTGATGTGGGACTTTCACACACGACACGTGAATTTGCTGTGCATAATTTTTTAGAGCTGCGTGTTTATAAAAGTTGATGAGTCACGCAATCTAAACCCGATTTGGGAGACAAGATAACGACGTTGACTCATCCATTATGTGACTCGTCGTGCTAAATTTTAAAACGTTCCACGATAATTAGTAACATGGTATTAACTTGTTTGTCTATATATGACGACACTAATATGTTTGTTATATCATTCACCGTACTATTGTTAATACGATCATACGACATTCATCATAACTATGAAAATGTTATTACTAAGGGTGAGCGGGGCACAATCGGTGACCCCTTGCGGGGACCTTGTTGCCGATCGGTGGTGGTGCCGCCATCCAGGCGGTGAGCCAAATCGGGGGGCCAAATCGGTGGGGAGACACCGAAGAAGGTAGGAGAGAGAAGGTGGGGCCACCCTCATTTTCAACCAATGAAAACTTTTTGTTTTTTGTTTTTTTTTTTGAATAAAAAAACAATTCCCCTAAGAGGGGAGTGCCGCCATCAAATTGGGGTGCTAGGGGAGTTTAAGAGGGGAGTTGACGTGGCATAACTGTAGGAATTAGGTTCACCTTTTGTAAAATATAATTACAAAATATATAATAACGAGACTCTCGTTATTCGTATGAAATATCATAGTACAATATCGGTTGCAATAACTAAATAAAAAGAATATATAATATAATTATATATACCAATCTTGATTCAAGCCGCATCTCTGGTGGGTCCTTCACGCGCACTTGATAGCATCCTAGACTCGAGTATTCATCATCTTGAGTCTTGAAAAATACTCCTTGACTGCAACAATGAGAACACTAAAACGTTGACGATTTTGGTTGAGGCACGTGTTCAACACGCTTCCCTTAAAACAGATTTCGCGCATCTACTAAAGACGACGCGTCTGTCTCCCAGGGTACAACAGCCGAAGCAGTATGTGCTGCCGGAAATGGCCACACGCCCGAGGTTACACCAAATAGAATTATAGTGTTTGAACTTGTGGAAAAATAATGATACGAAAGTGATGGAATCGAGTAGAGAAAACTTATCTCTCTATAATTCCCAACATATGGATGTTCAAGTCTTCACCACTTCTCCAAGAATTCTTCATACATATTATCTTTCTCTTGTAGTTTTCTCATAATTCCAATGAGTCACATAGCCTACCATTTTTTACAAGAGTTGTGTGTTGTGAAGAGTTTCTCTTAAGTGGTGATTTTATTAGAGACATAAAACTCTAATAAAAGTTTCACTAATTAGTGATTTAACTAGAGCCATAAAAACTCTAATAAAAGCTAATAAAGTGATATAAAACTCTACTCAAGAGTTTCACCACATGAAGGAGTTTAATTAGTAATTATAATTTCACTAAATTATAAATTAACTAAATATCCATTCACTAATTTTCCAAACAATCCCCCACATGAATGGAGATTGTTCAAAACACATAAAATTTCCAATGGAACCTCGACAGTTGAGTTTTGCATACGATAGGTAGGTGTTACCCTTTGAACCTTCGCTCATGAAATGCACTTAGCCCACTAGCTCTGAGTAGATCTCGATGTCTTTGAACTCGTCTGCCGTTTGTGTAGACGACAATACACTTCACACAAGACTCTCCCTAGCCGGGTCATCTCCTCATAGTCGTGTCCAATAATGGTTGTGGAACACTTTCCTGGTTCTGCGAGAGCTCTAGGAATTGTGCCCTCAATTCCATTCGAAGCGACCCCACTTCTCTCTAACATAGGTGATTCTCCTTAGATCATTAAAAGCATTGTGGTCATCGTGATCTATCCAAATCATTTACCACATATTATGCTTAGCCTCATACTTGTCACTTTTAGGAATAGACTAGGAAGTTTATTAATCTTTATAATAAACTACCTTATTAAATGCGTAGGGTTATTCCCCCACAGTGACCTCGCTTATTCGTACAATTAGGTTTTCCTATTGAACTCAATTCTTGGGATCTCCAGTTTACTGAGTTAGGTTTCCATCATATGAACTTCATTTTTCAAGGGCTTCAGTCCCATTCCACAACTTGATCTCTAATAAACCCTCAGGTTGTTGGATCCATAACATTAGCAAATAACTTTGCGTATTTGAGATCAGTTGTCATGATGTGTTCTTAACTCGTAAGTTAATTTTGCCTATCGTCAACTTCTAAGACTATAACCTCAGTGGCCATCTGAATCTGGTTATAACATATGTCTTCGTAAGATACGTGTATCATTTAAGGCAAACACATCTCCATTATGCACTACGACCTTTGTGTCCTCCACTTAGTCGTCTATTTGCAATGTTAGATTGGATTACAAAATCCTTATTGCTAAAAACAAATGCAAGACACCCCCCACATTTAAGTGCTATTGGATAACATTTAGATGTGTTAATGAGAACCATTTCTACATACCCTTATAGGGTTGTTTCTTAATGGTTCATCCCCCACATTTCTTGCCATTTGATCAACATTTCCGTAACACCACTTATGGCGACATTTATACACATATGATTGAACAAGACCAACCTTATTGTATCAGTGAATTCAACTCATATTGCATTAGCTTACACAAGCTTTCGAGCTGACCAAAGCAACACATGCCATTGTCATAAGTTTGTCACCAACTTAGAATAATTCTAATTTAACATCTAGAATAAGCTTAAACAATGAGTTCTCCTCATTAGCTTTTCAAACAAACTTTTAAAAGTTACATGTCATTTCCTTATAATGAATGAAAATTCTCTCTCAACTTTGTCCATACACAAATTCTTTTTGTGTTCATACACATTTGAATGTTTAGAGTTAATTAGTCTCCGTCAAGACCCATAATTAACCAAGTACTAGTCTAGCATGCTTTAGACTACAATACTTTAGCTTGTGAACAGAAGATGCATCATTCTGATTCTTCACAGCCCTAAGGATATCATAATATCACTTTGCAACATTCATCCCTTGTTAAGACAAAATAATGAGAGTTATTCATAATCATAAAACATCAATATTTAGGAAGGTTTCACAAATTATTGTATATAGCACAAAGCTAAATTTCATCATTCATTTAAGGAACATAACTTGTTTACCTTTGATCTCCAACGATCTACCATTGACTCATAGGTACTTAAACATAAGCCTTAATCCAAGTCACTTGGTGAACACATTCATCACCAACAAGATGAATGTTTCTCATCTACAATCACTATTATGTGTGAGATAGAGTCAACTAGATTGACACTCAACAACATGGCATTCATAATTTTGCCATTAGTGATTTACACACATCTATTGTTATTCATTAGGAGACATGTATATTTAGGATGCTCTCCCAAATGAAGGTAAAATCTCCATATAGATCTAACAATAATCAAGTGGTAGACGCATCTACTTATAAATCTCGCAAGATCTATTAAAGGTATACAATAACATATAGTACTTTTACTTTCATATGTTAGAATTCACACTTGTGAATTTTTCAATGACTTCTAATGAACTATGCGACATGAATGTCGTTAGTGTATTTCATCTCAATACACTCACTACGTTCTTTCATTACTCATTCATGATGTGGTTATACATTTGATGTTTTGTCTTTGACTTTTAGTCAATGTAACAACTCTCAAGTTGTTTAGTGCCGGAAATGGCCACACGCCCGAGGTTACACCAAATAGAATTATAGTGTTTGAACTTGTGGAAAAATAATGATACGAAAGTGATGGAATCGAGTAGAGAAAACTTATCTCTCTATAATTCCCAACATATGGATGTTCAAGTCTTCACCACTTCTCCAAGAATTCTTCATACATATTATCTTTCTCTTGTAGTTTTCTCATAATTCTAATGAGTCACATAGCCTACCATTTTTTACAAGAGTTGTGTGTTGTGAAGAGTTTCTCTTAAGTGGTGATTTTATTAGAGACATAAAACTCTAATAAAAGTTTCACTAATTAGTGATTTAATTAGAGCCATAAAAACTCTAATAAAAGCTAATCAAGTGATATAAAACTCTACTCAAGAGTTTCACCATATGAAGGAGTTTAATTAGTAATTATAATTTCACTAAATTATAAATTAACTAAATATGGGTATGCGTAAGAGAGGGGACTCCCCTCTTAGGGGAGTGCCCCGAGTACCCTAAGAGCATACGTAGTGGGGCGGTATGGCACCCCATAGCGCCGCCCACACCGAAACGCAGGGCGCTATGGCCGGAGATGGCTGCCATGGCGCGATGGAGATGGCGCCTTCCTTTCCAACATTCCACCAATCAGAAACAAGCAATTTTTTTTATATTAATTAATAAAGTTGAAAATTATTAAATAGGTAATGATGGGTAGGGGCTTTATGACTACGGGCTCTAGTGATATAACGCCCCATAAAGCCCCCGTGTGACGTGGCACGACACGTGTCGCATAACGCCCCACAAGGGGCTTTATGACTACGGATGGCCTAAATGTTCAGTATCTCGACGATCAAGTGACCCCTGATTTGTTCGTATCCGTTTGCGCTTTATTTGGTATACCAAAACATATCTTTTTCACTATGATTTAAAACCGAATTATGTCATCCTATAATGTTATCAACATTAAAAAAACATAAAACGCTATAACTTTCGAGAAGGTGTAACATGCAATATTAAATACATATTAATAGTACATAGACACGAATATATAAGGTGGGCACAACGAATAGACATCTCAATTATTTAAGAAACGATATAAATAAATCATAAACGAAAACAAAAAAAAAAAACAAAAAACTTGGAAATTGGAATCTTATCCTTTTTTTTGTGAATATTAAAAACCCAAAATAGTATGTTAACATATTAATTAAATTATCAAACAAGACAAGATTGTGTCATTTTCTGATTGCGTGTACTGCGGAGTTTTCTCTATATTCTTCGAAAGTCGAAGCTCACTAATTGCATATTATTCGTGCCAAAAAAAAATGATATTCAATGAATCTAGAAAGGGTTGGTTTATTTCCACATCCCTGTAATCTTATTTCACATCCTTATATCTATACGGGCCGTATAAACTGATACGGGCCGTATATAATGTTTATGCACAGAATTTTATGCGGTGGAATGTTTTTTTTTTGTTTTTATATGTATACGGGACGTATAGTTATATACTGGCCGTATACATATTTGCATAATTTTGTTTCGAAGGTTTGCCAAGGGTTTTTAGTTTTGGAATATGTATACGGGCCGTATAATGTTATACGGCCCGTATAGCTCGTATAGAAAAGTTAACTTTTTTGTTGCAATCAGGAAACCGTTTAATAAATTTTTGTATTTAAAATAGTGTTGTATATATCGGATTATGTTACGAGTTTGTAGTTAAACGTATTTATTATGTTTAATAAGTTTCCTCTTTGTAAAACGATAAATATGTATAGAAAAGTTAATTTTTTGTTGCAATCGGGAAACCGTTTAATAAGTTTTATAAATTTTAAAATAGTATTGTATATATCGGATTATGTTACGAGTTTGTAGTTAAACGTATTTATTATGTTTAATAAGTTTCCTCTTTGTAAAACGATAAATATGTATAGAAAAGTTAATTTTTTGTTGCAATCGGGAAACCGTTTAATAAGTTTTATAAATTTTAAAATAGTATTGTATATATCGGATTATGTTACGAGTTTGTAGTTAAACGTATTTATTATGTTTAATAAGTTTCCTCTTTGTAAAAAGATAAATATGTATAGAAAAGTTAATTTTTTGTTGCAATCGGGAAACCATTTAATAAGTTTTATAAATTTTAAAATAGTATTGTATATATCGGATTATGTTACGAGTTTGTAGTTAAACGTATTTATAATGTTTAGTAAGTTTCCACTATGTAAAACGATAAATATGTGATATGATTATGATAAACTACGACTAACAATTATTAAACAAACAACTTAACATCTAAACATAAGATTAATATTTATAATGTTTTACATCTAAAAAAAGATAAACTTTTACAAAGTTTCAAACGTAAAATAACAAAAAAAAAATAATAATACAATAAGCAACTACGGCGGTGGTGGTGGTGGTGGTGCAGCGCCAGCTCGTGGAGGTAGAGGCGCGGCAGAATGCATAGCCACAATCGCCTCGACCATCCACTGTACATCCTCTCTCACTGCAGCTAAATCCCCTCTGACTGCAGCTAAATCCCATCTGACTGCAGCTACAGCCGACTCGACCTGAACGAGTCTCTCCTCCACCCCCGGTGGAGGCATCACACGTTGTCTCACGCTGCGTCGAACGTACGGGCGATCACCCCGTAACTCCTCCTCAACTACCTGTGATCGATCGGCAGTATGAGCGACCCCCTCTCCGTCGCCTCCCTCTCCCACGCCCTCGCCCTCGTCTCCCTCTCCCTCGTCTCCCTCCTCATCACCACCCTCTAAGCCCAAACCAGCTGCCCTCCCTCGACCTCGCGAGCCAAACCCATCGATAGGGCTGTGTCCCTCCCAACCCTGTCAAGCTGGCGTGTCTGCGTCATATCACTTGCCACCTGCGGGGACAGGAGGCGCAAGTAACCCTTCGCCAGACGGGTGACGAAGGCCCCACAGCTGATGTGGGAAGAGGTTCGCTTAAAAGCGTACTCGGCGAAATATGCGGCCAACTTGTACGCCAAGTTGGCCCTCCCGCCGGTAAGTAAGTCGTGCAAGAAGAATAGGTCACTTTGGGTGACCCATTCCCTGCTATCATGACGATCGGCGATCGTCACGGCGATACACCGATGTAGGTATCTGTGTAACGGGTCGTAAAGATCAGTCGCCCGTGCCTTCGGGGATCGCTGATTCGGTTTCGCGAACTCCCCGAACCCAATACTGCTCCAATATGGCCACAACACGTCAGTGGACGTGCTGACTGGCGCATCAAAAAATGCGCGTGACCTTGAGTCCTCCTGTGAGTACAGACCCAAGGCAACAGCGAACTGAGGAAGTGCCATCCTCTGAGTCTTGCCGCAAATAGTAAAAGTTACGGCGTCTGTCGTCAAAAAATGCTGAAAACCCCCACCCCGGGTGTCCGTAAATGTAAAGATAGATAAAAACTCTAAAGTAATCTCCCTGTGGGCCCGCTCTGCGGCGGCATCAAATAAGCGGTCCCACGGGGAGTTAGCTGGCATGAGCTCCCGGACCCGACCGATCGCTCCAATATCTGTCAAAAACTGAAAATCTATGGTCCGAGGCGCATCCAGCACCATCTCCCGTAATTTGCCCAAAACCCTATAGGCAACCGTACCTCGGGGGATATCTCTAACAAACTGCCCCGTCTCAGTAAAATCGGGCACAACCTCCTCCTCCTGTCCACGTCCCCGTCCACGTCCACGGTCCCGACCCTGACCCTGACCTCGACCTCTACGGGCCGCACCAGCTGCTGATGACTTAGCCATATCGTCTGTAATAAATAACAATTACAACTTAGCAATCACCATACGATTATCGTTAACGTATTATACGAATACTGTTCTTGTATACGAACGTATTGTAAATATGATATACGCTCGTACAATGTTTGAAGATTCAACAAGGATACGACCGTATACATTATATACGAGCGTATAATGTTTGAATATTCAAACGTTATACGACCGTATATAAATATACGAGCGTATAATGTTTGAATATTCAAACATTATACGAGCGTATATAATGTATACGATCGTATAACCTTTGATTATTCAAGTGTATACGGTCGTATAAATTGTATACGATCGTATATTTTTTGAATATTCAAACATTATACGATCGTATACAATTTATACGACCGTATACACATAATAATCATTTACAATTTCCTGTTTCAATTTTTTTTTCAAATTGAATTATACAATCGTAATCGTTACGCCTATCTACGCTTTACTATACAAGACCATAATCTAACATGTTACGGAATTTAAAAGTTCACTATACGAAAACGTACCGTATAAGAAGAACGAGAAGAAAACGCCAAAAACGCTGTTCAAGAACGATCCGAGAGAATTTTTGGTGGAATGTTGAGGCCGTATGGTGGAAATGAGGTCGTATAAAACTTATACGACCTTTTTTATTTGTATACGGGCCGTATAAAAGTATACGACCCGTATACAGTGATTTAATTTATTTTAATTCTGTCGTATACAATTATACGATTACAGTATACGAGGCGTATATTTTTTTACGGCCCGTATACAATTCAGTTTTTTTCATTTTTTTTCAATTACTATACGCGGAACTGACGAAAATACGGTCGTTATGCATTAACGTTGATTCGTTTAAACGTTTTTTCAAATTCAATTTCAACAAGTTGCCAAAACATTTATATAACGTGTATGTTTATCATTACAAATTGTCAAAACATGCAAATGGATTCGTTTAAACGTTTTTACAAGTTCAATCTCAAAAAGTTGCCAAAACATTTATATAACGTGTATGTTGATCATTACAAATTGTCAAAACATGCAAATAACATTTTATATTCATAGGGCACCTAAATATATGTAATCCCTGGTCCTATATTCATCAACGATCGTATTATATTGGTCAATACGTTCCTTGTAATAGTGATACCAACTTTCTGCTGGCGTATTCCGTGTCGGTTGTCGCCAGTATCCTGATGGGGTTGGCATTGGATATTCCCCTTCTAATCTGACGTGAATAAAATGGTTCCTGTGTACATGTACAAGCGCGACTGTTCGATGCGGAATACTTTCTTCGGCTGTTCTGAACATGGAAAAAAATGAAGCACAACCAAGGTCACTTAATAAGAGACAAATGACATTCCACCGGTTTGCTATCAGAAGCCCCGTGAATGGCATTTGTAGCCACTTATGTCGAGGTACTCCGTCTATATGGTCTTTTGACCAAACTAATGATTCCAGAACTTGTTGATACTGAAGTTCATTTATGTTTTTCCAAAATTCGTGGAACTGATTGCACTCATCATGAAGTTGCTCCAGTATGAACGGCCACTGCCACTCTTTAAGCGATAAGCCAACCGCTATAGAACGAACCCCACAATTACCATCACCCTGCACATTTTGTATGTGACTGAGGTGTGGATAGAAGCACGGTGGAATGAACTTTTTTAAGTGCGTGAACATATTAACTTGTCCGACAGGCAGCAAAGGTAAGTCTGGTGGCTCTTCCTTTGATTTTGCGACCTTCTTTTTCGTTTTCGAATTCTTAGCGCCTTTCGAAATCTCGCCGAAGAACATAGGTGTTTTAGTACAATAACTTTGTGACTCGACAAACGAGCTGTGCCTGGTAGGTTAGATATTTGACTCTTGTGTGCCAAACTCATCTTGTGTGCGAAACCCATCTTGTGAATCACTATACTGGTTCTGCGTTGTTAAAAAGCTGTGTCTTGAAGGCTCCGTAAACGAATCATCCCTCCTTTGTTGCTGAGCTTTTAAAGTTGGACGACCCCGTGTGTTTTTTTGCACAACTGGTTGTTTAAGCCTCGTCTTATTGAGTTGTACCAACTCCTTCATCTTTTGAATAAAGTTTTTCCTGAGTTCTCTCGGCTGAGCACTTAAATGTTGTTTGAGAAGCGCAAATTCGCCGTCTAAGTCGAAAGAGTCCACCTTGCTCGGTTCCACTATGGAGTCCAAATTTAACTTTCTCCAAAAAGGGTCTATCATCCCCAACGGGATCATTTGACCTAAGGAACATATCAACAAATAACATAAAACGTCAATAAGATTTTGCGTGATGAAAGGGTATGATTATAAAATGTGGTTGGTCGAATAATGTATTACCATTCGTTATATACGCTTCCAACCGACTCGCGCACGGCAACCCACTGCTTGTATACAAACGGCACGCGCATCTACGGTTATATAACTTTAATTTTTCTATTTCATTTACTTCGTCTGATATCACCTCTAGGCAGGCATGTGAAACCTTCTTTAGTAGGAGATTAAATATTGGTTTGTTATGATGACCCAATGTTCGGCTCCTGCTTGTTTCAATGCTGCCTTTGATTTATGTCACCTGGTTTCTTATGAGCTTATCGATAAGTGGTACCACTTTCTCCAGGGTGTAATTAGAGTCGCCTAGGTACTGCTTCAAAAGGGCATGTTGACCCTCTGCCCTGTTCCTTGTACGTTGACCGAAGTTCAGATGTTGGTCGTTCCAGAACGAAACAAACCGGTCTCTATATGGTTGTAACCATATTGAATCCAAATAGTTCATAATCTCTGTAATCAAAGTCAAGTGCAGTTAAGACAAGTTAAATAAATACGATTATTAAACAAAAATTATATAAAACTTACCGTCGGTTTTTTTGCGTGGCAAGTTTGATCGTATTCGCTCGTACCAGTAGTTGTAGTCATGACCGGTCGTTGATTTAATTAGCTCGCCCCACTTGAAAAGAAACCTCTCCCATTTATCCTCTGTTTTAAAGCTTTTCCTGCAATGTTTGAAGATGTTTTGCTGTATGTGCCACCTACACAATGAATGTCTAGCCCTAGGAAACACGGTTGCACATGCGTTCATTAGGGCGCGATCTCTATCCGTTACTACTACACGGGGTTCCATAACACTGTCTAATGAGTGTTTCAACCTCTGTAGAACCCATGTGAAGTTTTCCTGTTTCTCGTGGCTTACGAACGCGTGAGCAATGCAAAACGACATCAACGTTGATGTAACACCGATAATCTGGACTAGAGGCATTTTGTACCGATTCGTCTTGTAGGTGGCGTCTATAAGCAACACATGCGGGAAAGCGCGCCACAACATGTTCGACTCCGGGTGGATGAAGAAAACATCCTCGACCCGTTCGCCGTTTTGAGATGTTCTATGGTAAAAAAGAAACCCATCCTTCTCCAACCGGTCAAAAAGTATCTGCATTGGAGTCTCGCCGACTTGTTCCATTCGACCCAATTTGGCTCGAGCGTTGTATATGGTGTTTCTTGTTGAGACATTATGGGGGTTCTGTTCTTTAATGGCAGCAAGAATGTCTCGTGGTTTGATGTTCTGATGCGTCATTTGCTCCACCGTCCTCTCTTCCGATGGAGTCAGCCTCATTAGGGACGGATGACCCTCTGGATACAGAAATGGTTCGTGGTTATGTTTACCTTCCTCAACCCTTAGATCCCAGTAACCTAACCTCTTTCTGTATGTCCCGACCAGTTGGAACCTGCAACCGGTTTTCCTAGTCCCGCTGCGTCTGACCGTCGCTGTTGATTTGTAATTGTCGGCACAATCGCACGTAAGCCAAATTTTTACCGGCTGACAACTATGGGGTTTATCGTAGATGGTGCGTTTGGTGACGAGGGCGTAGCCATTTACGCGTCCGACGTCTCTACACCAGTCTATCAATTCATCCATGCTAGCGAATTTCTAACGGAAACACTTATATGTGTCAATTAATGATTAACTCAAATGATTAACCCAGGTTTAGTTTTAGTATAAACGGGTTCGGGTCAGTTTCAGCTTGAACCTGCGAACCCGTTTGGATTAACGGGTCGGGTTCGGGTCAACATGGTCGGGATGGCGGGTTGACCCGTTACACATTTATACTATATTATATATTTTTTACAATATATATAAATTAAATGGGGTGCGTATTTTTATGCCATGATTATAAGTTAAAAAGAGAAATTAACATAGATTTTATAACTTAAATATGATATTATATATATATATATATGTATATATATTTGTGTTTTTTAAGTAAATTTTAACTTTAATATATTAATTTCAGAAAAAAAAATAAAAAAATTTGGCTTTAATGGGTCGTGTTCGGGTCAACCCATGAAACTTTGGGTCGTGTTCGGGTTCTTATGTATGATATGATTTTCGAGTTCGGGTCGGGTTCGGGTTTGTGTAAAATTTTCAGGTTCAGGTTGGGTTGGGTTGAGCCCACCAACCCGCGAACACGACCCGTTGAGCAACCCTAATCTAAGATTTTAATAAAAACAACATCAAACGTAAAAACACTAAAATAGTTAACATACAACAAATAAACGTATAATTAAATGTTATACCTCCTTGTTTTGAAACTCAGTATGTTCCTCTTCAGCATTTGGACCCTCGGGCGGTCCACAACTTATGGGAGAAGAATGAGAACTATCAGTCGGCGGTCCAACTCTAACAGGAGGGGCTTCAAAATTAACCGGGTGTTGCGATGGATAATAACCAGCATAATTAGGCTGAATGGCATCCAAACCCCAAGTATCCTGACCTGAACCAGACGCAAAAATGGGATCGAACGGAGCATTTAGATCAAACATGCCCGCTTTGTTATCTTCATTCCCCTGATTCGCCTCGTTACCAAACACATTAAAAAAGTCACCCCAACCCGACATTATAACGTAAATAATTTGAATACAGAGAAAAATAGAAGAAACGAATAGAAGTTGAATGAAAATGAATGAAATTAGTGTCGTTTATATAGAGAATTTTACGGAATATTACATCGTTTCAAATGATTAACACGCGAATCGAGGAATCTAACGTCTAATCACATAACTCGCACGAGATTCGAGGAATATAACATCGAATCGGAGAATCTTACGTCTAATCACACGTAAATCGAGTAATAATACGTCGCGTCAAATAGTAATAAAATAATAAAAAAACGAAAATCATTGTATACGGGTCGTATACATATATACGAGCCGTATATCATCGTCGTATAATATATATACGACCACAGTATCATCTTATTCTCACATGGTTGGTACGGGCCGTATACGGTTATACGGCCCGTTTACGGTTATACGGCCCGTATAACCGTATACGGCCCGTATCAACCATGTGAGAATAAGATGATACCATGTGGATTTAATATGACCCTTTAGAAACCATGGAGTACGAGCTTTTATAATCGGATTATGTATCACATAGTGGTCCGATGATGATTAAACTGTATCAAAACAAAGACGTATGATTCTATTATTAATAGATCTTATAATTTTGATAGTCAAAGTCCATCTAAACCCCCTCTATTTCCACCCATAGATGTGTTTAGTGGCGGAGTTTGAACGGAAACTCGCTGGGGTGAGACTTTAAAAATCCAAATCGTCGGGGGCCAGACTCTTTAAAATCCACTATTTTACACTAAAAAATTTTTCGGTAAAATTAACATTACGCGCAAAAAATATGCGGGGACCCGGACACCCCTGGCCCTGCATTATCCTCCGCCCATGGATGTGTTGATGGTTTTGGGCAATGATTATTGAACTGCCTGTCTTTACAGTCTACTATATAAACTTGTTTTTAAAACCGAGTAAAATTATAAAAATGTATAAATAAAAAGTACCCCACTAAATTAAAACAAAATATATAACAATTTTATCTTTTGGTATGAATTTGCAATTTAAACAACATTTAAGGCGTGAAACAATGAAAATGTGGATCCAGAACTAGTAAAAGAATTTGTAAATGAGATTTTGAATAGGGAAAGGGAAAACAAAGAAAAGAGTAAATTACTTTTTGAGTCCATGTGCTTTAGTGGTTTTAACCACTTGAATTCAAAATCAAAAAGTTTAACGCCCTGGGTCTCTAACCGCTAATTTTATAACGTTTTGAGTCCAATTTTTTTAACACTTGTACTTTTGATTTTGGACTTAGGTGATTAAAACCACTAAAACACAGAGACTCAAAATGTTATAAAATGAGTGGTGGGGACTCAGAGCGTTATTTTTTTTTATTTTGGACTCAAGTGGTTAAAACCACTAAAATACAGGGCCTTAAAATGTTATAAAATGAGCGCTTAGGGACTCGGTACGTTAATTTTTATTATTTTAGACTTTAATGGTTAAAACCACTAAAACACAGAGACCCAAAAAATAATTTACCAAAAAAAATTAAATTCAGTCCAACCGTATGGTCCGGTTCACCGGTTCAACCACATGATCGTTTCAAATGGAGCACTTCAAATGAACTCAATAGTATGTTGCTGGTTTGTCCGGCCGGTCTGGTTATAACGTTTTTATATAATATATTTGACAATCTTAGAAAAAAAATAAAAATAAAAGCATGGAGTATGGGAGTGGAGAAAGTGTGTAGTGAGACTGACCTAAGGCTATTTTGGCGAGCTGACGAACTAATGTGTGTAGAAGGTTTAGTGAAGTTAGGCAAAGAAGCCACCATATTAAAAAAACGACTTTTATTTAAGAGTTAATTGCCAAAATCGTCCCTGAGGTTTGGGCAGGTTTGTCATTTTCGTCCAAAATGACACTTTTGTACCAAATTGCCCCCAACATTTGTAATTTTTTGTCATTTTCATCCAAACCACTAACTTAGTTTATTTTTTCTGTTAAGTTGAGGATATTTGGATGAAACTGACAAATATAAAACCACAGGGACGATTTTGGCAATTTACTCAAACTTTTTTAAATTTCTTTATTAATTAATTTTGTTACATATATAATAAAAAAGAATATACATGCAATTTTTATATGAAAAAAATAATAGATTCGTCACATAAGTTTAATTTTCATCCAACTACTAACTAAGTTAATTTTTCTATTAAGGTGAAGAATGTTTATAAACTAAGACAGAAATTAATTTCTAATTTTTTATAGATCAGTTTTATAAAAATAAAATCTACTTAAACCTCTAATTTGATAAAACTAAAATACTTGTGACCTTATTGAAAAAAGGTCAAATAAAAAAAATCTTATCATGTGTACCAAGTTTGTAATTTATTTTCTACTCTTTTAAATTCGCTCCTAAGGAAAAACAGAAGTCAGCGCCCCCCCCCCCCCCCCAATCAAACAACGTATCATTACCAAACCTTAAAATTACCCACCAAATTGTAATTATAATGCTATGAACCAAAAGTTTATTTACTCAAGCCACCCAGAATAAGTATTAGTTAGTTACCCTCATAATCTTAATTAAATAAATATTTTATTTCTACCAACATATTTCCTAGGTGCTCAACACATTTAAAAAATATGTAACGTTTTACAATTTTTTTCTATCTTTACAACTGATAAATACTAAAAGTTGTAATCGATTGTTATGTGTTGCACACCAATGACGTTTTCTTTTTATAAAACTGATTTATCTAAAGAAGTTGTAAATTAATTTCTGTCTTAATTTATAAAATTTAAAACATCCTTTACCTTAACAGAAAAAATAAACCGAGTTAGTGATTTGGATGAAAATTTATAAAAAATTATGTGACAAAACTATTAATTTTTTTTTCTAAAAACTCCATGCATATTCTTTTTTTATTATATAAGTAACAAAAATAATTAAATTAAATAAAAGAAATTAAAAAGAGTTTGAGTAAATTGCCAAAATCGTCCCTGTGGTTTTATATTTTCCAGTTTTATCCAAATATTATCAACTTAACAGAAAAAATAAACTAAGTTAGTGGTTTGGATGAAAATGACAAAAAGTTACAAACGTTGGGGGCAATTTGGTACAAAAGTGTCATTTTGGACGAAAATGGCAAACGTGCCCAAACCTCAGGTACGATTTTAGCAATTAACTCTTTATTTAAAAAAACAATTGAATATATAGTTAAATAAAATCGCACCTTAAAGACAACAACAAATAAACAAGAACCACAACTTTTCTTTACCATCCTGTTAGTGATAAACTAAAAGTGGTATTTAAACTTGTGTCTATAGTCTATGGGCTCACGAACGCATGGTCGAAAGAAAGAGAGGCATTACAAACGTAGCAAGGAGCGGGGACATTAAGAAAAAGATGGCCATTACAAATGTAGCGACGAGTGGATTGGATGTCCGTAGTTTACAAACGAAAGAATACCATTTGTGAGAGAGCGACCGCGTTGATTAAATACGTTTTTTTACTAACTTTTTATAATATGTTAAACAAAATTGCAAAAATCGGTATGTAAAACATCAACTAATATATGATGAAATTATTTATAGAGTTTTATGCATTACACACTTTAAAACACCTTTATTAGAATTTAGAATATATACACAACAAAACTTTATAAATTTTACCCATCTAGACAATACATATTTAAAAGAGTTAACTCTCATTTTTGTTCCTGTAGTTTGTTCAATTATGTTATGTTAGTTCAAACCAAATTTCAAATTTATACTATTTTCGTCTCTGACATTCTTAAAACATGTCAGTTACATCCAAAAAACCATAAGTTAACTGCCATTATCGTCTCTTTGGTTTGTCAAATTATTCAATTCAACCTTAACGGAATTAACATGTTTCAAGAATGTTAAGGACGACAATGATACAAATTTGACATGGGCTAACATAACTAGACAAACCACATGAACCAAAATGGTAGTTAACACTATTTAAAATTAGGGGTAACTTTGTATAATAGTAACCAAGTTTTAAAAGTGTTCCAATTAGGTCACTCAAGTTTCAAAAGTGTTCCAATCAGGTCACTCAACATTCATTTTTCATTAAAATTAAGGGTTTTTTCATCAATTTCATAAGTAACCATGGTGATGTAGATTTTTGTTTCTTTTTTCCCTTTTATTTGATGCTAACTTTGAGTGATGATGTGAATTGTAACTTGTTTTTTTTAATTTTTAATGTAATTAAAGTGTTTTTATTTTTAATAATATAATTTCATATATTAAAATAATCCGACCCCAACATCTTATTCTTCATTTTTTTCTCGACACATAGAAAAAAAGACATGACTCGATTTGAATGTTAAATTATCGAATTGGGGTAAAAACAATACGAGTGACCTAATTAGAACACTTTTGAAACTTGGTTACTATTCTGTGACATATTCCCTTAAAATTACACATGACTATATTAAAATAACTCCCTCCTTCCTGCACATACTGCTGTTCCTTCTACTATTTTAAAATTGTGGAAAAGGAATTTACTGTTATAATATAACAAGAATTAACACAAGATTAGTGCTAAAACTTTAAGAACTTTAGAAATGTTATAAGAGAAAGAAGAAGAGAATTGTATAACTTATGAAAGTGTATACATGAGGTGCATTTTCTCTTCTACCTTGAGCTAGTATTTATACTACAAAAAGATTAACTATTTGGTAGACAAGATTAACTATTTGGTAGACAAGATTAACTATTTAGTAGAAAAAGCTATCCATAAGTTTGACAAAGAGTTCATCCACTTGCTTGGTAAATCTAGAGGTAAATCTTGATCTTCATTGTCACACCCCAACCGATGGCGGAATCATCGGGGCGCGGCACTAGGCGAATCAGATTGCTCAAGAGAATCCATAACAACTATATTGCGATAATATTTAATACATTCGTTATCCCATACTAACAAATAATACAATCACATAAGTTATCACAGATTTCTTGTCCTCTCAAACAATACAAATCCGACAACCTAGATTTTAGTTGAGTTTCTAGACTTCCTAGCTTGATTTGATATAGTCTGCGATCTAACCTGCAACATACGTTAAAATATTTGTCAATACAAAAGTATTGGCGAGTATACAGGTTTGATATGTAGCGTAATAGATTAAAAAGTGTAGCGAATTTCCACATACATAAACGTAACACACGACATATACACTCACAAAGCTGATACTACCAACTAAGTCCTCGATGCTCGAATATGCGATGGCAAACTAGACCCCGTCGGGCGCAATAGTACTATACTAGTCGTGGTGGGACGTCACCCTAGCACATATGCAACTAGCATCACGTATATCTATGCATAACAGTTATTCACAAAGTGATAATTCGATTGATTGAATAATTCGTTTGATAAGTTCGATTTGTTAGATACGTATGTTACACCCAAAATGCGGTTAAAAAGGGTTCAAGTATACTCACAGTGCGTATTTAGCGAGAATACAACTTGATTGGATCGGGTAGGAGTTCGTCTGCGTTAACCATCGAATGATATAGTAAACGATGCACGGTTAAGCGGGAAAAATATCAAAATGACAGTTTTCTAGTCGGATGGTGCTCATCCGGTCGGATGACCCTCATCCGGTTGGATGACTGTTGATTGAGTCGGATGGTAGATAAGTAACCTTATCCGGTCGGATGACTGAAGTTGGATCGGATGACACTTGGTCGGATGAGCTGGTCCGGTCGGATGACAGTCATCCGGTCGGATGACTGAAGTTGGATCGGATGACATGCTATCCGATCGGATGACATGCTATCCGATCGGATGTCATGTGGCCCGTTTGGATGACATGTTATCCAGTCGGATGACACGTCTGTTTTATCGTTCCGATCAACTGTTTTCGAGTATTTTTGGATGGAATACATGCGGTTTTACTAGGACGGTGTGTTTTCGTGTTAACCAATGAAATTCCATCAGTTTCGACTCGTTCTACCGGTCGGGAATCACCCGGTTCCAGCAGATCTGGCCGTTCTTGACGGTTTCTCATGGTTAACTCCAAATCGCACAGTTCCTTGGTTAAATATATAGATTTAGGTGAGATTTGTTATCAAAACATGTGGAAATCACCCAGATCTGAGTCGTTTATGGTAGGATGAGGTCACAACTTGAAGTTCCTATGAACTCTTGGTGACATCACCTTAAAACACCTCAAATCAGTAGATTTCACGGTTAGAAATTGAGTTTTGAAAGACAGAATGATGTAGGATTGAGTGTAGATCATAGAAGTACAAGTTTTTAGGTTGAAATCTTACCGGAATCGCGAGGAATCGAGAGAAAAGGGTCTTGAAGCGTGTCTGGTCGAGTGGGAGCTGTCACATCACCGTTCAAGTGATGTGACACGCTATTTATAGGCAACAGAGGAGAAGGGAGTTACTGGGTCGGATGGCCCATTCGGATGGCCACTCCGGCGCGGTGAACTTTTCCGTTTTTCGAGCGTTGCGATAGTTTTTGGAGTACGCGCTTTCTATAGTTAGTTTATATTATTATCATATATGTATATATACCACTAGGGGTCGTATTTACGTATACATTTTCCAAAGTTTCGATATAACAATCGGTTTTCGATTCGAGTATGCGATTATTAGCGACGTTCCACGGCCATCAAGGAGGGTAGTATAGGTCCTTTCTTGATGTCATTGTGAACATTTTTGTGTGCTGTGCCACAATGACCGACGGGGTACCATCCACTCGTATTGTCATCATCGTCACGAAGACTAGAGTTATAGCACTCACCCGAGAGTCTTTGTTAGCGTTAATTGTTTACGTTCAACACATCACGGCCACTGAGGAGGGTAGAATAGGTCCTCACTTAATGCCTCCGTGAGTGTTAGTGTTTGTTATAATAGTGTATTGCGAAAATATGCGATTTATCCTTCGAATAGCGAAGTATGCGATATAGTTACATTATGATCCGAATCTCTGGTGCTAGGCGTAACGAGTATATCGAGTGGTAACAACACACGAAAGTGCGGGTTGTTACAGTCTCCCCTGCTTTAGGAAATTTCGTCCCGAAATTAATCCAACAGGTAGACTTTTGAGAGTTGATCCAGTATAAGTAGCGATGCAGCGAGTGATTTGACCGATAGTTGACAAGCGAGAGCGTTTCGAATAAGAGAGATCGATTGCGATAGCGAGAAGGCGACGTATAAGACAAAAGTGATCTCCCGCGAGTTGGCGTTCCAAAGTACCTCGTGTCGCGAAGAATTCGTTAGTTCGATACGATTGCAATTTTAAAGAACTTGAAGGGTTTCTCATGGCGTAGGGTTAACTGAGTCGATCGTTAACCAACGTTACAAGAAACGTTCGTTTTTAGATATTTAAAAGGAATTTTGGATGGAAATCTTGAAAATTTTCCTTTCAACATAAGGTCAACTGAGTTGATGTTAACCAATGTTGCAAGGAAGTTTAGGTTTTAAACATTTTAATGAATTCGAAGATGACAACCGAGGTTACGAAAACTCTCTCCTATGGCATGGGTTCAAGCTGAACTCGACGTCGAACCAATGTCTTAAGAAGGATTTTGTTTTGATGTTGTAAAAGCTTTTAGGGAAAACTGGACTTATGAAACTTTTCTTGGACATTGAGTTAAGCTGATTCGATGTTATATCCCCGTCGTGAGAAAATTTCACTTGTCCACCGGTTTTTAAATCAACATTTTATAAAAATAAGTTTTTAATGGTAAAAAGGTAGTTAATCATCGAGCCCCACTTGGCACTTTCCCACGAAATTTTGTTAATATGTTTTAAAACACTTATATATAGGAAGTACCAGCGGCGTATCCACCATGTTTTGTCCATATTACTTCTGTTTCGTGAGGCGGTGTCGGGTGTGCCGATATGACACGGATAGAATTCGCGCTTACTTGGTCCAATCGATAGGAAGTCGGACCGAGTATAGGATAGAATTGAACAGGTTAAACCGGCGAGTTGAGTTGCGAACGTAGCTGTAGCAGCGTGCGCGAGTAGCCTGATGACACAAAACATTTATGTGTCGTGTCTGGGTAGGCGTCGAGCGACAGGCGATAAGCGAATAGCGCGTTTTTGATTAGATTCCTCATTAAAGCCACATGGCACGTTTCCACGAGAGTTTGCTAACACGGTGAAACACCACGTTTAACCAGGTTAGTTTTGCCTCGTGGAGCGGTGCCATGGGTACTAATACCACACGGACTGCAGTGAACACCAAGCGAGCGATAAGCGGTTCGCGATACACGATAGCGATAAGCGATTAGGTGGTTAAGCGAATAACACAACACAACACCAGTAATGACGGCGACGATAAACGAATTACGATAAGCGGCAGTTGTTGCGTTGCAAGCGATGGAGGTATGCGGTTCGATTTATGCGGTTCGATTTGATTGATTAACACCACAGAGTTTACTAACATCGGGCCCCACATGGCCCTTTTCCACGAAAGCCTGCTGATATGACTAAAACACCCTGTTTTAGCCATATGAGTTTCATCTCGTGAAGCGAGGTCATGTGTGCCAATCTTAACACAAACATCACAGATAACGGTAGGCGACGGCGATAGCAGTAGAGTGTCATACAGCAAGCGATATAGCGACTCACATAATAAGCGGTAGTGATCCTCGAAATAATCGGTAGAGATAGCGAGATACACATGATAAGCGATTTGCGATTTGCCAAGCTTTGTTTCGAATAAGCTTAACGTCACGTTGCGACGCGTCACGGTTATCGAGGAGGGTAGAATAGGTCCTCACTCGAACAACATCGCGAGCGTTAATGTACTCGATGAGATTGATCGCGGCGGACTTACGACCAGTCTTGCGTCGATACAATTTCCCTGCGAGGTAGACTCCCAGAGTCCATCGATGAGGCGATTGCACTGCGTTTGCAGACTTGCGACAAGTCTCGCGATGATGCGGTTTGGTTGTTACACCTTGCGATTGAGTGTAGGGTGTTGAAAATAATCACAATAGTATAATAGGTCTAATAACGTTCAACTCCACATGGCACTTTCTGCACAGAACTTCAGTTGTATGGTAAGACACACCTTGCTTTACCCCTATTACTTAAATCCCTTGTTTCGGTGTCATACTTTGCTGAAACGCTTGTGGCACCTTAGAATTCACTACGATCTCCGTGCACTGACCCAAATAATCCCGTGTGCACCCGTGATTAATCGTTCCTTGCACGTTTATCGTACCTCGTTCTAAGAGTGTAGTGAGGGTAAAACACATTATTTCGTGATATAGTATATAGTACGTGTGTGACTCTAGTCTAAGTGCGACGACTAGAGTGTGGAAGAGAATACGAAAAACGAGAGTTAATGTTACGCATAGTGGCAACATCGGGTAATAGAGTAGGTTCAAAACTTTAGGAATTAACGTCGAAAATCGTATCATTACAACTTTATCCTACGCTTGCTAGATGTTTGATGCTGAAGTCTTTTGCTGGAGCTGTTGTTGTTGTACTCAAGTTCGCGGTTCGATGCGGCAGTTGCGGGTGAAGTGACCGTAACGGCTGCAGTTACTGAAATAGCGACAGTCAGCCCCGATTGGATGATGATAGGTGCATGAGTAACACTGAGGATGAGCTCCAGTGTACGCTCGTTTTGGAAACACCGGAACTGTTCGAAGAGGTTTCGGTTGCAGCAGTTTGGTTGTTGATGAGCTCGGGCTTGAAGTCTTTCGCTTGCGGCTGGGTTTGTCGGTGTCTTGCGAAGAGGTGTCGTCATTGGAGGATTCGTCGGAGGTCTCACTTGCAGAATCTTTGACTGAGTTGTTGGAAGATCCGTCGGCAGAGTCATCAGAAGAATCGTCAATAGATCCGTCAGAGGAATCGTCAGCAGATTCGTCCGAAGGATCGTCAGCAGATTCGTCAGAAGACTCGTTGCTAGGACCCTCTGAAGGATTAATGTCGATCGCTTGATAAGCTTGCTTGACATGATTCTTTGTGAAGAACCCTTCCATGAGTCGTTTGTTGTTGATTTTTGCGGCTAAGCGGTAGGTTTCTTCGATAGTAGTAGGTCTTGCAGCTTCGACAAAATCACCCACACACTCAGGCAAACCGCGAATGTACTTCGAAATGGATTTTTTTGAAGTGTTGACTTGACTTGGGCAGATTATGCTAGGCTGTTTGAACCTTGCGGTGTAGCCAGCGTTGTCACTTTCGACTTGCTTGATTTCCCAAAATTCGTTTTCTAGGTTCTGGATTTCATGAGGGGGACAGTACTCTTTCTTCATGAGCTCTTTCAGCTCATTCCAAGAGAGAGCGTAAGCTGCGGAGATCCCACGTTTGTTACGTTCGGCGGTCCACCAGTCGAGTGCTCGTGATTGAAATCCTCCAGTAGCGCAAGTAGTACGGAAACTATCGGGACACCCATTTTGACGAAGGGTAACTTCGATAGAATCGAACCACTGGAGTAGTTGAGAAACACTTCCTTCACCCGTGAAGTCAATCGGATCACAGGCTTTGAAGTGTTTGTAGAGAAACGTAGATTGCGGCTCTTCTGTCTTAACGTCTTCCGTAGTTCGAGAGTTGATAAGAGATTGCACTCGTGTGGCAATCTGAGGAATGACTTTGACCACTTCCCTGGTCACAAATGAAGCAATCCTCTTTTCGCCCCTTCGTTTGGCTCGTCTCTTTGCTAACATTCTCAAAGTAGAGTTGTTGGAAGGCATCTAGACAGAAAGAGACTTGGAGTGAGATTCGATCATAATGATTTTTGAGTTTTGCGATGCGATTGAGCACGTTCAAAACTTGATGCGATAGTACAGTAGTAATGCGAATCACATAGGAGCCACGAAATTCCTACGTTCTCACACAATGACTTGTTTGTTTATATGTATATATATGTATTTATATAATTGTAATTTGTATTCATACACATACAGGTCGATTTAGAATATGCGAGGACGCGTTGAAGTGAGAAAGCGAGAGCGATTGCGATAGATTATGCATTAGTTTTGTTGCGAACATTCGGGTTTCATTTTGGATTGCGACGGCTGTGCGAATTGCGCGTTTATAAAGCAGGGAGTGGAAATCGAGAAATCGATAAAGCGTAAAGTTTCAACATGTAAGTAAGTTCCAGCCAGTTGTAAAATTGGCGGGTCGTATGATAGAGTGCCTTAGGTGTTTAGGCATCGACTAACCCAGGTAACCCGACTGTATTCGACAAGTTCGTGCATGCGCGTTGACCTAGAAGACTTTATGCTTCCACTGGGATGCAGCTCATGGCATTTGTCTTCCTAGTCATCGCGTGGTTCGAGTTATCGTGTTAGTCGAGTCCTTGGTGAGAGCTTTTTGAAAACCAATTTATGGAGCGGAACGACTTATTAAGGTACGGGTTTCACCCCTGACTTAACAACTTCGTTCCTAATTGTGGTTATGCTCTTCGAATAAATTCGTGAGTTTCCACTAGATTTTGAAATGGAGACTTTCGTCGAGATGTGGCTGTCACTCCTAACTCGATGAAAGGTTCTCGTGCTAGAAAAATACGCTGAGTGAGCGATCTAGTCGAGAGTTCTTGGTTTTCACACCTGGTCTTGACTGGATCACTCGGTTTCGTTATGCGAATATTTTCGAAAACATGTGTATTGTGCCTGCCTTAGGAAAGGCTAAGTAGTATTCCAGCCTTAGGAAAGGCTTCTTCGTGTGAATGTAACAACTCTCATCAAAATTCCTATTTATTAAAATTAATTGTCCAAAAGGAAACCCTAATTGAGACACCCAAGTGATTCTGTATAAACCCTAAAATTTTCAGAACAATCAGAATCAGGATCAGGGCCCCTAAAACTCAGGGGGGGTAAACACTAGTTACGATTATCTAAATAACTATCTGTCAAAATCGAATTTTACAATTCCGTCAACTCAGCAAGCCTAGTTAGGGACGTGGCTACCCTATGGAAATAGGTGACCCTTCGCGTCACGCGAAGCCCCAGGGGTACCCCTCGCGTCACGCGAGGGGGGTCAAAATTTAACTATAAATAGTGGACATTGGGACTTGATTTCTGGCACTGAAACGACGAAGAAATTCCAATTATACACTGAGATATCGTAGAATTACTATAAAAACACACACGGATCACGAATTGCTGCCGCAAAACAGGGTAATAACTCGATCGCTGCAACGATTCCATGTCCGATCGGTTAAACTATCCAATGGATGTTTAAGTGCTGCCCACATTAGGGTTTATGCTTTGTCATTCGTTGTTAATTCAATGGATGTTTAAGTATCGCACTTTGTCATTCGATGTGAGGGTTTAATCTCGTGAGTTATCGTAAATGCTGTATTAAGTTACTAACCGAGTTGTGTGCATGTTATTAAATTTAGGTTAAAAGGCTAATCAGTAGGCTAGGCTCTGCTCAAATTAAATCTGCAATGTGAGTCATTCTCTTTTTATCAAATTACTTTCAAAATCATGTTCATTTTCAAAGTTATAATTACAGGGATTAAGTCTTTGTAATCACCAAATTACAGCTAGTATGTGGGGTTTTGTATACAATACTTGATAATCGTCACACTTGGACAACGAGTTAGCCAAGGAGTGATATGACCATAGTCACAGACACCATTGGACAACGAGATAGCCAATGTGTAGTCGAGTGACAAATACTGTGGGTAGTTGGTTGATATCGGGAAACATTGTAATCGCTCTTAATACTGTAAATTATAACAAAGGTGTCGTTTTAGTAAAATGAATGATTCACCAGTATTTCCCGCTGACAAAACCTTTTTCAAACATGTTTCAGGTGATCTGTTGTGATCCAGAAAAATGCCGTGACGCACTATCAAGCTTAAGGAAGTGGCTCAATATAAAATAAAGAAACATGTTTTGTAAAAATAAAGATTTCTCTGTGAAACCTTAAGATTGTAAATTACCGGGATTTTATCCCGAGTTGTGAAATAAAATAATCGGGAAATTACAGTTTTAAAAAGATCCTGAAGAAACTTCCGCTGTCAAATAAATACCACGGGATTTTCTGTCCAGTGGCTCCTGAAACGGGCCAAACCGGGTCGGGGGCCGTGACAGAAAAAGGTGGTATCAGAGACACTGATTTAAGCCTATTAAGTATTTAGAAAATACTTAATTTTTCTACTTGTCATTCTGTGATTATTTGTTTTCTTATTTGAATATTTGTACAGTATGGGTAAGCAAAAGCTGTCAAACATCTATCTTAAATTAGATAGGTCATCCAACGAGAAGGGAAGTTCATCCCAAACCAAATCCTCAAATCACTCTGTAATTCCTGAAGAAGGAATATTTGTGCGAAAGGCACAATATGAGGAACCACTTTCTCCTAATAAAAGAAGTTTAATTTTATAGAAAAGTTAGGAGAAAATAAAGAAATTCCGAGAAAAGAAGATTAAACAGGAAACCCAGGAATTAACCAGTAAATCACCTTGGGAAGACAAGTTAGGTGAAAAATGGGCAGATCTTTATATGCTAGCTACTGTAGCAGTAAATGCAACTCTTTAAATATTTTAAGTTTTAGCAGTCTTATCACCTATAATTCAGAAACCTTAATAAATAAATAAGTAAACCCTAGTGTGTTTTTAAATTTCAGTTGTTTTGTAGTCACACGATATGAGATAATATTTAAAGGTTATCTATGAAATTTTAACTTAGTATTTGTGTGTATTTTGCATGTGTGCTAAACAGTATGAGTGACTTGTCTGACGCCCTTCAGAATTTAAATCTCTATCCGGTAAGAATAGAGGTTTCTAGAGATTTCAATAGGTATATACCAGATATAGAAGAACCTATTGAATTCAATGCTCCACCTCCCGAGAAACCCAAGCCCAAGAAAAAGAGAAGATTTGTGGGATGGAGGGGTGTGCGTAGGAGGAAACCCGTCCCTAGAAAGATTCCCAAAATAGAAAATCCTTTAGATAAAGGGAAGGGAATTGAAGTCGGGGAAGAGTCTAGGCAGATGGGAATACAGTTTGATTAATATTCTAAGCAAATAGAAATGGAGATTGGAGGAGGTTCTAAACAAACTCAGATAGAAATTGGGGAAAGCTCTAAACAAAACCAGGAAATGACATTGCAGGAAGAGCTAGATTTTATATTGGCAAGTTGTGATACTATTCAGCCTGTCAATGAAAATGTTTTTACTCGTCCTATTTAAACTCAACTCCCTATAAACTTAGAACCAGCAATCCTAGAACCTATAATCCACACCTAAACTCTGGGAATGGATGAATGGTGGACGAATGATTGGAAATTCCAAAACTTGCTCAACAGTCCTTATTCCTTTCTTCCTCAATTTGACCCAGAACCTATACCTAATCCACCTATGAGCAATGAGAATTTAGCGGAACTTCGCCACTTTGGCGAGGAGTTAATGGATGCAGGAAATAGGATCAGGGAAGTAGGAGAACAGATCTCCTGGAAGTACGATGAGAGGGAGCGCCGTTATTAAAATATCAGCTGACGAGGGATAAGGGGTTTATGAGACTATGGTTGTATAATAGCAATAATAATATAATCTTGTGAAACAACTTAAAATAAAACTTTGTAAATGGTGTGTAGTGATGCATACTATAAAATATATAAAATGGGAATTGAGAAATCGATAGTTTTGGCTATATGTGCTTTGTGAAATTTATATGATTGTTTGTGTATAATTGTTATTTATTCACTACTAATAAATTATATATATTAATTATTAGATGGAAAACGCTAATAATGAACCAGTAAATGAGGTTAATCAATCTGAACAACACCCGGGGGATCAATATATGACTAGACAAGATATAGAAAATATCGTTGCTCAAGGGATAGCCAATGCTATTCCAGCAATAGTCGTTGTTGTCCAGAAACCTACTGAACCTCAACAAATCATTCCTAGCAAACGTATTTCTGAAGATAATTTCAGTAATAGTGTAAATGGAGGCGGTAATCATACTAATCATGATAATAATCCGCGGCAGGCTCCGCTCCCTAAGAAAATGAAAGCTGCAACGCCTGGTTGCACTTACAAAGAATTTCTTGCTTGTAAACCCCCTGAGTTTGCAGGCAATGAAGGAGCGACTGCAGCACTGCGTTGGTTAGAAAAGACCGAGGCAGTGATTACAATAAGTAAATGTGCCAAGGACGATCATGTAATGTATGCGTCAAATCTTTTTAAAGAAGGGGTGCTAGAATGGTGGAACACGGTGTTACAAGCTAAAGGAAGGATGATGGCGTATGCTATGAACTGGGAAGAATTTAAAATTTTTGTAGAAAGAAAATTCTGTCCCGAATATGAAAAAGATCAAATGGCAAATAAGTTCTTAAACCATCGAATGATGGGTGTAGATTGTCGCGGTTATACTTCGACATTCTTTGAATATGCTAGAGTGGTACCAACACTGGCTTCGCCAGAACCGGTACTCATTTCTCGCTATATTTGGGGATTGATTGGTGAAATCCGCAATATCGTTAAAGCTGCGAGACCTCGTACTATTGACGATGCAGTGGAATTAGCCAACACCCTAACTGATGAACTGGTGCGCACAAGAGATGAAAACAAGAAAAAGGAACTGGCTCAGAAAATTACCCAAGGAATTCGTACGAGTAATAATAGCAGTTTCAGGAAAAGAGGAACGGGACAATTCTCAATTCCGCCTTTCTGCAGGAATTGCAGAAGGAAACATTTTGGAAGATGCAATGTAACCTGCAACTTTTGTAAAGTTGTAGGACATCGTGAAGAAAATTGCAGGAAGAAATCCACAATTTGTTACAATTGTGGAGAAACTGGACATTTCAGGCCAGATTGCCCGAAACTAGTTAAACCAGCTGATAACAACAAAGCTAAAACAGCCGATGGAGCTACTAAGAAGAATGTTCGTGCTTTCCAATTAACTACTCAAGAAGCAGAACTCATTCCAGATGTGATAGCTGGTACGTTCTTAGTTCACAACATTTACGCAAAAGTATTATTTGACTCTGGTGCAAACCAAAGTTTTATAAATACTTCATTCTGCCAAGCTCTTAATTTACCCTTAACCAACCTTAGGCAGATTTTTACAGTCTAAACGGCAGACGGAAATTCTGTTAGCATAGATAAAGTTTTGCAAAAGGAAAATATAGAACTCTCAGGTCATAAATTCTTTGCAAACCTATTACCTATGAAATTAGCCGAATTTGATGTTGTGTTAGGAATGGATTGGTTAGTAGCCAACCATGCTCGAATTCTTTGTGATAAGAATTCCATAGAAATTCAGGCACCTACTGGAGAAGTAATCATAATTACAGGAGATAAACCACGTAAGCCCATGAAGTTCATATCAGTAATGAAAGTTGCTAGTTATGAACGAAAACAAGGAATAGTATATATGATTTCAGTAATCATTAATACTAAGGGTAAAGAACTTACGGAAATTCCTGTAGTCTCAGAATACCCAGAAGTATTCCCAGAAGAATTACCAAGGTTACCACCAGATAGGGAAGTAAAATTTAGAATTCATCTAATTCTAGGAACTATACCGATAGCCAAGGCACCTTATCGGTTACACCCACATAAATGTTAGAACTGAAAAAGCAATTAGATGAATTACTAAGTAAAGGTTTCATACAACCTAGTTTATCCCCGTGGGGAGCACCAGTGTTGTTTGTTAAGAAGAAGGATGGTTCGATGAGAATGTGTATTGATTATAGAGAATTGAATAAAGTTACAATTAAGAATCGATACCCATTACCTAGGATTGATGATCTTTTTGATCAACTTCAAGGAGCTAGATATTTTTCTAAGATTGACTTACGTTCCGGATATCATCAATTGAAGGTACAAGAGGAAGACATACCTAAGACTGCTTTCAGAACTAGGTATCGTCATTACGAGTTTACAGTCATGCCTTTCAGATTAACGAATGCACCTGCAGCATTCATGGACATGATGAATAAGATTTGTAAACCGTATTTTGATAAATTTGTAATTGTCTTCATCGACGATATACTTATTTATTCCAAAAATCAGGAAGAACATTGCCAACACTTGCATGCACTCTTAACCTTGTTAAGAAAAGAAAATTTGTACGCCAAATTCTCGAAGTGTGAATTTTGGTTGCAAGAAGTGCAATTCCTAGGACACATGGTGAATCATGAAGGTATTCATGTAGATCCTGCTAAGATAGAGGCAATTACCAAATGGAAGGTTCCTCAATCCGCAATGGAAATTAGAAGTTTTATAGGTTTAGCTGGATATTATAGACGGTTTATTAAGGATTTTTCCAAAATAGATGTACCATTAACTAAGCTAACCTGTAAAGCAGTTAAGTTTGAATGGGGACCTAAACAAGAAGAAGCCTTTAGGATCTTGAAACAGAAATTAACCAATGCTCCAATTCTAGCCTTACCAGAAGGAACTGAAGATTTTGAAGTATATTGTGATGCTTCAGAACTAGGATTTGGATGTGTGCTGATGCAACGCAAGAAAGTAATTGCGTATGCTTCAAGGCAATTGAAAAAGCACGAGGAAAACTATACAACTCCTGATTTAGAATTAGGAGCTGTAATTTTTGCCCTTAAGATTTGGAGACATTATCTGTACGGAAGTAAATTTACTGTCTATACAGATCATAAGAGTTTAAGATATATATTTGGGCAAAAAGAGTTAAACATGAGACAAAGAAGATGGATGGAAATCCTAAGTGATTATGACTGCGATATTCAGTATCATGAAGGAAAGGCAAATGTAGTTGCAGATGCCTTAAGTCATAAATATCATGAAAAGCAAAAACGAGTTCGTGCTCTCAGATTAAATCTACAGTTAGATTTAATGGAACAAATAAAGGATGCTCAAGAAATAGCAATCAAGAATGATGCGGAAGGAATGAAGGGACGAATAAAAGAGTTAGAACAAGGAGTAAATGGAATTTGGAGATTCCACAAAAGAAGGATTTGGGTACCTAAGCAGGGAGAATTAAGAAATAAGATTTTAGAAGAAGCTCATAAATCTAGGTATACCATGCACCCAGGAAACAATAAAATGTACCAAGATTTAAGAAAGAATTTCTGGTGGATAGGCATGAAGAAGGATATAGCTAGATATGTTTCTAAGTGTCTTACTTGTTCACAAGTTAAGGCAGAACACCAGAAACCTTCAGGTCTACTACAACAATTAGAAATGCCTGTATGGAAATGGGAACTCATAACAATGGATTTTATTACTAAGTTACCCAAAACCAGAAAAGGTAATGATGCGATTTGGGTAATTGTGGATCGATTAACCAAATCAGCTCACTTTCTACCAATGAAAGAAACCTTTAGCATGGAAAGATTGGCTAAGTTGTATGTAGATGAAGTAGTATCCTTACATGGAGTCCCACTCTCCATTGTTTCGGATAGGGATAGTCGTTTTACTTCTCATTTCTGGAAAAGTTTCCAAGAAGCTATGGGAACTTGACTAAACCTAAGCACTGCATATCATCCTCAAACAGACGGGCAAAGTGAAAGGACGATCCAAACTCTAGAAGACATGCTCAGAGCATGTGTGATAGATTTTGGTGGAAATTGGGACGATCACTTACCTTTAATTGAATTATCCTATAACAATAGTTATCATTCAAGTATTGAAACTGCCCCATTCGAAGCATTGTATGGAAGAAAATGCAGAATCCCAGTTTGTTGGGCAGAAATAGGAGAAAGTCAATTGTCAGGTCCCGAAATAGTGCAAGAAACGACCGACAAAATTTCACAAATCAAGGAAAGACTAAAGACGGCTCGAGATCGCCAGAAGAGTTATGCAGACAATAGACGGAAGCCGTTGGAATTCCAAGTTGGAGACAGAGTACTGTTGAAAGTTTCTCCTTGGAAAGGAGTAGTTCGATTCGGTAAGAAAGGAAAGCTAAGTCCAAGATACGTAGGACCATTTCCAGTGATCCAACGTATAGGACCAGTTGCTTATCGTTTACAACTACCCGAAGAATTAGCTGGAGTACATGATGTATTTCATGTATCCAATCTCAAGAAATGCTTATCAGACGAATCACTGGTAGTACCTCTCCAAGATATAGAGGTAAACGAAAAGTTAAAATTTGTAGAGAAACCTCTTCAGATAGAAGACAGAAAAGTGAAGTTTCTCAAGCACAAACGACTAGGACTAGTTAAAGTAAAGTGGGATTCAAAGAGAGGAGCTGAATACACTTGGGAGCTGGAATCAGAAATGAAGCGAAAGTATCCTCACTTATTCCAATAAATCTCGAGGACGAGATTTTTATTAAGGTGGGGAGAATGTAACAACTCTCATCAAAAGTCCTATTTATTAAAATTAATTGTCCAAAAGGAAACCCTAATTGAGACACCCAAGTGATTATATATAAACCCTAAAATTTTCAGAACAATCAGAATCAGGATCAGGGCCCCTAAAACTCAGGGGGGGTAAACCCTAGTTACGATTATCTAAATAACTATCTGTCAAAATCGAATTTTACAATTCCGTCAACCCAGCAAGCCTAGTTAGGGACGTGGCTACCCTATGGAAATAGGTGACCCTTCGCGTCACGCGAAGCCCCAGGGGGTACCCCTCGCGTCACGCGAGGGGGGGTCAAAATTTAACTATAAATAGTGGACATTGGGACTTGATTTCTGGCACTGAAACGACGAAGAAATTCCAATTATACACTGAGATATCGTAGAATTACTATAAAAACACACACGGATCACGAATTGCTGCCGCAAAACAGGGTAATAACTCGATCGCTGCTACGATTCAATGTCTGATCGGTTAAACTATCGCACTTTGTCATTCGATGTGAGGGTTTAATCTCGTGAGTTATCGTAAATGATGTATTAAGTTACTAACCGAGTTGTGTGCATGTTATTAAATTTAGGTTAAAAGGCTAATCAGTAGGCTAGGCTCTGCTCAAATTAAATCTGCAATGTGAGTCATTCTCTTTTTATCAAATTACTTTCAAAATCATGTTCATTTTCAAAGTTATAATTACAGGGATTAAGTCTTTGTAATCACCAAATTACAGCTAGTATGTGGGGTTTTGTATACAATACTTGATAATCGTCACACTTGGACAACGAGTTAGCCAAGGAGTGATATGACCATAGTCACATACACCATTGGACAACGAGATAGCCAATGTGTAGTCGAGTGACAAATACTGTGGGTAGTTGGTTGATATCGGGAAACATTGTAATCGCTCTTAATACTGTAAATTATAACAAAGGTGTCGTTTTAGTAAAATGAATGATTCACCAGTATTTCCCGCTGACAAAACCTTTTTCAAACATGTTTCAGGTGATCTGTTGTGATCCAGAAAAATGCCGTGACGCACTATCAAGCTTAAGGAAGTGGCTCAATATAAAATAAAGAAACATGTTTTGTAAAAATAAAGATTTCTCTGTGAAACCTTAAGATTGTAAATTACCGGGATTTTATCCCGAGTTGTGAAATAAAATAATCGGGAAATTACAGTTTTAAAAAGATCCTGAAGAAACTTCCGCTGTCAAATAAATACCACGGG
Source organism: Helianthus tuberosus (assembly GCA_030545235.1). Classification (NCBI taxonomy): domain Eukaryota; kingdom Viridiplantae; phylum Streptophyta; class Magnoliopsida; order Asterales; family Asteraceae; genus Helianthus; species Helianthus tuberosus. The sequence continues at coordinate 32,412,888 of CM060354.1, read as the reverse complement.
ATTTTCTGTCCAGTGGCTCCTGAAACGGGCCAAACCGGGTCGGGGGCCGTGACAGAAGCTGTAGTACGCGGTGTTCACACAAAGTTGTAGCTTTTAGCAATTTCGATCGAGAGTATCCAGTAGGCCCTATACAACCCTACTGGGTTCGTACGAGTCGGCCTGTTGGTACTTAGACTATAGACAGGTCGATTTCTAAGACGTCGATCCGGACTAGGTCGAGTCTGGCCTAATTCCCTATAGTTATGTCTCTGATACCAATCTGTCACACCCTAACCGATGGCGGAATCATCGGGGCGCGACACTAGGCGAATCAGATTGCTCAAGAGAATCCATAACAACAATATTGCGATAATATTTAATACATTCGTTATCCCATACTAACAAATAATACAATCACATAAGTTATCACAGATTTCTTGTCCTCTCAAACAATACAAATCCGACAACCTAGATTTTAGTTGAGTTTCTAGACTTCCTAGCTTGATTTGATATAGTCTGCGATCTAACCTGCAACATACGTTAAAATATTTGTCAATACAAAAGTATTGGCGAGTATACAGGTTTGATATGTAGCGTAATAGATTAAAAAGTGTAGCGAATTTCCACATGCATAAACGTAACACACGACATATACACTCACAAAGCTGATACTACCAACTAAGTCCTCGATGCTCGAATATGCGATGGCAAACTAGACCCCGTCGGGCGCAATAGTACTATACTAGTCGTGGTGGGACGTCGCGAGTATAAGCCCTAGCACATATGCAACTAGCATCACGTATATCTATGCATAACAGTTATTCGCAAAGTGATAATTCGATTGATTGAATAATTCGTTTGATAAGTTCAATTTGTTAGAAACGTATGTTACACCCAAAATGCAGTTAAAAAGGGTTCAAGTATACTCACAGTGCGTATTTAGCGAGAATACAACTTGATTGGATCGGGTAGGAGTTCGTCTGCGTTAACCATCGAATGATATAGTAAACGATGCACGGTTAAGCGGGAAAAATATAAAAAAGACAGTTTTCTAGTCGGATGGTGCTCATCCGGTCGGATGACCTCCTCCGGTCGGATGACCCTCATCCGGTCGGATGACTGTTGATTGAGTCGGATGGTAGATAAGTAACCTTATCCGGTCGGATGACTGAAGTTGGATCGGATGACACTTGGTCGGATGAGCTGGTCCGGTCGGATGACTGAAGTTGGATCGGATGACATGCTATCCTATCGGATGACATGTTATCCAGTCGGATGACACGTCTGTTTTATCATTCCGATCAACTGTTTTCGGGTGTTTTTGGATGGAATGCATGCGGTTTTACTAGGACGGTGTGTTTTCGTGTTAACCAATGAAATTCCATCAGTTTCGACCCGTTCTACCGGCTGGGAATCACCCCGTTCCAGCAGATCTGGCCGTTCTTGACGGTTTCTCATGGTTAACTCCAAATCGCACAGTTCCTTGGTTAAATATATAGATTTAGGTGAGATTTGTTATCAAAACATGTGGAAATCACCCAGATCTGAGTCGTTTATGGTGGGATGAGGTCACAACTTGAAGTTCATATGAACTCTTGGTGACATCACCTTAAAACACCTCAAATCAGTAGATTTCACGGTTAGAAATTGAGTTTTGAAAGACAGAATGATGTAGGATTGAGTGTAGATCATAGAAGTACAAGTTTTTAGGTTGAAATCTTACCGGAATCGCGAGGAATCGAGAGAAAAGGGTCTTGAAGCGTGTCTGGTCGAGTGGGAGCTGTCACATCACTGTTCAAGTGATGTGACGCGCTATTTATAGGCAACAGAGGAGAAGGGCGTTATTGGGTCGGATGGCCCATCCGTTCGGATGGCCGGTCCATCCGGATGGCCACTCCGGCACGGTGAACTTTTCCGTTTTTCGAGCGTTGCGATAGTTTTTGGAGTACGCGCTTTCTATAGTTAGTTTATATTATTATCATATATGTATATATACCACTAGGGGTCGTATTTACGTATACATTTTCCAAAGTTTCAATATAACAATCGGTTTTCGATTCGAGTATGCGATTATAAGCGACGTTCCACGGCCATCAAGGAGGGTAGTATAGGTCCTTTCTTGATGTCATTGTGAACGTTTTTGTGTGTTGTGCCACAATGACCGACGGGGTATCATCCACTCGTATTGTCATCATCGTCACGAAGACTAGAGTTATAGCACTCACCCAAGAGTCTTTGTTAGCGTTAATTGTTTACGTTCGACACATCACGGCCACTGAGGATGGTAGAATAGGTCCTCACTTAATGCCTCCGTGAGTGTTAGTGTTTGTGATAATAGTGTATTGCGAAAATATGCGATTTATCCTTCGAATAGCGAAGTATGCGATATAGTTACATTATGATCCGAATCTCTGGTGCTAAGCGTAACGAGTATATCGAGTGGTAATAACACACGAAAGTGCGGGTTGTTACATTCATGGTAAACTTTTTAATAAAATTCATAACACTCCCCCTTGGATAACACTTTGCAAACTTCGGGGTCTTTAAGTACTGCCTCATTAAAAACCTTGCTAAAGAAAAACCCAGTGGGAAAAAACCTTAGCTAAGGGAAAAAGAGTGCAGTCTATAGCTCCCCCTCAAGTTAGCAATTTGTAAGGAATCACATTCTCCGTACATAACGCATGCCAATGTCATGAACATGTTTCCTGAAAGTTGATGTAGGTAGTGCTTTTGTGAAAAGATCGGCTGAATTGTTGCTGGATTGGACATATCTCATCTCGACCTGATTGTCTTTAATAAGGTCCCGAGTATATGCAAAGAATCTTGGTGGTATATGTTTTGTTCTGTCACTTTTGATATACCCTTCTTTCATTTGAGAGACACAAGCGGCATTATCTTCATGGATAGGAGTTGGACTTCGATCTTTCTCTAGCCCACAAGAAGTCACAATGTGTTGTGACATAGATCTTAACCATACACATTCTCTTGAAGCTTCATGTAGTGCAATGACTTCAACATGATTTGATGATGTTGCGACAAGTGTTTGTTTCTGAGAACGCCATGAAATCGCAGTTCCTCCATTCATAAATACATATCCAGTTTGAGATTTTTCTTTATGAGGATCAGATAAATAACCTGCATCTGCATAACCAACTAACCCTTCTTTTGAATCGTTGGGATAAAACAAGCCTAAATCAACAGTACCTCGAAGATATCGAAAAATATGTTTAATCCCATTCCAGTGCCTTTTAGTAGGAGCTGAACTAAATCTTGCCAACAAGTTCACTGCAAAAGAAATGTCAGGTCTCGTACAATTGGTAAGATACATAAGTGCTCCAATTGCACTGAGGTATGGTACTTCTGGACCAAGAACTTCTTCGTTGTCCTCACAAGGACGAAATGGATCATTTTTTACATTAAGTGATCTAACGACCATTGGAGTGCTTAAAGGATTTGCTTTGTCCATATTGAAACGTTTCAACAGCTTTTCAGTATAATTCGTTTGATGCACAAGTATTCCATTGCTCATATGTTCAATTTGTAAACCAAGACAATATTTGGTTTTTCCAAGGTCTTTCATTTCAAATTCTTTCTTTAAAAGAATAATTGCTTCATGAATTTCTTTTTGCGTCCCAATTATATTTAGGTCATCAACATATACAGCTATGATCACATATCCTGATGTTGTCTTCTTAATAAAGACACATGGACAGATAAGATTATTTGTATAACCTTTACTTGTCAAATAGTCGCTCAAACGATTGTACCACATCCTTCTCGATTGTTTCAACCCATATAAAGATCTTTGTAATTTGATCGAATACAATTCTTTGAGTTTTGAACTTAACGCATCAGGGAGTTTAAATCCTTCAGGAACTTTCTTATAGATGTCACTATCAAGTGATCCATACAAGTAAGCTGTAACATCCATAAGACACATTTCTAACTTTTTAGAAACTGCTAAGCTGATTAAGTATCTAAAGGTTATTGCATCCATAACGGGAGAATATGTTTATTCATAGTCAATCCCTGGCCTTTATGAAAATCCTTGAGCTACAAGTCTCGCTTTATATCTTGTAACCTCATTTTTCTCATTCGTTTTCGTACAAAAACCCATTTATACCCTACAGGCTTTACAACCTTAGGTGTAACAACAATAGACCCAAAAACCTTTCGTTTGTTGAGTGAATCTAATTCAGCTTGCATAGCGCATTTCCATTTATCCCAGTCATGTCTATTTTGACAATCATTGACAGATTTTGGTTCAGGATCATCATCTCCACCCATGATGTCACTTGCTATAGAATAAGAAAATATCTCATCAATATTTTCCATTTCATATCGGTTCCATATGGTATGTGTATGACCATAGTTGATTGATATCTCTTTGTTAGTATCATCAACATCTTCCTCATGAGAGGTATCGGTATTTACTGTTTTATCAAAATCATTCTCTTTGTAGTCAATTACAAGTGCTTTTCTTTTTCGAGGATTCTTATCCTTTGAACCGATTGGCCTTCCACGTTTTAAACATTTTTGAGATTCATGAGCTATTTTATTATCTATTGCCTTACTTGGGATCTCAACTCGAGCTGGAGCATTAGCAACTGGTATATGAGATTTAGTAACTCTGTTTGTATCAGTAAAAGCATCAGGCAATTGATTTGCAATGCCTTGCAAGTGTATTATCTTTTGAACCTCTGTCTCACATTGTTTTGTTCTTGGATCAAGATGAGACAATGAAGGCACACACCATGAGACATCATTTTCTCGTTTTTTATTTTCTCCCCCTAATGCTGGGAACATTGCCTCGTTAAAATGACAGTCATCAAAACGTGCTTTAAATACGTCACCCGTTAAAGGTTCAAGATATCGTATGATGGAGGCTGTTTCATATCCAACATATATTCCCAACCTTCTTTGAGGTTCCATTTTTGTGCGTTGTGGTGGTGCAATAGGAACATACACTGCACACCCAAAAATTTTAAGGTGGGAAATGTCTGGCTCATGGCCAGAAACAAGTTGTAGTGGGGAGTAGTTATGATTTGCACTTGGTCTCACACGAATCAGTGATCCAGCATGTAAAATTGCATGACCCCAAACGACACAGGAAGTTTTGTTCTCATTAATAATGGCCTAGCGATTAGTTGTAAACGTTTGATCAATGATTCAGCTAAGCCATTTTGTGTGTGTACATGAGCAACAGGGTGTTCGACAACAATTCCCACAAACATGCAATAATCATTAAAAGCATGTGATGTAAATTCACCAGCATTATCAAGTCTCACCCTTTTAACAGTGTAATCAGGGAAATGTGCTCGTAGTTTGATAATTTGAGCAAGAAATTTTGCAAAGGAAACATTACGAGTTGATAATAAAGAGACATGAGACCATCTGCTGGATGCGTCTATCAAGACCATGAAATATCTAAACGGTCCACATGGTGGATGAATTGGTCCACATATATCACCTTGAATTCTTTCAAGAAACATTGGTGATTCTTTGTCAACTTTTAAGGACGAAGGCCTTGTAATTAGTTTTCCAAGTGAACAAGAGGTACATAGAGGCATTTTATCTGATTTGGGGATCTTCTGATATTTCAATGGATGTCCATGTGTGTTTTCAATAATTCTTTTCATCATTGTAGATCCTGGATGGCCTAGTCTGTCATGCCATAAGTTAAATGTCTCAGGATCAGAAAAATTTTCTTTTACTGCCATATGTGCTTGAGGCATATTAATGTGTGTATAATGCAAACCAGAGTGGAGCATTGGCAGTTTTTCCAGTATATGATCTTTGCTCATGATGTGCAAATATTTTTTATTATCAACAGTCCTTGACTGAGTATCATATCCGTTATGATATATGTTTTTGAAACTCAACAAGTTTCTTGTTGATTTTGGGGAAAATAAAGCATTCTCTATTAAGAGCTTTGTACCATTTGGTAATATTAAATTAGCTTTTCCTACTCCTTCTATCAAGTTTGTAGGACCTGATATTGTATCAACGGTTCCTTTTGTTGGTTTCAACTCATAAAAATATTTCTTAGATTTAAGTATAGTGTGTGTGGCTCCACCATCCGCTATACATATATCTGCATCATTTGTATGCTCTTGTGCTCCAATGGTATTCATTTTAATCTTGAAATATAAAGAGAAATAATAATAAGTGTAAAACGAAGGCATTATGATTTATTTTTTAATAAGAAGTTTATTTATTAGCTAAAAACGTTACATGAAAAGAAAGACTAATGAAACATAATAAATGTAGTTATAATAAAGGAAATTACATAATTGTTGGAAATAATTATTATGGTTTAGCAACATTGGTTTCAAATTTCCATCTCATTGGTATAGTCGGCGACATTCAGTTCGACATTGATATCATTAAAATTATCCACATGGTTCATCTCCTTTTCTTTTCTTTTGAGAGAGGCTTGGTAAAGTTCACATAAATGTGAAGGTGTACGACAAGCCTTTGACCAATGGTTTGTACTTCCACATCTGAAACAAGAAGTGCCATTGTTTTCGGACCTACCAGCTTCATTCCTTTTGTTATACTGGTTGGAATTGATATTTTGTGGAGTGTGGTAATTGGGGGTTCTTTGATTTCGACCACGACCATGTCCACGTCCACGACCATGACCATGGGAATTACCTCAGAAATTATTATTTCTTTTGAAGGAATAGTTGCGACCATTACCATTACCAAAATGGCCACGGCCGTGTCCCCATTTTCTTCCAGAGTCTTTAGTATCATCATTAATGTAAGGACTTGCAAAAATGCGCCAAAACGACCCGTAAGTGAAAACCCGGACCCCTGAAACCCTAATATGTATAAAAAACCAAGAAAACAAGGATTTTTTATTTCAGGCGGGCCGCGTAAAATGTAAGCCTCGGCTTACGCGGGCCGCGTCAACTTAAAAGAAAAGACATAGGATTTCCGGACTTCATACGGGCAGCGTAAAACGTAAGCTTCTGCTTACGCGGGCCGCGTCAACTTAAATTTGACCGGATACGCGTTCCAGGCCACGTGTCACACACGTGGCGGACCTACTAATGACACACAAGCCCTAACGGGCTCTCGCGGGCCGTGTAAGATTCAAGTGTGGGTTTACGCGGGCCGCGTAAAACCCAATTTCAGGCTATAAATTTCCTGTGCATGGGACTTGTTCCTGCACTCGAAAATTTCATCTCCAAACGTCTATATTCTGCTGAAAACGAGCATTTAAGGGCCACGACGCTGCTACGATACAGGGTATTAACTCGATCACTGCTATGATACAATGTCCGATCGATTGAAACCAATCCGATGGATGTTTAAGTGCTGCCCGTAATTGGGCTATACTTTGTCATTCGTCGTGAAGGTTTTGATTTCGTGAGCTTATCATAACGGGTTGTATTAAGTTACTGACCTAGTTTCGTGTGCATTGTTGTTTAAATTAGGTTATCAGGCTTATCAATAGGCTAAACTCTGCCCAACTAAACTTGCAAAGTGAGTCATTCTCTTTTTACTAAATTGTTTTCCAAAACCCTATTTGTTTTCAAAAGTTATAATTACAGGGATTAAGTCGTGGTTATCTTGAATCACTGGCAAGTGGGGTATTGTGCACATTACTAATTTCTCACGGTTAGGTAAACAAACCTAACAGTGATAATCATCACTACTTGGGGGTGAAAGGACCCAATAGTGGTATGACCATCGTCACCAGGGTGTGACACGACGCCAGATAAAAATAAGATAGTAGCCATTGTAATCGCTCTTATGCTCTAATTTATAACTAATGTGTCGTTTTATTTAACCTGAATGACTCGCCAGTATTTCCCCGCTGATAAAATATTTTCAAAACATGTTTCAGGTGAGTTACTGTGAATCAAGGAAAACGTGCTACGGAGCACTAACAAGCTTGAGGTGGTGGCTCAATAAAATAAATAAACATGTTTTGTAAAACAAGGGGTTTCCTAGTAAAATTCCCTTCACTGTAAATTTCGGGGTTTGTCCCAAATTATGAAATAAAATAATCGGGCATTTTCAAGAGTTTAAAAGATCCTGTTAATCTTCCGCTGTCAACTCAAATATTAAATACCACGGGTTTCTGTCCCGCGGCTCCTGGACCGGGTAACACCGGGACGGAGGCCGTGACAATTAATAACAGCATTTGCTTCTGGAATAGCTAATGATCCAGTGGGACGAGCTTGATGATTTTTCATTAGTAGCTCATTGTTTTTCTCTGATACGAGGAGAAATGAATTTAGATCAGAATATCTTTGAAACCTTTGCAACCGATATTGTTGTTGCAAGTTTATATTTGATGCATGAAATGTGGAGAAAGTTTTCTTCAACTTATCTTCCTCCGTAACAGTTTGCCCACAAAATCGGAGCGTTGAGCATATCGTGAACAAAGCAGAGGTGTATTCATTCACCTTTTTAAAATCTTGGAACCTGAGATTGTTCCATTCATCTCTAGCAGTGGGAAGTAAAACTTCCCTTTGATTATCAAATCTGCTTCTTAAATCTTCCCACAAAACGTATGGATCCTCAAAATTTGAATATTGAAATTGCAACATCTCATCAATGTGTTTATGGAGGATGACATCGGCTTTTGCCTTGTCTTGATCGCTACAATTATTCCACTCCGCCGTTATCGTTTCCAAAACACCCATTGACTTGAGATGTCGCTTAACATGTGCTGTCCACGACATATAATTTTCTCCAGTGATATTAAGAGCCGGGAATTCAATTTTTGCGATGTTTGCCATTTTGTTGCTAAACATAAATATGATATATATTAAAATCTAAATACTCATTAAAAATGAGATAACATACAGAGGTACAGCTATAAACAAATAAATGAATACATAAGTACCAAAAAGATGAGGTGGAAGCTCATATATTAAGGTCGGCAACAATATTAATATTATGCCGGCGAATATTAAAACCGGGTGAATCATCTTTGAAATGTTTTCTTGAATAACCTTGAGAAGAAGAGTGTTTGTTGCAAAAAAAATGAGATTGATAATTGGTAATTTATAGTGGTAAATTATAACCGTTTTGCAACGGTTATATTACCGTTTTATAGCCGTTATATAACGGTTATATATATATATATATGTATTTATAATAAATGATGAATTACAGAAATGTTCTTTTATAAGATATAAAATTAGGATGCATAATAATAAGAACAAAAAAATTAGTATACATAAATAAACGTAAACTCTAAATGAAATGTGAGCGTGTGTGTATAAATAAAAGTTAGTTGCGATAAAAGTAAAAGTTAGATGCATAATTAAATGTTAGAATGTTAGTAATCCCGTAGTTATGAAATATGTATATTAAAATATTCTTTTGTACTTATTTTTTTTTTCAAAGTAAATTATAAAGTTAATGATGTGCTTACATTGCTTGTGATGGATATCTTTGGGCTTAAAGTCTTCTTTGATTAGGATATAAGCGACTCGTGCTGATAACGTGTTATAATATAACAAGAATTAACACAAGATTAGTGCTAAAACTTTAAGAACTTTAGTAATGTTATAAGAGAAAGAAGAAGATAATTGTATAACTTATGAAAGTGTATACATGAGGTGTATTTTCTCTTCTACCTTGAGCTAGTATTTATATTACAAAAAGATTAACTATTTGGTAGACACGGTTAACTATTTGGTTGACAAGATTAACTATTTAGTAGACAAAGCAATCCATAAGTTTAACAAAGAGTTCATCCACTTGCTTGGTAAATTTAAAGGTAAATCTTGATCTTTATGGTAAACTTTTTAATAATATTCATAACATTTACTCATTTTTAAGAATATATAGATAATTAATCTTACAAGAAAACCAGCTTAGCTTATTTAATTTCGTTCTAATCTGTGTTTGGATTTTGTTTTTTTGGCATTTTCCTCTCCTCCACTTTTTGACTTAAAGACATATTTTTACTACTTTAGTCGTTTTTTATATAATATTTGAGAATATTGAATCATAAGGGTACTCGGTATGATGTCGGGAAGTTGGTTCGGGGAGTTTGTTTGCCGAGCGGTGAATGATCGCCGGCTTCAAATTGGTGAGTGAGGAGTGGTGATTCCGGTGTATACTCACCGCTGCGGGGAAGAGGAGGGAAGGAGGAGAGGGGGGGGGGGGGGGGTTAATGGTGGGTCCTAACCCCTTTCAACCAATCAATTTTTTTTTTAAATTCTTTACCACTATCTAGGTATTTGAATAATTGTCAGTGATTGAGTGCAAAATAAGGAGTGAAATGAGGACTTGACATGCCATGACAACGCTGTTCCCGGGGTGGTGTGTGCGGTGTGATGTGGCATAAAAGCCACAAAACCACACCCACACCTTCTGATCTAAGAGTCATATTGCACTGAAAACTACAAACCACAAGACTAATAAAATAATAACCTTTAGCACTATGTGACTTGTTGTGGTTTTTCTACTCGTCCATCAATGAGGAGACATGTCTAGGGGTGTAAACGAGCCGAGGTGAGCCCGAGCTCGACCAGGCTCGAGCTCGGCTCGTTAGGTTTTTATGAAGCTCGAGCTCGGCTCGGTTCGAGCCTACTTCTTTGAGCTCGAGCTCGGCTCGCGAGTAAAACCCAAAGCTCGAGCTCGACTAGACTTGGCTCGAACTATTTTGAGAACAACCTTAAACGAGCTGAAAGCTCGGCTCGAGCTCACTTTAACATCGCTTAAACGAGCCAAAGCTCGGCTCAATAGTGTTAACATCATTATTAATATATTATTATATAAAAAAATTTAAATTTTGTATGGGCTCGTTTAGGCTCGCGAGCCTAAACAAGCTTTGTATTTCAGGCTCGGGCTCGATAACAAAACGAGCTCTATTTCAGGCTCGGGCTCGGGCTCGTTAAGGCTCGGCTCGTTCGAGCTTTTAACCGAGCCGATCACGAGTAGCTCTCGAGCCTATGGGCTTGTTTACACCCCTAGACATGTCATGGTCTGATACATCCACCTAAAAGGGGCATAAAACCGTGCCTAAAAATGCCACGTGTAATTTTTTTATTCGTTTAAAAGTAAATGTTTACAAAAGAACTTAATTTTAGTCAATGTTTTTTTATTTTTATATAATATTTTTTTTTGATAATTTTATATAAAAAAGGAATAGATTAATAAATAAAGGCGTTGAGTATGGGAGTGGAGAAAGTGTGGAGTGACCTAAGGCTATTTTGGCGAGCTGACGAAATATGTTTGTAGAAAGTTTAGTAAAGTTTGGCAAAGAAGCCAACATATTAAAATGCTACTTTTATTTAAGAAAACATAAAAAAAAAATGAACCGCGCCTTTCCTTTTTATCAAATAAAAAATTGAATACATAATCAAATAAAATCCCATCTTAAAGATAACAATAAAATAAATGAACCATCTCAAAAACCCCGCAACATGCTCGCATTGTACGCCACCTCCCAGTAATGTGATTCAAGTTACGATTGCTTGCACTCAATTGTTGACAAAAGTGCATCAAAATCACGTTCTAAGTAACAACATGATCTGGTGGTTGCCCTTGCTCCGCAATATGCACCCAATTGGTAGTCAAAGCGATGTCTTCCTCTTCAGTCAAACGGTTCGCCATAAAATTGTTGAAATTGTGACAGAGATGATTGAAATTGTGGTGAGTTGTGGTAAAAAATAGTGAAGATTGGGGATTTATAAAGGGGATGCGGGTATAAAATTTGATTTTTTTTTTAAATTATTACCATTTAAAATGGTAAAAAAAACAATAAATAAAAAACAACCATTGTCCATTGGCGCTCGCCAACCTAATCACGCTTCAGTCGATAGCACCCTACAACCCCCCCCCCCCCCCCCTAACTGTTGTGTGATGGTGTGCAGGGCGCCATCATGCCTAGGTGGCATGGGGCGCTACCCGACACCATTTGACCTTAGAGAGAAGGAGCCATTTGTGAGAGAGCTCTCTGTGAGACTCTTAGTATATAAAAAATAGTATATAATAAAAAGATAATTGTAAACAACAATTAGTATATAAAAAATAGTTATAAAGTTTTACGCATTATACACTTTAGACATTTTTATTAGAATATATATACTATGTACGTTCATAAATTCTTATCCATTTTGACAATGCATATTTAAAATAGCGAGTCGTTCATAAATTCTTATCCATCTTGACAATGAGAGCCATAAATTAAAACATCACATAACTATCGTGATAGGCTATTTTAGTACGAGTCATAATAACTCCCTCCTGCACTTGCTGCTGTTCCTTCTATTATTTTAACATGAAAAAAAAAAACAATTGCTAATTACATATAGGGTATGTTTGGCAAGCTAGTGGTCGAAAGCTGATAACTGTAGCTGGTAGCTAGTAGTTATAGCCATTTAGATATATTTGGTGTTTGCCAGAGTAGCTGAAGCTTTTAATAAAATGTATAAAATGAGCAAAATGGACATAACTAAAAATTTAAAAAGTTTGTGCATCAAAAAGTTCATTATCTTTAGAGATTAAAATAGACATTTTTTCCTAAAATCTTGTAGCTCCTTTTAAACGCTGCTAGTAGGAGTGTTCAACCAAAAGCTTCAAGCTCCTAAGTCCTAACCTAAAAGCTTCAAGCTCTTTCAACCAAATAAGAATTTTTATTGAGTAGGAGTTTTTTCTTAAAAGCTTAAAGCTAGAAGCTTCTAAAAGCTCAATGCCAAACATACCCATAATCGACTAAAATTTCCACATTAAAATATATTAAAAATATTAGAGTTAAATGTCTTTTTAGTCCATGTGGTTTGGGTCATTTTGTCAGTTTAGTTCAAATGTTTGAAACGTTGCCATTTTAGTCCAAATAGTTTTAAACGTTGTCATTTTAGTCCACTGGGTTAACTCCATCCCTTTATTTTGTTAACTAGAAGGGCATTTTGGTCATTTTATATGTAATTCTGTTAACTAGAAGGGCAATTCGACCATATAAAATGATCGAATTACCCTTCTAGCTAACATAAAAAAATGTACGGAGTTAACCCATTGGACTAAAATGGCAACGCTTGAAACTCTTTGGACTAAAATGGCAACGTTTCAAACCTTTCGACTAAACTGTTAAAATGACCCAAACCACATGGACTAAAATGACATTTAACTCAATATATTAATTAGTCAACCAGTTGTAGCCCCAAAGGGATGCTCTTAAACTTAGAACTGTTTTATGTGGACAATTATTCTATGATATAAATCGATAAAAGTACCGATTTGGTCTATGAGGAAAGCGTTCAATACATAACCAATTTTAAATAGAGAGTTGAGATAACCACATAATGCATGTGCGTAGTGCAAGAAACACAATCAGAAATAGGGGGAGAGAGAACAAACATCGGTTACATAATCATCTTGTTTATCACATCCAAAGCAACGAATCGTAGCATACATGTATTTTTTTGTGGTTCTCGCGGTACCACAAGGTTCTAATAGGGCATGGGCGTCGGGTTTGTACGTGCCATTGGCTCTCTTTCTTCAGGTGTTTGTATAAGTTGCGTATTTTCGGATCATTCCATCCTTCTTACAGTGGAGACTAATTTGCGAGCTTAATCTTACAAGAAAACCAGGTTAGCTTATTTAATTTCGTTCTTATCTAAATTCTGAGTGATTGAATTGTGGATATTTGGCATTTTCCTTCCAAATTCTCTACTTTTTGACTAACATAAACATATTTTAATTAGTTTTGTTCTTTTTTATATAAAACTGAGAATATTGAATTATAAGATACTGGATGATAAAGAAAGGGCAGGATTGGTAGAATAAAAAGGTTTTAAAAATAATAAGTGGAAAGTTAAGTGTGCCCACAGTAGCTCTTTCTTAGTTTCTTTTTAGGAAACTTTTTTTTATCTAAAAAATTCAATATAAATTATATAACCCTAATTGATCTAAAATGGGTCAAAATCGTCACCTGAATTGAAAGATGCCCGAATTTTCATTAATTGAACATACCTTGGGTAACAATTACGTCTTGAAGAATGGTATCTTGGGAGATATGATCCTCCTCATGGGGTTGAACGAGATTAACGCATGGAAGACCCTCTCTATGATCATAAGAGCAGCCAGTCAATGATCAAGGGCATGATACGATCAATGATCGACGGTAAGTAAACTACGGACAAAATCACAAAACTTGATTGAGTTTGACATAAAAAGGTTACCACATGTCCCAGTTCATTAAGTTGCACCCAAGATAGCATATATGGTTAATGACCCACTAACTAATAGCCTTGTTGGTTCACCAATTATAACTTTACATATACACCAATTCTAGAATAGCGTTATGTCACAAACGAGACTCCAACCGACAACCTCTTTAAGGCTGAGTGGTGTGATATAAAGCTCCTAGGGGCAATGTATGTGTTTCTCGCCGCATCACGCGCGCACCTATCGATTATTAACCAAAACTAGTTATTGGTAAGCAATAACTAAATCGTTAAGCTAAACCAAATCGAAAACAGACGAAACCAAACTAAATTAACTGAAAACTGAAAACCGAATTAACCAAAAACCGGTTATCAATTTTTTGTACTTTCGTTTAACCAAAATTAGCTGAACCGAACCGAATCATTTATATTTTCATATATTTATAGCTTTTATACCTCAGTTTATATATTTATAGATTGTATACCTCCGGTCCATATATTTCATATTTTATATCTCTATTTCATAGATTTATACTTTCATTTCATGTATTCATACCTCAATTTCATATATTTCTAAGCAAAAGTTTTAGCCAAAGTTTGGTTTTTTCAATTAACTGAATCTAACCGAATAAATCGAAATGATTAACCAAAAACCGATTGGTTAATAAAATAGACTAACCGATGACTTTAATTTTGGATAATAACCGAATCGACCAAACCATGCACAACATAATGAAGTGGATTACCCGATTACTTCGTTTTTGATGTATATTCATCACAATAATGCTACAATAAATATAATATGAATAACAAAACTACCAAAAACGAGTATCGCAATGCGATGTGTGGCTCCCACCGCATCGCGCGGACATCCTGCTAGTATAATAATTAAGGGTTGTATTTAAAGATACATTTGTGTTACCTTGTAATAACTAGATTAGCTTTTAATTGTCAAAATGTAATTAAGATAAAAGGAGGTGCTATTAATGAAAGAACCATTGCCTTACAAAAAAAATCAATGGAAGAATTATTGATGTATTAATGAATTGACACAATTCTAACTCTAAAATGTTCTATACTTTCTACCCGAACAATTTGTGTGCTTCAAACGATATTTTATTGTTAGAGATGTGGTCAAATATTATTTCATTCCAATACCTTTCGACGAAAATAATTAGACCTTAAACTGACGGGTTAGTGTGAGCTTATCCTTGCAAACACGCGAAACTCAAAATATCATGCTAAAGAGGATGGATGTTTGAGTATCTTCAAGAAATGACATTGAAATGCCCATTTAATAGAGAACATTAAACTTTAATTTTTTGTGAATAATTCAAACTCTTTCTTCATCTTCTAATAATAGGTTTTGTCACAACCACTAAGAAAGTAATTACTTGAAACTGATAATCAAACACCTAAATATTGAAATAACCATAATGCGAACAAGTGTTCGACTCCAGATGTTGGTTTGGTTTGGTTTGCTTACTTCTGAGCATCATCCACATGTTTACTGTCCTTCCAATGTCCCAAGTGCCTCTTTGAGAAGTCTTTGTGCTTCTTCTCTCCTCCTAATAACCAAACATACCGATAAAGTCAGAAAAGACTCATTATGCATCCTTTTTTATCACCCCCATTTATTAATTTCTATAAACTAGTACATCAATGTCTTTAAAGAAATTGAAAGATATCAGCTGATGCCTTTAGTTTTGAAAAGACAAAAACACCCTTGGTTACATTTTTTATTTTGTAAAACAAAAAACAATGAACATCACATACCTTTTAATGTCCTCAACAGCTTGCTTTCTTCTTTGTATCTGAAGTTCAAGTATGTGAATAAGTGTTGCTCTAGCCTGAAAAGGGTTTTATTTGGGGGTAAGATAAATTGGCAAATAAAAAAAAACTTGTAGAGTTTCGCCATGTCTGATCTTTCGTCGGATACCATCTGAGAACTATCTTAACAGAATAATATATATAGCATGAACTGTGTTTGATGTGAATATTTAGTTACGTGTTTGACTGAGTTATTGTTTATGTAACCCATGAGACCTGCTAATTGTGTATTGATGATTAGAATAAGTATGGCTATGTGTTTTACTAATACGTTATTGGTGTAATGTGAATGAAGGATATGTGATTGATGTGTTGTACGTGACCCCAAACAGTTATTGTAACATGATATGTGATGAACGTCATGATATACTAAGGTGTATCATGAGATTATATGCATAATAAGCAAGAAGAGTAAAATGTCATTTTCGTCTATTGAGGTTTGGCCAGTTTTGTGACTTTCATCCAAAGGTTAGTTTTTCCGCATCTAGATCCAAAAGGTTAAAATCTTACCATTTTCATCCGTCTCTTTAGCTCCGTCTATTTTTCTCCGTTAAGTCAGGGGTATTTCTTGTCTTTTTTGTTAACTTAAAGGGCAATTAGGTCTTTTTCACTTTATGTAAAAAGAGCAAATTGCCCTTTTAACTTAATGAAGAAAAATGGATGGAATTAACGAGATAGATGAAAATGGCAAGATTTCAAACCTTTTGGATCAAGAAGCGAAAAAACAAACCTTTGGACAAAAGTCGCAAAACTGGCCAAACCTTAGGGACGAAAATGGCATTTTACTCTAAAAAAACATAATCATTGAGAGAATTGTATACCTGATGTGGACGTAACGAATTGAGAAGGTGATGCAAATTTTTGAATATCAGAGAAATATCTTCCACTCTCCTCGCATATTGTGACGGTCGCTCTATTAAAACATCAGCTAGCTCTAAAATATGCAACTGCAGTTCCCTGTTTAGCGACCTCAATTCCTTTTTGAAATCTAGATAATACGAGCGTGACTTTAGTATGTGTAATGTGTGTTAACTGACAAATATCATGCAATTTTTAACGGAATTTATTGAAAGGATAGCATACCAACATTTGGGCCTTTTGGGTACAATTGCCGAACACCCTGATCTTCCAAGCTCGGTAATACATCATCAGTCTACAGGTTAGATCAATAATAATAAATGCCGGTTAACAATTAACATACATGGAGTTGAAAAAGGAAGCAGGAAACAATGAGACAGCAACATTTCATAATAATTGTGGGAGTAAAATGTCATTTTCGTCCCTGAGGATTGGCTACTTTTGCGGCTTTCGTCCAAAGATTTGTTTTTCCGCATCTGGATTCAAAAGATTTAAAATCTTGCCATTTTCATCCAACTCATTAACTTCATCCATTTTTTAACGTTAAGTCAGGGGTATTTTCGTCTTTTTAGACATTTTTTTTGAGATGATTAAAGGGTTTGGGTGGGGAGAAAGTCAACAAAGGTGTATCTTTATTTCTTATGGTGTTTTTTATTTTAACAAAAAATGTCTAAAAAGACGGAAATGCCCCTCGTTAATGGAGACAAATGGATGGAGTTAACGAGTTGGATGAAAATGGCAAGATTTCAAACCTTTTGGATCCAGATGCGGAAAAACAAACCTTTGGACGAAAGTCGCAAAAGTAGCCAGACCTCAGGGACGTAAATGACATTTCAATGAAAAGATAAAAACAAACCACAACAATCGTGATTGAAAAAACACACAAAAGATATGAAACCCTGTGACACAGGGCATGGGTAACATGTTTTTGAGAAGGCAATGGATGACTCGATGCACATGTAAGTGTTCATGAAAGACTTAATGCAACAACACAAGCATGAAAGCATGTCAAGATGTATTCATCAGAACAGAACTATATGTGATCAAATTATACTATATAATGGTAAACAAGTTATTTAAATAAAATATTCTCATCAAGAAATTTACAGTGTAAGTGGCGCCATATAGTTGGTAGGTCCCTTGAATAGGAGGGGGCGGTTCTGGAGCAGAGGTAGGGTCTTGTTCGTAATCCTTGTACAGCCTGTAATACGGTGGTGGAGGTGGATAAGTAGCTGTTGCCATTTACAATAGCTTTTCCTGAAACTACAATGCCAAAAAACATTTAAAAAAGTTGTACTAAATATATAATAAATAAAATCACCAAATATTACACGAATAGAAACTGATCAGTGATCACTTAAGTAGCTTTAGAGGTAAAACAAACACACTGACACGCACACGACTTTATTAAAACTTCAGCTTAAGCCAAAATTTCAACATCACGAACTAGATGTTAGAAGGGCAATTATACAGGCATTTAATGTTATCTCCTTGCATGGTTGAGAATTAATATGTTTTTAGATGATGATAAAACCACAAACAGCAAAAGCAAAAAAGGATCCTATTAAAACTAAAGCCGTCAGAATCATTAATCTTGGTTTTAAAAAGCAAGAGGCGCCCCGAAACATTTAGATCTCGAAATCCGAGGCGAGAGCTTCATGTATGCAAGGTGTTGCTAAATAAGCTCTGTGTTCAGCTAAATAAGCTCTATGTTCAGCTAAATAAGCTTTATGTACAGCCAAAAGCTGCATCTCTCTCATCTCTTTACATCCTTTGGTCTTTTTAACAAATTGCCAATGTTTAATCACTGAATATATCAGTCCCAAACATACTTTTAATCTTCAATTGATTTGAAGGCCACATCAGTGGCGTCATAGCAGTACAATCCTCGGAAAAAAAAGTCATCACCATCATGATTGCTAGAGGCATGGTGAGAAGGCAATAAAGTGGAACAGGTTTAATTTAACGAATGGAGGAGAAGATGGAAGCGGAAATAATACATCGAAGATTCCTAATTCAGAGAGACGAAGAAAACCAGACATCGCAATTACATAATCGAGTGGAAGAAATCGCTAGGGCACTTGCTGAGATGCGTGATATAATGACGGGATTAGCGATTGAGTTTCTCAAATTGCTAATGGTTAGTAGATATGGAGGAACCCGAAATACGTCACAAAATTCAAATGATCGTACAAAAGAGTTTGTTAATCAGGTCAATGGAAATGATACAGGAACAGGTTATAATTACTCTTCAAGACTCACCAAGATGGAATTTCCAAAGCTTGGTGGTGAGGAATTAACTTCTTGGTTATTCAATAGCGAACAGTTCTATCAATTGGATAACGTTTCTGATGCGACAAGAGTACGTTTAGCAACTATTCATTTTGAAGATAAAGCTTTGCAATGTACCAGTCATTGTGAAGCAGAGAAATGGTTTACCTCTACATTGGATAGCACTAACTGAAATGGAAGATAGTGTTGATGATTTTGATGTAGAAATTGCACAAATCTCAGTCAATGCATTAGATGGAAATGATTTATACCAGTCCTTGAGAGTCACAGGACATTACGTATGGAAAAAAATGATTTGCAAATATTGATGGATACTCGCAGTTCACATAATTACATAGATTCCGCACTTGCTAAGCAGTTGGGATGCTAATTGGTTAGTAAAAATAATATGTTAGTAAAGATAACAAATGGGCATCAGGAGGTATGTGATCAAATGGTGGAAGGGTTTAAGTCGAAAATGCAGGGACTCACTTTTGAAGCAGATCTGTAAGTTATGAGTACTTATGAATCTAGGGGGCTGTGAATTAGTTCTCGGGGTGCAGTGGTTTACTCAATTGTGCTGTATACAGATTAATTATAAAGAGAGAATGGTGGAATCCAAATTATCAAGGGCAAAAAGGTGATCTTAAGTCGGGATGAGTTGCATGGTACCAACTACCAAGTTTTCTCCAAACTAGATCTTAAGTCGGGATATTATCAGATTCGGGTTGACCCGGCTGATGAGGGAAAGACAGCTTTAAAACCCACAATGGTCGCTTACAACTTTTAGATATGTACCCTCTACATTTCAAAGTTAAATGAATCATGTGTTTAGAAAACAATTGAGGAAATTTGTATCAGTCTTCTTTGACGACATTACGGTCAGAAAAGATTGAAAAAATCAGTCATTTACAACCACTGATCTCGAAAAGTTGGAGTTGCTTTGACAAAACAGCTTGGCAGCTAAACATTGTAAGTGTGTATTTGGAGCTACAGAACTGCAAATCTTGGGGCATATAATTTCTGATACGCTAAAGTAAGGACAGACTATCCCTTGGTTTTGGAATGTGTGTCGCGATCTGATGCGTTTTGATCCCAAAAGCCGATGCGTGATACACAATGCGTGAAGCGCGCGCATCACGTATGCGAAGCGTTCGCTATTAAAAATACTAAAAATTTATTTGTAAATAATATTTTAACTTGTTAAAGTTTAAACACTGATATATTATATTCCCATATCCCTAGTCAGATTTGTTCAATCGATGGTCTAATTAGTTCAGATACTCAAACTCATTGCTCAATCAACGGTCAGACAGCATCATGCGATGTGCGTATCATGGAATTGCATCACATGATGCGATCTTACCACCACATCATGTGATACGCGCATTTTAAAACCAAGGACTGGCCCATTCCTTAAAATTGTAGAGAACTCACTCAGAGGGTTTCTCGGTCTAACCGGGTATTATCGAAGGTTTGTCAAGAACTATGGCCATAGCTAAGCCATCAACTCAATTGTTAAGGATATATTCTTTTACTTGGAACTAGGGTTTGCAAACAAACCAAACGTTCGGCGAACAGTCGTGAGCTGCTCGACGGGAAGTTCGTTTGTGTTCGTTCGTTTATTAAATAAACGAACACGAACAAGAAATTTCCTTCGTTTAGTTAAATGAACGAACACGAACAGTGGTCACGTTCGTTCATATATGTTCGTGAACGTTCGGTAATGTGTTCAATAGTTCATTAGTGTTTTTAGTTTTTATATTTTATTTAAATACTTCAAAATTCAAACAAATAAAATATTTAATAAGTGTCAGTGTATTATATATTTTGTTCATGAACGCTTGTTTGTGTTCGTTTGTTTCCATTTGTGTTCATGAACATTAGTTTGTGATCATTTGTGTTCATCAACGTTCGTTGCCTAAAATTAACAAACAAACACAAACGAACCCAAACAAGCTCATTTCCTTAACAAACAAACACACACAAACATAAAATCTTGTTCAGTAAGTGTTCATGAACAGTTCGTGAATACATATATTTCTTAACAAACGAACATGAACAAGGTCTTGTTCTTGTTCGTGTTCGTCCGGTTCGTTTGCAGCCCTACTTGGAACACTCAAGGCTGCTATGATTCAACCACTAGTCTTGGATTTGCCTAATTCTAATGAAACTTATTTGTCTACTATAAACTTGAACCTCGCTAATCATCAAATCTAGGGTTTCAAAATTCAATTTACAGATATATCGAATTACAGATACATTTACTAAAGTTAATACCTGATTCCCTGAGCAGATAGTAGTGGTTCGACACTGTGCGGATGGAGCTAATGACGAGCCGATAAGGTAATCAGGCGGTAGTGGTGGTGGTGGTGGTTCGGTCGCTGAGGGTTACGGTCGCGTGTAGCCGTTGAAAATATTAGATCTCGATTAATCAAGTATCATCCCTTACGCTTACGCTGTGTTCCCGAGTTTAATAAAGGTAAGAAAAGAAGTTAAAGGAAATTAGGGAGAGATTACAAGGGGAAGGATCTACTAAAAAGTGGATTTTGCCTAAGTAGCCTAAGAAGGAATCTTAACCATTCATTTTTTAAATCAATGGTTAAGATGAAAGGGTATGAGAAAGGAGGAGTGCAAGGGTATCTTGGGAAAATCCTATTTATGGACTTTCTCTCTCCACATGCAAGGCACATGCATATTTCACCCCCATTTTTTAAACGTTCATAACTTTTTTATACGACATTATTTTTTCATAAAAATTTCACCATAAAATCGAGCGTCTTTTTATCTTTAATTTGAGTACCATATTGCTATATAAAATATGAAGACTCAAAAAACCCACTAAAATGTGTTGTATTTCTATGTTGTATAACATTTTTTGTGCTGAATTTTTGTACTATATTTTTGTACTAAAAATTTTGTGCTGATTTTTTTTGTCTTAAATTTTTTTTTTCTCAATTTTTTGTGCTGTATTTTTTTGTACTACATTTTTTTGCTAAATTTTTTTGTGCTATATTTTTTGTACTAGATTTTTTGTGCTATATTTTTTTGTACTACATTTTTTGTGCTAGATTTTTTGTACTAGATTTTTTGTGCTATATTTTTTTGTACTAGATTTTTTGTGCTAGATTTTTTTGTACTAGATTTTTTTTTGTATTTTTAAAAAACAAAAAGGGTGCCACATGTCATTTTCACTCCTATTTATAAGGACCAAAATGCCCTTCATTCCTACTTATTAGGAGTGCCACATGTCATCATCACAATCCTTTTTAGGCTACTTAGGCAAAATCCACTTTTTAGTGGATCCTTCCCCGAGATAAGAAAAGAAAATAAAGGAAGAGATATAATCTAACTTCATGTTCCAGAGTTCGAAGGAAAAGAAAGGAAATTAAATTTTTATGTGTTCCCGAGTTTAAAAGGAAAAGAAAAGAAAACTACAATTTTACGATTGTACCCTTAAAATAAAAATAAAGCAATTTTAAACAAGGTTGACTTATAATGAATTTGAGGGCAATTTAGGAAATTTAAAAAAGTCTGAGATTCATAATAATGTTTTCTCACCAAATCTCTCCAAATTTGGAGAATAAATATTTGCATCAATCCTTTCACTTCCCTTGTTAAATGAAACTCGGGAACATATTTTTTCCTCTCTTCCTTTCAATTCCTTTCACTTCCCTTGTTAAATGAAACTCGGGAACATAAATAACAGAGTCTTAAGTGAAACTGAACCGAAATCTAATTAACTGAAAATCGGTTATTGGTTATTTTTTTTACTGTCGGTAAACTGAAATTAACTAAACCGAACCGAACTATTTATATTTTCATATATTCTAACTTTTATACCTCAATTATATTTCATTTCATGTATTTATACCTCCATTTTATGTATTTATACTCTCATTTCATTTATTTATACATCCATTTCATATATTTATACCTCAATTTTATGTATTTATACTCTCATTTCATTTATTTATATATTCATTTTATGTATTTATACATCTACTTAATTTAATGTATTTATACCTCCATTACATGTATTTCTAAGCAAAAATTTTAGTCCTTGTTTGATTTGGTTATTAACCAAAATTAACCAAAGCGAACCAATAACCGACAAATTAACCGGATTAACTGATGACTTTGGTTATGGATACGGTTAATGCTAATAACTAGGGGTGAGCAATAACTGAACCGTTAACCAAAACCGAACCGAAAACCGACAAAACTGAACCAAAAATAACCGAAACCGAATTAATCGAAATTCGGTTAATGGTTTTTTTTTTTTTTTTGTACCATCGGTTAACTGAAATTAACTGAACCGAATCATTTAAATCTTCATATATTTCTAGCTTTTATACATCCATGTCATGTTTTATATTTCCATTTCATGTGTTTATACCTTCATTTTATTTAGTTATATATCGAATTCATGTATTTATATGTCTATTTCATGTATTTATGCATCAATTACATGTATTTCTTAAAAAACTTAAGCCAATGTTTGGTTTGGTTATTAATTGAAATTAATCGAACCGAACCAAAAACCGAGAAATTAACTGAATAAACTGAACCGATTAATCGATGACTTCGGTTACGGTTACGGATAATGCTAATAACCGAACCGAACCGTGCACGCCCCTACTTACAACTCACTTTCGTACTTTTTACCCTCATGCCCCTTGTTTATGACTACACTTAACTACACGAATAAACATAATTTGGCTTAAAGAATGAAATTTATATATTATTAATTTATAACAATGTAGTGCATTAGGGGATTGTATTTGTTGCATAGTTGTTGTTTTGTGCATATGTATGTAGTATGAAGTGTATCATGTGTTGTAAATTGACATTTATGTGCAAGTTTGGTTGTAAGTTGTGCTTAAATATTTGTACCTTAATCAAATATAGATTGTAAGTTGTGCTTAAGTGGTTGTACCTTAATCAAATAATAATGGTTTCATTACCTTACCAAATTCAATATGTTTTGCATGCATGTATGGTTGTAAATTGTGCTTAAGTGGTTGTACCTTGATCAAATAATGGTTTCATTATCTTACCATATTTAATCGGTTTCATCCATTCAAAGTTGTTTTGTTTTATTTGTAAATTATTATTATTTATAATAATCTAATTAATTTAGCCAAAATCTTGTATAAATATAATTTGCAACATATTGATGCAATGGTCGTTGTAATGTATGTATTATGGTTTGTGAAGTGGTAATGACACATATTATATATAGATTACGATGAATCTGTCAAACGGGAAAAAATAGACGCGGGTTCATCGTAACGCGCGAGTCCTAGATCAACTTAGTTATTTTATTTTATGTATTACGTTTCGGTTTAATTTCTTCGCATTAACACCACAACTTCAGTGTCGGTAGTCGGTGACAGTAGTGTGGCATTAGTGCTCGCCCCCCGCCGCAACGCGGGGGGTGTTTAATACTAGTTTGTTATAAAAATGAAACATAAATGATGGTCAACATGCTTTTAAACATAAAGATTGAAACATGTAAGTTGACAAAACTCTAAAGGACGTTTTCTATGATTGTGTCCAAACAAGATCTATCAAAATATACATTTTACAGTAAAATTTTAACAAAATCAACTTTTTTTCTTTTCTGGTTTTATTTATAAAATAATGAACGAATAAACGAATGAAAAGTTGACACCTGACATGAATGTGCATCGAGAGAGCACAATTAATGTAGACCACGTAAATCGCGCAACTTAGACACATCACGCAAGCGGCTTAATAGTCTGTACTCGGTTGGTGAGTAGATTTAACCAACGAATTAATGCACTAAGAAGAGATTTAATGGCTCATTGAGTCGTTGACGTATTGACGTATTGTGCCCGTGCGTTTAAGGCGTTAGTGTAATGTGCCTACATGGCACGTTGTAACCGATTAATTTTGAATTGATAACTGCATATGTAATCGGTTGTTGCATTCATCATTGCCGGCATTTTGTTATTTAGTTAAACTAGGATTACGACCCGCCGCAATGCGGCGGGGATTCTTTATTTATAACTAAGTCGATCTACGACCCACACGTTATGTTAAACCTGTCAAACGGGGTAAAAATAGACGATGTAAAAACGTTCACCCACACACGCACGTTGCGTCGTGTTAACTCGCAAAATTTAGAACGAAACGTAAAAACGTTAAGCCAAAGACGCACGTTGTGATGTGTTAAGTCACAAAATTTAGAACCAAGCATAGAGCGCAAAATTTGTGGAAAATGAAAACTATAAAGGACCAAAGTTGAAAGTAAAAAAAGTTATGAGGATAGATTGTAAAACATAAAAAGTTTTGGGTTAAAAGTAAAAAACAAATAGTTTTGGGTTAAAAGTAATTTATGAAATACTTTTGGGTGAAAAGTAAAAAAAATCATTTTTTTTTTGGAAAACCCCCAAAGCCAACGTTACGACAACCATATGCATAACAATTTTTTCTTTGAAAAATCCCCAAAGCACACCCTGCGTTGCGGCGGGGCGTAAAACGGTGTCAAATAGTACTAATGTCACACAACCGTCATCGACAACCAACACTGACTCGACCTATAATATGCGTATTGCGACGAACCTGTCAAACATGGAAAAATAGAGGTAAAAACGTTGAACCACACATGCACGTTGCGTCGTATTAACTCGAAAATTTTAGAACTATACGTAAAACGAAAATTTGCGAAAGATGAAAAGTATAAGTGACAAAAGTTGTGAAGTTAAATTGCAAATAATGAAAAGTTTTTGGTTAAAGTTAAAAAAACAAATTATGAGGGTTAAAATTGGAAAATGTACAAACCTTTGGGTTAAAACTAAAAAATCAAGTTTTTTTTAGAAAACACCCAAAGCACAACTTACAAGTCCTTATGAACAAAAAGTTTGCTACTTTATATAGGTTTAATTTGTAGCTGAATTTATGCTAGTTTGATTATTTTTTTATAATTTATCGATTGCTATATTTCTTGTTGAAAATCAGTGTACATTTCAAGTTTGTCTCTGTTGATTATGGTTGTAAAAATCGCTAGGACGCATGGGCGGCTATTTAGGTGTGCGAGGAGGACTTCTGCACAAGGCCCGTTTTTTCAAGGGGCACGGGATTTTTTTTTAAAATTCGATATATATATGTTATTTTTTTAAAAAATTATACACACATAACAAATCTAATATAGAGGCCCATTATCAAAACATTTGTATTCTTTATAATTACCCAACTTAACAATAGGTTTATTGGGCCCAATCCAATACTAATATGATTAAAAAAAATTACGCAGCCACTGAAACTGAAAGGACGAACAGCAGCAGGAACTGAATGCCGATTCCGGAGCAGGAAACATCAGGTGAATCTCCGATTGAAACTTTGATTCTGAATATTGAAACTTTGATATATTGAACCCCGTATCGTATATTGAATTTCCGACGAACATCACGTATCGTATATCGTCGCTTTTTCATATATTGAAAATTTGAAACTTTTTTGATTCTGAATTTCTGATAAACAAAGCTCTACCAAAACAAGTTAAGTGACTATTGTATATATTGCTTATATGTCACTATGTCAGTGTAGCATGGGAGTTTGACACCTATTATTCCAATATCTTATTTCATTTTTAATATATTGGATGGGAGTTGAAGTAGTAAATTAAATGATGTTTGATATCCTATTTCATTTTTTTATATATTGCATGTAGACACCTATTCTTCCAATATCCTATTTCATTTTTAATATCTTATTCCAACAATTTGCTATAAAAAACGCAATGAGAGCTGCACGAATCATTGGTTAGCTATTAACATATTATTTATTACGGTATTTAACTCATTAGAATACTATGATTTTGTCATTTTCGTAATTACATTGTTTATCAAATACTACAATTTTTGTCATTTTCGTAATTATATTGTTTATCGTTAAAGCTTATGGGCCCATTTTTCGAGCTTGAACAGGGTACGTGAATTCTCAGAGACGCCACTGCTAGGACGGTGCGCTAGGACGGTGCGCGTACCGTCTAACTATTAATCGGGATTAATAAAGATTAATCGGATAAGAATTTTATATGTAAATTATCAAATTCATATAGTTGATGGCCGTTCGGATAGTCAAGCATGCAATGGAGATAATCCAGTTGTTGACCGACGCTAATCCCATTCAAATCATCGTTGATGCAGTCATCAACATGTATTCAACTAGTGGTTTGTATTAGTTAGTATAGAGTTAACTGTCAATTTCGTCTCGTGGTTTGTCCATTTATGTCAGTTCATACTAAATTTCAAATTTGTACCATTTATGTACCCGACATTCTTGAAACATGCCAGTTTATTCCAAAAAGTTAACGGTGATTAACTTTGACCGTTAAATGAGAGGTAAAAAGGTAATTTTCCATTTTTATATTTTTAATATGTTTTACATCTCTTAATGCATATATACACATACGTGTGTGTATGTATTAAAGAGGTGTAAAAATTTGAAAAAGAAAATAAAAATGGAAAAATACCTTTTTACCCCTCATTTAACAGTCAAAGTTAACCACCGTTAACTTTTTGGAATAAACTGGCATGTTTTAAGAATGTCAGGGACATAAATGGTATAAATTTGAAATTTGGTATGAACCAGCATAAATGGACAAACCACAGGACGAAAATGGCAGTTAACTTTTTAGTTTATGATTATGATAGACGGTTAGAGATTGTATATTTACCATGCTGCAGTGGACCAAGAGAAGATGCAGCTAGGATTGGTTCTGCTGGTGTTGTCAATCGTCTTACCATCGATGCACGTGAAAGTGCATTTAGAAATGTTAAGACCATTGCTGAGTGCCTTGCTGATGAGTTAATCAACGCTGCCAAGGGTTCTTCAAACAGGTACGTGTTGGTTCAGTTCTGTTTGAACATAATGGAAAACATGAAAACATACATTTGGTTGCATCAGCACAGGTTA
Source organism: Helianthus tuberosus (assembly GCA_030545235.1). Taxonomy (NCBI): domain Eukaryota; kingdom Viridiplantae; phylum Streptophyta; class Magnoliopsida; order Asterales; family Asteraceae; genus Helianthus; species Helianthus tuberosus. The sequence goes on along the minus strand of CM060354.1, from coordinate 32,384,860 downwards.
GCAGAGAATCCATTAAGGGTTGACATGATTGTCATCTTGGTCTGGTTCCTCCTTAGGGTGCTGACTGATGATGGTGATGATGAGAAACCGACAAGGGAATCGGTTATGGAGAGGAGGTCGAATTTGATGATGTTATGGCTAATGGGTTGTGTCTAATTGTGTAACTGAGTAACCACTTTACCTCCACATAATTCTCCTTATATAAGCACCCAGGAGGAAACCCTAATTAGTTAATAAGGGTAATATGGTCCATCAACAATTACCAACTAATTTAAATAATAGGATTGTTATATATTTTGATCTATATAATGTAAATGATTATAATGGCTACAGATTAAATATTAATACGAAATATATTTAATCTTACATTCTCCCACTTAGCCGAGTAATCATTTACTATGAGTATTAGATAAGCCTGATCAGGAGAAATACAGCCGTTGAATCATTATGCGACTCAGGACCCCCATTAATCATACTATAGCCTTAATTTAAAACCTAATCGTTATGATCAAAATACACATAAGCCCTTTGTTTGATTTGTAACTTTATTTGTCTTATATGCCATTATGTCGACTTGACATATTCGTAGAGACGTACAAAATCAAACTGATGAGGAAAATTAACTAATACTTAGTCATTCATAGTACGATATGCAGTTGCGCATGGCCATAAACTAATACCCGTCTATGAGCTCTCTTAATAAGACTTATGGGTAATAGCCATTCAGTTATAGGATCCTTAAGCATATCATGAATGTATTCGATACAAAACTTAGTTTCCTCAATTCGTTCATAAACGAATAATTAATTGCGTATCGAAATTTAATGCAGCACCTCTTGAACTGTTACTGTTCAAGGAGTCATGGTAGCTGACTTTATCACACTAAGTCTTCAAAACATTAATTATATGGAGTTAATAAACTTATGAGTCTACTGATATATTTCCAACAACATTTAGTGACTATATTATGTCGTTATAACTTAGGTTGTTAATATCAGTGCATTATGACTCCTCCATGAAATAGGTTTTGTCTGCTGACATAAAGATATACCCGAAATTACATTTTATCATCTTTGAATATCACAAAGTTATAATAATAAACCGGTTTTAATTCTCACTTCTTCTTCAAATAATAGCCTCTCGTTTCTTTTAAAGATATTATAATACTCCATTAGATGCTTCACATTAATCTAGACATATCTAGTGTGTTGCAATGTGAGTAATATCTAAACGAGTATAGACTTAAACTTACATAAGGCTTCCAATTAATGAAGCGTAAATAAATAATCTCATTTATCCTATTATCCTCTAAAGGAAGAGCAGTATTGTTTGTTACATACGTAAGGACCCATTTAATGTTAAACTTATGGAACAGAACTAATGTCCCATTGGGTCTATCTCAGTATGTTATGATATCAATCACGTAAGAGATATCTCTGAGATCTATTATATCAAAGTTTGTGTTAACAATGCTTTGACTTATGTAACATATACTTGTCAAAAGAATATCATCTATATAAACAAGTTTAATTTAGTTGCTCCCACTCATCTTGAGGTAGGTACATTAATCCACTTGGTTCTTGATGAAAATAATTACGTTAAGATTTCATCACATTATGATGTTTGCATTAACCCATACATGGATATTATTGGCTTACAAATAAAGTGTTCTTTAACCTTCAGTTTGAAACTTTAGGTTGTTATCTAATGAACATGTAAATGTGTCAGCCATTTGTTATGGAAAATTGTTTATAATGTTCATCTAATGTAGCTTTAAACTATTATAAGCTACTAGAACAGTGATGATCCTCAAAGAAATCTTCTTGTAAGATATGTAATAAAGATTCTTTAATAATTTATCTCTTCCTGAGTACAACCTTTGACAATCAATCAAGCTTCTTCGTGTCTTAACGCTCATATTAGGATTTGGTTTAGTTATGAACACTCTTAGGTAATTCAATCAAATCCCAAACGTTATACGAACACATAAAATCAGTTTTACTAGAAAACTATTTTATTCCATTTAGAAGATTGATTGACACTAATGGCTTAATTTGAAGAGATATGATCAGCAAACATAACAAACATTTCCAAAATCCATTTCAACTTCAATTTGGGAGGTTATGTAATCATCAAAGTTAGTAGGCTTTTAAACCTATATGACCTCCTGAGTTGATTATTGGGTTCATTAGAAGTTTCAATTTTATGGATTAGCTCTTGGTTAGTTTGCTATCATTTTCATTCTAAGTTTATAAGAGTTGGTGCAGTATGGTGTACAAGAGGTGTAATCGGAGTTAAATTCAGAGTGAAATTTAATGACACTCTTCCCCCCGCCTCTTGTATTCCTTGCAAATCATGATAAGGACTTTGACTGCTCCCACTAACCTTAGAAATCTTTAGGAACTCAGCATGCTTAGGGTCAATATGTAACGACCAATAAATTCTAATAGAGAGACACAAATTAATGACGTTAGTCGTTGTGATTTCTCTTGTTGAGGATTATGTTAGTTCAGTTAAGAAATCTAAGTGTGCCCACAATTAGTCAACAATGAAACTTTTGTAAGAGTAGCATTAGATTTAAGAAGATAAGTTTTGATAGAACAGTGTCGTGATGGAGCGGTGTCTTGTACAAGAGGTGCAATTTTTAGGTAATGTAAAATTTTCACTCCCCACCTCTTGCAACTATTGCAAGTTACTATGAAAACACTTAATGCTCCCACTGATCTTTAATATCTCTAGAAATGCTACAAGAGAAGTTTCAATGAGCTACGTGACATGAGAACCTATCACATATACGTTAGACTATATTTGATTTCTTTAATGTCCAGATATCAAAAGAAACTTTAGGGACATATCTAATAGAAATCTTATTAAGTATATATATATATGAATAGATTTCTTCTAAGACCGTCAGCCATATGCGACAAAATTTAGATACAAGTTGATAGTCTTTTAAATGATAAATGAATTATGTCTGAATATTCCATTTGGAATAAGTTCCACGAATGTCAATGAATGACTTATGATGGACCCATACTTATTCCTTAAGCCAAGTAATATTTTAGGGCTTTAACGTCATGATTTGAAATCACTTAGAATGAGATTAGATGAATAATCATCCGCATTAACCATGTCATAATTTCTCATGAATTTCGGTTATAATGGATGAAATTTATAAGTCTCATTTTCCTTTTGTCAAATTCTCATTTGCATGATGACAAAAGTTGTGAAAATGTAAGGTATCATCTAGTTTCATTTTAATAATGTTCCTATCCAGATATTTAGAACAAATAAGATGAGAGTTTAAGATAAGTGTGACTTTATGTTGACTATGCAAACCTCACAACCTTCATGACATAGCCTAAGTAATGATACTGTACTCTGATTAATAATCAGAACATGTAATGTATCGAAAAGCTTTGTTAGAAGACTGCTTATTATGGTTCTTATAGCGTTAACAATTTATTTTGTCACTAACTCTCATGTTAGTTATTTGTTGACTTCTGGTAAGGAAAACTATGGAACTAGAGTCAACTAATCATGTGTTAATAGGAATACTAAAGAATTATCAGACTTAAATATCATTAATAAGTGACTATCTAATTAATTTACCCAACTGTTCTTTAGAATAATGGATAGTCTCGTTGCTTATGTCTAGTCTAATGACATAATTATGCAGTGAGATTTTCCCTTGAAGAACCTTAATGTTGGAATTAGCACTTATAATTTGTCTATGGACCTTAGAACAATACTCTTTTAAACTATTAGTGGTTGTAAGGTGAATAACAACTTATTTTCCAGCTTTAAACATTTACTTCTTTGTACATATGTTGCTTATCAACACACTCGTTATACTTTGGTATTTTGAGTGTTATAGTTGATTTATAAGGCATCAAAATGTACAAGTGAAAATCTTAATATGTAATGTACTGGAAAAATGTACTTATTTCCATGCGTAAGCCCTTAACTTTATGGGTCATGGTTTTTGTACATTATAATGTATTCACATATACCACTTAACTTTATAGTTTAGAGTTTCAAATTAAGGCATGCATCTTAGGAGTTCTAGTGATTATTCCATAATTATAGATTAGTCTTAGGAAAGACTTAATCTGGAATAACTTTAGTGATAGCATTTACATTAGAGAGTTCTTGATTACCATAAGAGACATCATGTTCGATTTATCCTATTCATCATGCTCTACTTTTCTTCTGTAGTGCTTTATCAGAAGAGAGCAATAGGATTATCGTGTCTTAAGAGATAATCAAGAATTTAATTTAAGAGCTAATTCTTATAGAAACTTTAAATACTTTAAATAAAGCAAACATTTTAGGTTTAAAAATTAGAGTGGATGTGATATAGATTAATAGAAGAAAAATTACAGTGAGTAAAATTATGGGATTTGTTGGAACTAGTCTTGCTAATACTCAAAAGTTGAAAATTTAAATGGTTTATTTTTATTTGTATTTTCTTTTAGTAGGAAGATTTAGGATTTGTACTAGTTTTATTTTATCTAGTTTTTTTTATAAGAGTAGGTTACTTGTTCTTCAAAAGGTTGTTCGATATAAATAGAAATTCTATATTTACGGTGTATGTACCTTCAATTTTAATGAAATAGTTTTTTGTTATTATTTTTTTTTCTTTTATTCTGAAACCGGCCCTAATCATTTTATTCTTGTACAATTTATCATTACAAATTAATTATGCTTAAAACTTAAAAATTAAAAGTTCATATTTGCAACTTCGAGGTTACCATATGACCAAAACTTCACAAACACAGTTTCCACGTGGACACCACACATCACGACACGTCACCAAATATCCCTTGCTTGTACCAAGCAACTTAGTGGGCCCCCCACACAGACAATCTAAGACCCTACAAAGCACACTGATCCTCCATGTTCTTTCCAAAAACAACATACTGTCAAATGTCAATTTGCATTAGTCAGATTTCTCATGCATCCAACGGCCACGATCACACACCATAAAAAGCATCCATATGATCACACCCGTCCTTCATGTGGGTCCCTGACGGCCGATGCGGGTCCCACCGTAGTTGCTTTTTCTTCCTTCTTATTTACATCCATCCCCTCGACCCTCCCACCACAATAAACCACCCCCTAAAACACACACACTTACTGTGTGTGAACTTTGTGTTTGAAAATATATCAGATGGGTTTAACGTCTCTTCAAGTTTGCATGGACTCTCCGGACTGGTTTCAGGTACTAACCTCTTCTTAACATCCATAATTCTACATTCTACCTCTATGGTAAATGAGTCAAGCTCAAGCCAAGATTACTTTGCTTGAAATAATGCAACATGTAACATATTATACCCCAAATAAAAGCACCATTCTATCTTTTAACCCTGACTTTTTATCATTTTTTTTCAATATATTCGAATCAAAACATTTTCTTTCTTCTAAGTTCTAATAATCTAATGTGGTTCGAGGTTCAAGTTTTCAGTTCGGTTTAAATTTCGAAGCAAGCTCCGACTTAGCTTGTAACTAACAAAAAAATATATACAAGTGTAGCTCTTCTAGTAATTCTAAACTTAAAATTGTTTTAAGCCGAGCTCTATTTTCTAAAACAGCAATAAATACCATTGTTTGTAAAAATTTACAATGTAATTTTTCTTTTACAATAAAGATGATCTCTGTTGCAAAGGAAAAAACATAAATAAGTAAAGATAGATCAATTGTGAAGAAAAGAGTAAATTGACAAAACATTTTTTTTTTACCATATATGACCTATATTTTTGTGATTTTTTGTCATTTTTATTTAAACATCTAACTTTTTTTGCCAAAATCGTCCATGAGATTTGAGATTTTTTGTCATTTTAATCCAAATATTTGATAGAAAAAATAAAGCAAATCAAAGATTTAGATGAAAATGACAAAAAAAAAAAAAAAAAAAAATCCTAAAACTGAAGAGCAATATAATAAAAAATTGCTTTGAATGAAATAGCAAATATGTCCAAACCTCAAGTAAGATTTTAGCAATTTACTCTAAATAAAAAAATAAAAACAAAAACAAGACTGTCTTTGTTTCTGTACCTATGAATGAATGTCCTGAAAGTACAATTCCTGACACAGGTACTCATGAATAATAATATTAACAACTTTATTAAAATCATAACTTGTAGGGCACAAATCCAGAGGAACTAGCAATAGACACATCATCGCCATCAGGACTTACTGACTCCATGCTCTCATGTTCCCGGCCGTTAATGGACCGGCGGCTCCGGCCACCGCAAGACCACCCTCTCAAATGTCCACGTTGTGACTCCACACACACCAAATTCTGCTACTACAACAACTACTCACTCACTCAGCCACGTTACTTCTGCAAGACCTGCCGCCGGTACTGGACCAAAGGCGGAACTGTTGGTTCAGTTCTGTTTGAACATAATGGAAAACATGAAAACATACCTTTGGTTGCATCAGCACAGGTTAGCAGAGAATCCATTAAGGGTTGACATGATTGTCATCTTGGTCTGGTTCCTCCTTAGGGTGCTGACTGATGATGGTGGCTTAGAAAAACCGATAAGGGAATCGGTATGGAGATGGAGGTCGAAATTATGATGTTATGTGTTATTAGGGTTGTGTCTAATGTGTAACTGTCTAACCCTTTAACCTCCACATAACTCTCCTTATATAAGCACCCAGGAGGAAACCCTAATTAGTTAATAAGGGTAATATGGTCCATCAACAATTACCAACTAATTATTTAATAGGATTGTTATATATTTTGATCTATATAATGTAAATGATTATAATGGCTATAGATTAAATATTAATACGTAATATATTTAATCTTACATTCTCCCACTTAGCCGAGTAATCATTTACTATGAGTATTAGATAAGCCTGATCAGGAGTTAACACTCATTTTAGCCTTAAACAAGTACTATAGCAGAGAAATACAGCCGTTGAATCATTATGCGACTCAGGACCCCCATTAATCATACTATAGCCTTAATTTAAAACCTAATCGTTATGATCAAAATATGCATAAGCCCTTTGTTTGATTTGTAACTTTATTTGTCTTATATGCCATTATGTCGACTTGACATATTCTTAGAGACGTACAAAATCAAACTGATGAGGAAAATTAACTAATACTTAGTCATTCATAGTACGATATGCAGTTGCGCATGGCCATAAACTAATACCCGTCTATGAGCTCTCTTAATAAGACTTATGGGTAATAACCATTCAGTTATAGGATCCTTAAGCATATCATGAATGTATTCGATACAAAACTTAGTTTCCTCAATTCGTTCATAAACGAATAATTAATTGCGTATCGAAACTTAATGCAGCACCTCTTGAACTGTTACTGTTTAAGGAGTCATGGTAGCTGACTTTATCACACTAAGTCTTCAAAACATCAATTATATGGAGTTAATAAACTTATGAGTCTACTGATATATTTCCAACAACATTTAGTGACTATATTATGTCGTTATAACTTAGGTTGTTAATATCAGTGCATTATGACTCCTCCATGAGATAGGTTTTGTCTGCTGACATAAATATATACCCGAAATTACATTTTGTCATCTTTGAATATCTCAAAGTTAGAGTAATAAACCGGTTTTAATTCTCACTTCTTCTTCAAATTATAGCTTCTCGTTTCTTTTAAACATATTGTAATACTCCATTAGATGCTTCACAATAATCTAGACATATCTAGTGTGTTGCAATGTGAGTAATATCTAAACGAGTATAGACTTGAACTTACATAAGGCTTCTAATTAATGAAGCATAAAGAAATAATCTCATTTATCCTATTATTCTCTAAAGGAGAGCACTATTGTTTGTTACATATGTAAGGACCCATTTAATGTTAAACTTATGGAACGGAACTAATATCCCATTGGGTCTATCTCAGTATGTTATGATATCAATCACGTAAGAGATATCTCTGAGATCTATTATATCAAAGTTTGTGTTAACAATGCTTTGACTTATGTAACATATACTTGTCAAAAGAATATCATCTATATAAACAAGTTTAATTTAGTTGCTCCCACTCATCTTGAGGTAGGTACATTAATCCACTTGGTTGTTGATGAAAATAATTACGTTAGCTTTTCATCACATTATGATGTTTGCATTAACCCATACATGGATATTATTGGCTTACAAATAAAGTGTTCTTTAACCTTCAGTTTGAAACTTTAGGTTGTTATCTAATGAACATGTAAATGTGTCAGCCATTTGTTAGGGAAATTGTTTTTAATGTTCATCTAATGTAGCTTTAAACTATTATAAGCTACTAGAACAGTGATGATCCTCAAAGAAATCTTGTGTAAGATAGGTAAGAAAGACTCTTTGATAATTCATCTCTTTATGAGTGTAACCTTTGACAATCAATCATGCTCCTTTGTGTCTTAACGTTTATATTAGGATTTGGTTTTCTTATGAACACTCTTAGGTAATTCAATCAAATCCCAAACGTTATACGAACACATAAAATCAGTTTTACTAGAAAACTGTTTTATTCCATTAAGAATATTGATTGACACTAATGGCTTAATTTGAAGAGATAGGATCAGCAAACATTTCCAAAATCCATTTCAAGTTCAATTAGGGAGGTTATGTAATCATCAAAATTAGTAGGCTTTTAAACCTAGATGACCTCCTGAGTTGATTATTGGGTTCATTAGAAGTTTCAGTTTTATGGATTAGCTCTTGGTTAGGTTGCTATCATTTTCATTTTAAGTTTATAAGAGTTGGTGCAGTATGGTGTACAAGAGGTGTAATCGGAGTTAAATTTGGAGTGAAATTTAATGACACTCTTCCCCCCGCCTCTTGTATTCCTTGCAAATCATGATAAGGACTTTGACTGCTCCCACTGACCTTAGAAATCTTTAGGAACTCAGCATGCTTAGGGTCAATACTTAACGACCAACAAATTCTAATAGAGAAACAAGTTAATGACGTCAGTCGTTGTAGTTTCTCTTGTTGAGGATTATGTTAGTTTAGGTAAGAAATCTAAGTGTGCCCACAATTAAGCAGCAATGAAACTTTTGTAAGAGTAGCATTAGATTTTAAGGAGATAAGTTTTGATAGAACAGTGTCGTGATGGAGCGGTGTCTTGTACAAGAGGTGCAATTTTAGGTAATGTAAAATTTTCACTCCCCCACCTCTTGCAACTATTGCAAGTTGTTATTAAGACACTTAATGCTCCCACTGATCTTTGATATCTCTAGAAATGCTACAAGAGAAGTTTCAATGAGGTACGTGACGTGGGAACCTATCATATATACGTTAGACTTTATTTGATTTCTTTAACGTCCAAATGTCATAAGAAACTTAAGGACATATTTAACAGAAATCTTAATAAGTAAACATATGAATAGATTTCTTCTAAGACTGTGGGCCATATGCGACAAAATTTAGCTACAAGTTGATAGTCTTTTAAATGATAAATGAATTATGTCTGAATATTCCATTTTGAATAAGTTCCACGAATGTCAATGAATGACTTATGATGGACCCATACTTATTCCTTAAGCCAAGTAATATTTAGGGCTATAACGTCATGATTTGAAATCACTTAGAATGAGATTAGATGAATAATCATCCTCATTAACCATGTCATAATTTCTCATGAATTTCGGTTATAATGGATGAAATTTATAAGTCTCATTTTTCTTTTGTCAAATTCTCATTTGCATGATGACAAAAGTTGTGAAAATGTAAGGTATCATCTAGTTTCATTTTAGTAATGTTTCAATCCAGATATTTAGAACAAATAAGATGAGAGTTTAAGGTAAGTGTGACTTTATGTTGACTATGCAAACCTCACAACCTTCATAACATTGCTTAATTAATGATACTGTACTCTGATTAATAATCAGAATATAATGTATCGAAAAGCTTTGTTAGAAGACTGCTTCATTATGGTTCTTATAGCGTTAACATTTAATTTTGTCACTAACTCTCATGTTAGTTATTTGTCGAGTTCTGGTAAGGAAACGTATGGAACTAGAGTCAACTAATCATGTGTTAATTGGAATATTAAAATTACCAGACTTAAATATCATTAATAAGTGACTATCTAATTAATTTACCCAACTGTTCTTTAGAATAATGGATAGTCTCGTTGCTTATGTCTAGTCTAATGACATAATTATGCAGTGAGATTTTCCCTTGAAGAACCTTAATGTTGGAATTAGCACTTGTAATTTGTCTATGGACCTTAGAACAATCCTCTTTTAAACTATTAGTGGTTGTAAGGTGAATAACAACTTATTTTCCAGCTTTAAACATTTACTTCTTTGTACATATGTTGCTTATCAACACACTCGTTATACTTTGGTATTTTGAGTGTTATAGTTGATTTATAAGGCATCAAAATGTACAAGTGAAAATCTTAATATGTAATGTACTGGAAAAAAATGTACTTATTTCCATGCGTAAGCCCTTAACGTTATGGGTCATGATTTTGTACATTATAATGTATTCACATATACCACTTAACTTTATAGTTTAGAGTTTCAAATTAAGGCATGCATCTTAGGAGTTCTAGTGATTATTCCATAATTATAGATTAGTCTTAGGAAAGACTTAATCTGGAATAACTTTAGTGATATCATTTACATTAGAGAGTTCTTGATTACCATAAGAGACATCATGTTCGATTTATCCTATTCATCATGCTCTAACTTTCTTCTGTTATAATCTTTATCAGAAGAGAGCAATAGGATTATCGTGTCTTAGGGAATAATCAAGGATTTAATTTAAGAGCTAATTCTAATAGAAACTTTAAATAAAGCAAACATTTTAGGTTTAAAAAATTAGAGTGGATGAGATATATATATAGAAGAAAATTATAGTGAGTAACATTATGGGTACTAAGAATAAGGCAGACGAAATGATCATAAAACTTAATTAAGGATCATTAATCTAAGGATCATTATGTGAAGAGATTGTGATATGTCTATTACTAACATCAAAATAATAGACTTAGCTAAAAATTCTACTTAAACGAAGACAAAACAGCTTTGGCCAGAAGTGTAATCATTTAAGCATATGTGCAAAGTGGTTGTAACAAATCAGCTTTGGCCAGAATTGAAACAATCACTTTAGTTATGCACTTGTTGAGTATGCCATCTATGAATGAATTAAATCAGCTTTGGCCAGAAATTAAGACATTCATGCTTATGATGCATACACAACATAGCTTTCGTAATACTTGAATGATAAGTAGATGTATCAAGTCAGCTTTGGCCAGAAATGATATATCAGAAGCTCATTCAAGTTAAGCTATTTTGGTTTTGTAAAACATTATTTGATCCTTATTAATTAGCTAAGTAATTACAAAACCAATTATTTAATAGCAAACCACCTGTTAGCGTGGATCGAACTATGAGGTTTCGAGTCTTGTGCGATCAGTAATGCACAAGTCTTATGCGATTAATAAGGCCCAAGTAGACTTGTGCGATCCATAAGGCCCAAGTAGACTTGTGCGATTAATAAGGCCCAAGTAGACTTGTGCGATCCATAAGGCCCAAATAAGCTTGTGCGATCCATAAGGCCCAAGTAAACTTGTGCGATCCATAATGCCTTGTGCGATCCATTATGCCTTGTGCGATCCATTATGCCTTGTGCGATCAGATCCCTTGTGTGATCAGTCTTGTGCGATCAGATCAAATTTTTTTTTTTCTTGATCTGATCTTGTGCGACTGTTAAGGAAAAAACTTGTGCGATTATGATGATAATTTCGAAATCTCTCTTTAATAGCTATTATTTGTGATAATAACTAAAACCCAAAATTTAAGGGATTTGTGTGATATTGTTTCCTAATTTATTTATGATCTAAACTTATCAAGTATTTTCGAAAATAATAACTAAAATCCATTAACAGTTTTTTCGAAAATTATAATAGATAAAATTTAGATCAAACATTGGAAAACATCCACTAATCCAAATTATATTCCAAATATTAGGGAATTTTCGAGTTTTGCAATGATGAACCCTAAAAAAATAATAAATCATAATCTGGGATCCGAAACCTTAAATTTTATACTTTTATTAACAGATTTCGGATATTAGTATTACCAATTATGATTTCGAATCAAAAGATAAACATGGTATTCCGAAAACAGTGATTTCGGTGCCATTTAAAAACGAAAACAGCCATGAACTAAAGGCTTTAAAAAAATTCTGTTTTCCTTATAATGATCCCAGAATAATGGATACAGAACAGAACTGATTTATCAACATATGCTCTGATACCACATGTTGGTTCAGTTCTGTTTGAACATAATGGAAAACATGAAAACATACCTTTGGTTGCATCAGCACAGGTTAGCAGAGAATCCATTAAGGGTTGACATGATTGTCATCTTGGTCTGGTTCCTCCTTAGGGTGCTGACTGATGATGGTGATGATGAGAAACCGACAAGGGAATCGGTTATGGAGAGGAGGTCGAATTTGATGATGTTATGGCTAATGGGTTGTGTCTAATTGTGTAACTGAGTAACCACTTTACCTCCACATAATTCTCCTTATATAAGCACCCAGGAGGAAACCCTAATTAGTTAATAAGGGTAATATGGTCCATCAACAATTACCAACTAATTTAAATAATAGGATTGTTATATATTTTGATCTATATAATGTAAATGATTATAATGGCTACAGATTAAATATTAATACGAAATATATTTAATCTTACAGTACGCAGATAGTTTCTTTTAACGTTTGCATAAAAGGGCGGTTCAAGTAAGTTAACTGGTTGAAACTGTTTAATTTGTGTTATTTAATTGCTGAAATAATATCATTTTGGTGCAGCTATGCAATTAAGAAGAAAGACGAGATTGAGATTTGAGAGAGCTGTCAAGGCTAATCGTTGAAAATGTAACAATGGGTATCTTTGTTATTATAACGTTATATGTCATTATACATTATCATGTATTTGATTGATCTATAAAGTAGTATGACAAAACACACACACACACATATATATCACTCTTCTTCTTGCTCCTCTTCTTCCTGGGCGTCTTCTCCGACCTCCTGGTAATCTTTCTCGAGTGCAGCAAGATCTTCACGGGCTTCTGAGAACTCGCCTTCTTCCATTCCTTCACCAACATACCAATGCACGAATGCTCGTTTTGCATACATGAGGTCAAACTTGTGGTCAATGCGATTGAAAACCTCACCAACCGCGGTGTTGTTACTTATCATGCTCACCGCACGTTTAGTCTTTGCAAGATCGCCGCCAGGGACTACTGATGGTGCCTGGTAGTTGATTCCGCACTTGAAACCTGTAGGACACCTGAAAACACACAAATGTATAACAAAGAATATACAGATGTGAATACCAAGAATAGATATAGATTAGTATTATGTCACATTTTTATAAATTTGAACCAGTGTATAAACGAGTCGAGCCTAGGGTGTGAGTTTCTGACATGACCGGAAAACCCGACACGAAATTCGCGGGTTTGGGTTTAGTCTAAACGGGTTTGGGTCAGTTTCAGGTTGAATCTGCGAACCCGTTTAGCTAAACGGGTCGGGTTCGGGTCAACCTGGTCAGGTTGGCGGGTTGACCTGTTTAACCCATTTTTACAATATGTTTTATGTCGTAAATTAAATTGGGTGGTTATTTATGTCATAACTGTAACTTAAAAAGAAAAATTAACATAAGATTTTATAATTAAAATATAATTGTATTATATACATTTGTGTTTGTCATAGTAAACTTTTAATTTTAATATACTAATTTGCGGGGGGAAAAAATTCGGGTTGCACGCGTCGTGTTCGAGTTAGCTCGCAAATATTCGAGTCGTGTTCATGTTCATATGTATGACACGATTTTCGGGTTTGGGTCGTGTTCGGCTTCTTCTAAAATTTCCGGGTTCAGGTCGAGTTGGACCCGCCAACCCACGAACACGACCCATTGAGCACCCCTAGTCGAGCAACTCATAAGCCAGTTATACTCGAATTGGTTCCAGTCTAAACTTGCCTATGCCTTAATTGAAGCTCATTTAATAAGTAAACCCAAACGCTAACGCTTGTACATAGAAACTTAAGTAGTCTCGTGAGCCTAAACGAGCCTAAACTGGGTTAGTATTGCATAAATATGACATATTTCATATTTAAAGGGAAGAAAAAGTTACCAGTCAACAAACTGAACTGTACGTTTGTTCTTGATAGAACCAATAGCAGTATTAACATCCTTGGGTATCACTTGACCCCGATACATCAAACAACAAGCCATATATTTCCCATGTGTCGGGTCACATTTAGCCATCATGTTCGCCGGCTCAAACACCGCGGTCGTGATCTCATTCACCGAGTTCTCTTCATGATGAGCTCGAACGGATGATATCACAGGCGCGTATGATGAAAGCATGAAATGAATACGAGGATACGGAACTAAGTTCGTTTGGAACTCTGTAATATCAACGTTAATCGCCCCATCAAACCTTAATGAGGTCGTTAAAGACGAGATTACTTGAGAAATCAAGCGGTTTAAGTTGGTGTAACTTGGCCTAGCAATGTCTAACGCCTTCCTACAAATGTCGTATATCGCTTCATTGTCGAGTAACGCGACAACATCCGTGTGTTCGAGAAGCGAGTGAGTCGATAACACGCTGTTATAAGGCTCGACAACCGCAGTCGAAACTTGTGGAGATGGGAAGATAGAAAACCCAAGTTTTGGTTTTTTTCCATATTCGACCGAAAGACGTTCTAAAAGCAACGAACCTAAGCCCGAACCGGTGCCACCACCAACGGCATTGAAGACCATAAAGCCTTGCAAGCCGGTGCAGTTGTCGACTAACTTTCGGACTCGGTCAAGACATAGTTCAAGAATTTCTTTGCCCACTGCAAATATAGTTGTTTTGATATTGATCAATACTTGTTTGTTGTGTTTGATTTGGAATATAATATTGTTAGTGGTTTGTTACCTGTGTAGTGTCCTCTAGCAAAGTTATTGGCAGCGTCTTCTTTGCCAGAAATGAGTTGTTCGGGGTGGAAGAGTTGTCTATATGCCCCGGTCCGGACTTCATCGATGACAGTTGGTTCAAGATCGACAAATACGGCTCTTGGTACATTTTTTCCCGAACCAGTGTCACTAAAGAACGTATTAAACGAGTCGTTGCCCGTGCCCTGTAAATCATCACTATAAAAAAAATTCAAAATTATATGTTTATAGCGGCATAAGCATGTGTACGTAGCGCTTCAATAAAAATATTAAAATTTAAAAAAAAATATGATTTGTGTATGTCTTCCCACTCTTTCTTGATTTGATCTCTTTTATGCCTTTTTCAAGTATAATAATATACAACTAGGATACATAATTTCATAATACATTGACTTTGCTTGCTTACTTAATGTTAGTGGTTAATATATGTGCATATGTTGTAATTGTTATGTTACAGACATCATGTCATCATCCGAGAGTGGATTGTCCGACACTGACGACCCCATGGCTATTGTTTCTGACGATGAGATCGTCCCTGAGCCAGAGATCTTCACATCCGATACCGAGAGTGACCCAGAGATGATGTCCGACGATGATAGTGTTTTATTTTAATCGGTTGACTTGGTGTAATTTTTATTCGTTTCAGGCGGCTGCCTCACACATGCTCGTTTGTCCTAAAAATTACAATTTTGCTCCAAGTTTATAATTATAGTCTTTCCATCGTTTTAGTTTTTTTTTTTTTTTTTTTTTTGGCAAAAGTATGGTAGTGTTTTGTTTTAATTGGTTGACTCGAGGTAATTTTTTTTGGATCGTGTTATGAGTAATATGTACAAGTAAACGAAACACAGACGTACATGTTATGAGATAGAAATATTCGGTTTAGTGCTCCGCAACGCTGGCAGGGCAAAAGTGTTACATTTTTGTATCTTTCTGTTCATTTTTTACTTATATAATGTTTTGTTAGTTATGAGGAAATGGATTTGTACAAAGTGCTGGGTTACTCAAGAAGTGATGGGCTGCTGTTTCATCAGATGGGCCAAAGACGCTGTTGGGTTTTTGTCAAAGTTTGGTTGGTTGCCTTTGAAGCCTAGTTATTAAAAAGCTTCACTGATCGCATTATTAAGGGGTATTATTGGTTCATTTAGTCAAGATCACATTCAAATACTTTTTACAAGTTCACGTCTCTCTCTGGTGTGTGACGATTAGGGGTTTCTGTATAGGGTCTGAGTTCATCTTGAACCAGATTATCGTTGTGGTAATCTTTGAGAGCTATTTTAGAGATGTTAGGCTTGTATCTTGAATGGTTCATTGTCATAGTTTTGGGTAATAAATCATTGTGGCTTGGGTATTCGTTGTAGTTCTGTAGTTCTCGATCAGATATCATGTTGTTTTGACAGTTAGTCTTTGTTACCCTTCAGCCTTAACGGCATTGTTTTGATCCGAACACATTTTTTCTCAAAACTTGTTTTGACTCTTTTCCAACCTGGCATGTTTTATGGTTTATCTTAGATAAAGAAGTTGCTTGTTTTATTGCATGAACATAGTTTTAGTCATTTATCTCATAGTTTTAGGTTATTGAGATATTGTGTTGTTCTCGATCACTTGGTATTTTAGCTTCTCACGTTGTTTCTCTTTCGTTGTGTGCACTAGTGATACTGATAAGAAAGTAAGGAAGAATGATGCCAGCAAATTAAAAGAATGAGAAAGTAAAGTATATTTAAGGCTAAAGGGTGTGGGGGTCATGGTTGAGATATGATTTGCCACCTAGGAACATGAATGAAAGGCTACACCACCCCCTTGCTTGATCCATCATGGTTTGCATGGATTAAACCATGGCAACCATGGTCCTCCTTTCCATTTTTCAACAAATCATTTCCTTTTTCTTTAAACAAAGATAAATTAAAATAAATAAGTGGCTAGTGGTTTGGGTCATGACCACACACTTAGGGTAGTGGTTTTGGATGGTGGATTAGAGGTGGGTTACATGGCACTGACGTGAAGGGTCATGGTGGTCATGAGGGTCATGACCACACCCTATAGCCTAAAGGGATATAAAGGTATCAAGTTTAGTTACGATACGTAGTATCGTTAGTTTCTTGAAGTAGCGCTGGAGATTTAGAACATAACGTTCAAAGAAACCTAGATGGTAGGGCCATTACACTCGAAGTGAGTCTTGTTGAGAATCATAGAGATAAAGAGTGCGCTTGCAAGTTGGGGACGGAGAGGCATAGTAAAATCTACGTAGTTGCCTTTATTAGCTATACAAATGACATTTGCTAGTCACAAACTCCACCTATGTTAAAACTTGTTTAAGATTATTGGGTGTGATCGCTCATGAGATGAGATATGTAAGTAATATTTTTGCTACGCTTATTAGTTTTTCATGCATTTTCAAATATAAATAGGCGTGTGCATGAGCTGGTTTGGGCTCAGTACAAACGAAAAACCGAAATTTCGGTTTTAGGGTTTTCGTAAAACCATCCGGTTTTGGTTTTTCTGATTTTTACCTTGGGTTTGGTTCGATTTTAGAGTTTTCGGTTTCGCCAATTAGGCTTTAAAATTTTTAGCTGGACGAAATGACACAAAAATAAATGAATTTGACCCTGAAACTTTTACATAAACTAGTATTAAAGCACCCCCGCGTTGCGGCAGGGGTGTAAAACCATGCAAAATAGTTTCAATGTTACACCACCTCAAGTGACCATCAACACTAAATTTACGACGTGTTAATACGGAGCAATTAGACCGAAACGTAAAACATATAAAAATTGGCGATGTAAAAACATTGAACCACACACGCACTTTGCGCCGTGTTAACTGTCAATATTTAGAACGAAGCGTAAAACGAAAAATTTGCGATAGATGAAAAGTATAGGGGAGCAAAGTCGAAAGTAAAAAAAGTTATAAGGTTAATCTGTAAAAGATGAAAAGTTTTTGGCTAAAAGTAAAAATTCAAATAGTTTGGGTCAAAAGTAATATATCAAATACCTTAGGACTAAAAGTAAAAATAATCAAAATATTTTTGAAAAACTCCCCAAGCATTAGGTACACCCCCTATATGCATATATAAGTTACTAATTTATAGTATTGAAATATGCACAATTGCACATTCGTTTTCGTATAGAAAAATGATAAAATAGTACATATGCACATGTATATTTAAACAAAAGACTACCAGAAACTTTATTTAGAAAAAGAGTTAACTGTCATTTTCGTCTCTATAGTTTGTCTAATTATGCCAGTTCAGACCAAATATAAAATTTGTATCATTTTTGTTCTTAACATTCTTGAAATGTGATAGTTTCGTCCAAAAAAAGCATGAGTTAACTGTCATTTTCGTCCCAGTGGTTTGTCCAATTATTCGATTCAACGTTAGTTTTTTAGATGGAACTGGCATGTTTAAAGAATGTCAGGGACGGAAATGGTACAAATTTGAAATTTGGCCTGAACTGACATAATTGAACAAACCACGGGGACGATAATGACACTTAGCTCTTTAAAAAAAATATTCAATATACTGAAATTTACATGCATTCTAGTCAATTTATATAATGAATAGTACAATGATTAAAGCGGGTTTCGCCGTTCTCAATGTATTATTGGTTATAAAATGGAAGTCTCTTTATACATATACAGACCTCATCATGAAGCCATCGGGTTTAATGTCATGTTCAAGACAATAAAGCTCCCAACAAGCATTCCCGACCTGAACTCCGGCTTGACCAATGTGAATGCTTACGATCTCTCTCATTTCCTTTCTTCGATCTTATAATCTATCAAGAAAATTCGTTAGGGTGCATTTGGGAGACGAAGAAACGATTAGATTTAAGGTGTTTAAATTAGGAAAATGTAAAGTGTTAAAAATAGATTAAAATGAATAAATTCTGTTTGGGCAAGAGGTAAACACGGGATACCATACCACCTCAAGTTGCGGGTATATTTTCTTTGGTATCATTATGAAACGAATGAAAGTTTATTTGTGTTTAGGGTTGTTTTAAGATTAACCGAATAAACGAATTATATTATACTACATATTAAAATTTCAACGTTTTGAACAGTAACGTAAATTTGAACAGTAACGTAAAGGGGTATCTTCGTAATTTCATTTGCCTGTCATCTTAAAAAGAAGAGAGCGTGGTCATAAGGTTAGAGAGAGAGAGCGACAGAAGGGGTGGGAGACGGTGGTTCCACTGCGCCTGCTCCGCCGCTGCGCCTGCTCCGCCACTGCGCCGGCGTGTAAACCACTGTTAGGTGCCAGCCACCGATCCTTACGGTGCCTTCACGGTGGCGCGCCGGCGGTGGTTCTGTTCCCATGGTCCAGATGGTGTACGAGGTCGACCGAGGTGGCGTAAACTCGAGGGGGTATTTAAGGGTTTTCTTTTAACACGGGTTCTAAAAGAAAGAGGCGTGGCGTTGAAGTTGGAACAGGCGGTTGGGGGTTCTAGGGTTAGGGGGTAGCTGAAGACAACAGTGGCGGTTGGGGCTTCTAGGGTTCCGGTCAGGTACCGTTGACTAATCGGTCGACGGTTGGGCTTCTAAGGGATCTGGCGGGTTTTACCGGTGACTAATCGGTCGACGGTTGGGGGTTCTAGGGTTCCGGTGCGGGTTTTACAAGGTATGTTTTCAGTTTGCATTAGTTTTTGGTGTTAGTGTCTCTGGTACTTTTGTTATGTACATCAGTTTTAAATTTCTGTAAGAGTTGCTGATAATAGTTGCTTATGTTTGTCTATTGAAGACCATTTTAATGTATTTGAGTAGTTTTTATGAGTGCTGGTGAAAGGCTTGTAGCTCTCGAAGTGGGTTTAGTTGATCCGAAAATGGCCATCGGGAAAGGATGACTTGGATTTGGCTATTGCTAGGTTTATCTTTTCCATGGGGAGATTGAGTATCACTAAGAATTTTTGATAATATGAGGTCCACTATCAACAACACCAAGAAACTGTTTGTGGTATCTTTTTTTTTTCTTTGTATCTTACTCCAGTTGATCAGATAAAGTAACTGCAAGTTTTTTATCTTAATTATATAAAAAGGTCCATTTTTATCTACAGGTATTACATGGTATTGAGATGCATGTTGTGAATAACCGTGAGATATGATCATTTTACTTCAACAAGTGGATGATGTTATTGGTCAACTTTAATGGACGGGGGTTGAGGTGAGAATAGTTATCTATATTTTATTTTAAATATATGAAGTTGATGTATCAATATGGTAAATATTGTTATTTGGTTTCAGAATTTACATTTTTTCCTAAAAAGGGCCCCCAAATTTCTTATTCGATGTACGCCTCCCATAAGCTTGAACCGGCGCTGGTTAAGGTGGCGGATCTGATTAAAAGCTCTGGAAGAACATTGAAAGCAAGAGATCTGAGTAGTCTTCCCTCATGATAATTCATCAAGTCTCTAAGGTTTGATCTAGACCAAATGGAGTTCACTTTGTTCATCAGAAGACTTTTCTTTGCTTCCAAGTAATATGAATTTATAATCTTTTTTTTCGTTCATAGATTTTGGTTCGTAACTATTCCATAGACCGTTAAACTTTTTCCAGGTTTGCATTTCTGTTTTGTTTATATTACAAGTTTTTAAAATGCAAATGTTTTACTCTTCTTTTGGGATATCCATGTTTTATTGGCGTTTTTGTCATTCTTTTTCTTATTCAAAACATTCGTTGGTGTTGCATAAAGGGGTATTAGAATAGTGAAAGAAGTTGGGAAAATTAAAATTAGTGCTGGGATCATTGCCTATTACAATTTGATATGTTTCATCTTGCGTAAGATTTTGTTTCCCTTTTTATAGCTTGAGCTCATTTCAATAAAAATCTTATAGATACAGTTTGGGTGGCTTTCAATTATACATTTCCATTTTAGCTAGATTTTTTATGTGCCCAGTTTGAGATAAAACGTAACCCAAATCGACTCTTTTGTTAATACAGATTTGATTCAAATCTGCAACGTCTAAAGATTATATTGTTGTGTTCTCATATTTTTATACAAAATGTTAACCAAGATTTTATTGTTTTGGGGCTGTAGGGTTCCGGGTCATCAACTACACCAACAGAAAATATATATGATGGTAAGCTCATTTCAGTCATTGGCTTGCAATTATTATTAAGCCGTTGCATGTTTTAATAAACAAACTGTTGCAGATAAGGCGATTTGGGTCAAGAACCTACCGCCTAACATGACATCGGAATCATTACTAAAGGTGGTAAACTATTCGGACCGGTGAAGCAGAATGGTATTCAGATAAAAGAATACGCTAGGGTCTGGTTCATGTTTACTATGATTTTATTATAATATTTTAAAGAAACTTAAAGATCTTGATGCTCCATGGTCAATTTTTATAGTAATTTGCTAATTCCAGTGTTCTTTATTCAGGACGGATATCGTTATGCTTTTGTCGAGTTTGATAGGCAGCGGGTGTTGATTTAGTGGTATACCAAGTATATTTCCATTAAGATAATGTGGAGATTATTGAACTTGATTTTTTTTTTGAACTTGATGGCTGTTGTTATGTTGGTATCTTTTAGGGGAAGCTGGGGAAGTGGTTAGAGAGTTGTGAAGTGGGAAAAAAACTTTTTAGAATAGACTAGGACGACAAAACCATTCAACCTTGATCGTACTAGGCAGAATGTAACAAACAATTGGGTTCTACTTTATGTGAAACCGTATTGTTCATAATTTGTTACTTCAACAATTTGTAAGCCTCGGCCGCAAAGCGGCCGGGGGTTAAACCTAGTGGACATGAATAATCAAAAGAACGACTTTTTTTTATATGTTGTAATACTCTAAGAAAATATACTTGTTTATGTTCATTCATATACTAATTGAAGTAATATACATGGAAATCTTTAAATTATTCAAAAAAATAGTTTATCATTTACATAGTATTCTATTATACTTGGAGGATGTCCGTGTGATGCGGCGAAGACACAGAGACACAGGTAATCACGTAACGTGGTAAGTTTTTTTTTTTTAACTCAAAATAAATTATAACAATACTATACTCAAATTAAAGATAATAAAATGCTTGTTTTATGGTGTATTTTCTTTAAAAAATGTAAGAAAAATATGAGCAATGCTCAATTGATTATCGAAATCAAATGCATGGAGTTAAACTTGATAAATCATGTAAGAAAAAGGTTTCGAGGACGAAACCTCTTTAAGGGGGGTAGACTTGTAACACCCCGAAAACGGGTTTGGTAATCAAACCCCGTTAATACTAAGAGACGGGTAAAATACCGTTAGTGGTAAAATTTAACCCGGTGAATATTAAAAACACCCCGAAAATATAAAACCTTATATTAGAGTTATAAAGTATAAAATAAACAAGGGTCAACTAACTAGGAATTTATAACCTAGTTAACTACAAGTCTTGAAGTAACTTATAATAAGGTTAAAACAACCAATCTATAAGTTAAACAAAAGTAGAGGGACCAAATTAATAAAAACTGAAACT
This sequence comes from Helianthus tuberosus, assembly GCA_030545235.1. Classification (NCBI taxonomy): domain Eukaryota; kingdom Viridiplantae; phylum Streptophyta; class Magnoliopsida; order Asterales; family Asteraceae; genus Helianthus; species Helianthus tuberosus. The sequence continues at coordinate 32,362,456 of CM060354.1, read as the reverse complement.
TAATTGATCAAATAAGAAATAATTTACAAAAAAACACACTGGTGGGTGTGCTGGGATCGATCAGAAGAGGAGGGCGACCAGGGGTTTTCTTCAAACCCTAAAATTCCCACAAAATTCACAAATTGAAGCCTCTAATCTGCTCTAAATCAAGTCTCGAACATAAATTAGTGATCACCTAGTCGTAAGGATCAAAAGGTATGTAAAATTGTGGTATTTTGTTGCATCTTGAATTCTAGGTTAAATGTGAAAAACGAAAATTCAGCTTGATTACTTGATGCATGGATGAAATTAGATGTGATATGAGGTTTAGGAACAAACCCTAGATGATTTCATGACAAAATCTTGCATGATATTTGTAGGGTTTCATAATCACCATTGTAGGTGATTAATGAGCTTGAAGAAACTTGATAAATACTAGAATTATAACTCTTGTTCTAGCACAATCTGAATTCAAGAAGTAATTTCAGAAATATTGATGTTTAGATATGTGTAAAGTTGACTAATTGAAGTGAAATTAGATGATAACTACAAGTCATGAACTTCGTAATGATTATGTAAAATCTGACCCGCTAGGTGTTTGTTGAAACGCCTAAGTGAGGATTAAAGTACATGTATGTTAATAGTTTAGCATGCTAAAGTGTTGTAAACAACACATAAGGCTATCATGTGATAGACGTTACCTCAATTAAGTGATGAATATAGTTGACGAAATTGCGCGTGTTGACGCGTATATTAGAAAAGCCTTGTATTATAATACTGGCGACTATTGAAGTTGATGTTACTAATTCTTGCAAATGTTTTAATTGAAGGACACTCGCATCTGAAGATTGCGAGAGTTTAACAAATGGCGAATTTGAAGAAGGAACGGTTCAAAGAGTATGCTCATCAAGGGCCTAAATCATGTAACGATCGCGAACAACGCTAATGGCAAAAGAAGCCCGATAGGGCAAGCATTACCAGGTGCACATTTTAAATTTAATTGCACAAATAGTAATATGCAACAAATACGTAGAGATTGAAAGTTGCATATGTAGATTAAAAAAAAACTTGGAAAAACCCGAATAGAAAATCTATCCGGGATATTGTTTCCAAGAGAAACAAATAGAGGCATTACTTACATGGGGTGTAATGTGAAAATTATAAAAAGGTTATGTATACCAGGTATTGATCGCTTACTCTGGCCAAGTAAGTGGTGAGCACGTGGTACCATGAACTTTTTATGATGGACAAGCTTACATCCGATGTAGTAAGGACGGGGAGACTGAGACAAATTAAAAAGTACCCAAAAGAATCAAATGAGCAAAATAATTGATAATAATGTAAACGCACAGTCGGGTGATGGAAGCGTATTACATTAAGATAATGAGCCCAAGTGAAGGGACAAAGATTAATGAAAAATGATTAAGATATTCATTGGGAGGGGGTGTACTTACACTCGAACCCAGAAAATGCAAACATGTAAAATGATTAAGATATTCATTGGGAGGGGGTGTACTTACACTCGAACCCAGAAAATGCAAACATGTAAATTGATTAAGATATGCATTGGGAGGGGGTGTACTTACACTCAAACCCGGAGAATACAAACATGTAAACTGATTAAGATATGCATTGGGAGGGGGTGTACTTACACTCGAACCCGAAGAATGCAAATATGTCTCTTAACGGGTCGTTTTTGTAAAACGTCAAACTTGAGGACAAAGTCGGAATATAAATGTGAAGCGAAGTCTTAATGCATACCGGAAGGGTTGCAATAATAACGACTTCGGTAAAACACCCGGTTGATGGGTAAGGATTAAACACATGCATAGACCGAGAAACAGGAACTCGGATGGAAAGTTAAAAGACTCGGGTTTTGAGTCAAGACTAAAAGACGACAAGATGATGTAAATAGAAATTTTGATGAATTATGTTCAACTATTTTAAAGTTGAACGGGTCAAAACAAAGAATGAATTTGACATCCATAAATGATAAATTTCACATGAATAAGTCAAACGGGTCGAATATAATATAATGCCGGATGGCATGAGTAAACGCAAGCGGTATAACGGTAGCGTCAAAAGCAAAAGAATAATGAGCCCGGTAATGGGACATAATCAAATATGAATGTATGTAAACTGGATAATGGTGAGCATAAGATAAACCGACGCATAAATGAAGTGAGAAGTCATAAAGTCAGAAAATTTGTTCGAAAGGAAACGAATGTAGCGTTAGACTACGGTCAAGGTCAAAGAAAATACCAAGGTGAAAATAAATGATTTTAAACAAAAACAGGATGCCTTGACACCAAACATGTATTTTAAGAATGACATGAGTAAGGAATGATCTACGGGATCAACCTAACCTTTGGGGTTATAAACAGTGGAAAGGTCTACGAGACTAAAACGACCCACGGGTCATGACTAGAAAGAAATAGATTATAAGGACCTCGCCCTAAAGAGATGAAAGTCTAATAAAATAGCCTATAAGGCAAAGTGATAAAACCTACAGGTTAATTAGACAAAGCGAAGGAATAAATTGAGAATCCCCGCATAAAACAAAGATTGTAAAAGAATAAATTTTGGACTGTCAATATCCCGGTATGGATAATTGACAAAAGTTAAAGAGAAGATGCTAAACTAAAACTTCAGTTTGATAAGAAATAACGTTTTTACAAATATAAATTCTAATAGGAATTTAAATAGTAAGCATAAAAGATACAAGTCTTGACACTGATAGGCGCAAGACGATATATTCGAAAAGATATATTTTCGAAAAATGAAAGGTTGATACAAATTAAACATGATGTGACACGATCACGGTCAAGAAATGCAATGTGAAGTAGAATCACATTATAATCAAGCGAGCGGTAAAAAGTAACTGGACTAATAAGTCTAGTTAGTGAGACCGGTTAAGGTCATTTAAATAAATTTGGTCGCTTGTAAGCGGTGGATTCGGTATAACTGAACCGAATAAATGAAATTGAAAACAAAAGAAATGGTTGCTAAAAGTGAAAGATTTCACTAAAGACCTTTAAACGGGTCAAAGTAACGGATTCATAAAGATTTCGATAATATATAAAAGTGATGGATATCGCTAAGTTAACTAAACTAGTAGAAGTAACGAAATTACGTTATTTCAAGTTGCATTATGTCATAAGAGATACGTAGATGATTAGTAACCAAAAGGATATTATCATACTTTTCGGGTAATACCAACAATTGGTTAAAATATGAGCAATGCTCAATTGATTATCGAGATCAAATGCATGGAGTTAAACTTGATAAATCATGTAAGAAAAAGGTTTCGAGGACGAAACCTCTTTAAGGGGGGTAGACTTGTAACACCCCGAAAACGGGTTTGGTAATCAAACCCCGTTAATACTAAGAGACGGGTAAAATACCGTTAGTGGTAAAATTTAACCCGGTGAATATTAAAAACACCCTGAAAATATAAAACCTTATATTAGAGTTATAAAGTATAAAATAAACAAGGGTCAACTAACTAGGAATTTATAACCTAGTTAACTACAAGTCTTGAAGTAACTTATAATAAGGTTAAAACAACCAATCTATAAGTTAAACAAAAGTAGAGGGGCCAAATTAATAAAAACTGAAACTTAATTGATCAAATAAGAAATAATTTACAAAAAAACACACTGGTGGGTGTGCTGGGATCGATCAGAAGAGGAGGGCGACCAGGGGTTTTCTTCAAACCCTAAAATTCCCACAAAATTCACAAATTGAAGCCTCTAATCTGCTCTAAATCAAGTCTCGAACATAAATTAGTGATCACCTAGTCGTAAGGATCAAAAGGTATGTAAAATTGTGGTATTTTGTTACATCTTGAATTCTAGGTTAAATGTGAAAAATGAAAATTCAGCTTGATTACTTGATGCATGGATGAAATTAGATGTGATATGAGGTTTAGGAACAAACCCTAGATGATTTCATGACAAAATCTTGCATGATATTTGTAGGGTTTCATAATCACCATTGTAGGTGATTAATGAGCTTGAAGAAACTTGATAAATACTAGAATTATAACTCTTGTTCTAGCACAATCTGAATTCAAGAAGTAATTTCAGAAATATTGATGTTTAGATATGTGTAAAGTTGACTAATTGAAGTGAAATTAGATGATAACTACAAGTCATGAACTTCGTAATGATTATGTAAAATCTGACCCGCTAGGTGTTTGTTGAAACGCCTAAGTGAGGATTAAAGTATTAATAATCGGACAAAAACGCAGATTTGAGATATCATAATGAATCATGATAAATGGTTGTAAAAAGGGTTCTAAATTGGTTATGAATGGAACTCTTTAGGTAAAGAATCCGGACCGTCAAGCGGATAAGCCGGAGGTGGCACGCGGTTGAAGGGTGTGCTCTAAAGGTAAGCGACTTGTCGTCTCGTTACATTTATTTAGGCAAGTTTAGTTAAAATATGTTTAAGGTTGATATAGTGAGAATGGTTGAGTGGTATGTCAATGAGGTGATGGAATTCACTCGACAACCAAATGGGTCAAATTAATAGTTAAAATAATAGTGATCAAAATAAAGACACTAATTAGTAAAAGTTATAACGGGTCGGACATTCTAAGAAAGTGTCTTTTAAGTAGTAGAAAACTCACGGTGCGAACCGAAATTGGTTCAAGGGGTATGAGGGTATTAATATACTATCATACGTTGATAAATGGTCATGTTGTAAGATTAAATATTTATTTATTTATATTTAATCTAGTAGCCATCATTATCATTTATATAATATAGATCAAAATATATTAATAACCTATTAATAATTAGTTGGTAATTGTTGATGGACCATATTACCCTTATTAACTAATTGGGTTTCCTCTTGGGTGTATAAATAAGGGGATTATTAGAGAGTTTAAGGGTTAGACAAATTACACAATTACAAATCCTCATTAACATCAATTTCGTATCTCTCTTCCCATAACCGAAATCAACCCTAATTTCGGTTTCATCACCATCATCACTTTACACCCTAAGGAGGAACCAGATCAAAACTGACAACTATGTCAAACTCCGTGGCTGCGTCTCTGACTGGATTCTCTACTGATGCAATCAAAGGTATGTTATTCATGTTTTCCCTCATGTATAAACAGAACTGATTCAACATGTGGTATCAGAGCGTATGTTGATTAGTCAGTTCTGTTTTCGTATCCATTATTCTGGGATTAAAAATCTGGAAAACGAAATTGTTAAAGCCTTGAAAAGTCACGAGTGTTTTCAAGTTTTGTTGCCGAAATCACTGTTTTCGGAAGTTAATGAATTAATATTTTGACTCGAAATCATAATGGACAAACCTAATATTCGAAATCTGTTAACAAAATTCTTAAAATTTAGATTTCGGAACCCAGAATTAGGTTTTATTTTTTAGGGTTCATAATGTTCTTAGTTAAAATTCGAAATTTCCCTTATGTTTTGGAATGTGTTTTGAATTATGTAATGTTTTTCCTAATTTGATCTTATTTTATCTAATAAGTTGTTTTCGAAATCTGTTAATGAGATAAACAATTATGATTTTCGAAATTTTATGATAAAATTAGATCAATGTTATAATAGGAAACTCTATCAAAATTCATAATTTTCGAATTTTAGTTAATTTATCACAACAAACAGCCTTAAAGAGAGGATTCGAAATTAAACAGCCTTAAACATGTCGCACAAGATTGGATCACATAAGTGATAATCTGATCGCATAAGATAATCGCACAAGATCAGATTACATAAGAGATGATCTAATCGCACAAGACAGTCGCACAAAATTTGTACAACTCATTAAGCACATAGTACAAGTTAAGACTGCATAATCGCACAAGAATTGTGGATCACACAAGACTAGTGGATCGCACAAGACTTGTGGATCGCACAAGACCTTACTAATCGAACAAGGCATTACTGATCCACAAGTTTTGAGCCTTAATGATCGCACAAGTACTTGGGCCTTATTGATCGCACAAGTGTTTGGGCCTTATTGATCGCACAAGTTTTGGGCTTTACTGATCGCACAAGTACTTGGGCATTACTGATCCGCGCTAACAGGTGGTTTGCTATTTAATACTTGGTTTTGTTTATACTTAATTAATTAATAAGGATCAAATAATGTTTTACAAAACCAAACTGGCTTAACTTGAATGAGCTTCTGATGTATTAATTCTGGCCAAAGCTGATTTAATACATCTATTTATTGTTCAAGTATTATAAAAAGCTATGTTAAGTATGCATTACAAACGTGAAATGTCTTAATTCTGGCCAAAGCTGATTTAATTCATTTATGTTTAGCATGCTTGACAAGTGCATAACTAAAGTGTTTGTCTCATTTCTGGCCAAAGCTGATTTGTCACGATTACTTTGCACACATACTTAAATGATTACACTTCTGGCCAAAGCTGATTTGTCTTTGTTTAAATAGAATTTTACTAAGTCTATTATTTTGATGTTAGTAATAGACATATCACAATTTCTTCACATAATGATCCTTATATTAATGATCCTTAATTAATTTTATGATCATTTCGTCTGTCTTATTCTTAGTACCCATATTTTTACTCACTATAATTTACTTCTACACATATCTCATCCACTCTAATTCCTAAACCTAAAATGTTTGCTTTATTTAAAGTTTCTATTAGAATTAGCTCTTAAATTAAATCCTTGATTATTTCTTAAGACACGATAATCCTATTGCTCTCTTCTGATAAAGATTATAAAGAAGAAAATTAGAGCATGATGATTAGGACAAATCGAACATGATGTCTCTTATGATAATCAAGAACTCTCTAACATAATGCTATCACTAAAGTTATTTCAGATTAAGTCTTTCCTAAGGCTAATCTCTTATATATGGAATAATCACTAGAACTCCTAAGATGCATGCCTCAATTTGAAACTCTAAACTATAAAGTTAAGTGGTATATGTGAATACATTATAATGTACAAAACCATGACCCATAAAGTTAAGGGCTTACGCATGGAAATAAGTACATTTTCCAGTACATTACATATTAAGATTTTCACTTGTACATTTTGATGCCTTATAAATCAACTATAACACTCAAAATACCAAAGTATAACGAGTGTGTTGATAAGCAACATATGTACAAAGAAATAAATGTTTGAAGCTGGAAAAATAAGTTGTTACTTACCTTACAACTACTTAAAACCTTAAAAGAGGATTGTTCTAAGGTCCATAGACAAATTACAACTGTTAATTCCACCTCTAAGGTTCTTCAAGAGAAAATCTCACTGCATAATTATGTCATTAGACTAGACATAAGCAACGAGACTATCCATTATTCTAAAGAACAGTTGGATGGATTAATTAGATAGTCACTTATTAAAGATATTTAAGTCTACTAATTATAATATTCCTATTAATACATGATTAGTTGACTCTAGTTTTTAAACGTTTCCTTACCAGAAGTTAACAAATAACTAACATGAGAGTTAGTGACAAAATTAAATGTTAAGGCTATAAGGACAATAATAAGCAGTCTTCTAACAACGTTTTTCGATACCGTACATATATTTTGAGTATTAATCAGAATATAGTATCATAATTAAGCAATGTTATGAAGGTTGTGAGGTTTGCATAGTCAACATACAGTCACACTTACCTTAAACTCTCATTTTATTTGTTCTAAATATCTGGATTGAAACATTATTAAGATAAAACTAGATGATACCTTACACTTTCACAACTTTTGTCATCATGAAAATGAGAATTTGACAAAAGGAAAATGAGACTTACAAATTTCATCCATTATAACCAAAATTCATGAGAAATCATGACATGGTTAATGAGGATGATTTCTTATCTAATCTCATTCTAAGTGATTTTAAATCATGACGTTATAGCCCTAAATATTACTTGGCTCAAGGAATAAGTATGGGTCCATCATAAGTCCTTCATTGACATTCGTGGAACTTATTCCAAATGGAATATTCAGACATAATTCATTTATCATTTAAAAGACTATCAACTTGTATCTAAATTTTGTCGCATATGGCCCATGGTCTTAAAGAAATGTATTCATATATGTGCTTAACATGATTTCTATTAAATATGTCTCTAAGTTTCTTATGACATCTGGACATTAAAGAAGTCAAATTAAGTCTAACATATATATGATAGGTTCCCACGTCACGTACCTCTTTGAAACTTGTCTTGTAGCATTTCTAGAGATATAAAAGATCAGTGGGAGCATTAAGTATCTTAGTAATAACTTGCAATAGTTGCAAGAGGTGGGGGAGTGAAAACTTTATATTACTTCAATTTACACCTCTTGTACAAGACACTGCTCCATCTTGACATTGTTCTATCATAACTTGTCTCCTTAAAATCTACAGCTACTCTTACAAAAGTTTCATTGTTGCTTAATTGTGGGCACACTTAGATTTCTTATCTAAACTAACATAATCCTCAACAAGAGAAACTACAATGACTAACGTCATTAATATGTTGTCTCTATTAGAATTTGTTGGTCATTAAATATTGATCCTAAGCATCTTGAGTTCCTAAAGATTTCTAAGTTCAGTGGGAGCAGTCAAAGTCCTTATCATGACTTGCAAGGAATACAAGAGGCGGGGGGAAGAGTGTCATTAAATTTCATTAAATTTCACTCCAAATTTAACTCCGATTACACCTCTTGTACACCATACTGCACCAACTCTTACAAACTTAGAATCTTGAAAATGATAGCAACCTAATCAAGAGCTAATCCATAAAACTGAAACTTCTAACAAACCCAATAATCAACTCAGGAGGTCATCTAGGTTTAAAAATCTACTAACTTTGATGATTACATAACCTTCCTAGTTTGGAGTTGAAATGGATTTTGGAAAAGTTTACTGATCCTATCTCTTCTAATTAAGCCATTAGTGTCAATCAATTTTCTGAATGGAATAAAACAGTTTTCTAGTAAAACTGATTTTATGTGTTCGCATAACGTTTGGGATTTGATTGAATAACCTAAGAGTGTTCATAACTAAACCAAATGCTGATATAAACGTTAAGACACAAAGGAGCATCATTGATTGTCAAAGGTTATACTCAGGAAGAGATATATTATTAAAGAATCTTTATTACACATCTAACAAAAGATTTCTTTTAGGATCATCACTGTTCTAGTAGCTTATAATAGTTTTGAGCTACATTAGATGAACATTAAAACAATTTTCCCTAACAACTGGCTGACATATTTACATGTTCATAAAACAACCCGAAAGTTCTAAACTTAAGGTTAAAGAACAGTTTGTCTGTAAGCCAATAAAATCCATGTATGGTTTAATGCAAACATCATAATGTGATGAAATCTTAACGCAATTATTTTCATCAACAACCAAGTGGAATAATGTACCTACCTCAAGATGAGTGGGAGCAACTAAGATAAACTTGTCTATATAGATGATATTCTTTTGACAAGTAGAAGTTACATAAGTCAAAGCATTGTTAACACAAACTTTGATATAATAGATCTCAGAGATATCTCTTACATAATAGATATCATAACATGTTGAGATAGACCAAATGGAACATTACTTCCGTTCCATAAGTTTAACCTTAAATTGGTCCTTACATATGTAACAAACAATATTGCTCTCCTTTAGAAGATAATAGGATAAATGAGATTATTTCTTACGCTTCATTAATTAGAAGCCTTATGTAAGTTTAAGTCTATACTCGTTTAGATATTACTCACATTGCAACACACTAGATATGTCTAGATTAATGTGAAGCATCTAATAGAGTATTACAATATCTTTAAAATAAACGAGAGGCTATAATTTAAAGAAGAAGTGAGAACTCAAACCGGTTTATTATTACTCTAACTTTGTAATATTCAAAGATGACAAAATGTAATTTTGGGTATATCTTTATGTCAACAGACAAAACCTATCTCATGGAGGAGTCATAATGGACTGATATCAACAACCTAAGTTATAACGACATAATATAGTCACTAAATGTTGTTGGAAATTTATCAGTGGACTCATGACTTTATTAACTCCATATAATTAGTATATTGAAGACTTGTTGTGATAAAGTCAGCTACCATGTCTCCTTGAACAGTAACAGTTCGAGAGGTGCTGCATTAGATTTCGATACGCAATTAATTATTCGTTTATGAACGAATTGAGGAAACTAAATCTTTGTATCGAATGCATTCGTGATATGCTTAAGGATCCTATAACTAAAGGTCTATTACCCATAAGTCTTATTAAGAGTGCTCATAAAAGAGACGGGTTTTAATTGATGACCATGTACAACTGCATATCGTACTATGAATGACTAACTATTAATTAATTTTCCTCATCAGTTTGATTTTGTATGTCTCTTACATATGTTCTGCCGGTGTAATGACATATAGACAACTATAAATACAAATCAAACGTTAAAGGGCTTACATATTTTGATCATAACTGTTAGGTTTTAAATTAAGGCTATAGTATGACTAATGGGGGTCCTGAGTCACATAATGATTCAACGGCTGTATTTCTCTGCTATAGTACTTGTTTAAGGCTAAAATGAGTATTAACTTCTGATCAGACTAATCTAATACTCATGATAAATGATTATTCGGCTAAGTGAGAGAATGTAAGATTAAATATTTATTTATTTATATTTAATCTAGTAGCCATCATTATCATTTATATAATATAGATCAAAATATATTAATAACCTATTAATAATTAGTTGGTAATTGTTGATGGACCATATTACCCTTATTAACTAATTGGGTTTCTTCTTGGGTGTATAAATAAGGGGATTATTAGAGAGTTTAAGGGTTAGACAAATTACACAATTACAAATCCTCATTAACATCAATTTCGTATCTCTCTCCCCATAACCGAAATCAACCCTAATTTCGGTTTCATCACCATCATCACTTTACACCCTAAGGAGGAACCAGATCAAAACTGACAACTATGTCAAACTCCGTGGCTGCGTCTCTGACTGGATTCTCTACTGATGCAATCAAAGGTATGTTATTCATGTTTTCCCTCATGTATAAACAGAACTGATTCAACACATGTTGATTAAACGGGTCAATGGCGTGTTAACACCATTTGACAACAATAACTAACGACTACTTGTTGAGTTTTGTGATTTCAGGAAATAACATATGTTGCGTTGAGTTATTTAGAAAATCTAAAGCGAGAGGTATGTAAACGGGTCAATGCTATGACCCGAGCCAGGTACATATAGTTAGATTTGTAGTTAAAAGTAGTATTTGGTCAATTAATTAGTGGAAGTCCTTTGTCGTAAAATGAGGGACTAAAATTTGACCAAAAAGTCCTTGATGGGTAAATCGGGCAAACGACCCTTATGGGTTGTTTGGAAACTTGCATTACGATTAGGAGATATAAGTAGATGCCTTGAATGTAGAATTATGAGGTGTGAAAGGAAAAAGAACAAGATTTAGACTAAAGTGCTTAATACTCTCTAAATGGGTCAAAATGGTGTTATGTGCATACATAATTCATAAGAAAGTATGAACCCAAGCTAAGGTTTGTGTGTTAAATACATTAGTATATGTATTTTGATTGTTAAGAATCGAGTTAGTAGTTTTAAACACAAACGTGTCAAAATGTTAATTTTGAACAATAAACCGAGTACTTAGAAATCTATAATTTTATTAGTTTGAATGTCGGATTTTAACTCCATTTGATGGAGAATTAAATTACGAACGCGTAGGAAAAAGAATCGGGTAAAACGGATCAATAACGAATGAGTTATGTCCGTTTTCGTGAAACTTGGGTTGGCTGGGAATTATGCAGCAGCAAATAAATAACTTGCTGTCAAAAAGGGGGCTAGGTGGGGCGTCTAGCCCCCCTGAATCCCAAAATTGTTTAATTTTGTTTGTTTGACTCACATAACTTGTTTAAACTTGTTATTTAACTATCAAAACTAACTTTTGAGTTGGTTTTGATCATAGGTGAATGTCAAGAGTGCCCGGATGAAGATCAAGTGGCGAGCAAGAACCGAACACACGTTAAATGAAGCTTCCGTGTCAAATCTTGAGTTGTTTGCTAAAAGTGAATTATGTAAACATTTATAAACATGTTTTTTTAGATGTTGTAAACTATGGGAATGTTAGTATGACAAGTTTTTGTAAAGTCACATTTTAGCATATAAAATGTGTATCTTATTAATAAAATCTTGATTAATTGAGTCGGGCGTTACAAGCATATATTTTAAAAGTTCTACTAGTTAAACTTTTAATATATAAAATTAGGGAAAAGATCAAATAGTAAGTTTATTTTGGCTAGGAAGTGTAGGAAGCAATAGGATTAGAACATGTGGCAACATTTAAAATAAAGAAAAAGGGTATTTTAGTCAATCTAACCCTTTCTTCTTCCTTTTCAAAACCAAGTAACTTCAAAACCCACCATTTTCAAAACCCACCATCTTCAACCATTTCTTCACTTTCTATCTCAATAATCACTACATTATAGTGTGATTTTCATCACCAATCAATGATTCAAACACCCGATCAACGTGTTCTTCAGCTTTTTTTTTTGAAGAAAACCCAGTTTAATTTCATAAAAAATCTCGTTTTTTCGGGTGATTTTGGAGATAATCACTCGATTCGTTCGATTCGAGCGCTAATAAGTGTTTCAATCATTCAAAAATTGTCAATTGTTGAAGAAATCACTTCGATCCATGTAATAAATTCTTTTATTTCATTTTTACGATATGGGTTTTTGATTTACTCATTGTGTTTTACGATCATGGCGGGGGTTCGGGGGCAGCGCCCCTGGTAGCAGCGTCCCAGGGGCGGTAGCCCCTGGCGGGGTCCAAGGGGCAGAGCCCCTGGCAGTTTATATGTGTTTTCTGATTAAATTGCTGTAATAAAAATCATCAGAAAAAATAATTTTCCAGAAATTGGCTCATTTCGAAGACAGTAATTCGTAGACAATTCAGACAGTTCACAGTCACAGACAGTTCCCAGACAGTTTTATATGTCCATTGCGTTTTAGAAATAAAAGAGTTTTATGTGTTTTCTGGCTATTGCTTTTTAGAAAAAAAAACACATTTTTAAGTGTTTTTAGTCATTGCGTTTTAGGTAAAACACATTTTTGAAATGTTTTTAGTCATTGCGTTTTAGGTAAAACACATTTTTAGGTGTTTTCAGTCCATTGCGTTTTAGAATGAGTCATTTTTAAGTGTTTTCTGGCCATTGCGTTTTACAAATAAGACATTTCTTTGTGTTTTTGGTGCATTGCGTTTTAGGTAAAACACATTTTTATGTGTTTTTGTTGCATTGTGTTTTTGGTGCATTGCGTTTTAGGTAAAACACATTTTATGTGTTTTTAGTCCATTGCGCTTTAGAAAGTACATTTTCTTTTGAGTTTTTAGGCTATTGCGTTTTAGAAATAAGACATTTCTTTGTGTTTTCTGGCCATTGCGTTTTACAAATAAGTCATTTCTTTGTGTTTTTGGTGCATTGCGTTTTAGAAAAATGTCATTTTTTAGGTTTTTTTTTTCATTGCGTTTTACGTAACTGAGGGTTTTTCTATTGCGTTTTACGCAACTGGGTTTTTAATTGATAACGTGAAAATATAGCAGTAGTATACTCGTTTTAAAGATAAAAAAACGCTCGTTTTTTTGGTGCAATTTTTATAAAAAAATAAAGAGTTATTAACGTTTAAAAAATGGGTGGGAATTGGTGGAGAGAGAAACTATTGGCTTGGATTGACTAGAATGCCCCTAAACAAACTCACGCGCCTCTTTTCTTTTCTTCAATTTCCCTGATTTAATCTTAGCTCTTGATTAACTAAATAGATGGTCAAGATCACTTCCTAGCCTTCCTAGCCAAATAAACTTCCTATTGTATCTCCACCCTATAAAATTATCTCAAGCCTTGCAAAATATTCACTAGCATGAATTAGTTTATTATTATTGTTGTTAATTATTATAATATATGATCCCACATATTTAAATTTATAAAAATACATTCAAGTTTTATTTATTCAACTCGGTAATATACGAGATTTTTAATTAAGTAATATAGTATATATAAGTGGTTTTGTTGTTTGTTTATACATACATAAATGCATACGCGTGCACACACATGCATGCATAAACACTCTTTTGAAAATTCAAAATTGAAAATGAATGAACGATAAGTTTGTTTATGTTCACTCGTTTAACAAAACAAACATTTTTTTTGTTAATGTTTGTTCTTGATAAATAAATGTGCTTCCAACCAAAAGATTCACTTTATGTTGGTTCTTATACCCTCCTAAATATAACGAATGATCATTATCCTACATATACAATTACAAGCTAGGGGAATAGTGCCAGGCAAACAATTACAAGCTAGGGGAATAGTGCCAGGCATCCTACATATACAATTACAAGCTAGGGGAATAGTGCCAGGCAAACAATTACAAGCTAGGGGAATAGTGCCAGGCAGCTTGCCTGACACTTCCCTATTAGATCAACCTTTTTTTTATTTAATTTTATTCCCAGTTTAAAATTACGCTTTCGTCCTTCGTTTAAAATTAGGTTTTTACCCCCAGCTCAAAATAAAATTATAATTTTGCCCCTAGCTCAAAATTACGCTTTTGCCCCCGGTTCAAAAACACATTTTTAATTTTGTTCCCAGTTTAAATTTACGGTTTCGGCCTCCATTTAAATTTACGTTTTTGCCCCCAGTTCAAAATAGAATGTTGTTTTTTTCCTCTAGCTCAAAATTACGCTTCTGCCATCAGCTCAAAATTACGTTTGCCTGGCACTTCCCTATTAGACCAACCCAGTTTTATTTTAATTTTATTCCCAGTTTAAAATTACGCTTTCGTCCTTCGTTTAAATTACGTTTTTGCCCTCAGCTCAAATTAAAATTATAATTTTGCCCCTAGCTCAAAATTACGCTTTTTCCCTCGGTTCAAAAACTCATTTTTAATTTTGTTCCCAGTTTAAAATTACGATTTCGCCCTCCGTTTAAAATTACGTTTTTACCCCCAGTTCAAAAGAAAATGTTGTTTTTTCTTCTAGCTCAAAATTACGATTTTGCCCTCAGCAAAAAAATTATGTTTTTCTTATAGTTCAAAATAAAATTACGTTTTTCCCCTTAGCTCAAAATTATGATTTTGCTCTTAGTTTAAAATTATGATTTCTCCTCCAGTTCAAAATATAATTACGATTTTGCTCTCTGTACAGACATACATGTTATAAGAGAGAAATATTCGGCCTATTGCCCCGCAACGCGGGCGGGGCAAAAACTAGTTAATTCACAATCCTAAATATTTAGGTTTTTGTAGTTATATTATGTAGGAATCCGTTCGTGTAAAATTAAATAAAACTTTATTAACATGAATTACAAGAATTAAACAGAATGAAATAAAATTACAGAACAATTACAACTGAAAATTTTGAAAATACAAGAACTGAAACTCGAACAGAAAAACTGTTCTTGGCTGAGGATCGTGTTAGACACGGGTCCCTTAAAACAAATTTCGTGACTCCCAGGAGAACACGTTTGTTTCCAGGATACAACAGCCAGAAGCAGTAGCATTGCCGGTCTTGACTCCAACCCGAAGGTGTACCTTGCTGCTTGAAGATGAGAGAAAATTCCGTGAGAGAGGAAGATTGTAAGCTGTGAATTTCGGTGTCCTTGTTCTACAATAGGAGACTCCTATTTATAGTTGCAGGTCTTGAAGAAACTGAAAGATGAATTAAATGGGTGAATTAAACTGCATTAAACGTCTTTAATGCACTTTAATTCGTCACTTAATTCCCAGTCAAACGCACTAACTTCGTCAGTTTCGAATGCTGAAGCGTAACTGCACAACATTAACTGCTGCTGGAAAGCTTCTGCGCGCGCGGGCGCAAGACACACTTGTGTGCGCGCACAGGTCTGCACGCTCATGCGCCACTGCGCGCGGACCCACCAGGGTCAGGCACCTCCATGCCACGTCACCAAACCACCTGATCCTTGCAACCCTTGTGTTACACCACGCGCACGCGATCAAAAATACAAAGGCGGCTCTCAAGCGGCTCGCGACGATGAGAGCGTGCGAAGTGCGCCACATTGCGCCTCATCGCCAATGCCACGCGCGCGCGCGCGTGTGCGGGTGCGAGTTAGGGTGCTCCGCACCCTTCACGAGTACACTAGTGAGTGCTTCCATGAAACAATAAGGATGGAGAGTTCCCACTTAAATACCCCTTTAAGTTTCATCACTCATCCGATGTGGGACAAGGTGCCACTTTCCCACTTCTTTTCAGCATTCAAGTTTCAAACACCAAACTTTGAGCATCGATATCTCATTCATCTTAGCTCCGTTTTGGACGTGGTTTAGTTCGTTGTGAAGCTCTTCCAACATAGAACACAAACCCACAAATAAATATATAAAACCCGCTCATTTTATTATATTTATTTCTAGTCCAAAATAGGAAAAAATCATTTTCCTATATTTGTGAAAAATGCTATTTTCACAATTTCCAACAATCCCCCACATGAATAGAAATCGATCTATCAAGTTTCAACGACACACGTTCAACAGTTGAGTATTGCAAGATAGGTAGGTGTAACCTTTGAACCTTCTTTTGTAAAGCATACTTAGCCTCCTAGGGTCTTGTAGACGCGGTGTCTTTGAACAATTCCCCATTTATGTAGGCGGCAATATACATTCACACAATACTCTCCCTAGTCAAGTCAAGTCCTCGTGGTTGTGTCCGTTTATGGTCATGGAACACGTTCCTGGTTCTGCGAGAGCTCTAGGATTTGCGCCTCCCCACAAATCCATTCGAAGCGACCCCACTTCTCTCTAACATAGGTGATTTCTCTGAATCATTAAAAGCATCATGGTTAATTTTGATTTACTCAAAATCCGTAACCTCAACATGCTTAACCTTACCTCATGTCACTAATTGGAATGGACTAGGAAGTATACAACTCCCTTTATGAATTTTGGGGCACCCCCCACAGTGACTCCCTTTGGGTTTATGATTAAGTTTGCCTATTGAACCTAGATCTTGGGATCTCCAGTCAACTAGGTTAGGTTCCCTCATATTCCCTTCTTCTATGGGCTTTAGTCCCATTCCTCTTGACGACTTATAAACCTTATCCTTGCTTAAGCCTTTTGTTAACGGGTCCGCAATGTTCTCTTTTGACCTAACATAGTCAATTGAGATAACACCCGTTGAGATAAGTTGTCGTACCGTGTTGTGTCTACGTCGAATGTGCCTTGATCTGCCATTGTACATCACGCTATGTGCTCTAACAAGCGCAGATTGATTGTCACAATGTATGCAGATTGCCGTCAACGGCTATGGCCATCTTGGAATATCTTCCACAAATTGACGTAGCCACTCCGCCTCTTCCCCGCTTTTATCTAAAGTGACGAATTCGGATTCCATCATAGATCTAGCTATAACAGTTTGCTTGGAAGACTTCCAAGCTATAGCTGCTCCCGCAAGTGTAAACACATATCCACTTGTCGATCTATGATCTTTTATATTCGATATCCAGTTCGCGTCAGTGTATCCTTCGATCACTGCTGGATCACGGGTATAATGTAATCCATAGTCTCTTGCTTATGTATCTAAGCACCCTCGTGATAGCTTTCCAATGATCCTCGCTCGGATTACTGGTGTATCTACTTAGCCTGCTCACAGCATATGCTAAGTCGGGTCTAGTACATGTCATTAGGTACATGAGACTACCAATGATCCTTGAGTACTCTAACTGAGAAACACTCTCGCATCTATTCTTCCTTAGGCGTTGGGTATTATCAATTGGAGTTCGAGCTATACTCGTATCGTCCGAATTGAATTTCCCAATGATTTTTTCCACGTAGTGAGATTGACTCAACACAAGACCATTTTGGGTTCTAGTGATATTTACTCCAAGAATCACATCCGCGAGACCCATGTTTTTCATGTCAAACCTCGCTTTCAACATGTCTTTCGTTGAATTGATCATGTTATCATCACTTCCAATGATAAGCATATCATCTACATAGAGACATAAGATCACATAACCTCTTGGTGTGTCTTTATAATAAACACACTTGTCACACTCATTTGTTTTGAAACCATTGTCAATCATGACATGATCAAACTTTTGGTGCCATTGTTTTGGAGCTTGCTTCAAGCCATACAAAGACTTGACCAATTTACATACTTTGCCCTCGTTTCCTAGGCGGAAAAACCCTCGGGTTGTTCCATGTAAATTTCTTCTTCTAAATCACCATTTAGAAATGAGGTCTTTACATCCATTTGGTGAACTTCCAAATTTCTTAGAGCCGCAATTGCAAGAACCAAACGTATAGATGTTATTCGCGTTACAGGCGAGTAAGTATCAAAGTAGTCTAGACCCTCCTTTTGTCTGAATCCTTTGATTACTAACCTTTCCTTGTATTTATCAATACTTCCGTCAGCTTTCATCTTCCTTTTGAATATCCAACGATATCCAAGTGGTTTACAACCAGGTGGAAGATCTACTAACTCCCAAGTATGATTTTGCAATATAGAATCAATTTCATTCTTAATTGCTTCTTGCCATTGAGGTCCTTCTGCGGAGGTAACCGCCTCGCGGTAGGTATTGGGTTCACCCTCAACCATGTAGCTCATGAAGTATGGACCAAAAGATTTTTCAACCCTTTGTCGTTTACTTCGTCTAAGCTCACCCTCCTCGACCTCAGGTCGTTCATGTCTTTCATCTATCCTCGTAGATGAACTTGGTCCGGCTTCATCTAACCATGTAGACGAACTTGGACCTGCTTCATCAACCGCTCTTGATGAAAGCGCATGTGTTTGTCCTAACATAGGAAACACATTCTCAAAATATGAGATGATATTGGAATTTGCTTCTATGATAGTGTGTTTATGTACATCAGGATTCTTGGATTCATATACAAGAAAACGATGCGCACTACTTTGATGTGCATATCCAATGAAAATGCAATCAACAGTTTTGGGTCCTATCCTAAGAGCCTTAGGAGGTGGTACAATCACCTTTGTTAGGCACCCCCACACTTTCAAGTATTTGTATGAAGGCTTCCTTTTTCTCCATAACTCATATGGAGTTTCGTCCCTATTTTTCAAGGGTATCTTGTTCAAAAGATAGTTTGCCCAGAGAATGGCGTCCCCCCACATTTATCGGTTCACTCCCGAGCTTATCAACATGGCGTTCATCATCTCTTTCAATGTGCGGTTCTATCGTTCCGCAACGCCATTTGATTGTGGAGAATAAGGTGGTGTACATTCATGTACAATGCCACTTTTTGCGCGTAAATCCGCAAAAGGTGTAGCATATTCACCTCCTCTATCGCTTCTAAAAGCTTTTATCTTCTTTTTAAGTTGATTCTCAACTTTGTTTTTGTACAAGATAAACTTCTCTATTGCTTCGTCTTTACTCTTAAGTAAATACACGTAGCAATATTTCGTACAATCATCAATAAACGTGATGAAGTACTTGTTTCCTCCACGCGAGGGAACCGCTTTTAAATCACACACATTGGTATGAATTAAATCAAGTGGTTCGGTTATTCGTTCAACCGATTTAAACGATGACCTCGTTAGTTTGGATTCAACACATGTCTCGCATTTGTGATCGGACTCGATATGGAATGTTGGTATCAAATTTAATTTAATTAAACGTCGTAATGAATTAAAATTTACATGGCCCAGTCTACCATGCCAAACATTAGAAGACTCAATCATGTAAGTAGAAGTAGAAATTTCGTTCATTTTCTTGTTTTGGTTCACAACCATTACATTCATTTTAAACATTCCATTTAGGGCATAGCCCTTTCCGATAAAAGTACCACGTCTAGACAAGACAAAATTGTCTGATTCAAACACTAGACGAAATCCAAACTTGTTGACCATCCATCCAGACACGAGATTCTTCCGTATCTCTGGGACATACAACACATTTGTCAAGGTAAGCTCCTTGCCCGAAGTCATCTTCAAGACGACCGTGCCTTCCCCCTTGATGCTTGCGTTAGCTTTATTTCCCATATAAAGTTTTTCTTCACCTGAAGCTTCCTTGAATATAGAGAAAAGAGCCTTATCTCCACAAACATGGCGGGTTGCACCCGTGTCAACGAACCATCCTTTTGGGTTTTCACCCATCGCGTTGACTTCTTCAATCATAGCCGCTTCCTCGGTTATCATTGCGATTAGAGGCATACCATCTTCATCAACCATATGCGCACGCTCACGCTTAGGTTTCTTGCATTGGTTAGCACGGTGCCCCGTCTCGTTACAATTGTAACAAGTACCTTGGAAAGGCGCAGGCTTCTTTTTCACAACCCCCTTTTTCGGTCCAAGGTTGTTAACCTTTGCTTTCCCTTTGTTGTCCTTTTTACCCTTGCCTTTGTTTCCCTCTGAGGACTCCCCGACTTCCACCATGTTTGCTTTAGCCGAAGCTTGCAAAATGGTGCCTTTTTGGGCCACCCTGTTGTCCTCTTCTATACGAAGACGAACAACAAGTTCCTCCACCGACATTTCCTTTCGCTTGTGTTTAAGATAATTCTTAAAATCCACCCAAGCAGGAGGTAATTTCTCGATCATGGCTGCCACTTGAAATGTCTCGCTGAGTACCATACCCTCAGCGTGGATGTCATGAAGTATAATCTGTAACTCTTGGACTTGGTTCATAACAGTCTTGTTATCAACCATTTTATAGTCCAAGAAACGGGCTACCACAAATTTCTTTGTGCCAGCATCCTCCATTTTGTACTTCTTGTCCAAGGCATCCCATAATTCTTTGGAAGTCTTGACATTGTAGTACACATTATACAAAGCATCCGAGAGACCGTTGAGTACATAGCCTCGACATATAAAGTCCGAGTGCTTCTAAGCCTCTACCGCGCTCAGAGCCTGAGCATCGGTCTCCCCTTCCGCAGGTTGGGGAACGGACTCATTCAAGAACCTCTCAAGGTTCATGGTGGTCAGATAGAAAAACATTTTTTGTTGCCACCTTTTGAAGTGGAGACCCGAGAACTTCTTGGGTCGTTCAGCATGATTCGCCACTCTGGACGCTCCCACAGTGTTGGCAGGGGTACCGACAACAACGTTGACGTTGGTATTTTTAGTCGACATTCTGAAAAATTCCACAAAACCAAGTTAATAAATCTGTTAGAATAATAAACGTACTGATTTATTATTTTATTAACAGAATCGATGAGTAACAAAATCAGCCTCGTAGCTTCTAAGTCCAACTTTGAAGACTACAAGGGAAGATCTTAGAACCTAAAGACGAAGAAGGAGTAGAAGAACAGAATCTGTTTACACAAAGTCGCTACTTTGAACCAAAACAGGAAAAAAACCTTTTTAAAACACAACCTGCTGTGAGAAAAAAAAATTTAGAATCACAGCAGAATTGTTTGTGTCTTACACGACCGGTGTTTTAAAAATTTGTTTTAAAATTGTAGGAATCCGTTCGTGTAAAATTAAATAAAACTTTATTAACTTGAATTACAAGAATTAAACAGAATGAAATAAAATTACAGAACAATTACAACTGAAAAATTTGAAAATACAAGAACTGAAACTCGAACAGAAAAACTGTTTTTGGCTGAGGATCGTGTTAGACACGGGTCCCTTAAAACAAATTTCGTGTCTCCCAGGAGAAAACGTTTGTTTCCAGGATACAACAGCCCGAAGCAGTAGCACTGCCGGTCTTGACTCCAACCCGAAGGTGTACCTTGCTGCTTGAAGATGAGAGAAAATTCTGTGAGAGAGGAAGATTGTAAGCTATGAATTTCGGTGTCCTTGTTTTGCAATAAGAGAGTCCTATTTATAGTTGCAGGTCTTGAAGAAACTAAAAGATGAATTAAATGGGTGAATTAAACTGCATTAAACGTCTTTAATGCACTTTAATTCGTCACTTAATTCTCAGTCAAACGCATTAACTTCGTCAGTTTAGAATGCTGAAGCGAAACTGCACAGCATTAACTGCTGCTGGAAGCTTCTGCGCGCGCGCACGCGCAAGACACACTGGTGCGCGCGCACAGGTCCATGCGCGCGTGTGCCACGTCACCTGTGAACCTATACGAGCAAGCCACACAGTCGCACCGTATTGGCTCAATCTGGTGCGCCGCGCACGTCACATCAGGCCCCATGCACCATGCGCAACCGCGCGTTCCTCCATGCCATGTGTACTTGCGCGCTCATGCCCATGACTGCCACGTCATGCGCCACTGCGCGTGGACCCACCAGGGTCAGGCACCTCCATGCCACGTCACCAAACCACCTGATCCTTGCAACCCTTGTGTTACACCACGCGCGGGCGGTCAAAAATACAAAGGCGGCTCGCGGCGATGCGAGCGTGCGAAGTGCAAAGTGCGCCGTCAAAGCGCCACATTGCACCTCATCGCCGACGCCACGCTCGCGCGCGCGACTTAGGGTGCTCTGCACCCTTCGTGAGTACACTAGTGAGTGCTTCCATGAAACAATAAGGATGGAGAGTTCCCACTTCTTTTCAGCATTCAAGTTTCAAACACCAAACTTTGAGCATCGATATCTCATTCATCTTAGCTTCGTTTTGGACGTGGTTTAGTTCGTTGCGAAGCTCTTCCAACATAGAACACAAACCCACAAATAAATATATAAAACCCGCTCATTTTATTATATTTATTTCTAGTCCAAAATAGGAAAAATCATTTTCCTATATTTGTGAAAAATGCTATTTTCACAATTTCCAACAATCCCCCACATGAATAGAAATCGATCTATCAAGTTTCAACGACACACGTTCAACGGTTGAGTATTGCAAGATAGGTAGGTGTAACCTTTGAACCTTCTTTTGTAAAGCATACTTAGCCTCCTAGGGTCTTGTAGAAGCGGTGTCTTTGAACAATCCCCCATTTATGTAGGCGACAATATACATTCACACAATACTCTCCCTAGTCGAGTCAAGTCCTCATGGTTGTGTCCGTTTATGGTCATGGAACACGTTCCTGGTTCTGCGAGAGCTCTAGGATTTGCGCCTCCCCACAAATCCATTCGAAGCGACCCCACTTCTCTCTAACATAGGTGATTTCTCTGAATCATTAAAAGCATCATGGTTAATTTTGATTTACTCAAAATCCTTAACCTCAACATGCTTAACCTTACTTCATGTCACTAATTGGAATGGACTAGGAAGTATACGACTCCCTTTATGAATTTTGGGGCAACCCCCACAGTTGTACCTTTGGGTTTATGATTAAGTTTGCCTATTGAACCTAGATCTTGGGATCTCCAGTCAACTAGGTTAGGTTTCCCCCATATTCCCTTCTTCTATGGGCTTTAGTCCCTTTCCTCTTGACGACTTATACACCTTATCTTTGCTTAAGCCTTTTGTTAACGGGTCCGCAATGTTCTCTTTTGACCTAACATAGTCAATTGAGATAACACCCGTTGAGATAAGTTGTCATACCGTGTTGTGTCTACGTCGAATGTGCCTTGATCTGCCATTGTACATCACGCTGTGTGCTCTAACAAGCGCAGATTGATTGTCACAATGTATGCAGATTGTCGTCAACGGCTATGGCCATCTTGGAATATCTTCTACAAATTGACGTAGCCACTCCGCCTCTTCCCCGCTTTTATCTAAAGTGACGAATTCGGATTCCATCATAGATCTAGCTATAACAGTTTGCTTGGAAGACTTCCAAGCTATAGCTGCTCCCGCAAGTGTAAACACATATCCACTTGTCGATCTATGATCTTTTATATTCGATATCCAGTTCGCGTCAGTGTATCCTTCGATCACTGCTGGATCACGGGTATAATGTAATCCATAGTCTCTTGCTTATGTATCTAAGCACCCTCGTGATAGCTTTCCAATGATCCTCGCTCGGATTACTGGTGTATCTACTTAGCCTGCTCACAGCATATGCTAAGTCGGGTCTAGTACATGTCATTAGGTACATGAGACTACCAATGATCCTTGAGTACTCTAACTGAGAAACACTCTCGCATCTATTCTTCCTTAGGCGTTGGGTATTATCAATTGGAGTTCGAGCTATACTCGTATCGTCCGAATTGAATTTCCCAAGGATCTTTTCCACGTAGTGAGATTGACTCAACACAAGACCATTTTGGGTTCTAGTGATTTTTACTCCAAGAATCACATCCGCGAGACCCATGTCTTTCATGTCAAACCTCTCTTTCAACATGTCTTTCGTTGAATTGATCATGTTATCATCACTTCCAATGATAAGCATATCATCTACATAGAGACATAAGATCACATAACCTCTTGGTGTGTCTTTATAATAAACACACTTGTCGCACTCATTTATTTTGAAACCATTGTCAATCATGACATGATCAAACTTTTGGTGCCATTGTTTTGGAGCTTGCTTCAAGCCATACAAAGACTTGACCAATTTACATACTTTGCCCTCGTTTCCTGGGGCGGAAAAACCCACGGGTTATTCCATGTAAATTTCTTCTAAATCGCCATTTAGAAATACGGTCTTTACATCCATTTGGTGAACGTCCAAATTTCTTAGAGCCGCAATTTCAAGAACCAAACGTATAAATGTTATTCGCGTTACAGGCAAGTAAGTATCAAAGTAGTCTAGACCCCCCCCCCCTTTTGTCTAAATCCTTTGATTACTAACCTTGCCTTGTATTTATCAATACTTCCGTCAGCTTTCATCTTCCTTTTGAATATCCAACGATATCCAAGTGGTTTACAACCAGGTGGAAGATCTACTAACTCCCAAGTATGATTTTGCAATATAGAATCAATTTCATTCTTAATTGCTTCTTGCCATTGATGTCCTTCTTTGGAGGTAACCGCCTCGCGGTAGGTATTGGGCTCACCCTCAACCATGTAGCTCATGAAGTCTGGACCAAAAGATTTTTCAACCCTTTGTCGTTTACTTCGTCTAAGCTCACCCTCCTCGACCTCTGGTCTTTCATGTCTTTCATCTATCCTCGTAGATGAACTTGGTCCGGCTTCATCTAACCATGTAGACGAACTTGGACCTGCTTCATCAACCACTCTTGATGAAGGCGCGTGTGTTTGTCCTAACATAGGAAACACATTCTCAAAATATGAGACGATATTGGAATTTGCTTCTATGATAGTGTGTTTGTGTACATCAGGATTCTTGGATTCATATACAAGAAAACGATGTGCACTACTTTGATGTGCATATCCAATGAAAATGCAATCAACAGTTTTGGGTCATATCCTAAGAGCCTTAGGAGGTGGTACAATCACCTTTGCTAGGCACCCCTACACTTTCAAGTATTTGTATGAAGGCTTCCTTTTTCTCCATAACTCATATGGAGTTTCGTCCCTATTTTTCAAGGGTATCTTGTTCAAAAGATAGTTTGCTGAGAGAATGGCGTCCCCCCACATTTCTCGGTTCACTCCCAAGCTTATCAACATGGCGTTCATCATCTCTTTCAATGTGCAGTTCTTTCGTTCCGCTACGCCATTTGATTGTGGAGAATAAGGTGGTGTACATTCATGTACAATGCCACCTTTTGCACGTAAATCCGCAAAAGGTGCAACATATTCACCTCCTCTATCGCTTCTCAAAGCTTTTATCTTCTTCTTAAGTTGATTCTCAACTTCGTTTTTGTACAAGATAAACTTCTCTATTGCTTCGTCTTTACTCTTAAGTAAATACACGTAGCAATATTTCGTACAATCATCAATAAACGTGATGAAGTACTTGTTTCCTCCACGCGAGGGAACCGCTTTTAAATCACACACATCGGTATGAATTAAATCAAGGGGTTCGGTTATTCGTTCAACCGATTTAAACAATGACCTCGTTAGTTTGGATTCAACACATGTCTCGCATTTGTGATCAGACTCGATATGGAATGTTGGTATCAAATTTAATTTAATTAAACGTCGTAATGAATTAAAATTTACATGGCCTAGTCTACCATGCCAAACATTAGAAGACTCAATCATGTAAGTAGAAGTAGAAATTTCATTCATTTTCTTGTTTTGGTTCACAACCATTACATTCATTTTAAACATTCCATTTAGGGCATAGCCCTTTCTGATAAAAGTACCACGTCTAGACAAGACAAAATTGTCCGATTCAAACACTAGACGAAATCCAAACTTGTTGAGCATCCATCCCGACATGAGATTCTTCCGTATCTCTGGGACATACAACACATTTGTCAAGGTAAGCTCCTTGCCCGAAGTCATCTTCAAGACGACCGTGCCTTCCCCCTTGATGCTTGCGTTAGCTTTATTTCCCATATAAAGCTTTTCTTCACCCGAAGCTTCCTTGAATATAGAGAAAAGAGCCTTATCTCCACAAACATGGCGGGTTGCACCCGTGTCAACGAACCATCCTTTTGGGTTTTCACCCATCGCGTTGACTTCTTCAATCATAGCCGCTTCCTCGGTTATCATTGCGATTAGAGGCATACCATCCTCATCAACCATATGCGCACGCTCACGCTTAGGTTTCTTGCAGTGGTTAGCACGGTGCCCCGTCTCGTTACAATTGTAACAAGTACCTTGGCAAGGCGCAAGCTTCTTTTTCACAGCCCCCTTTTTCGGTCCAAGGTTGTTAACCTTTGCTTTCCCTTTGTTGTCCTTTTTACCCTTGCCTTTGTTGCCCTTTGAGGACTCCCCAACTTCCACCATGTTTGCTTTAGCCGAAGCTTGCAAAATGGTGCCTTTTTGGGCCACCCTATTGTCCTCTTCTATACGAAGATGAACAACAAGTTCCTCCACCGACATTTCCTTTCGCTTGTGTTTAAGATAATTCTTAAAATCCACCCAAGCAGGAGGTAATTTCTCGATCATGGCTGCCACTTGAAATGTCTCGCTGAGTACCATACCCTCAGCGTGGATGTCATGAAGTATAATCTGTAACTCTTGGACTTGGTTCATAACAGTCTTATTATCAACCATTTTATAGTCCAAGAAACGGGCTACTACAAATTTATTTTTGCCAGTATCCTCCGTTTTGTACTTCTTGTCCAAGGCATCCCATAATTCTTTGGAAGTCTTGACGTTGTAGTACACATTATACAAAGCATCCGAGAGACCATTGAGTACATAGTGTGACAACCCTCACAATTACAGGTATCCGTACAATTAATTAATTTTAATTATGTGCTTAATGACTGTGCTTGATTATAGCTGACAACTTGAACTGCTTTATGATTTTTGTATCATACACACATGCATCACATTTCATACCGTCACTCCATTTATTACATACAAACTCTAGTGACATACTTGATGCACAAAGCACAGTTAGCACACTGAACGGATAATTCAGAAACATGCTGACAATGCCAGCACATAGACAGACAGTATTTTGAGGCCCAATATGGGCCAGGGATAAGGTACTACACTAGTACGGAGTGTAGGGAGGTGAGGACCATAAAACTGCGTCACTAGGTAATAGTTATAGTGCCGGGAAGTGCCTAAAACACACTTTAAGTGCAGAATTCTGCATTCATTAATAAAATTCAGCATTGTAACATACTAGTAAAGTGCAAAAATATGGCAGAATGGTCCTGTATGCTTTCCTAAGTGCCGGGAATAAAAAGTGTTACAAAAACATATATAAAAGACACTTTACGGACTAATTAAACACTTTAACGGAACGGTATCTAACCGGATAACCGGACATTACCCGGGACACCAAATTTTTTTCAAATACATTGTTTTATTGTTTTTGACTAGTCATGATCCCCGTTTACCATAACACCCACTAAATTCCCTAGTAAACTAGTTATGAAATCATATTACTTGGATTTGAACTAGAATTAACCAACTAAGTTACAAACTTACAACAAACCCCCCCCCCCTAACCGAAATCGGTCCCAAGGGACCCACCCCCATGCCTTCCTTGATTTGTTTTATATTTTTATGGATTGGTTGCTTGTTGTATTGAACATAATATGTAGTAAATCATTATAAGTATTGCCCCACTCTTACAATATCATTCCATAGATTCACACTCTCTCCTCCACTCTTCTCTCTCCCTCTCTCGGCCACCCTTAACCGCCACCATCACCACCACTTCACCACCACATTCATATTTCTTTTAAGTTTCATTCAAGTGTTGGAAGGAGGTTCAAAGGTGCTTGAATTGTAGATCACTAAGGAGCTTCATACATTGCTTTTCACCATCATTTTTCTTCAGCTTTTCTAGAGATTCATCCCTAGCCTTTGTGCTAGTGGTAAGTTCCTTGTTAAATCTCTTGTTCATCTTGTTTCATGGTTAAAAGTTGTAGCATGATATGAATGTTTAAAACACTAAAGATCAAGAATCAAAAATATAAACATAAACACGAAGCTTTACATAATGTTTACATAAGGATGAAACATGAAGATGAAATCTTGTTGGATTAGGGTTGGTTAAAACATGCATGCTATTTGATCGTTGATTTCTGGATAAAACCGTTGTTAGGACATTTGTTGATACGATTTAGTAACGTTTAAACTATAAAGAGACATGCTGATTTACATTTTCAGCCAACTTCAACTGGCTGTAAACAGATCATAATTAATCGAAAAACTGATTTTCTGAAGCCTAAATTATGTATTTTCGAAAAACGGATCAAATGGTATAGGAATCGTAATTTTTCGAGGTCGTTTCCTATTTTTAAAGGTCTGTTTTTGGACAGCAGCTCAAGCTGTGTTTTTACCGCAGAAAACGTATGTTATATTCTTCATCATAACTTGAAACCTGAGTGGAACCAGCCCATGAAATTTATACTGAAGATGATCACTGATGTCGTTGTGATCCTCCAACTGGAATTTCGTAAATCGAACTTACGATGAATTTTAAACGAATTATTCCGTAGACTGCAGTCAGAAAGTAACAAATCTGATTGCAGTCCGGTAAATGATTTTCTATAAAATATTGATATTGAACCGGACCCCGATATTTTTACACAATAATATTTGGTTCGTATAAGACATTCTTTAAAAATATGGGAATTTTTGGAATAAGTTTTATTAAAATGTCCGAAAACAGTCCAGTTTTATATATATTAAAACTGAAATGACATAAGTAGTATTTTGCATGTCAAAATGTCGGGTTGGTTATTTGAGAACATCTAACGTGATTTATGCTAAAGAAAATTATATGCTATTTAGCATGGACACCTCCATTTACAAATGAGACTATGGCAAAATTTTCTGAAAAATCCTAACACTTAGTAAATATTATCTAGACAAGTGTTTACTAGTATATTTCGGATGGATAATATTTTGATAACCAAAAATACATATTTTTGGGATATGCTATTTTTGATAAATAAGTTATGATATATTTTTCTAAGGTGGGACTTAAGAAAATATAATGTCAATACTCTAATCACAAAATACATGTATACATACCCCCATCTTTGGGAAGGAAATATGCATATAAAGTACTTGAGAAGTATGAATACCAAATAGTTGTCTAACTATTATTCCAAAACCTTAAAAATAGAACTTAAGTTAAAATAATAATTATTATTTTAACAAGAAGTTAAGACTTGGAATAATAACAAAGTAATGTAACTCAAACCTGTAATGTGAAGGAAAGGCACGGCCCGTTCGTCTAATAGACATTAGTACGTTGTAGGTTGTTGCGTAGCGGACCAAGTTTGAGTTGACGATACGATTCAGGAGACGCACTACAGTGAGTTCATGCTCCCCCTTTTCTTTTAACTGTTTTCAATTTTATACTTCGGGAGTGAAATACATGTTACAACTATTACAAACGTTTTATACATGGTATGGTTTGCTTTAGGAGGGTTACTACTTAGATCATGTGAGTGGTGGGTACAACACTTAAAGCCATTAATCCTCGTCGTAGGACCGAGGGACATGAGTGATAGATCTAGTTGGGTGTAGCGAGCCTACACCCATGAGGTCAGGGTGACCCATAGTGGTGACTGTGTCTTACAGCCGAGGCCCGGTACAAATTAGCTAGATTTGAGTTTTCCTGCATCACTTCACACATACTAGTGGCTTTGCAACCCATTGGTGATCTCTTTTTCCTTAATTGCTACATACCAGGGACATTTATACATAAGGACGTACTTTAACGGTTTATACACACAGACATACACATGAACTCGCTCAACTTTTTGTTGATTTTTCAAACTACATGTATTTCAGGGAATTGATTGGATCTGGCGGGTGATGCACGTTAAGCTGCGTATTAAATAAAAGATGTCATCCGGGGGTGTAGGGTTTGGGAGGTGTAACCCTTGCCTGGACGGGTCACACGTCTCCAAACCTCGTTTTATTTAAGGTCTTTTGTTGAGTCCATTGGGAACTCATTTTTAAACAAGTCATGGTTGTAATTTATTTTGGGTTGATGATTCAAGAGAAATGTTATGGTATTTTCTAACTTATTAATGGATGAGCATCTTGTGTTTTTATCATATAGCATTGTTATGATTGTTGCTATGGTATTAAGAAGTCACACCAAATAAACCCACGCTTCCGCAAAAGCCAGGGTGTGACAGCTTGGTATCAGAGCCTCGATCATAGCGAACTAGGATTCCTTCTCGAGTCTAGACTATGATCACTAGGGCTCTCACGAAAATGTTTTCAAACATTTTTACATTGCATACACTAAAAGTCCAGATCTGGGGCACAAACATTTTACAAACAAAAGGCACAAATACACTGTTCAACATTCATATTTCAGCCTTAGTGGCTTGGGAGGTTCAGTCCTATAGACTGAGGGAGTTCAGTCTTAGAGACTAGGAGTTTAGTCTTAGAGACTGGGAGTTTAGTCTTAGAGACTGGGAGGTTGGTCATAGAGACCAGGGAGTTGGTCTTAGAGACTAGGAAGTTGGTCTTAGAGAACAGGGAATATAGTTTGGGGAAGACTAGGACGATTACTTGCTTACATTGTTGTGACTTATATGCTTACTTGACTATTATTGATATATGTGACTGTGTTGTGGTTATGTTATTACAGACGCTATGTCTTCGTCGAGTGGAGTTTCTGACCCCGTGGCAGTAGAGTCAGATGACCCGATGCACACCGATCCAGAGGTCTTTACATCTGATACGGACTGTAGCGATGACGACGATTTCCAGCCGGTCGCATTGCCGGATTTCGGTGATGACGTTCAGCTAGCTGATGGCATTCCTGATGGGGATCTACCCCTCGTTCCGATTCCTGCTCATGTTCCACTTGCCGCATTTCCCGTAGAGGATTTGCCGCTCGATGTTGTGTCTGATGACGACATCGACCTTTTTGTCGAGGGTCCCCCCAGAGGATGACCATGAGGGTGGGGCCCCGATTGCTGATGATGTCGCCATTCCTTTGGTTGAGGCTCTAGTTGCGGATGTTGTTATGTTACCACCTGTTGAGGCTCCCGCTGAGGAGATTTTACCTGATCAGTCCGGTACTGATTCTTTTGAGTCAGTATCATCTTCCACTTTGCACGCCGTTGGATTACGTCGATATCCTACTGACTCCGACTCCGATACAGCTATGTCAGCTGTACCTGGTTCACCCCACAAGTTTGAGTTTGATCCTGAGTTCGAGGATGAGTTCGATCCAGTTTTTCCTCCTGATTTTGATCCCGATCACGAGATCGAGTTTATTCCTGATGACCAGCCCTTGGAGGCACCAGTGGCTCCTGTTGATCAGCTTCTTGATGTACCTGCTGACTTCGATATGGCTTTTGTCAACCCTGAGCCAGTCATGGCACCTGAGCCTGTTATTGCTCCTGACCCTGTACCGGTGCACGACCCTGTTCTTATGGATGCACTAGCCATTGCACCACCTATTGTTGATATTCCCATTGTGGCACCACCAGTGGTGGATGTTCCGGTTACTGATGTCCCTATTGTTGATGCACCACTGCCTGAGCCTGTGCCGGTGTTTGTTGATCGTGCACCTTTTGCCTCACATGTCGATCCGAGATATGCTGACACCCGTAATGGGTAGATCGAGGACGACGATTATCCATCTTTTGTTGTACCAGTCACTCCCCCTACAACACGTATCTGATGTCCACCGCTCGGACTTACCCGTTACCTTTCTACAGGAGATCCCTCCTCCCCGTCTAAGGGAAGGACCTTCCACACAGCAGCCCGATCATATGCCCCATTCGACATCAGCTTTTTCATTTATGCCCTCTTTTACGTCTGCCCCACACACTACTTTTCCTGCTTCAGCACCTATGGGCGAACCGTTTCTGTGGTCATCGCCCCATGTTATGCCGTTATCAGACCCGTATCACCCTTTTCAAGTGGGGTACACGACAGATGATATACTTATCTCTCTACAGATACAGCAGGAGGCACTGAGCCGGAGAGTTCTTGAGTTGGAGAGGATTCCACGCCCTCCCCCATGCCATTGTCAGTCACCTTTTGCTACACCACCGGCTCCTCTTCCACTACCCCCGGACTCTGACGTCCGCTTCCTTACTCCAGAGCAGCATATTGCTTATCTGTTGCGCGTCATCCACGCACTCGAGGAGGATTGGGTGCACATGCGTCGTTTGCTTTTCTCTTTTCCTCCTCCTCCTCCTCCGCCATCAGCATAGCTATACTTTTGGTTTGTTGCAGGTAGACTATTTTGGTGAGAAGGTTGCAATTGGGCCAGCATATGAAGACTTTTGGAAGACCACATTTTTGTATATGTTTTGTGTACACTGGCTTGTATTTTGGGGTGATGTAACCCAATGATTTTTGATGTATGATGTACTGTGAAACATGTAAAACTATGTTGTGGTCTTGATTAATGAAAGCTCAATGGCAACGTTCTCACTACATGCATTGTTAAATTAATTGTTTTATATTATAACATGGTATGTTATGTGTTATGAGGTTGTTGAATGTTAGTACATACGCACATTACTTACTTACTACATTTACTATGACCTGACCAATATGATCTTCTTTTAGAAGATGCCTCCACGACAAGAACCGCGTTTGCCTACTACTGAGGCAGAATTACAGGAACGTATTTCAAAAGCAATAGCTGATTATGAGGCATCGCGTGCCGAAACAAGCAGGAATAACTCAAACAACAACAACCCACCGCATGGTAATGTTTAAGTCACTGAGACACATTACCTTACATTTGGACATCCAGATGCAATTGCTAATTTTTCCTGTGAATAACATTGCTTGTACAGGCTGTACTTTTAAGCAATTCCTAGATTGTAAACCGCTTAACTTTGACGGCACTGGAGGTGCTGTTGCATTCGTCAGATGGGCAGAAAAGACGGATTCTATCTTAAGGATGAGCAAGTGTGCTCCTGAGCAACAAGTTACTTACATCTCAGGGCTTTTTCTTGATGGTGCTTTATCATGGTGGAATTTGCAAGTACAAACCCTGGGAGAAGCGGCGGCAAATGCATTAACGTGGACTGAGCTGAAGGAGCTCATGAGAAAGAAATATTGTTCACGGGCCGAGATACAAAAGCTGGAAACCGAATTCTGGAATCTTAAAATGGATGGCCCGAAGATCGCCGAGTATGTTCAGAGGTTTCATGATTTATCCCATGTGGTACCCTATATGGTTACGCCGGAATTCAAACGCGTGGAGCGTTTCATCTGGGGGTTGGCACCCCAGATCATGAGTATGGTAACATCTTCAAAACCGGCAACGATCACTGAAGCTATAGACCTGAGTGTGTCTCTGACTGAGGAAGCTATTAGGCTCAACAAGTTTTCAATTTCTGAGCCGAAAAAGAAAGAAACACATGTCGAATCCTCAGGAGAAAACAAGAGAAAATTTTCTAACTTCAAGAAAAGTACCGGCAGTGCCAGCAAAAGGAGAGATACAAACCCGCCGGCTGAAGTAAAAACTGGCAATGAGCACAAAGGGAAAGGATACATGGGCACCCTGCCCAAGTGTGAATTATGCCAGTATCATCATGCTGGCCAGTGCAGAAATAGAAAATGTGAATCTTGTGGGAAACTTGGTCACTTGAAAGATACATGCTGGGTTGGTGTTGGCCGGAGTGGCCAAGGAGGTGTTGGTAATAGGAACAACAATCGAGGAAGTAACGGGAATGGAAACCGCACTGGCGGGAATGGTAATAGGGATAATTTTGGGAATCGTGGTAATCAAGGTGGGAACCGCAACAACAATCAAGGCAATGGTAACGGCCAAGGACCGGGATGTTTCAACTGCGGAGACATCGGGCATTTCAAACGTGAATGCCCAAAACTCAATCAAGCTTATGGAAGGGTATTCAATATTGGAGCAAGGGAAGCACGCCAGGACCCGAACGTTGTCACTGGTACGTTCCCTATTAACCAACGCTTTGCATCTGTGCTTTTCGATACTGGTGCCGATTATAGTTTCGTATCACTAGAATTTAAGAAAATGCTTGGGTTAACTGCTAGTAAGTTAGATATTCCTTACTCAATCGAACTGGCTAACGGAAAGCTAGTAGAAATAAATGAAGACATCTGAGGATGCGTGATCGAATTGGGAGAGCACGAGTTTACACTGGATTTACTGCCAGTCGAGTTGGGAAGCTTCGACGTGGTAGTAGGGATGGATTGGTTGTCGAGCAACAGAGCCGAAATTGTGTGTCACGAGAAGACCATTCGCATCCCAATGGCAAATGGAGAAGCGATAGTGGTACACGGGGAAAAGCACGATACACCCTTGAGGGTTATTAGTTGTTTGAAAGCTAGAAAGTGTTTGAAGAGGGGATGTGTTGCCTTCTTGGCACACATCGTGGATAAGGAAGCCGCTGAGCCGAGACTTGAAGACATTCCAGTCGTAAAGGAGTATCCTGAAGTCTTTCCAGAAGACTTGCCAGGATTGCCGCCACAAAGACAAGTTGAGTTTCATATTGACTTAGTTCCAGGTGCCGCGCCTGTAGCTAAGGCACCGTACAGACTTGCACCTTCAGAAATGCAGGAGTTGTCAACGCAACTTTAGGAGTTGTTAGACAAGGGATTCATCAGGCCAAGCTTCTCGCCTTGGTGAGCTCCAGTTTTGTTCGTTAAGAAGAAGGATGGTAGCTTCCGCATGTGTATTGACTACCGGGAGCTGAACAAGTTGACAATTAAGAACATATATCCTTTACCGAGGATTGACGACCTGTTCGATTAGTTACAAGGTTCGAGTTTTTACTCAAAGATTGATCTATGATCGGGTTATCACCAGTTGAGGATTCAAGAAGAAAGTATTCCAAAGACGGCCTTTAGGACTCGCTATGGGCATTACGAGTTCCTGGTTATGCCGTTCGGGTTGACAAACGCACCAGCGGTATTCATGGATTTAATGAACAGTGTCTGCAAGCCCTACCTTGATAAGTTTGTGATCGTGTTCATTGATGACATCCTGATCTACTCAAAAACAAAAGAAGAACATGAGCATCATCTAAGAGCTATCTTAGAGCTGCTTAGGAAGGAGAAGTTATACGCGAAGTTCTCAAAGTGCGAGTTCTGGTTACGGGAAGTTCAGTTTCTTGGTCATGTGGTTAATGGGAATGGAATTCATGTGGATCCCACAAAGATCGAGGCGATTAAGAACTGGGAAACTCCAAAGACGCCAACCGAGATTCGACAGTTCCTAGGTTTGGCTGGGTATTACCGTAGATTCATTGAGGATTTCTCAAAAATCGCTCAACCTCTGACTGCTCTCACACAAAAGGATAAGAAGTTTGATTGGGGAGACAAACAAGAAGAAGCATTTCAGTTATTGAAGAACAAACTTTGCGACGCACCGATCTTATCACTACCCGAAGGCACGGACGACTTCGTGGTATATTGCGACGCCTCGCGTCAAGGGTTGGGATGTGTATTAATGCAACGACAGAAGGTTATAGCATATGCATCTCGCCAGTTGAAGGTCCACGAGAGAAATTAAACCATGCATGACTTGGAGTTAGGCGCTGTGGTGTTTGCTTTGAAGATCTGGCGACATTACTTGTATGGCACACGATGCACAACATTTACTGATCACAAGAGCCTGCAGCACATTTTTGATCAAAAAGAGCTTAACATGAGGCAGAGACGCTGGGTTGAATTATTGAACGACTATGATTGTGAGATCAAGTATCACCCAGGGAAGGAGAATGTAGTCGCCGATGCTTTAAGTCGGAAGGAAAGGATTAAGCCCATAAGGGTTAGGGCTTTGGAAATGATTGTTCAGACAGACCTCACGTTGCGCATTCGTACTGCGTAAAGGGAAGCTCTTAAAAGGGAAAATCTTGAGAACGAGTATCTCCGGGGAATGGAGAAACAATTGGTACCAAAGGAGGATGGAACGTTATGTTTCTTGGGAAGAATTTGGGTTCCTTCCTTTGGTGGTCTGAGAGACGTTATTTTTGATGAGGCTCACAAGTCGCGGTACTCGATCCACCCAGGATCGGATAAAATGTACCAAGATCTAAAGGATTTTTATTGGTGGTCGAGGATGAAAGGCGACGTTGCAATATATGTTGGTGAATGTTTAACTTGCGCCAAGGTGAAATCCGAGTACCAGAAGCCTTCAGGCCTTTTGCAGCAACCTGAAATACCCAAATGGGAACAGATTTCAATGGACATCATAACAAAATTACCAAGGACGCCCAAGGGCCACGATGCGATTTGGGTGATAGTAGACCGTTTAACGAAATCTGCCCACTTTTTGCCAATCAAGGAAAAAGACAACACGAGTAAACTTGCTGAAATATACATGCGAGAGATTGTTGCACGTCATGGAGTGCCTCTCTCAATTATCTCGGATAGGGATGGACGCTTTGTGTCAAGGATTTGGCAATCCTTTCAAGAAGCATTTGGTTCTCAGTTAAATTTGAGTACTGCGTTCCACCCGCAAACAGACGGACAAAGTGAACGGACGATTCAGACATTAGAAGACATGTTGCGAGCTTGCGTAATGGATTTAGGTGGGAGTTGGGACACTCACCTACCATTGGTTGAATTTTCATACAATAACAGTTATCATGCAAGCATTCAAGCCGCACCGTTCGAAGCTCTATATGGACGCAAGTGTCGATCACCCCTATGCTGGGCAGACGCGGGTGATAGACAGCTTGTTGGCCCAGAATTGGTCCAGGAAACGACAGACAAGATCGCGCAGATCCGAGAACACATTAAAGCGGCTCGTGATCGACAAAAGTGTTATGCGGACCGCAGAAGAAAACCTCTGAAATTTGAGGTGGGAGATATGGTATTGTTAAAGGTTTCACCCTGGAAGGGTGTGGCACGCTTTGGGAAGCGTGGGAAGTTGAACCCCAGGTACATTGGTCCATTCAGAATCCTGAAACGGATTGGTCTCGTAGCATATAAGTTGGATTTACCTGCTGAACTAAATGGCGTTCATGATACATTTCATGTATCAAACCTGAAAAATAGTCCAACTCAAGAAACCGTGGTCATTCCTACCGACGAAATTCATGTTGACGACACACTCCACTTTATTGAAGAACCAGTTGAGGTTACGGATCAGAAAGTTAACAAAACACGCAGGAGTAGTGTCAAGCTTGTCAATGTTCGATGGAATGCACGACATGGCCCAGAATTCACATGGGAATGTGAGGATCGAATGAAGGAAAAGTACCCACATTTATTCCCCAAGACCCCTGCAACTAGAAGCAGAACCTAAAATTTCGGGACGAAATTTTCTTAACGGGGGGAGAATGTGACAACCCTCACAATTACAGGTATCCGTACAATTAATTAATTTTAATTATGTGCTTAATGACTGTGCTTGACTTGAACTGCTTTATGATTTTTGTATCATACACACATGCATCACATTTCATACCGTCACTCCATTTATTACATACAAACTTTAGTGACATACTTGATGCACAAAGCACAGTTAGCACACTGAACGGATAATTCAGAAACATGCTAACAATGCCAGCACATAGACAGACAGTATTTTGAGGCCCAGTATGGGCCAGGGTTAAGGTACTACACTAGTATGGAGTGTAGGGAGGTGAGGACCACAAAACTGCGTCACTAGGTAATAGTTATAGTGCCGGGAAGTGCCTAAAACACACTTTAAGTGCAGAATTCTGCATTCATTAATAAAATTCAGCATTGTAACATACTAGTAAAGTGAAAAAATATGGCAGAATGGTCCTGTATGCTTTCCTAAGTGCCGTGAATAAAAAGTGTTACAAAAACATATATAAAAGACACTTTACGGACTAATTAAACACTTTAACGGAACGGTATCTAACCGGATAACCGGACATTACCCGGGACACCAAATTTTTGTCAAATACATTGTTTTATTGTTTTTGACTAGTCATGATCCCCGTTTACCATAACACCCACTAAATTCCCTAGTAAACTAATTATGAAATCATATTACTTGGATTTGAACTAGAATTAACCAACTAAGTTACAAACTTACAACAACCCCCCCCCCCCTAACCGAAATCGGTCCCAAGGGACCCACCCCCATGCCTTCCTTGATTTGTTTTATATTTTAATGGATTGGTTGCTTGTTGTATTGAACATAATATGTAGTAAATCATTATAAGTATGGAACCACTCTTACAATATCATTCCATAGATTCACACTCTCTCCTCCACTCTTCTCTCTCCGTCTCTCGGCCACCCTTAACCGCCACCATCACCACCACTTCACCACCTCATTCATCTTTCTTTTAAGTTTCATTCAAGTGTTGGAAGGAGGTTCAAAGGTGCTTGAAGTGTAGATCACTAAGGAGCTTCATACATTGCTTTTCACCATCATTTTTCTTCATCTTTTCTAGAGATTCATCCCTAGCCTTTGTGCTAGTGGTAAGTTCCTTGTTAAAACTCTTGTTCATCTTGTTTCATGGTTAAAAGTTGTAGCATGATATGAATGTTTAAAACACTAAAGATCAAGAATAAAAAATATAAACATAAACACGAAGCTTTACATAATGTTTACATAAGGATGAAACATGAAGATAAAATCTCGTTGGATTAGGGTTGGTTAAAACATGCATGCTATTTGATCGTTGATTTCTGGATAAAACCGTTGTTAGGACATTTGTTGATACAATTTAGTAACGTTTAAACTATAAAGAGACATGCTGATTTACATTTTCAGCCAACTTCAACTGGCTGTAAACAGATCATAATAAATCGAAAAAACTGATTTTCTAAAGCCTAAATTATGTATTTTCGAAAAATTGATCAAATGGCACTAGAATCGTAATTTTTCGAGGTCGTTTACTATTTTTAAAGGTCTGTTTTTGGACAGCAGCTCAAGCTGCGTTTTTACCGTAGAAAACGTGTGTTATATTCTTCATCATAACTTGAAACCTGAGTAGAACCAGCCCATGAAATTTATACTGAAGATGATCACTGATTTCGTTGTGATCCTCCAACTGGAATTTCGTAAATTGGACTTACGATGAATTTTAAACGAATTATTCCGTAGACTGCAGTCAGAAAGTAACAAATCTGATTGCAGTCCGGTAAATGATTTTCTATAAAATATTGATATTGAACTGGACCCCGATATTTTTACACAATAATATTTGGTTCGTATAAGACATTCTGTAAAAATTTGGGAATTTTTGGAATAAGTTAACTATTTTATTAAAATGTCCGAATACAGTCCAGTTTGTATATATTAAAACTGAAATGACATAAGTAGTATTTTGCATGTCAAAATGTCGGGTTGGTTATTTGAGAACATCTAACGTGATTTATGCTAAAGAAAGTGATATGCTATTTAGCATGGACACCTCCATTTACAAAGGAGACTATGGCAAAATTTTCTGAAAAATCCTAACACTTAGTAAATATTATCTAGACAAGTGTTTCTAGTATATTTCGGATGGATAATATTTTGATAACGAAAAATACATATTTTTGGGATATGCTATTTTTGATAAATAAGTTATGATATATTTTTCTAAGGTGGGACTTAAGAAAATATAATGTCAATACTTTAATCACAAAATACATGTATACATACCCCCATCTTTGGGAAGGAAATACGCATATAAAGTACTTGAGAAGTAGGAATACGGAATAGTTGTCTAACTATTATTCCAAAACCTTAAAAATAAAACTTAAGTTAAAATAATTATTATTATTTTAACAAGAAGTTAAGACTTGGAATAATAACAAAGTAACGTAATTCAAACCCGTAATGTGAAGGCAAGGCACGGCCCGTTCGTCTAATAGACATTAGTACGTTGTAGGTTGTCGCGTAGCGGACCAAGTTTGAGTTGACGATACGATTTAGGAGACGTACTACAGTGAGTTCATGCTCCCCCTTTTCTTTTAACTGTTTTCAGTTTTATACTTCGGGGCTGAAATACATGTCACAACTATTACAAACGTTTTATACATGGTATGGTTAGCTTA
This sequence comes from Helianthus tuberosus, assembly GCA_030545235.1. Lineage (NCBI taxonomy): Eukaryota > Viridiplantae > Streptophyta > Magnoliopsida > Asterales > Asteraceae > Helianthus > Helianthus tuberosus. The sequence goes on along the minus strand of CM060354.1, from coordinate 32,322,234 downwards.
AGGAGGGAGACTACTTAGATCATGTGAGTGGTGGGTACAACACTTAAAGCCATTAATCCTCGTCGTAGGACCGAGGGACATGAGTGATAGATCTATTTGTGTGTAGCGAGACCACACCCATGAGGTCAGGGTGACCCATAGTGGTGACTGTGTCTTACAGCCGAGGCCCGGTACAAATTAGCTAGGTTTGAGTTTTCCTGCATCACTTCACACTTACCAGTGGCTTTGCAACCCATTGGTGATCTCTTTTTCCTTAATCGCTACATACCAGGGACATTTATACATAAGGACGTACTTTAACGGTTTATACACACAGACATACACATGAACTCGCTCAACTTTTTGTTGATTTTTCAAACTACATGTATTTCAGGGAATTGATTGGATCTGGCGGGTGATGCACGTTAAGCTGCGTATTAAACAAAAGATGTCATCCGGGGGTGTAGGGTTTGGGAGGTGTAACCCTTGCCTGGACGGGTCACACGTCTCCAAACCTCGTTTTATTTAAGGTCTTTTGTTGAGTCCATTGGGAACTCATTTTTAAACAAGTCATGGTTGTAATTTATTTTGGGTTGATGATTCAAGACAAATGTTATGGTATTTTCTAACTTATTAATGGATGAGCATCTTGTGTTTTTATCATATAGCATTGTTATGATTGTTGCTATGGTATTAAGAAGTCACACCAAATAAACCCACGCTTCCGCAAAAGCCAGGGTGTGACACATACCCTCGACATATAAAATCCGAGTGCTTCCAAGTCTCTACCGTGCTCAGAGCCTGAGCATCGGTCTCCCCTTCCGCAGGTTGGGGAACGGTCTCATTCAAGAACCTCGCAAGGTTCATGGTGGTCAGATAGAAAAACATTTTCTGTTGCCACCTTTTGAAGTGGAAACCCGAGAACTTCTCGGGTCGTTCAACATGATTCGCCACTGTGGACGCTCCCACAGTGTTGGCAGGGGTACCGACAACAACGTTGACGTTGGTATTTTCAGTCGACATTCTGAAAAATTCCACAAAACCAAGTTAATAAATCTGTTAGAATAATAAACGTGCTGATTTATTATTTTATTAACAGAATCGATGAGTAACAAAATCAGCCTCGTAGCTTCTAAGTCCAACTTTGAAGACTACAAGAGAAGATCTTAGAACCCAAAGACGAAGGAGTAGAAGAACAGAATCTGTTTTGACAAAGTCACTACTTTGAACCAAAACAGGAAAAAAATCTTTTTAAAACACAACCTGCTGTGAGAAAAAAAAATAGAATCACAACAGAATTGTTTGTGTCTTACACGAACGGTGTTTTAAAAATTTGTTTTAAGATTGTAGGAATCCGTTCGTGTAAAATTAAATAAAACTTTATTAACTTGAATTACAAGAATTAAACAGAATGAAATAAAATTACAGAACAATTACAACTGAAAATTTTGAAAATACAAGAACTGAAACTCGAACAGAAAAACTGTTCTTGGCTGAGGATCGTGTTAGACACGGGTCCCTTAAAACAAATTTCGTGCAGTTTATTTCACCCATTTAATTCATCTTTCAGTTTCTTCAAGACATGCAAGACACACTGGTGCGCGCGCACAGGTCCATGCGCGCGTGTGCCACGTCACATGTGAACCTATACGAGCAATCCACACAGTCGCGTCGTATTGGCTCAATCTGGTGCGCCATGCACGTTACATCAGGCCCCATGCACCATGCGCAACCACGCGCCTCCATGCCATGTGTACTCGCGCGCGCATGCGCAATACTGCCACGTCATGCGCCACTGCGCGCAGACCCACCAGGGTCAGGCACCTCCATGCCACGTCACCAAACCACCTGATCCTTGCAACCCTTGTGTTACACCACGCGCACATGGTCAAAAATACAAAGGCGGCTCGCGGCGATGCGAGCGTGCGAAGTGCAAAGTGCGCCATCAAAGCGCTATCAAAGCGCCACATTGCGGCTCATCGCCGACGCCACGCGCGCGGGTCAGGGTGCTCTGCACCCTTCGCGAGTACACTAGTGAGTGCTTCCATGAAACAAAAAATATGGAGAGTTCCCACTTAAATACCCCTTTAAGTTTCATCTCTCATCCGATGTGGGACAAGGTGCCACTTTCCCACTTTTTTTCAGCATTCAAGTTTCAAACACCAAACTTTGAGCATCGATATCTCATTCATCTTAGCTCCGTTTTGGACGTGGTTTAGTTCGTTGCGAAGCTCTTCCAACATAGAACACAAACTCACAAATAAATATATAAAACCCGCTTATTTTATTATATTTATTTCTAGTCCAAAATAGGAAAAAATCATTTTCCTATATTTGTGAAAAATGTTATTTTCACAATTTCCAACATTTTATATGGCTTTGTACCATTTCACGTGAAATACTTTGATGATTCACAAGGTCGAATGGTCAATTACAATGTTATGGTCTTAATACGTTCATCTTTTCCAGTAAATCTTTAGATTCACGCAACATTCGGAAGTCTTTTGCATTCCCAATCACGGACCTCCCCTTCCACATATAAGGAGAGAATATGATGTAAGGTAAATCACTTTCTAATACGGTTCATATCGATGAAAGTGTGAACCCCCTCCCCTCCCCCCCCCCCCCCCCACACACACACAAATAATAGTAAGAAAATCTACATTTCTTTTACTTGCAGCTCTATTAGTCTTACACCCCTCTTGCTAGCAATAAGACCGGGAGTATAACACACCTTGCGTATTTTTCAAGTGTTTAGCATGAGTATTTGAACATTCACGTGCGTGCTTAATAGAAGGATTAAAATGCAAATGAATGAACTTAACAAATATTTTGTCTCCATACTTATAAATCACTTACAAAATATCTAGTGGTCTAGTGGTATAGTGTTTTCCACCTACAAAAGTAGTGTGAGTTCAAATTCTTGTAAGTACAAAGTTAAACGGAATTTAGGTGTAAAAAAATATTGTTAAAAAACTTATGAATCACTTCAATCTTTGGTCACCCACATTTGTAGGTCAACATTTCACCATTTCCTTAGAGCATTCACAATGCTAGGTTCTACAAATATGTATAAATCTTCACCAACATGTCACATTAGATTTCAAACTTCCTTAAAAAACATCATTTTTTTCCAATAAAACCAAACCTCCACCTCATATCCCACATCTTCACATTTCAATTCAAATTTTAGATATTAAAAGAATTGTTTTTTTTTTACTTAAGCCCGGTCCCACCGGTGGTGTCCAGAATTGGGCCATAAAAGAATTGTTTTTTTTTTTACTTAAGCCTGGTCCAGAATTGGGCCAGAAGTGCGGATGCCTCACACGAACCTGAGGTTTACATCGCTTGAACTTGGGCTTCGGACTAGCCACGTAGACAGCGTTGTATATGCTCTTATTTCTAGTTTCATTTCAACCATTATATTTTTAGTATTGTTATCTTGGGTTAGGATATAATAGGAAGTTTATTTGGCTAGGAAGGTGATACATGGTAAACCGGTGTTTGTAATCGTGTAACTTGATGTTTTTACATGAGTTTTAATTCCGAATAGCCTACTTTTAATTAGATGTGTGTTTTGCAGGTTTAATAAAGTTTAAGGTGCTTTTTGGGAGCTTTATGAGCTACCAGGATGAAAAACGAACAACCGGGACGCGTTACGGATCAAACGGGAGTGCATAATGGAAAAAAATGGAGAATTGGAGCTGGAGAGCCCGTCGGCGACGGGGTGACCCTCGTCGGCGACGCCCTTTTAAAATACCCGTCAGCCAAAAGCTTTCGTATACAGGAGTTTAGCGCGTCGGAAAAAAACAAGAGCAGGGGAGCCCATCAGCGACGGGGTCAGGTCCGTCGGCAACGGGCCTTGGTTTGCCTGCTCGCGAAAATTGGTTAGTTGGGTGTGGGAAACGAATTTCATTGGCCCTTTTTGCATTGAAGTCGGGAGTTACACTTTATTGAAAGTTTGAATCTGAATCTTGGAGCCTATTCTCACCTACCAATTGATTCCTAATTACTACTTCCAATCGATCGATCATCAAGAACCTTCACCCGAATCATCAAGAATCATCCATAATCACCATCCACAAACCCTAACCATTTCTTCATCATTCTTTCCACCGTCATATCTCACCGAAACCCTAACCATCAACCGTTCGTCCATTATTCAAGCTTCAAGATGATCCAAATCAAGTTCCAAACATCCGGTGATCAAGTTCCTTCAACCATGAGCGGCTAATCACCTTGGTTTCACCCCGGTGTAGGTAGTTGTATTATCTAGCGTTTCGAATTGTGTTTAGTTTTGACTTGTGTGACAAATTGGATTTTGATTTCGAACACCTTTGATAATTGTAGTGTATTTGAATTGAATTTGCAAATTGTCGAACGACGATAAAGTTATGACTTTGTGAAACGAATGTGTGCACTTATGTGTTATCTTGGTTAGGATTTACTTGTGTTGATTACAAAGTGCATTCTTGTCCATTCTTAGGAGTGTTGATAGTTATTGGCACCTAAGTCACGGTACACTAAATCCGTTAATCATTTATCCAATTAGGTCAATTCTAAAACTTGTAGAAACCTAGATTTGCAATTACCGAAACCGGGCGTGAACCCTTTTTCTCATTATTGTTTAGTAATCAAGTTTTCTTACAATCGTTAATTATTAATCGTTAATCAATTCAACTAATTCTATTAGTTTAATTCACATCTTTTCAACTAAATAAAAACATAAAAATATTCTAGCAAGCTTCATAAATTGTGACATTTGTTTTAATTCAATCGAATCCATTCGCAAACCACATACTCTTCGTGGTTCGACCGCTTACTACCACTACCTAATTGTTAAGGGTAAATAGGGTTATAAATATTATCTTTGACCGGAGCGATACACTTCGATCAAATTTTGGCGCCGTTGCCGGGGAGTGCGTGCACTTTGTGTTTGGATTATTGTTTGAATTTGCGTGATCAACTGTTTAATTTGTCTAGTTTCTTTTTGTACTTTGTCTTTTTCCTTGTTACGCGGGTTGTGTTACTTGTGCAGGATACAGGTAGTGCATGCATACAAGAAATTCCAGGAGGACTTCACCATTAGTCTACGAACCGGAAATTAAGAGAGTTGCAAGAAGGAACCTATCAAGCCGGTTAGAAGCAACTCTTTTGTAACACCCCGAAAACGGGTTTGGTAATTAACCCATGTTAATACTAAAAGACGGGTAAAGTGCCGCTAGTAGTAAAAATATGTAACACCTGTGCCTTCACGGCCATCAAACAAATACCGAACCAATGAAATATTATATTTCATAATTGGGATTTGTAAAAATATGTGTATCATTTGCACATATCAATTTTTGTTCAATTCCAAACTCTAAATCGCTTTCTGGAAGGTTATACGCGCACCGATGCGTAAATATAACCAGTTTAATGCAACAAACACTCCGGAATAGTGAAATAGGCTTAACATACCTTAAATAACCTTTACATAACTTAGAAATAAGTTTTGAAGGCTTTGGTATGGCAAAATCAAGTTAAATCGCTTACAGGGACTAAAGTTGACAAACTGCGAAAGTATGCCAATTTGAACTGTAACAGACATTCCGGAACATGACCATAAGTTAAACATACCATAAATATCCTTTACATGGCTTAGAAATAGGCTTTGAGGTGTTTGGTGTGCTAAAATAAACTTTTGGGTCATTCAGGGACTAAAAGTGTAAAAAAGTGCACAAGTTTGCATTTTCGCGCATAACTTACGTTCTGAATACATCCGGACATCCAAAAATTTATGTAAGCACTATAATATTTTATTTTAGTGTTTGGCATAAGAAAAATCCATTCGTCACGCATTTTGGATCGTTTTTCGCACTTATGCGCATTCCGTCGTAATTAAGCGAACATCGCGTTCGTACGACCAAACGAACCGACCTTCGGCATATTTTTGAGCATGTTTTGAGTTCCCTATACTTTAACTTCATTTTAGAGCCTTGAAATGAGGTTAACGGGGTTCAAACGCATCGAAAAAGGCCTTAAACACGTGCAGGGACCATTTCTGCCAATTCTGAAACTTTTCTGATTCAGGGGGGGTGCTAGCGTAGCGCGAGCCCTAAGGGCCTACCCGTCGCGCTACGCGACTGCATGATCAGACCAGATTCAATGTTTTATCATTAGATTTCAGCTGATTAATCCTCCACCACACATTCTCACATGTCTAGTCAGCGGATAAGAACCATTTTTAGCTACCATGAGTTTTCGACAAGTGTACGGGTTGGATCATGGCACGTTTTCCATCAAACGATCTCAACGGTGGACCGAAAACTATATATACCCCATGCCCCCCATTGCATAACTTACAAGAATTCTGATTTTAGAAACTCTAAGTTGAAACCATTGTTTCATACCTGAGATTCTTGGATCGGGATTAGCATTCGGGGACCCTGGGTAAGTATTCTTTCGTTCTTTTATTGCTTTTCGAGTCTTTCGAGTCTGAAAGTCAAACTTTGTTTGACTTTCTACATTGACCAGTTATGGTCAATGCGAAGTTCGTTTGAACTTCGCAACGTGAGTGTAATCACGTTGGTCATAGTCCCTTGGGACTATGCCCACTGATTACCACGTTGACTAGGGTCGTAGGGTAGGCGATCTAATAAATCGTCTATACCTTCGAACCCGACCCAGTTTGGTCGATCATTAGGATCCGACCAAATACATTAGGTGACCCTAGTATAGGGCATAACCTTCCAAGGTTATACCCTATGGTCACATCGTTTAAGTAGTTGTATGATAGGTAGTTTATATGCCTTAGGTAAATTACCAGAATACCCTTTTCATGTATAATTGGTAATTAAGCATATGTAACCTAAACTTTTGTCACATAACTGATTATGTAACATGTTTAGGCATATAACACTTGTCATAGGACTAGTTAGGCGGTCCGAACGCGTTTCACGCGAACGACGCGTTAAAGTAGCATAAGCTACCTAAACGGGTCGTAATGGGTCGTAAACACTTAGGTTAAGTTTCATTTAGTATGTAGGCTTTGTTAAACCAAATGACACGAGTCTCTACACTCGTTTGGTTTACAAACCCTAATGCTACCCGATCTTCCGATTTAGGTCCGGTTTATTAATGTAGTTATCTATATTAGGTGCCGTTTGATATCCGCGATCTCTAGCATTGTTTGGTTGTTACTCAAGGACTTCTGAGCAATCTCAAGTGAGTACATAGACCCCTCTTTTACTGTTTTCCAAACTGTTTTGGGGTGAAACACATGTGCCTACTTATTACATTCATGCTTTCCCGTTTTCACATCATATACCTGCTATGTTCGTTAGTACATTATAGTACATGATTTCATTACATTTTATGCTATGTATGTCCATTGTGTGCATACTTAGTACATTGTTTTACATTACATTTTGTTGCATATGCTCATCCAGTATATGAACACATTATATTACATTTTGAACCGTTTATAACTATTTGACTATGTGAACCGTTGTAATCATTTGTATCTGTGAACCGTTTGTACCTGTGAACCGTTTGTATCTGTGAACCGTTTATAACTATGAACCGTTTGTATCTGTGAACCGTTTGTATCTGTGAACCGTTTGTATCTGTGAACCGTTTGTATCTGTGAACCGTTTGTATCTGTGAACCGTTTGTATCTGTGAACCGTTTGTATCTGTGAACCGTATTTGACCATACATAAACATTTCTTCTATTGTTAAACATTACTTTGGTGGTTTGGTTTGATTAAATGATTAAGTAATGATACGTGTGTAATATGATACAAGCATGGTGGATACGCCGCTGGTACTTCCTATATATAAGTGTTTGTATGGTATTACATATCGTAGCGTTATTTGAATCATTTCAGTTTGATACATATAACATTTTATACAAATAACATACTTTTTACAAGACATTGATTTATAAAACAACTTATCTTATACAAACTCATTTTACAATGGTTATTCATTTAACCATACATTATTCTCTTATTTATACATATCATCTGATCTTATCATTTTTCAAATGATTTACAAAACAAAGCAAATTACAAGGTTCATGACTAAACATTTTCTCAAACATAAGTCATGAAACCTATTTTCACAAAACCTATGTATCTCACAGGCATTTTTATGCTGACGTACCTATTTTCACATGTGTTTTTCAGGAGCTGTTGCATATGATGATCAAGATACACATAGGCAGACTTGGGCTTTAGTGACAATAAAAGATGCAAGACTAGTTAATTATGTTGTATTTCTTTGTTTGTTAAGACATTGTAACACTTTTAATCAATAAAACGAAACTTCAATTGCCTTGGATTTGAAACAATTAATTCTGTTACAACACTCCCCGACATTTCCGCCACGTTTTGTATGTTCTACGTGGTCGGGGTGTGACAAAATAACCCGGTAAATATTCGGGATTTAATAAGAAATCCTAATATTAAATACAAGCGAAACAAAGTTTTAATGAACTGAGTTTATAAGAGCCCGAGTTAACGGGACTTAAAATACTACAGATTATAACTCCCGGAACCCACCAAGTAACTAGGAGTATTAACCTGGTTAGTTAATGTCTTGACAGAATAGAACTAATGTGGCTAAGATACCCTTTAAATAACTTGTGTAAAGTGAAGGGACTAAACATGGACAATTGAATTAAAGTTTCAATTAAATAAAGTAGTAAACACAAAACACACACATACGTGGTGTGTGTCCTGCGATTTCAACCAGACAAGGAGGAGGTCCCAAGCTTTAACCCTAAAACACAGAAAATCAACAAATTGAAGCTCAAATCAAAACCCAAATCGATGCATGAACGCATATAAATGATCACCTAGTCGTGGGGATCACAAGGTATGTCGAATTTTCAGATTTGGTGATACTTTGAGATTATGATGAACAATCATAATCGAAATTCTGGAATGAATGTTAAATCTATGAGTGTTATTTTGATTATATCTTGGTTTAGAAGCAAACCCTAGTAGAAATCTTGATGAATTGTTGTCAAACAAGGGATTTGATAATTACCCTATTATGAGCTAAGTGGGTTTTGGTTGAATTGATGAAATTGATGTTCTAATGGTGTTTATAAACATCATACTAACTCATAAGAATGAACTACTTGAGCAAATTAGAGATTTTGTTAAGAGTTCATAAGTAACTAGAAGTGGGTCTAGACATAAGAGTTAAACCATGATTTTGATGATCAAAGTGGGTATATGCTTATAATGACTGAAATTTACATGTTGATTTATCATTACTTGAGGTAGGAATTTGATGACATGTTAGTTAATTTGTCACCTCAAAATATGATGTTCACTAAGTGGTGATTTTGATGTTAATCTTGGTAAAAATAACTAGTTAGGAACTAGTTAGTAAATATGTAAAATTATGCACATTAGGTGTTTGTTAAAATGCCTAAATGAGAACTAAGTGTTGATAATGTGCCTAATTGAGTCTTGTGAACTTGATAGTGCAATCATATGTGTTAATTGGTGATTTGACTTTTAAATAGTCAAACCGACCATTAATAAGATCGAATGGTAATTGTGATAGAAAATATGTAAGATGGAATAGTCATAATTAATGATGACTAATATAACCGTCGTACGAATTATGATGATAGTTTGACGCTTGACAAGCTAGGTGGAGGCATGGAAAGGAAGCGGGTCAAACGAAGCAAGTATGAAGGAAAAGCGTAATTCGGATGCAAGGTAAGTATAGCTTACACTAGTCTCAAATTGTGGAATGTTTTTCTTATCATATAAATTATGAATGAGATATCTAAACAATTGAAATATGATGTTCCGTCATGTAGTCGAACGGAACAAGAAAATCAATGATGATAGAAACCATAATAATGGTTAAAAAGAAGTAAATCGATAATTTGGTCATATTATGTCGAAAGCAATACACGGTTTATAATTAAAATGACCGTACGGTGTTAAACGGGAAGAGTCATGTAGAGGAGATGATAATAAATATCATCTCGCAAAGATAAATGGTCAATTCGGCCAAACGGGTCAAAAGGTGTAGACAACACCTTTTGACTATATAGACTAATGATTCTTTTGTCGAGTCATATGCTTACAGGAATAGATATCCAATGGATATTCGCATCGTTCTTAATTAGCGAATATAAAGCAAGGTATTAAAATTGGGTCTAATTGTTGATCCGAGCCAGGTACGCATATTTATGATGTATGTAAAAGTGCTAATTTGGTCGAATAATTGGTGATAGCCCTTCATTGTAAAAGAAGGACCAAAATCGACCAAAACGCCCTTGTAGGCTAAATTGAACAAACAACTCTTAGAGGTTGTTTGGAAAGGAGTCTTATGATTAAACAAAAGTTTAGAACGAGTATGGGTAGTGAAAGATGTAATTCTTGGGCCAAAAGACTCCATATGAGTCTTTGCCGTAAAATGATATTTCAAGGGGAATAAATCCGGAACACATAGATATCTACTTTAAATCCAACACACATTTAGTAGTGATGGAAGAGTACTAGATAAGAAATATAGGTTACAACGCTAGATTAGAATGAAGCGAAATTGAGCTTAAAAGTGCTTAAAATATCCTTAACGGGTCAAAATAAGCATACTAGTGAAAACGGGTTTAATTTGTGTAATAAACCTATGATTAGAACCTAATATGGTATATCAAAATTATTTGATGAAGTGTATCAAATATAGGAATCAAATAAATACGTGTGTTTGATAAAATGCATAACCGGGACAAAATTTGGTATAAAGAGTAATAAGCCGAAGACTTAGAAGTCTTAAATTTTGTTAAGCCGAATGTCGGATTTTAACTCCAAATGATGGAGAATCAAATTACAAACACGTAGGAAGAAACGGTAGGTCAAACGGATAAGCGGTTTGAAAGATACGAAAGATTTCGTGTCAAGTTACGGCAAAAAAAAAAAATGAAATGAAAAGCTGGAATGCAGGGTCCACCGTAAATTACGGTGCCACCGTAATTTACGGTGGAGCTAATATATTTACGGTAGGTTTCTACTGTTTTACGGTGGAAACTTAAATAACCAGAGGCCACCGTAAATTACGGTTCCACCGTAATTTACGGTGGTGGCCAGATTGAAAACTTTTTTTTGTTATAAATTGTTTCTCGGACTCGTTTAAATACGTTTTAAGCCCTGTATGACTAAAGCATTTCATGTTTATGAAATGTAGGTACACCTTGGATGCCGGAAGACGATCAAGCTCAACGAAGAACCGAACACGATAAAGACACACGCTTCCGCACTTTGCTACGTTGTAATTTTTAAACAACGAATTCAACCACGTGATGTAGAATAACTCATGATTTGTTAAAGTTTCAACAAACCCGTATTTTTATAGCATGTGTAGTCTTAACTACACATCTAATCGTTGGTAATTACATACAAAATCGTTAATTAGTAACTAGGGTGTTACAAGTTGGTATCAGAGCCTTGGTTTAAGAGATCCGAGTATGGTGGGGAGGCACCATGCTTGGACTTAAACCTTATGCTCTTGACAAAGAATAGTGTTCGGTTCGAGGCTTGATCGCAAATCCGGTAAGTACAAGTACGTTAATAGTTAGTATGCTAGAGTGTTGTAAACAACACATAGAGCTATCGTGTGGTATATGTTACCCCAATTTAAATGATTGATATGGTTGACGAAAATACGCGCGTTGACGCGTATAGTAGAAAAAGCCTTGTATTATAATACGAGCGATTATTGAAGCTGACATTACTAACTCTTGAGAATGTTTTAATTGAAGGACACTCGCGTCTGAAGATGACGGGAGTTGAACGAATTATGGATATGATGATGGAACGGTACGAGGTATGACAGGAAGAGCATACTCATCAAGGACCAAAATCGCGTAACGGTCGCGAACAAGGTTAATAGCAAGGAACGCCCGTAGGGGCAAACATTACCAGGTGCACATTTTAAATAATCGCACAATTAGCAATATGCAACAAACACGTAGAGAATGATTGTTGCATGGGTAAATTAGAAACTTGGAAAGCCTGAACAGAAATACATATCCAGGATATAATTTCCAAGAAAACTGAATAGAGGCGTTACTTGCATAGGGCGTGATGTGAAAACTATAAAAAGGTCGTGTACGTCATGTGTTAAATCGCTTACTCTGGCCAAGTAAGTAGTGGCATATGATACCACGAGTTTCTTATAGTGGACACATTTACATCCGATGTAGTAAGGGCGGAGTAAATGGGACTAATTAAAAAGTACCCAAATAAATCAGATAAGCAAAATATTTGATAATAATGTAAACGCACAACCGAGTGACTGAAGCGTATTACATCGGGATAATGAGCCCGAGCGAAGGGACAAAGAAGCATGTAAAATGATTTAGACAAGTATTGGGAGGGAGTGTACTTACACTCGAACCCAGAAAACGCAAGCATGTAAAATGATTTAGACAAGTATTGGGAGGGAGTGTACTTACACTCGAACCCATAAAACGCAAGCATGTAAAATGATTTAGACAAGTATTGGGAGGGAGTGTACTTACACTCGAACCCATAAAACGCAAGCATGTAAAATGATTTAGACAAGTATTGGGAGAGAGTGTACTTACATTCGAACCCAGAAAACGCAAGCATGTAAAATGATTTAGACAAGTATTGGGAGGGAGTGTACTTACACTCGAACCCAGAAAACGCAAGCATGTAAAATGATTTAGACAAGTATTGGGAGGGAGTGTACTTACACTCGAACCCATAAAACGCAAGCATGTAAAATGATTTAGACAAGTATTGGGAGGGAGTGTACTTACACTCGAACCCATAAAACGCAAGCATGTAAAATGATTTAGACAAGTATTGGGAGGGAGTGTACTTACACTCGAACCCATAAAACGCGAGCATGTAAAATGATTTAGACAAGTATTGGGAGGGAGTGTACTTACACTCAAACCCAGAAAACGCAAACATGAAAAATGATTTAGACAAGCAATGGGAGGGAGTGTACTTACACTCGAACCCGGAAAATGCAAATATGTCCCTTAACGGGTCATTTTTGTAAAACGTCGAACTTAAAGACAAAGTCAGAATATAAATATGAAGCGAGGTCTTAATGCATACCGGGAGGTTTGCAATAATAACGATTACGGTAAAACACCCGGTTGATGGGTAAGAATTAAACACATGCGTAAACCGAGAAACGAGAACACGAATTTAAAGTCAAAAGACTCGGATTATGAGTTATGACTAAAAGACCATAAAATTTCGTAAACAGAAATTCTGATAATTATATTCAACTATTTTGAGATTGAACGGGTTGAATAAAGTATAATGCTTGAAGGCGTAAGTAAGCGCAAGCCGGATAACAGTAAGCTTGAGACAAATGAATTTCAAACGTAAAAAGAGTGCTTTGACACCAAATATATATTTTAATAAGACACGAGTAAAAAAAAAAGAGAGTGATCTACGGGATCAACATAACCTTTAGGTTATAAACAAATGAGAGATCTACGGACTAAAACGACCCACGGGTCATGATTAGAAAGAAGTTATAAGGACTTCGCCCTAAAGAGGTGAATGTCTAATCAAAAATAGCCCATAAGGCTAAGTGATAAAACCTACGGGTTAAATGGAATAAAGCGAGGAAATCAGTTAAGAATCCCCGCATAAAAACTAGGACTGTAAAGGATTAAATTACGGACTGTCAATATCCCGGTATGGATGATTGACACAAGTTAAAGAAAAGATCCTAAAACTAAAACTTCGGTTTTAGTAAGAAATAATTTTTTTTTTTTTACAAACATAAATTCTGATAGGAATTTAAATATTAAGCATGAAAGATACAAGTCTTGACACTGATAGGCGCAAGATGATATATTCGAAAAGTGATATTCTCAAAAATGAAAGGTTGATACAAATTAAACATGATGTGACACGATCACGGTTAGTAAATGTAATGTGAAGTAAAATCACATTATAACCAAGCAAGTGATAAAAGTAACTGAACTAATAAGACTAGTTAACGAGACCGGTTAAGGTCACCAATTCAAATCAAGAAATTTGGTTTGCTTGTAAGCGGTAGATTCGGTATAGCTGAACCGAATAGATAAATTTGAAAACAAAAGAATTTGTTGCTAAAAGTGAAAGATTTCACTAAAGATCTTTAAACGGGTCAAAGTAACGGATTCATAAGGAATTTGATGGTATATGAAAGCGATGGATATCGCTAAGTTAACTAAACTAGTGGAAATAACGAGACTACGTTATTTCGAAGTTACATTATGTCATATGAGATACGTAGAGGTTCTGTAACCAAAAAGACATTACCATAATTTTCTGGTAATGCTAACAATTGGTTAAAGTAGGAGTAATGCTTAAGAGATTACTCAAGTCAAACGCATTGGGTTTAGAAACTCAATGAACTAGATAAGCAAGGTTTCGAGGACGAAACCTCTTTAAGGGGGGTAGACTTGTAACACCCCGAAAACGGGTTTGGTAATTAACCCATGTTAATACTAAAAGACGGGTAAAGTGCCGCTAGTAGTAAAAATAACCCGGTAAATATTCGGGATTTAATAAGAAATCCTAATATTAAATACAAGCGAAACAAAGTTTTAATGAACTGAGTTTATAAGAGCCCGAGTTAACGGGACTTAAAATACTACGGATTATAACTCCCAGAACCCACCAAGTAACTAGGAGTATTAACCTGGTTAGTTAATGTCTTGACAGAATAGAACTAATGTGGCTAAGATACCCTTTAAATAACTTGTGTAAAGTGAAGGGACTAAACATGGACAATTGAATTAAAGTTTCAATTAAATAAAGTAGTAAACACAAAACACACACATACGTGGTGTGTGTTCTGCGATTTCAACCAGACAAGGAGGAGGTCCCAAGCTTTAACCCTAAAACACAGAAAATCAACAAATTGAAGCTCAAATCAAAACCCAAATCGATGCATGAACGCATATAAATGATCACCTAGTCGTGGGGATCACAAGGTATGTCGAATTTTCAGATTTGGTGATACTTTGAGATTATGATGAACAATCATAATCGAAATTCTGGAATGAATGTTAAATCTATGAGTGTTATTTTGATTATATCTTGGTTTAGAAGCAAACCCTAGTAGAAATCTTGATGAATTGTTGTCAAACAAGGGATTTGATAATTACCCTATTATGAGCTAAGTGGGTTTTGGTTGAATTGATGAAATTGATGTTCTAATGGTGTTTATAAACATCATACTAACTCATAAGAATGAACTACTTGAGCAAATTAGAGATTTTGTTAAGAGTTCATAAGTAACTAGAAGTGGGTCTAGACATAAGAGTTAAACCATGATTTTGATGATCAAAGTGGGTATATGCTTATAATGACTGAAATTTACATGTTGATTTATCATTACTTGAGGTAGGAATTTGATGACATGTTAGTTAATTTGTCACCTCAAAAGATGATGTTCACTAAGTGGTGATTTTGATGTTAATCTTGGTAAAAATAACTAGTTAGGAACTAGTTAGCAAATATGTAAAATTATGCACATTAGGTGTTTGTTAAAATGCCTAAATGAGAACTAAGTGTTGATAATGTGCCTAATTGAGTCTTGTGAACTTGATAGTGCAATCATATGTGTTAATTGGTGATTTGACTTTTAAATAGTCAAACCGACCATTAATAAGATCGAATGGTAATTGTGATAGAAAATATGTAAGATGGAATAGTCATAATTAATGATGACTAATATAACCGTCTTACGAATTATGATGATAGTTTGACGCTTGACAAGCTAGGTGGAGGCTTGGAAAGGAAGCGGGTCAAACGAAGCAAGTATGAAGGAAAAACGTAATTCGGATGCAAGGTAAGTATAGCTTACACTAGTCTCAAATTGTGGAATGTTTTTCTTATCATATAAATTATGAATGAGATATCTAAACAATTGAAATATGATGTTCCGTCATGTAGTCGAACGGAACAAGAAAATCAATGATGATAGAAACCATAATAATGGTTAAAAAGAAGTAAATCGATAATTTGGTCATATTATGTCGAAAGCAATACACGGTTTATAATTAAAATGACCGTACGGTGTTAAACGGGAAGAGTCATGTAGAGGAGATGATAATAAATATCATCTCGCAAAGATAAATGGTCAATTCGGCCAAACGGGTCAAAAGGTGTAGACAACACCTTTTGACTATATAGACTAATGATTCTTTTGTCGAGTCATATGCTTACAGGAATAGATATCCAATGGATATTCGCATCGTTCTTAATTAGCGAATATAAAGCAAGGTATTAAAATTGGGTCTAATTGTTGATCCGAGCCAGGTACGCATATTTATGATGTATGTAAAAGTGCTAATTTGGTCGAATAATTGGTGATAGCCCTTCATTGTAAAAGAAGGACCAAAATCGACCAAAACGCCCTTGTAGGCTAAATTGAACAAACAACTCTTAGAGGTTGTTTGGAAAGGAGTCTTATGATTAAACAAAAGTTTAGAACGAGTATGGGTAGTGAAAGATGTAATTCTTGGGCCAAAAGACTCCATATGAGTCTTTGCCGTAAAATGATATTTCAAGGGGAATAAATCCGGAACACATAGATATCTACTTTAAATCCAACACACATTTAGTAGTGATGGAAGAGTACTAGATAAGAAATATAGGTTACAACGCTAGATTAGAATGAAGCGAAATTGAGCTTAAAAGTGCTTAAAATATCCTTAACGGGTCAAAATAAGCATACTAGTGAAAACGGGTTTAATTTGTGTAATAAACCTATGATTAGAACCTAATATGGTATATCAAAATTATTTGATGAAGTGTATCAAATATAGGAATCAAATAAATACGTGTGTTTGATAAAATGCATAACCGGGACAAAATTTGGTATAAAGAGTAATAAGCCGAAGACTTAGAAGTCTTAAATTTTGTTAAGCCGAATGTCGGATTTTAACTCCAAATGATGGAGAATCAAATTACAAACACGTAGGAAGAAACGGTAGGTCAAACGGATAAGCGGTTTGAAAGATACGAAAGATTTCGTGTCAAGTTACGGCAAAAAAAAAAAATGAAATGAAAAGCTGGAATGCAGGGTCCACCGTAAATTACGGTGCCACCGTAATTTACGGTGGAGCTAATATATTTACGGTAGGTTTCTACTGTTTTACGGTGGAAACTTAAATAACCAGAGGCCACCGTAAATTACGGTTCCACCGTAATTTACGGTGGTGGCCAGATTGAAAACTTTTTTTTGTTATAAATTGTTTCTCGGACTCGTTTAAATACGTTTTAAGCCCTGTATGACTAAAGCATTTCATGTTTATGAAATGTAGGTACACCTTGGATGCCGGAAGACGATCAAGCTCAACGAAGAACCGAACACGATAAAGACACACGCTTCCGCACTTTGCTACGTTGTAATTTTTAAACAACGAATTCAACCACGTGATGTAGAATAACTCATGATTTGTTAAAGTTTCAACAAACCCGTATTTTTATAGCATGTGTAGTCTTAACTACACATCTAATCGTTGGTAATTACATACAAAATCGTTAATTAGTAACTAGGGTGTTACATCTTGTTTCTAACCAAGCCTCTCAAACACCACAATTTACACCATCCATTGAAACCGATTCAACGGCAAACCAAAATTCCAACCAAAATCTCAACCAAAACCAAAACCAAAACCAAAACCAATTCCAATATCGAGGAAACTTCAATCCCGCCCAAAATGTCCAACCTATACCTCAAGAGCAACCGGGTAGTAATAACAACTCTAGACCACCTACACCACCTTTTTGAAACCAAAATCCCAACAACACCCAAAGAACACCCCAACAACAAAACCTTCACCGACATAACTCCTTACCCAACAACCTTGATGACCGGAACGTTAATTCCGACCGTAGAGGCAATCAAGATCGTGGCAATCCTGCGAACGAAGACCCGTTCTTTAATATCGATGACTTGAGAAATGCTATCCCCGATGATGAGCCGTTTAGTGTTCCCGGATAGCAATCGCCGGAGCATGTGAGTATTCACTCGGAATACTCGGATGACGGGGGTAATTATAATGAACGAGTAGATGATGACGAATGGGGTTATGTGAATCAGGGCAACATCTACAATGATAGAGGCTTTGAAGATGATGAGTTTGGCTACCAAAATGCCAATTTTGTGGGGAACGATAACTACGGGTACGGGAATGTGAGAAATGATGGTTACGAAAAAAACCGTCAACAACGAAGCAACAATCAAAGGAACCGGAATGATGGGTTCTACAACAATAATAACAACAACAATGTTAACCCTAACCGGATTCCTCGTTTCGTGGGATGAGGTAATCAAAGAGGTAATCAAGGTGGAAATCGAGGAGGTAATAGAGGAGGTGATCGAAGGGATAATCGAAGGCCGGTTGATCAAGAAGTTAACGGTCCACATCGTCGTCAACAACCTCCACGGGGAGTAAATGACCGTTTTAGGCCGGTGGTTACCGATAATGACTCTCCGATAATTTGTGAAAGAAGGATGTTCGATTGCAAGCCCCACTACATCAATATTCTTCCCCACTTCAATGGGAGGTCTAATGATGAACCGTACACTCATTTGGCGAAGTTTTTGGCCATATGTAGCACTATTGGGGGGCATGATTTTGCATTGGAAGAGGTCAAGCTTCGATTATTTCAGTTTTCGCTAAAAGATAAGGCGAAACAATGGTTTCTTACACTTCCGGCAAATAGTATTCGAACATGGGGCGAGATGCAACAAGTCTTCCTTGACGAGTATTACTCGATGGCAAAGACCGATGATGCTAGAGATGAAATTAGGTCTTTCCGCCAACTCTCAAGTGAACCATTTCACAAAGCTTTCATAAGGTATAAGGAATTGATTCGAAAGTGCCCACATCATCAAATCGAAAAGTGGACGTTGGTCAAGTGTTTTGTGAGAGGATTAGACGACGAGACATGGAATCGCCTCGAGTCAACGAGCAACGAAACTCTATTGAGTAATCATGAAGATGATGATTGGGAATTTCTTGAGAGGATGAGCAAGCGGTCAAAGGCAAAAGAATCGGCCGATAGAGCTAAAAAACATCCCGTATCTCGGTCACTTCCCGATCTTGACTCTAAGGATCGGATTTCTACTTTAGAACGGGAGATAGCTCGTATGAAGAAGAAGGAGGTGAATGCAGTACAATTTGCGGTTTGCGAAGATTGTGGGGAGATTGGTCATTGGACCGATCAATGCCAAACGGGACCGGGTGATTACACCGAAGAGGTAAATCAAGTGTTCGGTGATAGAAAGAACAATGATACGAATTAGAACACTTATCATCCCGGATTGAGAAATCATCCCAACTTCCGATATGGGAATGCCGCGAATCAAATGAACCCGAATTTTCAACCGGGTAACCAAAGCGGGTCATCGTATCAAAATCGTCAAGGTGGTAATCAAGGGGGTTACCAACGTAATTACAATCAAGGGTACCAAGGTCGAGACAATAATTATCAAGGTGGGTACCAAAGGAATTACAATAACCAAGGCGGTAATGGAAGTGGGTCGAACAACCAAGGGGGTGGTAACGACTTGAATGCAAAGATGGATGCAATGCTTTCAATGATGCAAGAGTCCAAGAAAGAGAATGAGATTCGGGACAAATCGCATGAAGCATTGGCAAAGCAAGTGGGCCAACTCGCGGAGGAAATGGCTCAAATGAGGGGGAGCATGGGGAAGCTTCCAAGTGACACCACGTTGAACCCTAAGCATCAAGGGTCAAATTCAAAGAACACTCGTGAGGTACCAATTAATAAAATAACTTTCGTAGTGGGCGAGTTGTAGATAACGGTGTCAAAACACCACCACCCAGTTTGTTGAAGGGGTGGTGGAAGATGCTAGTGATGAAGAAGGTGAGGATGGTCAAACGGGTCAAAACAAAAATGATTTAAAAATTAATAATAAAACACCCGTTGTGACCATCCCCGTCCCTAAGGCTAAGGAAACGGGTGTGGAGGTTAATACAGCCCCGTATCCCGAAGCATTGAAGGGACCCGTGAAGAAGGTTGTAAATAAAAGAGGTCCACAACAAGAAGAGTTGTGGGAAGTTTTCAAACAAGTAAAAATTAATCTACCTCTTTTGGATGCAATCAAGCAAGTACCGTCTTATGCTAAGTACTTGAAAGAATTGCGCACCAAAAAACGAATTCACAAATTTCCTAAAAAATTAGATTTAACCGAAAATGTGAGTTCGATTCTTTCGGGAGCACTTCCACCCAGGCTCCAAGATCCGGGTGCACCTATCATTTCAATTCAAGTAGGTGATTTTAAAATCAACCGGGCACTTTTAGATCTTGGTGCTAGCGTGAGCATTCTATCGGGTAGTTTATATGACCAATACGAGTTTGGTCCACTTCGATCGTCAAACACTACTGTGGTGTTAGCCGATTTGACACCTAAACTACCCCGTGGAATTGTCTCGGATGTGATAGTAAAAATCGAGGATTTTTACTATCCGGTGGACTTTTTAGTACTCGATTATGTGGCTAAGGACCCAACCAAGCAACCTATGGGGATTTTGGGTCGACCATTTCTAGCAACCGCGAATTCTCAAATTGATTGCAAAACGGGAACGGTAGACATGACATTTGGAAACCGAAGGTTGAGATTACATGTTTTTTCGGGATTGACGATTCCTTCAGTTGACGATGAATGCTATATGGCGGACATTGTTGACACGTGTACACCTCTTTGCGACACAGTCATGGATGAGGAAAACACAATGGAGGAATGTTTTACGTTTGACAGGTTACAGATTGAGACGAATCGATGCATAGACGAGGAGGTGAAGAGTTTGGAGGTGCTTGTGGTTAAAGAAGGAAAACCGATATGGACGCACCAAGTGGAGAGTTTACCGAAGAACATTGACACCAAATTAAAGCCATCATTTGTCGAGCCTCCGGAGGTCGAATTGAAGGTGTTGCCTAAGCATCGTAAGTATGCTTACGTTGGTGAAGGCAACACACTCCCGGTTATCATTGCATCAAACTTAACTGGGGAGCAAGAGGAGAAGTTAATGGGTGTTTTGGTCACCAATCGGGCGGCGATTGGATGGACCATTGCTGATTTGAAGGGAATTAGTCCCTCAGTGGTGATGCACAAAATCATCATGGAATAAGGTGCGACTCTCGTTCGAGATGCACAACGGAGATTGAATCCGAATATGCGGGAGGTGGTGAAGAAAGAAGTGTTGAAATGGCTTGATGCGGGTATCATTTACCTGATCTCGGATAGCCAATGGGTGAGCTTGACGCAGACGGTTCCGAAAAAAGCGGGTATACAAGTCGTCAAAAATGACGCAGGTGAAGAGGTAGCCACTCGGTCGGTAACCGGGTGGCGAATTTGTATTGATTATAGGAAGTTGAATACCGCAACTTCCAAGGATCATTTTCCTTTACCGTTTATCGATCAAATTGTTGAGAAATTATCTGGGCAACAATTTTATTGCTTTTTAGATGGCTATTCTGGTTATAATCAAATTGCCATCCATCCGGAAGGTCAAGCAAAGACAACGTTTACTTGTCCCTACGGCTCATTCGCATTTAGGCGAATGCCGTTTGGACTATGTAATGCCCCCACCACCTTCCAAAGGTGCATGATGAGTATCTTCTCAGATATGGTGGGGAAGTCTTTGGAAATCTTCATGGATGATTTCTCAATTTTCGGGTCGTCGTTTGAGACTTGTTTGGACCAATTAGAAAAAGTACTAAAAAGATGTGTAGAAACTAGTTTGGTCTTAAGCTGGGAAAAGAGCCATTTTATGGTTCAAGAGGGAATCGTGTTGGGACACGTGGTGTCGAGTCGTGGGATAAAGGTCGATCGCGTAAAGGTACAAGTTATTGTTAGTGCATATGTCTGTTGACTTCGTCTTGTATCATGTCTTATAATAGATATGATAAGTCTAGGTCATGTTTGGTAGATTGTATAGAAGTTTAAGGGGTCTAAATGTAATTTTATAAGGTTTTCATGTAATTCCGTTTGAAGAGATGCTTGTCATCTTCAAACAGAATGCTGGGAAGTGATTTCGTTTGAACTGGGTAGTGCCAGTTTCAAACGGAATAGTGAAGCCTCTATAAAGGCAGTTTGTGTTTCTCATTTGTAACGGAATAGCAGTTGGTGTAACGAGGTGCTGCTGGATTTTCATGTGATTAATGAATGAGAAACAAGTGTTAAAGTGATATACTTCTGTTTTCTACTCCATTCTCTCTGATTCTAATCTGTTTGAGTGTTTCCGCCACTCAAATAGTGTGTATTGACTCATATTGACTCATTCGGTCGGTCAAATCGATCCTACAATTGAAGACAAGGCAATTGTTCTATCAACTGCTTCTGAATCATATTTTGAACAGCCTGTTCCTATCTCTTTTGTTCCTGCTATATTGGATAAAGATGTGTTACTTGATGTTGTGAATGATGATGATGAAGAGGATGATGATAATGAAGAAAAAGTATTCTCTGCAAGCAGTCATAGTTCTGATAATGATAATGATGATGATGACAATCAGGGTGGTACGGGTGTTACTACTACTGAAACTTCCAATGAAAAGAATGTTGATGATTACATGAAAGATGATGCAAATGAAGAAACAGAGGGAGCTAATAGAGAGGGGGAGCATGGTGATGATCAAAATGTTGATCAAATTGAAAAGTTGATTCGGCGTTTAGAACCTCATGTTGAAGAAGGTGAATACAGGCATACTTACACGTTGAGTGAAATCCTGAAGATGACTCATGTAAATGAAAATGAATTCAAGTTCGATTTCGAAGAAGAACTAAATACATTCGACATCAACCATCAACCAGAATATGAATACAAGTATGTTGAGGATGCAGATATGTATGACAGGGTTGAGGTTGAAGATTGTTCTGATGAGGAGAATGTTACTGAAGATGCTTCTAATCTTCCAACTCTGGTGGAATTCTTCACTGAAGAAAATAGAGATGAATTGAGAGGGAAGGTCACTGAGATTCTAAAAGATAAAAATTTCGATGGTACTCCTAAAGATATGCAGAAAGAAGAACGTCAAAAGTGGTTTAAAGTTAGCCATGAAAGAAAATTCAAAAGACCACTGAAGTATTACCAAAGAGATCGAAGTATTTCACTTGGAGATATCATTAGTTGGGGTTTTCTACCTCAAGTTAATGCTTATGCGATCAGAAGAGAATGTGGCGTTCAGTATTTTGAAAAATTGCATGATGTTATGTCCCTTCCATGGTGGGATGTGGATGAATTATCAAAAGTAAGAACCTTGGGGTATCCTGTCAGGAAGAATGATATTGCGATGTGGGGCCTGATAAAGTTTGAGGCTCTAAAAGACTTCAAGCATTGGAAGCCTCACTATCCAAAGAGAGTTCAAAGGAGAGATCCAGTTACAGGGATTGAAGAGACTATTCTGAATGTGAAAAAGCCGAAAACGATGAAGAACATTCCAGTGCCCAAGATGGAATAGGAATTCTACAAAGGTTTCATGGGCTGGGTGTATAGTTGTATCTCTATTGAGGCAGTGATTACTTATCGAGCTGGGAAAGAGATTAGAGAGATTTTTATCTATGACCCAATGTGGTTGGTTAATTGCTCAGCGAAGGATATTGAATGTTTATTCATCAACAAAATCCATTTTCAATCTGAAGACAGAGAGCAAGCGATGCAGTTTCAACAAGTTGTAACTATTTGCTTTCAGAAAGGCATTAATTCTGAAAGTAAATGGAATTCTAAACGGTGGTCGCTTGAAGAGAAAGAAAGAAAGAAAGCTGAAAAAGAACGCAAGAAGTTGGAAGAAAACAAAGGAAAATGGATGAAGATACAGGCAGAAGAGGAAAAGAAAAAGAAGAAAGAAAATAAAAGGCTGAGGAACTTGCTGAGAAAGAAGCCAAAGCCAAGAGAAGAAAGTTTTAAATCAATGTGAAGAGCTGAAGACCTGAATACTAGATTGAAGACTACGGCAATATCCAAGGGGGAGTTTGTTAGTACACGATGTCTATAGCCTACGTCTTTTGGTCTAGGTCATTTGTATAGCTTGTTTAGTGGTCAGAAAGTAATTTTATGGTGTTTACATGTAATTTCGTTTGAAGAGTGGCCTGTCATCTTCAAACGGAATGCTGGGAAGTGATTTCGTTTGAACTGGGTAGTGCCAGTTTCAAACGGAATAGTGAAGCCTATATAAAGGCAGTTTGTGTTTCTCATTTGGAACGGAATAGCAGTTGGTGTAACGAGGTGCTGCTGGATTTTCATGTGATTAATGAATGAGAAACAAGTGTTAAAGTGATATACTTCTGTTTTCTTCTCTATTCTCTCTGATTCTAATCTGTTTGGGTGTTTCCGCCACTCAAATAGTGTGTATTGACTCATATTGACTCATTCGGTCGGTCAAATCGATCCTATAGTTATATCCACTTTGCCGTATCCCACGAGTGTTAAAGGTGTTAGGTCATTTTTAGGTCATGCGGGTTACTATCGACGGTTTATTAAGGGTTTTAGTGACATAATCAAGCCTTTATGTAACTTGTTGTTAAAAGATCAACCGTTTGATTTCAATAAAAATTGTCAAAATGCGTTTAACAAATTAAAAGAAAAATTAGTTGATGCCCCAATCTTGCAATCACCAAATTGGTCTTTACCATTTGAAACCTAGATTTGCAATTATCGAAACCGGGCATGAACCCTTTTTTCTCATTATTGTTTAGTAATCAAATTTTCGTACAATCGTTAATTATTAATCGTTAATCAATTCAACAGATTCTATTAGTTTAATTCACATCTTTTCAACTAAATAAAAACACAAAAATATTCTAGCAAGCTTCATAAATTGTGACATTTATTTTAATTCAATCGAATACATTCGCAAACCACATACTCTTCGTGGTTCGACCCCTTACTACCACTAGCTAATTGTTAAGGGTAAATAGGGTTATAAATATTATCTTTGACCGGAGCGCGACACTTTGATCAGAAGGCTAGGAAGTAATCTTGACCATCAATATATTTAATCAAGGGCTAAGATTAAATGAGTGAAATTGAAGATCAAAAAAGAGGCGCGTGAGTTGTGTAAGGATATTCTAGTCACTCCACCACAATAGCTTCTCTCTCCTCCAATTTCCCCCCATTTTTTAAACGTTAATAACTCTTTCATACGACATTATTTTTTATACAAATTGCACCAAAAAAAGAGCATTTTTTTATCTTTAAAACGAGTATACTATTGCTATATTTTCGATTTTTTTTTGAAACCCCAGTTGCGTAAAACGCAATGGAAAAAAAACCTAAAAAATGACATTTTTCTAAAACGTAATGCACCAAAAACACAAAGAAATGTCTTATTTGTAAAACGCAATGGCCAGAAAACACAAAGAAATGTCTTATTTCTAAAACGCAATAGCCTAAAAACACAAAAGAAAGTGTACTTTCTAAAACGCAATGCACTGAAAACACATAAAAATGTGTTTTACCTAAAACGCAATGCACAAAAAACACAAACAAATGTCTTATTTCTAAAACGCAATGGCCAGAAAACACTTAAAATGTCTGTTTTCTAAAACGCAATGGACTGAAAACACATAAAAATGTGTTTTACCTAAAACGCAATGCACCAAAAACACAAAGAAATATCTTATTTATAAAACGCAATGGCCAGAAAACACTTAAAAATGTCTCATTTCTAAAACGAATGCCCTAAAAATAGAAAAGAAAGTGTTCTCTATAAAACGCAATGGACTGAAAACACTTAAAAATGTCTTTTACCTAAAATGCAATGACAAAAAACACTTCAAAAATGAGTTTTACTAAAACGCAATGGCCAAAAAACACATAAAAATGTCTTAGTTCTAAAACGCAATGGTATAAAAACACCAAAGAAAGTGTTCTCTCTAAAACGCATTGAACCAGGACAATAGTTTTATATGTGAATTGTCTGAACCAGGAATGCAGTCCTTAAACGCAATGGCATAAAACTGTCTACCAGGGGCGCTGCCCCCGGACCTCCGTCAAGATCGTAAAACGCAATGACTAAATCAAAAACCCAAATCGTAAAAATGAAATTAAAGAATTTCTTACATGGATCGAAGCCGATTTCTTCAACGATTGACGAAATTTGAATGATAGAAACACTTATCAGCGATCGAATCGAATGGATCGAGTGATTATTTTCAAAATCACGAGAAAAAACGAGATTTTGAATGAAATTAAACTGGGTTTTCTTAAAAAAAAAAAGCTGAAGAACACGTTGATCGGGTGTTTGAATCATTGATTGGTGATGCAAATCGCACTATAATGTAGTGATTATTAAGATAGAAAGTGAAGAAATGGTTAAAGATAGTGAGTTTTGAAAATGGTGGGTTTTGAAGTTACTGGGGAGAAGAAGGAAGAAGAAATGATATGATTGACTAAAATACCCTTCCTCTTTATTTTAAATTTTACCACATATCATAATCCTATTGCTTCCTATCCTTCCTAGCCAAAATAAACTTCTTATTTGATCATCTCCCTTGTTATCTTATTCACTTCACTTCATTTAGCACACATTTTATCTCCTTAATAAATGGAACACGCAAACCAACATATTGTAAACCTTTCATGTGTGCATAGAAGTTGTAACTCAATATATATGTTTATGCAAATTTAGCACACATTTTATCTCCTTAGTAAATGGAACACGCAAACCAACATATTGTAAACCTTTCATGTGTGCATAGAAGTTGTAACTCAATATATATGTTTATGCAAATAGATACATGTTGCAAATTGGCAATTAGAACTGACAATTTCTGACCCTGGGCTTATAGCTCAGTGGTTATGGGAAATGATGGAAGACTTCTGGCCTTTGGTCTTGAGTTCGATTCCTGATCCCTCTGAGTTTTACCGGTTCTTCATTGTCGTGCCCTCGGGCGGGTGAAGGGTCGGGTTTTCCCCGGAACTGGTGGCTTGGTGGGCTAGGGGCTCTATGCGTGCAGGTTGGGCTGCCATAGGGCTACCTTTCGACCAATGGGTGCCAGGTACGGAGTACCTGGCGTTGCTTAAGTTGGACATTCAATAAAAGAACTGATAATTTCTAAATTATTTGACTTTGTTTACTTGCACCATAAGGTTCTTGACTTGTAAGTTAAGGGTAAGTATAAGTTTATTAATTATTTTATTCCAACTACATAAGTTTTATCGATCTTAAATATAAAATATGTGTCGAATTAAATTATGAATATAAATTTATGCAAAATATTGTTTAATGTAGTTCAAAATACAAATATCCATAATATCAATCATAAAAAATGTATCAAATTACTATAACTAGTATTAACCCCCCCCCCCCCCCCCCGCGGTTGCGGTGGTGGCGTAAACCCGTGCCAAATAGCACCAGTATCACACCACTGCCAGAGACCACCAACACTGAAGTTGTGACGTGTTAATGCGAAGAAATTAGACCGAAACGTAAAACAAAGAAAATAATAACTAAGTCGATTTAGGACCCACGCATTGCGACAAACCTGTTAAACGGGAAAAAAATAGACAGCGTAAAAACGTTAACCCACACACGCATGTTGCGTCTTATTAACTCGTAAAATTTTGAACGAAACGTAAAACCATTAGGCCACACAAACACGTTGCGCTTTGTTAACTCGTGAAATGTAGAACGAAACGTAAAACAAAAGGATTGCAATATATGAAAAGTATAGGGGACCAAAGTTGAAAGTAAAAAAGTTAGGAGGTTAAATTGCAAAGGATGAAAACTTTCGGGTTAAAAGTAAAAAGTCAAATAGTTTTGGGTTAAAAATGTAATGTCAAAATTTTTTTTAAAAACCTCCCTAAGCCTTGAGTACAATCCATCTATACATAAAATTGTTGCAAATACAGTATGGAAATTATTATTCAATCAACAGTAAAAACTAACACATATTTTAAAATGTGCCAATTATAAAATGTATTGGACTAACGGCTTTTATAACATTGAATTTTCTTAAATGTTTTGAAAACTTTTATAACATTGAATTTTCTTAAATAGTTAAATGTTTTGAAAAGGCATTCATGGATGGACCTAAATGATAAATAAAGGTTTGGTCTATTCGCACACGCTCTTTGTCTTTTTGCACACCTAAAGCGCCCCGCTATGGCCAAAGAGGGGCGCTTTGGGCTTGGCAAACCACAGCTGGTAAAAAGTTGGCAACCACAGCTTGCATCGTAGGCTCTCAACCCGTCTTCCTTACGTTTTAGTTCCATATTCAAAAGCTCAATCGCAAATATTGAAACCTTTCTGAGAATATATGCAAGCATGGGATGATCCTTGTGGTGCTTCATCACTTTTCGGAGGCTTGTTTCAAAGCTACTTCTAATCTCGGCGTATTGTCTATCAACAACATGATCAACATATAGTACAAGTTTATCCAGTGTGTTGCGATGACTTGGAAAGTGACTTTTTAGTGTTGCATGCATGCCCTCAACCCTGTTGGTCGTAGTTTGGTGAAAGTTAATAGTTTTGTTAATCCAGCAAGATACAAACTTTTCACGGTACGGATCCAACCAGGATTTCATCAAATAATCAAAAACCTCTGAAATTAAAAAACGTAAATAGTCAGTTTTTGTTATTATATAAAATTTGAACATAATTATGTAAGAAATACTCACGTTCACGACCATCTTCTTTCAGCTGTGCTTCAAGGTTTTCCAAGTTATACCTGTATATTTCCTCGGTCGTAGACTCGCACAATGTCCAAAATGTACGTACGAATTCTTTCCACTGCTTGTCAGAGAATTTCCTCTTGCTGTTCTTATTAATATTTTGTTGAATATGGAACCGACAAAGATACTTATGCGCTTTTGGAAAAACTTGTTCACACGCGTTAATTAGCGCAAATTCCCTGTCTGTTAAAATCACGCGCGGTTCCATACATCCTACCAGCATAGACTTGATCCTCTGCAACACCCATAGGTAGTTCTCTAACTTCTCAGCGGAAATTACCGCACAAGCAGCCGTAAACGATTTGTTTGTCGACGTCATGCCTACGACCTGAACAAATGGCAGGTTGTACATGTTCGTTTTGTAGGTGGCGTCAATCATTAGCACATGCGGGAAGGCACACCACATAGTGAATGATTTTTTGTGAACAAAGAAGACATCTTCAACTGCGTTCGATATCTCATTCGTGCGCATGTAATAAGTGTAATCTTTTTCGAGAAGAATGTTTTCAAGTTTTTGCATCGGAGACTTACCGACATTTTTTCCGGCGTTGATCTTCTGAACAGCGTTGTGTATATCTTTCGGAATAAGCTTTCAAGCCGGATTGTTTTTCGTCAGCATTCGCCAGATACTTTGGTTGGGAATATCTTGCTCTGCCAGCTCCTTAACCAGTTTGTATCCTCCGAAGAAAGCCTTCTCGCATACGCGTGACCCTCTAAGTTTTCAATAGGAGTGTGGTTATGCTTCGCCTTCGTCACCTCGATCCTCCAAACACTTCCGGATGATTCCGAAAACCCGATCATCTCGAACGGGCAGCCTATTTTCTTGCTACCCGTTTTCCTCTGTGTAGCTATACTCTTATGCTCCCCCCAAAAGTACATTGAAACCAAATCTTGTAATTCTCTCCTCTTTTATTCGACATCTTAATCACAATGAGGTAACCATTGTCTTTTGTCGTGTCTTGTACCCAACGCATCAACTCTTTACGTGACGAAAAGGTCTGCGTTGTATCAAACGAAAATGTAACCGGGTAACAGCCTTCCTCGTCAACAGACACATCCTCCGGCTCACCATCGTCACCGAGGTCCGAATAGACTTGATGTTCAAAGCTCTGTTGACAACCGTAACTGTGGTTTGGATAACACTCCTGCTGTACAAAGCTGTGCTCGCCACCGTAACCGAAATTCGAATAACCTTGTTGTGCGTAAGGGTCCTCCACAGGGGTATTCAAATCCAGCTTCACCGTGTTATCACGATAACGAATGCCAGATACAACCTCTGCCTCCCTCAAGTTGGACGAGACCGGTTTCTCATACGAGTAAGAAATAGCGGTCCCCTCGTAAGAATCAGGAACAACTGACTCGTTAGAATATTGACCGAAAAAATAGTTGCTTAACCACGACATCGTTTTTTCAAGACACGTAACTAATACAGCAAAACCGCACGTTATTTTGAAGAAACACAAGTAATTTAGAAATCGACAAACAACAAAACCCCCGTATGTTTGTAAACAACATATTGAGTGCTTTATGTCTCGAACGCTAAATGTTGTGTCTGAGCAGCCTTTAAAAGTAAAAATTTGGGGTCGAAGCGCCGCGCTATGGCCATAGCGCGGCGCTTAGGGTTCACGAGACACTGAAACCTCGTTTCAGCTTTATGTCTTTCAAACAGCAACTTATGTCTCAAACATCAGTCAAATCACCTTTTGTCGTGCTAAGCGTCCCGCTATGGCCATAGCGCGACGCTTTGAGGTGTGAAAATAATTTTCACCGTGTGTAAATAGCATGACCCTAAATAAATCTAAAAGTGACACCCATAAAATCATACATATTCTGTAAATAAAAAAAAATAAAAAAAAAGGAAAACATTGTTTATTGTTTGTAAAGCTAAGCAATGATGTCAAAAGAGATGTGGCCCTCCCATTCCCAACTGTACACAATTATAATGTAGCATCATCATGTGGTGGACAACAAATATCTTACTTGATTCTGCGTTTTCGGTCACTAATTCACCGGACAATAAACAACACACATTCAAGCAACCATGAATAAAAGTTTATAATCAATGCACCTAGGATTCAACCTGTTTTATATAAAAAAAATTGTTAGAAACGTAAATAAACAATAATGTTATTAGTTGTGGATCCATAGATTGAAAAATATTTACGCATATCACATATAAAAAACTAGAAACGGATACTATGTTTTATTTTTTTGGTTCTATATTTTTCATGAACATGTCATGTCACGTTTTTAGGTTGTAATATTTAAGTTATATTGCAATGTTTTATGTTATATTTCTAATTTTTAAGTTATGTTCTAATGTTTTATGTTATAATGTTATATTAAATAGATATAAGTATTTGATAGAATTAAAAAGAAATGTGAGAAGTTAGCCAAAATATGAGGAGTCCGCCAAGCCGTTCGGAAAAGTCAGCTGAGCCAATGAGAGGAGTCAGCCAAGTACACAGAAGGAGTCTACCAAGTACAATGGGAAGAGTCTGCCAAGTACATGAGAGGAGTCCGCCGTCGACGCATCACCTTTGTCGGACACGTGTAAGCTTCTCATTCATGGACTCTTCAAGTTGACAGACGGACGCATCCCATGTCGCAGGAGTCCGTCCAATGACACAAGAGGGTAACTTTTTGGTAATTTTGATTGGTCAAGTAACATTTGGGTAATTTTCCATATTGAAAGTCACGTTTGATCCTTAACACTCTTATATTAATTAATCGATAACGGAATTAAACAGACACATCACAATTCACAAATAATATCTATAAAATTATAATTATAAACACAAACAAATAATGAATTCACATCATAATAATGTGCAACAACATGTCAAACGTCACCATAAACACAAAACAAAACAACCTCTGAAAGATCTTAATCAATAGATCAATTTACAAACAAGAAGCCGAACGAAAGAGCGATAACGGAAGCGACAGCGGTCGGGACAAAGATGCTGGCAGCGGCAGATGAGGCCGGGCCAGGCGCGGCTGCTGGGGCTTCTTGAGCTGCCACATTAGTGACCGCGATCAACATGACAATGACCGCGGCGAATAACTTCATCTTCATTGATTCCATTGGAGTTAAGTTGAATGAGAAATGAAAGAAGGTGAAGTTGTGAATGAAATTGTGAGTTGGGAATGTGAGGGTTTGATGAAGGGGGGGTTAATATAGGCAGGGGATGACCGAACTGCCCGTTGACAGGTTGTTGTTTATGTGGGGCTGCAAATAGCTGTGGCCAACGGTTGTATTGCCGTTTTCGTGGTCTCTACTCATTTGTCCCTTATTTGTGTTTTCAAGTTTAAACTAGCTTGCTTGCTTGCTTTTTTTTTTTCCTTTTTCTTTTTTTTTAATTATAAATTATAAACTAGTATTTAAGACTCGTGCTTTGCATCGGGGCGATTAAACTGAAAGCTAGACCGAAAAGTAGATGTAAAAACGTTGAACCACGCATTCGCACAGCAGTGTGTTAACTCGCAAAAGCTAGAGCAAAACGTAAAACATAGAAAACGATAACTAAGTTGACTTAGAGCCCTCGTATTGCGATGGGAAATAATGTAGAAAGTAGAAACGTTGAACCACACACGCACGTTCCAGCGTGTTAACTCACAAAATTTAGTCTGAAACGTAAAACGACAAATTTGTCAAAGATAAAAAGTATAAGGGACCAAAGTGAAAAAGTGTTAAGGTATAAAATGAAAAATGGTTTTTGACAAAATTGTAAAAGAAGAAAAATGTAGGGTTAAAAGTGTAATAAAATTGAATAGTAATTCTTACTATAAACTAGGGTTGTTCACGAACCGAATCGAACCGATCGGGTCTTTGCTCATGCTCGGTTCGTTTACAAACCGAACCGAACTGAGCGTTTTTTCAAACAAGCCAAAGTTGAATGAGCGTCTTTCGATCCGAGTATTTTTCGAGCGAACACTAAGCAAGTATCGAGCGTTGCATAAAAAATAAGAAAGTGACGTTGGGGTTGTTAGTTTTTAGAGTAAAGTGCAGTTTTCGCCTCTAAGGTTTTGTCCAATTAAAATACAACTATAAACTTTATAAATAGTAAGGAATAGAAAAAATCACTCGAATGATTCTACCGACATCATTTGAGCGGAAAGATGAATCGTCGATCGATTGAAGCAGACCCTTGATCTATGAAAAGTTTAAAATCGAATGAACATATTGAAGCAAAACCTTGGGGAGTTGGCGTCTTGGCGATGGAGAATTCAAATAATGATAGTTGATGTGGGGTTTTAATTAGGATTTTGTACTTCTAAATTGAATGGGGGGTTGACACCTAAGTATCTATCGACAATTCACATTTCAGTATTTTGACACATTGACTCAGTTACTCAAATGGACATTGGATTATTGGACAATGGACTATTAGTAGCGGCCTTCACTTCTATAATTAATAGAGCTCTAGTTGGATCTTGGACCAAACATTATTAGTGTACGCCTCTAGTTATTTTATTAATATATACATATATATATTAAAAAATAATTCGAGCCAACCGAGTCGAACCGAACTGAGCGGACCTTTGCTCGTGCTTCGTTCGTTTCAAACCGAACCGATTCGAGTCGAGCGCCTTTTTCAATCGAGCTAAATCGAACGAGCAAATTCCAGTCATTTTTCAATCGTGCATCGAACAAGTTTTGAGCGTCGAGCAATTTGAACAACCCTACTATAAACCAAACTTTACTATTAACATATACTAGGTTTTATTGATTTCGCGTGTTGCGGCGAAACGGAGCAAATGATAACGTTAAACAAACGTTATTTGAAAATGAAGCATGTTATTTCAAAAGCCAATTATCATCGTATCGTAAAACGATACCAAATAAATACTCTATTTAGAATACAACTTCATTTTTAATATTACTTATATCGGAATGTCCAATGGAAAAAATATGCACACCTGAGTGCTTAAGTTTAAAAAAAATAATGAACAAAAGTTACTAAAGAAATATTAAATTAATTGATAAAGGCAATATCATTAAAAAAAAGGAAAAAAATAATTATAAAAAATAAAAAATAAATGACAAAAGGGAATATGGTTTTAAAAAAGAAAAAAGGGAAATATATTTTGTGTATGATCATGGTACATTTTGTGTATGGCTTCTAAATGTTTGTCTATGGAGTCAATCTCTCTTTTATACATGTGTGTATGGCTTCTGAATGTTTATCTATCGGGTCGATCTCTCTTTTATACACGTCTTATAAATCTATATATCTAATAAAGCAAACCATTGGGGGACACATATCACCCTATGGTTGATGCCAAATAAGCAGCCATGTCATCATACATGTGGCACATCTCATAGTTAAGGATTGAATCTTGCTTCTCATTTACGCTATACTCTCTCTCTCTCCTCTCAAAACCCTAATTCAAACTCTCTCTTCTCTTCTCTGGCGAACACGGCGACTAAACAAGAGCCAATAATTTTGATCAAGAATCAACGGATTTGAAGACAAATCATATACGGTACTCTCTAATTTGAGTATTTCATGATCGATTATAGATTTTAATTAGGGCTATTTTTGCAGGAAATCAAATCCTCGAGATCAAATCGGCGATTTAGTGAAGAGGTAATATAATCAATCTTCATTAGATAATAGTCTTCATCGACGGTATTGATTCGTGATTCCGATATCCCCATCTTTTACATACGATTTCCTTTTCTTTGATCCGATGTTTCAGATTCAATGGTTTTCTTAGATTCTTTGTTTGTTAGATTGTACGCTATTGATGTTATTGTGATGTATAGTTTCTTTTTTTAGGGTCTGTAATAGCCGATTTTGATGTTGGACGGATATATGTTTTGTCTATTAGGGTTTTAATTTCTTTGTTCATGTATTGTGATTTGTTGATTGTTATTAGCAGTTTTGGGTTTGTTGTGTATGTATACTGGTTTTTTACATGAATTCAGTATGTAATAACTTAACCCTTTTTTTTTGTTAAGGTTTGAAATCTGATTTGTTGTTGTTTTGTTAGATGTTTTTGATTTTCACCTACATATATTTGAATCTGTGAAACAGGAATGAGCAAATATTACCGACTACATTAGGAGTTGTTATTGTTGTTCATAGCAATGAGTTGGTGATGTAGTGTTGAGTTTTGTTAGTGCTGTATTAGGAGTACTACATTCTGAGGCGGTTATTTGTAAGGGTGCTGTTATTAGTATTTTAGTAGCTATGGCCAGGTTTTGGAGGTTGTGATCATGAAGGATCACACCACTGACTGGGCTCGCGTTAAACGCGGTTTCAAAAAAGAAAATGGGCATTACAAGTTATTAGATCAGGTTTAACTTTTGCTCTGGTTCTGAATACGCAGATTTTAAGATGTGGGAGGATCTAAAAGGTTATTGAAGGCTTTAATCGGAAATATGTGTTTGGCTGTGGTTGGTTTAAATGGACGGTTGTTACACGGAGGCTGTGATGAGTTATCAAAATAAAGCCAATATGTCGCCATGGCGTGGCAGATATGGAGGATGGCAGGTTAGCACCTACAACCCCTATTGCAGCCTTGGTGGCTTCTGGCTTGGTCCTTTCGTTTTCTCTTAACCTGATGAATCTGTTGACTGTTGCCTTTGCTATTTGAGTTGGCGATGATGATCTTCGTCAGATCATTGCTTGACGTGGCATCATAGAGGATGGCAGGTGCATTTTTCTTTGCTTGCAACCTATGGTGCAGCCATGATAGCTTGATGGCTTTGTCTGAGCCTTACCGTGCTGGTTTCGAGATGATTAAACAATATTGTAGTCGATTTTTCAGCTAAAACATCACGCTTTTTGGTTCATGTTTGGCATGTTTTTCATGTCGTTGATTAGTATGGGAACAAACTATCCGAGGAAAATGTTGCCGATCGTATCCAACAGACCCAAATATACTAAATCTACATTTTGTTATCATTATTATTATCATTATAATTATTGATATCACTGAATAAAGTATGTTATGTGTTTTAGTCACTTGGACCCAGAGGTTGCAGTTTCAACCGCAAATGGTTCTAACAAATGAAGCTTTTTTTTGTTTTTGTGTGAAAGAATGACTTTTTAATTCTTACAGTCCTACTAACACCAGCAACTTTCATGCAATGCTACTGTTGGTATGGATATTAATATCACAGGTCGTATACTTTACATACACTTTTATTTTTTTAACTAATCTATATGAAATTATGTTGATTTGAGTTGATTATGTATTGATAATGGCTCGAATGTGTATTTTGAGATTTAGGGCAGAGGAATTGTTTAAGCAAGATAAGATAGATGAAGAAAACAAAAGGTGTCTTCTAAGCAGCATGGATATTGATGAATTTTTTGAAAGAGTAGAGAAGGTTGAATAGAATGGGGGGATATGTGAAGAAGGAAATGAATTGTTGAGTGCACTTAAGGCAAGTTGTTGTAGATTTTTTCAAAGTTTTAATCTTTGCGTGTTTTATATATAAGCTGTGAAGATACATGGTGGAGTGATTTTAGTTTTTTAAACTTTTACCTCAATTGCAGCCATGATAATACCCATAACTATACAAAGATGGACAAAACCAAAAGCCGTTGCAAAAAAAAACTTCATTAATCATCTTTAGTTTGTTATCCAGTTATTTGATTTATTTGATGCTGAATATCATAGAGAACAAGAGTATTTAAAGACGAGTCTTCATAGGTAAGACTATTAAATTTATGGTTCATCTTTTGTTTATTCGAGAGTAGAGGTGCTAAACGGGTCACGTCTGCGGGCTTGATTTTTGATTTGTGAAAGGATGGGAAGGTTGTTTTTAGATTTGCACATCTTTTTAAGTGCACCAATCCTTTTTAAGCTCAAAAAACTAAGATATCAAATTATACAAAATTGATGTTATGTTGTGATACACAGGTGCAGGGAGATCACATATGTTGTGGACTTATTTATAGCTCATGTAGCTGGAATGGATACACTTGCACACGGTCTTCATAATGCTACAAGGCTGACAGAGGTATTCTTTGTGTTTTACTATATTCTCCGGTTTGTTATTTGTTTTAATTCATATATATTTGGAGTAAACATTAGGGATTTGGATTCAATATATACGAAATAAGAGTTTGGATTCACTGCAAAGGGAACAGACCCCGATTGACCAGCTAACAATATCCAAAAGAATTGCAAAAATGTTAATTTAACCGGATCCCGTATATTTCTTTTCACGCTTTCTTCCTTCTCACATTTCCATATTTTCACAAACCCTAAATCTGAAGCTCTTCACTATGATGAAAGTCCATTACATCTGTCATTTATCTAGAGTGTTTAATTGGCTTAGATTTTGGTGTTTTGATTTGGATATTAAGGATGGTTATAGTCATTTATCTATGTTGTGCCATGATAGGCATCATCCTGTTATTCCTTAAACAATAAGTTCTCAAGTTTGTTATTCAACGGTTCAATGATTGATTGTAAAATATTCTTACAGGCTGAGGAGGTCTTTTTATAACATATTGCGCACTACAACTCTTAACTGTCCTTTTAACAAATTCTCCAATTAGGTTGGTATCTTATAATATAGCTACTACTGGTTGGCAATATATATTTAGACCTTCTTCAGGTTACAAGAAGTCATTCTTACCATCGCCTGTGAAAGTTTGATACATACATTATTTATTTTTTCGTTTTAAGATGAAAACTTATTTTTGTTATATTTATAAAAGTAGAAGCTTTACTCGGTTATTACCAATAACATACTTTTATATTTTATTTTTATTCATACTATTTTATCTATTTTATTAAACTAGATTGTTAAATAAGGTTTGTTGGTTTATTCACCCATGTTTCATTCATAAATCTCTATAATCCATATTTATGGTTTCAAATCTGTTTCTTGAATTATTTACAGTTCTAGCCACCAAATATTTGTTATTTGTATTGACTTGGTATATTGGGATTAAATACTGAACTGTTGGAATTACAGCAAGTCCAGGTTATGCTTCAAGCTGTCTCGATTTCTTTGGAGGCGAATAGGTGGTTTTGGGAGGTATGAAAAACAGAATTGATAAATTTAGGGTAAATGGGGTTGAAAGATGATAACCCAACAGTTGAGTATCTTATTCTACAGCTTCGATAAATTCAGGGGTATTCTCAAATAATGTTTCCTAGATGGTTGAAGACCGAAAAATGTCCAAAGAAGCAGCACTGTGGACATTTGTCGGTCTTTGTCGGTCTTCAAACATCCAGGAAACATTATTTAAGAATAACGCTGAATTTATCGAAGCTGTAGTATGAGATCCTCCACTGTTGTGTTATCATCTTTCAAACCCATTTTCCCTAAATTTATCGATCCTGTTTTTCAACAGGGATGTAATGCAATGATTCTTCTCAATTGAATAGACGGACACTTGCTTCCTCTCATTGGGTTATGGAGTGGTTATAACAGCTGATCATGCTAAGGACTGTTATAACTAACCACTGTTCCTTATAAAGACTGATGGACTTAAAGACTAATGAGACCTATCCACTGTTGAAGACAAAACCCTTTTAAAGACAAGCACTTATGTACCTAAGGCCTGATCAACGAAAGGAAAACCACTGGTCAGCTTTATGTTGCGTTATCAAGAGTTAAAAGCAGAGCCGGTGTGAAGTTGCTTATACTAGACAAAGATGGGAAGGTAACGAGTAAAACAGCAAATGTAGTCTATAAGGAAAAAATTTCCGGCATTTGAATAGTTTTCTGTATTTTTTTTCCAATGTATGTATTTGTAGAGAATATTTCATTTCAAAGTAAATAATATGGTTTTGGATGAAGCCGCGCATCGCGCGGGCATTAACCTAGTTATATTTTATGGGAAACCGAGCATTAAGTAAAGCTTAAAAGAATAAAAACAAATGGAAATCCGTATCAAAATGCAATTATTATTACTTTACTATATAGGGTTAGGATATAATACAAAGTTTATTTGGGTATGAAGCCTAGCAAATAATCTTGATCATCTATTTATTTAATCAAGGGTTAGAGTAAATTAGTGAAATTGAAGGAAAAAAAGGAGGCGCGTGGGTTTGTCTAGGGACATTCTAGTCAAGCCAAGGCAATAGTTTCTCTCTCCTCCAATTCCCCCTCATGTTTTAAACGTTAACAACTCTTTCATACGACATTATTTTTTTATAAAAATTGCACCAAAAAACGAGCGTTTTTCTTTAAAACAAGTATACTATTGCTATATTTTCGAAATTTTTTTTCAAAAAACCAGTTGCGTAAAACACAATGGAAAAAAAACCTAAAAATGACATTTTTCTAAAACGCAATGCACTAAAAACACAAAGAAATGTCTTATTTGTAAAACGCAATGGCCAGAAAACACAAAGAAATGTCTTATTTCTAAAACGCAATAGCATAAAAACACAAAAGAAAATGTATTTTCTAAAACGCAATGGACTGAAAACACATAAAAATGTGTTTTACCTAAAACGCAATGCACAAAAAACACAAAGAAATGTCTTATTTCTAAAACGCAATGGCTAGAAAACACTTAAAAATGTATTTTTTTCTAAAACGCAATGGACTGAAAACTCCTAAAAATGTGTTTTTATCTAAAACGCAATGACTAAAAACACTTCAAAAATGTGTTTTTCTAAAACGCAATAGCCAAAAAACACATAAAATTGTCTTATTTCTAAAACGCAATGGTCTAAAAACACAAAAGGAAGTGTTTTTTTCTAAAACGCAATGGACTAAAAACACAATTAAATGTGTCGTTACTAAAACACAATTAATTAAAAACACAAAAGAAAATGTTTTATTTCTAATCAAGCATTATTGCGTTTTAATTTCTACAGGCATTTAAAGAAATTAGAATACATGAGTTTTGTTGTTGCATCATTTGAGACCCTTGTTTGATTAGGCGTCTCAAACTAAAACGCAATGACAAAACACTCGATCTTTCTACAATGGTTTCTCAATCGAAGTGCAATGTGTTTTTAAAAACGCAATTCCCACCAGGGTCGGAGCTTCTCGCCACCGGTAACCGCCTCAAATGATAAAACGCAATTTTCATCGGGGTCAGAGCTTCTAGCCACCGATAACCGCCTCAATGATAAAACGCAATTCTTACCGACGTCGGAGCTTCTCGCCACCGGTAACCGCCTCAATAATAAAACGCAATTGAGGTGTGGTAGTAGCAACAGATGATAAACCCATATTATAACCTCCTTATAAGTTATAATTCACCTTCAATCATACAAATTAACACATATCATTACAATTTCATATATCTTGTGAAGGTGAAGTATGTTTAGAGCAAAGAATTGAGAAGATTACCTGAAAATTGGATCGATCGAAACTCCAGAAATAGGTGGTAGGGGGAACGTGTGGGGTTGCAGACGGCGAAGATGCTGGGGAAATGGTAGGGTTTCGATTGTGAATTTGGGAGTTTCTCAGTGAGTAGACGTGGTGGTGGAAGAGGAGTTTGTTTAGGGATTTTAAAATAAAAGGAAGTGGACCAAAATACCCTTCATCTCTAAAAAAGGAGTATAACACGTGTCAAGCTCTAATGACTTCTTAGCCTTCCTAGCAAAATATAACTTCCTATTTGATCCTTACCCTTACTATATATTAATAAACTAGTCTAAGTTCCCGTGTGCTACACGGGTGTTTTTACAATAAATTATACTACTTAGAAATGTTGACCTAAACTTTTAAATACCGGTACCGTATCGTACAAACTGCAAAGCTTTGTTAAAAACCTTTTACCTGATTAAAAAATAACAAAAATCCATTAAATAACAAAAATGGACAACTAAAAAAATATAAAAATTATGTAACTGCCAACAAGTCTTACTCCTTTGGTTCAAAGATAAGTTCTTTAACCACTATAGCAGCAGCAACAATTCCAAGTCCAGCCAGGATTACCGATTACAACACTATATGAAGCTCGTTCTGTGAATGTCATTAACTTCTCTGGTATATTGTAAGTGAGCGCATCAAATGGATCTTCAACAGTTGTTATGTAACACCTCGAAAATTCACGTCCTATAGTGTGTTGACACGTGTAATATGTTTAAACGTGTGAAAGAATATTATAGAAGGACAAAAGTTGACAAACATGGAAAGTAGGTGAATATACGTATTCTAAATGTCAACAGTGAATAAATATATTGTACATTAACCCTACATGATGCTCATACCTTCAAACGAATAAATCATGGATCATACGAAGCTAAATATAAAGGAAAGTGAGAGATTACAAACTACAGGGGTTAAATGTGTCAACATGTTTAAGTTATACCTCTGAGTGACCTTTTGACAAACCCGAAGCTTTGTAACTGTTAATTATGCTCACTAGAATGCACGATATAAATTTCGTAAAGTTTCGTTATCGTATGAGAAAGTTATGATCAAATTCGTGTGCGAGGGGTTAAAGCGTAAACGTTGGAAGTTAGGACTTTTCGGGTAACAATAATGTTAACCGGGGACTTAACAAAATGGGTATATGTCTTAAGGCCCCTAAACATCAATTTGGAGGGCTCAAAGTGCAAGAAAATGATGTCTAAACAAAGTTTGAAGAGCCAAGGACCATAACACAAAAATCAAAAATACAAGATCTTGTCAGATGAGGCCTCGCGCCACGCGAAGCCCAGGGGAGGGGCCTTCGCATCACGCGAGGGTCCTTCTGATCCAATTTTTTTGGTTCCTTGCCTGCCACAGCCCTTGCAATCGATTTATAACCGATTTTCCTCATATTTCTTGGCCCCTAAGTACCCCCTAAACACTTAGGGACATGTGTTGATGATTTATGGTCCATGTTAGACTTGTGTGTCAACATTTTGTGGTGTTTAAATCACTATATAAAGACCATAAGTTGCAACATTGTTCCTCACACCTTCATTTGCACTTCTGATCATTCTTGGAGCTCCCAAGCAGGCTCAAGTCTTCACATTTCGTGCATAGGGCCTTGGTAAGTTTGCTAAACCTTTCTAAATTAAGTTTTAGCTTAGTTATAGCTTAAAAGTCAAACCGTCGTAATTAACGGTTGACTTTAAGATTAATCACTAACGGTCCAGTGATTAGTCGAATCAAGAGTAGTTATAAGTTGGTAATTATGTGGGTAATAAACCCTTAAAAGGGTTCCCCCTGATTCCCACTCTAACTAGGTCTAATGTCGGGTCAAACTTGTATTTAAAAAGTCAACAGGATACTTAGTTTACAATTTATGCATAATTAGCAATGTAGAACATATACAACCTGTTGGATCATTGTTATAACTTAGTAATTAGTGTAAGAACATGTCTAAACATGTTCAACCCGAAAATTTCCTATTTGGACCCGGTTCGGAACCGAAAGTCGCATAGTTTGACTTTTACTTTGACTTTCAGTTCTGACCCGTTTTGGTATGATTTAGAAATACCTAAGAGCTTCATTTGGACCAAGTTACATGCTAGTATAACCCTCTGTGATTATACACTGTGGTTCATTAGTTAACCGATTAAT
This sequence comes from Helianthus tuberosus, assembly GCA_030545235.1. Taxonomy (NCBI): domain Eukaryota; kingdom Viridiplantae; phylum Streptophyta; class Magnoliopsida; order Asterales; family Asteraceae; genus Helianthus; species Helianthus tuberosus. The sequence goes on along the minus strand of CM060354.1, from coordinate 32,280,089 downwards.
ACGCATGATTCCGTTAATTGCTCATATGTTGACCATTATGGCCTTTTCACCTTAAAATGTGATTTTTGAAAATGTAAAAGAGTAGAAACCTTAATTACTGATATATAGACTTGTATGCAAAGTTTGACATCAGTTTGAGGTGTAGAATAAGAGTTATGCTCGTTAGCGTAAAATTAAAGGTTTATGTTAATAAAACGGCGTAATTAGCGTATAGCCTAGTTAAGCCTACTTTTTGATATCAAATCTTTTACCCAATGATGTAATATATTATTTTGGGATTTTTAAAGATTTTTAATAAATTTTAGGCTGAGCATAACTTATAGTCGTAGGCTTAATCCGGTAATTGTCGGTTTTGCCCTTACGGGCCATAAAATGAGTTTTACACATCCAAACGACTCCAAACCTTTTGCTACTGATCTTAAATGATAAATAAATTATTTTAAGCCTTTTGGAATAGTAAAAATATCAGCTTTATGTATCGAACCCGTAAACGGCTTTTAATCGCCTAATTAAGCGTTTTTAACGCATAGTATTTACTAAGATTATTTTAAACATACCAAGGGTGATACTGTCACGGCCCACGACCCGGTTTGACCCATTTCAGGAGCCGCGGCAGAAAATACTGCGGTATTTATTTTAATTGAGTTTAACAGCGGAAACAGGATCGCTTAAAGCTAAAATTTTTCCCCGATTATTTTATTTCACAATTCGGGATAAAACCCCGATAATTTACAATAGTATGTTTTTACTATAAAAGCGTGATATTACAAAATTTATTTCTTTATTTTATACTGAGCCACTATCTTAAGCTTGAAATGCTCCACAGCACTTTTCCTGATTTACAACAGATCACCTGAAACATGTTTGAAAAAGGTTTTGTCAGCGGGAAATACTGAGTGAATCATTCTATTTTGCATAATGATGCATAGTTATTAATTACAGCATAAGAGCGATTACAATGGCTTCTATCTTATTTTTATCTGGCATTCTGTCACAATGGTGACATGTCACAATGGTGACGATGGTCATACCACTATTTAGATCAATGAACCTAAATAGTGACGATTATCGCTGTAGGTCAATGAACCCAACAGTGATTATCCCGAGTAGGTCAATGAACCTAACTGGGAGAAAATTAGTAATTGTGCACAATACCCCACTAACCAGTAATTCAAGATATCCACGACTTAGTCCCTGTAATTATAACCTTGAAAATAATTTGGAGTATTGTAAAATATTTAATAAAAATAACTCACAAACGGTGAGAATAGTTGTATAAAGCAATTTGATAAAAAGAGAATAACTCACAAACTGTGAGAAAAGAAGAATGACTCACTTTGCAGATTTATACGGGCAGAGCCTAGCCTACTGATTAGCCTTTTATCCTAATTTCAATAACAAGCACACAATTTTGGAATTAGTAATCAATCCAGCATTTACGATAACTCACGAGATCAAATTATCACAATGAATGTCAAAATGCAATACTTTGTCCATCGAGTTAACGATGATCCATTGAATTAACAATGAACGACAAGGTATAATACTTTACCCATCGAATTAACGAGGATCCGTTGAATTAACAACGAACGATAAAGTATAATACTTTACCTATCGAATTAACGACAATCCGTCAAATTAATGACGAACGATAAAGTATAACCCTAATGTGGGCGGCACTTAAACATTCATTGGATATTTAGATCAATCGGATAATGAATTGTAGCAGCGATTGTACTAATACCCTGATTGCAGCTTCAATTTAGTGATTGTGGGTGTTAATTGTAGTATACAGAAGATATCTCGGCGTAGAATTGGAATTCTTACGACGTTTCAACTCCAGATTGCAAGTGCCAATGTTCTGAATTTATACACCAATTTTGTCAAGCTTACGGACCGTAAGCTTAATGATCTTACGGTCCGTAAGGTAGTCTTCAGGCTTATATTGTTGCCACGTGTGGGACTAGCTCAGATGAGTCGACGATATTTTAAAATTCAGCTTCTTCTCCACGCAAATATAGATAATTCTCAACTAGGGTTTACCCCCCCTGAGTTTTAGGGGCCCTAATCCTGATTCTGATTTTTCTGAAAATCTTAGGGTTTGCGCAGAATCACTTGGGTGTCTCAATTAGGGTTTCCTATTGGTCAAATTATTTTAATAATTATGACTTTTGATGAGAGTCGTTACAGATACCTACTGATATTTGAGGCAAATTATAATATTTTAACAGTAAGCAAAGGTTGATAAACTCAGACTTCAGTTTTGAGCTTTTCGGCTTAAGTGAAATTACCAAAATACCCCTACGGGACATAGTTTGTGTTTAAATTCGTTTCGGTCATAATAAAAGACATCTTACTGATGTCACAACATATTTGAAGCATATTAACTTAGGAAACCTGTAAATGGCTCATATGTATACCCGTTACGCTTATTACGCGTTCGGTTCGGTTTATGTAACTAGTTTACATAAACTAGCCTAAACGGGTCAAACCTTAACGGTTTTATCTCAAAATCCAGAGTGTGTATGAAATACCCATATTAAGCAAGTCTCTGAACTTGTCGGGTCTAAATCACATTCTATTCCGGTCTTCGCCTAATCGTGCGTTTGAACCGTATAATTAACCGGTCTAAGCTTGGCTTAATTAAAGACCCGTTAGCATTCTAATTGGTTATTTATACCATCATTCCAGACTAGAGCCTTCCGGTAAATTGTACCTACGCTTACTTAAGTGAATACGGCTGAGTTATTATAATTCTTGCTATTTAAGACAGGAGCTAGCTCAGGTAAATACTCTTAACTTATTTTCCCTATTACGGGCTTGGGATACGGTAATATAAATACCGCATGGTCAGGTATGGGATTCAAAGACCAATAAGTCGGGAAATCCAAATAACCTGTTTTTAATTCGTATTGCTTGACTGAAACATTGGGGATTAATGCGACTGTGTCCTGGATATCCTTGACTCATTAAATGCAATGGCCACGACCTAAGCACGGGGTGTAGGCATACACCTGACAGATGCCATATGCTTATTAATTAATTATACCCAATAAGGGAATAGTGGTGTGTCGGTTAATCATGAACCGGCATAGAACCGGGCCCCGTATGTAGAGCAAGTTATGTAAAACTGATAACATGAAATATAGTTTGTCCCAAGTATACAAGTTATAAAAGATTAATTTTGCCTCTGTGCATTTTAATCAAGTATAAAAGATTAATCTTGCCTTGTGCATTTTAATCAAAGTGTCGAAATATTTTCGTGCCTTGTGCACCTAAACCAATTTTCATAAACATTTTCAAAAGAGTCGGTTGAGTGTATTTACCAGTGAAAACTGACGTATTTTCAAAAGTCTAAGTGACAGGTACAAGTACGTAAATAGGCTGGAAGCTGCTCAGGACGTTAATAAGGAACCTTGCAAGTTCTAGGCGTCTAAAGTCTGTTGAACAATATTTGTATTTTAAGATCCGCCTGTGGATCCTTTACTTTCCGTTGTAATACTGGATATTACTTATTATTCGGAATGTTATATAATTATCTTTTGCTTCCGCTGTGCATTTATATATTGTGTTGTTTGACTATGATGATATCAACTACGTCACGATACTCCCCACCGGGCCCACCGGTGACACGTGGAAAGTCGGGGTGTGACAGGTTACCTCTTTCCTAGTCTATAAAGTAAGTGCAAAAAAAAAAACGTTTAGATGGAAAATGGTTAAAAAGTGCATTCAAATGAGTGCAAGAAAATGAAGTTATTATATACACAGGGCTGAAAAAAATAATATAACTAAAGGTGTGTTATAGTTTAGTGACCAACACAAAAAATACCTAAATAATTAAACTCTACGCCCAACCCCCCCCCCCCTTCGCGCCCTAGGATGGCATTGTCCCGCATCTTGTGGTCCTAGGTGACATCTCTTTCGCACCCTTATCCCCCCTAACACATAATCTTAGGTTATTTAGAGAGTCATGGATGATAGCTTTTTTAAAGAGGAAGACATATAAAGAGTTATAAGTTTGTAGAAAATATATAATAAGAAAACTGTTTCAGCAATCGATATGTCACCTGGTGCCAAATATAGCCTTTTGACTTTCGTTTTATGCAATTCCTAACTCAACAACGCCAACTAACCAAAGCCAACCTTCAAGAAAACCACCACTTCAATGCGAAATTTGTAGATAAGAATATTTCACACCTTATCGAAACACACTAATTCCATCGGTTTACAATGGAAAGTATTAGATGAGTAATACCACCAACTAATACCTTGGAGCCTTTCGGAGTGTATGTAATCATTGCTGAGGTGTACACCTAAATAGCCTGTATGGTATCGCGGTAATAGTTGATAACACGAGTGTGATCAGTGTTCTCATATGATGATTTAGATTTCAAGTATAGAATAAGTTTGGATAGAGGTGCATTTAGGTGATCTTTCTTTCTAGTAGTTAGTTCCATGGTAGCCAGGTCCTCCCCACAGAACATCCCACAACACCAGGCATGGATCTCTAGCTGGATTGAACTTTTGTGTCAAAATGTTGGATGTCTGCCACACAAAATCATATATTCAATTCCAATCATGCTAATACAAATATATTTGTCCTAAAATTCCGAACAACTATGTTTTTGTAATAAAACTGCAAGACGTACTTGTCAAAGTACAACTCTTCGACGCGTGACAAAAAAATATCTTGTCTGTAAGTTGTGAAATATGGTCTTCATAAGCATCGAATAAAGGAAATTTTCCACGAACTTTAAATAGATCCACCTATAGAAATAATGACCTGATTCTGTAAGCTGAAGTATCAACTGTGCATGCATACGGGCAAACATCAGCAACAACTTCATCAATGGAAAAGCGTAAATAATATATCTCCCTGTGCCCTGTAGTCATCATATGGAGTAAACTATCACCACTTATTATATAAATAATTATAATAGCATATGGCAAGTCCTAACATAGTACCAAACATAATCAATCAGAATCAGACGTCTAAAATGGGTATAAAGAAAATTTTTAGAACCAAATGTTAAAAACACATTTCATAGGAGGTTGTATGCAATAAAGAATTTAAGAAAATCATGAAATCTATTTATTTAGAAACAAATCATCCACAAATTGTATGAAAAACTGTCTAGGTAGTTATATGTGATAAAGATAGACTTTAGACAACTTTCATACCCTTCGACCCATTCTACCCTAACCATAATTTTATATAATTATGTTTAAACACTCATTTGTATTTGCATATTAAAATATAAAAAAAGTTGTACCTCAAGCATTTGAAACGCAAAAAAAAGTATAACAACGTCAGCACAATAGCTAAAGATTTTGACCCCCACACGCATTAAATGCCTCGGAACCCGAAACGGTGTTTTCCCGCACTGCGCATTATTTGCGCCTAGGCGCGCCTGGGCGCTCGCTTTAATAACTATGTGATAGAGTACCATTTAAGGATCCAATAATTGACTCGCCATGCTTTGGTTTCTCCTAGAGCATACGAATGTCAAGTATAACAGCTTCTGAGTAAACAAATAATAATAATTTCCATACAAAAAAGAGTAAAATAATAAGTACTAAAGGTTAGAAGAATTACTTGAATATGAGAATCCTCAATCGCACGCCTTCGCTTCCCGTTCTCACAAGTTAACGGCCCATACAGACAAATGCTGAGCCATAACACAACCTATCATAATGTCATTTCATATATTTGTGGAAAGCGTTGCTGCATCAAAATGAAAATTTATTCGCGTGAACTACCATAAGAATTAGGAAAAAGGGTGTCTGAACTCCTCCAGTCACATGAAAAAAGCAACAATCGGTCTATAATCTACGACTTAAAAGTGTGTAATCCACTTAATTAAAAGTTGATTAATCTTACTTACTCTTAAATAATAAACTGGAGTAGATTTGGTGGGCAGAATCTGAAGTAATCTGAGCATAATTGTGCCTCCACTTCTACTGGATAACCGAAAAGAATAACGACACGCAGTTAAAGAATAACCTATTATCTGTTTTATACAAAGGAAATTAGTGAAGGCAGGTCTACAATATCACAATAGTCTAGCATGCAGAAGTTAGAAAGACAACACATTTAGTAGCCTTGAAGGTTAAAGTTAAACCTTGCTTCGATTTCTGATAGACGCTTTTAATGTAAAGCTAACTCTGATTCAGCCTCTGCCAAAGCATGAAGTTGCCTTAAAAGATCACCACCACCCCTGTGCATTAACAAATTAGATTTCAAGTCACATAAATGAAGGTATTTTGTAACATGGTTTCTCACTTAAGCTACAAAATAGCCCGATTAAATACAAATGTACTTACTTTGATCAAATAAGAATAGAAAATCTGAAATTATGAATACCTCCTTATGATCAACCAGCATCGATACTATAGCGCTATCAATGGCATCTTGGTTCTCTAACTTTGATGCTCTAGCAGCCATTAACACAACTGTGTCTTTATCAACACCACTTGCAAAAACATGCATAAATGTTTTTAATCATGGATATGATTGCATTTGCATGATAAAACAAAACCAACGGAAAATTTTACCTCAATCAAATATTTGTCGACAGTACATAAAGCTAGAACTATGCAGCTAATATACCTACCAAACGCCCAATTAACAACCAGAACTTCACATCAAACTTGTTCACAGTTACTTGCCTCATACCTTCGGTAGGGATTTTTTTTCTAGAACTTGAATATGGATCAAGAAGACAACACAGAGGTAGTCGGGTAGAAGCAAAATTTTTATTATTTACCAGCCCTGTAAACCGGTGTAGATGTTGACTCCAAGCTCAGCTCCTCTCACAAATCTGAATTACAACTTAGCTCTATTATTGGGTAATGAAAACATGATTACAACCTAAATATAAGTAAAAAATCTATATAATACTGGATAAATTTTAGACTATATGAAAAGAACAAACAAAATTCCTAAACGAATCTATATCAAACGATATATAATTTTTGAAATAAATAACACTATTTCCCTAAATAATTAGGGCTTATGATAATTACAAAAACACAACAATTTGAATTGAAGATCTAAATAATAACATGAATAATTGAATATACATAAATCAAAGCAAACATGGAATACAGTTCCTTTGTAATGCAATGGTTTTCTGGTAACTGGTCTGATCCCCTTATCCCTACACGTATAATAATCACAAGAGTAAACTGCCATTTTGGTCCCTGTGGTTTGGGCACTTTTGCCATTTTAGTCCAAATCTCAAACTTATTACATCTGGGTCTGTGGTTTGCATTTTGTTGCCATTTTAGTCCAAAACTCAAAATCTCTGAATTTTGACTGTTTTAATGACCCTTTTTTGTCCTTATCTGAAGGGGTAGTTTGGGCATTTAATTTTCATTAATGTAATTCAATTATTAAAAAAACCACATAATATAAAAACCCCTTATGTTACCAGACAATTACTTCATCATCTTCAACCTTCCTATCGAAACCCTAACCAGAGATCAAACCCAAAAAAAAACCCTAACCCACAGGAGATCGAAGAACGACAATGGTGGTTTGCACTTGTGGAGCCTCAACGTCACTGAGAACCTCATGGACACAAAACCCAGGTCGTCGTTTTCACCGGTGCAACAAACCATCAAGCTGTGGATTCGTTGCTTGGGCTGAGCCACCGAAGATTGAGAATCCGGCTGTGATGATTCCTGCACTGTTGGACACCATCAAGCGGCATGAAGAGAATGCAAGACAGATGTTTGCTCGGAACATGAAGCTTGAAGAAGAAGCTAAAAAATTGGCACAGGAGAAGAAGATGCTTAAAGTTATCTTAGGTTTCAATTTTTTGTTGTTCATGTTTTACTATGTTAAGTCTGGTTAGGGTTTGACTTGTGTTTGGATTTTGTAAGTTTGGTCTGTACTATCGACCTGCTAATATGGTTGGGGCTTTTTGTATGGATTTTGTAATGGAAAGTTTGGGGCTTTTTGTAATGAATCATCTAATGTGTTGTGCATCTAATCTGTTATGTCAATGTGCCAAAATGTGCATCTAATTTGTTGTGCATCTAATGTCTTATGACAATGTGCCGAAATGTGCCGACATGTGCATCTAATGTCTTATGACACTATGTGCAGTTTACCAAATGTGCAGTTGTGCAGTTTTCCAAATGTGCAGATTACCAATCTGCACCAAATGTGCAGCCAATCTGCACCAAATGTGCAGCCAAACAGATCTGCAAATATGCAGCATTTAACCTAAGAAATGTGCACCCAAATACCAAATATGCATCATTTAACATACCAAAACAGATCTGCAAAGTGCAGTCTTTAACATTACATAAACAGTTTCATGATCTAACATACCAAACATACATAAACAGTTTCATGAACATAATGTACCAAAACATAAGTACCAAACAACCATTAACACTAAAAGTTAAGCAGTTTGACATGATCTAATGTACCAAAACAGTTTGTTGCAAACTGTAAACATCACAGTTTGAAACAAATTGCAAAAATGTCAACTGTAGTCAACTGTAGTCCATCTAAGCCTGTGGCCCCCCTGACCTTGTGCCCCTGGCTGTGCTTGTGCCCCTTTCCTTCTACAAGTTCTTTTGTTATGCCCCACACCCTTGCAGATTTTACATGTCACTAAGCCTCCCTTACTTGGCAACTTACCAGTTGCAGGGATGATGTTGCTGACATTGACCACAGATTCTGCAACTTTAGCCTTCTTTTTTTCCTTTGAAGCTGCAACTTTAGCCTCTACAATCTCCTGTGCAGACTTCTTTCGTTTCTTTTTTGGTCTCCCAATTTTGACATGATACTTTGGAGGGATCAAAGTGGTTGGGCATGCAGATTTAGGCCAAAAATCACTGCCATTAACTGGTTCTACATTATGCTTGTAAACCTCAACCCAAGACTCAACCCAATACACTGGATGTACCCATTTTTCAGGAATTCCATCACCTTTACCATGCAATCCCAAGTTCCAGATACATGCCACTACATGTCTACATGGGATGCCTGTTAGATCCCATCTCCTACAAGAGCATGTTCTTTCATCTAATACCACAACTCTCTGGTCTTGGTGGTCATTGAAGTGTGTGCTAACCTGAAACTTTGTTCCTCCACTCCAGATTACAGTGTATTCTGCAGCCTCAGTCTTTGCAGTTTGAAGCACAGCAGTAGTAGCTGATTAATGTGTGTAAAATGCAACATATAAATTACATCAAATGAGGCATAAAACTAACCCTTTTTTAGTACTAATATTGGAAAAAGAGTGTTTTTGTCTTCCTTTTGTATTTTCAGGATTAAATGAGCTCAAAAACGCAAAAGAAGCAAAAAGACAGCTAAATCCAACATAAATGCAAGAAAAGGAACATTAGTAGACTGCCCGAACCCTCAACGGCACCTTCCAAAGCAAAATAGAGAAAACAGAAGGCTGAACACGCCCCGTGCTCAGCCAGCACGGGGCCGTGCCCAAGAAGCAGCAGAAAAGACAAACCTATAGAAGCTTCTATTGCCCATCACGGGGCCGTGCACAGCGGACACGGGGGCGTGTCGAAAGTACAGCAGACGCATTTATTGTAATTGCGAATTACAATTAATGAGGAGAGAGAGTGTCAGACGGACACGGGGCCGTGTCCAGCGGACACGGGGCCGTGTCCAGCTCTTTGTTCAGCCTATAAATAGGAGTGCTTGGATTCATTTCATCTCATCCCTTGGCACACCACCTCTCTCACACTTCATCCACCACCCACCACCATCACAACACCATCATCCACCACCATCATCCATTGTCCATCATAGAGTGTGTGAGTCGTCTCGGGATCCAAGATTGATCGTAAGAGTTCTTGACAATCAAGGCCATGTTTGCCTAAGTCTCTTACATCACTTGGTGAAGACAAAGTGTCTAGTATAATACTTTTTATTTCTAATCTTTTGCACTTTTTATTTGGTTTTGTATTAATGACTTTAATAACTAGTTACTTATGTTGAAGGTGATTTTTCCTTATCGTTTGTCCGTGGTGTCTTGGCATTATTTTACTGTCTATATAAAATAAAGGATTTTCACCATTCATATCTCCACGGTCTATATGGAGGTATGTTGGCTACCTGGTAGGGGGTTAAGGGAACGGTTTGGTAAAGGTCTTGCCATTGTTCAGCGTTTAGAGGTCCTGCAATGGACCTGGGTCAAATTTAGTAAGACCTCCTTCAATACTTCACGGTATTGGATGGCGGGGGTCCAAACTCTTTGATCCCCTCATAAGTTAACTACTATTAATACTATAACCCGGCTACTTAGGACTGTATCCCTGCTGACTCAGACTACTTAGCCGAGGGTAACGTCACCGCCAAAAGCGGGGCCTACCACAATACTGCATTAATAACTTAATTCATTATCTTCCAATAATCCACCCTTTTAGGATTGTATCCCTGCTGACTCAAACTACTGGGGTGAGGGTAACGTCGCCTTCAAAAGAGGGGCCTACTACAATAACTAAGATAATCTCTTAATTATGTGCAAAAGTGCGGAAATAATCAAAGGTTATACTAGATACGAGTCGGAACCAAGTGATTCATCTTGTCTATCTGTTTTTATTTTTATTTTTATTTTTAGCATTTTAGTTAGTTTTATTTTTCTTAGTTTAAAACATTTTTCTAAACTTTTATTTTGGTTAGACGTTGAGGATAAACCGGTACTAAAAGCTCTTGTGTCCTTGGACGACCTCGGTATCTTACCAACGCTATACTACACTCAACGATGGGTGCACTTGCCCATATGTGTGTTTAGTGTTAGTGAAATATCGTGTTTTATAAATTTAAAACTTGGCTAAAATAAGTGTTAAAAAGGGCTTAAAATATACACCTAATATATATAACACTTCACACGCATCAAGTTTTTGGCGCCGCTGCCGGGGACACAAGGATTTTAAGAAAGTTAGGAATCAACGGCCTAATCATCTTTTATTTTTCTTTTTATTTTTTTAGGATTTTCTTAGTTTTTCAGCTTCTGCAGAGCTCAGCACGGGCCGTGCCCGCTGAACACGCCCCCGTGCTCAATCATTGGAACTGGCAATCCTGTTTTACATCAGACAGTAAGCTGAACACGGGGCCGTGTCCACTCAACACGCCCCCGTGCCCAAGTTTCAGTTACTGAAAACAGAACCGTTAGATCCCGACGGTTGGTAATTTCTGACATAAACATGAGTGATAGTAATTATTTTTACTTTCGGCACTCTTATGGTACGTGGTGTCAATTATGTGGTGGCGAACATGAAGAAGTAAAATGCTACTTCCTAAATTATAGGCCCCACTACATGGACCCACCATCTTCTCACAACCTTAAGAGGGGCGAAAGTAAAAATAAGCACTATTTCTCCCTCGAATGCGCCCAGCCAGATATTCTAGGGGAAATGCTCCTTAGCGAGTTATTTCAACTAGAAGAGCTAATTCTGAAATGGATAGAAGAGCTTGGGAAGGATTTTATTGATCCACCCCAAGACGATACCCATGAAGAAATGTTGGAACCGCATTCCGACAACCTCGTTGCTCCCGAAAATACCTTCGTACCTAGCAAAGACTTGGACGATAGTCGTCCCTGTGTCGATTGTGCCGTGAAGGACTCTCCATCGACTTCGTTCGGTGCATACATAGACCTGAGCGATTCGGCATATACCTTCTTTAACAAGATCCCGGGAAAGGGTTGGACTTGTCCACCTAGAATGAAAATAGGAATTACCCTCACCGACAACCTCTTGCGTTCTCGCCTTAGTCTAGGACAATTAAGGTATATTAGGCACTTTGGGGTTGTTCCAACCAGTCAGGAGCCACCCGATACTAAAAAAACTAGACAACTTCATAAAACAGTCCCTAGACACGGGGCCGTGCCCAGCCAACACGCCCCCGTGTCCATCGAAAGATTCCATTCTGATCAGTACGTCAGAATACGGACAAACTGTGTCAGAACTCCACCTGCACACGGGGCCGTGTCCACTGAACACGGGGCCGTGTCCAGGTTGCTGTCGTTTTCTATAAATGCAGCCAAGAATTCTGCACATTTGGACCAACTTGGGGCAGAGATTTGCAGGAATCTTCTCTCAAACTATCCTAGGTAAGTCTAAAAGAAGGTTCCAACAACCCATCTTGTCCTTTCCTCTTTTAGCCATTTTCTTCTTCTTCATCTTTCTCCAAGAGCTACCATTGAAAGTTTGGAATTCATCCAACTCTATGGTAGGGATAAATGAGTTTTGTTCAAAGAATCTTGGTAAAAACATGTTATGAAACATTGTTTTAAGTTATTAGTAGCCAAAAAGGCCCCACAAGTTCAGAAAATAACTTAAAAATCCAAGTTTCCTTGTTCCGAAACTCTGCAGAAAGATGAACACGGGGCCGTGCTCAGTGAGCACGGGGCCGTGTCCGGTCACTGTTTCATTAAATAAACTATTTTTAGTTTATTTTTCGTAGGATGTCGAGTGAAAACAGCGATACATCTTCTATGCATTCGTCAAACAGCCGAAGAGGAAGAAGACCCTCCATTGAAGCTACACTTGTGCACTATGTGATAGCATTAAGGGAGGCTCTCGACGAAATGACTTCAGTAGAGGAGGTCCTAATCGACCGTATTAACGATCTAACGATGGGACTTGAAAGCAGCTTCCAAGAAATTAACCTCTTGCACCAGAGGTTAAATATTCTTGTAGCACCTCCAATGGAACCAGTCCTTCCTCAACAGGATTGGAACCTGGCACTCGGAATCAACAACCCTACCGGGTGGGAAGACTTTCCGGCGGAACCTCCCATGGAACACCAACAAGAGATCCCGGTGGAAGTTGAAACTCCTCAAACTAATGCCAATGAGCCTTCTTTTCTCCTTCCAAGGGAGGTAGAAGAATGGCTCGCCAACATTTGAGGAGAACCGCACTCGGAAGGAGTTCAAAAAGGCCTTGTTTAACCAAGATTAATTACTTCTTGGAAATTTTGCTAAATTAAAATAAAGTAAAGGCTAGGACTCCATGGTTTGTTATTTCTTTGTTTTATCTAGTTTAATTTAGGATTATGTAAGTTCTCTCTATGATGAAATGAAATGATGATTTTAAGGTTTGGATGGTTTATAATGAGTAAAACACACTCATGGTGGTAAAGGATGAAAAGGGGAACGAGGAAAATGATCCCATGCACAAGAACGAGGCAACCCGACAATTTTCTCCATTTCAGAAGGTTCAACACGGGCCGTGCCCAACCAACACGGCCCCGTGTCGAGCCACCTGCAGAAAACGCCCAGTACAGGTACCTGGACACGGGCCGTGTTCACCCAACACGCCCCCGTGTCCAGTCTTCTGTTTCTTTTATTTCAATTTTGTTACTGGCACTTGAACACGGGGCCGTGCCCGGATAACACGGGGCCGTGTTCAGTGCCCAGTAACACAAATTTTTGCTTTTTAAACACTATTTTACACATCTAATCAACCTAAAAATTTATTTTTGGGACACATTGAGGACAATGTGTAATTTAAGTGTGGGGGGGATGCTAAAACCTTGAATTTTGTAAGTCCTAAATACAAGCCTTACACAAAACTCTATTGGAACCGCTAATCACCCCAAATTTTTTTTCAAAAAAATTTCATTTTTTTTTACTTGTCTAGGTTTAACTCGGGAAATTCAAGACCTCAAAAAGGTTATATTTTTACAAATTTACAACCGATAGCGTAGTGATAAAAAGAACCAACATAAGAAAATTATGAAAAGGCATGACAAACTTATTTAAAATTTGATTATATATACTTGATCACATAAAAACCCATTCCCACAAAAAGTGAGTTTTGAGCCTTTATTGAGCACACAATTACATATCATTTGACTAAATGCTCATTTTTCGTTTCTTGTGTGAATAGCCGCTTGGTTCTTACAACTCTAGAACTTGCCATGACAATACATTCCCGGTCCTTATCAACTTAAACCCGAGTAAGTAAATGATAGAGGCATTAGGACTAACCTTTTTCATTTCTACACCATTATTTTTCTTTTTCTTTTACCACCTACCCAAAAAATCCCCCTAGTTAGCCCCTTCGAGCCTAAACCTTTTCGTTTCATCACCCAAACAAAAACCCTTTCATCCACCAAAACCTTTTTTATTTTTAACCCTTTATTTTAGTAACAAGTTCGGTTTTTCGTTTAAAAAAAAAAAATTTGTGATAATGATGAAGCAAAAAGAAAATAAACAAACAAAGTAATCAAAAATAACTTTGTTTAAATAAAAGCTTCATTAAAAATAAAAAGTTGCAAAAATACGAAAACCGACACTTGTTACGCTTTTAGCCCTTTTTCTACTAACCACTAACCCAACCACCTACCTTTAACCCTAGCCAACCCTTAACCCACAAAGTCCTCTTGATATCTACAAAGGTATAAAAGTTAAAAAGGATGAGGATTGATTTCTTGGCAAGCCTATGGTAGGAGTAAGTTCCGTGCCGCTCTCGAGTGATTCACTAAAAATACACCTTCGGCCGAGTGTGAGTGATTTCCCCGCGAGGTATGTGAACTTGTATATAAACAGAATTTTAAAAAGAATGTTATGCCCAAATAAGTAATTTCTTTTATGAACAGTTCTAAATAAATCATTACGAATAGGAGTGTAAATAAATAAAAATTAAAACCCAAAAAGATCTTGGAAATCCCGACACTCTACGACAAGCCCAAAACCTTCTCTTCTACCTATTCCATTTGGGAGTGTAAGCCACATATTAAAGAGTTTTGCTTGAGGACAAGCAAAAGTTCAAGTGTGGGGGCATTTGATGTGTGTAAAATGCAACATATAAATTACATCAAATGAGGCATAAAACTAACCCTTTTTAGTACTAATATTGGAAAAAGAGTGTTTTTGTCTTCCTTTTGTATTTTCAGGATTAAATGAGCTCAAAAACGCAAAAGAAGCAAAAAGACAGCTAAATCCAACATAAATACAAGAAAAGGAACATTAGTAGACTGCCCGAACCCTCAACGGCACCTTCCAAAGCAAAATAGAGAAAACAGAAGGCTGAACACGCCCCGTGCTCAGCCAGCACGGGGCCGTGCCCAAGAAGCAGCAGAAAAGACAAACCTATAGAAGCTTCTATTGCCCATCACGGGGCCGTGCACAGCGGACACGGGGGCGTGTCGAAAGTACAGCAGGCGCATTTATTGTAATTGCGAATTACAATTAATGAGGAGAGAGAGTGTCAGACGGACACGGGGCCGTGTCCAGCGGACACGGGGCCGTGTCCAGCGGACACGGGGCCGTGTCCAGCTCTCTGTTCAGCCTATAAATAGGAGTGCTTGGATTCATTTCATCTCATCCCTTGGCACACCACCTCTCTCACACTTCATCCACCACCCACCACCATCACAACACCATCATCCACCACCATCATCCATTGTCCATCATAGAGTGTGTGAGTCGTCTCGGGATCCAAGATTGATCGTAAGAGTTCTTGACAATCAAGGCCATGTTTGCCTAAGTCTCTTACATCACTTGGTGAAGACAAAGTGTCTAGTATAATACTTTTTATTTCTAATCTTTTGCACTTTTTATTTGGTTTTGTATTAATGACTTTAATAACTAGTTACTTATGTTGAAGGTGATTTTTCCTTATCGTTTGTCCGTGGTGTCTTGGCATTATTTTACTGTCTATATAAAATAAAGGATTTTCACCATTCATATCTCCACGGTCTATATGGAGGTATGTTGGCTACCTGGTAGGGGGTTAAGGGAACGGTTTGGTAAAGGTCTTGCCATTGTTCAGCGTTTAGAGGTCCTGCAATGGACCTGGGTCAAATTTAGTAAGACCTCCTTCAATACTTCACGGTATTGGATGGCGGGGGTCCAAACTCTTTGATCCCCTCATAAGTTAACTACTATTAATACTATAACCCGGCTACTTAGGACTGTATCCCTGCTGACTCAGACTACTTAGCCGAGGGTAACGTCACCGCCAAAAGCGGGGCCTACCACAATACTGCATTAATAACTTAATTCATTATCTTCCAATAATCCACCCTTTTAGGATTGTATCCCTGCTGACTCAAACTACTGGGGTGAGGGTAACGTCGCCTTCAAAAGAGGGGCCTACTACAATAACTAAGATAATCTCTTAATTATGTGCAAAAGTGCGGAAATAATCAAAGGTTATACTAGATACGAGTCGGAACCAAGTGATTCATCTTGTCTATCTGTTTTTATTTTTATTTTTATTTTCAGCATTTTAGTTAGTTTTATTTTTCTTAGTTTAAAACATTTTTCTAAACTTTTATTTTGGTTAGACGTTGAGGATAAACCGGTACTAAAAGCTCTTGTGTCCTTGGACGACCTCGGTATCTTACCAACGCTATACTACACTCAACGATGGGTGCACTTGCCCATATGTGTGTTTAGTGTTAGTGAAATATCGTGTTTTATAAATTTAAAACTTGGCTAAAATAAGTGTTAAAAAGGGCTTAAAATATACACCTAATATATATAACACTTCACACGCATCAAGTTTTTGGCGCCGCTGCCGGGGACACAAGGATTTTAAGAAAGTTAGGAATCAACGGCCTAATCATCTTTTATTTTTCTTTTTATTTTTTTAGGATTTTCTTAGTTTTTCAGCTTCTGCAGAGCTCAGCACGGGCCGTGCCCGCTGAACACGCCCCCGTGCTCAATCATTGGAACTGGCAATCCTGTTTTACATCAGACAGTAAGCTGAACACGGGGCCGTGTCCACTCAACATGCCCCCGTGCCCAAGTTTCAGTTACTGAAAACAGAACCGTTAGATCCCGACGGTTGGTAATTTCTGACATAAACATGAGTGATAGTAATTATTTTTACTTTCGGCACTCTTATGGTACGTGGTGTCAATTATGTGGTGGCGAACATGAAGAAGTAAAATGCTACTTCCTAAATTATAGGCCCCACTACATGGACCCACCATCTTCTCACAACCTTAAGAGGGGCGAAAATAAAAATAAGCACTATTTCTCCCTCGAATGCGCCCAGCCAGATATTCTAGGGGAAATGCTCCTTAGCGAGTTATTTCAACTAGAAGAGCTAATTCTGAAATGGATAGAAGAGCTTGGGAAGGATTTTATTGATCCACCCCAAGACGATACCCATGAAGAAATGTTGGAACCGC
This sequence comes from Helianthus tuberosus, assembly GCA_030545235.1. Lineage (NCBI taxonomy): Eukaryota > Viridiplantae > Streptophyta > Magnoliopsida > Asterales > Asteraceae > Helianthus > Helianthus tuberosus. The sequence goes on along the minus strand of CM060354.1, from coordinate 32,262,958 downwards.
ATTCCGACAACCTCGTTGCTCCCGAAAATACCTTCGTACCTAGCAAAGACTTGGACGATAGTCGTCCCTGTGTCGATTGTGCCGTGAAGGACTCTCCATCGACTTCGTTCGGTGCATACATAGACCTGAGCGATTCGGCATATACCTTCTTTAACAAGATCCCGGGAAAGGGTTGGACTTGTCCACCTAGAATGAAAATAGGAATTACCCTCACCGACAACCTCTTGCGTTCTCGCCTTAGTCTAGGACAATTAAGGTATATTAGGCACTTTGGGGTTGTTCCAACCAGTCAGGAGCCACCCGATACTAAAAAAACTAGACAACTTCATAAAACAGTCCCTAGACACGGGGCCGTGCCCAGCCAACACGCCCCCGTGTCCATCGAAAGATTCCATTCTGATCAGTACGTCAGAATACGGACAAACTGTGTCAGAACTCCACCTGCACACGGGGCCGTGTCCACTGAACACGGGGCCGTGTCCAGGTTGCTGTCGTTTTCTATAAATGCAGCCAAGAATTCTGCACATTTGGACCAACTTGGGGCAGAGATTTGCAGGAATCTTCTCTCAAACTATCCTAGGTAAGTCTAAAAGAAGGTTCCAACAACCCATCTTGTCCTTTCCTCTTTTAGCCATTTTCTTCTTCTTCATCTTTCTCCAAGAGCTACCATTGAAAGTTTGGAATTCATCCAACTCTATGGTAGGGATAAATGAGTTTTGTTCAAAGAATCTTGGTAAAAACATGTTATGAAACATTGTTTTAAGTTATTAGTAGCCAAAAAGGCCCCACAAGTTCAGAAAATAACTTAAAAATCCAAGTTTCCTTGTTCCGAAACTCTGCAGAAAGATGAACACGGGGCCGTGCTCAGTGAGCACGGGGCCGTGTCCGGTCACTGTTTCATTAAATAAACTATTTTTAGTTTATTTTTCGTAGGATGTCGAGTGAAAACAGCGATACATCTTCTATGCATTCGTCAAACAGCCGAAGAGGAAGAAGACCCTCCATTGAAGCTACACTTGTGCACTATGTGATAGCATTAAGGGAGGCTCTCGACGAAATGACTTCAGTAGAGGAGGTCCTAATCGACCGTATTAACGATCTAACGATGGGACTTGAAAGCAGCTTCCAAGAAATTAACCTCTTGCACCAGAGGTTAAATATTCTTGTAGCACCTCCAATGGAACCAGTCCTTCCTCAACAGGATTGGAACCTGGCACTCGGAATCAACAACCCTACCGGGTGGGAAGACTTTCCGGCGGAACCTCCCATGGAACACCAACAAGAGATCCCGGTGGAAGTTGAAACTCCTCAAACTAATGCCAATGAGCCTTCTTTTCTCCTTCCAAGGGAGGTAGAAGAATGGCTCGCCAACATTTGAGGAGAACCGCACTCGGAAGGAGTTCAAAAAGGCCTTGTTTAACCAAGATTAATTACTTCTTGGAAATTTTGCTAAATTAAAATAAAGTAAAGGCTAGGACTCCATGGTTTGTTATTTCTTTGTTTTATCTAGTTTAATTTAGGATTATGTAAGTTCTCTCTATGATGAAATGAAATGATGATTTTAAGGTTTGGATGGTTTATAATGAGTAAAACACACTCATGGTGGTAAAGGATGAAAAGGGGAACGAGGAAAATGATCCCATGCACAAGAACGAGGCAACCCGACAATTTTCTCCATTTCAGAAGGTTCAACACGGGCCGTGCCCAACCAACACGGCCCCGTGTCGAGCCACCTGCAGAAAACGCCCAGTACAGGTACCTGGACACGGGCCGTGTTCACCCAACACGCCCCCGTGTCCAGTCTTCTGTTTCTTTTATTTCAATTTTGTTACTGGCACTTGAACACGGGGCCGTGCCCGGATAACACGGGGCCGTGTTCAGTGCCCAGTAACACAAATTTTTGCTTTTTAAACACTATTTTACACATCTAATCAACCTAAAAATTTATTTTTGGGACACATTGAGGACAATGTGTAATTTAAGTGTGGGGGGGATGCTAAAACCTTGAATTTTGTAAGTCCTAAATACAAGCCTTACACAAAACTCTATTGGAACCGCTAATCACCCCAAATTTTTTTTCAAAAAAATTTCATTTTTTTTTACTTGTCTAGGTTTAACTCGGGAAATTCAAGACCTCAAAAAGGTTATATTTTTACAAATTTACAACCGATAGCGTAGTGATAAAAAGAACCAACATAAGAAAATTATGAAAAGGCATGACAAACTTATTTAAAATTTGATTATATATACTTGATCACATAAAAACCCATTCCCACAAAAAGTGAGTTTTGAGCCTTTATTGAGCACACAATTACATATCATTTGACTAAATGCTCATTTTTCGTTTCTTGTGTGAATAGCCGCTTGGTTCTTACAACTCTAGAACTTGCCATGACAATACATTCCCGGTCCTTATCAACTTAAACCCGAGTAAGTAAATGATAGAGGCATTAGGACTAACCTTTTTCATTTCTACACCATTATTTTTCTTTTTCTTTTACCACCTACCCAAAAAATCCCCCTAGTTAGCCCCTTCGAGCCTAAACCTTTTCGTTTCATCACCCAAACAAAAACCCTTTCATCCACCAAAACCTTTTTTATTTTTAACCCTTTATTTTAGTAACAAGTTCGGTTTTTCGTTTAAAAAAAAAAAATTTGTGATAATGATGAAGCAAAAAGAAAATAAACAAACAAAGTAATCAAAAATAACTTTGTTTAAATAAAAGCTTCATTAAAAATAAAAAGTTGCAAAAATACGAAAACCGACACTTGTTACGCTTTTAGCCCTTTTTCTACTAACCACTAACCCAACCACCTACCTTTAACCCTAGCCAACCCTTAACCCACAAAGTCCTCTTGATATCTACAAAGGTATAAAAGTTAAAAAGGATGAGGATTGATTTCTTGGCAAGCCTATGGTAGGAGTAAGTTCCGTGCCGCTCTCGAGTGATTCACTAAAAATACACCTTCGGCCGAGTGTGAGTGATTTCCCCGCGAGGTATGTGAACTTGTATATAAACAGAATTTTAAAAAGAATGTTATGCCCAAATAAGTAATTTCTTTTATGAACAGTTCTAAATAAATCATTACGAATAGGAGTGTAAATAAATAAAAATTAAAACCCAAAAAGATCTTGGAAATCCCGACACTCTACGACAAGCCCAAAACCTTCTCTTCTACCTATTCCATTTGGGAGTGTAAGCCACATATTAAAGAGTTTTGCTTGAGGACAAGCAAAAGTTCAAGTGTGGGGGCATTTGATGTGTGTAAAATGCAACATATAAATTACATCAAATGAGGCATAAAACTAACCCTTTTTAGTACTAATATTGGAAAAAGAGTGTTTTTGTCTTCCTTTTGTATTTTCAGGATTAAATGAGCTCAAAAACGCAAAAGAAGCAAAAAGACAGCTAAATCCAACATAAATACAAGAAAAGGAACATTAGTAGACTGCCCGAACCCTCAACGGCACCTTCCAAAGCAAAATAGAGAAAACAGAAGGCTGAACACGCCCCGTGCTCAGCCAGCACGGGGCCGTGCCCAAGAAGCAGCAGAAAAGACAAACCTATAGAAGCTTCTATTGCCCATCACGGGGCCGTGCACAGCGGACACGGGGGCGTGTCGAAAGTACAGCAGGCGCATTTATTGTAATTGCGAATTACAATTAATGAGGAGAGAGAGTGTCAGACGGACACGGGGCCGTGTCCAGCGGACACGGGGCCGTGTCCAGCTCTCTGTTCAGCCTATAAATAGGAGTGCTTGGATTCATTTCATCTCATCCCTTGGCACACCACCTCTCTCACACTTCATCCACCACCCACCACCATCACAACACCATCATCCACCACCATCATCCATTATCCATCATAGAGTGTGTGAGTCGTCTCGGGATCCAAGATTGATCGTAAGAGTTCTTGACAATCAAGGCCATGTTTGCCTAAGTCTCTTACATCACTTGGTGAAGACAAAGTGTCTAGTATAATACTTTTTATTTCTAATCTTTTGCACTTTTTATTTGGTTTTGTATTAATGACTTTAATAACTAGTTACTTATGTTGAAGGTGATTTTTCCTTATCGTTTGTCCGTGGTGTCTTGGCATTATTTTACTGTCTATATAAAATAAAGGATTTTCACCATTCATATCTCCACGGTCTATATGGAGGTATGTTGGCTACCTGGTAGGGGGTTAAGGGAACGGTTTGGTAAAGGTCTTGCCATTGTTCAGCGTTTAGAGGTCCTGCAATGGACCTGGGTCAAATTTAGTAAGACCTCCTTCAATACTTCACGGTATTGGATGGCGGGGGTCCAAACTCTTTGATCCCCTCATAAGTTAACTACTATTAATACTATAACCCGGCTACTTAGGACTGTATCCCTGCTGACTCAGACTACTTAGCCGAGGGTAACGTCACCGCCAAAAGCGGGGCCTACCACAATACTGCATTAATAACTTAATTCATTATCTTCCAATAATCCACCCTTTTAGGATTGTATCCCTGCTGACTCAAACTACTGGGGTGAGGGTAACGTCGCCTTCAAAAGAGGGGCCTACTACAATAACTAAGATAATCTCTTAATTATGTGCAAAAGTGCGGAAATAATCAAAGGTTATACTAGATACGAGTCGGAACCAAGTGATTCATCTTGTCTATCTGTTTTTATTTTTATTTTTATTTTCAGCATTTTAGTTAGTTTTATTTTTCTTAGTTTAAAACATTTTTCTAAACTTTTATTTTGGTTAGACGTTGAGGATAAACCGGTACTAAAAGCTCTTGTGTCCTTGGACGACCTCGGTATCTTACCAACGCTATACTACACTCAACGATGGGTGCACTTGCCCATATGTGTGTTTAGTGTTAGTGAAATATCGTGTTTTATAAATTTAAAACTTGGCTAAAATAAGTGTTAAAAAGGGCTTAAAATATACACCTAATATATATAACACTTCACACGCATCACTGATGTTAATGGGCCTTTGCACTTGCCAATCTTGTTATTCACCACAACAATCTTCTTCATAAGGTACTCTCTGATATACTCAAGGCAGGTTATTATAGGCTTGTCCCTACCTTGAATCAATTGCCTATTGAATACCTCACAGATGTTATTCAGCTAAATATCACACCTAGCCCTGCCTGGAATATGTTCAATTCAATTAATTAACATGATCAAAACAAGTCAACTGAAAACAATTCAAGTGGTAAATTACATACCTGTGAAGTAGGCTCTGACCCAATGTTTGCTTGGAATTTCTTTTAGCCAATCATGTAGTCCTTTGTCCTTATCAATTGCATGATTCTTGACCAACATTTTAATACTATCCTTATCAGGAAATGACTGGCCAATATAAAAAGGGATAATCACCAGATGTTTTAGACCTTCTTTTGTCTTTCCTAACACTCCTACAAGCTCTTTGAAGAGCTGTGTCACCATCTAAATCAGTTAAACTTTTGAAGCCATCTAAATCAACCTGATCATCATCCTCATCTACATCAACTTGTTGTTCAAATTGTTCACTAATGTCAGCGTCTACTTCAGCATAATACTCTTTCATATCAACACTATAATCTTCCACAACATTATCTTTATCAATGATGTAATCTGGATCATCATCTTCCTCATCCTGGCCCTCCTTATCAGTTCTATATTTCCTATTCTTAGCCTTTACACTTTTCCTATGAAATGACTTTACAAATTTGCTAGGGGTGGTATCTACACCTTCTGACTTTTCACCCTCACCTGCACTACCTTCACAGGATCCTTCATAACTACCATCAACACTCTCACTTTCACTATCTTCATCCTGCTTATCACTATCCTCACTGTCTTCATCCTGCTGATGACTAAGGTCTACATATTCAGGTTCCTTTTGAACATCCTTTTTTGAAAACCTGCTAACATGTTGAATATACACCTCTAGCACCTTGTTTTTTTCAACATAACTAATCATGCTCAATACACCACTATCAGTGCCTAGATGCCTTAAACCTAACATTAAATCTTCCCCTGGAACCCTAAAATGGTAAACCACAACATCCTCTTCTGAATAACCAAATGCTAACAACATATCATTCATCACTATCAATGAAAACATATCGGAATTCACATTATCAACGTAGTCTACCTTACCCCCGTCGTATTCAAAATCATCCTCGTCAATGAAATCACCACCATGGTGCACTTTCAGGGTGAATAAATCGGGATGATTTGCTGTGGAATAAGAAAAAAACTTTCAACAGAAACAGGGGTTTTCAAATCCAGCTTATCAACTTCAAATACGTACCGTATTTTACTTCTGGATCAAAATGGACGCCTTCTTTTCGAACACAGCAGCTAAAATCATCCCCATCGTCGTCTATCGGAATCGTCTTGGCAAGAATGCAGATCGTCGGAGATGATTTTTGGGTTTGAGAAGATGAACTGAGAATAGGGGTTGAAGATGATGTAATTGTCTGAGATAATAAGGGGTTTTTATATTATGTGGTTTTTTAATAATTGAATTACATTAATGAAAATTAAATGCCCAAACTACCCCTTCAGATTAGGACAAAAAAGGGTCATTAAAACAGTCAAAATTCAGAGATTTTAAGTTTTGGACTAAAATGGCAACAAAATGCAAACCACAGGGACCCAGATGTAATAAGTTTGAGATTTGGACTAAAATGACAAAAGTGCCAAAACCACAGGGACCAAAATGGCAGTTTACTCTAATAACAACAACAACAACAACAATAATAATAATAATAATAATAATAATAATAATAATAATAATAATAATAACATATGAATTGTAATTACAACAAATGCTTCTAAGATCTTATATGCACGTGTGCGGAGACACACACCTGTGCAGAGTACTCGAAAATTCTCAGCGGTTCTAGGCACGACATTAGCAAAAAGCTGCAAATTAACGATACCGTCCGTAATGCTGCATATATACTGAAGAAACAAACATACATACATAGTATGCAATAATAATAAAGTGACCTCGATTATCATTCATTCAGGGCAAAGTCCATTGATGGATATATCCATAAACACACGAGGGTTGTCCTTGCTGCTCACATCTTGATCTAAGCCATACAATCAATGAACATTATTGTTATTATATATATAGCATAAACTACATAAATGAATAAGATGTAAAGTATTATTATTATTATGCTGTAATCAATAGTAGAATGAACATGAGATTAAATCCAATTTTGTCAAATATCGATAGAACCCTAACCCTAGTAGTCACAGAAAGGAATATGCATGTAAACTTTACGAACAATTTAAACATCTGATCAGTTGTGGATTACAACTTCCAACACAGAAATTCAGGATCGAACACGGTATAACAAAATAAGAGAGAGAGAGAGAGAGAGAAGATACCGACACCGGCATCGGCACCGGCACCGATTACGCCAAATGTAACACCCCGAAAACGGCTTTGGTAATCAAACCACGTTAATAGTAAAGACGGGTAAAATACCGTTAGTGGTAAAATTTACCCGGTAAATATTAGGATTTAAATAATTAATCCTAATATTAAATAAAAAGTGAATAAAAGCTTTTAAGAAATAAAAGGTTAGAAGGCCCGAGTTAACGGGACCTAAAATAAACTTAGTCATAAATATTTCTGAACCCGCTAAGTTAACTAGGAATATTAAACCTAGTTAATAAGTGAGAATATTATTGAAAATAATCAGGTTGTGATCTAATTAATAACTAACCAAACACGAGGGACCAAAGCCGGGTAACTTGAAATGGGAATTATAAACTTAAAAATAAAACACAAAAACACACACACAAGAGTGTGTGCGTGCGTGAGAATGGCCAGGAGAAGCTCTTAGAGAGCCCAAACCCTAATCAACACAATTTCATCAAATTGAAGGGGTAAATCAAGTCCAAATCAAAATCCGAGTATGAATTAGTGATCTCCATTGAAAAAGGAGTCACGAGGTATGTACATTTCTTGAAAAATCTCTAGTTGAAATTCTGAGCAAACCTAGAGAATTCGAATCTGAGCTTGCATGTTTGTTGTTTGGATGAAATTAGGGATGAAACTATGTCTAGTAGTAAACCCTAGCCATGTATTTGTTGAATTGATGTTCATTGTTGTGAATTGATAATCATACACTCATGTGTCAAGTGGGTTTTGATTATGTAGAAAAGATGATAATATAGTTGTGTTAGAAATCATCATAAGTGATAGTAGAAACAAGATACTTGAACAATTTGCAAGTTTGAGTGTTGAACATACATGACTTGAGTTGGGTTTTTATGATATGATGATGTTAGTGTCAAACTTGTGATTGGAATCATCATATTAGTTAGTAAGACAAAGTACTTGAACAATTTAGGTGTTTGGGTACATAAATCATATTTACCATGAAATGGGTTGTTATATGATATAAAAGAATTGATGTTAAGATTGTGATATAGATGCTTGAAATCATGTTACCTAGTTGTAAAATGTGTAAAAACAATGTATACACATTAGGTGTTTGTTAAAATGCCTAAATGAAAACTAAAGTGTTGAAATTAGAGTGAAAATGTACAATGAGTAAGTTGATAAGTCGATTAACCTTAAAAAGTCAAATCGACCAAGTGTATGATCGGATGGTAAATTCGATATAAGAAGAGTAGGATGGAATAGTCGTAAATGATTATGACTAACCTAACCATCTTACAATTACAATGATAGTTTGACGCTTGGCAAGCTAGGTGAAGGCTTGGGGAAGGAAGCGGGTCAAACGAAGCAAGAATGACGGAAAAGCATGATTCGGATGCAAGGTAAGTATAGCTTACACTAGTCTTAAATTTTGGAATATTTTTCTTATCATATAAATTATGAATGAGATATCTAAACAAATGAAGTATGATGTTCCGTCGTGTAGTCGAATGAAACAAGAAAATCAAAGATGAAAGAAACCGTAATAATGGTTAAAAAGAAGTAAATCGATAATTCGGTCATATTATGTCGAAAGTAATAAACGGTTTATATGTTAAAATGACCGTACGGTGTTAAACGGAACGAGTCATGTAGAGGAGATGATAATAAATATCATCTCGCAAAGATAAATGGTCATTTCGGCCAAACGGGTCAAAAGGTGTAGACAACACCCCTTTTGACTATATAGACTAATGATTCTTTGTCGAGTTATATGCTTACAGGAATAGATATCCAATGGATATTCGCATTGTTCTTAATAAGCGAATATAAAGAAAGGTACTAAAACTGGGTTAATAAGTTGATCCGGGCCAGGTATGTATAATAGATCAACTCCTCATTTAGAACTTGGAGATCTATGAGATTTAGGCAAAGTAAAAAGGGACATTCGGTTACCTTAAAAGGTAAACCGAAGGATTTAATTATAGACGGGGTGTTTTGAAAACAAGATTTGGTTAAAAAAATTAGATTTTGGGCGTACATGGCTTAAGCAAGCCCTTCGTTGTAAATGAAGGGTTAAAAATGACCAAAACGCCCTTGTAAGTGAAATTAAGCAAGCAACCCTTAGAAGTCGCTTGAAAACGAGTTTTATAATCAAGTCAATACTTTGAATAAGTATGATAAGCGAAAGATGTAAAATATTGGTCAAATGACTCTATAAAGAGTCTTCGCCGTAAAATAATGATTTGATGAGTAAAATTTGTAATAAATAAGTCACCACATTGAATCCACCACAAATATAGTTGTGGTGGAAAATCCTTTGATAAGAAATGTGTGACACATGTATTTGGAAAGGAATGAAAGCAATTGGTGCTTAAAATACGCTTAAATACCTCAAATGGGTCAAAATAAGCATATGGGTGTAAAAGGGTTAAAGAAGGTATATAATTCTATGATTGGAACCCAATATGTTAGATATCATTGAATTTAATAGGTTTATGAGAAATAAGGGTCAAACAAACTTGTATGTTTGATAAAATCACGAACGGGTCAAATTTTGGTAAAAGAGTAATAAGCCGAAGACTTAAAAGTCTTGAATTTTATCAAGCCGGATGCCGGATTTTAACTCCATATGATGGAGAATCAAATTACAAAGATGTAGGAAGAAACGGTAGGTCAAACGGATAAGCGGTTTGAAAGATACGAAAGATTTCGTGTCAAATTACGACAAAATAGAGAATCTGGATGCAGAGTCCACCGTAATTTACGGTCCCACCGTAAATTACGGTGGAGTTGAATTGGTTACGGTGCTAAATGTCTGTTGTACGGCAGGAGAATTGAAACCCAGGGGCCACCGTAATTTACGGTCCCACCGTAAATTACGGTGGAGATTTTTTTTATTATATTTTGTTTTTCATTTGAAAATCAATTGTTTCCCGGACATCGTTCGGACATGATTAAACCCCGTATGACTAAAGCATTTCATGTTTATGAAATGTAGGTACACCTTGGATGCCGGAAGACGATCAAGCTCAGCGAAGAACCGAACACGATAGAGATACACGCTTCCGCACTTGGCTACGTTGTAATTTTTAAACAACGAATTCGATCACATTATGTAGAATAAATTATGATTTGTAAAAGTTTTAATAAACCCGTATTTCCAAATGTTTATGTAATCTTAATTACATGTTTGTTTTACGTAAAATTTACGTTAAACCTTGAATAATAAGAACGGGTGTTACAAGTTGGTATCAGAGCCTTGGTTTAAGAGATTCAAGTATGGTGGGGAAAACCATGCTTGGACTTAAACCTTATGCTCTTAATAAAGATGGGTGTTCGGTTCGAGGCTTGATCACAAATCCGGTAAGTACATGTATGTTAATAGTTTAGATGCTAAAGTGTTGTAAACGACACGTAGGGCAATTGTGTGATACACGTTACCCCAATTAAAATGATTAATGTAGTTAACGAAAATACGCGCGTTGACGCGTATAGTAGAAAAAGCCTTGTATTATAATACAGGCGATTATTGAAGTTGATATTACTAACTTTTGTGAATATCTTGATTGAAGGACACTTGCATTTAAAGATGACAAGAGTTGAACAAATTGAGGATATGATAGAGGAACGGTCCGAAGCATGACGATAGGAGCATGCTCACTAAGGACTAAATAGCGTAACGACCGCGAACAAGGTTAATGGCAAGAAACGCCCGTCGGGGCAAGCATTACCAGGTGCGTGTTTTTAAATATAATCGCACAATTAGCAATATGCAACAAACATGTAGAGAATGATCGTTGCATAGGTAAATTAGAAACTTGGAAAACCTGAACAGAAATACATATCCAGGATATAAATTCCAAGAAAACTGATTAGAGGTGTTACTGACATAGGGCGTGATGTGAAAACTATAAAAAGGTCGTGTATGTCATGTGTTAAATCGCTTACTCTGGCCAAGTAAGTAGTGGCATATGATACCACGAGTTTCTTATAGCGGACATATTTACATCCGATGTAGTAAGGGCGGAGTGAATGGGACTAATTAAAAAGTACCCAATTGAATCAGATAAGCAAAATGTTTGATAATAATGTAAACGCACAACCGAGTGACAGAAGCGTATTACATTAGGATGATGAGCCCGAGTGAAGGGACAAACAAGCATGAAAAGTGATTTAGACAAGTATTGGGAGGGAGTGTACTTACACTCGAACCCAGAAAACACAAGCATGTAAAATGATTTAGACAAGTATTGGGAGGGAGTGTACTTACACTCGACCCCAAAAAAACGCAAGCATGAAAAGTGATTTAGACAAGTATTGGGAGGGAGTGTACTTACACTCGAACCCAGAAAACGCAAGCATGTAAAATGATTTAGACAAGCATTGGGAGGGAGTGTACTTACACTCGAACCTGGAAAATGCAAATATGTCCCTTAACGGGTCGTTTTTGTAAAACGTCAAACTTAAAGACAAAGTCGGAATATAAAAATGAAGCGAGGTCTTAATGCATACCGGGAGGGTTGCAATAATAACGACTTCGGTAAAACACCCGGTGGATAGGTAAGAATTAAACACATGCGTAAACCAAGAGACGTGAACGCGGGTTGAAAAATCAAAGTAACTTGGATTACGAGTTATGACTATAAAATCTCGTATATAGAAATTGTGAGTAAACATGTTCAACTATTCGAAGTCGAATGGGTTGAATAAAGAATAAAGTTGATTGTTTAAAAATGATGGATTTCACATTAATAGGTCAAACATGTTGAATACAATATAACGCCGAATGGCACAAATGAGCGCCAACCAGATAAAGGTAGCGTTAAATGCAAGAGAATAATGAGCCGGTAATGGGATATAACTAAATAAGAATAAATTATGGATTGTCAATATCCTGGTATGGATAATTGACAAAAGTTACAGAGAAGATCCTAAAACTAAAACTTCGGTTTTAGTAAGAAATAATGTTTTTACAAACATAAATTCTGATAGGAATTTAAATAATAAGTATGAAAGATACAAGTCTTGACACTGATAGGCGCAAGACAATATATTCGAAAAGTGAGATATTTTCGAAAATGAAAGGTTGATATAAATTAAACATGATGTAACACAATCACGGTCAAGAAATGTAATGTGAAGTAGAATCACATTATAACCAAGCAAGCGGTAAAAAGGAACTAGTGAAACCGGTTAAAGTCAGCAATTCAAGTTAAGAAATTTGGTTCGCTTGTAAACGGTAAATTCAGTATAACTAAACCGAATAAATAAATTTGAAAATAAAAGGAATTGTTGCTAGAAGTGAAAGATTTCACTAGAGACCTTTAAATGGGTCAAGGTAATGGATTCATAAAGAATTCGATAGTATATGAAAGCGAGGAATATCGCTAAGTTAATTAAACTAGTGGAAATAACGAGATTACGTTATTTCAAGTCGCATTATGTCATGTAAGATACGTAGATGATTAATAACCAAAAGAATATTACCATACTTTTCTGGTAATACTAACAATCGGTTAAGATATGAGAAATGCTTAATTGATTATCGAGAGCAAATGCATGGAGTTGAACTCGATAAATTAAGTAAGAAAAGGTTTCGAGGACGAAACCTCTTTAAGGGGGGTAGACTTGTAACACCCCGAAAACGGCTTTGGTAATTAAACCACGTTAATAGTAAAGACGGGTAAAATACCGTTAGTGGTAAAATTTACCCGGTAAATATTAGGATTTAAATAATTAATCCTAATAATAAATAAAAAGTGAATAAAAGCTTTTAAGAAATAAAAGGTTAGAAGGCCCGAGTTAACGGGACCTAAAATAAACTTAGTCATAAATATTCCTGAACCCGCTAAGTTAACTAAGAATATTAAACCTAGTTAATAAGTGGGAATATTATTGAAAATAATCAGGTTGTGATCTAATTAATAACTAACCAAACACGAGGGACCAAAGCCGGGTAACTTGAAATGGGAATTAAAAACTTAAAAATAAAACACAAAAACACACACACAAGAGTGTGTGCGTGCGTGAGAATGGCCAGGAGAAGCTCTTAGAGAGCCCAAACCCTAATCAACACAATTTCATCAAATTGAAGGGGTAAATCAAGTCCAAATCAAAATCCGAGTATGAATTAGTGATCTCCATTGAAAAAGGAGTCACGAGGTATGTACATTTCTTGAAAAATCTCTAGTTGAAATTCTGAGCAAACCTAGAGAATTCGAATCTGAGCTTGCATGTTTGTTGTTTGGATGAAATTAGGGATGAAACTATGTCTAGTAGTAAACCCTAGCCATGTATTTGTTGAATTGATGTTCATTGTTGTGAATTGATAATTATGTAGAAAAGATGATAATATAGTTGTGTTAGAAATCATCATAAGTGATAGTAGAAACAAGATACTTGAACAATTTGCAAGTTTGAGTGTTGAACATACATGACTTGAGTTGGGTTTTTATGATATGATGATGTTAGTGTCAAACTTGTGATTGGAATCATCATATTAGTTAGTAAGACAAAGTACTTGAACAATTTAGGTGTTTGGGTACATAAATCATATTTACCATGAAATGGGTTGTTATATGATATAAAAGAATTGATGTTAAGATTGTGATATAGATGCTTGAAATCATGTTACCTAGTTGTAAAATGTGTAAAAACAATGTATACACATTAGGTGTTTGTTAAAATGCCTAAATGAAAACTAAAGTGTTGAAATTAGAGTGAAAATGTGCAATGAGTAAGTTGATAAGTCGATTAACCTTAAAAAGTCAAATCGACCAAGTGTATGATCGGATGGTAAATTCGATATAAGAAGAGTAGGATGGAATAGTCGTAAATGATTATGACTAACCTAACCATCTTACAATTACAATGATAGTTTGACGCTTGGCAAGCTAGGTGAAGGCTTGGGGAAGGAAGCGGGTCAAACGAAGCAAGAATGACGGAAAAGCATGATTCGGATGCAAGGTAAGTATAGCTTACACTAGTCTTAAATTTTGGAATATTTTTCTTATCATATAAATTATGAATGAGATATCTAAACAAATGAAGTATGATGTTCCGTCGTGTAGTCGAATGAAACAAGAAAATCAAAGATGAAAGAAACCGTAATAATGGTTAAAAATAAGTAAATCGATAATTCGGTCATATTATGTCGAAAGTAATAAACGGTTTATATGTTAAAATGACCGTACGGTGTTAAACGGAACGAGTCATGTAGAGGAGATGATAATAAATATCATCTCGCAAAGATAAATGGTCATTTCGGCCAAATGGGTCAAAAGGTGTAGACAACACCCCTTTTGACTATATAGACTAATGATTCTTTGTCGAGTTATATGCTTACAGGAATAGATATCCAATGGATATTCGCATTGTTCTTAATAAGCGAATATAAAGAAAGGTACTAAAACCGGGTTAATAAGTTGATCCAGGCCAGGTATGTATAATAGATCAACTCCTCATTTAGAACTTGGAGATCTATGAGATTTAGGCAAAGTAAAAAGAGACATTCGGTTACCTTAAAAGGTAAACCGAAGGATTTAATTATAGACGGGGTGTTTTGAAAACAAGATTTGGTTAAAAAAATTAGATTTTGGGCGTACATGGCTTAAGCAAGCCCTTCGTTGTAAATGAAGGGTTAAAAATGACCAAAACGCCCTTGTAAGTGAAATTAAGCAAGCAACCCTTAGAAGTCGCTTGAAAACGAGTTTTATAATCAAGTCAATACTTTGAATAAGTATGATAAGCGAAAGATGTAAAATATTGGTCAAATGACTCTATAAAGAGTCTTCGCCGTAAAATAATGATTTGATGAGTAAAATTTGTAATAAATAAGTCACCACATTGAATCCACCACAAATATAGTTGTGGTGGAAAATCCTTTGATAAGAAATGTGTGACACATGTATTTGGAAAGGAATGAAAGCAATTGGTGCTTAAAATACGCTTAAATACCTCAAATGGGTCAAAATAAGCATATGGGTGTAAAAGGGTTAAAGAAGGTATATAATTCTATGATTGGAACCCAATATGTTAGATATCATTGAATTTAATAGGTTTATGAGAAATAAGGGTCAAACAAACTTGTATGTTTGATAAAATCACGAACGGGTCAAATTTTGGTAAAAGAGTAATAAGCCGAAGACTTAAAAGTCTTGAATTTTATCAAGCCGGATGCCGGATTTTAACTCCATATGATGGAGAATCAAATTACAAATATGTAGGAAGAAACGGTAGGTCAAACGGATAAGCGGTTTGAAAGATACGAAAGATTTCGTGTCAAATTACGACAAAATAGAGAATCTGGATGCAGAGTCCACCGTAATTTACGGTCCCACCGTAAATTACGGTGGAGTTGAATTGGTTACGGTGCTAAATGTCTGTTGTACGGCAGGAGAATTGAAACCCAGGGGCCACCGTAATTTACGGTCCCACCATAAATTACGGTGGAGATTTTTTTTATTATATTTTGTTTTTCATTTGAAAATCAATTGTTTCCCGGACATCGTTCGGACATGATTAAACCCCGTATGACTAAAGCATTTCATGTTTATGAAATGTAGGTACACCTTGGATGCCGGAAGACGATCAAGCTCAGCGAAGAACCGAACACGATAGAGATACACGCTTCCGCACTTGGCTACGTTGTAATTTTTAAACAACGAATTCGATCACATTATGTAGAATAAATTATGATTTGTAAAAGTTTTAATAAACCCGTATTTCCAAATGTTTATGTAATCTTAATTACATGTTTGTTTTACGTAAAATTTACGTTAAACCTTGAATAATAAGAACGGGTGTTACACCAAACAGCGAAGTAGGAGTGCGAGACGACATTCTTCATTCTCTTCTCTGTAGTCGCATAAGTTGGAATTGATTGAGAAGAGATTAGGGTTTTCTTATAACAACTACAAAATCACAAACAGAGATGGAATCCAACTTACCGATGCTTCACTTTCAAAGGATGATGAAGATAAAACAAAGCAGGCGACTTGAATGATCCTTTGAATCCTCTGATAAAAAGCAGTATATGTATATAGGCCTTAAAATTGGAAACGGTTCCATAATTTAGCAACAAATCTTATGGCAATTGATGAATCGTTCAACTTTCCATATATAATCTATGAAGCGTTTCAAAGAAGAAGGAAAGAATTGTGAGGCGGTAAAGAGAATTGAGAGAAATGGCGCCTAAAAACCAATTATCTGGCCAAAGACCATTGCACATCATGGTTAAATAGTCAACACTATTTTGCTTTAGTATAAGAGATTGATGAAATGAAATGAATACTGATTTTAATATTATAATAATATATAGTTTTTTTAATACTTTTATTATTTTAATATTATGATAATAGTTCTTTTCTTTACATTTTAACTTTAATCTTTTTTTTCAAATCAGGGCGGTATCGAACCAGTATTTGTATCGAATATATTAATAAATGAAATGAATAGTGATTTTAATATTATAATAATATATAGTTATTTTAATACTTTTATTATTTTAATATTATAATAATAGTTCTTTTTTTTACCTTTTAACTTTAATCTTTTTTTTTCATATCAAGGGTTGGGATAAGCTTGGTGTCAACCGGTATCGAACCAGTATTGGTATCGAAAATACCGGGACGGTCCTTTTCAGTATCAGTACATGAAGGTAAAATCCGGCACTAATACAGAAAACGTCAAAAGTTGTTGCCGAATTGATATTGGAAATCTTTTGGTTCGGGAAATTCAGTGCTGCTACCCGGTACCATTTGCTCATCCCTGATCACGGTTACCGTACGAACAACGGTATCGTACAACTTTTTTTATTGATTTTTTCAACTTTTAATTTTTTCTTTTTTTAGTTTCAGGGGTAGGGATGAGCTCGGTGCCAACCGATACAGAATCGGTACTGATACCGAAAATACCGGTTACGGTACCGGTATATGAAGGTAAAAAATAGACTAAATAACAATTTGCTCGGTTATCTTTCGGTTATCTTTTAGTTTTTTTTCTACATTTTCTTTTTGGTATCGGTACCTAGAACCGGTACCAGGAATGCCAAAAGTCGGTACTGAATTGGTACTTAAGATCTTTCGGTTCGGCAAATTTGGTATCGGTACCCAGAACAATTTGCTCATCTCTGACCACGGGTTTCATACGAACAACATCGTTACCATACAACTTTTTGGTTGATTTTCTTTCGGTTATCTTTTAGTTTTTTTTCTACATTTTCTTTTTATTCTTGTCAGCAATTCTGTTCGCAACACGCTTGTAGTGATTTCAAAACACATGTAAACATAGACTAAATAACAAAAGAAATTCGCCGCAACGCGGCGAACTAGTTTGTGAATAAAGCTTAAAAAGGAAATTTGAAGCCCTCTTATTTCTTAAGTCTCACAAAATTAAAAGAAAAGGACAAGAAAAAGAATATTCCTACAAATCTAAAGTCATACTAAAATAAAAGTGATTGGGGTTTAGAAAAGGAATTAAAACAGAAGCCCAAACATAGTTTAACAAAACATGAGTTTGCTAGCCTAATAAGGTTTAGATAGGCCCATTAAATCATGACATTTTTTAACAACCAATAGTCCAATAAGTCATACTGAATAATTACTGATGACTCCCACATCTATGTTATGAAGAATTTCAAATCAAATAACTCTGTTTGACTTTAAAACAATTAACAAGTCAAAATTATTTGTAGTGTTTGTTCTAAGTTAGTGAGTTCAACACTTGTAATTTTTTAACCGTCACCAATTAAAAATTTCGGTGATAGTGGTCGACTAACAACAATATTTATTGTTGGCTTTATTTATTGGGAACCACGAGATAGAACCAACCCATCTATACTTGTCGTATGTTACTATGTTTTAACTTCTAACAACGATATTTATCATTGAAGTGATTTTCAAGATACCAAACTTAAGAGGTTTGTCACTAAAAGCTTCAAAACCTAACCAAATGTTGGAATGATTAACATTGTCACCAAATAAGTATAACAACATACATATAGTGGCAAACCTACATACTATGCTAGCCAAGTGGGGCGGGCGCCTCTCTTAAAAGATAAAAATTACTGTAATTTGTAGAAAAAAATCCAGATCGCACCCTTAAAAGTTCGGTTACCCCCTCCCCGATCGCGCCCCCAGAAAATAAATCATAGGTATGCCACTACATACATACCATTATTTTTGTGGGATCAAAAATGGTTGTTAGATTACCATATATGCTTTATGAAAAAGATCAAAATATACTTTTCATAGGATTAGGAAGGGGCTTAGGCATGAATTAGATTAGAATGTTACTTGTATTTAAGATCAAGGATATTTGATACAACTTTCTTAAATCCTTCATGTTGAAATCTGTACCTACGTTGGTTTAATTTACTTTGTTTATAACAATTAGAGTAGTTACAGTGGAGAAAGTGGGTAAAATCATAATCAAGATTTGTCGGCAACAAGGAGATGTGAGAGAGTTGAAGATCGAAGAAGAAGATGAAAGAAAATGAAGGGTGCTACTAAAATGTACCCCCATCCTCCCTCTCACGTACTTACAAATGGAGACCGTCACTTTTTATCTCACAAGGGGGTATAACTAGAAATAGGGGGGGGGGGGGGGTTACATTTGGACTCACTCAAGTCTGCTATAAAATTCAAAACGCTACGATTGCAACTTCCAAGATGTTAGGATCTGAGTTTCTTATGATTGTGTTTTTGTTTGATAATTATGAATATGAATGAGTATAAGTGCAGCGGAATTAAAATGGAAACAAACTTTCAACACACAATCAAATGGAAGAATTGCTTTCAACACACATGTTTGTCATGAAATAAAATGATTATATTTATTACAATGACTCAATTACACTTGCATGCATGCAATACAATCTCCCCCTCAGCCTGAGCTCATAGATGGTTTGTTCGTACAGAATGACTTGTGAAGAAAGAGCTAATAGATCAGTACAGGGTAATGTTCTATTTATAGTACCGAACAAACCACTGTGGCATCTTTGCTGACGTCACCATGAAAGTGACATCTAACCTCCTAACAAACTCAAACTACTGACCTATTACAACCATGGTTGTAAAAGTCCCGCCTAGGCTCCGAGTACTCCCCGAGTACTCGCTACAAGGTAGGCTGCCGAGGCACGAGTACTGGTCTCCCAGGCCAATTACTCCCCGAGTAATCTCCGCCTAAGCCGAGTACTTCCCGAGTACTCCCGAATCCGACTAGGGAGCGCCTAGCGACTTTTGCAACCATGATTACAACCACTGATTACAATTTACAAACAACTGATTACAATATACAAAACATAAACAAAACAACTGATCCTTCATTCCACTGCTTAGGCTCCAGCAGTGCTTTCGTCTTCAGCAGTACTTGAGACATAACAGTTGATTGAGCATCAGCACTTAGTTTTCATCAGTCTTTTGGGTCAGCAGTAGTTAAGAAGGGCAGTACTTGAATCCGTCAGATGTTAGAGCCACTGTCAAGAGGAAAGATTGAATACAAACATCTGCTTATTCTGAATCCACTGATCTGATCCAGTTTTGGCTTTAATCAACTGTTCCTCTGTAGGGTTCAATCCCAACAATCTCCCCCTGGAACAGATGATGCCAAAACTCTTCATTATTCTTGGATTTTTATTGCCTCATCAAATATTCCCTGACTTGTCATTTGAATTGTAATTCAAAGTCCATGGAACTTATATCATCCTCATCCCTGCACAGTGGAAGCTCAAGGAGATTCTGTAGATCTTCAACACCCAGACCAAGTGTTTGTTCCCTTGATATATGCTTCACCTCACCATTGGATTTGAGCAGAGTCAATACGTGGGTTTATTTATCATATTTCCACTTTAGTATTTTTGAATCCAATGGGTTTCTTGGGAGAGTTTTTATTGTTGATGAGTTTGGAGATGGAGGCCTGGTGATTACACTTTGAGAAGTGTTTGCAGCTTTTGCCAATTCAGGATTTTCTGCTATCATTTGCTGAAGGACTTTTTTTATAATGTAATCCCCTTGTCCTTTATCTGCTTCAGTTTCTGCATCCATCTGCTTTTGTTTCCTTCTTTGATAAAGGATGGCAGCAGGTGGAGCAGTGGATGTAACAACTCTCACTAAAATTAATACTTAGTAGGTTAATTATCTATTAAGAAAACCTTAATTGAGAAACCCAAGTAATTCTGCATTAACCCTAAAATTTTCAGAACAATCGGAATCAGGATCAGGGCCCCTAAAACTCAGGGGGGGTAAAACCTATTCGGTATAATCCACACAGTTTGCTGTCAAAAATTAAAAATCACACGAAACCAACTCAGCCAAGCTACTGGGACACGAACACACCCTATGCTAGACTAGGGTCTCTCGCGCCACGCGACGCGCACAGGAGATCCTTTCGCGTGGCGCGAGGGGAGGCATTTTTGGTGTATAAATACAGGGCCTTGGGACTTGAAATTTGTCTTTGGAACGACGTAAAATCGAGTTACGTAGACTGAGTTATCAAAGAAACAGTCCACTAAACACACACAATCACTAATTGCTGCTGCAATCAGGGTAATAACTCGATCGCTATTACGATTCAATGTCCGATTGATTAGAACTATCCAACGATTGTTTAAGTGCCGCTCAAATTGAGTTTATACTTTGTTAATTCATCGTGATTTCGACTTGAATGTTTGAGTACTGCTCGAATCCGGACTATACCCTGTCATTCGTTGTGAATCCGCTGAATTGTTAAGTATTGCACTAATAAATCGTTGTGAGGGTTTAATCTCGTGAATTGTCGTAACTGCTGTATTACTTACTAACCTGTTGTGTGTGCATTGTTATTTAAATTAGGTTAATCAAGGCTAATCAGTAGGCTTATATTCTGCTCGTTAAAACTACAATGTGAGTCATTCTCTTTTTATCAAATTGCTTTATAAATTCTTAAAAATATTTTCAAAGTTATAATTACAGTGATTAAGTTTATGTAATCACCAAATTACAGCCGGTATGTGGGGTATTGTGCACAGTATTGCAGTTTTATCACTTTAGGTGGGCGAACCTAAATTTAGTGATATTCGTCATTCATTGGGGCAGCCAATGGTGATATGACCACAGTCACCGTAAAGATTCGAGTGACAAATACTGTGGGTAGTTGGTTTGATATCAGAAACATTGTAATCTCTTAATACTGTGAATTATAACAAAAGAGTCGTTTTAGTAAAACTGAATGATTCACTCAGTATTTCCCTGCTGACAAAACCTTTTTCAAACATGTTTCAGGTGATCTGTTGTGAGCACAGGAAAAGTGCTGTGGAGCACTACAAGCTTAGAAAAGTGGCTCAATGTAAATAAATAAAGAAACATGTTTTAAGAAATAAAGGATTTCCCAGTGAAATCACTTATTTGTAAATTATGGGATTTATCCCTATATTATATATAAACGAGCAGTTTTATTATTAATCGATCCTGTTTAAAAAGACTTCCGCTGTCACTAAATTAGATACCATCGGATTTCCTGCCTCGCGACTCTGGACCGGGTCAAACCGGGGTCAAGGGCCGTGACAGGAAAAAGGTGGTATCAGAGCCACTGATTTAAGCTTACTATTGATTTTAGCCTATTAAAATAATTGAGAAAATTAATTGCCATTCTGTGAAAATATGTTTTATTAACTGATTAATTGTTGAGTTACAGTATGGGTAAACAAAAGATTTATGCTATCTACCACAAATTAGATACTGCACCCACAGAAAAAGGAAACTTTTCCTCCAAACACCCAACAGATCTAGAAGAAGGGATTTTTGTCCGTAAAGCAAATTATGAAAATCCTCTTACTCAAGATAAAAGAAATTTGATTCTTAGAAAGGGAAAGGAGAAAATAAAGAAACCCCAAGTCAAGAAAGTGAGGTTTAATTCAGAAATCCAGGAATTAGGAAATAGATCACCTTGGGAAGATACATTAGATGAAAAATGGGCAAACCTTTATATGCTAGCTACCGTAGCAGAGAATGCAAACCTCTAAAAATATCAATCAGCCTGGTTTAGTAGATAATTAATCTCCAGTAAATAAATAAAGTATAGTGTGTTCTCTTTCCTGTAGTCTTTTGTACAAATCCGTATGCAATAAAACTTTAATGTTTATTGTAAAACTTTGTTTCAAAGTTTTAACTTAGCATTTTTGTGCATTTTGCATATATGCTATCCAGCATGAGTGAGATATCGGAAGCATTTCAGAATCTCAACCTCTACCCAGTACCAATTGAAGTCTCCCACGACTTTACTGGTTATATTGCTGACATAGAGGAACCTCTGGAATTCCAAGCTCCACCGCTGGAAAAAACAAAACTTAAAAAGAAAAGAAGATATGTAGGATGGAGGAAAGTGCGCAGGAGAAAGCCAGTTACTAGGAAACTCCCTAAAATAGAAAACCCTATAGACAAAGGAAAAGGAATAGAAATCGGAGAGAGTTCTAATCCGGCAGAGATAGAAATCAGGGAAGATTCTAAACAAAAAGGAATAGAGATTGGAGAGAGCTCCAGACAAACTGAAGAAATCACATTTCAAGAGGAAATAGACCGTCTACTGGCAAATTGTGATGTCATTAGCCCTATCCATAATAATCTATATCCTTACCTAGAAACCCAACTTCCTGTAAATCTGGAACCAGCTATTCCAGACCCACTAATCCACACTCGACCTTTAGGCCAAATGGAAGAATGGTGGACAAATGACTGGCAATTCGAAAATATCATCAACAGTCCTTATTCTTTTCTTCCACAGTTTGATCCAGAACCCATCCCTAATCCTCCAATGAGCAACAAAAACTTAGCCGAACTCCGTCAGTTCGGTGAAGAGATGATAGGTACAGGGAACAGGCTCCGGGAAATGGGGGAACAAATTTCCTGGAAATACGACGAAAGGGGGCGTCGCTACTAAACTGCCAGTTGACCAAAGAATAGTGGGGTTGGGAAGAATGTCTGTATAATAATAATAATAATAATAGTTAAATATAACTCTGTAAAATGGGAAATAAAACATTGTAAGATAAACAGTGTGTATGGATGCCTATATAATATATAAAGCAAAAAAGAAGTCGAAACATCGACAATTTTGGGATATATATATCTGTGTTATAAGATTTTATGTGCTTATGTGTAATTGTTTTATTTACAATCATTTGATACTAATAAGTTATATCTATAATAATTATCATATGGAAAACGCTGGTAATGAACCAGTTAATGAAGGGAATCAATCTGAACAAAATCAAGAAAACCAGTATATGACTAGACAAGATATTGAGAACATCGTCACTCAAGGGATAGCTAATGCTATTCCAGCAATCGTAGCTGCTGCTCAGAAACCTGTTGAACCACAACAAATCATTCCTAGTAAACGTACTCAGGAAGATAATTTTAGTCATAGTGTAAATGGAGGCGGCAATCATGACGATAATAATCCACGACAAGCTCCACCTCCTAAGAAAATGAAAGCCGCAACACCTGGTTGCACTTTCAAAGAATTTCTTGCTTGCAAACCTGCTGAGTTTGCAGGTAACGAAGGAGCAACTGCAGTACTACGTTGGTTAGAGAAAACCGAAGCAGTAATTGCAATAAGTAAGTGTTCTGAAGAAGATCAGGTCATGTATGCATCAAACCTTTTCAAAGAAGGGGCACTAGAATGGTGGAACACCGTATTACAAGCAAAAGGAAGAAGGATGGCTTATGCTTTAAAATGGGAAGAATTTAAAATTCTTGTAGAAAGAAAATATTGTCCTGAATATGAAAAGGAACAAATGGCAAATAAGTTCCTAAACCATCGTATGATAGGAGTAGAGTGTCGCGGTTATACTTCGACATTCTTTGAATATGCTAGAGTGGTACCAACACTGGCTTCGCCAGAACCGGTACTCATTTCCCGTTACATTTGGGGATTAATTAGTGAAATTCGTAACATCGTTAAAGCTGCGAGACCTCGCACTATTGACGATGCTGTGGAACTAGCTAATACCCTAACTGATGAACTAGTGCGAACAAGAGAAGAAGATCGAAAGAAGGAATTGGCTCAGAAGATTACCCAAGGATTCCGTGTGGGTAATGATAATAATAGGTTCAAGAAAAGAGGAAGAAGACAATCTGCACAACCGCCTTTTTGCAACAATTGCAAAAAGAATCACTTTGGAAGATGCAATGTAAATTGCAACTTCTGCAAAATGGCAGGACATCGTGAAGAAAATTGCAAAAAGAAAACAATAGTCTGCTATAACTGTGGAGAAACCGGACATTACAAAACAGAATGTCCTAAATTGATTAAAACCGCAGACAATAAAGGTAAATCAGCTAATGGAACAACAAAGAAGAATGCCCGAGCATTTCAGCTAACCACTCAAGAAGCTGAACTAATCCCTGACGTTATAGCTGGTACGTTTTTGGTCCACGACGTTTATGCAAAAGTATTATTTGACTCTGGTGCAAACCAAAGTTTTATCAATACTTCATTTTGCCAAGCCCTTAACTTACCCTTAACCACCCTTAGGCAAATTTTTACAGTCGAAACGGCAGACGGGAATTCTGTTAACATAAATAAGGTTTTGCGAGAAGGAAAAATAGAACTGTTAGGCCATAAGTTTTCTGCAAACCTGTTACCTATGAAGTTAGCCGAATTCGATGTAGTGTTAGGAATGGATTGGTTGATAGCCAACCATGCTCGAATTCTCTGTGATAAGAATTCTATAGAAATTCAGGCACCCACAGGAGAAGTAATTGTGATTACAGGAGATAAACCACGTAAGCCCATGAAGTTCATATCAGTAATGAAAATTGCTAATTATGAACGAAAACAAGGAATAGTATATATGATTTCAGTAATCATAAATACTAAGGGTAAAGAACTTAAGGAAATTCCTGTAGTCTCAAGGTACCCAGATGTATTTCCAGAAGAATTACCAGGATTGCCACCAGATAGGGAGGTAGAATTTAGGATTCATCTAATTCCAGGAACTATACCGATAGCTAAGGCACCTTATCGGTTAGCACCTACAGAAATGTTAGAACTGAAAAAGCAATTAGATGAATTACTAAGTAAAGGTTTCATACAACCTAGTTCATCCCTTTGGGGAGCACCAGTTTTGTTTGTGAAAAAGAAAGATGGATCGATGAGAATGTGTATCGATTATAGAGAACTAAATAAGGTTACAATTAAGAATCGATACCCATTACCTAGGATTGATGATCTATTTGATCAACTTCAAGGTGCTAGGTATTTTTCTAAAATAGATCTAAGATCTGGATATCACCAGTTGAAAGTACAAGAAGAAGACATACCTAAAACTGCTTTCAGAACTAGGTATGGCCATTATGAGTTTACAGTCATGCCCTTTGGACTAACAAATGCCCCAGCAGCATTTATGGACATGATGAATCGGATCTGTAAACCATACTTGGATAAATTTGTAATCGTATTCATCGACGATATACTTATTTATTCCAAGAGTCAGGAAGAACATTGCAAGCACTTGCATGCACTCTTAACCTTGTTAAGAAAAGAAAAGCTTTATGCCAAATTCTCAAAGTGTGAATTTTGGTTAAAGGAAGTGCAATTCCTAGGACATATGGTGAATCATGAAGGTATTCATGTAGACCCTGCTAAAATAGAAGCAATCATTAAATGGAAGGTCCCACAAACAGCTATGGAAATTAGAAGTTTTCTAGGCTTAGCTAGATACTACAGACGATTTATTAAGGATTTCTCTAAAATAGCTGTACCTTTGACTAAGTTAACCTGTAAAGCCACTAAGTTTGAATGGGGACATAGGCAAGAAGAAGCTTTTAAGATTTTAAAGCACCGATTGACGAATGCTCCAATTTTAGCATTACCCGAAGGAACATAAGATTTTGAAGTATATTGTGATGCTTCAAAATTAGGATTCGGATGTGTGTTGATGCAACGCAAGAAGGTAATTGCGTATGCCTCCCGGCAGTTGAAAAAGCATGAGGAGAATTATACGACTCATGACTTAGAATTAGGAGCCATAATTTTTGCCTTGAAAATTTGGAGACATTATCTGTATGGAAGTAAGTTTACTGTTTATACAGATCATAAAAGTTTAAGATATATATTTGGGCAGAAAGAGTTGAATATGAGGCAAAGAAGATGGATGGAAGTTCTAAGCGATTACGACTGTGATATCCAATATCACGAAGGAAAGGCAAACGTAGTTGCAGATGCCTTAAGTCGTAAGTATCAGGAAAAACAAAAGCGAGTCCGTGCTCTTAGATTAAATCTACAAATAGATTTAATGGAACAATTAAAGAAGGTTCAGGAAACAGCAATCAAGAACGATGCTGAAGGAATGAAAGGTTATATAAAGGAACTAGAGCAAGGAAATGATGGAATTTGGAGATTCCACAAGAAACGAATTTGGGTACCTAAGCAAGGAGAATTAAGAAATAAGATTTTAGAGGAGGCCCATAAATCTAGGTATACTATGCATCCAGGAAACAATAAGATGTACCAAGATTTAAGAAAGAATTTCTGGTGGATAGGAATGAAGAAAGATATAGCAAGATATGTCTCTAAGTGTCTTACTTGTTCACAAGTTAAGGCAGAACACCAGAAACCTTCAGGACTACTACAACAATTGGAAATGCCTGTATGGAAATGGGAACTTATAACAATGGATTTTGTTACTAAGTTGCCTAAAACAAGAAAAGGTAATGATGCGATTTGGGTAATTGTGGATCGATTAACCAAATCAGCTCATTTTCTACCAATGAAGGAAACTTTTAGCATGGAAAGGCTAGCCAAGTTGTACGTAGACGAAGTGGTATCGTTACATGGAGTCCCACTCTCCATTGTATCAGATAGAGATAGTCGTTTCACTTCTCATTTCTGGAAAAGTTTCCAGCAAGCTATGGGAACTCGACTAAATCTAAGTACGACATATCATCCTCAAACAGATGGACAAAGTGAAAGAACCATCCAAACTTTAGAAGACATGCTTCGAGCATGTGTAATAGATTTTGGTGGAAACTGGGATGATCATTTACCATTAATTGAATTCTTCTATAACAATAGTTATCATTCAAGCATTGAAACTGCTCCATTTGAAGCACTATATGGACGTAAGTGCAGAACTCCAGTATATTGGGCAGAAATAGGAGAAAGTCAGTTATCAGGTCCAGAAATTGTGCAAGAAACTACTGACAAAATAACTCAAATCAAGGAAAGACTGAAAACAGCTCGAGATCGTCAGAAGAGCTATGCCGATAATCGCCGCAAGCCGTTAGAATTTCAAATCGGAGATAAAGTATTACTGAAAGTTTCTCCTTGGAAAGGAGTTGTTCGATTCGGTAAGAAAGGAAAGCTAAGTCCCAGGTACGTAGGACCATTTCCTGTGATCCAACGTATAGGACCAGTTGCTTATCGTTTACAACTACCAGAAGAATTAGCTGGAGTACATGATGTATTTCATGTATCCAATCTCAAGAAATGCTTATCAGATGAGGATCGAAAGATCAAGTTTCTCAAACATAAACGACTAGTATTAGTCAAAGTCAGATGGAATTCAAAGAGAGGACCAGAATACACTTGGGAGCTGGAATCAGAAATGAAGCGAAAATATCCTCATTTATTCCAATAAATCTCGAGGACGAGATTTTTCTTAAGGTGGGGAGGATGTAACAACTCTCACTAAAATTAATACTTTGTAGGTTAATTATCTATTAAGAAAACCTTAATTGAGAAACCCAAGTAATTCTGCATTAACCCTAAAATTTTCAGAACAATCGGAATCAGGATCAGGGCCCCTAAAACTCAGGGGGGGGGGGGTAAAACCTATTCGGTATAATCCACACAGTTTGCTGTCAAAAATTAAAAATCACACGAAACCAACTCAGCCAAGCTACTGGGACACGAACACACCCTATGCTAGACTAGGGTCTCTCGCGCCACGCGACGCGCACAGGAGATCCTTTCGCGTGGCGCGAGGGGAGGCATTTTTGGTGTATAAATACAGGGCCTTGGGACTTAAAATTTGTCTTTGGAACGACGTAAAATCGAGTTACGTAGACTGAGTTATCACAGAAACAGTCCACTAAACACACACAATCACTAATTGCTGCTGCAATCAGGGTAATAACTCGATCGCTATTACGATTCAACGTCCGATTGATTAGAACTATCCAACGATTGTTTAAGTGCCGCTCAAATTGAGTTTATACTTTGTTAATTCATCGTGATTTCGACTTGAATGTTTGAGTACTGCTCGAATCCGGACTATACTCTGTCATTCGTTGTGAATCCGCTGAATTGTTAAGTATTGCACTAATAAATCGTTGTGAGGGTTTAATCTCGTGAATTGTCGTAACTACTGTATTAGTTACTAACCTGTTGTGTGTGCATTGTTATTTAAATTAGGTTAATCAAGGCTAATCAGTAGGCTTATATTCTGCTCGTTAAATCTACAATGTGAGTCATTCTCTTTTTATCAAATTGCTTTATAAATTCTTAAAAATATTTTCAAAGTTATAATTACAGTGATTAAGTTTATGTAATCACCAAATTACAGCCGGTATGTGGGGTATTGTGCACAGTATTGCAGCTTTATCACTTTAGGTGGGCGAACCTAAATTTAGTGATATTCGTCATTCATTGGGGCAGCCAATGGTGATATGACCACAGTCACCGTAAAGATTCGAGTGACAATTACTGTGGGTAGTTGGTTTGATATCAGAAACATTGTAATCTCTTAATACTGTGAATTATAACAAAAGAGTCGTTTTAGTAAAACTGAATGATTCACTCAGTATTTCCCTGCTGACAAAACCTTTTTCAAACATGTTTCAGGTGATCTGTTGTGGGCACAGGAAAAGTGTTGTGGAGCACTACAAGCTTAGAAAAGTGGCTCAATGTAAATAAATAAAGAAACATGTTTTAAGAAATAAAGGATTTCCCAGTGAAATCACTTATTTGTAAATTATGGGATTTATCCCTATATTATATATAAACGAGCAGTTTTATTATTAATCGATCCTGTTTAAAAAGACTTCCGCTGTCACTAAATTAGATACCATCGGATTTCCTGCCTCGCGACTCTGGACCGGGTCAAACCGGGGTCAAGGGCCGTGACAGTGGATTTCCTGATTTGTAACTTTTGTGGTTTAGCTGGAACCACTGCTTCAGGATAATCGGGCTTTTGAGGAACATTTGGATCTTTCTTTCTCAACTCTTCCAACCTTTTGTAAGTGTCTATCACTTTTTCTTCTTTCCACCTGCTAACCTGATTCCTTGACCCATAATCAGCAGCAATAAGCTTTTCTTTCATTCTCTTTAGCTTTAAAGCTCTTTCTGGTACATTTTTCTTGTACTTGGACCAAACAGGAGGAGTGTGTTTTACTTTGTCTTTGTTCATCTTTTGCACTCTTTCTAACTCCTCTTTAAGCTCACCAATGGTCCATTCTTTACATTGAGCTCTTTCTGCCTTGTATTTCTTGAAAGCCATGATGTGATCAATGTAATCTTTTCTCAGGCTTTCATCATCTCTTTCTGATAGTTTCTGACAAAGATCCTTTGAAAACTGCTCCAAAGTTCTGACTTGAGTGAGCATGTATTGAAAGTATCTTTGAATCTCTTTGTCATATTTTCCTTCTGTATTTCTTTTAGAGATATCATCTGCTTGTTGATCCTTTAACTTCAAATATTCTTCTATGTTATTTGGTCTAGGATATCCTTGAAGAGATGGTAAAATTCTTTTTGAAGGGTCATCTTCAGAGTAGAAGGATTTTATCTCCTCTCTAATTGCTGGAAGATCTAATGGATACTAGACTCCTGTAGGAGTAATGGCAGTATTTGGATTAAGAGCTTGTACTGAAGAGAGTGGAACAGGTTTTGGAATGGTAACAAGGGTCAGTGGTTGTCAAGATGTTGGAGGTGGTGAAGAATCATCATCCAGTATTATCCTTCTCCTTTTGGGTTTTGGAGAGGTTGGTGGTGGATTTATGGGTTGAGTGGTAGTGATTGAAGTGGTAGGTGGCTGACTAACAGCTGTTGAAACAACTGTGTTTCAACCACTGTTGTCATTACAACTGATGATGTGTCATCAGCTGTCTTCTGCTTTTTGGCAGGTGGTGTTTGTGATGTGGCAGTGGGTTGTGTGGTTATTGATGAAATGGTGAGGGCTGTGGTTGAAGTGTGTGTTGATGTAGTATTGATGGTAGTTGTTGGGATAACATATGTTGAAACCACTGAAGTACCAACAGCTGTTGATACAACAGGTGTTTTAACATCTGTTGGTTTGAAGGTTTGATGAGAGGAATTTTTGGGGATTTGGGGAGTTTGTTTGATGGTTTTGGAAGGTGTGGATTTGGGTTGCATTACTTTTCTAGTAGGCTGTCTTCTTTTTGGCTTAGGAACAACTTCCTCTTCCTTAGGCTCAGAAGTACCCTGCTCTTCTGTTTCCATCATAACTTTCTTCCCCTGCTCAAACCTTTTAGATCCCTTTGTTTCCCTGTCCCTTTTCTGCTTTGCTTTTTTCATCAGCAAGTGCATTTTGGGTTACATCAACCTTTTTTGAACCATCTGGCCTAGGGATTTCTACAGCCAATTTAGACAAACGATCTGGTTCAATGTATAGGCCATCTTCATATCCCTTCTTCTTTTTCTCCCCCTTTTTGGCATCATTAGGAGGATTGTCAACAAAAATGATTGAAGGAGGAGCGGTGCCAGTGGTTTGTAGTAAATGGGCCTTAATTGCCTTGATGTCTGCTTGTGTATCCTTGAACCTAGCTTCCATCAAATTTCTGATCTTTTGAATTTGAACTTCATGTTGTTGATCAGCATATTCTCTTTGTTTGTGAAGCAGAGGTTGAAATAGTTTCCAAAGCTCAGTGGGAGTAGGAGCAGATGATGGAGCAGATGCTGCAGATGATGTAGCAGTGGGTGTTGCCTTTTGTGCTTGTAACAATTGTTGCAGCATAGTTTTAATTTCTGCAACAGATGTGTCAATCTTGTCAACCCTCTCCATCAATTCTCTGTATTTTAAACCATCACCCAACTTAATGGGATCATCTGATTTCCCACTGGCAGTGGTTGTATCAGCAGTTGACTTAGGGAAAGTTTCCCAAAAGTCATCTACTGATGCCCCTTGTTCTTGGTACTGTGGTCTTCTTTCTTCAAAAGAGGTTACCATTCTAAGCGCACCAGTGAATATTGGATACTCACCAGTGGGCATTATGGTTCCCAAAGAAGAAATTTCCTTCAAGGAAGTCTTATTGATGAAACTACTGTCCAAGTGTAAACCAGTGGGTTCAACACTTGTAGTAGCTGCTTCACTTGAACTACTGACAGGGAGTACTTGTACTTCCTGCAGTGTAACCTCCTCAGTTGTTGGTGGGTTAGCAGAGATAGGGAGCGCAGACTCAGTCACTTGTTGAGGCATATTCTCAGTGATAGGTGTTGAGAAGAGCTGATTTCTGTATGGGATATATCAAGTGCATCCAACAAGGGTAATATTTGTGGTGGAATTTGGGCAGTGAGTATGGGTGTAGAAAGAGAATTTTCCCCAGGAGCTGGGCTGTGGATGATGGAATCAGGTGATTCTAGAGCATCATAATGTGGTGTCCCTGTTGATACAACCTGATCTTTTTCAGAAGAAGCAGGAGGAGTTTGAGGCTCAGGTTGAGATCTTTCATCCAACTGCTATGAGGAAGTAGCAGCAGTGGTTATTGGTGACTTTTGTGTTGTCAAAGGTATAATCTCTGGGATCTCATCTTCCAGAGTTACCTTTTTTATGGGTTTGGGGGGCTTTTGTGATTTTTTCTGTTTTGGTCTTTTGGTGGTTTTAGGTGTGGGGTTCACAGCAGTGGTTTTGCTGCTGTGATCACCTTGAGCAGTGGGCTCAACAGCAGGGACCTGAGGAGCAGTTGTTGCTGCTAAATTCTGCTCAGGCTCCTCTGTTTGTGTTTTGGAAGGTTTTGACAGCCTAGTAAAAGTTTCAGAAGAAAGGCTGTTTATTTGACAAATATTTCCTAGGATTAGCACATGTGCATTATCCTTGGAAAATTTCTTTTATAAATAAAAACTTAGAAACCTTGGAAACAAGAGAAATGGTTTCTTATTATCTTTAATATTATTAATATTCTTAACCATGTCATTGAAAATTTCCTGGGAGTAGTTAAAATTATCTTCATTCAAAATTGCATAACCCAGATATTGAATTTTCAATGGTATCTCATTGAAAGCAGATGTTTTATTTGACACACACATGAGGAGGGTATGGAACAAAAACCTCATGGCAGGAGGAAAACTGTCTTTTTGTAAGGTGTCCTTTTTCATTTCCGCTTCATAACCTCTCTCAAGAAAATCAGTTTTATACTCTGTTTTTGGAAAAGAGTTTTTACCTTGAATATCATTGAGTTCAAAGACCTCTAACAGAGTTTGTGGTGTGATGGTAACAGAAATACCCCGGATTGAGGAGTTTATTGCTAAGGGCTTTTTGTCCTTAACATCAAGTTTAGCATTTTTCCAGAATTCTCGTTGAGTTTCCAAGAATATAGGAGCATTACAAGTCAACAAAGTTTTGTACTTTGTGGTTGAAAGAGCATCAATGACGAAGTTGAAGGTTGTGTTGTCACTTAGTTTTGCAAGTATGCACATGTATTTATGGGGAGTTTTGTATGGAAGAGCCATGGTGATTTGAGTGTGATTGCGAGAGGAAGAAGACGATGAAGGATTTGAGAGAAATGGATGGTAACTGCTTTGAGAAAGGAATTTTGAATTCAATTCGACAGTGGAAACCCTGTTTGGGGTTTTGATCCGGGTTTTATAAAGTGAAAAGTGAATGCTGACATGGCAGCGGTTACAAAAGATCTGACGGATAAGTACTGTCCACGTGCCAACCTCTGATGAATAATGGAAGACAGTTGTTTAGGAAACCACTGATGGATAAAGTATCAGTGGTTTTCAGTGGTAAAATGAAAACAGTGGCTGATTTTTAACTATCAGTGGATAGCCATCAGTGGGTTAAAACACTGATTTTGAACAACAGTGATTAACAAGTAAATGAGGAAACAAAGGTTGACTTTCAGCAGTGGACAATAATCATCAAAACAGATGTTTGAACCAAAACAGTGGTTATGGCAGACTTTTAAGGATTAATGAAAATTTTTCATTTTTAACTATTTTTATGGATGGAATTTTGATTTTCTGAAAACATTTTAATGCTTTTATTCATAGAAAAACAGGATTTTGTCTGTTAGTCCATGTTTAGCATGCCAATCCTAGAGATCAAGCTTTCAAAGGTGGATGTGTCTAATGCTTTTGTTAGCACATCTGCCAGCTGATATTTAGTTGGAACATGGTGCCGAGAAATCAAACCTTTTTCATAGTAATCCCTCACAAAGTGATGTCTGATATCAATGTGTTTAGTGGTTGAATGGGAGACTGGATTTTTGATGATATTTTCTGCTGCCTGATTGTCCAACATGAGAGGTGTCTTTAAAGCAATGATACCAAAATCCATCAATTGATTTTGAAGCCATAACAGTTGGGTTGTACAGCTTGCAGCAACTATATATTCTGCCTCAGCAGTAGATGTTGAAATAGTTGTTTGCTTTTTGCTTTGCCAAGACACTAAGCAAATACCTAGGAATTGGCACCCTCCTGAAGTGGACTTCCTTGTTATATTACATCCAGCAAAGTCACTATCTGAGAAACCTGAAAGCTTGATATTTCCATCAGCTGGATACCAGATACCAAGTGTGGGAGCACCTTTTAGGTATCTGAATATCCTTTTTACAGCAATAAGGTTTGACTTTCTAGGGGCTGATTGGGATCTTGCACAAACACATGTTGCAAACATGATGTCTGGCCTAGATGCAGTTAGGTACAATAAAGACCCAATCATGCTTCTATAAAGAGTTGATCATCATCCTTTTCATCAGACATGACTATTTTTGTGGTTGCTATGGGTGTACTACATGGCTTACAATCATCCATCTCAAATTTCTTTAAAAGTTCTTTGGCATATTTTCCTTGATGGATGAAAGTACCATTTTGTAGTTGCCTTACTTGGAGACCAAGAAAGCACTTAAGTTCACCCATTGCACTCATTTCAAACTCAGTTGTCATGAGTTGTCTGAACTCTTCACACATTTTAGAACATGTGCTTCCAAAAATGATGTCATCCACATAAATCTGGACAATCATCAAGTCTTTCCCTCTCCATTTTAAAAACAATGTTTTATCAATTTTACCTCTTGTGAACCCAATGGAAAGAAGAAAGGTGGAAAGAGTTTCATACCAGGCTCTAGGTGCTTGTTTCAAGCCATACAAAGCTTTATTTAGCTTGTAGACATGATTTGGATTAAATGGATCCTCAAAGCCTGGAGGTTGATAAACATATACCTCTTCTTGAATTTTACCATAGAGGAATGCACATTTAATGTCCATTTGAAACACCTTTATGTTGTGGTTGACAGCAAAGGCCAGGAATAATCTAATAGCTTCCAATCTTGCTACATGGGCAAAAGTTTCATCATAATCAATACCCTCTTCCTGTCTGAAACCTTGAACCACTAGCCTTGCTTTATTCTTGACAACAATGCCCCTTTCATCAGTTTTGTTTTTGAAGACCCACTTTGTGCCAATAGGACTCACACCCTCTGGCAGTGGTACAAGCTCCCATACTTGTTGTCTTTTAAACTGTTGGAGCTCCTCTTGCATGGCCTCTACCCAGCTGTTGTCTTTTAGTGCCTCTTGGTACTTGACTTGCTGATGGAAAGATAGAAAACTAGCAAAAAGACAGATGTTTTGGGATTGGCTTCTTGTTAGCACCCCTTCACTGATGTTGCCAATGATTTGGTCAGGTGGATGAGACTTCAAGAAGATTAGATCTCCTTTGTATGAAACAATCGCATTTAAAGGTGAGGGCTGCAGATGTGAATCATCTGAGCTAACCATTGTTGGTGACTTTGATGATCCAACAGTGGCTTGAAATGGAGGTGGAGGAATAGGAGGAAGTGGTGTTAAAACATGTTGACTTTTATCCACTGTTTGATGGCTTTTATCAACAGTGTTTGATGATGTGGAAGCAGGGGTTAATGGGCTACTTTGGTCAATAACTGTTGAGGTAGCAGTGGTTGAGCTTTGACAGCTGTTTTGAACATCTTCTGCTCCTGCAATGGATTTGAAGGTTTGTAGTGGAAGGATCACTTCATACCCATTGTCTGATGGAGGAGTTTGAGATGGACCTGCACTGTTAGTCTTGATAGAAACATTTTCAAAAGTAAATTTATCAAGATCAAACAATTCTGCAGGGTTTGCATGGATTTTCATTGAAGAAAGTTCATTGAACTTCACATTCAAAGTCTCTTCCACTGTTTTGGTCCTTGTGTTAAACACTTTGTAGGCCTTAGCAGTGGTTGAGTATCCCCAAATGATATCCACTGTCTACTTTAGCTACAAATTTTGAAATTGAGTCTTTTAAATTCAAAATAAAGCATGGGTAGCCAAATACTTTAAAGTATGAGATCAGTGGTTTGATTTTATACAGTAGTTCATAGGCAGTCTTTTGATGCCTAGGGTTGATTAAAACTCTGTTCTGGACATAGCAAGAAGTGTTTACTGCCTCTGCCCAGAAAGTTAATGGCAAACCTGAATCAGTAAGCATGGTTCTGGCAGCCTCAATCAATGTCCTATTCTTTCTCTCAACAACCCTATTTTGCTCTGGTGTCCTTGGAATGCTGTACTACCTTACAATTCCTTTGGACACACAAAACTCATCCAATTCCCTATTTCTGAACTCTGTGCCATTGTCACTCCTGAAGACTTTTACTGGCAAGTCAAACTGCTTTTCAACCTGTTTGACAAAGTCTTGCAGAATGCCTCCAGTCTCATCTTTGGAATATAAGAAATAAGTCCATGTAAACCTAGAAAAGTCATCTACAATTACTAAACAATATCTTTTCCTTTTAAGACTCATGACTTTTACTGGGACAAACAGATCCATGTGCAGCATTTACAGGCACTTGGTTATTTTGGACTCTTCAATGGACTTAAATGAGCTTTTATGTTGTTTTCCTTTTAAAAAGAAACACAATGCTCAGGACAGGTGAACAGTTTTTGAGGTAGACCTCTTACTAACCCCTGTTTTGACAAAGCATTGATTGTCTTGAGATTTGTGTGCCCCTATCTCCTGTGCCAAAGTTCTGTCTCTTTGTTAGAGGCAGCTGAGAACAGACAGGCATCAGTCCTGGGGCTCTCTTTTGACAAATCAACTACATAAACATTGCCACTCCTTTGAGCAACAAGTTGGGTTTTTCCATTTTTTATTATTTCTTCAATCTTTTTAACCATTTCTGGTCCAACAATCCTACAACAATCCTTAGTAAAGAATGAGCCATAGCCCTTATCCCTCATTTGTGAGACACTAAGGAGGTTGAATTTTAGATTGTCTATCAGATTGACATTTTCAAACTTAACATTTCCATACTGTACTGTACCAAAACCCATCACCTTCCCTTTACTATTATTACCAAAAGATATATCACCCCCTCCATGAGTTTTGAATTATTTGAGTAGGGCTCTACATCCTGTCATGTGCCTGGAGCCTCCACTATCTACATACCAAAGACTATCTAAGCATGCAGAAGCTCCCTGCACATCAAGTAAAAGGTTAGTTCATGAGGGTCTCCAAAGCCAATAAGGCTTTGGATGGGGTCTCAACAGTGTCTGTGTTAAGTTCAGGTGGATGGACAATGGTTAGCTCAGGGGTTTGGACAATTTTGGAACTGTTTTTCTCTAAGCACTGTTGGGGGTCCTGTCCTATCAGTTGTTGATACCCAAAGGGATGCCTGTTCACTCTTGGTTTAGAAGGCCTTTTGTAAGCTTCATAAACATGTGGGACCCTTGGGTATGGTGGTTGACCTTTACCTCTTCGGTATTGGTTAGCAGGGGGTGCATCAGTCACCTGAACATCTCTTTTAACAGAGGTTTGGTTCAGCTGTTTTGTAACAGTTGTTTGAACTGGCACAAACAGTGGTTGATTCTTGATTGGTGGTTTTGATGAACTCATGGATGTTTTTGAAGTGTACTCATTCTTTTTTACATCAAAGGGTTTGAGATACACACATTCCTGAGTGAGATGGTTTGATTTACCACAGTTGGTGCAGCTCTGGGAAGGCACAATGATGCTTATTTTGTTAATATCATATGCTTTTAGATGAAAACAATCTTTGGTCAAATGATTTTTCTTTTCACAGAAATCACAAACCAAGTTTTTAACCTTTTCTTTTCTTTTCTTCTTTTCAGACTCCTTTGCAACAGAGTTTTGAACTACTGTTGGGATGTCCTTAAGAAGAATAACCTTGGCCTTAGGAGCTTTTACACCATCAATGGTTGTGAAGTCCATGGGTTTGAAGTTTTCAAGAATGTCACACTCATCAGACCATGTGGGTTTGAATTGGTATTTCTCAATCTCCTCAAATGTTGAGGACCCCACAGATCTTTCCAAAGTGATTTTGTTACCAAGTTTATCAGTTATTTTAACTTCTTGGCCATTCTTGTTGGTTGGTATGATTTCAACAGAACCGGCTTGATTTGCAGCAGTGTTTTCAACTTGGTCATTTTTTCTAAACCCTATGCCAAATTTTACATTACTTTCAAGCTGTTTTTCAAGCATGATCTCATAACCTTTGCAGGATTCCACCCATTTTTCACAAGTGATTTGGGTGGCTTCCAACTCCTTTTTGCAAACTTGATATTTTTCTATCATTGTTTGGAGTTGGTCCTTGGTTATGCTATGCTCTTGTTTGAGACTGCAGATTTCATTATCCTTTTCAGCCAATTTGATTTTTAGTTCTTTTAAAGACTTTTCAAATTGTACTTCATCATTTAACACTCTATCCCTAAGGTTTTCATTCACCTCTTTAATGTTAGCAAATGCTATGATGCATTTGTCTGAACACAGATTTTTAAGAACCTGAGGTGATACCTTAGTTGCAGCCATCATGGCGCAATCACAGGTATGATCACTTTCTTCTTGAGTTTTCTCTTCTTTTTCACCTTCTTTCTTCTTTTCTTCTTCTTCAGACCAGGGGTCAGACAGTGGTTCCAACAGGGGTTCTGAATTTTCTCCTAACAGTATTTCACCAGCAACAGCAGTAACCACTGCTTCAGCAATTTCATCCATTGTTTCAGCATTTGACTGTCCTTCTTCAGTTTCCAGCCCTTCTGGTATTGACTCTAATGCCATAAAACAGTATTCATCATTAGAAGCATCATTAGTAGCATAGAGTGCAAAATTTTCATCACCTAGCTCATCAGGTAAGTTGCTCCAGTCAATAAAGCCTTGGGTGAAAAAGCTTTGCTGATCTGGTTGAACCACTGTTGGTGCAGCTTGTTGAGGTGCAACTGGTTGCACTTGAACCTGAGGGACAGGAGCTTGGACATACTGAATTTGTGGGACAGTGGTTTGGACATAATGCACAGGAACAGGGGTTGCAGGAAGTGCATAATGGGCAGTGTTTACATGGGCAGCAGGGGTATATTGGGAATACTGCACAGTGCTTTGGTTATTTTGTGGTCTTGGACTAGGGTGTGTGATAATTGGTCCACTGTTTTGACTCCTACATTCCCTAGCAAAATGACCTAACCTGTTGCACTTGTAGCATTTGATTTTTTACTTATCCAACCCTACTTTTAGATTCCCATGCAACCCTGGAAATTTCCTCCCTGTCCTTTTGTAAAACTTGCTGGTTCTAACACTTAGCAGTGCAAGTTGGTGTAATATGTCCATTTCCTCTAAATCAGTTGGATCAAAATGCTGAAGATCATTGAGTTCAAAGCATAGATTGTCAAAGTTCTGGCTTTCTCCATTTGCTGTGAAAGCATAATTGGATGAGTGAGGATCAGAGTTGAAGTTTCCACCAGCAGTTATGTCAATAAAGTGATCATAACTCTGATCCTTACTACTGCCAGACTCTTCCTGACCCAAAAGAGCTGTGTTGCCAAATGAGTAGCCATCTGCAACTTTGCCAGACTCTTGCAACTTCTTTTCTGGTTTAACTCCCTTTAATAGGTCAGGAGTCTATCATGAAGTTGGGTCAGGGTCAGATCTTTGAACCCAACAGAATTTCTGGTCACAAAAGCAATTGTGTCCCATTTATCAGGAAGTGACCTAAGAAACATGCTATTTTGGGCTGCATTAGTAAATTCAACCTTAACAAGTTTTAGTTCACTCATGAGACAGCTAAAACGCTCAAACTGTTGTGTTAATGATTCACCCTTAATGTGACAAAATGTTTCATACTGTTGGTTTAAAATTTCCCTGTTATTTTCAAGTACTTCTTCAGTCCCCCCAAACTGTTCCTTAAGTGCATCCCACAACTCTTTGGCACTGTTACAGTGTAACAGCCTAGCATAGATCTCATTAGGTAGTGCGGATGCAACTATGCTGAATGCCTTGGAATCTAGTTCAAGTTTTTGAAAACCCTAATCAGTGTAGTTCTCTAATTTCTTAGGAACAAAAACCTTTAGATCGTCAGCACTCGGCACCATTGGAATATGTAGTCCATAGATAACCAATTTCCAACATCCGGTGTTCTGTTGAGCTAGGATGTGACCCATCCTTCACTCCCAGATGTTGTATTCATGTCTCTTCAACATAGGTGGTTTGAAGAGAGAACCAATGTTATTGTTCATATCTTGTGATTGTGACGTCATCCTGGTTATTTTACAGGTACTGATTAATCAACTTTGCTCGTGATTAACCCTTACTCTGTTTTTCAACGAAACGAACAATTAATAAGTATCAACGATTTTGAGCCGAACTTTTACGTCAAAATGATTGTTAGATCAAGTTTGACTGTCCAAGCTCTAATACCAATTGTTAGGATCTGAGTTTCTTATGATTATGTTTTTGTTTGATAATTATGAATATGAATGAGTATAAGTGCAGCGGAATTAAAATGGAAACAAACTTTCAACACACAATCAAATGGAAGAATTGCTTTCAACACACATGTTTGTCATGAAATAGAATGATTATATTTATTACAATGATTCAATTACACTTGCATGCATGCAATACAATCTCCCCCTCAGCCTGAGCTCACATATGGTTTGTTCGTACATAATGACTTGTGAAGAAAGAGCTAATAGATCAGTACAGGGTACTGTTCTATTTATAGTACCGAACAAACCACTGTGACATCTTTGCTGACGTCACCACGAAAGTGACATCTAACCTCCTAACAAACTCAAACTACTGACCTATTACAACCACTGATTACAATATACAAAACATAAACAAAACAACTGATCCTTCATTCCACTGCTTAGGCTCCAGCAGTGCTTTGGTCTTCAGCAGTACTTGAGACATAACAGTTGATTGAGCATCAACACTTAGTTTTCAATAGTCTTTTGGGTCAGCAGTAGTTAGGAAGGGCAGTACTTGAATCCATCAGATGTTATAGCCACTGTCAAAGGGAAAGATTGAATACAAACATCTGCTTATTCTGAATCTACTGATCTGATCCAGTTTTGGCTTTAATCAGCTGTTCCTCTGTAGGGTTCAATCCCAACACAAGAATAAAGAACAATCATAGCTGAAGTTACTTAATATTTGAATATGAGAAAATCATAAACAAGTTTATGTTTATTTGTCAGACCTGACCCGACCCGGACCCATTAGAACCGAATACCCTTTTATTCATGATTGTGAGAAGCACGAACTAAACCTTAGAAGGCTATGTGGTTCCGGGTCCGAGAGGTTTTGATTGGTAGACCTTTTTATGGCTTTTGAAGGGTTACATATTCCTATTTTTTAACATATTCGTTAAAGAAATTCCTTTATATGGTTCTAACAATAACCCATAAGCTTCCAATTTTAAGTCACTTTTCGTTTTTCAGCTTTGTGTTTTAGCAAAAGTTATGTCATTTTGGTCACTCGGAACATTATGTGAATCCATTATGTATGCATCACAAAACAAAGATACACGTATATATACATAAGAACAAACCCATTTAAACATAATCAAGTAATCCAAAGCTATCTAATAAAACTATACCATAATTTGTGGTGTGTGTCTTTTTTTTTTTCTTTTTTCTTTTGTCACAAATACATACATATAAATACTAGAGCAACATAAATAAATAAATACTTCAAATTTGGTTGTAATAAATATATTACGTAATATATTGTATCCATACATATACATCTAGTTGGAACATATTTCATGAAAAAATACATTGTTATTCTTTAAAAAATAAAATAATATTTTTAATATTGTATTAACATTGCGTGAAATCAATTACAATAACACGTAAAAAGGAATAGCGAAGAAACGAAAGAAGAGTATTTTTTATTGTTTGCGTTAACAATACATATATATTGGACCATTTCTGTAAATTTTAGGTTTTTTATACATTCTAATTGAAACACAAACGGTTCTTGTGGTTCTTATACCAGAATCGCCAGGTCATAACCGACCCGACCTAACCTGAAACTGATAATTCATATAAATCTAGAACCAGAAACCGTCCCATATATTAAAAAAGGTTTGGGTCCAAGGTTCTTAGGGGTCGGGTCCAAGGTTCTCGCTGGTTGAAATTGTGAAATGCCCACCCGTATATATAGGGGAAGTATAGATAGAAAGCCCACTTGCGATGCGAAAACTATGAAAACCTTTGGTAAAACTTACAAACCATTTTTTTACTAAAAAAGTTAAGGCATATAATATAAATATTTTTGAACATTTTTAGCCAAAAAACACTAAGTAGTTTAAAAAAACCATTTTTATGTAACAAGTGTAACAAGTAACAACATTTTTCTAGTGTTACATATCTGTACATACCAACACCTGTTACTTGCCCTTATTTTTTTAGAAGATATATACAATTTGTTACATAAGTTTTATAAAGAGTTTCGTAGTTTTCACAACTAAAATGGATTTTCATTTTAGCTTTTCCCTACACATACAATATATTTGGTAAGGATAATAAGAAAACCTTGTTGAGTTCAAAAAATTAAGAAAACCTCATCTCCACCATCCATCGAACTAATCCATGATAGAGATTAACCATGTATAAAAGGCTGTTTTTTCGGAACCTGTAACATGTCTAACAAAAAGTTTTAACAACTTTACTCCTTTTCTCTCCTCTGACATAAAGTGTAACACATTCTATTATTGTTACACAAAAATCTTTCTATAAAAATAATTTAACATATTTTTCACATGTATTACAAAATAAAAATTAAAAACTCATAAATTATAAGTTCTAGAATCTATAAAGTTCATAAATTCTAAAAAACAGTTGTAAAAAACCACAAAAAAAAAGTGTAAGAGGTAGGTGAAGTTCAAAAAAATGTAGTAAGTGTAACTATAACACATGTTCTTTTCCCTCTCTAACATAAAAATGTGTAACAGTGTAAGAAAAAATGTAACATGAGGCATATTTGTGACCACCCATTTGAATTTCATAAGTTTTTTGAACGCATAAGATATTTCTTTCTATAATTGACCTATATATATACATATACCTATATATATATATATAGGGGGCAAGATCTATGGAAAACATCTATAAGTGTGAAAACGGTGAGAACGATTTTCAGTTACAAGATCTTTCTGATTTGTGAGTAGGATTAATGCGGTGGCGTTTTTGTAAATATGTATAAGTTTAAAACGTGTGCGGGCTTCATTATGGGTATAAAGGTAAATTTGCGATAAATAAAAAGCGAAAAACGTCACTTCTAGGAAATTAATTACAAAGCATTTGATTATTGTAGTAATTAAAAAAGCAAAACAAAACGTCAGAGGCTTTAATATTTTACATTCAGTGAGGAACAAACTCACGCCCAAAATCACGCGCCTGAAACTCATTATATAAATGAACTTAACATTCCTTTCACTGAGCATACTCGAAAAAAAAAGCCAATCTACTAAAAAAGCCAAACATCATAATACTTTCAAGAAAATTACACCAAAAGGAAAATGTTCAAAACTTCAATCAACAGGTTCGTTATAAAATACGACTCAAGAAGAAGGGTTATGATGAAAACAATAAACGCCATACTTAATATACTTAATATGGAAGAAGAAGTGCAGTTGAGGATTCTAGAACTTGGAATCCCCATGGAAAACTTGTGTGGACAAACACAAACTGTCATACGGCTATTGAGGAGAAAATTTCATGTCAGTAATGTAAATCAATTTGATGAAGAGCCAATACTTTTATCATGGCGTTATGATGAAACATATGAGCGTGTGACGGTTGTGTGGAACAACGGTCAAGAAGAAGACCACACCATTGATAACATACTGACTGAACAGGGACTTTCGTTTATAATACAATTATGCAATGTGTTTAAACACTGAGATAACACCAATAGTGACATTGTTGGAGGGGTTGTTTCAATGGAGGCGTGAAGAATTCAAGGACGAGAACACCGTCAAAACTGAAGACGAAGATGAGCATTTTGGTGAGGAATCAGAAGAAGATGACGAAGAGAGTGATGGGTACTTCTTGGACATTATCCCATCCGATGAAGACTTTTAGTTTTTCTCTCGTATTTTTTTCTATAATGGTTTATTTGTTTGTTTTCCCATAATAATATAATAATATATTGGTGATCTCTTAACTGTTATAATTAACACCCTTATAAATGAATGTTCTAATATTAAAAACGTCATTATGTTAAATAAAAACGATTAAAAGATAGTTGATGAAAACAAAATGCCATAAATGGTATTTAACATAAAACGCCATAAAAGTGGTGGAAGAAAAGTAAAACGCCATAAATGGTTGTATACTAATAAAACGCTACCATGTAAAAAAAATAAGCACCAAAGTGTAATAGAATAGTAAAACGACATAATAAACAATATTATTCACTATTGTCCGCTCTCGAAGCCTGTGTCGATCTTATTTTGATTACTGGTTCTTTGCATGCGGATGCATAGTGACCAAATTTTTACAACTTTTACACTGTCGTTCTTTCGCCCTTGTCTTCGCTTTTTTGTTGTTTTTTGGTTGCTTTCTCGTATTTCTATATCAACCTCTTGCGAGATTCAGAACCTATCGACTTATAACAAACATGAACTCTTATGGGATACTTGTCGTTTTGATGTTGCCCCGTTATCTTGGTAAATCGATCCCTAGTACTAGGAGCCGGGGCAGCAATCTGCATATCCTGAACCTTTTTCATGTAGGATTGAACATGATCCTTGTATAACGAAAGATCTTCCTTGTTGTTTGATAAACGATTCAGAGTATACTTGGTCGCAAAAATGATTTCTTGCATCATTCCTTGGACAATCGACTTCAAGCTTGGTTATAAAATTGTGGCTCATTGGGTAATTTGTAGAACAATTTGATGCAGTGTCTTTACGCCATCTATCTAAAATGTATTCTTTTGGAAATTCTCTAATGTACAAACTTCTCAAAACATAGAAAACATGTCTACATAACAACCCAAACTGCTCAAAACGCCTGCATGAGCAAAAGCAAGTGCAATCAGACTTCCTATACATCACCTGC
Source organism: Helianthus tuberosus (assembly GCA_030545235.1). Classification (NCBI taxonomy): domain Eukaryota; kingdom Viridiplantae; phylum Streptophyta; class Magnoliopsida; order Asterales; family Asteraceae; genus Helianthus; species Helianthus tuberosus. The sequence goes on along the minus strand of CM060354.1, from coordinate 32,218,064 downwards.
AAAAAACGACATAATAAATTAAAGCTAACCACTGGAAAAAGCACAAGACTATAGAAGTTATGCAAAAAAAGGGAAAAAAAAGTTTCACATCTCAAAAACGCCATAAGATATACTGAAAAAAATGCCATCATAATGAAAACACATTATAAACATGTATTAAATACATTGTATGATAAAGAAAATGTCAGGATAATAAAAACGCCAATTACCACAAAATGTGAAGATTGAAATCATTTATATAAAACTTAACAAACCCGTCGGGCTGCTCTTCATAACGAGCATTTATACAGTCCCCAATCCTGATTAGTTCAACTTGTATATCTTGAAAAATGTTTTTGGTGTATATCTCAGAGGCTTAGCTCTCTATTGTAGTTTCATAATGCGTCATGAACTCAGCAAAAGTTGATTTTGCATTACATACTTGACCAAAGAAATGGTTTTCACTCTCAGACCTCGGTATTGTACGCATAAGACCCGACAGAAACTCAGTCATGTAGTATGAAGGGATCCATGATTCCCTGAGAGCAAAAATATCAAATAACCAATCGTTATCGGCTAGATTGAACTCTTCAATAACCTCTTCCCAGCATGATTCAAATTCTTCAGGTGTAAGTATATCCGTCCATACAACACCACAAATATGTTCCATAAAGTCGGTGGAATTACATAATCTTACCCCAACCTACATAAACACGAAAACGCCAAAAAGTAAAAAAAAAAAAAGATAAATTATGTAAATTTGTTCCCTACACATAAACTAAGTAAAAAAAATATTAAAAACACCAACTATCTTAAACACTGTCACACCCCGATAATTCTACCATAATCCCGGTGGGCCCGGGTGGGGAGTATCGTGACGTAAGATTGGTATCGTCATAGTCAAATAATCACAGATAGCACAATGAAAGTCTTGGAGTATAAGATATTATTACAAACGTAAGCCTCCAAATGTTCAAAAATAAATATACAGACTTGTATGTAATAAAATCCACAGGCGGATCAAAATTGTACAAAAGGGAGATCAACAGACTACCAGGTTTTATGCAAAGGAGTTGCAAATTCCTCTTCTAGCATTACCGAGCAACTTCCAGCCTATTTCGTATTTGCACCTGTAACTTAGTCGTTTGAAAATACGTCAGTTTATACTGGTAAATACAATCAACCGATACATTTTGAAAACACTTTCAAAATTGTTTTAAGTGCACAAGGCACATGATTTTCATAAATAACTTGGGACAATTCAAAATGATCTTGTATACAGTTTTACAAGCTTGTCAATACATATGGGGCACAGTATTAAACACCGAGACATGATTAACCGACACACCACTTAAACCCACGGAGGGGTATCCCCGCGTAGTGGGTAAGAAAACGTTTTATATTAGCATTAAGCCTCTGTCTGGTGTATGCCTGTAACAACCCTAAAAAACGACCCTAAATGCTCCTTAATACACCCCGTATATGAGAACGGACACGAATAATCTTCATATTAATAAAACTCCAAGAAAAACAAATTTTTTTCACTCGGTCGCGGGGCGCGACAGACCTATGGTTTCCGGATAAGCATGAGGGACACGTGTCGTTACACGTGTCAAGACCACACCATGACTCAGCAAACCCTAAGCCGCCCAATGCTTCCTCGCGGGCCGCGAAGCCCTGTCTTAACTCTCTCGCGGGGCGCAAGAGCCCCATTTCCAGCCCTATAAATGAGGTGTTCGAGCTTCAGTTGAGATAGTTCAATTCTTTTCTTTCTCCTAGCTTCTATTATAGCAAAATAGTAGCTCAGGTATTATACCCCCTAAACCCCGAAACTCTGCCTGTTACTAAGATAATAACTCTAATCACTGATACGATACTTTATCCGATCGATTGAAACCGATCCGATAGATGTTTAAGCGCTGCTAAAATCTGGCTATACTTTGTCATTCATTGTAAGGGTTTTAATCTCGTGATTATCGTTAAAGTTGAATTGGGTAATTACGCTAATGCGAGTTCCATTGTATCTAGAAATTAGAACTCATAACCAGGGAGCTGTTAAACTAGAATGCTTAGCGATTAAGTAAACTTAGTAGTTAAGTAAACTTAATGGTTAAGTAAGCTTAGTAGTTAAGTAAACTTAATGGTTAAGTAAACTTAGTAGTTAAGTAAACTTAATAATTAAGTAAAACTTAGCAGTTAAGAAAGCTTAATAGATAAGTAAAACTTAACAGTTTAGTAAGATTAATTAAGCTAAGTAAGATTAATTAATCAGTTAAGAAAGATTAATTAAGCTAAGTAAGATTAATTAATCAGTTAAGTAAGATTAATTAAGCTAAGTAAGATTAATTAATCAGCTAAGTAAGATTAATTAATCAGCTAAGTGAGATTAATTAACTAAGTACATTAAACACCTAAATAGATATACATAAAAATAGATATATATGAGGAAGGTGCAAGGAAGGTGTAAGAGGATATATATATGTGGGTAGGAAGCTTCCTAGAAAATGTATAGGTAACTTCCTAGAAAAGTATATATAATTTCCTAGAAAGTATATAGGAAACTTCCTAGAAATTTCATACTCCTTACCTATAAATAGGAAGTTTAGGATTCATTTTTCTTTGCTCATTTCTTCTATTCTTCTCTCTATACGTTGGTGTTCTAACCAATAATCACCGATGCGATATTCTGTCCGATCGATTCGGAAACCAACTAACGAATGCCAAAGTGCTGTCTAAATACGACTATACTTTGTGAATTTCGTTAAGGTTCTGATCTCATGACCATCATCATGTTTGATTTGGTTTTACACTAATAAGTATTCCACTCTGTTAAACTAAATGTTTAACTATCAGAAAACTCCATAAACTTACTATCGAACAAGATGTATAATCGTCAGAAGACTTAGAATCAAGATGCTTGTTTAATCAAGACTATATGCTAACAAGGTGAGTCATTCTCTTTTTATCAAACAGTTTTACTAAAACTCAAATTATTTTCCAGTTATAATTACAGTGATTAAGTCTTTGCAAATCTGTAATTACTGGCAGTAAGTGGGGGTTTTGTATACATTACTACTAATGATTTATCACTTTAGGTAGGCGAGCCTAATTAGTGATATGTCCACAGTCATAGATCCGGTCGAGTGACAACTGAACCAGCTAATTATAAGATAGGGGCAAATGTAAAACTCTTAATGCTGTAAATTATAACAAAGTTGTAATTGCAGTGATTGAGTCTTTGCCAATCTTGAAAGGGCAAATGTAAAAACTCTTAATGCTGTGAATTACAGTGATTAAGTCTTTCCCAATCTTGAAAGGGCAAATGTAAAAACTCTTAATGCTGTGAATTATTACAAATGTCTTTTCGTACAAAACGAATGAACTCACCAGTATTTTATGTTGACCAAATCTTTTTAAAACGCGTTGCAGGTGATTACAGTAGATCGGAATAAGAGTTGGATACGGCACCAAAAGGCTTAAAGAAGTGGCTTATTTTATCAATTAAATTGAAATAAGAAAACATTGTTTCATATATTCGGATTATCCAATATAAAAGCTACCTTTGTAAAACCTGGGTTTATTCCCATCTGTTTAATAAATAAAATTCGGTGTTTCTAAACTCTGATATTTTTCCTAACTCACGGTCCTGATGAACATTTCCGCTGCAATGTTTTTAAAATATCCACCGGTACCACTTGACTGCTCACGGCTCCCGTCCAGGGTGTGGTCCGGGGTCGTGACAATGCCTACACCCCAAGCTTGTTCGTGGCCATTAGTAACTTAAATAAGCCAGGGATATCCAGGACACGGTCGTGTTAACCCCCAGTGTTTAAGTTATCAGACAAAACAGATTAAAATGGGTTATGAAGATTTTGTAGCCACAATCCGGCATATGATCCCATACCCAACCAAGCGGTAATAATTTACCGTATCCCAAGCCCGTATATGGAAAATAGGTTAAGAGTATTTACCTGAGTTAATACTTGTCTTAATATGCAAGGTTTATAAATAACTCAGCCGTCAATCAATTGACAAAGTGTAGGTAGCAATTTACTAAAAGGCTCTAGTCTGGAATGATGGTATAAATAACCAATTAGAATGTTAACGGGTCCTATTCAAGTCGTAGACTTGGACCGGTTAACTTAAAATATCGAAAACGGTACGATACGCTTGATTAAGCGATGACCGGAATAGAATGTAGTTTAAACCCAACAAGTACTAATACTTGTATAATATGGGTAAATAAATAACATTCTGGAATTTGAAGTAAAAATGATAAGGTTTGACCCGTTTCGGTAAACTTATGCAAACTAGTCACATAAGCCTAATCGTACGCGTATAAGCGATATCGGGTAACCGGATGAGTCATGAACAATTTCTATATGCCAATATACTTTAATTAAGTTGTAATATTAGTAGGATATCAACTTATATGCACGTTAAGGTTTTAAAGTCAAACTATGCCTCATAAGGGAGTTTTAGTCTTTAAACAACGTATTAAAGGAACTTGCGTATAAACTGATGTTATGTATATGATCATTCTGTAAAAATATTGTATTTATGATATCATATTAGTAGGATATCAAACATATGTTAGTTTTATGGTTTAAGACCAAACTATGCACCGTATAGGCATTTTGGTCATTATGAACATAGTTTGAAAGCTTATTTATAAATCTGAGTTAAGATCATGTACCTACTGTGAAAACATTATAAATAAGTTATAACATCAGTAGGTATCAAGTTTTAGTTGATAGTTATGGTTTAAAACCATACTATGCGCCAAAAGGGCGTTTCAGTCATTAAATACCGACATTTGCGATCTTTAGTAAAAAAACTCAGGTTAGGAACTGATTTGATATCCTAAAATATTTTAGTTATGATATTATATCAGTAGGCAATGAGTTTGATATGAGAAATTATGTTTAAAACCATTCTATGTGTCGAAAGGGCACTTTAGTCCTTTTAAAAGATAATTTACGATCTTATACGAAAACTTAGTTTATGATCAGTTTAATAACATCAAGATAAGTTAATAACATTAACATATCAGTAGGTAAACCATTTTCAAGTTCGTTATTGATTAAAACCTTATTTCTTATAAAAAGGGCAATTTGGTCAAAGTATGGCATAATATATAATACTTGCATAAAACTCAGAATACGATTATGATCATGTAATATAACCTCAGAGGGTTATGCTACATTAAATTACGATCATAATTCAACCTTAGATCAGTAACAAACTAATCTAAGTCGGGTCAGAATCAAAAGTCAAAGCCGAAGTTAAACTTCGCGACTTTCGGTTGCGAACCGACCCTAAAACTGGAATTGACGAGCCGAACATGTTTATACATGTTCTAATAATTATTACCAAGTTGTTTAAGTGTCAAAAACATGATATATAACATCTACATTATCATATTATAACATTTATGAAATCTGACCCGTTTGACTCTTAAAAACAATAAACTTTGACCCGTCAATTGACCTAATAAACATGATTTTCAGGAGGTACCCTTTTAAGGGATTAAAACCTACCTAATTACGATCACGTAGCCATGTTCGTCTTGAACAATGGCTGGACCATAAAGGTCTAAACCGAAAGTCAAATCATTTATCGAAAATGCTTGACTTTTGGCTTTAAAAGCCTAATAAACAAAAATGTAACTGAAAGGAGCACTTACTAGTGGTCCTTAGATGAAAATGCACTTGATTAGGAAGTCCATATAGCTCGGAAACCTCCAGAAGTGAAGAGAGGAAAGAAATCAAGAAGGTGCAAGTTGGAATGCTTACAAACACTTTAATTTATAGTTGTGGAGGAGTTGGGAGATGATTCCAGGTGTTATGGGGGCTTAGGATATGAATACACATGTCCCTTAACGTGTCTAGTGCAACCATGCAGCCCATAGATTCGAAATATGGAGGTTTTGGCAGTGTGTGTGGGCTGCAAGCAAAAATTCGCCCAACTGCACTACATACGGACCGTAAAGCACAGTGCTTGCGGTCCGTAAAGGGGTCTGGCCAGCAAAACAACTTTTGTAATTTGGCACATTAGGTCCCTCAACCTTCCATACTTATATACATTATTATAAATGGCATAAATAGCCCCTCTTTTCCAATGTTTGGCATACCCGAGAGTATGACCGAACATCATCAAGCTCCCGGTTCATTAAAGGGTCACTCAGATGTATAAATTAACATGTTGACGCCTTTAGTCCTCCAAGTATCAAACTTTCACATAAATTTACACACGGTCCCTCTCGTCTTACCAGTGGCTCATTTGAGAGCATGGACATTGTAAAGGGTCACTCAGAGGTATAGTTTCAGCATGTTGACACCTTTAGTCCCTCCACATTCATACTTTTCACAATTTGGTAAAAAAGTCCCTCCTAGCCAACATTAGACACAACTAGGAATAGGGACACATGTTAGCACATTATTGGACATGATTTTACGAGGTGTTACAAAAATGCCACTGTAGAAAAAAAGAACTCTACCTTTAGAGAAAATTTGTGCATCACATGCTACATGCATAACCTATGACGAGTATTAAGAAATACAACAGAAATAACCTTCTTCATTGCTGGATCTTGATCAGTTACAACAACTTTTAGTTGATCACCAATGGCTTTTAAAAAAACTTTCAACTACCAAATATATGTATCAGCAGTTGCTGAAGCCAATAATGCAGCAACAAATGTAACATTGCAGTGATGATTATCTATACCAGTAAAAGGTACAAACACCATAGAGTATCTGAAAAGAAAAATAGTAGACATAAATGGTTAATCCTGAAAACACCACTAAGAATAAAAAATGCCAAACAGAGAAATTTGGATTCTAGTTCATACTTGTTTGACCGATAAGTGGCGTCAAATGAAATCACATCATGAAACACAAGATAATTACGTTTACATTGATCATCACACCAAAACCAACCCTTCAATCGATTGTCATCGTCTATGAAGTAATCGTACGAAAATTAGGTTGGGACTGTTTCTTTTCTTGCAAATGTCTCACAACCATCTCGGCGTCATATTCCCCGATAAACAGATTAATTTGCATCTTGTAGTTCTTAAAATCAACTTTACTTGACCCCGCATCTTCAAACCCACCAAAAACAGTCTTTCATGACGTTAAATGCCTTAACTGGACCCATGTTCAACTTAGCCATGCTATTTATAACATGTTTCTGAAGCTGAGTGAGGTGTCGTTCCGACGGTAGAAAATGCTTATCTGACTGCTCAACAAAATCATGGTTGTGCTCCTCAACAAACTTATAGACCTTCCATGATCCAAACTCAAACTCTACACATATTTGTGCTCCACAACCAGTCCTCTGCGAAAAATTAGACCGCACATTCCTTTCTTTCTGATTAGGGTCCAATGTATCAACCTTCTTATTCTTGTAATGCCCATCTCTCATACACATATAGTACTTTATATGTTTTACTCCTTTGGCGTTTATCTTTTCAGTCCCTTTTCTTACACCAAACCCCAGCCGTCGCATACTTAAGATACAAAGAATAACAATCATTGACGTGATGTCGTGGTCACGCAAATTTAATCCAAGTTACAACTAATAGATAGTGGTAAATGGGTATCGAACACAGGGAGTTTGTGGAAAGTGTGTCGATTATGTAGCTTTGCACTTTAACTAAAATTAAACTAAAAATTGCAGAAATTAAAATTCAAGAGTTGATTGTTTTGGTTTTAAGAACTAATATTAACTAATTAAATTGCGAATCAAAGATTGGTTTTGTAAACAGATTAGGAACAAGCGACCATCCTAGATTTCAGGTTTTAATCCACACTAATGTTTATGCTTAACTAGAAAGAACCACATAGACATGGCTCGTGTTTGATTATCCATTTGTGATGAAGGGGAACTAAGTACTCGGATTATAAAATGCGAGGTTGTTACCCGATGATCAATTGACAATTATCCAACCCTAATCCCTCCCATGATATCTCGATTGCCAACGGCACCAAGAACGTATGGTTTAGATTAACATCAAACAAAAATCAACACTTTACAAACAAACATTCAAACACCATAATAACTCAAACAAACATTCAAAGTCATTATTCTAGAAATTCAAGCACAAACATAGTGTTTCAAAAGCAAACCTTACATCTAGGATGATCACCAAAAGTCTACCCACTCATGACTTGGTACGTCATCATCACACAACGATTAATGTTTATATGAATCGAAAACTCAAACCAATTGTTTAGAAATGTTTGGAACCAAGAAGAACTAGCCAAAATCGCCCCCAATATGCAGAGAAAACGTCCCAATGATGAATGACATCAAAAGACACTTGAAAACGGTTTTAATGGAGCAGTTACGTCTTTTCCTCGTCACCTCTACCGTAACTTACGGTAGCTACCGTAAGTTACGGTAGACTTCAAGTTGTTACGGTGAAACACTACTGTTTTACGGTGGAAATGGGGAAATTCAGGGGCTACCGTAAATTACGGTAGCCACCGTAAATTACGGTAGGCTTCAGCAAGAAATTTTGTTTTCTTCATAACTTTCTCGTTTCAACTCCGTTTTCTTCGCCGTTTTCGCCCACGTTCTCGTAATTTCATCCCATATCATGTCATCATCTTAATTCTTCAATTCCAATAATTGATTTTTTTTCATTTATTCTCCGTATTCCTTCCATTTTAAGCTCCATTTGTACCTGAAACACAAACAACCGTAGTTATCTAATTCTAGACAATTACCCGATTAAATGTAGGATAAACTCATCTTTTAACATCATTAAGGGTTGTCCTATGGACCACCCGTCAATCATTAAGGCTTCCGAAAATCATTTTTGAATTTGGTTTTAGATCGTCTCTAACGACGGGATGTTAAATGTATAACCAATCTTTGGGCAAATCCTTTCATTCGACACAACACTCTATTCTGAAACAACAACGAAAAACACCATGAACAGTAATGAGATGATTCAATAACCTTGACACAGAAAAATACACGGCATGCATAAAATAAAGCCACCATTATCATTTAATCATAAATGATTCAATAACCTTGACAATAGAAAAATACACGCCATGCATAAACTAAAACCACCATAATCATTTAATGATATATGATATATACCCCATTAATCGTTGATAATCAATAAATAATCAGAAATTAAATAAGTTTTATATATAAATGGAAACACCATAAAACTGAAAACGCCATTTGTTAAATCAATAACGATTCAAAAAGAGTTGACGTTTGACGCATTTCCTTAAAGAGTTGTTTGGATTAAAACGCCATTAAGCACATAAAAATCGTGATTAGATTAACGAGTTATTTGGAATGAAATGCCATTAAACACATTAAAACATCCCTAATGAGTTGTTTTGATTGAAACGCCATTAATCGTTGATAATATACATTCCTTAACCAGTTGTTTGGATTGCATAATAAACACCAAGTTTAATATATAAGATTTAAATACAAACATAACCACATGAAAAAAAGCAAAAAATGCCATAGCATTTACCTCATTAGTTCGACAAAAAAAAAAACAAAATAAAACGTCATCACTTTTATGTTGTTGGAATTGAAACACCATTTAACATATCAAAACATGAATAAGAGAAATAAAATAAACGCCATTGCTAATTTTTATTTTATATTAATACCAAAATAAACACCATTATAAGATATATAATAATCAAAATGCCATTGTTTTTACATGATTTGCTCCAAGAACAAAACACCAAAAAAAACGCCATCAATTTTATATAATATGCTCAAACAAAAATCTAATAGAATACCCTGTAACTCACAATCCATATCAAACACCATAGATCTCGGAAACTTAGAGATGAGGTAATAGTTAACATGATAATTTTGGAATTTGTTTCGAAACGGAATAAAAAGGCGCTGACAAATAACAGAATGTTCAAAAATTAACGTGGAATGACAATCGTACCCTCTCCCATTATTTAGCGCCAGGGACACGTGTCGCCTCCAGATCCGTTTTCACACTTTGCATCGTTTTCACCAGAACCCGTTTCTCTCTCTCTCTCTCTCTCTATATATATATATATATATATAGAACATTTTGTTATTTGTCAGCGCCTTTTTATATATACTAGCAAGATGCTCGCGCGATGCTGTGAGAGTGACACATCGCTTGCGATACTCATTTTTGGTAGTTTTATTATTCGTATAATATTTATCGTAGCATCATTGTGATAGATATACATCCAAAGCGAAGTAATTGGGTAATCCATTTCATTGTGGTGTGCATGGTTCGGTCGATTTGGTTATTATCCTCAACCGAAGCTGAAACAAAAGTCATTGGTTAGTCTATTTTATTAACCAATCGGTTTTCAGTTAATCACTTCAGTTTATTTTGTTAGATTGACAGTTTTTCAGTTTGGTTCATTTAATTTAAGTTAATAGCAAAAACCTAGCTTGGGCTAAAACTCTTCCTTAGAAATATAACCAATCGGTTTTCAATTTATTCGGTTAGATTGGCGGTTTTTGATTTGATTAATATACTTTTAGTTAATAGCAAAAACCAAACTTGGGCTAAAACTTTTGCTTAGAAATATATGAAATTGAGGTATAAATACATGAAATGAAAGTATAAATATATGAAATGGAGATATAAAATATGAAATATATGAACTGGTTCGGTTCTGTTCAGCTAAATTTGGTTAAACAAGAGTACAAAAAAATTAATAACCGATTTTTGGTTAATTTGATTTTCAATTAATTCAGTTTTTGGTTGATTTCGGTTCGGTAAAAAAATTTTAGGTTAACCATTTAGTTATTGCACACCAATAACCGATTTTAGTTAATATCCTATAGGTGCGCGCGCGATGCGACGAGAAACACAGACACTGCCACAGTGTGCGTTGTTCGTTTGGTTAGATTATTAACCTCAACCGAAATCGAGGTCATCGGTTAGTCTATTTTATTAACCAATCCGTTTTCAGTTAATCGGTTTGGTTTGTTTTGATTCATTTAATTTCGGTTAATAGTCAAAAGGAAACTTGTGCTAAAAGTTTTGATTAGAAGTACATGAAATTTAGGTATACATACATGAAATGGATGTATAGGTACATGAAATAGAGGTTTAAATATGAAGTACATAAACTGAAGGTATAAAAGCTAGAAATATGTGAAAATATGAATGATTTGGTTTAGTTTTGGTAAAATGAGGGTACAAAAAAATCGATAAACGTTTTTGGTTGATTGGGGTTTCGGTTAAGTAGTTTTCAGTTAATTTAGTTTTGGTTGATTTCGGTCCGGGTTTGGTTAACAATTCAGTTATTATTCACCCTTAGATACTGTTAATCACGTAACATATCAATTTTTTTAATTAAAAAAACTATAACATTACTATACTCAAATTAAAGAGAATAAATTACTCGTTTATGTGGTGTAATTTAAAAAAAAAATATCAACGTACAAAAAAGTTATGATCGTTTAAAAATTGTGGGGACGTACAAAAAATTATGATCGTTTAAAAATCGTGGGGGAGTTAGTATTTTTATAAGGGAATAAAGATAACTACTAACTAATTATCTATAATTTTATAAAAAAAATGAGGGATTAAAGTGTAATCTATATGAGATGATTAAATTGATGGTATTTAATCACTTGACATTCTATAGCTATCAAACATTCTTGGACAATGACTAAGTACGTTGGGCTTTAATCACTTGTATACTAAGGCATCATCTACATGTATCTTTTAATCCACGCGTCAATGCTGACCAAAACCACTATCGAAACGTCGATAAAAATGAGTAGGTCGTCACGGTACCTTTGGATTTTTTAAAACATTGTAGTTTATAAGATATAATAAGAATACGTAAAAGAATTATAAGTTTGTTGTGGAGGGAGAAAAGTGTAACTAACTATCCATAATTTTGGTAATACTCGGAGATTTATGTGCAATAAGATGGGGGACTAAAATATAATTATTATTTAAAAGATCAATTTACACTCATTTTAGGTGTTATATTACAAATTAAGAGGGAAAATGTTCTTATTTTTTGGTATCTTAAAATGACAATCCCTCATGCATTATGATATAGTAGTATAAAGAGTTAAATGTCATTTTAGTCCCTGTGGTTTGGGTCATTTTGCTAGTTTAGTCCAAAGGTTTCATTTTTCGCATGTGGGTCCAAAAAGGTTTCACTGTTGCCATTTTAGTCCACTAGGTTAACTTCATCCATTTTTTTGTTAACAAGAAGGGTAATTTGGTCATTTTATATGGCTCTAATTAACAGAATTACATATAAAATAACTGAATTGCCCTTCAAGTTAGCAGAAAAAATGGATGAAATCAATCCAGTGGACTAAAATGGTAACAATGAAATCTTTTTGCTCCCACAGACGAAAAATGAAAACATTGACTAAACTAGCAAAATAACCTAAACCGCAAGGACTAAAATGACATTTAACTCTAGTATAAATATATGCTAATACTATTTTATCATTTTAATCGCCTCAAATTTGTTTATTTATACATATAGCTATAGTATAGATTCATTTGTTTCATTGTATTAATGAAGGTGTTTTATAAGTAAAAACAAGAAGTTTTAAAATTTTTTAGAGTAAACTGCCATTTTGGTCTCTGAGGTTTTTTTACTTTTACCACTTTAGTTCAAAACTCAAACCTTTTGAATCTGGGTCTTTGTGGTTTCAGTCCTATTGACATTTTGGTGCAAAAGTAAAATCAGCTAATATTTAATTATCTAATAAAATCCTGGTAGTTTGTCCTTTTCCTTAGGGGCAAAATGTTCATTATAATTTTTATTATAACACATTATTAATTAAAACTATAAAATTAAATAATCTCTTTGACCTTATAAAAGCAGAAGAGATTATCATCTTCCCTCAAACTCAAACCCTAATCCATCACATACCACCACCACCACCTTTGCTAATAAGAAGGAGAATTCGGCTTTTCATGGTTTCTGTGTTCTTCAAGCCAGGTATTTTGATATGTTTTTAGTTGGTTTATAACTTGTAATTATCCCCAAAAATCTTTTCATGCATTTCCTTTTCTTTAAACACACCATAAGCACACACAGGGTGACCGTCTCTATCATACCCATTCATATAAGCCACCACACCTTCAAGATCCTTAAACCCAAGATCCTCTTCAACAATGTTGTCAGCTCCGAACTCTTTCCTCCAAGAAAGACACTTAACAAGCATGGTGAGAGAATCTTGGACCGTAAAGTCTCTTACATGTAAGAACTTCAACATACATGATGACGTTAGCTTTTTCAGTACTACCGGTGGTTGTTGGTGATGGTGGTAGCAATGGGATGCCCCACATGGATGCATCACCGTCGAAAGTGGTGGTGAGTTTGTCTTTGAGTTCTTGTAGTGCTTTCTTTTCGGAGGGTTTAAGGTTGTGGAGGTGGTAGGTGTCTTCCTTAAACGACGACGTACGGTGAAGAGTGGTGGCGGAATCCATTAACGATTCCATTTCTTGGATTTTTGAAGATGTTTTAGAGATCTAAGAGATACCCAGATGGAAATTTTGAGATTTGAGTGACACCCAGATGGAAATTTTGAATCTTTTTGAGATTTGAGTGATACCCAGATGGAAATTTTGAATCTTTGTGAGGGTTTGAGAGATATTTGGGGATTTTAAAGAAGGAGATTTCAGGGTGCAGTTGCCCATGGTGGTGGTTTAGTATGGTGGTGTGTGATGGATTAGGGTTTGGGTTTGGGGGAAGATGATAATCTTTGTGTCAAGGAGATTATTTAATTTTATTATTTTAATATTTTAATTAATAACGTGTTATAATAAAAATTATAATGATCATTTAGTCCCTGAAGAAAAAGACAAATTAACAGGATTTTATTAGACAAGTATGAGTTAATTTTACTTTTGGACCATAATGGCAATAAAACTGAAACCACAGGGAACCAGATTTAAAAAGGTTTGAGTTTTGAACTAAAGTGACAAAAATGACCAAATATCAGGTACCAAAATGACAGTTTTTATATCCTAGTCATTGAGTATATATAAGTAAAAACAAGAAGTTTTAAAAGTTTTTATATCCTAGTCATTGAGTATATATTAAGGGGGAAGGATCCACTAAAAAGTGGATTTTGCCTAAGTAGCCTAAGAAGGAATCTTAACCATTTATTTTTCAAATCAATGGTTAAGATGAAAGGGTATGATAAAGGAGGAGTGCAAGGGTATCTTGGGAAAATCCTATTTATGGACTTTCTCTCTCCACATGCAAGGCACATGCATATTTCACCCCCATTTTTTAAACGTTCATAACTTTTTTATACGACATTATTTTTTCATAAAAATTTCACCATAAAATCGAGCGTCTTTTTATCTTTAATTTGAGTACCATATTGCTATATAAAATACGAAGACTCAAAAAGCCCACTAAAATGTGTTGTATTTCTATGTTGTATAACATTTTTTGTGCTGGATTTTTGTACTATATTTTTGTACTAAAAATTTTGTGCTGATTTTTTTTGTCTTAAACTTTTTTTTTCTCAATTTTTTGTGCTGGATTTTTTTGTACTACATTTTTTTGCTAAATTTTTTTGTGCTAGATTTTTTGTACTAGATTTTTTGTGCTATATTTTTTTGTACTACATTTTTTGTGCTAGATTTTTTTGTGCTAGATTTTTTTTGTATTTTTAAAAAACAAAAAGGGTGCCACATGTCATTTTCACTCCTATTTATAAGGACCAAAATGCCCTTCATTCCTACTTATTAGGAGTGTCACATGTCATCATCACAATCCTTCTTAGGCTACTTAGGCAAAATCAACTTTTTAGTGGATCCTTCCCCATATATTAAGAGCCTATTTGTCATCCTCGCCTACGTCTTAACGTTTTATTTGATATTATGATGGACGACCCTTTGTGGCACCAATAGCGATCTCCAACTAAGCTCTTAACACATAACTTAAACATATAAAGAAATCAACTCAATCTAAAAAATGGCACAAACATATAAAGAAACCAACTCGAATTTCAAAAACGGCTCACGAGTGAAGATCGAGCTTTTAAAAAAGAAATTTAAACAAGTTGAAATGGAACCTGAGTTCCATTTAGTTAAACGAGCCATATCAAATATTGACATTTGACAAGTCCGGATTTAACTCGACTCGTTTATTCCATACTCTACACTCATTTTTTAACAACAAATTTGGATCACTCATAGACCACTAGAGTATTATTGTACCACTAACGGAATCACCCGATGATATCCATCTTGTTAAAAATACGTATACAAACGTAAGGGTATACGGGGCACTCTCGGTGACCCCATGCGGTGACCCAAGTCCCCGAGCGGGAACCCCGCCGCCATCAAATCGGGGAGCGTAAGCGGGGAGGTGGATCGGTGGGTGTTCACCGCGTGAGAGATGCCATTTTTTTTTCTTGTGAGGTAATGAAGGAGGATGAAGAACAAATGCAGGTAAATGAAGAAGGAGATGTAGGAGGATGAAGGAGATGTAGGAGGATGAGAGATGCCATTTTTTTTTTTTTCCTTGTGATTTTTTTCCATTGTGATTTTTTTTATTACTTTTAAAAATACCCCTCAAACTTGTTTTTAATTAAATGAAATGTTTTATTTTTTATTTTTATTTAGTTTTAATTTATTTAATATATGTTTTACTTTTATAAAAATATTTATATAAAAAAGAAAAAAAGCCAGTCCCTTAAGAGAGGAGTGCCGCCATCAAATTGAGGGTGTGATGGAAGTTAAGAGGGGAGTTGACGTGGCGCGTGTTGATTGCCCGTGCGTAAGAGAGGGGACTCCCCTAAGGTTATACGTAGTGGGGCGCCATCTCCTCTCATAACCCCCCCCCCCCCCCATAACCCCCCCGCACACCAAAACGAGGGGCGCCATGTTTCAGAAATTTAGGGGAGGCGCCATTATTATCGTGGCGCTATGAATGCATGTTTCAAAAATTAGACCAATCACAAAAAACATGGGTTTTTATAATTAATTAAATAAAAACGAAAATTAGTAATTAGGTAATGATGGGTAGGGGCTTTATGACTACGAGCTTAAATGCATAACGCCCCATAACGCTCACTCGCACACGTGACGCGCCACGTGTCGTATAACACCCACAAAGAGGGGTTATGACTACACATGGCCTAAGAGGGGAGTGCCCCTCTCACCCTAAAAACAAACCCAATAAAAGAAGAGAAAAGCTAGATACACACCCAATAAACCGTCTTTCACTCTTTCCAATGCCAAAACGACGTCGTAACAACCATCCACCGTTGATCAACAATCCAAGGGTCAGAATTCATCACAACTTATCCCAGAGCTTTAAATACCAAAAAACAGAGCATTCATCTTCACAGACCCATTTTTTCTTCACAATTCTCTCCATCTTCACACAAACACACAATGTTTTTCAACCAAATTTCACAATAATCAATCCTATCAATCCTCTGTAAGTTCTCTTCTTCATCACAATCAGATCTAAACTTCTTCTTGTTCTTCAACTATTCTTCAATCAACTCCAGTTTGACTAAATATTGTCTCAATTTTGCAGGTTTCTCAACAATTTATTTTCAACAAAGAGTTAACTAATCTTGCTACTGGTTGATGAACCTGTTAGCGTAAGCCTAGGGCTTGTATCTTGAGAAATTATGGATAGATTAGAGAAAAGTGGAGTTGTAGGGTTTAAACAACCGGAAACAACAACAGATTTGTTTCTAAAATGGGGGAATAAGAAGAGGCTTAGGTGTGTGAGGATGAGAGATCCGGACGATGCTGCAGATCCGTCGTATGCCGTTTCCGGCCGCCGGAGGATTCGCCGGAGAATTAACTCCAGATTTGTTACGTTTCCGTCCGATAATAACCACAACCACAGCCACAATAATAATTATAATAACAATAATAATATTAAACAACAAGCTTCTGTTCCATCACAACATACTCGTCTCACAAGGTAACACTAATTTTCAAAAAAAAAAAAATCACAGAAACTTACAAATTTTCGAAAATCTGATCTTAATTTTGATATTTTTTTTTGAGATCAGATGCGGATTTGTTTGTAATTTGTAGTAACATTTGAAGGTTTTAGTAGAAACAAGATTTTCCCCAAATTTTCAGATTATTTGATCTGGCTTTTGTTTTTTTATTCAGTTTTGACCTAATTTTCTGATACAGATGATGATTTGTTGTAAATTTCATTAAAAGCAAGATTTTTTCTCCAAATTTTCTGATAATTTGATCCGGATTTTGATATTTATTCATTTTGACCTGATTTTATGATGTTACGATGATTCGTTTGTAAATTTCAGTAGAAACAATATTTTTTTTTCTTCAAACTTCTGAAAATCTGATCTGGATTTTGAAGTTTTTTCAGTTTTGACTTAATTTTATGATAATTTCTGGAGTTCAGATGATGATTTGTTTGTAAATTTCAGTAGGAACACTTTTTTTCCCAAAATTTTGATAATCTGATCTTAATTTTGATGTTTATTTTGACCTAATTTTCTGATAATTTATGTAGATCAGATGTTGATCTGTTTTAAATTACACCAACGGTTGAAAATTTAGTAGAAACAAGAATTTTCCGCAAATTTTGACATAATTTTGATATTTTGGATGACAGGAATTCTGAAACGGCGGTTAATCTGAGATCGGAGACTCACCGGAAACCGTCACCGGAGAAGGAGGTGAGTAGGTCTACTGTATCTCCGGTGGACGGTGGTGTAGGGGATCAAAAGGTGAAACACGTGTGGCCAAAACTGTACATAACATTATCAAGCAAAGAGAAAGAAGAAGATTTCATGGCAATGAAAGGTTGTAAGCCTTCTCATAGACCTAAAAAGAGACCCAAAGCCATTCAAAGAAGTTTGCTTGTAAGTTATTCAACAGCCGAGGATGAGCTCGGTATCAACCGATATTGATATCGAAAATCCTCAAAAACAAGTACCGGTGTCGAAAATACCTGGTATGGTTTGATACCGGTACTAAATCTTATCAAAAACCGGTATTGGTATCGAAAATCTTCAAAAACCGTACCTGACCGTTAAATACTGGTTCGATACCGTATCCGGTACCATTTGCTCATCCGTATTTAACACACACAAAAACACTATTATTTTGTGTTTTTGGAAGATGTTTTTTTATGGGTTTTTGATTTTTGTTTTGTGGTGGTGTTTCAGTTGGTGAGTCCTGGAGCATGGTTGACTGATATATGTCAAGATAGATATGATGTCATAGAAAAAAAGAATACCAAGAAGGTAAGTTATTAAATCAAGCTGGTGATGGCTTGTAACTTGTGCTTTAAAAGTTGTACTTTTGTCTGAGATTATACTCTCTTTGGGATTAAATTTTTATTTTCCAAAAAATGAGTAATTTTTATAGCAAATTTTTGTGGCATGCTTTGATCACTTGTAACTTGTGTTTTAAAAACTGTACGTTTGTCTCGGGTTATCATTCGTATCTTCTAAGAAAATGGGTCTTGTTTTTTGGGTTTCTATGGTTTCATTTTTGTTGTCATTTTCATCCAAAATCAAAATCTAGTCAGATTTTTTAGTTAACATTCGTTTTTTTTGTCTTTTTCCTCCATTTTAATGAAGAACAAAATGGTCAGATTTTTTTAATTTGTTATAATAAAACGTTAAAAAACTATTTTGCCCTTCATTAAAAGTGAGGAAAAAGACAAAATAATTGGATGCTAACTAAAAAATCTAATCGATTTTGATTTTGGATGAAAATGACAACAAAATTGAAACCACATAGACCTAGATTCAAAAGGTTTGAGTTTTGGACTAAAATTAGCAAAAGTGACCAAACCTTAGAGACCATTTCGGCAGCTTACTCTGTTTTTTATATTAGATCTTTGTATCATGATTTGAAGACTTGTGATTTGAAGACTTGTAATTTGTGCTTCAAAAGTTGTACGTGTGTCCAAGACTATACACTCGTTTTGGGTTTTTTTATTTACCTTCCAAGATAAATGGGTTCAATTATTTATAGAAAAAAATTGGGGCATGCTTTGATAGCTTGTTCTTTAAAAGTGTTACGTATGTGTCAAATTATACACTTATCTTGGGCTCCATTTTTACAATCCAAGATAAATGGGTTTAATTTTATATATCAACTCTTTGGGGGTATGCTTTGATAACTTGTGCTTTATATGCTGTTTCTCTGCATTGTCATTTAGTTTTTATTTTCTTTTTAACTAATTTATATTTTATAGTGTTTTTTCGTTTACGATCCCATCGCAATGCGCGTGATAAAATGCTTAAGTTATCTTAAAGTCTTTAAACTTTAATAAGGTTACTTTTTTTTATCTCTTTTGACAACTACATCGCGTATCAATAATGTACTACTAGCGCTGCAATGCGCTAATACTAGTTTTACATGAAAATCTTGAGGGCATGCTTTGATAACTTGTTCTTCAAAGCTATAATTTTTTTGACACGGTGTCAAGAGCCAATGTGAAGTGGCTTGTAACTTGTGCTTTAAGCGTTGTACTTCTTACCTAACTTAGGTATTTGGTACAACTGTTATTATTGGATCATTCTTTAATGACATGTAACTCTTCTTTAAAAGTTGTACGTTTGGGCTTGTTTTAGACCATTTCAAGAAAATGTTCTTTTAGTGGCATGTAACTCGTGTATTAAAAGGTGTACGTAGTGGGTGTGATTTATGACTTTGTACATGTACGTTGTGCATTAAAGGTTGTACATGTTATGGTTGTGAACATGTTAATAATTAAAAATGTTATTGTTGGTGTTATGTGCAGAGACCAAGGGGATTGAAGGCCATGGGAAGCATGGAGAGTGATTCAGAATGATGAATGTGTACACCCATCTATTTTTGTAAATGTGTTATTTCATTTTTTTAATATTAATTAAAATGAAAATTTATTTTCTTCATTCGTTATCTCATTGGTGGTTCCGCTGGTGGCACGATAATACTCTAGTGATCCAAATTTAGACGGATAATTCATTAAAAATAGAGTTAACTGTCATTTTCGTCCCTGTGGTTTGTTGACTTTTATCATTTCAGGCTAATTTTAAAAAAATGCACCAGTTTTCTTCCTGACATACTGGAAACGTGCCACTTCAGTCCAAAAATTAAAACACAGTTAAGTCAGACAAGTTAAATGAAGGGTATTATTGTCAATTTCTATATATTTTATTTTCACCTTATTTTATTAATTGACAATAATACCCTTCATTTAAAATGTCTGACTTAACTGAGTTTTAATTTTTGTACTGAAGGCACGTTTCCAGTAGATCAGGGAGGAAATTTGTGCATTTTTTAAATTTGACCTAAAATGGCAAAAGTGAACAAACCACAGGGAGGAAAATGCCAGTTAACTCTTAAAAATAACTTACCCATTATTCCTTGATGCAAATAAAAAGAGTTTTAATTAATTATTTTGCGTAAACATTAATATAATTAAAATATATTTACACAAAAGAAAATACATTTTTAACCAGAATTTACGGCTTGGCTTTCTAATTCGTTAAATTATTCTGGTCAATATTGTCGTGTTCAAGATGGGCCATTTTTTCATATGTTATTTTATCCGGATATGAAGAAACCTCACTCTAGCCACCTTTGTTGACCTCAAACAACACACTACTGACTACTCCACAAAGATTCACATGATATGTTTCAAAAGAAAAAAAAAACAAGATTCATGAAACCTATGAAGGATAATTGATAATGAATCGGTTAGGTCGGTGTTGACAATTTTTTTTACTGGGCCCTTGTTTCATAAAATGACGAACTGGACCGGATGAGTTGGGTGGGTAATGGGTTGGTCAGACTGTTTGAACTATTATGTTTTTTCCTAAAATCTTTAATTTTGTACTAAAAAATTAAATGGTAAAGATGGTTTCCGGTTATAATACATGTATGTAACAAAATATTTAAAACTGAACAACTTGGTTCAATAAGTGCTAACTGCTAACAGTTTATGAACATCCCTAATCAAACCACATATATCATCAACCCTTCAGGATTTTGGATTATTAGGTTGGGGTGGACGACTTAAAAAGTAATTTATAGCACCATCACGTATGTTATTTGAACTTGAGACCTGTTCTAGAACATGGCGAATCCTTTTTATTCAGCCAACTCTCCAAACATTGCATTGAAATCAATCATCCCCATCACTAGAGATTTGTTTAAATCGGCATTAAGGGAGAGATGAATATGTCATTTGATAATAAAAATGGTATTTTTCCAAATAACAACAGGTGCAAAATATGATGGGGTGAAGTTTAGAGATTTGATATATAGGTCAAATGGCTTAAATTGAAGATGGGTGAAAGTCAAATGGCTTAAATTCAACTAAGCAAATAAGTGGATGGTAGAATGATCATTGAACTATTATGACCATATTTTTTGTGTGGTAGGGGTTTGAAAGGACTTCCATTTACTACTGTAAGATACATGTATAGAGAGAATAAACTATTAAAGAATGAGAGGAGTAAATCATGGAAAAAATTCTGTCACAAATTTGTACCAAATTAGACTAAACCAAAAGTGGCTTAGAGATAAAAACAAGTCGCTAAATTATGGACAACACGGGTGGTGCACTTTTGTTTTAGACAGGGTATGTATCGTTTGTCACTATATGCATTATCTTGTAAAAATCATTTAAAAGAAAACTTAACTCGAAGTAAGGGTGTAACGGGTACATGCTTAATGAGAATTGAGATGAGAGGAAATTTGCACTCACCCAATCATATTGTGCCATGTTATTTCCCCTCTCATTCTCCCCTCTTGCCAAAAAAACATAAGGGGTGGTTTTCCCCAAACCATTTAAAAAAAATAAAAAACAAGAAAAGACATGATTGGTTGAATACTATTGGGCCACTCCTTTACACCCTCTCTCTCTCTCCCCCTTCCCCACATGCGGCAATCATTCACCGATTTCAACCCACCATCCCCTTCCCCGCGCGGCAACTTTTCACGGCGGCACTCACCCCGTGCGGCAAAACCTCTCCCTGCTTCCTTTGCTGCGACCACCCTGGACACCCTAACATGTGTTATGTGTCCATTTCAAGTGCTTAAGAGTTGAACTTTAATGCTTTAAAAGTTTAGCGCAATTTTGTGCTCCAACATAATTAGGTTTGCTGCCTTATAAATAATACATGGGTGTTAAATAATGATGTAGTACATTGATGCAACTTGCACTATAAGAAGTGAAAGTAATCGTCTTGCACTATAATCAGGAACAATTCTTCTTCTTCCGTGGAAAGGAACAAATCATGATTACAAATACGAGGAGGTATGCAAATATCTCGTAAGTTACTCTGTTAACCATTCCAGTTCTATACTTCTAAATCTAGCTTAGATTTGTTCGTTTCCAACTACCTGTTTTAGGTTTTGAAGTGAAAGTTCATTTGTGGTATGTTGTAGTTTGTAGAGCGTTGGCAACAATCTACAAGGTTTGTTACGGCTGATTATAATTTATATAGATCTTGGTTTCCTTACCAAACTTATTGAACTATGATGTTTTTTTTTTGTTCATAGAACATGTGGGATTTAACCCCGGATACAGATTTGCTAATGGAATTACCATGAGAATATACTTTTGAAACCGCACTGGCTACTATAATTGTTAGTAATTATACGTGTTTATTAAATTCCTTAACAAATCCATGTTCAAGGTTCGTAATGTCATACTCTTTTTCTTAGAACAATTCTTTACAAGCGGTCTTTTTCTTAGAACAATTATTTACAAGCGGTGTAGGCAAATGATGAAAGTGATAGGAGGCTAATAAGGTACCAGGATCAACATATGGACTTGACTTTGTTACTTGTAGTTTTAGAGATTTTGGCTTCTACTAATTATTACCACTTTCTTCTTTTTGTAGTGTTGAAGCTTCAAATTAGAAGATACCGATTTATGCTATGTTGTTTTATTGCCTGCAATCTTATGATTAAATAGGTTATTATTTGTATTGTAGCTGGAAAAAAAAATCGTTGATTCGTTGATATACTAGATGTAAAACCCGTGTTATATACTAGATGTAAACCCGTGTAAAAACACGGGTAGTTTTTAGAAATTTTACAAACGTACGTAAATTTTCTAAAAACTACCCGTGTTTTTACACGGGTTTTACATCTAGTATATAACACGGGTTTTAGATCTAGTATATCAAAATAAGGCTTTTGTAAACTTATCTCATTGAATCATGTCTTAGAATGTTTGAATGTACTACTAGAATGTATCTTAGCATCATCGTGTCGACTGTCGAAGACAGATGCCACCCAATCCAACATAAGTGATAAATGTACAGAGTGGGATGAGCTAGAATATTGGTGATCATTTTAGAATACTACAAGACTCAGATCATTTATTTATGTCCCAAGTTACGTTATATTTAAAAGAGTTAAATGTTATTTTAGTCTATGTGGTTTGGCCTATTTTGTCAATTTAGTCCAAATGTTTCATTTTTCGCCTGTAGGTTCAAAAAAGTTTTACCGTTGCCATTTTAGTCCACTGGGTTAACTCTATCCATTTTTTCTGTTAATGAGAAGGGCAATTCGGTTATTTTATATGGCCGAATTGCCCTTTTAGTTAACATAATTACATATAAAATGATCGAATTGCCCTTCTCATTGACATAAAAAATGGATGAATTTAACCCAATGAACTAAAATGGCAACGTTGAAACCTTTTTGAACCCAACAGGCGAAAAATGAAACATTTGAACTAAACTGACAAAATGATTCAAACCACATGGACTAAAATGACATTTAACTCTATTAAAAAATATTATATGCATTTAACAACTATAGTAAATTGAAATTTATCTGTATTTATATAGTTTTATGCATTTAACAACTATAGTGAATTGAAATATGATAAATTGCATGCGTATTGTAATCACCACACGAGTATAAATAATAATATCATAATACAAATATTATCATCAAAATACATATCCTAAAACAAATTTTTCATCATCCACGTACAAATTGAAAAATTACTAGACAAAAATGTAAGGAAAATAAAATTAAAATTGAACTTTTTTTGGGTATATGGTTCGAGAAAACAAATATATGATTTTGGGTAATTGAGTCTGATATCACTTAAGGGGCTGTTTGGTAGCCTCTTAATTACCATTCAGATGTTACCTCTTAATGGTTTAAAACCTCTGAATCAATAAGAGGTAACCTCAAGTCTGAATGGTTAAGAGGTAACCTCTGAATGGTAAAATATCACATGACACATTTTTCTACCTTCTCATTGGTAAAATTCTTAATGGTTCCATTAAAAGGTAGCCTCTTAATGACCATTCAGATGCTAACTCACATTTTTTTTTGTTTAATCACATATCCAAATAGCGTAGAAAGCTATATATCTATCTATACTATATTATAATGCATGAGTGAGGGGTATTTTAAGATACCAAAAAAATAAGAACTTTTCCTCCCTTTATTTATAGAAAGACCTCTAAAATGAGGGTAGTTTGGTCTTTTAAACACTATTTATTTTTTAGTCCCTAAACTTATTACACTTAAATCCCTGAGGTTTTAACAAAATTATAGATAATTAGTTATAATTCACCCCTACACAACAAATTTTATTTTATTAAAACTGTCTAATATATATACTTAAATACATCTTATAAAAAATTAAAACTAACCACAACAAACTATAAATACATAGCAAGACACCCCTACACAACAAACTTATATAAAATTAAACCATAATGCACTTCTATAGTTACTACTATAAATACATAGCAAGACACCCTTATATCTGCTGCTAAACAAAATTAAAAAATGGATCCAGTTCTGAATTCAATTGTTGCGAAAAACCAAGCATGCGAGATTGAAAATTTTAAGGTCAATTCTATTATATCGCAGTGGTGAATAATTGTTTTATTTTATGTGAATGTTAACTTATTTGATTTTTCAGATTCAGTTGCATGATGAAGATGCCAATTTAAACAACTCAGTTGCCGAACAAGCTTTTAAGGTATTGATTTTGCTGGTTTTTAAGTATTATTTTTGTGTATATCTTTCACATGTTCGTTATGTGTGTTTTATTGCAAGATGATGGTGATAAAAGTGTTGATCTTATTTCTTATGGTGCAATGTTTAGGTCCATACAAATCTAATCTTCAACGTGAATTTAGTGAAGAGGTAATTTTAAGTTGTATTTAATCTTTTTTTTTTTAACTTTTGTATTCAATTTTTGTCATTTTTAAGGATCAGAGGTTTGAGACTCAAAGGAGGAGATCATGGAGACTCTCTGAATGGAAATGAAGTGAGATTATTAATTTAGACGATTCTGAGGACAATGACAAATAAGATGAATTAGAAGATATTGTCGATTCAAGCACAAACCAGAAAACCCGATTAAAAATACCTTGAGTGTCAATTCAGAAGCGGAACAGATTTCATGCAGTCTAATATGAAATCTATCAAGTGTTTTTATGATTTTTATTCATTTTCAGTTATGTTTGATCTAGACGTATGAATAAAGTTTATTTTATATTTGAACTTTATTTTTGGTGTTAATATAATGCAGTTATCGACCATATTAATAAAGTTCAAAATAAAGTTAGTTACCTAAATTTACAAGTCAACTGAACTTATATAAGTTAAGATCTTAAAGTTGCAATAAATAGATATAGTCAAGCTGAAGTTATAAAATATTACAGTTATTCTTAGATATTAATCTAATAATTTGTATTTCTTAATTAAAAAATAATAAATTAATAAATTTTAAAGCTAAACTAGAAAATTGAACTTACTATGATATAAAGTTAATAAAGATAACATCTTATTTTTTTTATAAAAACTGTTTTTAAAATTTTATAAAAATATAAATATATATATATATATATATATATATATATATATATATATATATAGGACAAAGATCTGTTAGGAACCACCCTTTATTGCGAGAACTTTGAGAACCAATGTGAACACAACCAAAAATACCTAAAAATAGCTAAAAAACACATAATTTTTTTTAATATTTTTTATAAAAAAATCGTTACTTTTAGTTTTTTAGATTTTTTAAGGTTTTTTGGGGGTTTAGTTTTTAGCATTTTAGCTTTGGGGGGGGGGGGTTAGGTTTTTTTTAGGTTTTTTGGAGGTTTTAGATTTTAGCATTTAGCTTGGGGGGTTAGGTTTTTGGGGTAGAAAGCCTTATTTTCCTACTGTATATATATATATATATATATATATATATATATATATGAGAGAGAGAGAGTAGGAGTTGGGTAGAAAGCCTTATTTTTCTAGAAAGTCTAGGAAGCAATCAGAACGTGACATGAGGCATTGAAGGATTTTAACTAAAAGGGCAATGTGTAATTTGACATTTTATTTTAATTTTGGAATTTATATCTCATTAACTAACTATGCACGATTTTATGGTAACTGATTCTCCCTGATTTACGAATTACTACCAGATGTAAATATCAATCAAATTCTCATTCGTTCCTTTCACAATCTTGATCAACTTTATTCGTAAATCATTTTTTACGTGAGAGATAGTTATTGATTCAAACACAATTCTTGATTGCGGATATGGCAAATACACTTCTTTTTCTGTTTACTATTATCTGGTCTGTATCGATTTTTAATTATGTCTGGAAACCACCAGAATGTTCTTGACGTTGTGTTTTAACAGCAAGCAGATTCATACAGTTGTGTTTTAGCATTCAGATTCATACAGTTGTGTTTTAACAGCAAGCAGATTCATACAGTTGTATTTTAGCATTCAGATTCATACAGTTGTGTTTTAGCATTCAGATTCATACAGTTGTGTTTTAACAGCAAGCATATTCATACAGTTATGTTTTAACATTCAGATTCATACACTTGTGTTTTAACAGCAAGCAGATTCATACAGTTGTGTTTTAACATCAAGCGGATTCATACAGTTGTGTTTTAACAACAAGCAGATTCATACAGTTATGTTTTAGCATTCAGATTCATACAGTTGTGTTTTAACAGCAAGCAGATTCATACAGTTGTGTTTTAGCATTCAGATTCATACAGTTGTGTTTTAACAGCAAGCAGATTCATACGCTGTGTTTTACCATCCATGCTGGTAATGCTGGTGGATTTCTTGACGCTGTGTTTTAACAGCAAACAGATTAGCAAGCAGATTAATACGATATGTTTTCTTGATGTGTTTCTTCATGAAGGATAGAAGGAAGAGAGAGAGAGAGAAAATCGCAAGAAATGTGGGGTGGTTATGGAATGACAATTATTTCCATATTTAAAACAAGCTAAACGACATATCTACCCCTGATTAATTAAATAATCCTATTTTTAAGAAACACATATTACCAAAATGCCACCAATAAGATCTCAACCATTAAACACCCCATTGGATGGCCCAGATCGCTTCCTAGACTTTCTAGAAAAAAAACACTTTCCGTAGGATCCCCACTCTATATATATATATATATATATAACGAAATTTAACAATTAAAGTTAAAGGTGCAAAACGTACTTACGAGTCAATTACTATTTTTTATTTTTTTGTTTTATAAAAACAAAAATTTTAAACTGAAAGTTTATTGGATGAGTACCATGTGGATTTTAAAAAAAAAGTTATAAACTTTAAAGAATAAAATTATAAACTTTATCATTTAACCAACAAAATAAACTTACTTTACAACTATAACAACTTATCTTTTAGAATTAATTACATAGTTAGTCCCTGTGGTTTGCACAAAGTAACATACTTAGGTACTAATAGTTTAAAATCATCTTTTAGGGTATTAACTTTTCATTTTGTAACGTTTGCATGTATTAACTTCTAGGGTATTAACATAGTTAGTCCATGTGGTTTGCACAAAATAACATACTTAGGTACTAATAGAATGTGATTTTAAACCTACAAATAACGTTAATACCTTCAAACGTTACAAAATGAAAAGTTAATACCCTAGAATGTGATTTTTAAACTATTAGTGCCCAAGTATGTTACTTTGTGCAAACCATAGAGACTAACTATGTAATTAATTCAAATGAAAAGTTAATACCCTAGAATGTGATTTTTTTTTTCATTTGATTACTATTTTTTATTAAAAAACGAAACTTTGCATGTATAAAATAATTTCTTTTACTTTATTTATAAACAAAACATTTGTTTTTATAAAAAAAAAATTCTTTTACAAACATTTTGTTGGTGCATATTTCGTACGTCTGACACTGTGCGAATAGCTAGATAGAGCGTGTGTTGAATATTGTATAGAATAGGAGAAAGTTGGACAGGTTTTGATATTGTTAAGGCCCATCCGGCCGGATGACCATCCGGTCGGATGGCAATCCGATCGGATGGACACATAGTGTAGGTGATGTCTATAAATAGGGACTTGGGGTTTCCATTTGGACAAGCTTTTGGTTCCAGAGGGGAAATGCTGTCCAATTGGTCTCGTGGTGCTGTAATTGTTGAATAATCAATAGAGACCAGATTGAAATTGACTGCTCGGTGTCGTATCTATCTTCTACTCCTTTCTTAGTCGTAATAAACACACCGAACACGTCGGATCTGGACCGAGGCTCCGTCAAACTCACCGGATCCTGGAATCAGCACATTTTGTGTAACAAGTAATATAAATAAAATACTCTAGAAATTTACAGTCTTTACTAAATAAATACTAAATTGTGTTGCAAATTTTTTGGAATTATAAGTTCAACTATATTGTTATGACTAGGTACATAGTAGACTGTGTTGCATATTTTTAGAGATTATAATTGTTAAAAGTAGACTCATATAGATAAGATTAGTTAGGAACTAAAAATCTGAACGTAGTATGATATAAAGTTAATAAAGAAATAAACTGTTAACATCCTATTTTTTATAAAAAACAGTTCCTGAAATTTTATAAAAATATAAAGTTTTTATATCAGTAAAAAACGAAATTTAGCAATTTAAGTTAAAGGTCTAAACGTACTTACGAGTCAAATGCTATTTATTTTATAAAAACAAAAATTTTAAACTTAAAGTTCTATGTGGATATTTAAAAAAAATTATGAACTTTAAAGGATAAAATTATACTTTATAATTTAACCAACATACTTTATAATTATAACAACTTATCTTTTATTTTTTGTCTTTTGATTATTAATTTTTATAAAAAACAAAACTTTACATATGTGTAAAACTTATGACATATATCCACCACAATAATGTTATCATAAATATTACACGAATAAAAAAACTACCATTAACGAGTGCCGCAATGCAAAGTGTCGCCCCCGCCGCATCGCGCGGGCACCCTACTAGTCTTTCTAGAATGTGTAAGCTGGGATATGGTACCACATAGATCTCCACAAACCAAGTCTAAAGGTTTAAGAGATTTGAACTTAACTTGATTTGGGAATGGAGCCCTAATCAAATTTTATTATATTAATACAAAAACAGTGTAATCGTTCTAATAGAACTTTACATCGTTCTAATGATCATACATCAAATTTTATGCCCCGCTTGCGGTGTACTAACTTTAACGTTATTTTACTAACTTCGTGAAAATAACGTTAAAAGCGGCGGATGGTTAATCATGCATCATGTGGTGACGTTGATAGCTGAAAGACACGGTGGTACATGCACCAATCAGTCTTTGTCCCGATTGTTTGAGTGTTATGTGCCTTATGTCCAAGGCTTGATACAAAACTACAATCGAGCCGGGGGTCTCACTGGAAACAGCCTTTCTATTCCTACAGGGTATAGGTAAGATTGTCTACATCTACCCTCCTCAGACCCTACCTTAGTTTTGCTATTGGTGGGATTTACTGAGTATGGTGATGATGATGATGATCCATTCTCAGTCAATTATATTAAACTTAGTATGTTGTTTTTCAGACTTGGAATGTAATAAACATGAGATATGATTCTTTATTTTTTATTTTTATATTCTAACAAGATTTAGCCTTTTCCTTTAATCTCTACATACAATTCATAACCAAATTGAACCCAAGTCATGTTCCAATAGAACTTTACTACATCCATTATCAGTTAATTGTCTTAAACGAAGTATGTTGCCTTTCAGACTTGGAATGTAGTAAACATGACATATGATTCTCTATTCTTTATTTTTACATGGCGACAAGATTTTGGTCAGATTACAAGGTCTAAGTGTGTAATTTAATTTACTATTCTTGTTTTTTTAACATAAGGATATTTTGGGTTTTTTAGATATCTATAATCATGATAGTGAAATAACATATATATATATATATATATATATATATATATAGGCTATTAATTAGTAGAGAAGATCCTACTACATAATAGACCTAAGGGATAATCCACTAGCTAATTAGCAGGTTTTAGAAATATTTATAAGCAAGAAACATAACCCTTAAACAAAAATATATATGTCAGTTCATGCATGAACCTCACGAATCCCATTGGACGGCTGTCAAACGTATAATTCGCTACCTCAAGGGAACGTCTCAACTAGGCATTCGTTTTACATCGAACTCAACGTCTACATTACATGCCTTTGCTGATTCACATTGGGGTGAGCGGTTGGTTACTATTACAGCATATTCGGATTCCAATTGGGCTGGTTGCCCGGTCGACCGTCGATCCACAGGGGGCTATGCTATCTTCTTGGGTTCAAACTTAGTATCATGGTCAGCTCGTAAGCAGAAAACTGTCTCTAGGTCGTCTACTGAATCCGAATACAAGGCTATTGCTGATACGGTTGCTGAACTAATCTGGCTAAAGTCTCTTCTACAAGAACTGGGAGTTAAGTTGAATAAACCTACTCTTTGGTGTGATAATCTTGGAGCTACGTATCTTTCAGCAAACCCGGTGTTTCATGCTAGAACTAAACATGTGGAGGTATATTTTCATTTTGTTCGTGAACAAGTCAGTCAAGGAAATCTGAAGGTTCAATTTATTAAAACAGATGATCAAATTGTCGATATCTTCACGAAGCCATTATCAACTCAAAGATTTGAATTTTTAAGATCCATGTTGCAGGTCGTTACCCGCCCTCAACTTGCGGGGGAATGTTAAGCTAAATATTCAATTATCATAAGTTAGAGGGTTATTATTGTAACTAGTGGAATATATATAAACCTCTTTGTATTTGATGTGTGCTAAACGGACTATAAAAATTAACTAAATTAGACTCTCTAAACTAGACACGAAAAGCTTTAAATTTGTAAACTAAGACTCTCTAACCTAAACCACACAACCGGCAAGTGTACCGGTCAATGTAGTATAACCTAGCAAGTCTGAGTATCGAACCCAAAGACTCTATGTATTACGTAAATTAGACTCTAATAGACACTGACAGACGCGACTTAAACTTGTTTAATTGCTTTGGGGGGGGGGGGGGGTTACTGAAAACTAAGGAAATCTATATTAAACTACTAAATTAACTAGAGCTAAACTAAAGACGAAAGATGACTTTGAACTTTTCTTATGTGAGAACGAGACCACCTAGACAAGAATCCTGGATTGTTTTTAAGATATTACCAATTAAGTTAACTGCACGAGTTATGGAACCGGGATCGTATGATACTAAACCTATTAAGAACCATCGAGGCCCCTCGACCCTTCTCAAGGAGAAACCTGTGGACCTACCTAGGCCGTTAATCCTACCGGTTATTAGATTTCTTCCCAGTCCTCTAATTATTGTGTAAGTACCCTAATGTTGACCTATTTCTTCCCAGTCCTAGATCTAGGGTAGTTTGAAGTAATAGATTTGACTTGATAGACTAATAAGACCGACAGGTAAACCAAGACATAACCTTTCCCAAGGCCTATCTAAAGCAATTCGCCGGGTAAGACCTACCAATAGCCCCTCACTTCCCAGATATTAGGACTAGTAGAACACTAAGACTTAGCAAATTATTATTAATTACTTCTAGAGGTTATCGGCCGATTCTCCCTAAAGAGTGAAGGTTCTCTTATGTGATATAGACACTCACCGAAACCCTAAACCCTAATATGACTCTATGTTGTGATAAAGACCGTCACTAAGAATCATATGAAGCAAGTAACAATAACAAACCAAATCAAAGTACGCATACACATCAAATCATTAAATCAAACCTTTTACAAAACACAATCAATCCATAAACAACGTGCAAATAACGAAAAAGGTAAAGTCTTTATATCAATCCAATCATCATAGTCTAGGTGGTTTAAAGGTTTAGCCAAGCATGTCTATAAACGAAAACAAATCAAAGATAATCAAACTAGAATTCATGATAACAAGTTTCAAGAAAGAAATCAACCAAACAAGGGATTGGAAAACCCGAGAAATCTTCGATTCTTCGTCCTGAACTTGATCCAATGATTCCGCGCCTTCAAGATCTCCGATTCAGCTCTCAGACGGCTCCAAACTTGCTCCAAAAGTCACTTGATTCGTAATTAGGGTTCTTTCTATGTTAAATATGATAATATGATGATAATCCTCCAAAAAAAACCCTGAAACCCGATGCTGTACACGATCTGAGCCCATATTCACCTTCCTCGCGGCCCGCTTTGATGTTTAGGTTAAGTTAACACGGGCCGCGCGAGAGCTAATCTCCGGCAATTCTTGTTTCATGGTCGCGTAGCGTGACTGAAAGACCTTTTATGCTAGCGCTACGCGAGTGACGTTTTTTTCACAGAATGTTGTCTCCGAAATTCAGCTTTAACACCCCAAAATCTCTAAAATAATTCTAACACTTGTTTCCAATGATTCCGGGACTTGACGTTCAGCGTTTTTAGCTCGATTTTGCTCCTTATTTAGCATTTTCGTGTATCAAGACCTGGAAAACGCAAGATTTATCAATAGCACGTAATTCTAAACTAAACTAAACTAAACTAAAAATAACGATAAAACGTACAAACTATACACGATATAAGTATGTATTTTGCAATACATCAAACATCCCCACACTTACACTTTTTTCGTCCCCGAAAAAGAATTGTGCAACGGAATCAGAGACAAATCATCACTTGGGTAAAAAATTATTTATATTTTATTAAAACCAAAGCTTGCGTTAGCTGCGATTGCGAATATACTGATCCTCTTAAACCCGAATCTAATCCTAAACCCTTATCATGTGAATTTAATTTAAGTGCGGTCAATCCACCTAGGGTCTCACACTAGAATCTACGATCCATCTACTCCCACCTCAAGCTTATAGGACTAAAAGAACGATCACTGGATCAATTCCTAACCGTCTTATATCAAAACCAAGAGAGTAAACAATCATTTTTTTTTCTTTTTCCATTTTTTTTCTATTTTTTTTTTCTTTTTTTTTTCGAATTCGTGAAACTAGACGATGCTTTCCCTAACCCAGCGGTATTCCGACTGTAGAGTCGCTATCCCCAATCACAGATTACATAGGTTTCGGTACTTTTATTCGGCAAATCGATTTCACACATCCCAGAGGCAAACCGGCTGTAGAGTCGCTATCCCCAACTCGGAATACGTAGGCCTGTGTTACTTTCATTTAGTTTCTAGCTCACTTTTATTCTATTTTTTTTCCGCATGATCACAAACTCTAACAGTTTTAACTTATAACGGTGCCCCTTATACTATTATTGGCAGTTTTGATTTCCCATATTTCCCAGGCGAGAACCCACTAGCAGACCGACAATTTAAGGTATATTAGATCAAAGGGACTTAAAACCAAACCCGGGCCTATCCACATATCCCTAACTAGACGCAAGCTCGATTTATTTAATCTCATATTATTATTATTCAAACCAAGCAACAATTCACCTTTTCTATCATTTTCCGCTTTAATTTGCAAACTTCTTTTTTATTCGAAAGACATTTTCTATTTTTTCAATTTTTTTGGATTTTTCAATTTTTTTAATTTTTTTGTGTTTTTCATATTATGACTCAAATATTTACAAGTATCTCATCCCCACACTTAGAGATTGCATTGTCCCTAATGCAAGAACGAAAATACGACTCAACAACTACCTACGAAAAGAAACTGCAAACGAAATAAAAATACAACAACAACAAAAAGGGAAACGACTTAGCTGGTTAGGACAAAAGTCAGTGCCAGCCGTACGAATCTTGAATCCCCCGAACGATCGTATAGCATTCCATTCGCGATCGTTGACTAGTCTGCTTGGGTTTATCAAAATGGCAAGGTCAGAATCACCCGAATGGCAATTGGGTACGGGTGGTACACTCCAAACCTGCACAATCAAAGCAAAACAAAACCCAACGCAGTACCGACTCTAAAAACGACTCAACACTACTAATTTAGACTCATGGTACAAAATAAAAGACTCAGAAATACAAAACTCTACAAATTAATATCAACTTTTCACAAACTTACGGAGGATCATGGAAGCGCAGCTCACCCTCCAACATCGCTCTCACTTTACGGGCTGTAGCACTATCCTTCCTAACACTGCCCGCATCAATCCAAGCACTCTTCTCTTTCTCACAACTTCTCAACTCCTCACCCGGTGGTTCGAATCGATATTCTTCATAGCGAATTCTATCCCCACACTGAGGTTTGCTCAGTGTCTCAATCCTAGATTCTAAACACACCACTCTCTTCTCTAATTCCTCTAATTTCCTAGCTGGTGGATCCCCACACTTGAGTTCTATTACCTTCTCTAGACTCGGATCACTCACCACCTTCTCTTCATCTCTCTCTTCCTTCTCACACTCCCCCACTAATGAAACCTCATATTTTACATCACTAGGCCCTTTCGAATTCGTAACCTTAAAAACTACCGATTCCTCACCCGCTCTAAGTGTAATGGTGCCTAAAAAGACATCTATGAGAGCTTTTGCGGTGTTTAAAAACGGGCGTCCTAGAATTAACGGTACCTTCTCGTCGGCTTCCATGTCGAGTACGACAAAGTCTACCGGAAAAACAAACTTGTCTACTTTAACTAGCAAATTCTCAACTATACCCCTAGGGTACTTAACAGACCGATCGGCTAAAGATAGTGTCATTCGGGTAGGTGCAAGCTCTCCTAGGTCTAGCTTCTCATAAAGAGAAAAGGGCATCAAATTAATGGTAGCACCTAAGTCGGCTAAAGCTCTAGTGTTGGTGTTACTACCGAATAGACAAGGAATAGTGAACACACCGGGATCGGTAAGCTTTTCGGGAAGCTTATTTGAGACAATGGCCGAACACCCTCCATGCAATGGGACATTCGACAACTCACCTAATTTCTCCTTATTCCTAAGAAGGTCCCTCAAAAATTTAGCATACTTAGGCATGGACTGGAGTGCCTCTATAAACGGAAGATTAATCTTCAATTGCTTGAAGATGTCTAAAAACTGCTCGTATTCCCT
Organism: Helianthus tuberosus; assembly: GCA_030545235.1. Classification (NCBI taxonomy): domain Eukaryota; kingdom Viridiplantae; phylum Streptophyta; class Magnoliopsida; order Asterales; family Asteraceae; genus Helianthus; species Helianthus tuberosus. The sequence goes on along the minus strand of CM060354.1, from coordinate 32,182,844 downwards.
CGAGTATTTCTGATTCTTAAGACGTGAGGGAAACGGAACATACTCATGATTCACATAAGGCGAAGGTCTAACATCTATGGCCTTTTTCTCAACTTTCTTCTCACCCTGAGACTCACCGGGCTGTGCGGTACTTGCTGGGCTTAGCCTCTTTTGCACTTTGCCGGGAGCCTCCATCTCTATCACCTCATCTATAATATCACCATCCTCATCAACCTCTCTCTCCTCAGCACTAGGGTTTCCTATGGTTCTGCCACTACGAGTGGTAATGGCCTTTACATGAGCATTCGGGTTAGGTTGGGTGTTAGCTGCAAACTGACCGGGTAATCTTTCATCTAATTTCCTAGACATATCACTTACTACCCTAGAAAGGTCTTGGACCGCAGCTTGGTGATTCTTAAGCAAAAGGTCATGTTCACTAAGTCTCTTTTGGGTACTTTGATCCCTAGCAACGAGTTGACTCATCATGGACTCCATTCTTTCCATGCTACCCCCTAAATCGAAACTTGGACCTTGCCCTGTTTGACCTTGGTTACTCGACCCCCCATTCTGAACCTGTTCATTTGAACTCCCACTAAAAAGTGAACCTAGACCCCTATTTGGATTTTGAGCTATTTGAAAACCAGGAGGTCCACTTGAGCGAAAATTGCTATTATTATTAAAGTTATTATTATTATTAGAACGCCAACCCGAACCAAAGTTATTATCATTACCTCCGAAACTGCTAGGTTGACCTCTACCGAACCCTCCTCCTAAGTAATCACACTTCTCCTCACCAACTAGTAAAGGGCACGCACTCGTGTCATGACCACCTCGACAAAACTCACACTTATCAATTTTAGCTCTAATCTCCTTAAGTTGCCTATTCATATTTTCCAAAACAGAGGCCAAACTAGGGTCCATAGTGACATGGTTCACCCCATGGGCAGGTGCACTAGTAGTGGTATTTGAATTACCCCTTTGATACCTCTGATCGGATCGTGATTGTGATTGAGACTGTGCAAACGCCTCAAAACGCTCTAGACACTCAGGAACTGTAAGAATACCCATCATATGCCCCCCTGCATTTGTATCAAACCTATCACGAGTCTCTTGGGTAAGTCCATTGTAAAATTTCTCACATAAGGCCCAATCGGAAAGACCGTGCTGGGAGCAACGAGCACAAAGGGTTTGAAACCTTTCCCAAGCAAGGTAGTAAGGCTCGTCGGGCCCCATGCGAAAGGAATGGATTTCGTCTCTAAGCCGTGAAGCTTTAGCGGGCGGGAAATACTTATTCAGAAAGGCTTGACGAAGCCCCGCCCAGGTGGTAAAAGTACCGGTCGGTTGTGAGTCCAACCAAGTAGCCGCACGGCCGGCTAAAGAAAATGGGAAAAGCTGTAGGTATGTAGCATCATTGGGTGCACCGCTAAGGCTAAAGGTAGCTAGCATCCTAGAGAAACGGTTAATGTGGGCCGGGGCGTCCTCATCGTCTCGGCCATGGAATTGGATACTATTGGTGATGGCCTGCATGGCATAAGATGGAATCTGCCATGAATTGTCATTAACTATGGGTGGGACGGTGATGGGTGAAGCTAAGCCGGTGAAATTCTGAGTGGCCTGCTGATGGACGGTTTGCCTAGGGTTAGCCATGTGTTCTAAGTTTTCTAGGTTACTAGAGGTACTAGAAGTAGGACTATTGGGTTGAGAAACCTTAGGTGAATGGTTTGGTGAAGGTGGTGGTGTAGGAGGTGGGGTGAATAACGGGGTGGAATCGAAATGGGGAAAACGAGATGAAGATGTAGAAGTAACCTGGGGGCCTTCGCCCGATTGAGATGATGACTGCTTGACTGGTGGCGGTGGTCCGTGCGATCGCAGATGTGGCATCCACTACGAGCAAAAACCTGAACACAAGAAAAGCAGACACTAGTTACCGAGACACAAGAGAAGACAAAGACTCAACAAAACAAAAAAACACGTAGCACGTATGTATCAATTAGGTCTATCAAAGCTAATAAACGCAATTGCCAAGAGTCCCCGGCAACGGCGCCAAAAACTTGATGTGTGCTAAACGGACTATAAAAATTAACTAAATTAGACTCTCTAAACTAGACACGAAAAGCTTTAAATTTGTAAACTAAGACTCTCTAACCTAAACCACACAACCGGCAAGTGTACCGGTCAATGTAGTATAACCTAGCAAGTCCGAGTATCGAACCCAAAGACTCTATGTATTACGTAAATTAGACTCTAATAGACACTGACAGACGCGACTTAAACTTGTTTAATTGCTTTGGGGGGGGGGTTACTGAAAACTAAGGAAATCTATATTAAACTACTAAATTAACTAGAGCTAAACTAAAGACGAAAGATGACTTTGAACTTTTCTTATGTGAGAACGAGACCACCTAGACAAGAATCCTGGATTGTTTTTAAGAGATTACCAATTAAGTTAACTGCACGAGTTATGGAACCGGGATCGTATGATACTAAACCTATTAAGAACCATCGAGGCCCCTCGACCCTTCTCAAGGAGAAACCTGTGGACCTACCTAGGCCGTTAATCCTACCGGTTATTAGATTTCTTCCCAGTCCTCTAATTATTGTGTAAGTACCCTAATGTTGACCTATTTCTTCCCAGTCCTAGATCTAGGGTAGTTTGAAGTAATAGATTTGACTTGATAGACTAATAAGACCGACAGGTAAACCAAGACATAACCTTTCCCAAGGCCTATCTAAAGCAATTCGCCGGGTAAGACCTACCAATAGCCCCTCACTTCCCAGATATTAGGACTAGTAGAACACTAAGACTTAGCAAATTATTATTAATTACTTCTAGAGGTTATCGGCCGATTCTCCCTAAAGAGTGAAGGTTCTCTTATGTGATATAGACACTCACCGAAACCCTAAACCCTAATATGACTCTATGTTGTGATAAAGACCGTCACTAAGAATCATATGAAGCAAGTAACAATAACAAACCAAATCAAAGTACGCATACACATCAAATCATTAAATCAAACCTTTTACAAAACACAATCAATCCATAAACAACGTGCAAATAACGAAAAAGGTAAAGTCTTTATATCAATCCAATCATCATAGTCTAGGTGGTTTAAAGGTTTAGCCAAGCATGTCTATAAACGAAAACAAATCAAAGATAATCAAACTAGAATTCATGATAACAAGTTTCAAGAAAGAAATCAACCAAACAAGGGATTGGAAAACCCGAGAAATCTTCGATTCTTCGTCCTGAACTTGATCCAATGATTCCGCGCCTTCAAGATCTCCGATTCAGCTCTCAGACGGCTCCAAACTTGCTCCAAAAGTCACTTGATTCGTAATTAGGGTTCTTTCTATGTTAAATATGATAATATGATGATAATCCTCCAAAAAAAACCCTGAAACCCGATGCTGTACACGATCTGAGCCCATATTCACCTTCCTCGCGGCCCGCTTTGATGTTTAGGTTAAGTTAACGCGGGCCGCGCGAGAGCTAATCTCCGGCAATTCTTGTTTCATGGTCGCGTAGCGCGACTGAAAGACCTTTTATGCTCGCGCTACGCGAGTGACGTTTTTTTCACAGAATGTTGTCTCCGAAATTCAGCTTTAACACCCCAAAATCTCTAAAATAATTCTAACACTTGTTTCCAATGATTCCGGGACTTGACGTTCAGCGTTTTTAGCTCGATTTTGCTCCTTATTCAGCATTTTCGTGTATCAAGACCTGGAAAACGCAAGATTTATCAATAGCACGTAATTCTAAACTAAACTAAACTAAAAATAACGATAAAACGTACAAACTATACACGATATAAGTATGTATTTTGCAATACATCAGTATTCAATATTGAATTATGAATGAAATTATGAGTTGATAGTTCTATTCCTACCCAAAAGCGAAGAATGAACAAACAAACAATGTTTACTATTATTTTTGAAAATAGAATTAGAGAGATTATCAATCAACCCTAAAAACCTATAATGATTACAGAATTAAACAACTAATAGTTTCAAATTTGAAAAACCCTACATCATGTGTGATTAAGAGCGTGAAACCGCGTACATGATATGGTACAATGGTGAATGTGAAATCAGCCTTTGAAACAAAAGGTAAATTTAGATTGTTTGGTTGTCGTCGAACAAAAAGCACGTTGAACACAGGTTACAGTGTATCCAAAATCAGCCCCTCGGTCGATGATGTTGTGGGTGTATAGTAGGGTTATTGCCGACCAGAAGCAAAACCGAAAACAACCAAGTCACGCAGGGTTGTTGGCATTGTGTGTATGATTATTGTTTGTGTTGTTGTCGTTTGCAAAAAAAAGGAAAGATTATGGGGATCATTGTTTAAAATTCATTAGATTGGTTAAAAAGGGGATTAGTAAAAGGGTAAATGAGTAATTTCATAAGAAAAAGGGATATGTGTAATTTAATTTAGGGGTGGAGCGAGCACTTCTTTGAGTGGACGTGGGATTGGTCTCGGATCCTCGTTTGCCCAAAGAGATGGAGGAATGGGAAAATTTGTTCAACGTTCTTAGCTCTTCACGTGGAAATGGTAAAGAAGATTCATGGAAGTGGATAAGAGATAAATCGGATTCCTTTTCGGTGGCGTTCGTTAGGGGTCGGATGTATGAAAATATGAGGATCTGGAGGTTAGTAACAACTATGTGATGAAATGGTCTTAATGGGTTCCAAACAAATGTAGCATTTTCATGTGGATGGCGGAAATGAATAGACTTCCTGCTTTGGACACTCTTAAAAGAATAAACATCAAGGTTGATTCGAGCACATGTAACTTTTGCGTGACGGAAGACGAAATGGTGAATTGAATTGAAGTACCTTCGAGATTCAAATCTACGTTGGTGAAACCCTAATTTAGTCGAGTGCGGCTAGCGAGTATTATCGAGAATAATTGCGAAAACAAGTTTTATATAATTTTGCATGCGTTATAGATATATAATAAATATAAGACTAGTAGAGTTAATCGCACGCATGGCCCGTGTAATTTGGTTGTGTTGTATGTTTAGTCCTTGATTTTTTTAAAAGTATACATAACGTTTTAACTATTTAAGGATTGAGTAAACTGTCAAAATGGTCCCTGAGGTTTGGTTATTTTTGTCACTTTAGTTCAAAACGCAAACCTTTTAAATTTGGGTCCTCGTGTCGTGGTTTCAATTTTATTGCCATTTTCATTCAAAATCAAAATCTGTTCAGATTTTTCAGTTAACATCTAGCTTTTTTCAGTTAACATCTAGTTTTTTTGTCTTTTTCATCCCTATTATTCTATTAATAAAGAGCAAAATGGTTAGATTTTTTAATTTGTTATAATAAAACGTTAAAAGGGCATTTTGGCCTTCATTAAAAGAGAGGAAAAAGACAAAAAAACTGAATTTTAACTGAAAAATCTGACCATATTTTGATTTTAGATGAAAATGGCAACAAAATTGAAACCACGGGGACCCAAATTTAAAAGGTTTGGGTTTTGAACTAAAGTGACAAAAATAACCAAACCTGAGGGACTATTTTTACAATTTACTCAATCCTTAAATAGTTTTTTTTTTTTTTTTTTTTTTTTTGCTATGTAAAAAGTTAAAACGTTATGTATACTTTTAGAAAAATCAAGGACTAAACATACAACACAACCAAATTACACGGGCCATGCGTGCGATTAACTGTACTAGTCTTATATTTATTATATATCTATAACGCATGCAAAATTATCAACTACATAAAACTTGTTTTCGCAATTATTCTCGATAATACTCGCTAGCCGCACTCGACTAAATTAGGGTTTCACCAACGTAGATTTGAATCTCGAAGGTACTTCAATTCAATTCACCTTTATCATATTCTTCGCCTGTGTTAATCCTTATTGTTTACTCAGTGATTCGTTCAGTTTTGACGTTACTAATTAACTAGGGTTTACCTATACACAAAACTATTTTATTTTATTAATCGATGAGTTTTTCTTTACAACCTAGAATTTATCAATTATCATACGCACAAAACTATCAAATTTATAGACGGTTTTTTTCTTACAAACTAGGGTTTATTGTATGCACAAAACTATGTATTTTTTTAACGGTGAAAATTTTCGAGGGCTTTTTTTTACAAACTAGGGATTTATCGTATGGACAAGACTTAGAACACCCACAACGTTGTGCTTTTTGCTCATAAGTTCTAGCGGACCTCATCACTCGTCCGGACATAGCCACATTGTGGCACACGTCCAGTTCGTGTCAAGTTCGCGGCTTCATATATATAAGTTTTTTAATGGGGTTTGTGGAGGTTTGTACGTTGTGGGATTTGGGGAAAGTGGGAGTGTTTTAGGAAAGTTTGTAAATCTTATGTGCGAGTTTGTAGAGGTTTGTGGGGTTTGCACATTGTGGACACTTTTAGTTTTGTTTAACTGAGGGTATTGTTTTCCGATTTGATTTTGAGATCGAGTACTTACGTTACTACAAATTTTGTTCTTAGTATTGCAAACAAACTGAAAGACCTTTTTCGTGTTCGTTTGTTAAGAAATGTATGTGTTCACGAAGTGTTCATGAACGCTTACCGAATGAGATTTTATGTTTGTGTTTGTTTGTTAATTTTAGGTAACGAACGAAAAGTGAACGTTGATGAACACAAATGAGCACAAACTAATGTTCATAAACACAAATGGAAACAAACAAACACAAACAAGGATTCATGAAAATAATATATAATCCACTCACACTTATTAAATTTTTTTTTTTTGTCTGAATTTTGAAGTATTTAAATAAAATATAAAAATTAAAAACACTAATGAATTATGGAACGCAATCGAACACAAACGAACACGTTACCGAACGTTCACAAACATAAATGAACGAGCACGGCCTCTGTTCATGTTCATTCATTTAACTAAACACACGAAATTTCTTGTTCGTGTTCGTTTGTTTAATAAACGAATGAACACAAACGAACTTCCCGCCGAACGATTCACGAACTGTTCGCCAAACGTTTGGTTCATTTGCAGCCCTAATAACTGCACTCTCTTAACATTCTTGTTCAGTTATTTGTGGGAATTACAAATGTAACTGTTAATATTATTTGATGTCTGATGGTTGTGTTACTTTGAGGCTGGTGTATCCATGTGTCTTTATAAAAGTGATAAATTTTAATACATTTGCAGTTAGGATATTATGTTCACACACGTTCTTGTATATCGTTGTTGAGCAGAATTAAGGATCAATAATTCAGATTTTGTAATCATGGCTGAGGAAGAAAAACAAATTGAGTTGAAGGATGAAGCTGCAGATGTAAGTTTTAGTTGCTGATTTATTTCTGTTTGTTTGTTTTTTTTAGTTTGTATTTGATGGCATCATGTGTCTAATTGTTGCTTAGCAAATAATTACATGTCATCCTTGAGTAGTTAGTATAAGAATTAAACTGGTTCTTATACATTAAGATTCTAGATATGTAATTAGGGAACTGTTTACATACTGAAAATTGAAATAATGCCAAACAAATTAAAGAATTTTAGCCTTTTTTCCATCATATTCTGGTGTATCCAAATTCAACCGTATATCACTAGTTGTTTCTTTTTTTAAATATGAAATACTGATGTACTACCATGATGCAGCTTGCACCATTCGACCCAGCAAAAAAGAAGAAGAAAAAGAAGGTGGTCATTCAAGATCCTGCTGAGGATTCTGTTGAAGAGTTGGTTGAGAAAACCGATAGCTTATCTGGTAATTGAACAAGTCATGCTTACATATATATATATACATATATTTTTTTTTTAATTTGAACGCTTTACTTCTTGGATTTTGTCACTCACAAGTTTTACCTATATCTAAACTTGGCATGCAGTCTCTGAAAGCCTTGAACCCTCATTTACTGGTCTGAAAAAGAAAAAGAAGAAACAGGTTAGTTGTATATAGTTATATACTATACTATATTTATTGTATTGTATACTATACTTCTACAAAAAAAACATGAATATAACTTTTTTGTGATCATTTTAGGTACAGACAGATCTCATGGATGATGAAAAAGATATAGATTGTAAGTAATTTTCATTTGTTAATAAACTTATTGTTCCCTATGATGTTTTTTTATAACTATCTTGGATGAATGTTGATGCTTTTGTGTTGCGTAGGTCCCACTGGAGAGGACGAGAACGGAGAAGGGTCTGACTCGCAGCAACAGAAACTTCCATGGGAAGGAACCGATCGCGATTACACGTATGAGGAGGTACACAATCTTGTGTCTCAAATATTTGATGGCATGGCATCTTTGGATTCATCTGCAAAATCTAACTTTTGGTAAATGTATTTTTGTTCAGCTTCTGGGCCGAGTGTTTCATACAATTCGTGAAAACAATCCGGAGCTTGCTGCAGACAGAAGGAGAACAGTCATGAGGCCACCACAAGTTCTCCGTGAAGGAACAAAGAAAACCGTCTTTGTGAATTTTATGGATCTTTGCAAAACGTACGCACTAAAGTTATTGACATTTTCAGTTTACACTTGTTCGGTACTTCGGTTAGAAGTAGATGTTACGGGTCTAGTCGGATAAGGTTGAACCACAAACACTTTTACGTTGAAGTCTTGACTTTTAATAAGTAATAAGCCTTTTTCTTATAAATTCAAAACACTTTTAAATGTAGTATGCATTAAAAATACACTTCACACTTTGCCTGTTTGACCCATTTCCATTTCTCTATTCTTTGTTTTATTGGCACCCTTTTGACCTGTTAGCGATAAAGGGGTTGAAGCACCCTTTTGACCTGTTAGCGATAAAGGGGTTGAAATTGACACATCTCATAGATTACTTGCTTTTGGCATGAAAATCAAGAACCTTCAAGTATGATATAGAGAATAACTTACATGGTTATCTATTATATTAATTTAGAATTATAAAATGTTTTCTGTTTTTGTACACTAGGATGCATAGGCAGCCGGATCATGTTATGACCTTCTTGCTTGCTGAACTGGGTACTAGTGGATCGCTTGATGGGCAGCAAAGACTGGTGGTGAAGGGTAGATTTGCACCCAAAAACTTCGAAGGGATTTTGCGTCGATATGTCAGTAAGTTACCTCACCAAATCATGACTTTTTTTTTGTTTCTTTGCATTGATGTTTTGTTATTGTTATCTTTTTATTTCTTTGGGGAGCATGATGATATGGCTACATACACAAATTGTAATTATAAGTTTTCTTATGCAGATGAGTATGTTATCTGCAATGGTTGCAAGAGCACGGATACAACCTTCGAAAAGAAGGACCGTCTGTCCTTCCTCATATGTGAGAAGGTACATTTCACATCCTACATTTTTTTGAGTCATTACTTAAGAAGTGAATGTGTGTGCTCTCGTTTGCTACTAAAGGGCTAGAAGTGGCCGTATGGGTAGGTACAGCGGGTTGAGTAACGTCTCGAAACAAGTAATTTTTATTATTGGCCGAATTGACTCACCGATACTTTTTTCTGGCAAACTTTTTTTAAATTATGTTAATAACTAATATATGATTACAAACACTATATTATGAAACTGATACCTTACTATTATTTACGAGAACTATATCATTACATTAATAATCTTGTTTGATGAATAAAGCCAACTTTCAATCCTCTCGAACCGATATCTTTTTTAGCTATATTGTATTGGTTGTCTAATTTTATTATTAGTTTGTTTGGTATAAGATGTAACCCAAATGATCAAGCCATTCATATAGGTCAAAGTTAACTGACATTTGTCTTTCTCTGTTTTCTAGTGTTGTTCTAGGAGATCTGTTGCTCAAATCAAGGCAGGGTTCGTGGCTCGCGTGGGCCGTAGAAAGGCTGGAACTTAATTTTGCTAAACTGTATCAGGAAGTCATGCTAGACGCATCGGATGTTGGTTTTCATTTCTGCAGGAATTATATTCGGAGAAAAAGAGTTTTTATAAATATCCATGTTATGGTAGTCTATTTTGTGCGTGCTTTTAAATTTGATAAAACAATAAAGCGTCGATGCGATCATTGTGTTTTAAACGTAGCTTGTCAATCAATAAGTGTTTGCAAGAAACTCTATTAGGAAAAGGAACAAGTGAACTCGTAATTAATTTGATTACCTTCAAATCCTTCGATTTATGCCAATGGTAGATTGATCTCCTTCACGAGTCCATCGCTCCAAACGATGATAATACATACTTTAAGTTTCGACTTTCAAAAACTAGAACCAAAAATAATAATTTGGACTTCCAAAATGAGAAGCTATGTAGCAAAGCATCTCACCTGAAAACAATATTCTCTACAGAAACTACCCTTAACGAGTCATTAGTTATCATTGTGAAGACCACTCAACATGTAATATTGTATTTTTGTAGAAACAAGTTAAAAATGCCTATGTTTTTTCAGTAATATATATGCTTTTACATTTAGGACATAACTAAATTTGGGTCTCCAACTGGTTGTTGTTGTTGTTGTTGTTGTTGTTGTTGATTGTTACTGTGATTACTTGATTGCATAATAGAGCATTCTATTTTTCCCACTTAGACGACTCAAGTAAGCATATTCACTGCATTTTGGTTAAATGGTCAATCCTTTGAACCGATTGTGACCGAATGAGAGATATATAATGTGCAAACGTTTGGAGACACCATAGGAAGCCAAGACAATATGAAACAAATGTTGCTGATACAAGAGAACATGAACCAAACGTTCAGGGGCGTAGCTTTCTTGTGGCCCGGGCTTGCCCCGGCCCCCACTGATTTTTCACTCGTAGTGTTAATCTTACAGAAAATTTTTGAATTTTTTTTAGTGTAAAATATTGGATTTTTAGGAGTCCAGACCCGACAGATTTTTTTGTTCAAGTTCAACTACTGCAACCGTTCTAATGCTGCGTGTACCTTGGAAGCCATATTCCTAAATAAAGAAAAGGTTGTTATACCCAATGCTATGAGACCAAATCCAAAGAAGATAGTTTGGTTATTTTGAGTTTTTGACAATGGGGCTAGGTTATATGAAGTCATGTTTTTAAGAACAAAAAGAACACATTGGTAGACAGGTTAAATTATGGCTCCCAAGTTGAAATTTAAGTCAAGGGGTTCATAATATTGGAAGGCAAGGACGACAAACAACGGTGATCAATGAAGCCTACTACATAACGAGCCTTAGTTGTAATATTCTTAGAGTATGCGTAGTGGGGCGCGACATCACCCGGATCTTAGCCATGGCGCCCCATAGCGTCGGCCCAAACCGAAACAGGGGGCGCTATGGGGTAGAATTTTGGAGTCCCCATGACGAGCATAGCGGCGTTAATCCTCTGCACAATTGAAGGGTTACTCACACACATATATATACATACATCTGTATGTATAATTGAAGGGTTATATAACCCCCTTACGACTACACCCTCATGTGATATAAAGCCCCCATAAAGCTCATCTCTTACGCGTTTTGCCACTTGTCGCATAACGCCCCACAAAGGGCTTTATGACTACACATGGCCTTAGTCTTGGTTAAGGACAGAGCTTTATGATGGTCAGGGCCCAAGGGAGCCCCGTGTGACATGTTTTGACATATGGCATAGTGGTCATTTTCTTTCTGGCAGTTGAAAAAATAATTATTTTGGATAATTGGCTAGTTATATGTTCATTTTAAGAATTTTCTTTTCATTTATTGAGATATTGGATTTAAATAACCCTAACTTTCACTAATTGGCCGATAGCACTCCCAACTTTCGACTTGTACCACACCACTCTCAACTTATTTTCCTCTGACACTCCCAAGCTAACTAACTGAGCCCTAACCCAGTTAGTTTTTGCTAACTCAGCCCTAATCCAGTTAGTTTTTGCTGATGTGGTACTTGTGTGGCGACGTGGCATCTGATTTGGCTTTTTTATGACATGGCAGTTGATGTGGCTTTTTGATGACGTGGACGCTGATGTGGCACTAGTTTGATGACGTGGCAGCTGCTGTCAGCAAACTGGGTTAGTGTCGGGTTAGTTTGGGAGTGTTGTAGGAAAATAAGTTGAAAGTTGGGAGTAGTGTGGTACAAATCAAAAGTTGGGGATGTTATCGGCCAATTGATGAAAGTTGAGGTTATTTGAATCTAATATCCTCTTATTTAATATTGTTCGTGGTTCAGTTATAAACAAAAAAAAACATATTGATTACACAGAATTACCCTCCTACAAAATTGCAAAAATGTGTTATACTAGAATGTTCATAACTGTGTTTTTATACCAATGAGATTAATGGTCATTGACAAAGACAAAACCTTTAAGAACACCTAGGTTTGGAGATCTTGGGTTCAAATACCACATACGAAAAAGTTATCGTTTTACGCAGCAATATTCTCATCAAATTTTCATAAGAGGATTTGAAATGAATACATGCATTCATATGTAAAAGGAGCTAAAGACTAATGTTATGCAATTTCAAACTTGATGATGGTCGTTTTGATTCAAAAAAACAAAAAGCATGTTTCTTTGTCTTTCTTGATGCCATTGCCAACTTTAAACATATCCAAAAACAAGATAATAACTTGTAGTTGAAGGTTATTTGATTGCAACAAGATTCTAAACTTTTCTAATTCATTTGAAACGCTTGACATATTTTCTAGATTATTTGGCATTTTTTTTTTGTTCAAAAAACATATTTTAAAATGCCAAATAATCAACTTTATTCAATAAGAAATACAAAATAATCATGAAAAGGCCACTTTCAATACCCAAGCATTTTTTAGTGACCTGGACAAATGAGAAAGGATTATTGGTAGGTATTCCATCTTCAATGCATTCACTTTCACATGCATCTAACACCATATCAGCTCCTCAATAGATTTTCACTCATATTTAAAAACACCAATTTCCTCTCCAATGCTACGTTAACTTTCAAACACCATTTAAAAAGATTAAACTAAATATTTATTGTTTGCGTGTAGAGGGTCCCACCTCAAACCCAAGGTCACGTTTGGATATCCGGTCGTGAAAACGAACACCAACAACGATCGCCCACATCCAATGGTGGATCGGTGGTGTCCATTTTTAAAAGCCATATCAGCACTAAGTGTTCATCCGTTTATTTGCATTGGGGATGGTCCAGAAAAAAAATAACTGTAATAGGGCAAAATAACATCACAGACGCCAAAACTTGTAAAGGGCTTCAACGAATTAATGGTCACAACCAATAACAAAGAGATGATCAAATTTCATAAATAGAAGTTTATCCTGCATCTTCATCAGGCTAGAAGATCAAAGACTCCATGCTAGAAGATAATAATAACATATTTACAGCTTTAAAGTATAGACAATTGTTACCCAAACCAGAATAAGCAAACTGCTCATGTGAGGTGCGTCAAGCAAAGGAACAGATAATGCTACTGTCAAGTCAGATATATTACAACTTCTAGCATCATGGTTTCACATGTTAAAGGGAATTCGAATTCGATAACATCCAGATGTAGCGAATTGAAAACACATATAAAGATCTTGCTTCCATATACAAGATGATAATCTTCGCTAACAACTAACTGATTGCCTGAACCACTAACTAATAACTAACTTGCTTACACGTCATTATGAACACGCGATCAGGAGATAATAGTGATATGTCAACATCAATTAACTGGCATGTAATAACTTGTCAGCGGCAACATCTTAACAAATTAATCTATCTCTTATATAGCCCAAGAAACCTTCATTTATGTCAAGCTTCTCACTCAAGATATCATTCTTCCTTCAAGCAAGAACATTTATAACCAAACAAACCAAGATTCCATGAATTCTGATGTATTTTATTATTGATTGTGCGCCTGATAGAGTTACACGTAAAGAGGCTATACATATAGCGAATAACATTACACTCTTGATACTTTCTAGATACGATAATTATATAACTACTCTAATATAAACCCCGGGCCAAAACATTTCTAATTTCTATTAAAAACACAAGCAAATTAGGTCCAATCAGTATGTTAACAATGTATATTGATTGTGTGCCTGATAAGAGTTACACAAATAGAGGCTTTATATACAGATAATAATATTACACTCCGATAACGATACCAGTATCTATATATGATAATCATATAACTAGTCTAACATAAACCGTCGGCCAAATCATTGCTAAATGCTATCAACAACATAAGCGGGCACAACAACTAGAAAAAATTAGGTCAAATCTGTATGTGAATAATGTTATAAATTTAAAATAACAATGTAACTAAAACAAGAACAATCTCAAGTAAACCTTTATCATTATCTATACAAACAATAGTACAAGAATCAATAAACAACATCAATTTCAAATAAACCTTTATCATTATTATCACAACACATTCTATCAAAGTCTACACATGATATTATAATATAATCATATAAAACTAAACAAGGATCAAAGAAATATACACTGAATGACGTCACATTACACATGAACCAGACGATTCATCGATCAATCTGAGTGAGAATCTTCATCCGACGAGGACGAAGAAGACGATGACGAAGACGAATAGAAATGATTCGTCGGAAAACAGAAAAACGTCCACAAACAAAGTGCGAGTCGGCGAAACTGTTGAAACGGAAAGCAGAAGAGGAGATGAAGGACTTGTTCGCTGCTTAATCGTTCGGGATTGCAAGCGATGTATTGGCATAGATCGGCGGAGATGTTGGCCACCGTCACCACCAGCGGGCTGTTCATCACCATCGTTGATCGGAGATTGTGGATTGGGATTAGGGTTAGGGTTTGCAAAATGATGATGGTAAAATTGGGGGAACAATGGGTGACGTCAGGAAACCGCTGCGAATTAAATTGGGGGATGGTATAGAAGATAAGAAGACCGAAGGGCGGAGACGTGAGTACGTGACCATTGGGTTGATTGACTATGTAGTAATATTAGCCTTTTTTTGCCAATAGCTAGTGGTGGAGTGGTAAGGGAGAGACTTGTGTTCCAAGTGACTCAAGTTCAATTCCTGCTCCTAGCATTTAGTTTCTGCGGCACCTGGTGATGATGGGAGACTAGGCGAGTAGGCGGCGATCGCTAGTTCGATCCTTGAACTGAGCGGGTTTTAGCTCACCGCACTGCCGTGCCTTCGGGCGAGTGTTCACGGGCTTCGGCCCTAGGTGGGGGTTTTCCCCGGTTCGGAAGGCGAGTGTATCCCGATGTGGTGAATTTCGCCAGTAACCCATTTGGAGGATTCGTTGGCCGTTCAAAAAAAAAGTAATATTAGCCTTTTTAACTTTTTTTTTTCTCAACGCTAACTTACTCTTTTTTAAGGCTATGTTCATGGTCGATTCCTCGACCTCTATGAGACCGTGCCTCCTAATGCTCGGGAACCAGATGAAATCCATAAACTCCCCCCCCCCCCCAGTCAGATTCGAGCCCGGGATGAAGGCCTGATTCGTCCCTTCACCCCTTGAAAATGTCCCAAGCAAGAATCGAATCCGTGTCTCTACGAGGCCTTTAAGATTTGAATTCTTGTAGAGGTGAGGTAATTGTTATTATAATTATGATTGATTACTAAAATTATTATTAATACTGATTCATGGGTATAGCATTGGTTTTAGTTTGCTAAGGCTGGTATTTATAATGTCTTGGCTGTCCCTTATGTTATAAAGTGTGGTCATGACCCTCATGATCACCATTACCCTCTATATCAGCGTCATGTCATCTACTTCTAATCCATCATCCAAAACCATTACCCTAAAGGTGTGGTCATGACTCAAACCACTATTATCTTATTTTAATTTATTTTTGTGAAAAAAAAAAAAGAAAATATTGAATAAGGAAATGAGGTCCATGGTTGCCATAGTTTAATCCATGAGGATTATGGTGAATGAGACAAGAAGATGGTGTAGCAATCCTTTAATGGTCCTATATGACGATTGATGACCCAACCATACCCCTCACACCCTATAGCCTAACCTCATTCTGGTTGTTGAACATTTTGTTCATTTACATGCAGGCTAAAGGTAGAAAATCACTTTTAGTTGTTTCTTTTGATTATCAAATATATTGTATTTGGTTGTTCGAGCAGACGGATCTTAAAATTTCTGTCAGGTTCATGTCGCAGTTCATTCGAAGGCTGTCAATGATGCAAGTATGCAACACCACCGTCACCTTCATGTTGCAGGCGAAAGAATCATAAACAATAGGATAAATCAAAAACATGTTTTGCTCATAAAACCAAACATAGCAATCACAATCACAAACAACAAAACATTATAAATAGTCCAACGACTTAATTTTCGCCATCCCATTAATCATTTCAAGTACAGAAGTTATGAACCAAACCAAGCCAGACTACAAATCACATATATGTGAGTTTATGGCACACATTTCTCTAGCTTCTATCTGAGTCCTTTCTTCCTTTTCTTTCACCTTTTTTGACTTCAATTATCAATCAACTTTGTGTCCATTTTACACCACAGCAGCACAGCTTTAATGATTTACATTTGCCAATTAACCGGTCATACAACAAAATCCAGCCAATATAAGCCCAATGAGGTGCACTTCCGACACCATTTAACAAACGGTTCGACCATAACAAATGGCCGCAATGTAAAGATTCTTTGACCATTTTTCCTGCAAAATGAATAGAAAACCATCATTAGAAGGATTTGTACTCTTGGATCAGAAATAGGTGAGGTGTTCCAAGGCATTTAGGTAGCAAAAGCTGAGGCACGAGTAGGGATGGGCATTTGGTACCGTACCCCCCCCCCCCCCCCCCTCTCTTTTTTCAGGAGAAGTAATTTGTGACTCATTCACATCCGGATCATGAATGTCTGGAATCCATATTATGCAAGGAGACGTTGCTTTTGCTAAATTAAACTGAAGGGTGTTTTTCCGAACTGGTACCATGCTCATCCAGGGCAGAGGCGTTGCTCAATGTACAACCAAGTAAGTTTTTAGAGTAAAAATGTCATTTTCATCCCTGGTTTGGCCAGTCTTGTGACTTTCGTCCAAATGTTCGTTTTTCAAATCTGGATCAAAAAGGTTTGAAATCTTGCCATTTTCATCCGGCTCGTTAACTACATCCATTTTTCTCCGTTAAGTCAGGGGTATTTTCGTCTTTTTTTTGTTAACTTAAGGGTATTTTGGTCTTTTTTGAATACTTGTACATAAAGTGAAAAAGACCGAATTGCCCTTTAAGTTAACAAAAAAGACGAAAATAACCCAGCCTTAACAGATAAAATGGATGAGGTTAACAAGCCGCATGAAAATGGCAAGACCTTTTGGATCCAGATGCAGAAAAACAAACTTTTGGACAAAAATCGCAAAACTGCCCAAATCTCAGGGACGAAATGGCATTTTACTCAAGTATTCATTCACAGTCAGAAGCTGCGTCTGTCTCATATGTCAACCTTTTTATAAAGTAAATATTTCATGGGGAAAGTGAATACAGTGCTGTTAGACGTCTAAGCTTACACGCGAAACCAATCAAAACTTCGTCGTTTTGATTATATTTAAATAAATTATTTACTCTTAGTGTTCCTATTTTTTTCTCTAGTAGTAGTAGTTCGGCATGTATTTTTCATTTATCTGTGTTTCGATCAAAATAGTGAAAATACCCTAAACTGAGTTCATGTTTGATTGTTACGAACGGATTAATTTTAATGCTTTGTATTTGCCATTGATTATTACGAGCAGATTAATTTCAATGTTTTATATTTGCCAAGAACAAAAAGAGGTTTTGTGAATAACGAATTGATGGAAAGGTTTTAAATCCTTGCAGTTTCATGATTTTCAAATTGGTTGAATGATTACGACGAATTACTAGAAGTTGAAAATAATTTAAAAATAATAACTGATTTGGTTCCATCTATAGTTTTAATCATGAAGTTTCTGTTAATGGAATCTCAAAGAAAATTATACATGAACAATTTTTCACTACCATTGACGAAGGTTGGGTATTGTGATATGGAGTCATGAAGGGGTTTAAGTTGATGTACCCTAATTTGTAATGGAGGATCATTTTTGTATTATATAACCCCAATTTATAATTCGATTGGGAGAACATAAAGAAAGATGAAGCAAAATTACACTTGGTTTTAGTTACGAGGGGAAGAAAGATGTGTTCTTGTTTATCAAATGAATTCATCGATTAAAAAGAAAGTATCAGACGTTACATTAATCTGGAAGAAAGATGAGTGGCTTAAATGGTGAAGAAATACTAGTTAAATTATTATTTAATTAAATATTAGTTGAATATGATCAAAACGACGTAGTTTTGATTGGTTTCGCGTGTAAGCTTAGACGTTTAACAGCACCGTATTCACTTTCCCCATATTTCATAATCTCTTCATCCGTTTTATTGTTTTTACATATAAGCCTCCTACATACCCTACCTTTGACCAACTTTGACCCAGAATTACATGAGGTACCGTATTCACTTTCCCCATATTTCATAATCTCTTCATCCCTTTTATTGTTTTTACATATAAGCCTCCTACATACCCTACCTTTGACCAACTTTTTACATATAAGCCTCCTACATACCCTACCTTTGACCAACTTTGACCCAGAATTACAGTTTTGATTGGTTTCGCGTGTAAGCTTAGACGTTTAACAGCACCGTATTCACTTTCCCCATATTTCATAATCTCTTCATCCCTTTTATTGTTTTTACATATAAGCCTCCTACATACCCTACCTTTGACCAACTTTGACCCAGAATTACATGAGGTACCGCCTCATGGACCTGATGCGATTTCTGAGCACCTCGCGCCTCAGCCTTTAAAAACCAAGTTTGTACTAACAAAAAAAATTATAAAAAAAAAACTGATATATGTGTAATGTACCTTAACATGGGTGCTTGGAAAGGCGGATGTTCGTAAAGTTTCTTGGGTTTCATCCATCACTTTGCGTCGGGGAATGCTGAGAATGAAAGCAGCTTGATCAGGTGTAGCAGCCATAGACGTTATCCTGTACCCGTTCTCCCATCTACGGTGTATTCCTTCACTCGGGTACAGAAAATCAAGCTCCACAACCTGGGGTAAAATCAGCAGCACGTCAAAACGTTTTTCATTTGGCATGTTTAAAATGAACACAACCCAAGTTAACCAATTATCAGAAAATGCTTAAAAGTTGTGAAATCAAACCTGGTCAGAGTATCCAGAGTTTCTGGACATAACAACACCCCAACGACTGCCAGCTGTCGTCATAGAAGTCACATGAAAACCTTCTTTCCACTTTTTACTGATCCACTTGAACGGAAACGACTCGCTCACTTTATACGACTGTTGGGTGTAAGGTGTACCTGAGATGATAAATAAATACACACAACGATAAGAAACATGCATTCATTTAGTTTTTTACAGTACATGTAATTAATTTTGGTTTTACAATCCATTCATAATCGTGATGATAGTCCAACAAAATTTGATATTAAAAAAATGAGCAAGACAACATTCATTCAATAATGACAAATACAGGAAGCTTGTGAACCAAAAACAATCAGGCGAATAATTTAATACTAATGAAAAATGCCAAAATGGTAGATTTAACATGAAATTTATCAAAAATAAGAAACTTCCTAAATAGAATTAGTTTCATATATATATCCTTCTAAAAGTTCAAAATTGCATATATCCTTCTAAGTTTCTTAACGAGCACTAAAATATCATTTTTATCCATTCTACAAACAGTTACTTATATTAAATAGGAAAACGACAGTGTTATTGTAGTGAAAACAGACCGTAATAAGTAATTGAATATATTTTATTTACTATTAAATGAACAAGTAAGATCTCAGTGTTTTTAAGGAGTAAATATAATATTATCAAATTTAGACAGATATATACGAAAGGATATATACAAATTGTCCCCTGCTATAATATATGAAACTTTCTAACCTTTAGACATAACAACTAAAGAGCTTCCATTGGCTGCACCAGCAATTGAGCTGATGTAATAATTCTTTTCCCACTGTTCCATGATCCAGTCCTAAAGAAAGTATAAATTCTTATTAGTTATTCAAGTCATCAAATATTGAATACACACACACACAAGTATATATATATATGTGTGTGTGTGTGTAGTGGCTACAGAACCAGCAAAAACCTTGTTAAGGAAGACAGATGATAGTTCATAAACTTGAGAACAAAAACCAGTTCCCGCATCCATAATTAGGGCCCACAGATTTGAAGCAGATGCCACACAGCTGATGTATAAACCGTCTTCGTTACCCTTTTCTACATGTTGACTAAGTCTCAAGTCTGCAACATTGTAATGATATCTGTACAAAACAAGTATGAAAATTAAGGTATTCTTGAAAAATCAAATGATTACTATTAACTAATAATGTCTACACTCTACACCATAGCAATTTATATACTAACATGTAACATCATTTCAACATGAAATATAGAATGTTGATGTACAATAGCAGATAAAGTAACAAACTAATAAACAAAAATAAGGTAATAAGCTAATATGTATTTAAATAGCAAATAAAGTAATAAAACTGATCACTTATAAGTGAATACTCGTGATTAAGCTGGTATCCTACGAAGCAATCAAGCAAATGAAACACAATACAAACAGATGATAAAGTAAACAAACTATGAGACTTAATGACCTATTAAAGCTAAGACTACTTCAAAATTTTAACATCCAGATATTCTCAATGAGAATTTTTGTTAATTGCCTAACAGTTAACTGATATATAAGATTAGATTTCGGTTATAAAATACTTACAATATCAATATACAAAAACATAAAACGCATACGTTACAAATTACCAACCTACCTTTGCTTCATTGGGCGCCGGGCATTGTAAACCGATACCCATTGTGAAGCAGGGCTACCTACGCGTACTTTTTTCTTTGGTTGTTCATCTTCTTCTAAGTTTATTAGCAATCTACCCCGTTTCTGTCCAACCTAGTAAAACAAAAACATGGCAAAAAAATAAGTATACAATAATATAAGAAAAAATAAGGTCATTTACAATTTACAAAAAAGTAAATAAACAAACCTTGAGAGCTCCATCAATCCTGATTGGTCTCAATGACGTAACGGGTTCAATCAGGGTATCAAAGAAGGAAATAAGCATAGCGTAATTCGGTTCTTCATCAAACTTCATATTCGTAACCGCTTCAAGAAATTGTTTAAACGGAGCAGGACAAAAGCAGCACATAAGCTCAGGTGACGTAGCCATTTTCTTTTTACAAACAAGGAAACTCTTGTTGTCTCCCTGCAACATTCAAAATAATAACTATTATGTAAAACGATAATTGATAATAAAAGAATTTACTTAAAGGGGCCCACTTACCTGGTAGCCTTGCCATGGTAATCTTCCTTTTATGAGAAATATTAATGTGTAAGCTAATGATTCCAGGTCATCCCTTCTACTGCCCGTACGACCTAAATGTGCATGTACACTTGCATATCTTATTGTACCCCTGTCAAATAAGTTAATCATTATAAATTTGGTCTTTATTAACTAAAAAAATATAAGATAAATTCAACGTTCAAAATCCACAAACCTGAAAATATCTGGTCGTTGATCATATTCAACATGCTGATTAGATGACGACTCTCTCCACTTCGAAGCTGAAGAAAAAAAAGTATTACACATATTAATTATGCTAATCAAACTCAAACAAAAAACATAATCTAATTTAACACATTACAACGTTGATAAATTTTCTTTTTATTAGATTCACATCATTTAGAAAAGCATACCTAAACCAAGATCAATAAGATAAAGCTTCTTCTCATCAACCGATCCAGGTTGACCAAGTAAAAAGTTTTCCGGTTTCACGTCTCCATGCACAAACCTTAATATAAAACAATTATTTTGTTAAACTCTAAGCATATAAATTATGCTTTGAGATGTAAGGCATGTAAATATATCTTACCCCTTTGAATGAAGCTTTTCAAGAATTGATATCGCCTCAACAGCAATGCAAGCTACCATATTCGGTGCCATCCTGCAGAAGAAAATGATTAACAACCAAAAGAAAACTTAATGCACAACAATGGCATCATAATTTTATTCGTCTTACGATTGGCCTAATGAATTCCAAACATCCCAAAGACTCGGTCCAAGCATATCCATGACCTGAAAAAGATTGAGTTTTTATCATGCTACACTATCGGGAAATTAAGCTGTCCGTAGAAGTGAAAAGATTCAAGCGAAGACTCACCAGAATGTAGAAATCACCTTGTCGGCCTTTGTAGTGGACCCATGGAATACCGTAACATCCATTCAATGAACTTTTTGCATTATAAATGTACACAGATTAGTTCATAAAAATATAAAATAATAAAAACTTAAAGAACTTTTTTGAGACAATTAGGGTTTGAAACATACCTGTATACTTGCCACTCGTAAGGAGGCCCATAGTTGCAACCTTTACTATTACGATGCTCAAACTTCAATGCTACCTATAAAAGAAAGCAAAAAAATATAAAAGTATAAAACAATAGCTCGACATGATATTGATAGGTTATCGTGAACAAACAATGCAAGTTATGTGTTAACATACCTCAACTGCATCCGGGCCCGTTCGACCGCTGCCACCTGTCACCCTCCTACCAACGTAAACCTGCCCAAAACCACCCTTGCCCAACTTCCTTTCGGTCTTATAAATAGGAGAATTTCCCACTTGTACCTGCGTAAAATTAACATATTAAACCAAGTTTACAAGCCAGACAAACGAAAAGAAGACAACCTTCACGACAAATGTTAAGTTATGCGTTATTAGCATATTCTTTCCATATACGAAAACGCAAAAGTATTACCCTATCAGGTACGGGAGTTGCGTTTCCTTCTTCTTCAACTCCGATTATTCTATCAGCACTTTCGCCCTCCATAGCAATATCCTTATCACCAACACCGTTAACAACAGGTTCCGCAACACCGACAACAGCGTTTGGAGCAAGCTCACAAGGTGGTTCCGGGTCCAAATCAATCAACTTAGTGCCGCCTCTACCTCTACCACCTGGCCTCCCTTTTCCTACAGCTGCAGCATTACCCCTTCCTCTTCCTCTTCCCCCACCAGTTTTCCTTCTAGTCGTTTTGTTTTGAGCTGGCGCAACAACGTTTTCAGCTTGTTCAACAGGTTGAGCTGCAGGCTGCTGAAGATCTCCAAGCCGTTTTGATCTACGAGCCCCACTACGCAGTTGTGGCATCGTCACCCATGCAAGTTATATCCAACTCATTTCCCCCAAGCAACCCTTTCAAGCTTCTAATCAACCATACAAACAAAACTCATCAAATACACAAACCTATGAATTTTTAGAAAAAATCTAGAAACTTGCCAGGAATGAGTGAAAAGTTGCTTACTTTGAAAGCATATAATATGTCAAAAAAAAGTAGTATTTTTAGCAAAAACTAACATATAGATATTTATGCAGATTCTACACTCTATGCTCTACAGCTCTAGGGTTTTGATTCTATTGGGGACAACAAATCTACTAATCAACAACATACATCACATTTCAATCCACCAAAAATATTACTTACACAACTATCTATGTCAGGTGTAAAAATAGCAACAAAATCAAAAAAAAAAAGAAAACAAAAAAAAATCTAAAAACACAAATCATTTCCTTTACTAAAAAGGTAAAATCAAATCATCATTCATCAGTATCAAAATCAGGTAAGAAAATGAAAACTAAATCACACAATCTGAATCAAAAACCTAATTTATCCGATCATCAAACAGCATCTACACTCAAAACACAAACAGATCGTACCTCGGGAACTGCAAAACCAAAACGATCGGCTTCAAATGCTTCCAATCGGAAGATTCAACAGACGAAAACCTAATTTTAACACACGAAACCCTAATTTCACGAACCGATCGGCTGTCAGATCGTTCAGATTAGCTTATCTAATCGAATCAAAAATTAATCAAAGAAAAACAGGAAAAGATGTGTGATGAAATTGTAGGAAATGATGGATTGATTTGTGATTTTAGGACAAAAAGGAGAAGAAACTGTGATTGTGGATTTAGGTAAGAGAGATTCGAGAGGAATTTGCGATTTATTTGTGTGATTCTTGCGGCTATCGGTGTGTGTTGTGTCTTTTCTCTCTCTTCTTTTTTTTTTTTTTTTTTTTTGTGTGTGGGTTAAAAAGATTATTGTTTTTTTTTATTTTTTGAATATATATTTGATGAAACCGTCACTCAAAAGTAGAGAACATCAAGCATGCAACACATGTGGCCTTGTAAATGCTCAAATTTTATTTATTTATTTTTTAATTTAGGGTGATAAAAGTTATTTTGATTTTATATTTTTTTGATAGAATAAACCTTTTGTAATTTGGAGAAATTATTTTGTTCTATAGTTGTTGATTTAGTGGATTCGGGTAATAATTTCTTTGTTAATGATATACACCAAAATAGCAAAAGAAATATGTATTTTATGAGTTGACTAACTTGAGCTTAAACCGTGTCACAGTTAATATGATTAACATGAAAGGGGTAAATCATGTGTCTTAAGTAAATTAGATAGTGTTAAAGTTGGAGCTTAAGTTTAACCTGATTTGAAATTATAACTAAAACTCTGAGTTTTGTTGATGGGTAATTCTATATGTTTGGGCTCCGCTTATTTCGTATTTTTTAGTACTTTTTTTATTTAAACTAGTGTTATACCATAACTGCGTGTTGCGGCGGAAAATCAAGGGTCAAGACTTCACGTGTCTATTAGTAAATTTGATTACGCGAGTGGTGTACATGAGAAAAACCATTTATTATTCCTATATGGTTTAGACTTTAGACCGAGTGGTCGGAACTACATACAAACCATTGTCCATCTGTAAGACTGCGGTCCCAATAGTTGTAGTAGCTGCCTCACTTGAAATACCAACATGTATCTCTTTGCATACAGGAGGTGTAGCCTCCTCTGCTCGTGGGATAGCAATGACCTCTGAACTTGCCCTAGTTACTTGTTGGAGTGAACTCTCTTTGTTTTGTTGTTTATAGGAACTAGGTATATGCAAGTTAGATGTATCAATTGCATCAAGCAATTTTTTAAGGGTGAATGGACTGTTGAAGTAAGCGGTGGTGAAGAAAGAGATGCGGG
The DNA here is from genome assembly GCA_030545235.1 of Helianthus tuberosus. Taxonomy (NCBI): domain Eukaryota; kingdom Viridiplantae; phylum Streptophyta; class Magnoliopsida; order Asterales; family Asteraceae; genus Helianthus; species Helianthus tuberosus. The sequence goes on along the minus strand of CM060354.1, from coordinate 32,157,889 downwards.
CCTGGGAGAGGGACTGGAGAAGAGATAGTCAAATGATTTATCTCCCCCTTGATGTGTGTCCCCTGTACTTACGACATTTTCCTTTTGTGAGGAAGAGTGAGGAGTTTGGAAGGGTGGAGATGTTTGCATCTCTTGTGAGGAAGTAACAACAGATGTTTGGGTTTGTTGCTTTTGTGCTGAAACAGGGATCTCTAGCATCTCAACCCCCAGAGATACCCTTTTTGTGGTTTTTCTTTTTGATTTGGGGATAGGGATGGAAGTGGTTTTTATGGAAATTTCTGGTGTGGGTTCCATAGTGCTGGGATGTGCACCATGGTCACCAGGAGCAGTGGACTCAGCAACAAATGTTGTAACATCTGTTGCTTGGTTTTATAAAACGTTTTCATTTACCACATTTTCTTGGCTTTTGGCCATCATGCGAGTAAAAGTTTCGTTTGGGAGATTGTTACTTTCAATTGATTCACCTTTTTCAAAACTTTCTTTTCTTAAAACGTTTTTCAGGTAAAAGGTTAACAACCTTGGATAGATAAGAAAAGGATTGTAAGTACCTCTCTTGAATTTCTCAAAATAGCATACCTCAGATACTGAGTTTTTAGGGGTATCTATAACAACCCTCCTAAGACCCCTTAACGTGACCCTAAACGTCTTAAAATGTACCCCGTATGCAAGAAACGGGCCTAGAATACCCTAATATTTATAAAAATCAAATAAAAACAAATATTTGCATCGCTCGTGGGCTGCGACCCATTCCCTTGGGTTTGTCGCGGGGCGTGACGGCCATTACTTGCCAGACACACAATGACGCCATGTGTCCCATGTGTGTCAAGGCTAGTCTGCTGACTGGTCAAAGCTATAACCGCCACGAGGGCTCTCGCGGGCCGCGAAGGCCGAAGCCTGATCCGTCGTGGGGCGCGACGGAGTGTTCGTAAGCCCTATAAAAGGGGTGGTCGAGCTCATTTGATCGTCGTTCATTTCTATTTTCTCTCTCTAACTCTCTGATAGTCTAAGAACGGGTCAAACCTTATCGGTTTTATCTCAAAATCCAGAATGTGTATGAAATTCCCATATTAAACAAGTCTCTGAACTTGTCGGGTCTAAATCACATTCTATCCGGTCTTCACTTAATCGTGCGCATGAACCGTATCTTTGAAACTAGCCGGTCTAAGCTTAAGCTTAATTAAAGACCCGTTAGAATTCTAATAGGTTATTATAAACCTTCGTTCCAGATTAGGAGTACCAGTAAAAGCTACTTGTGTTTGCTTATTGTGATTTATACATTGCTCAGGTAAATACTTTTAACTTATTTTCCCTATACGGGCTTGGGTTACGGTATATAGCATACCGCTTGATCGGGCATCAAATCTTCCATCGTTGGGTGGTTAATTGAATAATTTGATCGGCTCGTTTAAACAGTCTTGTTACTTAAAGCCTTTGGGGGGGGGTTAATGACCATGTCCCGGATATCCTTGGCATCATTTTACGAAATGGCCACGACTTAAGCGCGGGGTGTAGGCGTACACCCGTCAGTGCACAAAAGTATATTGTGGTGTGTCTATTGATCTTTAACCCGGACAAGATCCGGGCTACTGAACGCACAAGGAACATGTAATTCGTTCACAAGATTATATATTTAAATAATTCTCCCAAGTTAAATAAAATGTTTATGCCACGTGCATCCAAACCAATTTTCAATCATTTTCCAAAATGAGTCAGTTGATTGTATTTACCAGTGTAAACTGACGTATTTTCCCAAAAAGATTAAATGCAGGTACTAAGCGTAATTGGCTGGGATTTCTCCTTAGCATCATTAGAAGTCTCGCAAGCTTAAGATGCCTGAAGTCTGTTGAACTATTGTTTCATATTTTGTTTCTGATCCATCTGTGGATAAACATCCAAATATTGTGACATTTGATATTACAATATTAAATTCGGTTGTATTATATCTTTTAAATTGCTTCCGCTGTGCATATTAAATATTGTGTTGTTTGACTATTATGTTGCCAACCACGTCACGATACTCCCCCACCGGGCCCACCGGTGACACGTGGAAATTGGGGTGTGACAGGTTGGTATCAGAGCCAACACTGAGTGAATTAAACACTAGCCTTTTGTGTTTAATCTCAGTTACACAATTGCACAATTCTAAACCTTCGAGTCTAGACATATAACATAGGACAAATTCCACCTTGTTTGTGTTGTCCTTTATTTTGCATATATTTTTGTTTTGTTATCACATATTATAATGGCAGGATTTGAAAATGCCGCCAAGATTCTTCAGGAGAAGAGGCAAGGGGCCAATCACCGCCCCCAATGATAATGAAGCTGGACCTTTGAATGCACGAGCTCCATCTACCACGGAGAGTGACGGTCCCTGGCAGAACCGGAGAAACCTCTTTGAGCCGGCTAGACGGTCGGTCTCACACAGTTCGACACCTCCCGTGCATAACTCATATGGGCCATACTCGGAAAATGAGCCCAACAACCTGCAGCCCTCATACATACCGTTCGGATGGGCTCATCCGTTCGGATGGGCTCATCCGATCGGATGACATATGGATTTGGGTCGGATGGCTGTCATCCGGTCGAATAACTGTTGACTGGGTCGAATGCCCATCTGATCGAATAACTGTTGACTGGATCGAATTGCTATCCGGTCGAATAACCTTTGATTGGGTCGAATTGCCATCCGGTCGAATAACCTTTGATTGGGTCGAATTGCCATCCGGTCGAATAACCTTTGATTGGGTCGAATTGCCATCCGGTCGAATAACCTTTCATTGGGTCGAATTGTTATTCGATCGGATGACATGTTATCCGTTCGGGTGGCATGTGACCCGTTCGAATGGCACGTCTGTTTAACGTTCCGGTCAACTGTTTTCGAGTATTTTCGGAAGAAATACGGTGCGGTCTTGTTGGGACGGTGTAACCTCGCATTAACCATTGAAATTCTATCAGTTTCGACCCGTTCTAGCGGCCGGGAACCACCCCGTTCCATCAGATCTGGCCGTTCTTGACGGTTTCTCGTGGTTAACTCGAAATCGCACAGTTCCTTGGCTAGATACACAGATTTAGGTGAGATTTGTTATCAAAACATGTGGAAATCACCCAGATCTGAGTCGTTTATGGTGGGATGTGGTCACAACTTGAAGTTCATAAGAACTCTTGGTGACATCACCTCAAAACGCCTCAAATCAGCAGATTTCACGGTTAGAAATTGAGTTTTAAAAGATAGAATGATGTAGAATAGAGTGTAGATCATAGAAGTACAAGTTTTTAGGTTGAAATCTTACCGGAATCGCGAGGAATCGAGAGAAAAGGGTCTTGAAGCGTGTCTGGTCGAGTGGGAGCTGTCACATCACTTGAACAGTGATGTGACATGCTATTTATATGCAAAAAAAATGGAGAAGGGAGTTACTGGGTCGAATGGCCACTCGTTCGGATGGCCCATCCGTTCGGATAGCCCATTCGTTCGGATGGCTCATCCGTCCGGATGGCTCATACGTCCGGATGGCCACTCCGGCGCGGTGAGTTTCTCCGTTTTCGATCGTTTTGATAGTTTTTTTGGAGTGCGTGCTCTCTATAATTAGTTTATTTCATTATTATATATATAAATATATCACTAGGGGTCGTATTTACGTATCCATATTTCTAAGTTTCGATTTAACAATCGGTTTCCGTTTCGAGTGTGCGATTATAAGCGACGTTTCACGGCCATCAAGGAGGGTAGTATAGGTCCTTTCTTGATGTCATTGTGAACGTTATTGTGAGTTGTGCCACAATGACCGACGGGGTACCATTCACTCGTATTGTCATCATCGTCACGACGACTGGAGCTATAGCACTCACCTGAGAGTCTTTGTTAGCGTTAATTGTCTGCGTTTCGACATATCACGGCCACCGAGGAGGGTAGAATAGGTCCTCACTGAATGTCATCGTGAGTGTTAGAGTTTGTGATGCGATGTAGTTATAATATATTGCGAAAATATGCGATTATTCTTCGAATAGCGATGTATGCGATATAATTACATTATGATCCGAATCTCCGGTGCTAGGCGTAACGAGTATATCGAGTAGTAACAACGCACGAAAGTGCGGGTTGTTACAGTCTCCCCTACTTTAGGAAATTTCGTCCCGTAATTAATCCAATAGGTAGACTTCTAAGAGTTGATCTTGTACGAGCAGTGATACAGCGAGTGATCTGACCGTGAGTTGGCGAACGATAGTGCTTCGAATAAAAAGGTCGATTGCGATAGCGGGAAAGTGACGTAAGAGACAAGAGTAATATCTCACGAGTTGGCGTTCCAGGGTACCTTGTGTCACTAAGGATTCGTTAGTTCGATGCGATTGAAATTTTAAAGGATTTGAAAAGGTTTCTCATGACGTGGAATTAACTGAGTCGATCGTTAACCAACGTTACAAGGAGTGTTCGTTTTTAGATATTCAAAAGGAATTTTGGATGGAAATCTTGAAAAATTTCCTCTTAATGTGAGGCCAACTGAGTTGATGTTGACCAACGTTGCCAGGAAGTTTATGTTTTAATCATTTTAAGAAATTCGAAGATGAAAACTGGGGTTACGAAAACTCTCCTAAGGCATGGTTTCAAGCTGAACTTGATGTCGAACCGACGTCTCAAGAAAGTCTCGTTTTCGAGATTGCAAAAAGGTTTAAGGAAAAATTGGGCTCATGAAGGTTCCTCTTGGACATGGAGTTAAGCTGGTTCGATGCTACCTCCACGTTGTGAGGAGTTTCACTTGTCCCATGGTTTTAATAAAAGTTTTGTAAAAAAAATCAGTTTTAACCGTTTGAAGAAGACAATTTAGCATCGAGCCCCCACTTGGCACCTTCCCACGGAAGTTCGTTAATATGATTAAAACATTTATATGTAGGAAGTACCAGCAGCGTATCCACCATGTTTTTCCCATATTACTTCTGTTCCGTGAGGCGGTGTCATGTGCGCCGATACGACACGGATAGAATTGCGCTCACTCGGTCCAATCGATAGAAGGTCAGGCCGAGTATAAGATAGAATCGAATAGGTTAAGCCGGCGAGTTAAATTGCGTACGTAGCTACAACAGCGTGCGCGAGTAGCCTGATGACACAAAACATTCATGTGTCGTGTCTGGGTAGGCGTCAAGCGATAAGCGATAAACGAATAGCGTGTTTTCGATTTGATTCCACATTACACCCACATGGCACGTTTCCACGAGAGTTTGCTAACATGACGAAACACGATGTTTAACCAGGTTAGTTTTGCCTCGTGGAGCGGTGTCATGTGTACTAATACCACACAGACTGCAATGAACACCAAGCGAGCGATAAGCGGTACGCGATACACGAATAAGTGGTAGACTTCACACGATAAGCGATTAAGCGAATAACACAACACAACACCAGTAATGACGGCGGCGATAACGAATTACGATAATTGGCAGTTGTTGCGTTGCAATCGATGGAGGTATACGCGATTTATGCGGTTCGATTTGATTGATTAACACCACAGAGTTTAACCATCATCAGACCCCACATGGCCTTTTTCCACGAAAGGCCGCTGATATGACTAAAACGCCTTGCTTTAACCATATGAGCTTTGTCTCGTGAAGCGAGGTCATGTGTGCTAACATCACACGAATATCACAGATAACGGTAGGCGATAGCGATAGAGGTTGCGATATACACATGATAAGCGATTACGATTAGCCGAGTTTTGTTTCGAATAAGCTTTACGTTACGTCGCGACGTATCACAGTTATCGAGGAGGGTAGAATAGGTCCTCACCCGACAACATCGTGAGCGTTAATGTGCTTGATGAGATTGATTGCTATAGACTTACGACCAGTCTTGCGTTGATGCAATTGTCCTGCGAGGTAGACTCTCCATAGTCCATCGATGAGGCGATTGCATTGCGTTTGCAGACTTACGACAAGTCTTGCGATGATGCAATTTCAGTTGTTACGCCTTGCGATTGAGTGTAGTGTGTTGAAAATAATCACAATAGTATAATAGGTCTAATAACGTTCAACTCCACGTGGCACTTTCTTCACGGAACTTCGGTAGTATGATAAAGCACACCTTGCTTGACCCCTACTACTTAGATCCCGTGATTTGGTGTCATACTTCGTCGAAACGCTTATGGCACCTTAGAATTCACTACGATCTCCGTGCACTGACCCAAATAATCCCGTGTGCACCCGTGATTAATCGTTCCTTGTACGTTTATCGTACCTCGTTCTAAGAGTGTAGTGAGGGTAAAACACATTATTTCGTGACATAGTATATAGTATGTGTGTGATTCTAGTCTAAGTGTGATGATTAGAGAGTGGAAGAGAAAACGAAGACGAGAGTTAACGTTACACATAGTGGCAATATCGAGTAATAGAGTAGGTTCAAAACTTAGAAATTGACGTCGAAAATCGTATCATTACAACTTTATCCTACGCTTGCTAGATGTCTGATGCTGAAGACTTTTGCTGGAGCTGTTGTTGTTGTACTCAAGTTCACGGTTCGATGCGGCAGTTGCGGGTGAAGTGACCGTAACGGTTGCAGTTACTGCAATAGCGACAATCAGCCCCAACTGGATGATGATAGGTGCATGAGTAACACTGGGGATGAGCTCCAGTGTAAGCTCATTTTGGAAATACCGGAACTGTTCGAAGAGGTTTCGGTTGCAGCAGTTCGGTTGTTGATGAGCTCGGGCTTGAAATCTTTCGTTTGCGGCTGGGTTTGTCGGTGTCCTGCGAAGAGGTGTCATCGTTGGAGGATTCGTCTGAGGACTCACTTGCAGAGTCTTTGGCCGATTTGTCGTTGGAAGAACCGTCAGCAGATTTGCCAGAAGAATCGGCAGCAGATTCGTTAGATGAATCGTCAGCGGATTCATCAGGAGAATCGTTAGCAGATCCGTCAGATGAATCGTCAGGGGAATCGTTGACAGAATCTTCTGGAGAGTTTATGGCGGTCGCTTGATAAACTTGCTTGACAGAATTCTTGGAGGAAAACTCTTCCATGAGTCGTTTGTCGTTGATTTCTGCGGCTAAGCGGTAGGTTTCTTCGATGGTAGCTGGCCTTGTAGCTTTGACAAAATCACCCACACACTCAGGCAAGCCACGGATGTACTTCGCGATGGCCTTTTCTGAAGTGTTGACCTGACCTGGGCAGGTTATGCTAAGCTGTTTGAACCTTGCGGTGTAGCCAGCATTGTCACCTTTGGTTTGCTTGATTTCCCAAAATTCGTCTTCCAATTTCTGAATCTCATGGGGAGGACAATATTCCTTCTTCATGAGCTCTTTCAGCTCATCCCAAGAGAGAGCGTAGGCTGCGGAGATCCCACGTTTGTTACGTTCAGCGGTCCACCAGTCGAGTGCTCGTGATTGAAATACTCCGGTAGCGCAAGTAGTACGGAAACTATCAGGACACCCGCTTTGACGAAGGGTAACTTCGATAGAATCGAACCACTGGAGTAGTTGAGTCACACCTCCTTCACCCGTGAATTCCATCGGGTCACAGGCTTTGAAGTGTTTGTAAAGAAAAGCAGTTTGTGGCGCTTCCGTCTTGGAGTCTTCCGAGGCTCGAGAGTTGCTGAGAGAGTGCACTTGAGCGGCAATTCGAGGAATAAGCTTTACCACTTCTTTGGTCACAAGTGATGCAATCCTCTTATTGGCACTTCGTTTGGCTCTCCTCCTAGCAGTCCGTCTCGAGGTAGAATCGTTGGAAGGCATCTAGACAGAAAGAGACTAGGAATGAGATTCGATCATAATGATTTTTGAGTTTTTGCGATGCGATTGAGCGCGTCCAAAACTTGATGCGATAGTATAGTAGTAATACGAATCACATAGGAGCCACATAGGAAACACGGAATTCCTAAGTTCTCACATAATAACTTGTTTGTTTATACGTATATATATATTTATATAGATGTAATTTGTAATCATACACATACAGGTCGATTTAGAATAAGCGAGGATGCGTTGCAGTGAGAAAGCGAGAGCGATAGATTATGCATTAATTTTGTTGCGAACATTCGGGCTTCGTTTTAGATTGCGATGGCTGTGCGAATTGTGCGTTTATAAAGTAAGGAGTGAAAATCGTTAAATCGAGAAATCGATAAAGCGTAAAGTTTCAAAACACACCAACGTAATTAAGTTTCAACCGGTTGTAAAATTGCCAGGTCGTATGATAGAGTGCCTTGGGTGTTTAGGCGTCGACTACCCAAGGTAACCCAACTATGTTCAACAAATTCGTGCCTGCGTGTTGACCTAGAAGACTCCATGCTTCCACTGGGATGCAGCTCATGGCATTCGTCTTCCTAGTCATCGCGTGGCCCGAGTTATCGTGTTAGTCGAGTCCTTGGTGAGAGCTTTTGTAAACCAGTTTATAGAGAGTGGAACGGCTTATTAAGGTACGAGTTTCACCCCTAACTTAATAGTTTCGTTCCTAATTGTGGTTATGCTCTTCGAATAAATTCGTGAGTTCCACTAGATTTCGAAATGGAGACTTTCGTCGAGATGTGGATGTCACTCCTAACTCGATGAAAGGTTCTCGTGCTAGAAAAATGCGCTGAGTGAGCAATCCTATCGAGAGTTCTTGGTTTTCACACCTGGTCTTGACAGGATCACTCGGTTTCATTATGCGAGTATTTTCGAAAACACGTGTTTTGTGTCAGCCTTAGGAAAGGCTAAGTAGTATTCCGGCCTTAGGAAAGGCTTCTTCGTGTGAAGCTGTAGTGCGCGGTGTTCACACAAAGTTGTGGCTTTTAGCAATTTCGATTGAGAGTATCAAGTAGGCCCGATACAAACCCTACTGGGTTCGTACGAGTCGGCCTGTTGGTACTTAGACTATAGACTAGGTCAATTTCTAAGACGTCGACCCGGACTAGGTCGAGTCTTGCCTAATTCCCTATAGTTATGGCTCTGATACCAATCTGTCACACCCCAACCGATGGCGGAATCATCGGGGCGCGGCACTAGGCGAATCAGATTGCTCAAGAGAATCCATAACAACTATATTGCGATAATATTTAATACATTCGTTATCCCATACTAACAATAATACAATCACATAAGTTATCACAGATTTCTTATCCTCTCGAACAATGCAAATCCGACAACCTAGATTTTAGTTGAGTTTCTAGACTCCCTAGCTTGATTTGATATAGTCTACGATCTAACCTGCAACATACGTTTAAATATTTGTCAATACAAAAGTATTGGCGAGTATACAGGTTTGATAAGTATAGCGTAATAGATAAAAAGTGTAGCGAATTTCCATATGCATAAACGTAACACACAACATACATACTCACAAAGCTGATACTACCAACTAAGTCGTCGATGCTCGAATATGCGATGGCAAACTAGACCCCGTCGGGAGCAATAGTACTATACTAGTCGTAGTGGGACGTCGCGAGTATAAGCCCTAGCACATATGCAACTAGCATCACGTATATTTATGCATAACAGTTATTCGCAAGTGATAATTCGATTGATTGAATATTCCATTCGATAAGTTCGATTTGTTAGAAACGTATGTTACGCCCTAAATGCGATTAAAAAGGGTTCAAGTATACTCACAGTGCGTATTTAGCGAGAATACAACTTGATTGGATCGGTTGCAAGTGCGTCTACATTGAATCATTGAGTGGTATTGTAAACGATGCACGGTTACGCGGGAATAGTATAAAATGGCAGTTTTCCAGTCGGATGGTGCTCATCCGTTCGGATGGTGCTCATCCGTTCGGATGGGCTCATCCGATCGGATGACATATGGATCTGGGTCGGATGGCTGTCATCCGGTCGAATAACTGTTGACTGGGTCGAATGCCCATCCGATCGAATAACTGTTGACTGGGTCGAATTGCTATCCGGTCGAATAACATTTGATTGGGTCGAATTGCCATCCGGTCGAATAACCTTTGATTGGGTCGAATTGCCATCCGGTCGAATAACCTTTGATTGGGTCGAATTGCCATCCGGTCGAATAACCTTTGATTGGGTCGAATTGCCATCCGGTCGAATAACCTTTGATTGGGTCGAATTGTTATTCGATCGGATGACATGTTATCCGTTCGGATGACATGTTATCCGTTCGGATGACATGTTATCCGTTCGGATGACATGTTATCCGTTCGGGTGGCATGTGACCCGTTCAAATGGCACGTCTGTTTAACGTTCCGGTCAACTGTTTTCGAGTGTTTTCGGAAGAAATACGATGCGGTCTTGTTGGGACGGTGTAACCTCGCATTAACCATTGAAATTCTATCAGTTTCGACCCGTTCTAGCGGCCGGGAACCACCCCGTTCCATCAGATCTGGCCGTTCTTGACGGTTTCTCGTGGTTAACTCGAAATCGCACAGTTCCTTGGCTAGATACACAGATTTAGGTGAGATTTGTTATCAAAACATGTGGAAATCACCCAGATCTGAGTCGTTTATGGTGGGATGAGGTCATAACTTGAAGTTCATAAGAACTCTTGGTGACATCACCTCAAAACGCCTCAAATCAGCAGATTTCACGGTTAGAAATTAAGTTTTAAAAGATAGAATGATGTAGAATGGAGTGTAGATCATAGAAGTACAAGTTTCTAGGTTGAAATCTTACCGGAATCGCGAGGAATCGAGAGAAAAGGGTCTGGAAGCGTGTCTGGTCGAGTGGGAGCTGTCACATCACTTGAACCGTGATGTGACATGCTATTTATAGGCAAAAAAATGGAGAAGGGAGTTACTGGGTCGAATGGCCACTCGTTCGGATGGCCCATCCGTTCGGATGGCTCATCCGTCCGGATGGCCACTCCGGCGCGGTGAGTTTCTCCGTTTTCGATCGTTTTGATAGTTTTTTTGGAGTGCATGCTCTCTATAATTAGTTTATATCATTATTATATATATAAATATATCACTAGGGGTCGTATTTACGTATCCATATTTCCAAGTTTCGATTTAACAATCGGTTTCCGTTTCGAGTGTGCGATTATAAGCGACGTCACGACCATCAAGGAGGGTAGTATAGGTCCTTTCTTGATGTCATCGTGAACGTTATTGTGAGTTGTGCCACAATGACCGACGGGGTACCATTCACTCGTATTGTCATCATCGTCACGACGACTGGAGCTATAGCACTCACCCGAGAGTCTTTTTTAGCGTTAATTGTCTGCGTTTCGACACATCACGGCCACCGAGGAGGGTAGAATAGGTCCTCACACAATGTCATCGTGAGTGTTAGAGTTTGTGATGCGATGTAGTTATAATATATTGCGAAAATATGCGATTATTCTTCGAATAGCGATGTATGCGATATAATTACATTATGATCCGAATCTCCGGTGCTAGGCGTAACGAGTATATCGAGTAGTAACAACGCACGAAAGTGCGGGTTGTTACAAGTTGTAGAGATGAATTTGGAAGTTCCTCGGGTAGCACATTGAGGGTAATCACGAACAGCTGGTGGACCCTCGATCCTCTTTTCCTAACCTTATGTCAATAACAGTTTCTAACATAGCGGGATAATCCCTCCGTAGACACTCATGGCTTTCATTGCTGAAATGACGCTAATTGTTGCGCCACTCTGACACGTTAGAACAGATAACAATCCTCCACTAAGGAGAGGGATACGCAGAATCTTCTCCTCACAGGGTACAACAGATGAAAGGTCGATGTCGAACACTTGTCCCACAAGGTTGAGTTTGCATCCCAACGATCATATGAGGTTTCCATTGTCTTGCCATCAGCCTTTCGAGAACCATCTGGGTTAAACTAGACAGAGACGAAGCGATTAGCTACTCGTTCAGGCTTCCAAGTTGCCACCAACCTGGCGTCGCCCACGTCAACCCTAAATGCCCTTCCTTGAGCATCATTTCCAGCGTTGCTGTTTTCATTACAAGGATTTCAAGTGTTGTCGTTCCTTTGGTCGTTATCTTTTTAACTTAACCACGGCCAATCCATATTGTAGGCACCTTTATTTCCATACTGTAGGCTAGGGTTACGAATACCTTGTTGTCGCTGTGACTGCTGCTCCCAATGTCGTTGCTTGAAAAGGAAGCCCTACGATTCTTCACCACCAAGGTCCATCTTTTCACATTCTGAGCCACGTCCTAAAGTGCTACTCACTGTGCTGGCAGTTACACATTCCACGTTATAGTCAATTGTCATTGCTTATGTCTTGATAGATTCGTAAGAGTTGACTCCCATGAGTCGCTGACATGGGTTAAGGATTCGATTGAAGCCAATTCGCTGATGCTCGTTGCCGGTAATCAGGGTCGTCAAAGTACTGAGGTTGGTAAAGTACTACGCTCAACCTCCAGTCCATCGATGTTGCAAGTTGTTCGAGTAGTACACAGTATGCTGCGGGAGTGTTGCAGATGTGATCACACTTCGGGATCTAAGACGTCAATACATGAGTTCCAGCAAACGAAGAGGGGTAAGAAAAGTATCGATCAGTCATTAGACGCTGCGACATCCAACACAGGGACGTTCGTATAAGCACCTAACATTCTACACGGTTCGCTAAGTGTTCAGATGGGTGTTCAGGTAATACTCGATAGTATCGTGTTTCGAAAGAATCCAGAGATGAATGAAAAGTTCACGTTCGAGTAGGGGACAATCACGGCTATGACCCCTATAGGTTTGCTACGTTTCACATCGATCAAATAACGGAACGGAACCCCCTTTTTCCACTTGTTAAGGCTCACTGGGACTCGCATGCACCCCACATTATTATTATTATGTGTGCACCCATAATAATATTGTGATTTGCATGTTCATCTCAGTTCCTCCTAACTCATGTCAAATGATTCCTCAAACTCAGATGTCAAACGGAGGTCGTCAAGGTAATAAGATCATAAAAATTCAAGGACCATGGCATACTATCAACGCATCATAAGGTAAGCAAGCAATCCATGCCATCATGCTATAGTGACGAGGGTGTGTTCGTATGTTTCGTCATAAACAAATGTGTACTAGTTACGTAATGTATACAACAAGTAAGAGGGACGAACCTTGCAATCTGGAGCTGAGTGTCATGGTCGTATTCACATTTTCAGAACTGTTCGGTTATAGTCTGGTTTTATAAAAACGTTTTTCCCATTTTAAAACCAAGTTCACTATAACCAATGGCTATGATACCAATCTGTCACACCCCCGAAATACCACCTGCGGAAACCCCCGCGAGGATTGTGACCTACCAGGATCTAGCCACCAGTCACATTGAACTCATAGGTATATTTAAATAAAACTTTCATTTATTAACATTAAATGTTACAACGTTACAAATAATTCATAGTATACAGCGGAAGCATAATTCATTCGTTAAGTGTTTATAAACCACATGTAAAAATCATTAGTCTCGTGTTGCGATTCCATGTATCTCATGCCCATTACCACTCCAGCCTCCCAGACAGCAAGTTCCAATCAATATGCACCTAAAGGCCTGCAAGGCATGTAACAACGAATCAACAACAAAGTTGAGCGAGTTCACAGTTGGTTGTCCATTTTAAAGTTGTTCCAAAAACCATGTGTTCTTTCGAAAACCATGTGTTAACCGATTCCTTGTTTCCCAAACCATAACCAGTGGGGGCTACCCCATGTGAACGACTAGACCCGTTACCATATCGACCACTGACCGAAGTAAGTTGGTGCCCTAGCGTCAATGTCTATCATCATTGACGTGCCCAGATCCATTAGTTCACGCCCGTCCTTTGCGGCACGGTGTGAGGCTTGTCAAACCTAAATAATGCTATCTAACTAATGACCTGCTCGCCATTGGCCCGGCGATTAAGTCGATATATAATGAGGGACTTCATGATAGAGTTGTTGGTCTAGTATCTGTGTTATCACCCTTCAATTAAGAGGATGTGTACGTAATCCCCAAACCAGGAGATTACGCAGGTTCCGATTAAGTTATTAGTACGTGTTGTCACCCTTCAATAAAGAGGATGTGTACGTGTTCCAAACCAGGAGATCATGCAGTTTCAGTTCAAATCCTTTACCCATTCCCAACCCCTGGGAATCTCATGCCTTGTAGAAAGTGTGAACTCACCTTGGTTTTGCTCGGTTAGACTAGTTACGTGTTCAAGTTGCTCAAAACAATCCTAACATGGTTTATCAGTAACAATCAGTTTCGCATTCGTATTGAATCACATATTTTGTCACATAATGCACACGTTGCACTTATGAAATACACACATAATCATACACATTCTAACAATTAGCTTCGTCATATACCATCCAAGTTGTCGTTTATTCGCATAGTAGATGTTCGTGCCCAACACACGTTTGCTTTACGAGCCCAAGTTACAATTAATCACTCCACAGTCCAAACTAGCTTAAATAACCGTATGCGGCCCAACCTATTCCGATTCTATGATCCTGTATGGGCCCTTAAAGAGCAGCCCACTCGTTGGGATGTTTTAAGTATTATGGCCCAACCTCCAAATCACAGCCCAATACAAATAAGAAAATAATACAAGGGCTGTTGAAGTGCACGGCCCAAAGCAATATATCTTCTACCCATGTGTGCGGCCCACTCGATCTTAACCCACCCTTGTGACAGCTTTCCATACTAACCTATTAATTCTACCTTGCCCCTTTGAAAACAATGCATATCAGTTATTTGAATATTACTATTCATTATTCAAGAGTTCCATTATTCAAGCAACTATTTACGAGTAGAGTTAGACTAACACTATCAAATATGAACAAAACATAATCACCACCACTTGGGTCGACTTTCCTGTGCTCAAGATTATTATACGTTCATACATAACTTGACCCACTTTTCTTTATAGAACCCTCCCACTTAAATCACCTAAACTACCAACAACCATCAAAATAAACACATCAAATATTAACATGAGCTGATCCTAGCTCATCAGTCATTAATCATGAATCAATTATATATGGTTAATCGATCCTAACAGTTTGTTTCCCACCATTATTCATCAAGATTTCTATTATTACATCACAGACTCTAATCCAATTACTTTCATAATACTCACTAATATGTAACAATGGTTAACCAGGAAGATGGATCGCATTAATGGCCAATCATATTATCGACATCAACTACCCCTATAAGCACAAATAATACATAACCAAAGAACCCGAATCAAGACAACAATATTCAGTAATCTATATGTTCTTGGTTCACAGACAATAACATGTAGTAGTCCTTTATAATCCATGTAATAGATAACATGTATCAACACATAACACATATATATAACACAAGATCATCAAATAAGGATTAACATGATTATGGTTTTTACTAACCGCACACTTGGTTCAACAGAATGAGGTCTCGAGAGAGGGGGGGTCTCCTGTTGCCGTACGTAATTGTGAGAGAAGGGTAGGGTTTGTTGTGACTTGATATTATGATAAGTGTAAGGAGATTACGTACCACAACATATAATGCCGGTTCCATGAACAAGTGGGCCGAACCCCTAACATTACCAGCCCATTCCTTGGGTTATCTATAAAAGAAGCTGGGCCAGACTTGTGTTATGAGGGGGGGCACATGCGGGTTTCACGTGTATGATCCAGCCCTGTTGCGATTAATGAAGCTCACTTCATAATCTTATTTTACTACGCACATACAAAATACATGACCTAAGTAGTCGAGTACATAAAACACATTTGACGGTTTCACGTATAATAACTTACACACATAGCATTTAATGAAACACACGTGTAACCTACTAAGTCTTGCATGATCGTGAAATAAAAGCAATTAATTATAAGGACACATGTCAAAGGTTGTAGAATCTAAGCAATGCTAACCTTGGGAATACGGGTTGTCACACGGACCCCCGCCATCCAATACCGGAGGGTATTGAAGGAGATCCTACTAAGCTTGACCCAGCTCCTTGCAGGATCTATACACTGAACAAGGCAAGACTCTTACCAAACCATTCCCTTAACCCCCGACCAGGTAGCCAACATATCTCCATACAGACCGTGGAAATATGAATGGTGTAAAACTTTTATTTTATATAGACAGTAAAATAACGCCAAGACACCACGGACAAATGATAAGGAAGACTCACCTTCAACATAAGAAACTAGTTATTAAAGTCATTAATACATAACCAAATAAAAAGTGCGAAAAGATTAAAAATAAAAAGTATTACACTAAATGCTTGTCTTCACCAAGTGATGTAAGAGACTTAGGCAAACATGGCCTTTGATTGTCAAGAACTCTTACGATCAATCTTGGATCCCGAGACTACTACACACACTCTATGATGGATGATGGATGATGGTGGTGGTGGATGATGGTGTTCTGATGGTGGTGGAGTGTGGGTGAAGTATGAGAGAGGTGGTTTGCCAAGGGATGATTTGCAAGTGAGCCAAGCACCCCTATTTATAGCCTACACAGAAGCCCGGACACGGCCCCGTGTCTATCCTTTTCTCTTTCTTCATTAAATGCAGTTTGTCTGCATTAGTTGACCACACCCCCGTGTCTGCTGGGCACGATCCCGTGTGCAGAAGCGTATCTGTACTATCAAGATTTCCTTAGATTCTACGAATCTTATTGTTGACCACGGCCCCGTGTCCATTGGGCACGCCCCCCGTGGTGGGTGATAGAAGCTTCTACAGCTTTGTCTTTTCTGCAGACACTTGGGCACGCCCCCGTGCTCATTGAGCACGGGGCGTGTTCAGCCTTTTGTTTTCTTGTTCTTGCTTGGGAGGATGCTGTCGAGGGGTCGGGCATGCCACATTTATTCCTGTTCTTGTATTTATGTTAGATTTAGCTGTCTTTTTGCTTCTTTTGTTCATTTGAGCTCATTTAATCCTGAAAATACAAAAGGAAGACAAAAGCACACTTTTTCCAACATTAGTACTAAAAAAGGGTTAGTTTTATGCCACGAATGATTTAATTTATATGTTGCATTTTGCACACATCAAACACTATAATTGTTAAGGTAGGCTTGCAAAGTTGATGAGCATATAGAATACAAGTATAACATAGCACGCGAGTAACAAGGAGAATGCAAGTATCATGTTATTAACGGATAGAGCATGTGCGTAAATAAGTTTAATCGTGACTCGGGATTTTTGTATATGTGTACATGTTGCACCCAGAGTGTTTAAAATGGAAAATGGGATCGAGTATACTCACAGTTTTGCAAAGCTTTCCTAATAAACGAGACTCTGACGAGTGTTGGGATTAGAACACCGAAGTTACCCTACAATGGGGAAACGGAGGTGTGCAAGTATTCAGATTTGGCGTAGGGTTCGATTCGGATTTGGAATTTAAGTATAGAAAAGTATAAGTACACGAAAATATATCTTGTCTAAATACACGTTTTGACACTAAGATTTTATGTGTTTACATGGGTCCTAATTTGCCCATTAGAATCAAAACCGAGGAGTTTAGAACAAAGATAAAGTAACCTATGTTCATGACATATAACCATAATTCGGTTAATACCACAAATTCGGTTAAGTATATATATTATATATTATATAGTATAAATTGATATTTGTCCATCATATAAAGTCATGTATTATCATGTAAGTCAAGCATGGAGGTATGTATATCTCATTGTATGATTCACTAAAGTTCAAAGCTTCCAACATAGCTGGTAACTCGGTTGGTCATGAATGAAAGTAATAATACAACTAATCTACTAAGACCCTAAGTAGCCAAATAATAACAACCCGGGCGTGTCATACCCAACATGGCAAATGTTGGAGGCGAGGCGGGGTTAACTTACTTTGGGTCTAGGGAACTACTTAGTTTAACATGAACAAAACATCAAGTGAGGTGGTGGAACAAGTTTGGAAAGCCAAAGCCTTCATGGTTCACACCTTTACCATCTAAGACCTTGTTGAAACAGAAAGTTTAGAGGATGTCTGCACCTCTAAACTCATAATAATCAATCTCAATCAAGTCACATAACCATAGTGGGTTTAGGAACATGTTAAACATAAGATTCATGTAAGAAAGTTAAGTTTGTAAAAGTTTGTAACAAATAACTTTCAAAACAGAATGTTTGGACCTCAAAATGGTGATGTTCAACCTTAGTTTACCATGGTAAACTTGTGGAAACACTCCTAGAGGTGTTCCAAGCTTTCATGAAGAAGAATAAGTCAAGAAAAGATGGAGAAATGTGAGAAAAGTGCTCACTTTGGCACTTAGATAATTATGCCTTCTCTTGAGTTTGCAACTGATTCGAGAGAGTTTTGTGAGTGTAGAGGAGTTGAGAAATTGAAAATGGGAGGTATGAAGCTTGTTTATATAGAGATGAGGTAGGGTTTGGTGTTTAATGAGGTTTAAATATGATTGGGGAAGAAAATGTGGAAGAAATTGGCCAACCATGGAGCTGGTAGCAACCATCTGCGTATCTGGGACCTTGGCATCATGCGACGGCAAGGGGAGATAGGGGTCGCGTGACGCGATGCCCTATTTGGCCAAACTAGTTTCATTTTTCACACTTTGCCCCCCTGAACTTTGATTAGGTTATCATTTTATGCAAAAACTTTGTATTTTGGCATGTTTTGAAATAGAAAGATGTTTGTAAGTGTCGTGCAATGTATAAATGTTAAATCAAGCATGTAATAAGTCTCGTTTGCATGCAAATGTGTATCTGAGGTAGGGATGAGATCGGTACGATACCGGTACCGTACCGGTACCGATACCGTAAATACCGTTACCGAAATTGAGAAAATGTGGATACCGATTACCGTACCGTATTTATAGATTCGGTACCGGTATGGTACCGGTATTTCGGTACTTTACCATATTGGTACCGCTTTAGTGTAATCCATCGTTTTACCTAAAAAAATTCATGTGCAACTCATCCATCAATTACTAATTGAACTAGAGTATAATATAGAGGAATGTAAACAAAGGGTAAACATATTAAGTAGTTAAAAAAATCAAAAGGTAAACATCCATGGGTTCGACTTTTAACATCGAAATTCCAACATGTCTAAAAAATCATCATAATTGATTAAAAATAACCAAACAAAAGAAATTTGATATTGGTTTTTGTAAAACAATGTTCAAGAAAATATAACTTCATAGTGGGATCTAAGATAATAGCAAAATACATAAAGTCATTATTAAATTCGGTATTAATACCGGTATTTACCGAAAAATACCGGTACCGATACCGTTTTTTACCGATACCGAATCTTGAAAAATCTATTACCGATACCGGTACCATTTATGATTGGTACGGTACCGGTATGGTACCGGTTCGGTACCGGTATGGTACCGGTTCGGTACCGGTATTTCGGTAAAAAATCTCATCCCTAATATGAGGTTTGATTGTGTTTAAGATAAGAGTCACAAGTATAAGTATAAAAGTGAATTTCCATTACGATCGAAGTCTCGGATTACAAATATAGGAAAGAAACACGAATACAATACCATTACAAGTTTCCAAAAATAGAAATACGAGTTACACTTTCTAAAGAAGGAAAGTACAAAATGTGAAGCATTACTACAGTGGCGGTGGATGATGGTGGTGGGTGGTGGACTGTGGTGGTAGACGGTGGTGGTGGGTGGTAGACGGTGGTGGTGGGTAGTGGACGTTGGTGGTGGGTGTGGTGTTTAACCCTCTGCAGAACTTAAAAGATCTTAGAAGTGGCTAAGCCAAGTCTGCACCAAGAAGAGCTCGCACAGACATTTTTTAATGAAATATCTTCGGAAAAACAAAAGTCTACAGATGACAATATTTGTGTGTGGTCTGCGCGACGCAGATAGAAGAGCCTGCACAGATCTTTTTTAGAAAAATAAACACCACCTAAAAGATCATCCAATGGAGAAAATACTTTAACATATCTACTATGGTTAATGTTATGGTCATACCGTGTGTAGACTGTTAAGTGTGTGTTGAGATTGATCTTGTCATAACTCAAAAGTTGGAGGATGCTAGATGTTTGGTTTATTTTATGTGGAATATTTAATATTTATGGTAGTTTTATTTTATTTTTATTGTGTTTGGTTTCCTTATAGAAATAGGTTACTTGTTCTCTAAGGGGGGTTGTTTAGTATAAACAGAGATCATATATTTAGGGATTATGCACCTTCAATTTCAATCAAAGAGTTTTTTCTTGTTAAATCTATTGTTTGATTATGTTAAAGAATGTCAGATTTCCAACAATTGGTATCAAAGCGATTCATCTTTTTCATCATCGATTAGGACGCCTATTATCATCAGATTGTTAAGGATTCAGGTTGAACACTTGACTCCATCGATGATTGATTCCAGTGGCGGCGAATCAGCGATTGACCAAGCTATACCCGAAGAGTAGATTTTGCAAGTTGGAAATCTTAAAACAACAAAGGAGATGTGGGATGTTCTAAAACCCCGCCATCTGGGTGCAGATCAGATCAGAGAGGTAAGACTGTAGACTTTAATGGCAAAATTTGAAAATCTGAAGATGAAGGATCAAAGTGCCATAGGCGAGTTTGCTAATAAGTTGTCTGGGGTATAAGGCATAACATCTATAAGGATCAAAGTACCATAGGCGACTATATCTATCCAATTATTCAATACAGTATTGCTACTGGGTAACCTTTGTCCCCCGTGCTTGCGGTCATGCTACTATTCGCAATAGTAACGAGTGTCAAGTAATGTATACAAAACCCCACATACTGATGATAATTGTAGAATTACAAAAATTTAATCACTGTAAGTGCCATGATAAATATTCAGGGTTTTGTAAAATATTTGACTCACAGAAAGGTGATAAAATAAGATGTATGCACAAAAGAATTTATAAAAGGGGAATGACTCACGTTGTTGATTTAGGTGATACTACTATAGCTTCCTGGTGATTTTCTTGGTTATTATCTATTAAAATTAAACAATGCACACGTGTTAGTAAGATAACCCAAATCATATTAACCGTACACTCGAGACAGAACTCCAATGACTGAGTCGAGCAGAACCTTGACATGCATTACGGAGTCCTAGATCAATCGGGTGTAACACGAGACAGAACTCCAACGACTGAGTCAGGCAGAGCCTTGACATGCGTTACGGAGCCCTAAATCAATCGGGTAGGGTAATAGATATGTGATCGGGAGTTATAATCAATGTTGTAGAAATCGGCCTAGGCGGCCGATTAATCGGCGCCTAGGCACTAGTCGGTCAAAAAATCGGTTATGGTCAAAATCGGTCAAAGTAGGTAAAAGTCGGACAAAATCGGTCAAAATCGGACTAATCGGGCCCATGTTTTTTTGAACCAAAAAAACCCAATTTTTGAAACCTGGCCCATAGTTTAAAGCCCAAATTTTAGTTATAAATCTATTTTAACATTTAAGTTTAGGTATTTTAACATTTAACCTCCTCTATCTTTCACTAGTTTACATATGGTTCCTAAACTTTTAAATTTATTAATAAAAAGTATAAAGTTATCTCCTAAACTTGTAAATTTATTAATAAAAAGTATAAAGTTATCTATATATATATAAAAATTTGTAAAATTATACTTAAAAAGTCCAATCCCGATTAATCCCTATTAATCCCGATTAATCCCTAGGCGGTACCTCACCGCCCGATTAGCGCCTAACGCCTTCTACAACATTGGTTATAATACTTACAAAGAGGCAGAGGTTCGCTTTTTAGGGGTATACTAACATAAACCGAACCGAACGCGTAATAAGCGTAACGGGTATTCATGAGAGCTATTTACAGGTTTCCTAAGTTAATATGCTTCATATATGTTGTGACATCAGTAAGATATCATTTATTATGCCCGAAACGAGTTTAAACACAAACTATGCCCCGTAGGGGTAGTTTGGTCATTTACAAGGTTATAAAAGAGTCTAAGTGTTTAACTGAGTTAGATGTCTGATGTAATCAGCAAACATACTCAAATTAATGAGTTATAACAGTAGGGTAAGGTATATATGTGAAATTTATCAATTATAACCAAACTATGCCCCGTAGGGGTATTTTGGTAATTTCACATAAGCCGAAAGGCTCAAAACTGAAGTCTGAGTTTAACCACTTTTGCTTACTGTTAAAATATTATAATTTTCCTCAAATATCAGTAGGTATCACCCTTGTATGTTTAAAAATACTCTTAGTACATACTCTGCGCTAAAACGCTTAATAAGGCGATTAAAAGCCATTTTCGAGTTTGATACTTAAATCTGATATTTTTATATTTCCAGAAGGCTTAAAATAATTTATTTATCATATGTGATCAGTAGCAAAAGGTTTGGAGTCGTTTAGATATGTAAAACTCATTTTATGGCCCGTAAGGGCAAAACCGACAAGTACCGGGTTAAGCCTACGACTATGAGTTATGCTCAGCCTAAAATTAATTAAAAATATTTAAAATTCCCAAAATAATATATTACATCAGTGGGTAAAGATTTGGTTATCAAAAAGTAGGCTTAACTAGGCTATACGCTAATTACGCCATTTTATTAACATAAAGCTTCAATTTTACGCTAACGAGCATAACTCTTAACCTACACCTCAAACTGATGTCAAATTTTGTATGCAAGTTTATATATCAGTAATTAAGGTTTCTACTCTTTTACATTTCCAAAAATCACGTTTTAAGGTGAAAAGGGCATAATGGTCAACATATGAGCAATTAACGAAATCATGCATATTAATCGGTTAACTAATGATCCGAGGTGTATAATCACAGAGGGTTATACTAGCATGTAACCTGGTCCAAATAAAGCTCTAAGGAATTTCTAAAACGTGCCATAACGGGTCAGAACTGAAAGTCAAAGTATAAGTCAAACTATGCGACTTTCGGTTCCGAACCGGGTCTAAACAGAAAATTGTCGGGTTGAACATGTTTAGACATGTCCTTACATTCATTACCAAGTTATATTAATGATCAAACAGGTTATATGTGTTCTACATTGCTAATCATGCATAAATTGTAATTTAAACTTTCTGTTGACTTTTTAATTACACGTTTGACCCGACATTAGACCTAGTTAGAGTGGGAATCAGGGGAAACCCTTTTGAGGTTTTATTACCCACATAATTACCTACTTAAAGGTACTTTTGATTTGACTAATCACTGGACCATTAGTTATTAATCTTAAAGTCAACCGTTAATTACGACGGTTTGACTTCTAAGCTAAAACTAAGCTAAAACTTAATAAAAGAAGGGATTAGCAACTTACTGAAGTCCTAAGCTTGATTAGTGATCACTTGGAAGCAGACTTGAGCTCCAGGAATGATCAGATAGCTTGAATGAAGGTGTGAAGACTTGTTGCAAGTTCAAGGCCCTTTTATAGTGAATTCCTCACCATAGATTGTTGACACTTGGGTCTACAACTCTCCACAACTGATTAACACATGTCTCTAGTGCTTAGGGGGTGCCTAGGGGTCGTCCAAGATGAGAATTATCTGCTTAAAGGTTGGTTAAACATGAATGTAGGCTGCTGTCTTCGTTTTCTGTTACTGTATGTCTGACGCGGCCCGCCTGAGATGTTAACCAAACCTTACGCGGGCCGCATGGTCCTTGAAGTCAGAATTTTTCATTTTCTAGTTTCCACATCTTGTCCCTTGGCCTTTCGAAAGGTCAACTAAGTTTATTCTTTGCATTTTGACCCCTTTATATTTACCCACAAGGGCTTTAGGACTTATACCCACTTTACCAAGTCCCTGGACACTTCCGGTTAACCCGAAAAGTCATAACTTTCAACTTTAACACTTTAACCCCTCGCACACGAATCTGATCATAACTTTCTCATACGATTACGAAACTTTATGAAATTTATATCGTGCATTCTAGTGAGCATAATTAACAGTTACAAAGCTTCGGGTTTGTCAAAAGGTCACTCAGAGGTACAACTTAAACATGTTGACACATTTAACCCATGTAGTTTGTAATCTCTCACTTTTAGCTTCGTATGATCCATGATTTATTCGTTTGATGTTATAAACATCGTGTAGGGTTATTATGAAGTATATTTATTCACTGTTGACATTTAGAACTCGTATATTCACATACTTTCCATGTTTGTCAACTTTAGTCCTTTCAGAACATTCTTTCACACGATCAAACATGTGACACGTGTCAACTCATTATAGGACGTGAATTTTCGAGGTGTCACATCCTCACCCCCTTAAAATAAATCTCGATCCGAGATTTACTGAAATAAATAAGGGAACTTTTCTTTCATCATGGATTCAACCTCCCACGTGTATTCGGGACCTCTACGGGCATCCCATTTGACCTTTACAATAGGTACATGCTTCCTTCGAAGCTTCTTTACCTGTCGATCTTCAATCGACAAAGGTTTTTCCACAAATTTTAAGCTCTTGTCTATATGCACATCTGTGTGTGGTATAACCAGTGATTCGTCAGTGAAGCACTTCTTCAGATTGCAGATGTGGAACACATTGTGAATTCCACTGAGCTCTTCTGGTAAGTTTAACTTATAGGCAACTGACCCGACATGTTCGATAACCTCGAGAGGTCCTATGTATCTCGGGCTTAGCTTACCTTTCTTACCAAATCGCATCACTCCTTTCCAGGGTGATACTTTGAGCAACACTTTATCACCTACTTCGAAGTGAAAAGCTTTACGCTTTGGATCTGCGTAACTCTTCTGCCTATCTCGGGCAGCCTTGAGATGGTCACGAATCTGGACAATCTTGTCCGTCGTCTCGAACACTATCTCTGGTCCTGATAATTGGACATATCCAACTTCCGCCCAACAAACTGGCGATCTACACTTTCTACCGTATAATGCCTCAAAAGGCGCAACCTTTATGCTGGTGTGGTAGCTATTGTTGTAGGAGAATTCGATTAATGGTAAGTTCTTATCCCAACTACCACCCAAATCTATCGCACATGCACGTAGCATGTCTTCCAACGTTTGAATAGTACGCTCACTCTGACCGTCAGTCTGAGGATGATAAGCCGTACTAAAATTCAAACGTGTGCCCAAAGATTGTTGGAAACTCTTCCAAAAATGTGACGTGTATCTAGTATCTCGGTCAGAGATAATAGACACAGGTATGCCATGTAAGGCTACAATCTTATCAACGTATAACTGGGCTAACATGTCGGAGCTATAAGTCTCCTTGATGGGTAAGAAATGTGCTGACTTAGTCAGTCTATCAACTATAACCCATATTGTATCATTTCCTTTCCTTGTCTTAGGTAACTTGGTAATAAAATCCATAGTTACCATTTCCCACTTCCACGTAGGAAGTTCGGGCTGTTGTAGCAAGCCTAACGGCTTTTGATGCTCGGCTTTGACTTGCGCACATGTCAAGCATTTAGCTACATAGGTGGCTACAGACTTTTTCAAGCCTATCCACCAATAATTTGCCTTTAGATCCTGGTACATCTTATCAGCTCCAGGATGAACGGAGTATTTGGAACTATGGGCTTCCTGGAGGATGACATCTCGAAGTCCTCCATAAATTGGAACCCGTATTCGTCCATTTAATCGTAAAATTCCGTCCTTGCTAAGAGTTAACTGCTCCTCAGTTACTCCTAACTTTTCATTAGGATAGTTAGCTTCCAACACAGCTTCCTTCTATGCAGCTAACAACCTTTCAATCAAATTATTCTTTATCTCCATGCGCTTGGCATTGATTCTGATGGGTTTCATCCTTTCCTTTCGACTCAAGGCATCAGCGACTACATTCGCTTTGCCGGGATGGTACTTGATTTCACAATCATAATCACTCAAAGTCTCCATCCAACGGCGTTGCCTCATGTTTAACTCTTTTTGATTAAACAGGTGCTGGAGGCTCTTGTGATCGGAATAAATCACACACTTGATTCCATAAAGATAATGCCTCCACAGTTTTAGTGCGAATACAATGGCACCCAACTCCAAATCGTGGGTGGTGTAATTCTTTTCATGCACCTTTAACTGTCGTGATGCATAGGCAATAACCTTGCCTTTTTGCATAAGCACACACCCCATACCAGTGTGTGAAGCATCGCAGTAAACCACGAAATCTTCTATTCCATCTGGCAATGTCAGTACTGGGGCGTTGCTCAACTTTTGCTTCAGAATATCAAAGGATTCTTGCTGCTTAGGGCCCCAAATGAACTTTACTTTCTTCTTAGTCAAGGAAGTCAGGGGTGCAGCAATCCTTGAAAAATTTTCGATGAAACGCCTGTAATATCCTGCCAATCCCAGGAAGCTACGAATCTCTGTAGGCGTCTTTGGCTCCTGCCAGTTCATAACAGCTTCAACTTTAGCGGGATCCACTTGGATACCACGCTCGCTAACCACATGTCCAAGAAATTGGACATCACGAAGCCAAAATTCACACTTGGAGAATTTGGCGTAGAGCTTCTCCTGATGCAGGAGTTTGAGAATACGGCGAAGGTGCTTCTCATGGTCAGCTTGGCTCTTAGAGTAGATCAGAATGTCGTCGATGAACACGATGACGAATTTGTCTAAGTACGGCTTGCAAACGCGATTCATGAGATCCATGAACACGGCTGGTGCATTGGTGAGCCCAAAAGGCATCACTAGGAACTCGTAATGACCATAACGAGTCCTAAATGCTGTTTTATGCACGTCTTCTTCTCTAACCTTCAGCTGATGGTAGCCTGACCTCAAATCAATCTTCGAGAAATAACTTGCCCCTTGTAACTGATCGAACAAATCGTCGATCCTAGGCAAAGGATACCTATTCTTGATCGTGACCTTATTAAGCTCACGATAGTCGATGCACAGACGCATCGATCCATCCTTCTTCTTTACAAACAGGACTGGCGCTCCCCAAGGAGACGAACTAGGTTTAATGAAACCCTTGGCTAGCAATTCGTCTAGCTGTGTCCTCAATTCTTTCATCTCCGTTGGAGCCAACCTATAGGGTGCTCTGGAAACTGGTGCTGCTCCGGGGATGATATCAATTCTGAATTCCACTTGCCTATCTGGTGGCAAACCAGGTAGTTCTTCCGGAAAAACTTCTGGGAATTCGGAAATAACAGGGATGTCTTCTATCTTTGGTTTAGGCTTATCAATAATCACTTGTGCCATGTAAATGACACAACCCTTCTTTAAACATTTTGAAGCCTTGAGCATAGTCACTTGCTCAGGCAGCCCATACTGGGTATCTCCCCGAATGGTAAGTGATTCACCAGACGGAGTCTTTATCACTACCTGCTTCTTGTTGCAGATAATTTAGGCCTGGTTATGAGATAACCAGTCCATACCCAGAACTATGTCAAAACCGGCCAACTTAAAGGGAAGTAGAGATAGAGGAAAAGAATGGTTCTTAATGGATATAACACACCCATCTAACACAGTAGAGACGGTTTCTAGGGTGCCATCTGCTAACTCCACCTCATAATTCACTTTTAAGGTTTTGACAGGTAATTTCAGCAATTCACAAAACTTATTATCAACGAAAGACTTATCAGCGCCTGAATCAAAAAGTACTCTAGCATAGACGTCATTTACAAGGAAAGTACCTGTAATAACATTGTCGTCTAGAACCGCTTCTTTTGCGTCCATTCTGAAGACTCTAGCATTAGTCTTCTTGGCCTCTTCAGGCTTCTTGGTGTACTTGGGGCAGTTGGTTTTAATGTGGTCCTTTTCATTGCAACGGTAGCACGTTGCATCTTTCATCTTCTTGCAATCCAAGGTTTTGTGATCCGTGGACTTGCATATTTCACATGCATAGGTTTTTGATTGAGTCTGTGAGTTCGACTCAAGTCTGCACTTTCCAAAGTGCTGCTTCTTGCAAATTTTGCATTTGGGCTTCTCACCAGAATTATGCCCATCTTTCCTTGACTCCGATCCTTTCTTGTTGTCACCGTTCCCATGGTGCTTCTTGTTCGATCTACGTGAACTATCATCCTCACGTTTTCTCTTCTCAGCCTCCTTATTCCTCAGCGATCTCTGCCTGACCGCATCCAAAGTGAGGGACAAGGATATGTCAGCTACGGATCTAAAAGTAGCTGGCCGAGAAGTCTTCACGCTTGCCTTGATTTCCGGGGCTAAACCACCGATAAAACGAGCGATTCTTTTTGGTTCCGGGGTTACCAGATAGGGAACCAACCGGGACATCGTGTTGAAGCTCGTTAGGTAAGCTTGACAGTCAAGGCTTGTCATCACCAATGATAGAAAATCAGACTCTATCTTCTCTACCTCATGCTGAGGGCAGTAATTTTCCCTGATAAGGGCAACAAATTGATCCCATGACATGTTGTACAAAGGGATTTTTCCGGTGGCTTGAATCAGAGATCTCCACCATGCTAAAGCTTCACCCTTAAAAGACTGCGACACAAACTTGACCACGTCTCTCTCAGCGCATCTGCTGATATCCACAACCGTATCCATCTCATCCAGCCACGTCAAACCGTATCCATCTCATCCAGCCACGTCATACAGTCAATGGCTCCTTTCTCCCCAGTGAAATCCCGGGGCTTGCAGGAAACGAAATATTTATAAGAGCAACCCTTGTCACGGGGTCCCTGGTTTAATATAACCTGCTGAGATGGAGCACTGTGGTTCGAGGAGCGTCGATCGTCGTCTTTCTTCGAGTCGTCCTTCTTGGACGGTGGCTTTGAAGGCTGCGTAGATAGGGTCCTACTACGCGTCCCACTATACTCCTCGTACTGTCTTTCCAAGGCTTGTGTAACTGCGCCGTCTATTATTGCTTTCAATTCAGCACCCGTTAAATTAATTCGGGCGTTCTCGTTATTCTCCACTGGATGACTATTACCCTCGTCCGAGTTAGCCATTTTAATTGAACTGTTGCAGAAAACAAGGACAATAGTTTATTTGAGAGTTTATTATGGAATTGCCCCTTTGGGTAATTCATTAACCATGGTAAACAGAGACCATATTTGGTTAATTTATTAATCATATTTATTTAGGATTTTAATATAACTTATCCTAATTATAAAACAATAACAGTTTTATTTGTGGCACAAAAGGCCTAGTCACATGGACAATTCAATTTATAAGTTATGATTTCAGAGAATCAAAACATGAAGGTATACTGGCACAATAGGCCTAGTCACAAGGACATTTATAAATTATATGCTAGGATTTCAGAGAATCAAAGCATTTGAGGTTTGAACCTAGTTCATTACCTTTGTCGGACAGGGAGTCTTAGCTACCACTGTCTTTTGGCTTATATGGAAATGAGCAGGGCCCGTAGGCACTATATTACCACATATGGTGAAAATATGATCATCTTAATTGATGATTTAACCCCTGATTCAGAGATCATTTAGTTGGGTTTGGAATCTTTGAAAGATCCTTATATAATAACGTGTGTGATTTCAAACGAATCATATCTGCCAGGAGTGTTAACATGTTTTCAGATGTTTACAGGGATTTGAATCTTTTTAACAGGTCTTACCATCTTGGCCCGGCCTTATAATGACCCGAAGGCTAGGTTTCACTCTTTAAGATTCTTATTTAAAATTTACATAGGCAGATTCTTATTAAAAGGAATGATTTTAATTTATTTATTTCATATATAAATTATTTATGCACATATGGCAAACATGAAATTTATAAAACAAACATTCCATTAATTTATTACAATATTACACGCCGCCCTAAACGGGTCTTTTCAAATAACAAACTTACCCACGCAGGGGTTTAATAACACACATACCCACGCAGGGCTTAATAATAAACATAATAGTCCACGCAGGGACTTACACAAATAAAATAACAGTCCACGCAGGGACCTAAACAATAACATACCCTCGTAGGGGTTTACAGAAAGATAGACCCACACAGGGGTCAAAATAAACAACATACATACCCACATAGGGGCTTAACAACAAATGGAAGGATTCAATGATCCTTCTTGTTCTTCCCTTTGATCAAGCTTGCCAATCCTTGGAAGAAGCTCTGTCTTTCCCTACGGTCACGGTGGAAGCCTCGCTCTACTTCATCCAACCTTTGTAGGATTTCCTCCCTTTCTGGGGGAGAAAACCGAGGCGGCTGCGATTGCGTCCGGATAATAGGCCTAGGAGGTATCTGGTACCCCTGAGTCGGGTAACCTACTCCCCATGGAGCTCCGTATGGTCCCTCCGGGTGAAGAGCGTTATAATTTGCCGCTACCATGTAAGGATCGGCCTCCGCGTAACCATAGTTGTGGTGAGTCAGTGGTTCAAACGGGTTGTATGCCATGGAACCCGTGTATGCTGGAATTGGGTTGTCAAAACCCATCGGTGGCGGCTGCGGTACAGCTGGGTTAGAGGGTCCACCCATTTGTGGGTCCTCCTGATGTGGCGGATAGTGGCTGCCACTGGATTGACGTGGGGAACTGAAATGGAAATCCCCTGCTCGTGACGACATGCGAGCACCGGTTCTCCTTCGCCTCGGCGGTTGCGGAGGTGCCGGTTGCACTGGCGGCGGTGGAGGCGGTGGCGTGACTGCCACGAATCTGGAATCCTCAGAGGGATCCTGTTGTTGCTGCTGAGGCGACGAATGGTGAGGAGGTGTATAGTACCATTCGTGCCGGGTGAACATAGCTTGAAAGCTATCTGGACCAACATAGGGTGATCCATGAAACGAAGAGCCATCCGAAATCTCTATGGGATGGTTCGGTGTACCACTGGCGGGCTCGACGGGGTCCGTATCCTCGTCCATGTCGTCCGCATGATCGCCATAGAAATGATCCTCCGGTCCCAATGGGTTAAAACCCACTGGTTCTTGTATATAATTGGCCGGGTTAAACCGGCCCCTGAAAACTGGTGTAGGGTCACCAAAGGAGTTGTGCGATAAAGATCGCTGTAGAGGTATGTATGAGGGTTGTGGGTTGTTGGGCTCATTTTCCGAGTATGGCCCATATGAGTTATGCACGGGAGGTGTCGAACTGTGTGAGACCGACCGTCTAGCCGGCTCAAAGAGGTTTCTCTGGTTCTGCCGGGGATCGTCACTCTCCGTGGTAGATGGAGCTCGTGCATTCGAAGGTCCAGCTTCATTATCATTGGGGGCGGTGATTGGCCCCTTGCCTCTTCCTCTTCTCCTGAAGAATCTTGGCGGCATTTTCAAATCCTGTCATTATAATATGAGATAACAAAACAAAAATATATGCAAAATAAAGGACAACACAAACAAGGTGGAATTTGTCCTATGTTATATGTCTAGACTCGAAGGTTTAGAATTGTGCAATTGTGTAACTGAGATTAAACACAAAAGGCTAGTGTTTAATTCACTCAGTGTTGGCTCTGATACCAACCTGTCACACCCCAATTTCCACGTGTCACCGGTGGGCCCAGTGGGGGAGTATCGTGACGTGGTTGGCAACATAATAGTCAAACAACACAATATTTAATATGCACAGCGGAAGCAATTTAAAAGATATAATACAACCGAATTTAATATTGTAATATCAAATGTCACAATATTCGGATGTTTATCCACAGATGGATCGGAAACAAAATATGAAACAATAGTTCAACAGACTTCAGGCATCTTAAGCTTGCGAGACTTCTAATGATGCTAAGGAGAAATCCCAGCCAATTGCACTTAGTACCTGCATTTAATGAGGTTTAAATATGATTGGGGAAGAAAATGTGGAAGAAATTGGCCAACCATGGAGCTGGTAGCAACCATCTGCGTATCTGGGACCTTGGCATCATGCGACGGCAAGGGGAGATAGGGGTCGCGTGACGCGATGCCCTATTTGGCCAAACTAGTTTCATTTTTCAAACTTTGCCCCCCTGAACTTTGATTAGGTTATCATTTTATGCAAAAACTTTGTATTTTGGCATGTTTTGAAATAGAAAGATGTTTGTAAGTGTCGTGCAATGTATAAATGTTAAATCAAGCGTGTAATAAGTCTCGTTTGCATGCAAATGTGTATCTGAGGTAGGGATGAGATCGGTATGATACCGGTACCGTACCGGTACCGATACCGTAAATACCGTTACCGAAATTGAGAAAATGTGGATACCGATTACTGTACCGTATTTATAGATTCGGTACCGGTATGGTATCGGTACCGGTATTTCGGTACTTTACCATATTGGTACCGCTTTAGTGTAATCCATCGTTTTACCTAAAAAAAATTCATGTGCAACTCATCCATCAATTACTAATTGAACTAGAGTATAATATAGAGGAATGTAAACAAAGGGTAAAAATATTAAGTAGTTAAAAAAATCAAAAGGTAAACATCCATGGGTTCGACTTTTAACATCGAAATTCCAACATGTCTAAAAAATCATCATAATTGATTAAAAATAACCAAACAAAAGAAATTTGATATTGGTTTTTGTAAAACAATGTTCAAGAAAATATAACTTCATAGTGGGATCTAAGATAATAGCAAAATACATAAAGTCATTATTATATTCGGTATTAATACCGGTATTTACCGAAAAATACTGGTACCGATACCGTTTTTTACCGATACCGAATCTTGAAAAATCTATTACCGATACCGGTACCGTTTATGATTGGTACGGTACGGTACCGGTATGGTACCGGTTCGGTACCAGTATTTCGGTAAAAAATCTCATCCCTAATCTGAGGTTTGATTGTGTTTAAGATAAGAGTCACAAGTATAAGTATAAAAGTGAATTTCCATTACGATCGAAGTCTCGGATTACAAATATAGGAAAGAAACACGAATACAATACCATTACAAGTTTCCAAAAATAGAAATACGAGTTACACTTTCTAAAGAAGGAAAGTACAAAATGTGAAGCATTACTACAGTGGCGGTGGATGATGGTGGTGGGTGGTGGACTGTGGTGGTAGACGGTGGTGGTGGGTGGTAGACGGTGGTGGTGGGTAGTGGACGTTGGTGGTGGGTGTGGTGTTTAACCCTCTGCAGAACTTAAAAGATCTTAGAAGTGGCTAAGCCAAGTCTGCACCAAGAAGAGCTCGCACAGACATTTTTTAATGAAATATCTTCGGAAAAACAAAAGTCTACAGATGACAATATTTGTGTGTGGTCTGCGCGACGCAGATAGAAGAGCCTGCACAAATCTTTTTTAGAAAAATAAACACCACCTAAAAGATCATCCAATGGAGAAAATACTTTAACATATGTACTATGGTTAATGTTATGGTCATACCGTGTGTGGACTGTTAAGTGTGTGTTGAGATTGATCTTGTCATAACTCAAAAGTTGGAGGATGCTAGATGTTTGGTTTATTTTATGTGGAATATTTAATATTTATGGTAGTTTTATTTTATTTTTATTGTGTTTGGTTTCCTTATAGAAATAGGTTACTTGTTCTCTAAGGGGGGTTGTTTAGTATAAACAGAGATCATATATTTAGGGATTATGCACCTTCAATTTCAATCAAAGAGTTTTTTCTTGTTAAATCTATTGTTTGATTATGTTAAAGAATGTCAGATTTCCAACAATTGGTATCAAAGCGATTCATCTTTTTCATCATCGATTAGGACGCCTATTATCATCAGATTGTTAAGGATTCAGGTTGAACACTTGACTCCATCGATGATTGATTCCAGTGGCGGCGAATCAGCGATTGACCAAGCTATACCCGAAGAGTAGATTTTGCAAGTTGGAAATCTTAAAACAACAAAGGAGATGTGGGATGTTCTAAAACCCCGCCATCTGGGTGCAGATCAGATCAGAGAGGTAAGACTGTAGACTTTAATGGCAAAATTTGAAAATCTGAAGATGAAGGATCAAAGTGCCATAGGCGAGTTTGCTAATAAGTTGTCTGGGGTATAAGGCATAACATCTATAAGGATCAAAGTACCATAGGCGACTGTATCTATCCAATTATTCAATACAGTATTGCTACTGGGTAACCTTTGTCCCCCGTGCTTGCGGTCATGCTACTATTCGCAATAGTAACGAGTGTCAAGTAATGTATATAAAACCCCACATACTGATGATAATTGTAGAATTACAAAAATTTAATCACTGTAAGTGCCATGATAAATATTCAGGGTTTTGTAAAATATTTGACTCACAGAAAGGTGATAAAATAAGATGTATGCACAAAAG
This sequence comes from Helianthus tuberosus, assembly GCA_030545235.1. NCBI lineage: Eukaryota > Viridiplantae > Streptophyta > Magnoliopsida > Asterales > Asteraceae > Helianthus > Helianthus tuberosus. Next base: position 32,124,024 of record CM060354.1, on the reverse strand, counting down.
AATTTATAAAAGGGGAATGACTCACGTTGTTGATTTAGGTGATACTACTATAGCTTCCTGGTGATTTTCTTGGTTAGTATCTATTAAAATTAAACAATGCACACGTGTTAGTAAGATAACCCAAATCATATTAACCGTACACTCGAGACAGAACTCCAATGACTGAGTCGAGCAGAACCTTGACATGCATTACGGAGTCCTAGATCAATCGGGTGTAACACGAGACAGAACTCCAACGACTGAGTCAGGCAGAGCCTTGACATGCGTTACGGAGCCCTAAATCAATCGGGTAGGGTAATAGATATGTGATCGGGAGTTATAATCAATGTTGTAGAAATCGGCCTAGGCGGCCGATTAATCGGCGCCTAGGCACTAGTCGGTGGGTTACTGCCTAAATTTAAGCTAGTCGGTCAAAAAATCGGTTATGGTCAAAATCGGTCAAAGTAGGTAAAAGTCGGACAAAATCGGTCAAAATCGGACTAATCGGGCCCATGTTTTTTTGAACCAAAAAAACCCAATTTTTGCAACCTGGCCCATAGTTTAAAGCCCAAATTTTAGTTATAAATCCATTTTAACATTTAAGTTTAGGTATTTTAACATTTAACCTCCTCTATCTTTCACTAGTTTACATATGGTTCCTAAACTTTTAAATTTATTAATAAAAAGTATAAAGTTATCTCCTAAACTTGTAAATTTATTAATAAAAAGTATAAAGTTATCTATATATATATAAAAATTTGTAAAATTATACTTAAAAAGTCCAATCCGATTAATCGCGATTAATCCCTATTAATCCCGATTAATCCCTAGGCGGTACCTCACCGCCCGATTAGCGCCTAGCGCCTTCTACAACATTGGTTATAATACTTACAAAGAGGCAGAGGTTCACTTTTTAGGGGTATACTAACATAAACCGAACCGAACGCGTAATAAGCGTAACGGGTATACTAACATTTTCGGGTTTGATACATAAATCTGATATTTTTATATTTCCAGAAGGCTTAAAATAATTTATTTATCATATGTGATCAGTAGCAAAAGGTTTGGAGTCGTTTAGATATGTAAAACTCATTTTATGGCCCGTAAGGGCAAAACCGACAAGTACCGGGTTAAGCCTACGACTATGAGTTATGCTCAGCCTAAAATTAATTAAAAATCTTTAAAATTCCCAAAATAATATATTACATCAGTGGGTAAAGATTTGGTTATCAAAAAGTAGGCTTAACTAGGCTATACGCTAATTACGCCATTTTATTAACATAAAGCTTCAATTTTACGCTAACGAGCATAACTCTTAACCTACACCTCAAACTGATGTCTAATTTTGTATGCAAGTTTATATATCAGTAATTAAGGTTTCTACTCTTTTACATTTCCAAAAATCACATTTTAAGGTGAAAAGGGCATAATGGTCAACATATGAGCAATTAACGGAATCATGCATATTAATCGGTTAACTAATGATCCGAGGTGTATAATCACAGAGGGTTATACTAGCATGTAACCTGGTCCAAATAAAGCTCTAAGGAATTTCTAAAACATGCCATAACGGGTCAGAACTGAAAGTCAAAGTATAAGTCAAACTATGCGACTTTCGGTTCCGAACCGGGTCTAAACAGGAAATTGTCGGGTTGAACATGTTTAGACATGTCCTTACATTCATTACCAAGTTATATTAATGATCAAACAGGTTATATGTGTTCTACATTGCTAATCATGCATAAATTGTAATTTAAAATTTATGTTGACTTTTTAATTACACGTTTGACCCGACATTAGACCTAGTTATAGTGGGAATCAGGGGAAACCCTTTTGAGGTTTTATTACCCACATAATTACCTACTTAAAGGTACTTTTGATTCGACTAATCACTGGACCATTAGTGATTAATCTTAAAGTCAACCGTTAATTACGACGGTTTGACTTCTAAGCTAAAACTTAATAAAAGAAGGGATTAGCAACTTACTGAAGTCCTAAGCTTGATTAGTGATCACTTGGAAGCAGACTTGAGCTCCAGGAATGATCAGATAGCTTGAATGAAGGTGTGAAGACTTGTTGCAAGTTCAAGGCCCTTTTATAGTGAATTCCTCACCATAGATTGTTGACACTTGGGTCTACAACTCTCCACAACTGATTAACACATGTCTCTAGTGCTTAGGGGGTGCCTAGGGGTCGTCCAAGATGAGAATTATCTGCTTAAAGGTTGGTTAAACACGAATGTAGGCTGCTGTCTTTGTTTTCTGTTACTGTATGTCTGACGCGGCCCGCCTGAGATGTTAACCAAACCTTACGCGGGCCGCATGGTCCTTGAAGTCAGAATTTTTCATTTTCTAGTTTCCACATCTTGTCCCTTGGCCTTTCGAAAGGTCAACTAAGTTTATTCTTTGCATTTTGACCCCTTCATATTTACCCACAAGGGCTTTAGGACTTATACCCACTTTGCCAAGTCCCTGGACACTTCCGGTTAACCCGAAAAGTCATAACTTTCAACTTTAACGCTTTAACCCCTCGCACACGAATCTGATCATAACTTTCTCATACGATTACGAAACTTTTTGAAATTTATATCGTGCATTCTAGTGAGCATAATTAACAATTACAAAGCTTCGGGTTTGTCAAAAGGTCACTCAGAGGTACAACTTAAACATGTTGACACATTTAACCCCTGTAGTTTGTAATCTCTCACTTTTAGCTTCGTATGATCCATGATTTATTCGTTTGATGTTATAAACATCGTGTAGGGTTATTATGAAGTATATTTATTCACTGTTGACATTTAGAACTCGTATATTCACATACTTTCCATGTTTGTCAACTTTAGTCCTTTCAGAACATTCTTTCACACGATCAAACATGTGACACGTGTCAACTCATTATAGGACGTGAATTTTTGAGGTGTTACATCCTCACCCCCTTAAAATAAATCTCGACGCGAGATTTACTGAAATAAATAAGTGTACTTTTCTTTCATCGTGGATTCAACCTCCCACGTGTATTCGGGACCTCTACGGGCATCCCATTTGACCTTTACAATAGGTACATGCTTCCTTCAAAGCTTCTTTACCTGTCGATCTTCAATCGACAAAGGTTTTTCCATAAATTTTAAGCTCTTGTCTATATGCACATCTGTGTGTGGTATAACCAGTGATTCGTCAGCGAAGCACTTCTTCAGATTGCAGATGTGGAACACATTGTGAATTCCACTGAGCTCTTCTGGTAAGTTTAACTTATAGGTAACTGACCCGACACGTTCGATAACCTCGAAAGGTCCTATGTATGTCGGGCTTAGCTTACCTTTCTTACCAAATCGCATCACTCCTTTCCAGGGTGATACTTTGAGCAACACTTTATCACCTACTTCGAAGTGAAAAGCTTTACGCTTTGGATCTGCGTAACTCTTCTGCCTATCTCGGGCAGCCTTGAGATGGTCACGAATCTGGATAATCTTGTCCGTCGTCTCGAACACTATCTCTGGTCCTGATAATTGGACATCTCCAACTTCCGCCCAACAAACTGGCGATCTACACTTTCTACCGTATAATGCCTCAAAAGGCGCAGCCTTTATGCTGGTGTGGTAGCTATTGTTGTAAGAGAATTCGATTAATGGTAAGTTCTTATCCCAACTACCACCCAAATCTATCGCACATGCACGTAGCATGTCTTCCAACGTTTGAATAGTACGCTCACTCTGACCGTCAGTCTGAGGATGATAAGCCGTACTAAAATTCAAACGTGTGCCCAAAGATTGTTGGAAACTCTTCCAAAAATGTGACGTGTATCTAGTATCTCGGTCAGATATAATAGACACAGGTATGCCATGTAAGGCTACAATCTTATCAACGTATAACTGGGCTAACATGTCGGAGCTATAAGTCTCCTTGATGGGTAAGAAATGTGCTGACTTAGTCAGTCTATCAACTATAACCCATATTGTATCATTTCCTTTCCTTGTCTTAGGTAACTTGGTAATAAAATCCATAGTTACCATTTCCCACTTCCACGTAGGAAGTTCGGGCTGTTGTAGCAAGCCTGACGGCTTTTGATGCTCGGCTTTGACTTGCGCACATGTCAAACATTTAGCTACATAGGTGGCTACAGACTTTTTCAAGCCTATCCACTAATAATTTGCCTTTAGATCCTGGTACATCTTATCAGCTCCAGGATGAACGGAGTATTTGGAACTATGGGCTTCCTGGAGGATGACATCTCGAAGTCCTCCATAAATTGGAACCCGTATTCGTCCATTTAATCGTAAAATTCCGTCCTTGCTAAGAGTTAACTGCTCCTCAGTTACTCCTAACTTTTCATTAGGATAGTTAGCTTCCAACACAGCTTCCTTCTGTGCAGCTAACAACCTTTCAATCAAATTATTCTTTATCTCCATGCGCTTGGCATTGATTCGGATGGGTTTCATCCTTTCCTTTCGACTCAAGGCATCAGCGACTACATTCGCTTTGCCGGGATGGTACTTGATTTCACAATCATAATCACTCAAAGTCTCCATCCAACGGCGTTGCCTCATGTTTAACTCTTTTTGATTAAACAGGTGCTGGAGGCTCTTGTGATCGGAATAGATCACACACTTGATTCCATAAAGATAATGCCTCCACAGTTTTAGTGCGAATACAATGGCACCCAACTCCAAATCGTGGGTGGTGTAATTCTTTTCATGCACCTTTAACTGTCGTGATGCATAGGCAATAACCTTGCCTTTTTGCATAAGCACACACCCCATACCAGTGTGTGAAGCATCGCAGTAAACCACGAAATCTTCTATTCCATCTGGCAATGTCAGTACTGGGGCGTTGCTCAACTTTTGCTTCAGAATATCAAAGGATTCTTGCTGCTTAGGGCCCCAAATGAACTTTACTTTCTTCTTAGTCAAGGAAGTCAGGGGTGCAGCAATCCTTGAAAAATTTTCGATGAAACGCCTGTAATATCCTGCCAATCCCAGGAAGCTACGAATCTCTGTAGGCGTCTTTGGCTCCTGCCAGTTCATAACAGCTTCAACTTTAGCGGGATCCACTTGGATACCACGCTCGCTAACCACATGTCCAAGAAATTGGACTTCACGAAGCCAAAATTCATACTTGGAGAATTTGGCGTAGAGCTTCTCCTGATGTAGGAGTTTGAGAATACGGCGAAGGTGCTTCTCATGGTCAGCTTGGCTCTTAGAGTAGATCAGAATGTCGTCGATGAACACGATGACGAATTTGTCTAAGTACGGCTTGCAAACGCGATTCATGAGATCCATGAACGCGGCTGGTGCATTGGTGAGCCCAAAAGGCATCACTAGGAACTCGTAATGACCATAACGAGTCCTAAATGCTGTTTTATGCACGTCTTCTTCTCTAACCTTCAGCTGATGGTAGCCTGACCTCAAATCAATCTTCGAGAAATAACTTGCCCCTTGTAACTGATCAAACAAATCGTCGATCCTAGGCAAAGGATACCTATTCTTGATCGTGACCTTATTAAGCTCACGATAGTCGATGCACAGACGCATCGATCCATCCTTCTTCTTTACAAACAGGACTGGCGCTCCCCAAGGAGACGAACTAGGTTTAATGAAACCCTTGGCTAGCAATTCGTCTAGCTGTGTCCTCAATTCTTTCATCTCCGTTGGAGCCAACCTATAGGGTGCTCTGGAAACTGGTGCTGCTCCGGGGATGATATCAATTCTGAATTCCACTTGCCTATCTGGTGGCAAACCAGGTAGTTCTTCCGGAAAAACTTCTGGGAATTCGGAAATAACAGGGATGTCTTCTATCTTTGGTTTAGGCTCATCAATAATCACTTGTGCCATGTAAATGACACAACCCTTCTTTAAACATTTTGAAGCCTTGAGCATAGTCACTTGCTCAGGCAGCCCATACTGGGTATCTCCCCGAATGGTAAGTGATTCACCAGACGGAGTCTTTATCACTACCTGCTTCTTGTTGCAGATAATTTAGGCCTGGTTATGAGATAACCAGTCCATACCCAGAACTATGTCAAAACCGGCCAACTTAAAGGGAAGTAGAGATAGAGGAAAAGAATGGTTCTTAATGGATATAACACACCCATCTAACACAGTAGAGACGGTTTCTAGGGTGCCATCTGCTAACTCTACCTCATAATTCACTTTTAAGGTTTTGACAGGTAATTTCAGCAATTCACAAAACTTATTATCAACGAAAGACTTATCAGCGCCTGAATCAAAAAGTACTCTAGCATAGACGTCATTTACAAGGAAAGTACATGCAATAACATTGTCGTCTAGAACCGCTTCTTTTGCGTCCATTCTGAAGACTCTAGCATTAGTCTTCTTGGCCTCTTCAGGCTTCTTGGTGTACTTGGGGCAGTTGGTTTTAATGTGGCCCTTTTCATTGCAACGGTAGCACGTTGCGTCTTTCATCTTCTTGCAATCCAAGGTTTTGTGATCCGTGGACTTGCATATTCCATATGCATAGGTTTTTGACTGAGTCTGTGAGTTCGACTCAAGTCTGCACTTTCCAAAGTGCTGCTTCTTGCAAATTTTGTATTTGGGCTTCTCACCAGAGTTATGCCCATCTTTCCTTGACTCCGATCCTTTCTTGTTGTCACCGTTCCCACGGTGCTTCTTGTTCGATCTACGTGAACTATCATCCTCACGTTTTCTCTTCTCAGCCTCCTTATTCCTCAGCGATCTCTGCCTGACCGCATCCAAAGTGAGGGACAAGGATATGTCAGCTACGGATCTAAAAGTAGCTGGCCGAGAAGTCTTCACGCTTGCCTTGATTTCCGGGGCTAAACCACCGATAAAACGAGCGATTCTTTTTGGTTCCGGGGTTACCAGATAGGGAACCAACCGGGACATCGTGTTGAAGCTCGTTAGGTAAGCTTGACAGTCAAGGTTTGTCATCACCAATGATAGAAAATCAGACTCTATCTTCTCTACCTCATGCTGAGGGCAGTAATTTTCCCTGATAAGGGCAACAAATTGATCCCATGACATGTTGTACAATGGGATTTTTCCGGTGGCTTGAATCAGAGATCTCCACCATGCTAAAGCTTCACCCTTAAAAGACTGCGACACAAACTTGACCACGTCTCTCTCAGCGCATCCGCTGATATCCACAACCGTATCCATCTCATCCAGCCACGTCATACAGTCAATGGCTCCTTTCTCCCCAGTGAAATCCCGGGGCTTGCAGGAAACGAAATATTTATAAGAGCAACCCTTGTCACGGGGTCCCTGGTTTAATATAACCTGCTGAGATGGAGCACTGTGGTTCGAGGAGCGTCGATCGTCGTCTTTCTTCGAGTCGTCCTTATTGGACGGTGGCTTTGAAGGCTGCGTAGATAGGGTCCTACTACGAGTCCCACTATACTCCTCGTACTGTCTTTCCAAGGCTTGTGTAACTGCGCCGTCTATTATTGCTTTCAATTCAGCACCCGTTAAATTAATTCGGGCGTTCTCGTTATTCTCCACTGGATGACTATTACCCTCGTCCGAGTTAGCCATTTTAATTGAACTGTTGCAGAAAACAAGGACAATAGTTTATTTGGGAGTTTATTATGGAATTGCCCCTTAGGGTAATTCATTAACCATGGTAAACAGAGACCATATTTGGTTAATTTATTCATCATATTTATTTAGGATTTTAATATAACTTATCCTAATTATAAAACAATAACAGTTTTATTTGTGGCACAAAAGGCCTAGTCACATGGACAATTCAATTTATAAGTTATGATTTCAGAGAATCAAAACATGAAGGTATACTGGCACAATAGGCCTAGTCACAAGGACATTTATAAATTATATGCTAGGATTTCAGAGAATCAAAGCATTTGAGGTTTGAACCTAGTTCATTACCTTTGTCGGACAGGGAGTCTTAGCTACCACTGTCTTTTGGCTTATATGGAAATGAGCAGGGCCCGTAGGCACTATATTACCACGTATGGTGAAAATATGATCATCTTAATTGTTGATTTAACCCCTGATTCAGAGATTATTTAGTTGGGTTTGGAATCTTTGAAAGATCCTTATATAATAACGTGTGTGATTTCAAACGAATCATATCTGCCAGGAGTGTTAACATGTTTTCAGATGTTAACAGGGATTTGAATCTTTTTAACAGGTCTTACCATCTTGGCCCGGCCTTATAATGACCCGAAGGCTAGGTTTCACTCTTTAAGATTCTTATTTAAAATTTACATAGGCAGATTCTTATTAAAAGGAATGATTTTAATTTATTTATTTCATATATAAATTAGTTATGCACATATGGCAAACATGAAATTTATAAAACAAACATTCCATTAATTTATTACAATATTACACGTTGCCCTAAACGGGTCTTTTCAAATAACAAACTTACCCACGCAGGGGTTTAATAACACACATACCCACGCAGGGCTTAATAATAAACATAATAGTCCACGCAGGGACTTACACAAATAAAATAACAGTCCACGCAGGGACCTAAACAATAACATACACTCGTAGGGGTTTACAGAAAGATAGACCTACACAGGGGTCAAAATAAACAACATACATACCCACGTAGGGGCTTAACAACAAATGGAAGGATTCAATGATCCTTCTTGTTCTTCCCTTTGATCAAGCTTGCCAATCCTTGGAAGAAGCTCTGTCTCTCCCTACGGTCACGGTGGAAGCCTCGCTCTACTTCATCCAACCTTTGTAGGATTTCCTCCCTTTCTGGGGGAGAAAACCGTGGCGGCTGCGATTGCGTCCGGATAATAGGCCTAGGAGGTATCTGGTACCCCTGAGTCGGGTAACCTACTCCCCATGGAGCTCCGTATGGTCCCTCCGGGTGAAGAGCGTTATAATTAGCCGCTACCATGTAAGGATTGGCCTCCGCGTAACCATAGTTGTGGTGAGTCAGTGGTTCAAATGGGTTGTATGCCATGGAACCCGTGTATGCTGGAATTGGGTTGTCAAAACCCATCGGTGGCGGCTGCGGTACAGCTGGGTTAGAGGGTCCACCCATTTGTGGGTCCTCCTGATGTGACGGATAGTGGCTGCCACTGGATTGACGTGGGGAACTGAAATGGAAATCCCCTGCTCGTGACGACATGCGAGCACCGGTTCTCCTTCGCCTCGGCGGTTGCGGAGGTGCCGGCTGCACTGGCGGCGGTGGAGGCGGTGGCGTGACTGCCACGAATCTGGAATCCTCAGAGGGATCCTGTTGTTGCTGCTGAGGCGACGAATGGTGAGGAGGTGTATAGTACCATTCGTGCCGGGTGAACATAGCTTGAAAGCTATCTGGACCAACATAGGGTGATCCATGAAACGAAGAGCCATCCGAAATCTCTATGGGATGGTTCGGTGTACCACTGGCGGGCTCGACGGGGTCCGTATCCTCGTCCATGTCGTCCGCATGATCGCCAGAGAAATTATCCTCCGGTCCCAATGAGTTAAAACCCACTGGTTCTTGTATATAATTGGCCGGGTTAAACCGGCCCCTGAAAACTGGTGTAGGGTCACCAAAGGAGTTGTGCGATAAAGATCGCTGTAGAGGTATGTATGAGGGTTGTGGGTTGTTGGGCTCATTTTCCGAGTATGGCCCATATGAGTTATGCACGGGAGGTGTCGAACTGTGTGAGACCGACCGTCTAGCCGGCTCAAAGTGGTTTCTCTGGTTCTGCCGGGGATCGTCACTCTCCGTGGTAGATGGAGCTCGTGCATTCGAAGGTCCAGCTTCATTATCATTGGGGGCGGTGATTGGCCCCTTGCCTCTTCCTCTTCTCCTGAAGAATCTTGGCGGCATTTTCAAATCCTGTCATTATAATATGAGATAACAAAACAAAAATATATGCAAAATAAAGGACAACACAAACAAGGTGGAATTTGTCCTATGTTATATGTCTAGACTCGAAGGTTTAGAATTGTGCAATTGTGTAACTGAGATTAAACACAAAAGGCTAGTGTTTAATTCACTCAGTGTTGGCTCTGATACCAACCTGTCACACCCCAATTTCCACGTGTCACCGGTGGGCCCGGTGGGGGAGTATCGTGACGTGGTTGGCAACATAATAGTCAAACAACACAATATTTAATATGCACAGCGGAAGCAATTTAAAAGATATAATACAACCGAATTTAATATTGTAATATCAAATGTCACAATATTCGGATGTTTATCCACAGATGGATCGGAAACAAAATATGAAACAATAGTTCAACAGACTTCAGGCATCTTAAGCTTGCGAGACTTCTAATGATGCTAAGGAGAAATCCCAGCCAATTACGCTTAGTACCTGAATTTAATGAGGTTTAAATATGATTGGGGAAGAAAATGTGGAAGAAATTGGCCAACCATGGAGCTGGTAGCAACCATCTGCGTATCTGGGACCTTGGCATCATGCGACGGCAAGGGGAGATAGGGGTCGCGTGACGCGATGCCCTATTTTGCCAAACTAGTTTCATTTTTCACACTTTGCCCCCCTGAACTTTGATTAGGTTATCATTTTATGCAAAAACTTTGTATTTTGGCATGTTTTGAAATAGAAAGATGTTTGTAAGTGTCGCGCAATGTATAAATGTTAAATCAAGCGTGTAATAAGTCTCGTTTGCATGCAAATGTGTATCTGAGGTAGGGATGAGATCGGTACGATACCGGTACCGTACCGGTACCGATACCGTAAATACCGTTACCGAAATTGAGAAAATGTGGATACCGATTACCGTACCGTATTTATAGATTCGGTAAAGGTATGGTACCGGTATCGGTACCGGTATTTCGGTACTTTACCATATTGGTACCGCTTTAGTGTAATCCATCGTTTTACCTAAAAAAAATTCATGTGCAACTCATCCATCAATTACTAATTGAACTAGAGTATAATATAGAGGAATGTAAACAAAGGGTAAAAATATTAAGTAGTTAAAAAAATCAAAAGGTAAACATCCATGGGTTCGACTTTTAACATCGAAATTCCAACATGTCTAAAAAATCATCATAATTGATTAAAAATAACCAAACAAAAGAAATTTGATATTGGTTTTTGTAAAACAATGTTCAAGAAAATATAACTTCATAGTGGGATCTAAGATAATAGCAAAATACATAAAGTCATTATTAAATTCGGTATTAATACCGGTATTTACCGAAAAATACCGGTACCGATACCGTTTTTTACCGATACCGAATCTTGAAAAATCTATTACCGATACCGGTACCGTTTATGATTGGTACGGTACGGTACCGGTATGGTACCAGTTCGGTACCGGTATTTCGGTAAAAAATCTCATCCCTAATCTGAGGTTTGATTGTGTTTAAGATAAGAGTCACAAGTATAAGTATAAAAGTGAATTTCCATTACGATCGAAGTCTCGGATTACAAATATAGGAAAGAAACACGAATACAATACCATTACAAGTTTCCAAAAATAGAAATACGAGTTACACTTTCTAAAGAAGGAAAGTACAAAATGTGAAGCATTACTACAGTGGCGGTGGATGATGGTGGTGGGTGGTGGACTGTGGTGGTAGACGGTGGTGGTGGGTGGTAGACGGTGGTGGTGGGTAGTGGACGTTGGTGGTGGGTGTGGTGTTTAACCCTCTGCAGAACTTAAAAGATCTTAGAAGTGGCTAAGCCAAGTCTGCACCAAGAAGAGCTCACACAGACATTTTTTAATGAAATATCTTCGGAAAAACAAAAGTCTACAGATGACAATATTTGTGTGTGGTCTGCGCGACGCAGATAGAAGAGCCTGCACAGATCTTTTTTAGAAAAATAAACACCACCTAAAAGATCATCCAATGGAGAAAATACTTTAACATATGTACTATGGTTAATGTTATGGTCATACCGTGTGTGGACTGTTAAGTGTGTGTTGAGATTGATCTTGTCATAACTCAAAAGTTGGAGGATGCTAGATGTTTGGTTTATTTTATGTGGAATATTTAATATTTATGGTAGTTTTATTTTATTTTTATTGTGTTTGGTTTCCTTATAGAAATAGGTTACTTGTTCTCTAAGGGGGGTTGTTTAGTATAAACAGAGATCATATATTTAGGGATTATGCACCTTCAATTTCAATCAAAGAGTTTTTTCTTGTTAAATCTATTGTTTGATTATGTTAAAGAATGTCCGATTTCCAACAATTGGTATCAAAGCGATTCATCTTTTTCATCATCGATTAGGACGCCTATTATCATCAGATTGTTAAGGATTCAGGTTGAACACTTGACTCCATCGATGATTGATTCCAGTGGCGGCGAATCAGCGATTGACCAAGCTATACTCGAAGAGTAGATTTTGCAAGTTGGAAATCTTAAAACAACAAAGGAGATGTGGGATGTTCTAAAACCCCGCCATCTGGGTGCAGATCAGATCAGAGAGGTAAGACTGTAGACTTTAATGGCAAAATTTGAAAATCTGAAGATGAAGGATCAAAGTGCCATAGGCGAGTTTGCTAATAAGTTGTCTGGGGTATAAGGCATAACATCTATAAGGATCAAAGTGCCACAGACGACTATATCTATCCAATTATTCAATACAGTATTGCTACTGGGTAACCTTTGTCCCCCATGCTTGCGGTCATGCTACTATTCGCAATAGTAACGAGTGTCAAGTAATGTATATAAAACCCCACATACTGATGATAATTGTAGAATTAAAAAAATTTAATCACTGTAAGTGCCATGATAAATATTCAGGGTTTTGTAAAATATTTGACTCACATAAAGGTGATAAAATAAGATGTATGCACAAAAGAATTTATAAAAGGGGAATGACTCACGTTGTTGATTTAGGTGATACTACTATAGCTTCCTGGTGATTTTCTTGGTTATTATATATTAAAATTAAACAATGCACACGTGTTAGTAAGATAACCCAAATCATATTAACCGTACACTCGAGACAGAACTCCAATGACTGAGTCGAGCAGAACCTTGACATGCATTACGGAGTCCTAGATCAATCGGGTGTAACACGAGACAGAACTCCAACGACTGAGTCAGGCAGAGCCTTGACATGCGTTACGGAGCCCTAAATCAATCGGGTAGGGTAATAGATATGTGATCGGGAGTTATAATCAATGTTGTAGAAATCGGCCTAGGCGGCCGATTAATCGGCGCCTAGGCACTAGTCGGTGGGTTACTGCCTAAATTTAAGCTAGTCGGTCAAAAAATCGGTTATGGTCAAAATCGGTCAAAGTAGGTAAAAGTCGGACAAAATCGGTCAAAATCGGACTAATCGGGCCCATGTTTTTTTGAACCAAAAAAACCCAATTTTTGAAACCTGGCCCATAGTTTAAAGCCCAAATTTTAGTTATAAATCTATTTTAACATTTAAGTTTAGGTATTTTAACATTTAACCTCCTCTATCTTTCACTAGTTTACATATGGTTCCTAAACTTTTAAATTTATCAATAAAAAGTATAAAGTTATCTCCTAAACTTGTAAATTTATTAATAAAAAGTATAAAGTTATCTATATATATATAAAAATTTGTAAAATTATACTTAAAAAGTCCAATCCGATTAATCCCGATTAATCCCTAGGCGGTACCTCACCGCCCGATTAGCGCCTAGCGCTTTCTACAACATTGGTTATAATACTTACAAAGAGGCAGAGGTTCGCTTTTTAGGGGTATACTAACATAAACCGAACCGAACGCGTAATAAGCGTAACGGGTATTCATGAGAGCTATTTACAGGTTTCCTAAGTTAATATGCTTCATATATGTTGTGACATCAGTAAGATATCATTTATTATGCCCGAAACGAGTTTAAACACAAACTATGCCCCGTAGGGGTAGTTTGGTCATTTACAAGGTTATAAAAGAGTCTAAGTGTTTAACTGAGTTAGATGTCTAATGTAATCAGCAAACATACTCAAATTAATGAGTTATAACAGTAGGGTAAGGTATATATGTGAAATTTATCAATTATAACCAAACTATGCCCCGTAGGGGTATTTTGGTAATTTCACATAAGCCGAAAGGCTCAAAACTGAAGTCTGAGTTTAACCACTTTTGCTTACTGTTAAAATATTATAATTTGCCTCAAATATCAGTAGGTATCACCCTTGTATGTTTAAAAATACTCTTAGTACATACTATGCGCTAAAACGCTTAATAAGGCAATTAAAAGCCATTTTCGGGTTTGATACATAAATCTGATATTTTTATATTTCCAGAAGGCTTAAAATAATTTATTTATCATATGTGATCAGTAGCAAAATGTTTGGAGTCGTTTAGATATGTAAAACTCATTTTATGGCCCGTAAGGGCAAAACCGACAAGTACCGGGTTAAGCCTACGACTATGAGTTATGCTCAGCCTAAAATTAATTAAAAATATTTAAAATTCCCAAAATAATATATTACATCAGTGGGTAAAGATTTGGTTATCAAAAAGTAGGCTTAACTAGGCTATACGCTAATTACGCCATTTTATTAACATAAAGCTTCAATTTTACGCTAACGAGCATAACTCTTAACCTACACCTCAAACTGATGTCAAATTTTGTATGCAAGTTTATATATCAGTAATTAAGGTTTCTACTCTTTTACATTTCCAAAAATCACGTTTTAAGGTGAAAAGGGCATAATGGTCAACATATGAGCAATTAACGAAATCATGCATATTAATCGGTTAACTAATGATCCGAGGTGTATAATCACAGAGGGTTATACTAGCATGTAACCTGGTCCAAATAAAGCTCTAAGGAATTTCTAAAACGTGCCATAACGGGTCAGAACTGAAAGTCAAAGTATAAGTCAAACTATGCGACTTTCGGTTCCGAACCGGGTCTAAACAGGAAATTGTCGGGTTGAACATGTTTAGACATGTCCTTACATTCATTACCAAGTTATATTAATGATCAAACAGGTTATATGTGTTCTACATTGCTAATCATGCATAAATTGTAATTTAAACTTTCTGTTGACTTTTTAATTACACGTTTGACCCGACATTAGACCTAGTTAGAGTGGGAATCAGGGGAAACCCTTTTGAGGTTTTATTACCCACATAATTACCTACTTAAAGGTACTTTTGATTCGACTAATCACTGGACCATTAGTGATTAATCTTAAAGTCAACCGTTAATTACGACGGTTTGACTTCTAAGCTAAAACTTAATAAAAGAAGGGATTAGCAACTTACTGAAGTCCTAAGCTTGATTAGTGATCACTTGGAAGCAGACTTGAGCTCTAGGAATGATCAGATAGCTTGAATGAAGGTGTGAAGACTTGTTGCAAGTTCAAGGCCCTTTTATAGTGAATTCCTCACCATAGATTGTTGACACTTGGGTCTACAACTCTCCACAACTGATTAACACATGTCTCTAGTGCTTAGGGGGTGCCTAGGGGTCGTCCAAGATGAGAAATATCTGCTTAAAGGTTGGTTAAACACGAATGCAGGCTGCTGTCTTCGTTTTCTGTTACTGTATGTCTGACGCGGCCCGCCTGAGATGTTAACCAAACCTTACGCGGGCCGCATGGTCCTTGAAGTCAGAATTTTTCATTTTCTAGTTTCCACATCTTGTCCCTTGGCCTTTCGAAAGGTCAACTAAGTTTATTCTTTGCATTTTGACCCCTTCATATTTACCCACAAGGGCTTTAGGACTTATACCCACTTTGCCAAGTCCCTGGACACTTCCGGTTAACCCGAAAAGTCATAACTTTCAACTTTAACGCTTTAACCCCTCACACACGAATCTGATCATAACTTTCTCATACGATTACGAAACTTTATGAAATTTATATCGTGCATTCTAGTGAGCGTAATTAACAGTTACAAAGTTTCGGGTTTGTCAAAAGGTCACTCAGAGGTACAACTTAAACATGTTGACACATTTAACCCCTGTAGTTTGTAATCTCTCACTTTTAGCTTCGTGTGATCCATGATTTATTCGTTTGATGTTATAAACATCGTGTAGGGTTATTATGAAGTATATTTATTCACTGTTGACATTTAGAACTCGTATATTCACATACTTTCCATGTTTGTCAACTTTAGTCCTTTCAGAACATTCTTTCACACGATCAAACATGTGACACGTGTCAACTCATTATAGGACGTGAATTTTCGAGGTGTTACACATACGTTTCTAACAAATCGAACTTATCGAATGGAATATTCAATCAATCGAATTATCACTTGCGAATAACTGTTATGCATAGATATACGTGATGCTAGTTGCATATGTGCTAGGGCTTATACTAGCGACGTCCCACTACGACTAGTATAGTACTATTGCGCCCGACGGGGTCTAGTTTGCCATCGCATATTCGAGCATCGAGGACTTAGTTGGTAGTATCAGCTTTGTAAGTATGTATGTTGTGTGTTACGTTTATGCATATGGAAATTCGCTACACTTTTTATCTATTACGCTATACTTATCAAACCTGTATACTCGCCAATACTTTTGTATTGACAAATATTTTAACGTATGTTGCAGGTTAGATCGCAGACTATATCAAATCAAGCTAGGAAGTCTAGAAACTCAACTAAAATCTAGGTTGTCGGATTTGCATTGTTCGAGAGGACAAGAAATCTGTGATAACTTATGTGATTGTATTATTTGTTAGTATGGGATAACGAATGTATTAAATATTATCGCAATATAGTTGTTATGGATTCTATTGAGCAATCTGATTCGCCTAGTGCCGTGCCCCGATGATTCCGCCATCGGTTGGGGTGTGACACAACTGTTAGGTAGGAACTCAGTTTGACCTCACGCCAGAGGCAGTTCTAACTACTCGTACTCTCTACCGTCTTGCACCAGGAGGGTTGCAAGAGTTGTTTAACCAACTACAGGAACTGTTGGACAGGAGTTTGTCAGACCTAGTTCTTTTTCACTTTGGGGAGCCCCAGTTATACCAGTAAAGATAAGCCTTTTTCGTATGTATATCGATTATCGAGAACGTAACAAGGTGACAGTTAGGAACCGCTTGTCTCGACCATGCATTGGCCACCTGTCGACCAGTTACAATGAACAAGCTTCCACTCGGGGGATTGGCTAGTGAACGACTATCATCAGATGGAAGTTCAAGAGGAGAATGCTCTTAGAACAGAATGTCGAACGCAATGCAGCCATTTCAACTTTATACACCATGATTATTGAGTTGATCACCACACCATCAGCTTCAGGGATCACATGAAGCAATCGTATTTGTCGACGACGTTCTGAACCATGACCAGGAGAAAGGAACACCATAGGTGGCATATGTATCCTATCTCAGCGCTTCTGTGGGAGGAGCCATTACGTATGAAGTCTTGTTAAATGCCACATCTAGATTCGAGAGATGCATTTTGATCATGTAACCAACGGAGTGGGAATACACGTGGACCTCGCTGAGATAGAAACTGATCGACACCAAAGATTCCTTCGGGGATGCAGAAATTACTCGTTTTCGCTAGATACCATCGCAGCTTACCCTCAGGGTATTCGAAAATCGCGCAGCTTAACTCCCTTAAGCTTTCGAATCCCAACACTGCAATGCACTGAGCATCGTCTTTACCCGAGGGTGCGAGTGATTTATTGGTATACCATGATGGTCCGAATCAGAGTCCCAGTTACACGCCGACGCAACACAAGAGAGTGATGACTTACGTGACGGAATTACAAAGAGGAACTGCACGACACACAACTGACAGTGAAAACCGTGGCCTTGGATTTTAGATGGAGGCATTACTTGGACAGTACCAGATGCGTTACTTAGACCGATCACAAGGGCCTCCCGTGTACCTTGGCTTCGTTGGAGTTAAATCAATTAATGGCTTCGCTGGAGGGAACTTTTTGGATGATTACGACTGTGAACTTGAATGTGCACGAGCTTTGGAGCTTACCATCGACTCTAACTTACCTGATCAGACTCGCTCTGTCCAAACTGGAGAACGGAAGGAAGAAGACTTTCAAGTCGGACCCATGCAGGGCATGGAGAAGAAACCTCGGGCAGGGCGGATGATATTCACTACCTCAGGAACGAGTGTGGACCTTATTATACGACAACTGTAGGGAACTCGTGTTGAGCAAAGCGCACCGGCTTCGATATCCTAGTCGTCTGGGTTTTGATGAGAGACATTAGGATTTATAAACCTTGTACTGGTAATCGGGCATGAAGGCCCACCTAGCTAGGTATGGGAATGATGTTTGACTTGTGGGAAAGTCAAGGAGAAGTGTTAGCAACCAGACACACCTATATGGAAAGTGAAAACAGACTGCCATGGATTTGGTCGCTAGTCTACTTACAACTCGAAATGGAAACAATATCACCTGGATGATCGTTGATTGTCTCACGTAACCAACACACTTTCTAGCCATCAAGGAAACGGATAAGTTTTCTACACCTGCAGTCGTCTACCTGGAAGAAGTGGTTGCTAGGCACGGGGTGCCAACCTCCATTATCTCTGATCGCGTCCCATGATTTGCATCTGATTTGTGGCAAGCGATGCACAAATCCTTTGGCTCACGTCTAGACATGAGCATATCATATCATCCACAGATGGATGGGCAGACTGAACGCACCATCCAAACTCTTGAAGACATGCTTCGTGCATATGTAATCGACTTTAGCAACGGTTGGGAAAGACACCTCCTTTTAGTGGAGTTTTCGTATGACGACAGTTACCACACCAGCATCCAGGCTGCTCCGTTCGAGGCATTGTACGGACAAAAGTACTGATCACCTCTTTGTTGGGCAGAAGCTGGAAACAGCCAAATCACTGGCCCAGAACTCACTGTAGACATACAAAGAAGATTCCTCAGATACGCCAACGAATGGCGGCAGCTCGTGACCGTCAGAAAAGCTACGCTGATAAGCGCAGGAAACCACTCGAGTTCCAGGTTGGGGATCGAGTACTACTTAAAGTCTCACCTTGGAAAGGTGTAGTTCGTTTTGGTAAACGAGGCAAACTTAACCCGCTACATGTTGGACCTTTCGAAATCACGGAGAGAATTGGCAAGGTGGCCTACAGATTGAATCTACCCGAATAACTCAGTGGAGTTCACAACGTATTCCATACGTCGAATCCGAAGAAGTGTCTGTTAGATGAAACCCTCATAGTTCCTTTCAAGGAACTCACCATCGACGATCAGTTGTGATTTGTCGAAGAACCAATGGAAATCTTGGACCGGGAGGTCAAGATTCTCAAACACACCAGGATACCTATTGTTCGAGTTCGTTGGAACTCTCGTCGTGTCCCAGAGTTTACCTGGGAATGAGAAGACCAAATGAAACACAAATATCCCCAGTTGTTCCACTACTGAGGCTGAAGCTACAGCGGAATTTCAGGACGAAATTCCAAACCAACGGGGGGATGATGTGACACCCCAGGAAAACCAAGAAAACCATGCAACCTAACTAGCTTCCTTAGTAACTACGTGTTAAATTTTGGGACGAAATTTCTTTCAAGTTGGGGATGATGTAACAACCCGTATTCCCAAGGTTAGCATTGCTTAGATTCTACAACCTTTGACGTGTGTCCTTATAATTAATTGCTTTTATTTCACGATCATGCAAGACTTAGTAGGTTACACGTGTGTTTCATTAAATGCTATGTGTGTAAGTTATTATACGTGAAACCATCAAATGTGTTTTATGCATGGGTGGATCTTAGAAGAGCTCTGGCAGGGCCACGACCGGGCAAGTTTTTCGGCCGTAGTGCTAATTTTCCGCATTTCGATCGAAATTTTTTATATATACTATGTTTGGCCCGGGCTTTTTTTAGCGCCCGTGTCTTTCGGCCCTGGCACGTTCAACGGGCAAGATCTGCCACTGGTTTTATGTACTCGACTACTTAGGTCATGTATTTTGTATGTGTGTAGTAAAATAAGATTATGAAGTGGGCTTCATTAATCGCAATTGGGCCGGATCATACACGTGAAACCCGCATGTGTCCCCCTCATAACACAAGTCTGGCCCAACTTCTTTTATAGATAACCCAAGGAATGGGCTGGTAATGTTAGGGGTTCGGCCCACTTGTTCATGGAACCGACATTATATGTTGTGGTACGTAATCTCCTTACACTTATCATAATATCAAGTCACAACAAACCCTACCCTTCTCTCACAATTACGTACGACAACAGGAGACCCCCCTCTCTCGAGACCTCATTCTGTTGAACCAAGTGTGCGGTTAGTAAAATCCATAATTATGTTAATCCTTATTTGATGATCTTGTGTTATATATATGTGCTATGTGTTGATACATGTTATCTAATACATGGATTATAAAGGACTGCTACATGTTAATGTCTGTGAACCAAGAACATATAGATTACTAAATATTGTTGTCTTGATTCGGGTTCTTTGGTTATGTATTATTTGTGCTTATAGGGGTCGTTGATGTCGATAATATGATTGGCCATTAATGCGATCCATCTTCCTGGTTAACCATTGTTACATATTAGTGAGTATTATGAAAGTAATTGGATTAGAGTCTATGATGTAATAATAGAAATCTTGATGAATAATGGTGGGAAACAAACTGTTAGGATTGATTAACCATATATAATTGATTCATGATTAATGACTGATGAGCTAGGGTCAGCACATGTTAATATTTGATGTGTTTATTTTGATGGTTGTTGGTAGTTTAGGTGATTTAAGTGGGAGGGTTCTATAAAGAAAAGTGGGTCAAGTTATGTATGAACGTATAATAATCTTGAGCACAGGAAAGTCGACCCAAGTGGTGGTGATTATGTTTTGTTCATATTTGATAGTGTTAGTCTAACTCTACTCGTAAATGGTTGCTTGAATAATGGAACTCTTGAATAATGAATAATAATATTCAAATAACTGATATACATTGTTTTCAAAGGGGCAAGGTAGAATTAATAGGTTAGTATGGAAAGCTGTCACAAGGGTGGGTTAAGATCGAGTGGGCCGCACACATGGGTAGAAGATATATTGCTTTGGGCCGTGCACTTCAACAGTCCTTGTATTATTTTCTTATTTGTATTGGGCTGTGATCTGGAGGTTGGGACATAATACTTAAAACATCCCAACGAGTGGGCTGCTCTTTAAGGGCCCATACAGGATCATAGAATCGGAATAGGTTGGGCCGCATACGGTTATTTAAGCGAGTTTGGACTGTGGAGTGATTAGTTGTAACTTGGGCTCGTAAAGCAAACGTGTGTTGGGCACGAACATCTACTGTGCGAATAAACGACATTAACTTGGATGGTATATGACGAAGCTAACTGTTAGAACGTGTATGATTATGTGTGTATTTCATAAGTGCAACGTGTGCATTATGTGACAAAATGCGTGATTCAATACGAATGCGAAACTGATTGTTACTGATAAACCATGTTAGGATTGTTTTGAGCAACTTGAACACGTAACTAGTCTAACCGAGCAAAACCAAGGTGAGTTCACACTTTCTACATGGCATGGGATTCCCAGGGGTTGGGAATGGGTAAAGGATTTGAACTGAAACTGCGTGATCTCCTGGTTTGGAACACGTACACATCCTCTTTATTGAAGGGTGACAACACGTACTAATAACTTAATCGGAACCTGCGTAATCTCCTGGTTTGGGGATTACATACACATCCTCTTAATTGAAGGGTGAAAACACAGATACTAGACCAACAACTCTATCATGAAGTCCCTCATTTTATATCGACTTAATCGTCGGGCCAATGGCGAGCGGGTCATTAGTTAGATAGCGCTATTTAGGTTTGACAAGCCTCACACCGTGCCGTAGAGGACAGGCGTGAACTAATGGATCTGGGCACGTCAATGATGATAGACATTGACGCTAGGGCACCAACTTACTTCGGTCAGTGGTCGATATGGTAACGGGTCTAGTCGTTCACATGGGGTAGCCCCCACTGGTTATGGTTTGGGAAACAAGGAATCGGTTAACACATGGTTTTCGAAAGAACATATGGTTTTTGGAACAACTTTAAAATGGACAACCAACTGTGAACTCGCTCAACTTTGTTGTTGATTCGTTGTTACATGCCTTGCAGGCCTTTAGGTGCATATTGATTGGAACTTGCTGTCTGGGAGGCTGGAGTGGTCATGGGTTGAGATACATGGAATCGCAACACGAGATTAATGATTTTTACATGTGGTTTATAAACACTTAACGATTGAATTATGCTTCCGCTGTATACTGTGAATTGTTTGTAACGTTGTAACACTTAATGTTAATAAATGAAAGTTTTATTTAAATATACCTATGAGTTCAGTGTGATTGGTGGGTAGATCCTGGTACGTCACACGCCTCGTGGGGGTTTCCGCAGGTGGTATTTCGGGGGTGTGACAGTCCGAATTTCTTGATCCCCTCATATGTAAACTACTATTAATATATTAACCCGACTACTTAGGACTGTATCCCTGCTGACTCAGACTACTTAGCCGAGGGTAACGTCACCTTCAAAAGAGGGGCCTACCACATTACGCATTAATAACTTAATTAATTATCTTTCAATAATCCGACCCTTTAGGATTGTATCCTTGTTGACTCAAACTACTGGGTTGAGGGTAACGTCACCTTCAAAAGAGGGGCATACTACAATAACTAAGATAATCTCTTAAAAAGTGCAAAAGTGCTGAAATAATCAAAGGTTACACTAAAGGCGAGTCGGATCCAAGTGATTCATCTTTTCTATCTGTTTTTTATTTTATTTTTATTTTCAGCATTTTAGTTTCTTATTTTCTAGTTTAAAACCTTTTTCTAAATTTTTGATTTGATTAGACGTTGAGGATAAACCGGTATTAAAAGCTCTTGTGTCCTTGGACGACCTCGGTATCTTACCAACACTATACTACGCTCACGATGGGTGCATTTGCCCATATGTGTGTTTGGTGTTAGTAAATATCGTGTTTTATAAATTTAAAACTTGACGAAAGTGGTTAAAAAGGGCTAAAATATACATAAAAATATATCACACCTAATTGCACATCAAGTTTTTGGCGCCGTTGCCGGGGACACAAGAATTTTAAGAAAGCTTAAAATCAACGGCCTAATCGTTTTTCTTATTTTTCAATTTTTTCTTTCTGCAGAGCTTAGCACGGGCCATGCCTAGTCGGACACGGGCCGTGCCTAGCCGGACACGGGCCGTGCCCAGCATTGTTACTGGCAGTTTTTATTTTCCGAGTTACAGAGAGCTGAGCACGGGGCCGTGTCGAACTCCCCAGTAACAGGGATCCGGAAAACAATTATTGTATCTCCGACCACCGGCCGTGTTTATTTGAGCACGGGGCCATGGTGAACCTTCTGACCAACTTTCTTTTTTTGTTTTTATTGCAGGACTTGGAACCCAGGCGCCACACCTGAACCCTCTATGTGCAGAGACATAAAAGAGCCTCTAGATGAACCCGAACGCTTTCTAAGAAAAAGACGTAAAGCTAACAACCAAGAGAAAGTTTTGGGGGACCTACTTCCGATGGCGGACCAACGTACCCTCATGGATTACCTACGGCCCACTGTAGGTAATCTTGGTGCTGCTATCAATGCACCGAATGTCGATGCCAACAACTTCGAACTTTGGCCGCATTTGATCCAAATGCTCCAAAATTCCACAACCTTTCACGGGCTTGCGGATGAAGATCCCCATTTGCATATTACAAACTTTTTGGAAATATGTGATACCTTTCGGATCAACGGAGCATCAAATGACGCCATCCTCCTTCGAATGTTTCCATTCTCATTAAAAGACCGAGCTAAGGCTTGGCTTAATGCCCTCCCAGTTGGCTCGGTAAACACCTGGGATGAACTAGCCCAAAAGTTTCTATATAAGTATTTCCTTCCTGCTAAAACGGCTAAATTAATGACTGAAATTAATACATACTCACAAGAAGATGGGGAATCCTTATATGAAACTTGGGAAAGGTTCAAGGAGCTACTAAGAAAGTGTCCTCATCATGGTCTTGCGCTTTGGCAACAGGTATCCACTTTCTACAATGGATTGTTGCCACACACAAGACAAACACTTGACTCTAGCTCCGGGGGACTTTTAGGTAATCGTCGCCCAAATGAAATTTATAATCAAATTGAGGAAATTGCTCAAACCAATTTTCAGTGGCACACTCCCCGAGGCAATAAATCTATTGCCCCGGGCGCCCATAAGGTCGACGAAAGCACTTCTTTACAAGCCCAAATCGAGGCCCTTTCTTCAAAAATCAAAAAGTTAGAAATGGCAAAAACGGCCTCGGTTATGGCTTGTGAAGGGTGTGGTGGGCAACATGAAAATTGGAGTTGTATGAAAGAATTAGATGATCAAACAGAAACGGTAAACTACATTGATAATAGACCTAGGTCGTCGGGTCCTCCAACGGGTACCTACAACCAAGGATGGCGTAACCACCATAACCTTGGTTGGAGAGAACCCAACAATAGTAGTATCCAACAAAATCTAAACCAACGAACAAACTTTCAGCAACCAAGAAACGAGTCACAAAATTTCTCTCAACAACAAGGGGGACGAGAGAGGCTTGAAGATAATGTATCTCGCCTCATCTCCGACACCGAAAAGAAAAACTCGGATCGATTTCAACAATTGGAATCGAATTTTAGAAATCAACAAGCTAGTATTCAAAACAATGAAAAACAATTAAATCAAATAGCTCAAAATTTCTCCGAGAGACCACAAGGCGCGTTACCAAGTAATACCGAAACCAACCCAAATGCACAAGTACATCTCATCACATTGAGAAATCGTACTGTGGATCCCAAAGAAGTCCCATTGCCTTCAACTGAAACAAGCTGATCTAGCAAGCCCACAACTTCGCCAACACTCCAACAAGAGACGGCTCCCACACCAGATCAAAAGCCGACCAAGAATCCTCCGATTCCATACCTCGGTCGGCTAATCCGTCAAAAGACAGATGAGCAATTCACAAAGTTCGAAAAATTGCTAAAACAATTGAATGTTAATATTCCATTTATTGAAGTCCTAACCCAAATGCCTAAATATTCAAAATTTATGAGGGACTTCCTCATTAACAAAAGGAAAATTGAATCATTGCAATTAGTTAATTTAAGCAAAGAATGCTCCGCCTTGCTACTCAACAAACTCCCACAAAAGAAGATCGACCCTGGAAGCTTCACAATCCCTTGTTCGATTGGGGAATCCCCCATTCGCAATGCACTAGCCGACCTCAGGGCTAGCATAAACCTCATGCCCGCATCAATGTTTAACCGACTCGGCCTAGGAAAAACAAGCCCTACAAAAATGAGCATACAACTCGCCGATAGGTCCGTAAAAAATCCACAAGGTATCGCTGAAAACCTATTAGTCAAAGTCGGCGAATTCGTTTTCCCAACCATACTAGATATGGAGGAAGATACTGAAGTACCACTCATCTTAGGAAGACCCTTCCTAGCTACAGCCCACGCAGTAGTAGACATGAATGGTGGAACACTAACATTGAGGATTGGAAACAAGGAAATGAAGTTCGGAGTTGGAAAGAAAATAGAAGAAGACGACCCGGTCAATTACATGAAGGTCATAGACTCAAGTTTGGATGATGCTCTCCGACGGTGCAACATGGGATGCAAAACATCCCACTTGGGTAACATACGATTGGCTTTGGGTCTAGCCAAGGACCCTTATAAACGTGGCGCACCACGAAGGCATTCCGCGGAACTATGCTTAGTTTAGCTTAGATTAATTTTTATGTTTTCTAGTCTAGTTTTAATTTTCAGGATAAAACACACTTAAGATGGTGAAGGATACCAAGGGAAACTTGAACCAGCACCCCATGCAAAAAAGCAGAGCCTCCCGAAAATTTTTCTTCGTTACAGCAAGCTCAGCTCGGGCCGTGTCCACCCAACATGGCCCCGTGCTGCACAATCTGCAGGAAATCGCCCAGTTCAGGTAACTGGACACGGGGCGTGTTCGCTGAACACGCCCCCGTGCCCAGGCTCTGTTTCTTTCTAAAAGATTTCTGTTACTTGCAATCTGAACACGGGGACGTGCCCGGTCACCATGGGCCCGTGTCCAGACGCCCAGTAACATTAAAAAAAATTGTTTTTAAACACACTTTTACACATTCAATCAACCTAAAACTTATTTTTGGGACACATTGAGGACAATGTGTAATTTAAGTGGGGGGGGGGATGCTAAACATTGGATTTTTGCGAGTCCTAATCACAAGCCTTACACAAAACTCTATTGGAACCGTTAATCACCCCAAATTTTTTCAATTTTTTTTTCATTTTTACTTGTCTTGATTTGATTTGGGAATTAAAAGTTTTAAAAAGGTTATGTTTTTACAAATTTACAACCGATAGCGTCGTGATAAAAAGAACCAACATAAGAAAATTATGAAACGGCATGACAAATCTATTTAAAATTTGATTATATATACTTGACCACTAACCCAACCACCTACCTATAACCCAAGCCTAACCCTTCCCCCAAGTCCTCATGATATTTACAAAAGTTTATAGTTAAAAAGGAGAAGGATTGATTGCTTGGAAAGCATATGGTAGAAGTAAGTTCCATGCCACTCTCGAGTGTTTCACAAAAATACATCTTCGGCCGAGTGTTGAGTGATCTCCCATGAGGTATGTGAACTTGTATATAAATGGAATTTTAAAGAGGCATGTTATGCCCAAATAAGTAATTTATCTTATGTAATGTTTTAAATAAATCATGATGAATAGGATTGTAAATAAAATAAAAATAAAACCTAATAAAAATCTTGGAATCCCGACACTCTATGACAAGCCCAAAAACCTTTTCTTCTACCCATTCCGTTTGGGAGTGTAAAGCCACATTATAAAGAGTTTTGCTTGAGGACAATTCAAGTGTGGGGGTATTTGATGTGTGCAAAATGCAACATATAAATTAAATCAATTGTGGCATAAAACTAACCCTTTTTAGTACTAATGTTGGAAAAAGTGTGCTTTTGTCTTCCTTTTGTATTTTCAGGATTAAATGAGCTCAAATGAACAAAAGAAGCAAAAGACAGCTAAATCTAACATAAATACAAGAATAGGTATAAACGTGGCATGCCCGACCCCTCAACAGCATCCCCCAAGCAAGAACAAGAAAACAGAAGGCTGAACACGCCCCGTGCTCAATGAGCACGGGGGCGTGCCCAAGTGTCTGCAGAAAAGACAAAGTTGTAGAAGCTTCTATCACCCACCATGGGGGCGTGCCCAATGGACACGGGGTCGTGGTCAACTCTAAGATTCGCAGAATCTAAGGAAATCTTGATAGTACAGATACGCTTCTGCACACGGGGTTGTGCCCAGCGGACACGGGGTCGTGGTCAACTAATGCAGACAAACTGCATTTAATGAAGAAAGAGAAGAGGATGGACATGGGGCCGTGCCCAATGGACACGGGGCCGTGTCCGGGCTTCTGTGCAGGCTATAAATAAGGGTGCTTGGCTCACTTGCAAATCATCCCTTGGCAAACCACATCTCTCACACTTTACCCACACTCCACCACCATCACAACACCATCATCCACCACCATCATCCATCATCCATCATAGAGTGTGTGTAGTAGTCTCTGTTGGGATTGAACCCTATCAGAGGAACAGATAATTAAAGCCAAAACTGGATCAGAGCAGTGGATCCAGAATAAGCAGACGATTACAGTTAGTTCATGCAAATCTCTCCCCTTGAAAGTGGTTTTATATCTGCTGATCTCCTATCTGCTGATCTTGCTAAGTGCTGTCCTACAACTGCTGCTTTGCATCTACTGACAAATGACAAAGACTGATGGAAGACCAAAGCTCTGCTGACTCAATCTACTGCCTTGAGTCAAGTACTGCTGATCCGGACAGGCACTGCTGGGTTCACAGCAGTGGAAGGATGCAGCAGCTGTTTAAGTGTCTTTTATGTAAAGAAATGTAATAGCAGTAGTTTAGTACATCAGTGTTTACAGATCAGAGGTTAGAGTTTGTTAGGAGGTTAGATGTCACTTTCATGGTGACGTCAGCTAAAGATGCTCAGTGGTTTGTAAGTGCCTATAAATAGTTCAGTACTTTGTACTGTTCTATTAGCTCTTTCACCACATTGTCTTCTTTGCACGAACAAACTACTGAGCTCTGGCTGAGGGGGAGTTTGCATTCATTCATCAATCATTGTAATCGTTGTTGAAACAAATTCAATCTTTCGATTCATTGTGTAAAGATGTTTGATTAAAAGTATTACTCTCGTTTGATTGTATGCAAAGTTTGTTTTCATCTTAATTCCGCTGCACAACTCTTTCATTCTCATCTTAATTTCAAACGAAAATACAATAAAAAAGAAACTCAGATCCAACAATTGGTATCAGAGCTTGGACAGTCAAATTTGATTTAACAATCATTTTGACGTAAATAGTTCAGCTCATAACAGTTGATACTGATCGTTTGTTCGTCCGTTGAAAAACAGAGCAAGGATTAATCACCATTAAAGTTGATTTCTCAGTGTCTGTAAAACAACAAGAATGACGTCACAATCTCAGGATGATAAAAACAACATCGGCTCGCTTTTTAAACCACCTATGCTAAAAAGAAATGAGTACAACATCTGGCAGAGGAGGATGGGTCACATCCTCGCTCAACAAAGCACAGGTTGTTGGAAGTCTGTCATTTATGGTCCCCATGTTCCTTCAGTGCCAAGTGCTGAAGATGCTAAAAAGTTCGTTCCAAAACCAGTTGAAAATTATACCGAAACCGATTTTCAAAAGATCGAACTAGATGCTAAAGCGTTTAGCATCGTAGCATCAGCGCTGCCCAATGAGATATATGCTGGACTGTTACATTGTAACAGTGCCAAAGAGTTATGGGACGCACTTAAGGAACAGTTTGGGGGAACTGAGGAAGTCATAGAAAACAATAGGGAAATCCTGAACCAACAGTATGAAACATTTTGCTACGTTAAAGGCGAATCACTAACGCAACAATTTGAGCGTTTCAGCTGTCTCATCAGTGAACTGAGGCTTGTTAACACCACTTTTACAAACTCAGCTCAAAATAGCAGGTTCCTCAGGTCACTGCCAGAAAAATGGGACACCATAGCTTTTGTCACTCGAAACTCACCTGAATTCAAGGATCTGACCTTGACCCAACTCCATGGTCGACTCCTGACTTACGAAAGGGAGTTGAACCAGAAAAGGAGGTTACAAGAGTCAGGAAAAGTTACCGATGATTACACTTTCGGTAATACTGCTCTTCTGGGTCAAGAAGAATCTGGGAGCAGTGGTAAGGATCAGGGTTATGATCACTTCATTGACATAACTGCTGGTGCAAATTTTAACAACCCTGATCCTCACTCTGCTAGTTATGCATTCACTGCAAATGAAAACCAGATGTCAGACAATTTAAGTTTTGAACTAAATGATTTGCAACATTTTGATCCCACTGATTTAGAGGAAATGGACATCCTGCACCAACTGGCTTTGCTAAGTGTCAGAACTAGCAAGTTCTACAAAAGAACAGGGCGAAAATTCCCAGGTTTGCATGGGAATCTAAGGGTTGGGTTGGATAAATCGAAAATCAAGTGCTATAAGTGTAATAGGTTGGGACATTTCGCTAGGGAATGTAGGAGTCAAACTACTGGTCCCATAATTACTCATCCTAGCTCAAATCCTAGACCTCAAAACCAAAACACTGTGCACTATGCCCAATATGCCCCAGCAGCTCAAGTGAACACTGCTCACTATGCTGCTGCCCCTGTGCCAGTACATTATGTCCAAACTACTGTTCCACAAATCCAATATGTTCAAACCCCTGCTCCACAGGTACAAGTGCAACCTGTTGCACCTCAAACCACTGCTCCAGCAGCAGCACAACCAGATCAACAAAGTTTTTTCACTCAAGGGTTTGTTGACTGGAGCAGTATGCCTGAAGACCTTAATGATGAAAATTTTGCACTCTATGCTTCTAATGATTCTTCTCATGATGAGTTTTGTTTGATGGCATTAGAGTCAATACAGGAGGGGGTTGAAACTGAGGAGGAACAGCAGTGCTTTGAAACAGTGGAAGAGGTGACTGAAGCAGTGGTTACTGCTGTGGCTGGTGAACTACTGTTGGGAGAAAGTTCAGGTACCCTGATTGAACCACTGACAGATCCATGGTCCGAAGAGGACAAACAAGAAGAGAAAGAAGAAAAGGCTGGTGAAAAGAAGGTGAAAGCTGATGATGAGGAAGATCATCAATGTGATTGTGCAATGATGGCAGCTGCCAAGGTATCTCCTCAAGTTCTTGAAAAACTGTGTTCTGACAATTGCATAATTGCTTTTGCAAACATTAAAGAGGTGAATGAAAACCTTCGGGATAAAATCTTGTCTGATGAGGTCAAATTTGAAAGGTCTTTAAAAGAACTTAAAAACAAATTGACTGAAAAAGAAAAAGAAAACAGCTGTCTAAAAGAAGAGCAAAGTATAACCAAAACCCAACTTCAAACTATGGTAGAAAAATACCAAGTTTGCAAAAAGGAGTTGGAGTCCGCCCAGATTACTTGTGAAAGATGGGTGGAATCCTGCAAAGGATATGAGGTTATGCTTGAAAAACAGAGAAAAAGCAATGTGAAATTTGGGGTTGGCTATAGAAAACATGATGATGAAAACACTGCTTTTGAAAAATCTGTTCAAACCACTGATGTAACCACTGAGTTCATCCCCACAAACAAGAATGGCCAAGAAGTGAAAATCACTGACAAACTTGGTAACAAAATCACACTTGACAGACCAATGGAATCCTCTACTTTTGAGGAGCTTGAAGAATACCAGTTTAAACCAAAATGGTCTGATGAGTGTGACATTCTTGAAAATTTCAAGCCAATGGACTTTACATCAACTGATGGTGTCAAGGCTCCAAAAGCTAAAGTCATACCTCTCAAGGACATCCCAGCAGTGGTTAAAACCTCTGCTGCAAAGGAGTCTGAAAAGAGAAAGAAGAAAGAAAAAATTGATAACTTGTTTTGTGAATTCTGTGAGAAAAGGAATCATCTTACAAAAGATTGTTTCCACTTAAAAGCGTATGATTTAAACAGAACAAGTGTCATTGTTTCAGCTGAAGGTTGCATTGTCTGTGGTAAAACAAACCACAAAACTCAAGCATGTGTGTATCTCAAAAACTTTGATGTGAAAAAGAATGAGTACATTGCTAAAACATCCTTGAGTCCATCATCATCATCAACATCTGTCAAATTCACCAAGAAACAACCACTGTTTGTGCCAGTTCAAACAGCTGTTACAAAACAGCTGAACCAAACATCTGTCAAAAGAGATGTTCAGGTTACTGATGCACCCCCTGCCAATCAGTTCAGAAAAGGCAGAGAAAAACAGTCTTACCAAAGGATCCCTCACGTTTATGAGGCCTACAAAAGGCCCTCTAAACCCAAAGTGAACAAACATCCTTTTGGTTACCAGCAGATGATTGGTCAGGACCCACAACAGTGGTTAGAGAAACACTGTCCTAAAACAGTCCAAACTCCTGATCTAACCACTGTCCATCATTCTGTATCCATCCCAGACACTGTTGAGACCCCATCCAAAGCCTTGTTGGCTTTGGAGACCTTAATGAACTAATCCTTTTACTTCATGTGCAGGGAGCTTCTGCATGCTTTGATAGTCTTTGGTATGTAGATAGTGGAGGCTCCAGGCACATGACAGGATGTAAAGCCCTCCTCAAAGACTTTAAAATCCATGGAGGGGTGATATATCCTTTGGGAATAATAGTAAAGGAAAAGTTCTGGGGTCGGGTACAGTGGAGTCTGGAAAAGTAAAATTTGAAAATGTCAATCTAATAGACAATCTAAAATTCAACCTTCTGAGTGTGTCCCAAATGAGTGACAAGGGCTTTGGGTCATTCTTCACAAAAGATTGTTGTAGGATTGTTGGACCAGAAATGGTAAAAAAGATTGAAGCAATAATCAAAACTGGTCAAACTAAACTTGTTGCTCAAAGAAGTGGCAATGTTTATGTTGTTGACATGTCAAAAGAGTGTCCCAGAGCTGATGCCTGTCTGTTCTCAGCTGCCTCTAACAAAGAGACAGAACTTTGGCACAGAAGGCTGGGACACACAAATCTTAAGACAATCACAGAAATTTCAAAAAATGGTTTGGTGAGAGGCCTACCACAAAAATTGTTTTCATGTCCTGAACATTGCATTTCCTGTTTAAAAGGAAAACAGCATAAAAGTTCTTACAAGTCCATTGAAGAGTCCAAAACAACCCAGTGTTTGCAAATGCTACACATGGATTTGTTTGGCCCAGTTCAAGTCATGAGCCTCAAAAAGAAAAGATATTGTTTGGTTATTGTTGATGACTTTTCTAGGTTCACATGGACTTTCTTTTTGCACTCAAAAGATGAAACTGCAGGCATTTTGCAAGACTTTGTAATACAGGTTGAAAAGCAATTTGACCTTCCAGTGAAAAGCTTCAGGAGTGACAATGGCACAGAATTCAAAAATATGGAGTTGGATGCCTTCTGTGTGAAGAAAGGGATTGTAAGGCAGTACAGCATCCCTAGAACACCAGAGCAGAATGGGGTAGTGGAAAGGAAGAACAGAACTCTGATTGAGGCTGCCAGAACCATGCTTGCAGATTCAGGTTTGCCATTAACTTTCTGGGCAGAGGCAGTAAACACTGCTTGCTATGTTCAGAACAGAGTTTTAATAAACCCCAGGCACAAAAAGACTGCCTATGAAATTCTGTATAAAATTAAACCACTGATCTCATATTTCAAAGTGTTTGGCTGCCCATGTTTTATTTTGAACTTAAAAGATTCCATTTCAAAATTTGCAGCCAAAATTGATTGTGGTTATCATTTGGGATACTCAACCACTGCCAAGGCCTACAAAGTGTTCAATACACGGACCAAGGCAGTGGAGGAGACTTTGAATGTAAAGTTCAATGAACTTTCATCAATGAAAATCCCAGTAAACCCTGCAGATCTGTTTGATCTTGAAAAATTCACTTTTGAAAATACTGCTGTCAAGACTAACAGTGCAGGTCCATCAGAGGATACAACACCAGACTATGGGTATGAAATCATCATCCCTCAAAGGTCTGCCACAAAGGGAAAAGCACCAGCTGTTCAAAACAGTTGTCAAAGCTCAACCACTGCTACCTCAACAGTTGTTGACCAAAGTAGCCCATCAACCACTGCTTCCACATCCTCAAACACTGCTGACAAAAGTCCTCAAACAGTGGATAAAAGTCAGCAGTTGTCCACTTCATTACCTCCTATACCACCACCTTTTGAAGCCACTGCTGGATCATCAAAATCCCCAGCAGTGGTTAGCTCAGATGATACACATTTGCAGCCTTCACCAACCAATGCCATCATACCATACCAAGGAGATTTAATTTTCTTGAGATCTCATCCACCTGATCAAATCATTGGCAACATAAATGAAGGGGTGCTCACAAGAAGCCAAACCCAAAACATTTGTCTTTTTGCAAGTACCAAGAGGCACTGAAAGACAACAGCTGGGTAGAAGCCATGCAAGAAGAGCTCCAACAGTTTAAAAGACAACAAGTGTGGGAGCTTGTACCACTGCCAGAAGAGGTTAGTCCCATTGGCACAAAGTGGGTCTTCAAGAACAAAACTGATGAAAGGGGTATTGTTGTCAAGAATAAAGCCAGGCTTGTGGTTCAAGGTTACAGACAGGAAGAGGGGATTGATTATGATGAAACATTTGCCCCTGTTGCAAGATTGGAAGCCATTAGACTGTTCCTGGCCTTTGCTGTCAACCACAATATGAAGGTGTTTCAAATGGATATCAAAAGTGCTTTCCTCTATGGTACAATTCAAGAAGAGGTGTATGTTTGTCAACCTCCAGGTTTTGAGGATCCATTTTATCCAGATCATGTCTACAGGCTAAACAAAGCCTTGTATGGCTTGAAACAAGCACCAAGGGCCTGGTATGAAACTCTTTCCAACTTCCTACTCTCAAATGGTTTCAAAAGAGGTACCATTGATAAAACACTATTTTTAAAATGGAGAGGGAAGGATTTAATGATTGTCCAGATTTATGTGGATGACATTATTTTTGGAAGCACATGTAACTCAATGTGTGAAGAGTTTAGAGAACTCATGACAGCTGAGTTTGAAATGAGTGCTATGGGTGAGCTGCAATGCTTTCTTGGTCTCCAAGTACAGCAATTGCAAAATGGAACTTTCATTCATCAAAGCAAATATGCTAAAGAACTTTTAACCAAATTTGATATGAATGATTGTAAACCATGCAGCACACCCATGGCAACAAATAAGCTGGTCATGTCTGATGAAAAGGATGAGCTGATTGACCAAACACTTTATAGAAGCATGATTGGGTCTTTATTGTACCTAACTGCATCTAGACCAGACATCATGTTTGCAACATGTGTCTGTGCAAGAAGTCAATCAGCTCCCAGAAAATCAAATCTCATTGCTGTAAAAAGGATCTTCAGATACATAAAAGGTGCTCCCACACTTGGTATCTGGTATCCAGCTAATGGGAACATCAAGCTTTCAGGTTTCTCAGACAGTGACTTTGCTGGATGTCACACCACAAGGAAGTCCACATCAGGAGGGTGCCAGTTTCTAGGTGATTGCTTAGTCTCATGGCAAAGCAAAAAGCAAGCAGCTGTTTCAACATCCACTGCTGAAGCTGAATACATTGCTGCTGCAAGCTGTACAACCCAACTCCTGTGGCTTCAAAATCAGTTACTGGATTTTGGTATCACTGCCTTGAAGACACCACTCATGTTGGACAGTCAGGCAGCAGAAAATATCATCAAAAATCCAGTTTCCCATTCAACCACCAAACACATTGACATCAGACATCACTTTGTGAGGGATTGCTATGAAAAAGGTTTGATTTCTCTGCATCATGTCCCAACTAAAGACCAGCTGGCTGATGTGCTCACAAAAGCACTTGATACAGCCACTTTTGAAAGCTTGGTTTCTAGAATTGGGATGCTGAACATGGAATAACAAGCAACATCTTGTTTTTCTATGAATAAAAGCAACAAAATGTTTTCAGAAAATCAAAACTCCATCCTTAAAAATAGCTAAAAATGATATTTTTCATTAACATCCTTAAAAGTCTGCCATTACCCACTGATAGTTCAAAAGTCTGCTCTATTTCAAAAGTCTGTCCACTGCTGAAAGTCAACCCCTGCTCTCTCATTACTTTGATAAACTCTGTTGTTCAAAAGCAGTGTCTTATCCACTGATATGCTATCCACTGATAGTGAAAATCATCCACTGCTTTCATACCACTGCCTTCATCTGTCCCTATCACACAAGTACTGTCCTTCACTTTCAACAGGGGTTGTCACGTGGACAGTACACATTGGTCAGACCTTTTGTAACGGCTGCCACCTCAGCATTCACTTTCTTCCTTATAAAATCCCCCACTCACCACCAAAACAGGGTTTTACTGTCGAATTGAATTCTTAAAAATTCTCTTCTCAAAGCAGTTTTTCTTCTCATTTCTTCACAAATTTCTTCGATCAATCATCCTCAAAATGACAAAATCAAAGAAATCTTCAAAACCCTCATCCAAATCATCATCGAAAACAGCCTCTCAAAAGGCAATCTCCACTGAAATTCCACATAAACCATCTCACAATCTCCTGGGTCTTCTCACAAAACCAGGAACCACCAAAGTTTTCGATTCCATCATTGACATCATGGCAAAATCAAAGTACAAAACTTTGTTCACCGCCGATGCACCAATCTATTTGGCGACCCAACGGGAGTTTTGGAAGAATGCAACCCTTGAAAAACAAGGAGACACTGCAACCACCATAAACTCTTCTATAAAGGGTAAAGCTGTCCAAATCACGCCACAATCCATTTCAGAGGTCTTTCAACTCGGTGATCAGGAAGGTAAAATTTCTTTCACTAAAAACGAGTTACAAACTGACTTCATTGAGAGAGGGTATGAAGCCACAATGATGAAGAAAATTACCTTAGAAAAAGGTTATTTTCCGTCTGCAACCAGATTTTTATTTCATACCCTCCTACTATGTGTTTCAAACAAAACCACTTCTTTCAATGAAATCCCTTTAAAGATTCAAAATCTGGGATATGCAATTCTTCAAGGAGAAAATTTTAATTATTCTCGGGAAATTTTTAAAGATTTGGTTAATAATGTTGACACAAAATCATTCTTACTGTTTCCAAGGTTTTTAAGTTACTATTTTACAAAGAAATTCAGTAAGGATGATTTAGCTATAATAAACCAAGGTGATTCTATTCAAATAAACAGTTTAACAACGGAAACTTTTTCAAGAATGTTAGCACCTTGCAAAACACAAGCTGAGGTGCCTGAGCAGATTTTAGCAGTTACAACTGCTCCTCAGGTATCTGCTGCTGAGCCCACTGCTCAAGGTGATCAAAGCAGCAGCACAACTGCTTTGAAACCCACACCTACTATCTCCAAAAAGCCAAAAAGAAAAACTCAAAAACCCACAAAACCCATCAAAAAGGCATCTCTGGAGGATGAGATACCAGAGCTCCTGCCAGTGACAACACAAAAGTCACAAGAAACCACTGCTGCTACTTCCTCACAGCAGTTGGTACAAATATCTCAACCCATAACTGAAACTCCTCCTGCTTCTTCACAAAAAGAACAGGTTGTACAAATAGGGTCTCCACATCATGATGCTCTGGAAACACTCGTTTCTATCATCCACAGTCCAATGCCCGGGACACATCCTATTTCTACACCACTCATCACATCCAAAATTCCCTCACCAATAAAACCACTGTTGGATGCAATTGATTTGAACCAGGCATTAACCAGTCCTTCTCAATCACCTACTAATGAGAATATACCTCAACAACTGACTGTGTCTGATGTATCAATCTTTGCTAACCCACCAACACAACCTGAGGAGGTTACACCCCATGAGTTACAAGTAACTCTTGGTGGTAATCCAAGTGAAGCAGCCACTACAACTGTTGAACCTACAGGTTTACAGTTGGACAGTGGTTACATTAATAAGACTTCCTTGGAGGCAATTCCTTTTATAGCACCTCTGCCAACCACCAGTGGATTCATTTATCCTACTGGAAACATCAAAAGGTTGTCAAGTGTTGAAGGAAGAAGACCCCAGTACCAAGAAAAAGGGGCATCAGTGGTTAATGTTTGGAGTATACTCCCTACATCTACCACTGATAAAACCACTGCTAGTGGGAAATCAGATGATCCCATTAACTTGGGTGATGGTTTAAAGTACCAGAAATTGACGGATCGTATTACAAAGCTTGATAACTCTGTTGCAGAACTCAAAGATATGCTACAACAGGTGTTACAAGTTCAGAAGGTACAATCAACTGCTGTTCCACCTCAAGCACCTGCTCCACAAAGGGCACCTGCTACAAATGAGCTCTGGAATGTATTTCAATCTTTTCTCCAACAACAAGCACAATTAGCAGATCAGCAACATGAAAAACATGTACAACAGCTGAGAAATGCAATGGAGTCAAGGTTCAAGAACACTCAGGCTGATTTAAAGGCTCTCAAAACTCAGATCTTGCAAACCACTGGCAATGCTCCTCCAAAAGTCCGATACATTTATCAAATCCCCGAAGATAATGCCAAAAAGGGGGAGAAAATTAAGGAGTGGAAAAAGAAGGGTATAGAGGATGGTCTCTATCTTGAACCAGAAAATTCAAACATGACCAAAAAGATCCCTTTGCCAGATGGCAGCAAGAAAATTGATGTGACAACAAATGCACTAGCAGAAGCAGTTGCAAGTGTAAAAAGAGATAGAGAGGCCAAAAAGAAAGCCAGGGTGGACAGGATGGATCATCCAGATCAGGGTACTTCTGGGTCAAAGGATCATGAAAATCCTGTTGAGGAAAAGAAGAAGCCTACTAGAAAAGTGAGGCAACCCAAATCCATTCCAACCAGACGTTCAAAGTCTGCTAAAAAACCACCATACAAAACAGCTGATGCAACAGGAGTTACAAAAACTACTGCTTTCCAAACAGTTGTTTCATCAACACACACCACTTCAACACACACAACATCCACTGCTTTACCATCATCACCACCAAAAACAACACCTGCTGACATACAGCAGAAGACAGCAGATGTTATAACATCTGTTGTAATGACAACAGTGGTTGAAACACCAGTTGTTTCAACAGCTGTTAGTCAATCACAACCCACTGCCACTACATCTACCACCACTGTTCCATCCAAAACATCATCAGTCCCTCCTACAAAAAGGAGAAGACTAATTCTCAAAGATGATGACAATTCACCACCACAAACATCTTCAAAATCTTTAGCACTTGTCACAATTCCAAAACATGTTCCTCTCTCTTCAGTTAAAATGTACAAGCCCTTACCTCCTGCAGGTGTTCAATTTCCTCTTGAATTAGCAGCTGTTAGAGAAGAAATAAAATCTTTTTACTTTGAGGATGACCCTGCCAAAAGGAGTTTGCCATCAATAAAAGGATATCCCTGGCCTAAAAATGTTGATGAATATTTGGAAATCAAGGCCAAGCAAGCAGAGGATATCTCAAAGAAAAACACACAAGGGAAATCTGATAAAGAAATTGCACAGAGAAGTCAATATTTGCTCACACAAGTCAGATCCCTAGAGCAATTTGCAAAAAATGTTAGTCAACAAATTTCTGAAAGAGCTGCTGAAACTCTGAAGAAAGACTACATTGAAAGCATTATGGCTCACAAGAAGTACAAAGGAGAGAGGTACATGTACAAAGAGTGGACTATTCCTGAACTTGAAAATGAAGCAGCAAGAATTCAAGACATGATAAACAGGAAAGTCACTCACACTCCTCCTAACTGGGCAAAGTTTAGAAAGAATGTACCTGACAAACAGGAAGAGCTGAGGAGAATGAAAGAGGAACTGGTAGCAGCTGATTATGGAAACAAAAGACAAGTTGCTAGATGGAAAGAAGATGTGGTCAGGGCTACTTACAAAAAGTTGGAACAATTAAGAAAGAAAGATCCCACAGTTCCTCAAAAGCCTGACTATCCTGAAGCAGCGGTTTCAAAAAGACCATCAAAGCTGCAAATCAGGAGATCCACAGCTCCAGTTGGTGCTGCCATCTACAAAAGAAGGCCACAAAAACAGCTGATTGCTGAAACCATCAAAGAGTTAATGGAAGGTGAAGACCTTGGAAAAGAGGGTATAAAGAAAATGATAATGGAAACTCTTGGTTTGGATCAAACTGCAAGTACTGCTCAGCCAGTCATGAATAGGCCAGCCTCTCCAAATACTTCTGCAAATAAACATCTCCCAAGAAACCCACCAGGCTCAAAAATACAAAAGTGGGAAACTGACAAACAGACCTGCGTATTGACTTTGCTCAGGTCTGGTGGAGTAGTGGAGAAAATATCAAGGGAACAAGCTCTTGGCCTGAGTCTTGAAGATTTGCAGGATCTCCTTGATCTTCCACTTAGCAGGGATGATGAAGATACAGATGCCCTAGACTTTGAACTACAATTTAAAGGTCAGATAAGGGAGCTGTTGATGAGGCAATAAAGAATTCCACAAATAATGAAGAGTTTTGGCATTATCTGTTCCAGGGGGAGATTGTTGGGATTGAACCCTATCAGAGGAACAGATAATTAAAGCCAAAACTGGATCAGAGCAGTGGATCCAGAATAAGCAGACGATTACAGTTAGTTCATGCAAATCTCTCCCCTTGAAAGTGGTTTTATATCTGCTGATCTCCTATCTGCTGATCTTGCTAAGTGCTGTCCTACAACTGCTGCTTTGCATCTACTGACAAATGACAAAGACTGATGGAAGACCAAAGCTCTGCTGACTCAATCTACTGCCTTGAGTCAAGTACTGCTGATCCGGACAGGCACTGCTGGGTTCACAGCAGTGGAAGGATGCAGCAGCTGTTTAAGTGTCTTTTATGTAAAGAAATGTAATAGCAGTAGTTTAGTACATCAGTGTTTACAGATCAGAGGTTAGAGTTTGTTAGGAGGTTAGATGTCACTTTCATGGTGACGTCAGCTAAAGATGCTCAGTGGTTTGTAAGTGCCTATAAATAGTTCAGTACTTTGTACTGTTCTATTAGCTCTTTCACCACATTGTCTTCTTTGCACGAACAAACTACTGAGCTCTGGCTGAGGGGGAGTTTGCATTCATTCATCAATCATTGTAATCGTTGTTGAAACAAATTCAATCTTTCGATTCATTGTGTAAAGATGTTTGATTAAAAGTATTACTCTCGTTTGATTGTATGCAAAGTTTGTTTTCATCTTAATTCCGCTGCACAACTCTTTCATTCTCATCTTAATTTCAAACGAAAATACAATAAAAAAGAAACTCAGATCCAACAGTCTCGGGATCCAAGATTGATCGTAAGAGTTCTTGACAATCAAAGGCCATGTTTGCCTAAGTCTCTTACATCACTTGGTGAAGACAAGCGTTTAGTGTAATACTTTTTATTTTTAATCTTTTCGCACTTTTTATTTGGTTATGTATTAATGACTTTAATAACTAGTTTCTTATGTTGAAGGTGAGTCTTCCTTATCATTTGACTGTGGTGTCTTGGCGTTATTTTACTGTCTATATAAAATAAAAGATTTACACCATTCATATCTCCACGGTCTATATAGAGATATGTTGGCTACCTGGTCGGGGGTTAAGGGAATGGTTTGGTAAGAGTCTTGCCTTGTTCAGTGTATAGATCCTGCAAGGACCTGGGTCAAGCTTAGTAGGATCTCCTTCAATACCCACCGGTATTGGATGGCGGGGGTCCAAATTTATTGATCCCCTCATATGTAAACTACTATTAATATATTAACCCGGCTACTTAGGACTGTATCCCTGCTGACTCAGACTACTTAGCCGAGGGTAACGTCACCTTCAAAAGAGGGGCCTACCACATTACGCATTAATAACTTAATTAATTATCTTTCAATAATCCGACCCTTTAGGATTGTATCCTTGCTGACTCAAACTA
Source organism: Helianthus tuberosus (assembly GCA_030545235.1). NCBI lineage: Eukaryota > Viridiplantae > Streptophyta > Magnoliopsida > Asterales > Asteraceae > Helianthus > Helianthus tuberosus. Next base: position 32,083,214 of record CM060354.1, on the reverse strand, counting down.
CTGGGTTGAGGGTAACATCACCTTCAAAAGAGGGGCCTACTACAATAACTAAGATAATCTCTTAAAAAGTGCAAAAGTGCGGAAATAATAAAAGGTTACACTAAAGGCGAGTCGGATCCAAGTGATTCATCTTGTCTATCTGTTTTTTATTTTATTTTTATTTTCAGCATTTTAGTTTTTTATTTTCTAGTTTAAAACCTTTTTCTAAATTTTTGATTTGATTAGACGTTGAGGATAAACCGGTATTAAAAGCTCTTGTGTCCTTGGACGACCTCGGTATCTTACCAACACTATACTACGCTCACGATGGGTGCACTTGCCCATATGTGTGTTTGGTGTTAGTAAATATCGTGTTTTATAAATTTAAAACTTGACTAAAGCGGTTAAAAAGGGCTAAAAATATACATAAAAATATATCACACCTAATTGCACATCAGCGTTGTAGGATTAACGTACCATTCGTATTCTTGTGGTATTGTTAAGTAAACTATTTTACAACCCTGTCGCTTCAGCGACAATGGTATGCACGATTGCGGTATACTTTTGGTTTGACTTATAGTTAACACATGCTAGTATGTTAGCAACAATGTATGCAAATTACCACGTTGGATATGAGACGACTTTTATTCACATTATGCTATGTAATTAAACTTGTATACTCGCCAACTTTTTGTTGATCATTATCTTAATACATGTTGCAGGAAACTAGTGATGATGATTGAAGAAACATATTTAGGGTGGATTAGAAACACACCTAGATTTGAACTTATGTATTTTGTTTCATGCCGCCACTTGTTGTATTTTCCCTTCCAAGACAATTTATTATTATTCTAGTATCAATGAAATTTAAATTTCTAAATTTTGTTACAATTAGTGTTATGAATTCTCTTGAAATCTCGTTTTCGTCTCACTCCGATGTTTCCCCAATCGGTTGGGGTGTGACAACCGTCCACCACCACCGTCCAGCATCACCGTCCACCGCCACCGTCCAACACCATCGTCCAACACCATCGTCCACCCTCCACCACCATCCGTACACCATCACCAGTTTATTTTAGAAGTCTACATACGTTCAAAACCAAACAACATTCTTCTTGCAGAATGCTGAGGTCAGGTCCACCTCTTCATTTACAGATGTCTGCAGATGTGGTCCGCAAACTGCATACATTTTACCTCTTAAAAAACAAACAACGCCTTAGGCATAATTTCATGCAACTAGAGAAAGTAGGACCAGGGGCGCATGATAAGTGGGGCGGGGGGGGGGGGGGCTGAATTTTTCCCTCAGTGTTATATATGTAGTTTTCATATAAAATTTTTTGGGTATATACGTTCCCCCCTCCGTTTTCGAGACCAAGCTTCGCCACTGAGCAGAACCATAACATATGATAATTATATTTGGCACTTGTATCACATGTTCGTTATCATCAAAATAAGAAAGTAAATTTTACTACGTGTGAACATGTACGCAACAACATATACTTTTATATATGAATTAGAACCAAGGATGTGAGATTTGGTGCCCATAAGGATATTTAGGTGATGTTTGTTTTTTCAGATGCAAAAGGTTTGTAGTCTGCGGACCACATCTGCAGGCATCTGCAGGAGAAGAGGTGGACCAAAGGTCTGCAGTCTGCAAGGAGAAGAGAGTTTGTTTTTTTTACTTCTACAAAAAGAACTTCAGAACACACACAACACACAATCTTCAACCTAAATTGAATTCCCTGACCCATCACTATATTCATACACATATCTTTTTTTCAAAAATAAGTTTCAATCCCACATAACAATCTTCAAAATTTCAATCAAAGAATACTAATTTTCTGCATTAACCAATGAAAAGTTCAACTTATGGGTTCACTTGAAACTGAAAGAGATAAAGAAATTGCATACCTGAATCCAGTCGACAGTTTGTTGATGATGATGACAGTGTTGATCGGAGTTCGCCGGCGGTGGTAATCGACGGTAATGGATGGTGGATGACAGACCGCCGGCTTGATGGTGATCGACGGAGCGGAGGCCGACGTTGTGGGGGGCTGGGGTGTGACGTCGAGGGGCTGAGGCGGCGCCGGAGGTGGAGCAGTGATGGCGGGCGTGAAGAGGGTGGGAGAAGAGCTGGGTGCGGTTGGAGAGGAAACTAGGGTTTTATTTTTTATGGAGAAGTTCTTTGAAGAAGCTAGAAGACATAAGGCCACATCTGTGTGGAAAAGAGGTGAGGAAGAGGTTTTTTAATGAAAACCCTTCTAAAAAACAAACAAGCTGCATACCCCTATGTCTGCGCGTGGTCTGCGTAGAGAAGAGAAAAGAGGTTCTGAAGTACTTCTCTAAAAAACCAAACACCACCTTAGCCATCCTTACACTTATGTCATATGACATTGATGTGTTAAGGATTATATTTGTTTAGTATGCCATTGATTCTTAAAGATACAAGCGACATTCTCCCATGATTAATGGTAGTTTTTTTTTTTTTAATTCCTACTACTTGTAAAATTCATAAGGCCACAACAAGTATGTCAATTTATGTTTCAAAATTCACTAGATTAGGGTTTTCTATTAAAAAAGGGATGGCGGCGCAGTTTGTTGCTCGTCTACCTGCTATCCTTATGTAATTTGCCCTGATGATTGGAATGACATTTTACTATTGAAAAAAAAAAAATTCAGTAAACGTCTATGTATTGTGTCTTATTCAAGTTTAAGTGTTTATTATGAAATATTAAAAGCACACGATTCATCCCAAGGTGCATATATGAATTTCAATTTGAAACTTCACATGCCTTAGGCAAATCGCATATCAGTCGCGGACAAGAGATATGTTAGATTCACAAGGAATACCATGTCTCAAATATCACCAACGTTTTGAACGCAACAAATATGGATGAGAGGAGAACCCCATAATTAAAGTGCTTTTGTGAGTGTACACCATGATGGGTGGCCTCGTGAGAAGTCTCCATTTTAGTAGCCTAAAACAAGTATGTGAGCTCCTTGTAGGTAAAACTGACAATATTGTTAGGTATGAGAGGCCAGATGTTACAAATGGTTTCAAAACTACTCTTATGTCATTCAGGATGGTAAGAAAAACCTCCTAAAAGATGATGAGTCTCCAAGGGTGAGACTTTAGGGACACCAATTAGGAAAATCCAACATCCCTAACTGGGATATGATGAAACAAACCTCATTGAGAACCATGGGTCCATAATGAGGTTATTGTAACATCCTACGTACATTCTACACTCCTTGTGAACAAGAGATAAGGAATTCATTAGGAATACCCTGCTTCAATTATTACCAACGCATACCAGATGTATTAAATGTTGATGAAATAACAACTAAATAAGTCAAGACACACGTAAGTTCCGCAATTAGCAACATCTTCTAACCTAACAATGAAAACATGTTTCTTATTTCCGTCCATGATCTCTCTAGTTACACTAGCTTTGTCTTTTTAAGCTTTAAACAAGATCCAACATTTCCAAACGTCCCATCCATTGTTTTCCTAATCATCTATAAAATTCAAAGAAAACAAGTACGTGTTAAGCTAGAGCACCACACACATGTGAGATGATGATAAAACCACACACTCATAAAAAAAGTTCAAAACACATAATGTCATTAGATATTAAAAAAGGACGACTAATGTACTACGTAGAAAACATCAGGACCATTTATGTAACTTACATAAATTAAAACCACCCCTAAACCGTCCACAAGTAGGGATGGCAAAAAAGCCCAAGCCCAACGGGTATACCCGAAACATATGGGCCGGGTATACCCGAAGCCCAGTGGGTATGGGCCGGGTACGGGCTTAAAAATAGAAAAAAATCGGGTAAGGGTACGGGTATGGGATTTAGTAATACCCGCCCGATACCCGGCCCATTTACCCGAATAATACCCGAAAGTATCATATTTTAGATTTCCATATATATAAACTTAGTACATGTACTTATTATCTTCTCTATAGTCATATGTGGATATGTATTTGGCAAGTGTTTAGTGAACATATAACTTATTTTTGAGCATGTATATTGGTTATGGAAGCTATCACTCTTTATTATGTGGATGTTTTATGCAATCAGGTGGTCCTAATACAATTACTTCATTAAGTAATCGTTTTAATTTAGTTTAGTATTTATGCTCTCAATATGATATGTAAGTTATTAATCATATATTCATTTGTTATAGTCATTAAAATAGTATATTATATAAACATCAAAGTAAAAATGACATATTTGTCCCAACGGGTATTTTTAAGAAATTAACGGGTATACCTGATACCCGCGGGTATGCCGATACCCGACGGGTAATTACCCGAAAAATACCCGATGAATAACGGGCCGGGTATGGGACAAAGAATTACAACCGGGTACAGGCTTGGGATTACCAATACCCGGCCCATTGCCATTGGTGTCCACAAGGACGAATAATGTACTACGTAGAAAACATCAGGGACCATTTATGTAACTTACATAAATTAAAACCACCCCTAAACCGTCCACAAGTTTTCTAGACTCACCGCCATCACTCGCCGGAAAACTAACAGAAATGTCTCCGGCGAATCGGAATCCGGAAATCCGAAAAGACGCCGTCAACAACCGCACAGTGATACTATCTCCGGCGAGATCTCGCCGTCCGTCGGACTTCAAATCCAAATCTCAAGCCAAACCAGACTCAAACCCTAGCTCCGACGGTCAACCGCAGTGTCCGTTTTGTGCCGGAAACGAGCACCAGTGTGCGCCGGAGATCTTTCGGTCACCGGAAGATTCTACTTCCGATTGGAAGGTTCGTGTGATCGAAAACTTATATCCAGCTCTTAGTAGAGATTTGAAAGTTAAATCGGATGACGATGAATACTGTCATGCTGACGTCACTTCCGGAGATGTGAGTTTAGGAGGATTCGGATTTCATGACGTCATAATTGAGTCTCCGGTTCACTCCGTTCACTTGCCGGATCTGTCGGCGTCTAGAATTGCAGGTGTGTTGCTTGCGTATAAGAAGAGGATTGAACAGCTTTGTGCTGTTGATTCGATTAGTTATGTGCAGGTATTTGTTGATTTAGTTTTGTTTTTGGAGTTTGTGGTTTGTGTTGATAGGCAATTGTTACTGTAAACTGTAAAATTGGTACGAATTCATCTGTTCTAGGGTTTCAAATTGATGTAATATGAAGAATCAGGAAATGAACTAACAGTTAAATTACCTGCAAGTTGTTTGGAACTAGACTCATAAACTAAACTAACCGTTTGGCTTTAGTTCGTTTATGAACAAACATGAACAAACTTTTTTTGTTTTCATCCAGTTAAACGAACGAACATGAACACATGTCTCGTTCATTCATTTACGTTTGTGAATGTTAGTTTACTTTTATTCATATATGCTCGTTTATGTTCATGTGTTTACGTTCATCTATGTTCGTTAGTTTAAGATCATTCGTTTATGTTTGCTTATGATCGTTCGTTTATGTTAGTTTATATGCATTTAATATATATAGGCCCGTTACAATGTAGTTTAGTTAGTTTAATGAATTTAAAATATCACCTCTTAGGCTACTCGGTGTGGAGGAGGGTAGTCCTCAAAGGATGCTCCGCCATGTAGGATGGGTGTGAGGATGGGCCGGAAGAGGATGGACCTAGGAAATGGAGGATGGGCCTATATATGTGTGTGTGTGTGTGTGTGTGTGTGTTGTATGTGTGTGTGTGAGAAGGAGGGACGGCAAGAACGTCTGCAGGCCGACGATCTCGACGGGGACGGACCAGCGGAAATGGTGTTCCGGGGCGGCGCCGGGGCTTGACGGGGCTAGGACGCCCCCCACACCGCACAGCCTTACAATTTAGTCTAGTTTTATTAATTTGTAGCACAACATATTGATGTTTGCGTTTGCTTTTAATTGGAGTTCGCTCGGTTATGTTCGTCTTTTTGCGTTCGTTTACTCTCGTGAACCGTTTGTTTATACTATTAGAAAAGGAACATAAATGAACACGAAAACACTCATTTTCTTAACGGACGAACACGAACAAGAAAACTCTATTCATTTAATTGTTCGTGTTCGATTCTTTGTTCAGTTAAAGTTAAACGAATGAACACAAACATGCCTCGTGCATGTTCGTTCGGTTTGTTTACAAGCTATTTGGAACAATTCAGTTGTGAAACAAACCATTACCAATTGACCAATTCTACACTTCTAGGCTTTAGAATTAAGAACTGTAACCTCAGTTGGCCGTTTTGATTGCGTGTTAAGAAAAAAAAAAATGTCAAGTTTACCATGAAGGTGTGTTTTCAAATCTCTTTATCCTTACTTACAATCAGTTTCATTCTATAAAACACAACTTTTATAAATCGGTCTATGTTTTGTGTATGAAGGTATTCAAAAACCATGGTGCTTCAGCTGGAGCTTCAATGAGTCATTCACACAGTCAAGTTATAGCACTTCCCGTTATTCCATCCACTGCTTCTACTCGTCTCAGCAGCATGAAAGAATACCACAATCAAACAGGAAAATGTGTTCTTTGCAATATCCACACAAACAAGTTATTAATCGATGAATCTACCCATTTCATTTCCATCTCTCCGTTCGCCTCAGCTTTCCCTTTTGAGACATGGATCGTACCCCGCTATCATTCTTCTCACTACCATGAACTTGATGAAGATAAGGTACTTCACTTGTCTAGTTTGTTATATTTTTCTTTGGTCAAATGTTGTTTATAAATGCCAAAGTGCTGATGGATAGGGCTGCAAACGAACCGAACTTTCAGCGAACAGTTTGTGAACCGTTTGGCAGGAAGTTCGTTTGTGTTTGTTCGTTTTATAAATGAACGAACACGAACAAGAAATTTCGTTCGTTTAGTTAAATGAGCGAAGATGAACAGAGGCCACGTTCGTTCATTTTTGTTCGTTTGTGTTTGATATATAGTTCATTGGTGTATTTTTTTATTTTTTTATTTTTTCTATATAAATTCTTCAAAATTATGTCAAATTAAATATTTAATAAGTATTAGTTATGAACAATTGTTTGTACTCGTTTGTTTTCTAAGTGTGTCTATGAACATTAGTTTGTGTTCATTTGTATTCATGAACGTTCGTTTGCGTTCGTTACCTAAAATACACAAACACGAAACCATTCATTTCCTTAACGAACGAACACGAACACAAAATCTCGTTCGGCAAGTGTTCATGAATAGTTCGTGAATAAATATATTTCTTTAACAAACGAACACAAACAAGGTCGTGTTCGTGTTCGTTCGCAGCCCTACTGATGGAAGTATATTACAATTTACACAATGGTTATTCTCAACTAAATAAGTTGCAACCACCAACTCTCATGAATGCTAATGGAAGTATTTTAATGGTGTATATTTGCAGGCTATTGATCTTGGAGGATTACTGAAACTAACACTTCAAAAGCTGTCCGTCCAATTAAATGACCCGCCATATAATTATATGATTCATACATCGCCTCTTCGGATCGCTTCCTCTCAATTACCTTACACACATTGGTACATACAAATTGTACCACAATTGTCTACAATTGGCGGTTTTGAAATGGGAACAGGGTGTTACATAAACCCCGTCTTCCCCGAGGATGCTGCAAAGATCCTTAGAGAAGTAGTGATGCCGAAATCCGACTAGAGAACAAACTATATTACAGTTTCATCTATTTGTAATTTCGTAGTTGAAGATTTATGCTTATCATATACATAATGTAAGTCTGTGTTGTGGGTTAACTAAACCCAAACCCATTGACACATTACTGCCACATAAGAAGTTGACCATTAACTAAATACATGTTGACAACGTGTTGTGGGTATAGCTAAGCACGCAATACCAATAACTAAAATATAACTTTTAAAAATAACTAAATAAATAAAGTAACATATGTGATTGGTTTAGATTGTGGTGGGTCTCATCAATCATTTCCTTCTTCCCATTAAGACCACGCGAAGTGCGGTGTGGTTTTTGGTGTGGAGGCCTCAACAATGCCCGCACTTTGGCCCGTGCTTGGTGTGGACTGCGTGGTGGTATTGGCGTTGGATTTTTCACTGTGTGTTGTTTAGGTTGGGTGGTAGGTCTTTTATTTGATTTTCTATTTTCTTAAATATAAAATAAATAAAGTGTGTGTCACGTGTCACACCACGTCACCCTTTTATGCCACATCCCACCCCACCCTTGTTGGCACCACACCACTTTTCTAACAGTTGCTAATGTGGCTGTCGCATGGCGCTTCATGTCCTTCGTCATGCCCTTCCACACCGACACACCGTATAATCTAACATTACTAATCGATTAATCAAAACCCCATTAACATTTAACGATGGCCATTAACGGCCTGGCGTGTGTGCCCATAGTTAACCGCTGAGTTGGTACATTATCTATTGGACAACACCCAGTCTAAGAATATGGAACAAATTAAATTCCATAATGCTTAATGCTACAACAAGAATGAATCCTTACACATAACATTCATCACTTCTTGTACTAAACACAGAACAATTCAAGAAATTAGGTAGGTACGAGGTTGTCGTAACCATCATCTAGATCTCGCATCCACAAGAAACAAACAACTGCAATTATTAGAACGAATAGCGCGGAAGCAACGCTGATAGCCGGTGATATCTGCACTTTCGACTTCACCTTAGTTTCAGGAACAGGTTCTTGAGACAGCTGCAAATTGTTGCTCCCATTAGTCATGATGTCTTCAGTTGAAGACACCGATTCTGAGGCGCCATTAAACTGTTCATTTTCGTTAGTGAAACTCTCATTGAAACCGCTTTGACCATAACTTGAATTCGGGCTCCAGTTGAATTTGCTGGAGGGCGGGCTTCTGAATCTTCGGCTTTGATTTTCTGAGCAGTCGCTGTTTGAAACCTGAAGAGACTTCACCAGTTTTTTAGGAGTAGTGAAAAGGTCAGTGTTGTCGATATTAACATACGATCTTGATCTCTGAAACATAACAAACATCGGAATTAGCTAGACCGGTTAATAGTCATGGCTTAATAGGGTTAGAAGCTAATATACAATCTAATTTTAACGGATTGCCCAATCTACAGTGTGGCTGTGTTCAAAAAGCTCGTGGCTCGCTCGAAAAAAACTCGTTTTGTTTTCGAGCCGAGCTAGCTCGTTTTGTAATCGAGCCGAGCTCGAGCAAGGGTGCTCGACTCGTGGCTCGGCTCGATGGCTTTGTGGCTCGTATGTAGGTGTGTGTGTACGTATATTTTTTTTAGAAATGTGAGTGTGTGTTTTTTTTTTTTTTTTGTATTTTACATGTTACCAATATTTGTAAAAATAAGAATTTAAAAATTTTTAAAATAGTTAAACGAGCCGCTTGAAGTTTTTACGAGCCGAGCTCAACTTTTCAGCTCGAAAAAATAATCGAGCAGAGCCAAGCCTGGCTCTACTCGGCTCTATTACAATCCTAATCTATAGTAGAAGAAAACATGTAAAGATTAGATTCACCTGAGGACTAGGAGTCGCGCTTCTCGAGGTTACCGACACACCGTTGGTCGGGGTGAGCATGAAGCCCGAAAACTCTTCGTCATAATCTTCCTGGGTCTCGGAGCTATCAATAACGCTTCTAGGAGTACCCATGTCACCCGAAAACAACCCGTCTTTTAATGACACGTCGACATTCCTCCAAAGTTTTCGATTAATACTTCTACTATCCGGATCACTATCGCGTGATGCAAAATTTGATAAAATCGGCGAATACGAGATAGAAGAACTGTACTCACCAAACGATTCGATGGTTTGTGATCGAGGTGATACGCTTCTATGCTCGCGTTTAGATCCTTTCTCGGTTAAAATTCTCTTAGCTGTTTGTATCGCTTCGAAAGCCGCACCTTTAACATATGCCATTTGATCGCTTTGACACTTTTGAAACTCTTCAATCACATAGTGTAGTTCCGACATTATACACTTGTAATCCAAACTCCTCATTAAAAAGTTCACCATTTGAATAGCAGACAACCGTTTCTGCGAATTCCCCTCGGTTAAACCCATGTTTAAAATCCCGACACCAGCCCGAACCAACAGTCTTGCGTAACCTTCAACATCTGACCCGTTATGTTTAGCTAAAGCCATGACTAAGCCAATATGCGAATTCGCCTGCATAGGCTTTTCTAAAGCTGCAGCTACCCTTTGACAAACCTCGTTGACCATTTGACTCGATGAAAACCGCCAGTTATCCGATTCCACAAGAGCTTTCAAGCAAAGTGCAGCGCCGGACGATAAATTCTCTTGGCTAGATAAAAGAGAATCCGATAAAGGTTTACAAAGAGAGTGAATAATCTCACTCTTTTTGGCATCGGGTGTCGTGGGGTCCATCCCGTATCGCGCGATGGCGGGGACCACCTTTGAGCAAGCTTGATGAAGAGCGAATGAGCCGGCACTGGATGTCAAGGTCTTGATGATGGTCAACATGATGTTATCGATTTGAGGAACGATCTTAGGGCCGTGAACCCGAGCGAGAACTTCATACAGCGAGATTGTGTATTCGCCTGATGTTAAACCGGTTTCTTTGGTCTCGGAAACTTGAGCGAGAAAGATCGGGATCGCCTTCGAATCCAAATCTTTTACGTATGACTTTAATGCTTTCATGGCGAATTTTCGACTGTCTGAATCTTTGTCGAGATTTTCCAACTGGCGTCTAACCACCGGGCTCAGATTTCTTCTCATTTTGTAACAAAGCTGCAAAACCAGAACTTGAATTTTAATAAAATTTCAACAAAAACAAACAGATATTAGGGACATTCATGGTTTGGTTGAGTCAGTCTGGTTAGTTTTGATTAAAGTTTTTGGCCGAACCGCTAATTATAGTTCCCAAAAAGACAAATGAAACCGGTCAGGCTGGTTAATGGCGAACAGCGACAAATAGCGATAAGATACCTATATGCTAGGTAGTGATAAATAGCGGGCGGCTATTTTATAAATAGTGATACCCTAGGTAAAAAAGTTTAAAAATTTTTATACTTATATTATATCAAAATATCCTAGTATATATGCTATTTTACATGTATATTTAACAAAAACCTAAAATTCGACTCTTTAATAGCTATATTTAATTGTTAAATATATTAAAAAACAAAAAATAAAATAAATTGTTGCTATTATCGCTACAAACCCTAATAGCGAGCCAAGACCTATACACTATACAGCGCGCTATAGCGATCGCTACACTCGCTATTGACAACTATGGCTGGTTGGGTTGGCCGGATCAGCTGGTTTTGACAGTCCAGTTTTCACAGTTTGGCATTTTTAAACAATTTTTTTTGTATTAAGTTTTTAGAAAATTATAAAAGATGATTCACGAGTATATTATATACATAACTTTATATTCTTAAAATGAAAAAATAAATTAAATAACAGATGAAAAACAACTGATTTGGTTTTCATACTCATTACAAGTTCTAAACTGTAAACCAACTTTAACTCATTTAACGGTTTATAAACACCCCTACTAGACATAGATTAATCACAAGTTAATTCTTTTACATCCTACAAATGAGTTAAAGCATCAACAATGTAACAAGATAAATCTGAAAAATACCAATTCTTCATGGGTTTTTTTACAATTTTAAATAAAAAAACAAAAAGTAAAACCTGCAAATTTTCTATAACCTGAAGATCCCCATCTAAGACATTCAAATTCTACTTCAAAATTCACTCACAAACATCCAGATCCATACACAGATCCATACGCAAATGATCAAATTTGTAACAAAAAAAAAAGTCAAATTTCAAGAAAAAGATTCACTTACAACTGATTAAATTCAGTAAAAAGTAGTCAGATTTAAAAAACAAGATTCAAAGTTAACCCATACCTGTGGTTGTAAACTGATTGCAGCTTAATCTTTCATATAAAATTGGAACAGAATCAAGAAATCTTGAATATTATGGAGCTGCGTGTATTTCGGTGGAATGTAAAAGATGGATGAGTGTTTTAATTTGATCTGATATTTCCCCCCCTTTTTGTCAAAGATTTGTTTTTTAGGGTTTCCATATCATTTCAAATATTTTTTCCTTTTTTAATCCGGTTTTCTTTTTCTTTGACGAATATGCCCCCAAACTAAATAAAAAAGTTATAATTTCTTTTATCAATGTGAGGATTTTTTTTATGGAATATGTCGCAGAATAGTAACCAAGTTTTAAAAGTGTTCTAGTTAGGTCATTGGTTTTATTTTTGTCCTAATTAGATAGCTTCACATTCAAATCGAGCCATGTCCTTTTTTTCATGTGTCAACAAAAAAATGGAGTATAAGATGCTGGGGTCGAATTATTTTAATATATGAAATTATATTTATTAAAAATAAAAACCATTTAATTACATTAAAAATTAAAAAACAAGTTACAATCCATGTCATCACTCGACGTTAACATCAAATAAAAGAGAAAAAAGAAACAAATATCCACATCACCACGGTTACCTATGAAATGGATGAAAAAACCCTTAATTTTAATGAAGAATTAATGTTGAGTGACCTGATTGGAACACTTTTAAAACTTGAGTGACCTAATTGGAACACTTTTAAAACTTGGTTACTATTCTACAAAGTTACCCCTTTTTTAATATATTAAATTGTTTTTTTTTTTTTTTTGTCCATGGCTTTATAGCCTAGTGGCATACTGGGGGTGGGATAAGACTTTGGGACCAATAGGTCCTGGGTTCGATTCCCACAAGGGGGTTTTTCCCATATTTATTGGGTTTCCTCCTGAATTGGTGTTTCTCGTATTTATTGGGTTTCCTCCTGAATTGGTGTATAGGCATTATGCCTAGTGGAGATGGATATGATCGGGTGGTTCCGCTGGTGGCACGATGATACTCCAGTGGTCCGTCAGTGATCCAAATTTGCCGTTCAAAAAAAAAATTTGTTTTTGTTTTAATATATTAAATTGTTTTTGTTTTAACGTATTTATTAAGCATTTATTGGTATAAGCTTTTTGTTTCTTAAATGACTTAATAAAATAAGGAATAATATACTCCATTGGTTCACTTTTATTGCCCATTAATGGAATTTTAATTTAAAACAGGTGCATTTAATTCAATGTTTAGTTAATAAATTCTTTTTTTTTTTTTTGCATTTGAAACATGATTAAATTGTAGAATACAGTATTTTGAAAACAATACTGATTAATCAAAGGGTTAAATTAAAAAACTTAATCAAGGGTAATATTAAAAAAGTAATCTCTCATTATTGTTAGCTAGTGCTTGTGTGATAAACAGAACTAATAACATAAATGATAAAAGTGAGAGGAAAAATGTAATAATGTATATAAAAAGTTGCAATATCGGATAGTAATTTCTAATTTAGAGCAAAAATCAAATCCAAAATACGATTGATATTTGATAATTGTTAAGAAGGTCAATTATGTCATTTCACTAGCTTGTATTTAATTGGGCCACTTTATCTGATTTTTGCCGCCTCTTGTTTTCAAATTTTCATCTTTTTTAGAGATCCAAACATGGAAGCATGGAACAGACCAAGAAAATAATTAAATAATTAATAATGCAGACATATATTGTGTTTTTTCTTGTTATTATAAATTAAATTGTATTTGTTATTAGTTTATACTAACTATTGATAATTCATTATTAATTTAACAATAACTGTTACAATATACCAAGATTTTGTTTTATTTCATTAACATCGTTAAATTTCTTAACTAAGTGATTGTGTAGTTGTGATGATTTTAGCAGTACAGTAGTTGTGATGATTTTAGGGTATGTGTGTTTGCGAGTTGAAAAAAAAAACTTTCTTAAACGACTAGCCCAAATTGTCTACTATTCATCATGAAATAGTAGTATCGAACTACTCTCGAAATCGAATATCAATAAATCATGTTAATACTTGACAACCCGAACTCATAGCATCCTTGTATGACCCTAGAATCGAACTTTTACAGTTTCCTAATAGCGATTCCAGAAAAACAAACCAAACACCACCTAAAGTATCAAGTGAACAAACTCTTTCACCTAATGTTTATGACACTATTGCAAAGAAACAAACTTATTAAAAAAGTTATGTTTCTAACTACCACATACGATAGCTTTACTGCCTTACTGGGCATGGCTTAAAATTTACATCATACTGAGAAAAGGCGACACATAATTCGTGTTATACAACACATAAAAACTCATCCATTACAACGGAAGCTGTCTGCAAGTTGGACAATACCACTTCCCCTTAAACCTGGTTTCGGGTGTCAGCCCAACACACGAGTAATGAAACCACTCTCCACCTTGACACTGTCAGACACAGAAAAACAGTTATGTAAAATTATCACTGTCACGGATTTGCTTTTGTAACCATGATTAACATGCTGATTATTTATTAAGATATTAAAAATAAAAGTTAATTACGTTTTTCGTCTCTGTGATTTATTGAAAATAACCATTACAGTCCATTAGTTTAAAAATTGCCAAAACAATACCGGTACTTTCACTTTTGTAACAATTACAGTCCACCTTCGTTAACCTCATCCAATTTACTGTTAAGTTTTGGCGAAAAGACTAAAATACCCCTCATTTAAAAAACAATATATAAACAAATGAGTTAATTACTTTTTTCGTCCCTGTGGTTTGTTGGAAATAACCATTACGGTCAATTAGTTTAAAAATTGCCAAAACACTGCCACGGCCCAACCAGCCAGCCTTTTCAGCCACACATGAGGGACTGTAATGATTATTTTCAACATACCACTGGGACGAAAAACGTAATTAACTCACTTGTTTATATATTGTTTTTTAAAATGAGGTATTTTAGTCTTTTCACCAAAGAATTAACAGTAAATGGAATGGGGTTAACGGATGTGTACTGAAATTGTTACAAACGTGAAAGTACTGGTACTGTTTTGGCAATTTTTAAACTAATGGACTGTAATGGTTAGTTTCAACAAACCACAGGGATGAAAAACGTAATCAACTCTAAAACATAAAATATAAAATATATGTGGGTTGACAGCCGAAAGACGAGAGTACATGCACTAATTGGCCTTTGTCTTAATTGCCGAGTGTTATGTGTCTTATGTCAAGGTTTGATACAAAACTACCATCGAGCCGGGGGTCTCACTGGAAGCAGCCTCTCTATTCCTACGGGGTAGAGGTAAGGCTGTCTACATCTTACCCTCCTCAGACCCTACCGTAGCTTTGCTATTGGTGGGATTTACTGAGTATGATGATGATGTGGGTTGACACAATCTGACCCAGTCTGTTTCACATAAGAAAAAACAAACAAGTTCAACAGCATATGAATTCAATCAAGAAAGATTGAAGATATAAACTTACATTCTCATTGTCACATGCAATCATATCACCATAAGAAACCTGAAGAGAAAGCAATTACCCATGATGTTAATTACTTATTCGTATCATTGCTTTACTAGATGAAATCAATTTACATGTTTTACTTATTTATCTTTGTATTTGAAAGAATTCCGAACCTGATGACAAACACAGTAGGTGGGTTCGTTTGGATCAATCGGTTGATCCATCTCCAACGGGGTTGCATAATCCCGTTTGAAACCGCCAGGTGGCGGCATGAGCTCAAAATCCCTATCCCGGTGGTCCCACTCCCGATCCCTGTAATCAAGTTTCTTAGATTGAGGCGTTGAATACGGTAATTTCCGCTTCTCGTTTTTAGGAACTAAAGGTAATGGAGGAAGTATTGCAGGTTCATCTGCTGGTAATTTTCCCTCTGCAAAAAAAAAAAAAAAAAAAAAACATTTTTTTTCAATTAGACATTCAACTAATTATCAAACATTGATATGTGCGGGATGTACAGGCTGCAAACAAACCAAACGTTAGGCGAACAATTCGTGAACTGTTCGACGGGAAGTTCGTTTGTGTGCGTTCGTTTATTAAACAAACGAACACGAACAAGAAATTTCCTTCGTTTAGTTAATGAACGAATTATGTTCGTGAACGTTTGGTAACGTGTTCGTTTGTGTTCGATAGTTCATTAGTGTTTTTAGTTTTTATCTTTTATTTAAATACTTCAAAATTCCGACAAATAAAATATTTAACAAGTGTCAGTAAAATATTTAATAAGTGTCAGTGTATTATATATTTTGTTCATGAAAGCTTGTTTGTGTATGTTTGTTTCCATTCGTGTTCATGAACATTAGTGAGTGATCATTTGTGTTCATCAACGTTTCAGTGCCTAAAATTAACAAACAAACACAAACGAACACGAACATAAAATCCTGTTGTAAGTATTCATGAACAGTTCATGAACACATATATTTCTTAATAAACGAACACGACCAAGGTCTTGTTCGTGTTCGTTCGGTTCGTTTGCAGCCCTAAGTCAAACTAAAGTAAATTCAATTAAAACCTTGTTTTAAATCCTCAGCAAAGTTGTGTAGATCTTCGTCAAGACGTTTTACATGACTGTCTATCTGCAAGTAATTTGAAATAAACGTAAGACACAAAACAAGCTCGAATACTAAAAAAATTATAAGGTAATGCAATAACTTAGAATAGGGTGTAGTTGCGGAGTAGTAAATTACGATACAGACGGTTTTTAGAGAGAAGAGCATAAACAAACACAAAAAAATGTCGACATACTATAAAGACTCACAAGATCATAAGCTTGGCGTGCAAGAAGAACCTTCTCAGTACATAAGCTTAAAGCATTATCTTGGTTTGCTTCGATTTCTTTCTTCATTTTCTCAAAAGCCATGTCATCATCTTCATGAATGCTTTTATAGGAGTTTTGAGAAGCCAAATCCAAGCAGTTCTTTGTCTGTTGTCGGGTTTGATTTATCATGGCTAGAACACAAAAAGGACAATCTTGATCATCTCAAATATGTAAACAAAATGTATTGCGTTTCTAATTCTGAGTCATGACTATCAAATACTATCACCACTTAAGTACCCACTGATACTGTATGCCTAGAAATAAGCATGTAAACGAACCGAACAAACACAAACACTTATACAAGCAGATTTTGTTGTCTGTTTTTTCCTTGAAAAGTGTCGCACGAACATGTTCGTGTCCGTTATGCCATTTGTTAATATTCTAAACAAAAATAGAACATAAACGCAATTAAATGTAAACAACAATATCCAAATTCAAGTTTTTATATCTTCATCAGATGATCCAACAATATCCAATATTTAGAAGTGAAAAACAATACCCAAATTAAAGTCTAAATCCCATCAGAAGATGCAATAAGGTGGTAGTAGTAATAACTGATAAATAAACTTGGATTAATATGTAAACAAAAGTCACGAACGTAAATAACAACTGGACATGTGTTCATGTTCATTCGCTTGCTTAAAAGAACAAATGGCTCAGTAAACGTTTGGTTTCACAGGACTACCTGGAAACATGAAATTGCCTGTATAGTCAAACATTGTACAACTACATCTTTGGTTTCAAAACATCATATATCGCTTGCACAAAAATCTAAACCAGACACAAACATTCAAACAGAGACACACAAACCAGTAAGTGTAAGCATATGGATGTTGCAAGTGACGACTTGAGGTATGATATTTTGACTAATTTTATAACAACTATGCCTACTGAAGTGAGCACAACATTCAAGTATGTCATCAAACCTAACTGAATAAGGTCTATTGAACACGTTGTGAAGAGGTATGATCCAAAACCCGACCCGTAAAGATCAAGTGGAGTATTCACTTTGCTGAAGATAACCCGGAATAATCTGAACTAACCCAAAGGTACGTTCATGACAAAAGAAATGTTACTTCTTGACCAATATAATATAATTCAAGATGTCCCTATCAAAACGGTTATGCTCACCACTAGAACCCACACCACGTGATAGTGACATCAACCCTAATCCCCTCCTATAAATAGTCAACTCAAGGTAATATTCACTCATCATACTCTTAGGTAGAGTTCGTTTCACATAATGGAATGAACCTGGATGAAACTGGAATTTAGATTCCATTCCTTATGTTGTTTGTTTCAACAAAAGAAGGAACTGGAATCTCAGTTCCATTCTTGATCGTGTTCCGTTAGCAAAGGAATTGGAATTGGAAATGAATTCCTTCAAATTTCTTTAACAAAAGGAATTCAAAATCCTTCCAATTTTTGAAGGAATTGAAGAAATTCATTGGAATCTTCGAGCGGTCACCGATGTCAAAAACGCCTCGCCCCAACCCGCCCCACCGCCACCCCGCAACAATTCGACCGACCAGCCCGTTATCGGCCCGAAATGTCTCGACCCGACCCATCCACTGCTGACCCGAACTGGCTCACCCGATCGGTGGGCCAAGATTGATAGATTCCAATTCATTTTCCAACCCAACACATAAAAAATGGACTTGATATTCCAATTCGAACAAATTCCAAATCCAATTCCATTGCATTCATGAAACGAACACTACCATACTCTCTTACTTTACATCCTGATTTTTCCATCTCCGATGACCGATCAAGTACTTATTCTCATACCGGAGGATAGTCAGTCACAGACTCACAGGAGGACCCATCTTCCTATGGCGAGGTTCACGGTGTTATGTTTTAAAGAAATCACTTTGGAATGAGAAGCTAGTTGACTTAATCTATATCACACACAAATGTACATACAGCTTAACTAACATCTTGTATATGTGTAACAAACAAACAGTATAAAAACAAGATAACGCATACACTGAGAGCGGTCATCGAGTTCTCTAATGGTGTTGAGAAGCCTCTGCAACTCTGCTGGCAATGTGCTTGCATCTATTGCAAAATTCAATATAATAATATATAAGCGTAATAATTAGAACGAGATTTAAAATATTGGAATCGAATTAATACATCGTGTGAAAGATAGCTTACACTCCAAGTAATCGTCGACGAAAACTCCGGTTCTAGCGATCGCCATTGTAAGATCTGAGCGCGCGTAATTTGTCGCTAGGGTTTACACAGTTTGAAATATAGAACGAGGCAGATTTCAAAAGGAACAGAAAATTAGTTGCGTTTGGATCGCGGGATGGTTTGGAATTGAAGTTGGGTTTGTATACGATGGATCGCGGGATGGTTTGGAATTGAAGTTGGGTTTGTATACGAACTAGTTGATGTCCCGCCCGCGTTGCGGGGAGATGGCCGAATAATGAGCGAGTGTTAGACAGCTCATTGACACGAAAAACAATTAAATCGAGTCAACCAATTAAAACAAAACACTTTTATAGTTTTGATTAAAAAAACTAAAACAATGGAAACATTGTAATTTTTAACCGAGGGAAAGTTGTATTTTTTGACTGGGTAAAATCGTAATTTGCCAAAATCTAAAGTGATGGCAGTACTGTAAATTTGAACGGGGGGTAAAATTGTAAATGTTCACAGGGGCAAATTCGTAATTTTTAACTTAGGGTAACAGCGTAATATAAATTTGAACTAAGAGCACAATCGTAATTTTAAGCTGGAGGCAAAACCACAACTTTATTTTGAACCGAGAGCAAAATCGTAATTTTGAGTTGGGGGCAAAAGCATAATTTTATTTTGAACGGAGGAAAAAACGTAA
This sequence comes from Helianthus tuberosus, assembly GCA_030545235.1. Taxonomy (NCBI): domain Eukaryota; kingdom Viridiplantae; phylum Streptophyta; class Magnoliopsida; order Asterales; family Asteraceae; genus Helianthus; species Helianthus tuberosus. Next base: position 32,063,756 of record CM060354.1, on the reverse strand, counting down.
TTTTGAACTGGGGGCGAAATCATAATTTTTTTAAACGGGGGAAAATCACATTTTTAAACAGAGGGCAAAATCGTAATTTTAGCTGGGGGAAAACAGAATTTTATTTTGAACTGGGGGCGAAAAGGTAATTCTGAGTTGAGGGCAAAACCACAATTTTATTTTGAAGCGAGGGAAAAATCGAAATTTTGATCTGAGGACAAAAGCGTAATTTTATTTTGAGCTGGGGCAAAATCGTATTTTTTAAAGAGGGGCAAAAACGTAATTTAAAAATGGATATAAAATAATAAACCGGTTGGTCCAATGGGAGAGTGCCAGGGAAAATAGTAATTTTGAATTGAGGGCAAAATCGTAATTTTGAGATGGAGACAAAAGCGTATTTTTATTTTGAGCTGGGGGCAAAGCGGTAATTTTAAACAGGAGCAAAAACGTAATTTTAAAATGAATATAAAATAGTAAATTTGTTGGTCCAATGGGGGAGTGTCAGGCAGCTGCCTGGCACTATTCCCCCATTTGGTAAATGTATATGTAGGATAATTAGATTTGGAAATTGTTGGAATTGAAATCTCAATCAATTTTTCCATTTTTTATGTGTTTTGGTTGTGGAATGAATTGGAATTCATCACCTCAGTTGGGGTCGAAACGGTACATGTGAAAAAAGTACGGGTCGAAACAGTTCGCCTCGAAACAGTTCGGGTCAAAATGATTCGTGTCGTAACGGTTCGGGTGGAAAAGGTACGGGTCGAAACGGTCTGGGTGGGGCCGGTACAAGTTGAAAGGATTCGCGTCGAAATGGTACGTGCCAGTGTCAAACCATAGTTTCCTGGTGGGCCCAGATTTGGGGTTTATGCGTGATGGTCGAATAACAGTATCACAATTGGCAGCGGAAGAAATAATGATAAAGTACAAGTATAAAAACTTGAAATTATATTAAATAAAATTTATAGCGTTGTGTTGGGTATAAATATCCCACAATGCAGGATCAAAATAAAAAGGACTTTAGACATCATAGGTATTTAGATAAGGAGTCACAAGTTTCAAAGCTTTACGACCGAACCATATCCAGCCTACTATCACGGTTTGCCACCTACGGTCAATCTTTAAAAATACGTCAGCTTTCGCTGACAAATACTATTAACTGACTATTTTGAAAATCATTTGATATACATATATATATATATATATATATAGGGAGCCGCTAAAATAGGAACCACCTCCAGTTGTAAGAACTGTAAGAACCACTTTCAACCAATCAGATTTTGCCATTCAAAAGGTTATTTTGGTCTTTTAACACCAAATGTCATTTCCACACCTTCTCTCCTCATTTATAATTGTTAGCTTCTCTCTCCACCTTTTTAAAACTCCTCATCTCTCTCTCCTTTAAACTCTTGAACCAGAGCTTCATTCAAATACCCTTTCCTTACCCTCCTCTCTCTCTCTCGAATACATAAAGCAAACCAAAAGTTTGCCGGCGACCACCCCTGTTTAATAAGTGGAAGATGATGATGATGATTGATGGTGGGTGCCGCCGCCGTTCATCGGATCTTGTGTCTTTGGGTTTTTTTTATGTAAATTATGGTGGGTGCCACCCCTGTTTGCCGGCGACCACCCCTGTTGTCGGCGACCAGCCCTGTTGTCGGCGACCACCCCTGTTTAATCAGTGGAAGATGATGATGATTGATGGTGGGTGCCACCCCTGTTTTGCCGGCGACCACCCCTGTTGTCAGCTACCCCCAAACACCACACCCTTTTGGGTTCGGATCTTGTGTCTCTGGTTTTTTTATGTAAATTATGGTCAAACCCTTTTGGGTTCGGTGGTGGGTGTTCAAATCTGGGTTTGAATCTTTGTGTTTTAATTTTGGTGAATCTGGTGGTGGGTGTTCGAATCTGGGGTTTATTTTTGTTGAATCTGGGTTTGAATTTTGTTGAATCTGGATTTTAATTTTTGTTGAATCTGGTGGTGGGTGTTAGAATCTGGGTTTGAATCTTTGTGTTTTTGCTGCAGGTTTGATTCTGTTGAATATGGTTTTGAATCTTGGGGGTTTGACTTTCTGGGTTTGATTCTGTTGAATCTGGGTTTGAATGTTGTTCATGTTGAATCTGGGTTTGAATGATGTTATTGGGACCGTTTTTGATCCTGTTGAATCTGGGTTTGAATGATATTCTGTTTTTGAATGATGTTCATGTTGAATCTGGGTTTGAATGATGTTCATGTTGAATCTGGGTTTGAATGATGTTCTGTTTTTTGGGACCTTTTTGATTCTGTTGAATCTGGGTTTGAATGATGTTCATGTTCCTTCTGGGTTTGAATGATGTTCATGTTCCTTTTGAATGTTTAAACCGGTTGAATCTGGTGGCTTTTTGAATCGGCGGTGATGATGCAAAAAAAAAGGACGATGGCGCGGCAAGGATGGTGGAGGGTAGGTTTTTGAACCTGCAACCCCACTTTGCAGCCTCTGATGTTCGGAAAATCTGAGCCAAAACTTCTTCTTTTTTTCCAGAATCCACTCGTTCTTTTTTATTTTTGTTTGTTGGGTTTTATATATTTTTTTTTGAGGCGTCGACGATGATAGCAAACTATCTGAGACACCTACCGAGTAACGATTTTCTAGGTGCGTTCGTTTTTGTGTAAAAAAGTTTTTGTAAAAGAAAAAAAACTTAAACCGTAAACTTTTTTTACGTAAAACGTAAAAAGTTTTACGTAAAACGTAAAAAGTTTTACGTAAAACGTAAAACGTAAAAAGTTTTACGTCAAACGTAAAACGTAAAATGTAAAAATTTTAACGTAAAACGTAAAAAGTTTTACATAAAACATAAAAACGTAAAAAACCGACGCGCAAAACGTAGAAAAACGTTAACGTAAGAAACCGGCGCGTAAAACGTAAAAAACGTTAACGTAAAAATGGCGCGTTGAAAAAACGACGCGTGAAAAGTCGGGCGTAAAACGGGTCGTAAAACGGCGTGAAAAAACGCGCGTAAAAAACGGGTCGTAAAAAAACGCACGTAATTTTTTTTTAATCAAAAAATCCGATTTCAATATGTTTGTTTAATAAAAAAAACTGATTTTAGAAAGAAAAAAAATTTAATGCAATAGGGACAAAAATGTATTAAAAAACAATAAAACTAATAAGACAAAAAAAACAAAATTACTTAAATACCCTTTTTGATTAAAATATTAAAGACATAATACGACAAAAAGCTTTTAATATTAATATTAACTACTTTTAATCTCATCCATCCATCTAGTTGATCTAAGGGCTAAAAAGTGGTTCTCATGGTTCTTACAACTAGATGTGGTTTTTATTTTAGCGATCCCCTATATATATATATATATGAAAACCATTTGGTAATCATTTTATCCTTTTTACATTGGGATAGATTTCTTATTACCAGTTGTCAATACAGTCGTGGACCGGAAATTAAATGTCGGTGCATGGTCAATATACAAACCATCTTTAATATTTTGTGTCTGTCAGGTGTATGCCTACACATCGCGCTTATTTTATATGGCCACTTCAATTAATGAGTCGGGACGCCCGAATATGGTACTATTAATCACCATGTGTTTAATGTTATTCAAGCAAAACGGATTAAACCGGGTTATTGTGACAAACGGCAAAACAACCGGTAATTCCGTACCATTTAATCATTGTTTACATATTTAATTATGTGCATTAGACTTAATTTTGATATAAGTGAGTCTTATAAAGTCTAGAAATCCTAATATATACATTTACATTTCATATCACATCATCGTATTCGCCGCATTGCGATACGATACAAACTATGTCAGGAAACGTTGGTAGACAATGTGAACACACTCTTAATGCCTGGAAAGTTCTGGTACTCCTTGAAACGACAAAAACAGGATATGAAAGCATATCCAAAGCAATACTCGTACAAAACCCTAGTTGGGAAAACAACTTGTAATACTAAAACTTTCCGAAAAAATACATAAGCATTTAAATTGTCCGATCCAATCTACAAATGCTACAATTTACATAAACCGGGCACAGTTATATAATCATTGGAACGTTGTAAGACCATTAAAACATGTTACTGATCATTAACAATAACAAGGATACCTTATATATCATAAGAATGTATATTTATAAATTACCACCTATCATTACATAAAGTGCCGGTAATTTATCCGATAACGAAACTAGTGCCGGTTTTAATGTCTAAACACAACTTAAACTAGTCTAGTGAACTAGTTAACAACAACTAACAACATAATCATCTACAATTAGCATAACCATATAAATATATTTCAAAATATTTCAAGCACATGTTTAATGGGATTAAATAATCAACACACCATGCTCTACCCCCCCCCCCCATGTTGACGACAATGGTGAGGGCCCACATGCCCTCACCTTATGTTGATTATGTTGATGGAAAAGCATGACCTTGGAGATTTGTTTTGACTAAAGAGACTTGAAGGATATAAACAACAAACATCACCACATTTCTTACCATTCACCACTTCAAAAAAAATCAAACTCATAACTCCCTTCTCCCCCTCACTACCTACGACCCTCCCTTCTCTCTCTACACTTTCCTTTTTCAAACCATAAGCAATACATTCAAATGTCTTAGGATGATGAACATGAAGATCCAAGAAGGTTGCAAGTGCAAGGATTTATAAGGAGTTTTGTTATTCAAGTATTGGAGCTTTTACATCTTGTTTTCTTCATCATAAGAACTTCCCTAGCCTAGAGCTAGTAGTTAGCTTCTTTAACTTGTATTTAAGCTTCTTGTTATATGTAAATCATAGAAGTACAAGTGGATCATCTTGAATTTAAAGATAAAATACATGGAAAACCCTTACTAAAACAAGATAATCTAACTTATATATGTAGCTATGAGTTGTTCTTGTTGTTTATATAGTTGTAGATTATGTTTTAAGCAAAAAAATCTTGCAGGTTTGTTGTTAAACATAGATATAAACAAGTACATGTTTAGATCTAGCAAGATCCAGGAACAAGAGGTTTCACGAACTTTAAAGTGGTCTTGAAATGATTTATAAAAGATATAAAACCTATATTATTTCTAAAAACCCATGACCTAAGTTTTGATCTTGGAAAAGTTTATAAACTTGGTAAAAACATGAATGAACATGGGAGAAAAGGTTGTCTTGAAAGATCCTACGTTTTATATAAAAGTTCATGAAACTTGTTGAAGATACATATAATTTTGTGTTTGTTGAGTTTTGATGATCTTGATGAGTTGAAAATTGTGTTTAAAAGACGTTATAAAAACGCGAAAAAGTCCCTAATATTGGGGAAACTATGGGAAAATTTTCTAAAAATATAATCATGATTAAAGTGTGACTAACAAGGGGTTTTCAAGGCTAAAAATGTGATATACATATTTAGACAACCATACAAGGGTGTATATATTTATGTGTTTATGTGTATGTATTTAGAAAATGTAGGAAATTCATACTAACTAAATACTAACACAAAAATACAAGATACAAGAATACACAAGAAATATGGCAAAGTATTTACTTACATATATACACTTACCCATACATGGGTACATGGACAAATATACAAGGAATATATATATAGTGGAGGGTTTAAATGAGAAGATTTTTTCTGTAAGAAGAAAAAAGAAGAAGTTTCAACCAATAAGAATACTTCATTTTACTTCATTTAATATTTGCATTTAATTTTAATATAAGGGTATATTGGTAAACTTACAAAAATCATTAATTTGTATTATTCCACTTTAATAACTAACTAAATTAAATTTGTAACTCCTTTTCAAAATATATACTTTTTTCCAAATTAAAAAAAACAACTTAATTTAAAGTGTAGAATAAATTACAAGTTGTGTAGGAGAAATTACGAGTGTTGTAAGATATATTTCGAGGCGTGTAGGATAAATTTCGACTGTGTATGATAAAATTCTATAATGTGTAGGGTATATGAAGGAAAATTTTGATATGTGTAGGTTTTGTAGATTATAAGTAGGATAATTAATGATTAGTTGACTAATTAATTAAAGAGTTAAAAATTAATGATATGAGTTATAAATGAAATAGTATTTTACTAATATGTCCTTTCTTCTTTTTCTTCTCACATTAAATTTCTTCTCAAACGAACCTTCCCATATATATATATATACTTATTATATCCTTGACATACATATCGGACATTGGACACACACACACACACACATATATATATATATATATTGAAGTGAAGAATATATATATACTAAACCAACTCGGTAAAATATTCTAAAATTGGATAAGTGACCATATATATTTTACCAACAAGAAATATATATACAGTTACCGATAAGTTCTAAAAATGGATTATTTTTAAGGACCCAACAAATATATATTTCACCAAATAACAAACCCGGAAAGATATATAAAAATGACTAAGGGGCTGTTTGGTAGCCTCTGAATGGTCATTAAGAGGCTACCTCTTAATGAAACCATTAAGAATTTTACCAATGAGAAGATAGAAGAATGTGACATGTGATAATTTACCATTCAGAGGTTACCTCTTAACCATTCAGACTTGAGGTTACCTCTTATTCATTCAGAGGTTTTAAATCATTAAGAGGTAGCATCTGAATGGTCACTAAGAGGCTACCAAACAGTCCCTAAGTGTAAGAATACAGGTATATAAGTATACTTATCTATTATCTATACTATCTATAATAAGAGAACTTTGGCTGATGTAAATCTGCCTACGTGTCAGCTCCTAAGCTATGTCACATGTATATGCTGATGTCATAATTCCGTTTTGAATATTTATATATAAAAATATCTATCGAAATTATATAAAGACACTTTTTCAAAGCAATGGATTTTTTAGGAGGGGGAGATTCAAAATTTAAATTCAAAATCAAATCTCCACATATATCTGCACATCAAGGGAGTGAGGAGATTAAAATTCAAAATCAAATCTCCAACCCTACGATTTCTCCCCTGCGTCGACACTCTGCTCCCTCAAAAACTCCGATCTACTTCCACCGTAATCCGATTTACTTCAACATTATTCGTTCTCCCCCAGATTTCCCAGGTATGGTTTCAAATCTCTAAATCTTTTATGCCCATTAACCCTAATTTACTTCTAACCATCCTTAAAATCCCTTTTTAGATCTGATACAAAAGCACCATAAACCTAAAAAATCACCATAAGTCACTTTAAAATTTCTAGGGTTTAAGTATCTGTTTTGTGAACGGATTTATAGGATTTATAGGCTATTAGAAACCCTAATTTAAAGGATTTATTGCATCTACCGATTATTTCCCAATGGTGATTGTATAAGTACAACCATTTGTTATTTCACAAGAAAGTTTTGTGGTGGCAGCTGGCTTAAAGACAGACCATGAAGCCAGTAAGTTTTAATTGTATTTCTTTTGATTAGATTGCATATATTTTGTAGACAAAAAACATAGAGTCTATTTAATTTCGTTGCAGTTGGTAGGGAACTGGAGTTGATGTGAATATAAGAAATGTGCAAAATACAATACCTCTACATGTGGCATTGGCAAGAGGATCAAAATCATGTGTTGGAATGTGCAGGAACAAATTGTAATATACAGGTATCCATCTCTCTCTATTAAATTTGAAATTAGTGGCAGTGCTTATATAAAATAATACTAAATCACATATAATTTTTGTTTTAAATGTTTTATTCACGATTGTGGCAGGTTGTGTTTATGTGAAGTATGAGACAAAAGAGTATGGGGGCTTCAAGTACATTTTTTCGTGTATTGGGGTTTACATGTAATATAGTGTTGAATGATTAATTTTGTTTGTTTATTGTAGTTATTTTTCATTATATCATTGTGATTTTTTGTTTTAGGCATGCGCCTTTTTATGCCTTAGCTTCCTATGCTGTTGTTTAGCCGACGTTTCAGATTCAATTGACTGGGATAAAGGTACTTAATGCTTTCTTTGGAATGTGAGTTCTTCACTTTTACTTTGATTATGTTATGTTAATTATTCTTTCTTATTGTAATAGATCTGTTCGCAAAAGGGTTCAAGTCCATTTAACTAGGCTCGTGCTGAAGTGTGGTTGTTGCAGGTCTAAAAGGAATAGGCCCCCCAGGTTATTTTAATTATTAATTGATGTTTACAAAAATGAACCACCATAACCACACAAGAAATGTCTATGGTTAGAACCAATTTCAGTGTTTGACATATCGACGCTCATGGTTGAAGCTGATGATTATTCGTTAGAATCTAAATAATTTTTTTTTTATCTTTTTAGCTGCTGATAGATATTCTTTATAAACGAACATGAATATGCCCCCGTTTGGGTCCAATTGGTTTATTTACAGACCTATAATAGCAGAATAAAGTTGTTGATTTTAGTGCAAAGTGTGAAAAAAATACTCGCGGAAATTTATGTCATAACTTCAATTGTTTAGAGTTTCTGATTTGAGTCACTGAGGATGTAATTTTTTTTGTGAATGAAGTTGATCAGGGTTGCACATTATAGCGAGCTTGGGCGGTAATTATGGACAGCCCTTCGGACACCGAAGAACCAGAGTTTCAAGACGTGACTCGTGTCACAAGATCCACGTTCAAGAGGTACATGAAAGCTGTAGTTACACTGTGTACTCTTAATTACAATTACAAGTATGCTGAAAAATCGGCAAGTATGTTTGCTGAAAAATCGGCAAGTATGTTTGCTGAAAAATCGCATTGGTGTTACTGACGATTGCAGATGGGGACGGCGAGAGGTTTTCCAGGCAGTTAAGGTAAACCTGACACACTTGGCTCTGTTCAGATCATTGTTTTATGTTTGTGATTGTGTCTTTCGGATTGTTTGGAATGCTCTATCTGGCGAAGGAAAGTAGTTCAGATTGTTTATTAGAATTGGTTATCTCCTTATTGTGTTTTGATGCGTCAATAAGGTGTTTCGAGGGTGTTTGAATTGGTTAATTAAACTTGCTTATATGATTAGTTATGAGTGACATAAGCTATTTTGAACACATGGTTTGAAGTTGTATAATCCCAACCTACTTATTTTGAACACGTGGTTTGAAGTAATCCTAAACACTTGTAGTGTTGAAATGCCTAAACCACAGTGAGGCATTGTTTCTGGTGCAGTGGATGGATAAGGAAGAAAGACTCCTGATTTGGGCTTCCATGACTTAACAAAAGTATGATGTTGCAAAAACATTGATAGATTTGGTGCAAACGTAAATGTCAATCATCAAGGTGTGCTACTTTGTGCCCTCTACTATATATAAACTACAATCTAATTGAACTTTAGATCTTGAAACAATTATAACACTAAAGTTTCTTAATTATATATACTATTATTTTGATTTATATAGTTAGCAAAATGTAAAAACTTACTTTGAGAAAAAAAGTGATATACTTTGAAAGCTAAGTGGATCGAATAAAAATGTTACAAAAAATGAGGAACTGGTCAAATGGGTCTGAAGCTATATGTTTCAAGACATCGAATGTTGCAGAAAAAGTCGAATGTTTAAACAAACTGTTGTTGGTGCCAAATAAGGTCAAGTCATTACGATGGAAATTGGTCTGTCCATTTGTCATATTCAGCAAAAGAGCCTCTTATTAGTTACTTGATAAATATTGTGAAATTTTCAGATATGATGGTTAGAAAATCTACAGACCTAGAGGATGAACTTTGTTGGATGGCTCAGGAAGTACTACGAGGCTATGTTGAGGCTGTTTTCAACAGCCTTACAGCCAATGTTCCAAAGGTATTTCTTAATATCTATCCTATAAAACCGTAGCTGCATCTACTTTTTGTTGTTTAATGGTTTGATATATTTAACTACTTTGTGGTTTTAATAGTGTTTGGAGATTTTGGTTGTTTATGAGTTGTTTTGGTTGTGAAATAGACAAGAAGGATGAGATTTTAGCAGTTAGCTCGAAGAAGTTTCTCTCGATTATTGATAAAGTGGATGGAATGTGTGACACCTGTGTCACTGCGACCATCAAACAAATACCAAATTAATGAAATATTGTGTTTCATACTTGGGATTTGTAAAAATATGTGTATTGATGTATTGCAAAATACATCTTTTATTCGTGTAAAGTTTGTATAGTTTTCATTACATTTAGTTTTGTTTTTCGTTAGAATGTGCATGCTATTGATTAAATCGTGTTTTGCAGGCCTTGATGCTTAAATATGCGGGAAACCGAGTGAAACGAGTCAAAACATCGAAGTGTCAAGTCTTGGAGCATGTTAGAAAGGTCGGGGAGTTGAAATAGAGTTAAAAGGCTGAAAAATCACTCTCTGGCACCCCGTGGGAAGTTTTCTGGCACCCGGCGAGAGACTGAAGGTAGTACATGAGCTGAAAAACAAGGTGGCACCCCACCACCCATTCCTTCAGTGGGTGGCGGCCGGCCAGAAGCCTAGCTGGCGATTTTTTGTTATGGAAAGTCATATATAACATCTTAAACTTGGAAAAGAAACCCTAATTCGATTTTGGACTTCATTGGGCAATTGTTGGAGCATTCTTGGAGCACTTTTGGAGATCTTGACGCAGAGGAATCATTGATACGAGTTCGGGGAAGAAGACTTGAAGATCTAATCGGGTTTTCTAGTTCTTTATTCTTGATTTTTCTTACGAAACTTGTTATGATGAATTCGTGTTTAGACATCTTTGAATTGTTCTCACGTTTTAACATGCTTGGCTAAATTTATAAACCACCTAGACTTGATGAATGGATTAGTATAAAGATTTTACCGTTTTCGTTATTTGCATGATTGTTATGGGTGATTGTGTTTAGTAAGAGGTTTGATTTAATGGTTTGATGTGTATGCGTACTTTGAATTGGTTTATTGTTATTATTTGCTTCGTATGATTCTTAGTGACGGTCTATATCACAACATAGAGTCATATTAGGGTTTAGGCTTTCGGTGAGTGTCTATATCACGTTAGAAAACCTTCACTCTTTAGGGATAATTGCGCAATAACCCCTAGAAGTAAGTGGTAATAATTTGCTAAGTCTTAGTGTTCTACTAGTCCTAATACCTGGGAAGTGAGGGGCTATTGGTAGGTCTTACCCGGCGAATTGCTTTAGATAGGCCTTGGGAAAGGTTATGTCTTGGTTTACCTGTCGGTTTTATTAGTCTATCAAGTCAAATTAATTACTTCAAATTACCCTAGATCTAGGATTGGGAAAGAATAGGTCAACATTAGGGTACTTACACAATAATTAGACAACTGGGAAGAAGTCTAATAACCGGTAGAATTAACGGCCTAGGTAGTGCCACAGGTTTCTCCTTGAGAAGGGTCGAGGGGCCTTGTTGGTTCTAAATAGGTTTAGTATTATAAGATCCCGGTTCCATAATTCGTGCATTTAACTTATTCGATAATCTCTTAAAAACAATCCAGGATTCTTGTCTAGGTGGTCTAGTTCTCTCATAAGAAAAGTTCACAGTCATCATTCGTTTTAGTCTAGTTTTAGTTAATTTAGTAGTTTAATATAGATTTCCTTAGTTTTCAGTAACCCCCCCCCCCCAAACAAATAAACAAGTCTTAGTCGTGTCTGTCAGCGTCTAGTCAGAGTCTAGTATACGTGATAAATAGAGTCTCGTGGTTCGATATCCGGACTTCCTAGGTTATACTACATTGATCGGTACACTTGCCGATTGTGTGGTTTTAGGTCGAGTCTAGAATTAAAGCTTTTTAGTGTCTAGTCTAGAGAGTCTAATATAGTTAATTTTTATAGTCTGTTTAGCACACATCATGTATCGTTTGCACATATCAATTCTTGATCGATTTCGAGCTTTAAATCGCTTTCTGGAAGGTTATACGCGAACTGATGCGTAAATATAACAAGTTTAATACAACAAACACTCCGGAACAGTGACATAGGCTTAACATACCTTAAATAACCTTTACATAACTTAGAAATAAGTTTTGGAAGGTTTGGTGTAGCGAAATCAAGTTTATTCGCTTACAGGGACTAATTTTGACAAACTGCGAAAGTTTGCACATATCAATTCTTGATCAATTTCGAGCTTTAAATCGCTTTCTGGAAGGTTATACGCGAACTGATGCGTAAATATAACCAGTTTAATACAACAAACACTCCGGAACAGTGACATAGGCTTAACATACCTTTCGACAAACTACGAAAGTATGCCGATTTGTACTGTAACGAACATTCTGGAACTTGATCATAAGTTAAATATGCCCTAAATAACCTTTACATAGCTTAGAAATAGGCTTTGAGGTGTTTTGTGCGCAAAAATAAACTTTCTTGATCAATAGGGACTAAAAGCGTCAAAAAGTGCATAAGTTTGCATTTTCGCACATATCTTACGTTCTGAATATATCCGGACATCCAAAAATTTATGTAATCATTAAAATATTTTATTTTAGTGATTGGCATGATAAAATTCCATTCGTCGCGTAATTTGGATCGTTTTTGCGTTCGTTACGATTTCCGTCGTAATTAACCGAACAACGCAACCGTACGACCAAACGAACCGACATCCGAGATATTTTTGAGCACATTTCAAGTTCCCTATATTTTAACTTCATTTTAGAGCCTTGAAATGTGGTTAACGGGGCTTAAAAGTGCCAAAAAAATCAAGTTTTACAAGTGCAGGGACCATTTTTGAAATTTCTGGCAGATTCAATGAACCTGGTCCAATTTTGAAGTTTTGATGGTTTTAATGGCTGGTTTTAGATGCTATGGGCTCAAATTTGTTGGTTTTAAACATTCCAATGGTTTTGAAAAGCATGAGCCCAAGTGGAGGGCCAAGATCAAAGCATGAAATGCGAGGAACGATCCTAACGGTTTACCGAATCCTATATAAACCCATGCCTTCACTTCATTTCAACTCACACTTTGGTTCAATCAGCTCTAAGTTGAAGTTATTACTTCATACGTGAGTTGTTTGAATCAAAATTTCCTAGCTTGGACCCTTTGTAAGTCTCTTTCGTGCTTTTTATGCGTTTTTAGCACGAAAGTCAAACAGTGTTTGACTTTCTGCTTTGACCACGAGTTGGTCAAAACAAAGTTCGTTGAACTTCGCAATGTGAGTGTAATCATGATGGTTATAGTCCCGTGTGACTATACATACTGATTACCACGTTGATTAGGTATAGTGACGAGTCGTAGTTTCGGCCAGAATACGCGTTTATGCGTATTTTGTAACCAAACTACTCTTGGGTATCAAGACCCTTTGTCTTGATATCAAACTTGTTTTTAAACCTTTTTTAACATGTTTTAGCATGTTTAACTCGTCACTTTTAGATTAGTGCTTGTATAGGGTCGTAAGATAAGCGGTCTAAACAACCGCTTAAACTTTCAAACCCGACCCGTTTGGTCGATCATTAGGATCCGACCAAGCATATATTGTGACCATAGTTGTATAGGGAATAACCTTCCGCGGTTATACCTTATAGTCACTTCGTTTAAGTAGTTGTATGATAGGTAGTTTATATGCCTTAGGTAAAATGACCAAAATGCCATTTTCATGCATAATTGGTAACTAAGCATATGTAACTTAAACTTTTGTCACATAACTGATTTTGCAACATAATAAAACATGTTTAGGCATATAATACTTGTCATAGGACTAGTTAGGCATTCCGAACGCGTTTTACGCGAACGACGCGTTAAAGTAGCGTAAACTACCTAAACGGGTCGTAAGCACTTAGGTTAGGTTTCGATTTAGTATGTAGGCTTTGTTAAACCATATCATATGAGTTCCAATAATCATTTGGTTTACAAAACCTCATCCTATCCGATCTTCCGATTTAGGTCCGGTTTATTTACGTAGTTACTTATATTAGGTGCCGATTGATTTCCGTGATCCCTCTAGCTTTGCTTGGTAGTTATTCAAGACCTTTAAGCATTCTCAAGTGAGTACATAGTCCCCTCTTTTACTATTTTCAAACTGTTTTGGGGTGGAACACATGTGCCTACTTGTTACTTTCATGTTTTTCATGCTTTTATGATATATACTTTCTATGTTCATTAGTACGCGTATAGTACATGATTTCATTATGTTTTGCTATGTATGTTCACTTAACATGCTAGCCCATTGTTTTACATTTTGAACTGTTTGAACCGTTTGTAACCATTTGATTTATGAGAACCGTTTGTAACCGTTTGATGTATGTGAACCGTTTGTAACCATTTGATTTATGCGAACCGTTTGTAACCGTTTGATGTATGTGAACCATTTGTAACCATTTGATTTATGTGAACCATTTGTAATCGTTTGATTTATGTGAACCATTTGTAACCGTTTGATTTATGTAAACCATTTGTAACCGTTTGATTTATGTGAACCGTTTGTAATTGTTTGAACCGTTGGGTTAGGGAAGTGATTAGGTAACGGGTCGGGTGTAATGTGTTAAAAGCATGGTGGATACGCCGCTAGTACTTCCTATATATAAGTGCTTTTAACACATTATATATCGTTGCGTTATCTAGATCATTTGGGTAAACGATTTTGAAACGATGTCACACAATGATGTTTTCTGAATAATATAAACAATACGAGTTTTATTAACGAGTTTTTACGAGATGTTTTACAAATTGATTTAATAAAACAAATGTTTTGGAGTTAAGAATCATGGCTACGAGATTTTATAAATTATAACCAACTTGATTTGAGTTGGTTAATTATGTCGCAATACTATACTTTTCAAAATAAAGTTTTTTTTAATAAGTATTGCAACATGTAAAACGAGCCATGAATCTGACACTCATATAAAACCTATGTACTCACCGGCATTTTTATGCTGACGTATTTTCACATGTGTTTCAGGTACCATAGTTGATGATGTTTGATGATGATATTGGTGTTTGCTCACATAGGAATGGACGAGGCCTTAGTGACTTAATAACAATGAAAGTCTATTTGTTCATGTTTTGTTTCTAATTCCAATGTAATGTAATACATTTAATTCAATAAAACGAAACTGTTTAAATCCATGGTTGTGAAACAATGATTTTGTTACAACACTCCCCGACGTTTCCGCCACGTTTTGTTGTTTTACGTGGTCGGGGTGTGACAGAAAAGTTGGTATCAGAGCCAATGGTTACAGGGAATTAGGTTATTAGTAATGCTTTGACCTAGACTATAACCTTCCTAGGACCCTAACACAAGTTATCTTGTGTTTAGATTTTAAAACAATACCGTCACTTGTCCTTAGGTGACAACCACAATAAGAACACAAATTTCGAATCCGCTTTGAAAACTAATCATTTGTTTTAGGATGATTGATTACTAGGTTTTGAACCTCCTAAGTTTTCAAAATCTCGTCAAAGTTTGTGTCTAAATAATGTGAACACGTGCAAACTGGAAGGGTGGGTGCATGTACCCTGAGTCTTCTGTCTAAAGCTAGAGTGTTCGTACAAATCCGCAGTATCGGACCAGTCACTCTTACCTGGGAACTCTTGGGGTGAGTGTCCACTTATAGGCGAGCATGTCTTCGCGATACATTATGAGGATCTATTTACTTTGATTCAGCCTTTGTGTGTCGTTTGTTTGTTTCATGGTTCAAACAAATGACCATCACACATGCCTCTTTGGTCGGTAATTGTAACATCCTTACCCAATGCCATTTCACTTGTTTTCTCTCTTGTTTCCCCTTTTAGAATGCCTCCAGGACGCGACAATCAAGTACCTAATGAAGAACTGGCAGCTATCATGATGCAGCCATCTGCTGCAATCCCGAACATCGTTGCTCAATGTAACCAAGCTCTCAACAACAATAATGCTCCCTGTAATTTCAAGACGTTCAACTCAGCTAAGCCATCAATGTTTTCTGGGTCTCAAGGAGCGACTGCACTTCTGCAATGGTTCGAGAGTCTAGAGAGCACCTTCAGACATGTTCAGTGTCCAAACGAGCGAAAGGTAGAATTCGCATCTAGTGTTTTCGAGAAACGAGCATTAACATGGTGGAATGGTGTGATGAGAGATAGGGGTGCTGAGGTAGCACTGGCTCAAACCTGGGAAGAGCTTCGAGCTCTAATGATGAGGGAATTCTGTCCTCGTCATGAGATCAGGGCCTTGGAAAGGGAATTCGACGATCTTAAGCAAGATAGCGGTGAGCATCGAGCCTACACGGACCGTTATGGGGAGTTAAGTCTGTTATGCCCAAATATGGTCACGCCTTTGGATAGGGCAATCGAAAAGTAAATTGATGGCCTCCCTGACTCAGTACAAGACATTGTGACTGGTAGTAACCCCACTACAGTTAGACAGGCCATTGAGCTATCTGCTACCTTGACTGAATCTCAGATCAGGAAAGGTAAACTTTTCCGAAAGGCGATAAGAAACCAATCGAGGAATCGAAACCCAAGGATGAACAGACTGGATCCTCCAAGAAGTCAAAGAAGCGAAAAGCTTCCCAGAACTTCGCCGTGGTTGCTCACAATGATCAAGCTGCCCCCAACCAACCAGCTCAACCCCCTGCTAGGAAGCCATACAACGGAACTGCACCCTTGTGCAACCAATGTAACCTTCATCATCATGCTAGTGTGAAGTGCCGCTGTAACACCCCGAAAATTTACGTCCTATAATGTGTTGACACGTGTCATAAAGTTTGAACGTGTGAAAGAATGTTATAAAAGGACTAAAGTTGACAAACATGGAAAGTATGTGTTTATACGGATTCTAAGTGTCAACTGTGAATAAATATAATGAACATTAACCCTACACAATGTTCATACCTTCAAACGAATGAATCATGGATCATACGAAGCTAAAAGTGAGAAATTACAAACTACAGGGGTTAAATGTGTCAACATGTTAAAGATATACCTCCGAGTGACCTTTTGACAAACCCGAAGCTTTGTAAATGTAAATTATGCTCACTAGAATGCACGATTAAAATTTCATAAAGTTTCGTTATCGTATGAGAAAGTTGTGATCAAAATCGTGTGCGAGGGGTTAAAGCGTAAACATGGGAATTTAAGACTTTTCGGGTAACCATAAAGTTACCCAAGGACTTAACAAAGTATGGTTATGTCTTAAGGCCCATAAAAGTCAAGTCAGAGAGCTCGAAGTGCAAGAAAGCATGTTAAGATCAAGTGTAGAAGGTTCAGGGACTAAAAGCGTCAAAAAGTGCATAAGTTTGCATTTTCGCGCATAACCTACGTTCTGAATACATCCGTACATCCAAAAATTTATGTAAGCATGACTACATTATATTTTAGTGTTCGCCTTAAGAAAAATCCATTCGTTTCGTCATTTGGATCGTTTTTCGCGCTTATGCGCATTTCGTCGTAATTAAGCGAACATCGCGTTCGTACGACCAAACGAACCATCATCCGGCATATTTTTGAACATGTTTCATGTCCACAATGTTTAGGCAACATTTTAGGGCCTTAAAGATGGCTTTACGGGCCTTGGAAGTGTCGGAAATGCCTTGAAACACGTGCAGGGACCAAACATGTAACTTTTCAAACTTTATGAAACAGGTGAGGGTGTCGCGTAGCGCGAGCCCTATAGGCTCACCTGTCGCGCTACGCGACTGCCTAAACTGGGCCAGATTCAATGTTTTGTTGCAAGTTGCAGCTGATTGATTCGTGTCCACTCGTTTCCTATCATCTAGTCAGCGGATAAGAACAAACTTCCTGGACACCACAACTTTACGACAAGTGTACGGCCTTGATCGTTGCCTCCTTCTCCAAGAAACGATCTCAACGGCTCTACCTTTTCTATAAATACCCATCACCCTTTGGCTTAAAAACCCACAAATCTGATCCTTTGGGCTCTAAGTTGGAACCTTCGTTTCATACCTGAGCTATTCGATCACGATCAGCATTCGGGGACCCTTCGTAAGTGTTCCTTCGTTCTTTTATCGCTTTTCAAGTCCGAAAGTCAACTAGGTTTGACTTTCGGCATTGACCAGGTTATGGTCAATAAGAAGTTCGTTCGAACTTCATAACGTGAGTGTAATCACGATGGTCATAGTCCCTAGTGACTATACCTACTGATTACCACGTTATCTAGGCTCAGTGACGAGCCGTAGTTTCGGGCAGAATACGTATTCCTGCGTATTTTGTAACCAAACTACCCTTAGGTATCAAAACCGTTTGTTTTGATACCAAACTTGTTTGGTTAAGCATGTTTCAACATGCTTAGCTCGTCACTCTTAGTTAGTGCTTGTCTAGGGTCGTAAGGGTAAGCGATCTGATGAATCGCTTATACCTTCGAACCCGACCCGTTTGGTCGATCATTAGGATCCGACCAAACACATTAAGTGACCTTATGGTCACATCGTTCGAATAGTTGTATGACAGGTAGTATATATGCCTTAGGTAAATGACCAAAATACCCCTACGGGGCTTAAATTGAGATTAAACTCGTTTTGGGCATAATGGAAGGTATCCTACTGATATCACAACATATTTAAGGCTTATTAACTAAGGAAACATGTTCGCGACCTATTCGGTTACCCGTTACGCGTTATTCGCGTTCGGATCGGTTTATATAACTAGTTTATATAAGTTAGCCGAGACGGGTCAAACCTTATCGGTTTTATCTCAAAATCCAGAATATGTATGAAATACCCATATAAGACAAGTCTCTGAACATGTCAGGGTTTAAATCACATTCTATTCCGGTCTTCGCTTAATCGTGCGTAAGAACCGTATATTCCCTTAAGACTAACCGGTCTAAGCTTAGGCTTAATTAAAGACCCGTTAGCATTCTAATTAATTATTATTTATACCATCATTCCAGACTAGAGCTTTCCGGTAAATTGTACCTACGCTTACTTAAGAGACTACGGCTGAGTTATTAGATTCTTGCTATTTAAGACAGGAGCTAGCTCAGGTAAATACTCTTAACTTATTTTCCCTATTACGGGCTTGGGATACGGTAATATAAATACCGCATGTTCAGGTATGGGATTCAAAGACCAATGAGTCGGGAAATCCAAATAACCTGTTTTAATTCGTATTGCTTGACTGAAACATTGGGGATTAATGCGACCGTGTCCTGGATATCCTTGACTCATGAATTGCAATGGCCACGACCTAAGCACGGGGTGTAGGCATACACCTGACAGATGCCATATGTTTATACCCAATAAGGGATTTCCAATATGGGAATAGTGGTGTGTCGGTTAATCATGAACCGGCATAGTTCGGGCCCTACATGTAGAGCAAGTTATGTAAAACTGATAACATGAAATATAATTTATCCCAAAAGTATACAAGTTATAAAAGATTAATTTTGCCTCTGAGCATTTTAATCAAGTGTCAAAAGGTTTTGTGCCTGGTGCATCTAAATCAATTTTCTTAAACTCTTTTCAAATGAGTCGGTTGAGTGTATTTACCAGTGAAAACTGACGTATTTTCCAAAAGGGTTAAGTGACAGGTACTGAACGGAATTGGCTGGGAGCTCAGGGCGCTAATAAGGAATCTTGCAAGTTCTAGGCGTCTAAAGTCTGTTGAACAAATGATATGTTTTAAGATCCGCCTGTGGATCCTTTACTTTCCGTTGTAATACTTTGATATTACGTTATATTCGGATTGTAATATATTTATCTTTTGCTTCCGCTGTGCATTTATATATTGTGTTGTTTGACTATTATGTTGCCAACCACGTCACGATACTCCTCCACCGGGCCCACCGGTGACACGTGGAAAGTCGGGGTGTGACAGGTTGGTATCAGAGCCAACACTGAGTGAATTAAACACTAGTCTTTTGTGTTTAATCTCAGTTACACAATTGCACATTCTTGAGTCTAGACAAGAACATAGGACAAATTCTAATTTGTTTTTGGAGTCCTTTGTTATTTTGCTGATTAAGCTCTTGCATGGGCAAATCAATTTTTATTAGAGTCCCGTTTAGGGCAACCATATACTTGTTAAATTTTTTTTAAAGGAACGATTATGTTTAAAATTATCATTCCTATATTATAAGATCTACCATTATAATAAAATGGCAAAATCTAAAAGGACAAAACCTAGCCATGTGTCACATTAAGACAGGGCCAAGATGGTAGTTCCATAATTAGATTCAGATCCTTGTTAACAGTTCAATTTAGGATTGCTCTGCATTAATTATTAAAAGAATCTTAAAGGTAAAACCTAGCCTAAATGTCACTGCATACTAGGCCGAGATGGTAGAACCTATTCAAGAGATTCAAATCCTTATTAAACATATGAAAGCATAATTACATGCTCGACAAAGTGTGATACGATAAAATCACATAAGTCATTTTTATGGGATTATTCTAAATCCTTATTTATATAATCATCCCATATGGATGAAGTGCCCACGGGCTATAATTAACGTCCTCTGAGACTAAAAGACAATGGTAGCCTACAACTCCCTGTCAAGAAAAGGTAATGAACTTTAATTCACACCTTAATGCCTTGATTCTCTGAAATCATGGCTTATAAATTAATCTGTCCATGTGACTAGGCCTTATGTGCTAATAAAACTGTTATGGTTTTATAATTAGGATAAATTATATTAGAAATCCTAAATTAATGTGAGTAATAAATTAACCAAAGATGGTCTACGCTTACCACGGTTAATAAATTGCCATAAAAGACAATTCTATAATAAACTCACCAATAGATTATTGTCAATATGTTACAGTTCAAAATACATGGCAGACTCAAACGAGGTCAACAGTCACCCAGGGATAGTGCCTGATAATGCCCATGTGAACGTAGCAGGTGCAGAGCTGCAAGCTATGATAAACAATGCGGTTAATAGAGCCATGGATAGACAAAACCATGGATCAAGTGGTACCCATACGAGGACCCATTCTGCATCACACACTAGAACACCTTCCAGGACCCACACTGCCCACAACAGTAATTCTCACCACTCCTCGAATCAAAGGAGTAATCCATCCCAAAGAGTCGTGCGGAATCAAGAACCCCGTAATAAGAGTTGCTCCTATAAGTACTTCGTTTCGTGCAAACCCAGGGATTTCAATGGGGAAAAAGGAGCGGTAGATTGCATGACTTGGATGGACGAAATGGATACGGTTGTGGATATTAGTGGTTGTGATGATAGGGATATTGTGAAATTTGTGTCACAATCTTTCAAAGGAGAGGCATTAGCTTGGTGGAAATCTTTGATCCAAGCTACAGGGAAAGTCCCGTTATATAATATGACCTGGGAACAGTTCATGACGCTAATCAAAGAAAACTATTGCCCTCAACACGAGGTTGAGAAGATTGAGACTGAATTCTTGACTTTAGTCATGGAGAACTTAGATTGTCAAGCATACCTTACAAGCTTCAATACCAAGTCTCGATTGGTTCCTTATTTGGTCACACCGGAACCAAAGCGAATTGCTCGCTTCATTGGGGGTTTAGCCCCAGAAATAAAGGCAAGTGTGAAAGCATCGAGACCTACTACCTTCAGGTCAACGGCAGAATTGTCGCTATCTCTCACACTAGATGTGGTTAGAAACAAGGCTGCCAAGGCCTCTGAAGATGGGAAGCGTAAAAGGGAGGAGAATAACTCCCAGAATCCTAAGAAGAACAAGTCCGAATTCAACAATGACCAACAGGATTCCGACAAGAAGCCTACATGCAAAACTTGCAAAAGAAGGCACTGGGGACAGTGTCGATCAAACCAAAAGATAAAGCAATGTGGCATCTGCAAAAGAACTGGCCATCAGTCCCACGAATGTAGGGACATAAAGAATGCAAGCTGTTTTAGATGTGGTGAAAAGGGCCACATCAGTACTAATTGCCCGGAGGCTGCCCAGGGAGGAGCAGCTAAGTCTGAGATGGATAAGAAAGGAAACGCCTAAACTACCAGTTGAAGGCCAAGAGAACAGACGCACGAGTTATCAGGAGGAACGCCCAAGAGATGATGCATAATAATAATAGTATAGTATGTACCTTTCGTTATCAAGCTGTTTGTGTAGAAACTTATTTAAATACTGGCACGTATAAGTATATTATGAATAATGAATGTTGAGAACTGTTGTCTTCGTCTGATTAAGACTCCGGTCGTTTAATGCAAGGTAGAAATTGACCGATGATACTTTAGAAAATGCTCCAACAAATCCGATATTGATATTTAATACCTATCAGAAACCATTTTTATATATATCCTTAGAGCAAACTTTTATATTATCCCCAAGGTATAACTTACCAAGGAAACCATAGTAACCAATTCTTATTGTAACGGCAAGGAATCCTTCTGAGAAATCTAAGAGTACTCTTTCTTCGCATAGAGTACGACAACGTATGTTATTTTAATTATTTTCTCACTGTTTTCTATCACCTGCGAATGCCAAACTGTGTTTGATAAAAGTGTCATATAAAGATTGGCGCATCCTAGTGTGTCCCATAGATTATTTCCATGTCTGATCAGCATGGAGGTTTAATACATGGAACCACAAAGATATCCCAATGATTATATGGTACTAAAGTCAACTAATAGTATTCAAAGAAGGTATCCAGAAAGGAATTGTCCAAATAAATATTCCCTGATAAAGAAATATGTGGACTCATAACATAAATGTGTCACTTAATTGACACAAGCAATGATGGGAGAACCGGAGCCTTAGATATGGAAATCTCTGTAATCTCCTTGTATCATAATTATTTTCTCCTAAGATTACCCTGTTTACCCCTGGAAGGCAGATAGAATTAAGATTTACATCCCATTAAGGCCGTATTACTATGAAATCTCCAAGACGACTAGTATCATCTTTGGAAGAATCGAAACCCTGATTAACTAAGTTTAAAATAAAGGGTTCATATAGCCTAACTCCATATCCGGAGGATTCGGTATAGTTAATTATGGAAGACAGTTCATTTTGCTTATGCGTTATTACCGCAACCCGAATTAGGCAACGATTAAGAAGTTGCCATCAGCTACCCAGGATCGTCGAATTGTTCGACTAACAACAAGGATTAGCTATTCCTTAAAATTGGTTAAGCAATGGTTAGATAACCCTCTCACCTTAAAATAAGCTTTTCTATAATAGTTGATATGTAAGCATCAATGCTGCTCCCTAGGAGACCTTGTATAAATGGCATGTTAAACGTTTATTGTTAGGACAATAGATTGGTAAGTCCAATTATAAGGATCTGAACGTTGCCCAGGAAATCAAGGAGTTAAGAAAATAGCAAACTTCCTAAGTTCTTGTTAAGGAATATGGTTTAACAAAAGATATCACCCAGGAAGGGTGTAACAAATTTGTGAAATTATCAGGCTAGATAAGCTCTGAATATATGGAAATCATTCGAAGGAAATTGAATGTATCAAGATCAAGTAGCTTGTAAGCTAAAACCTACTTAAGGAGTTTGAAGGAACTCACAATACATTGCACACTAGTGACTGGAGGACGTGTTCCGCCAATAAGTCAAGAAGCACTATCACATAATGATATGCAGAATTATGATGTGATGAGCATCCTGTATCGATTGAGGATCGACAGGTCAAGAAGCTCCAAAAGGATACATACGCCTAATATAAGAGCCACTATGGGAGCTTGGAAAGACTCCAGATATGCTATAAAAGTTAAGTCCCTTATGCGACAAAGAGTAGTTCCAACATCTTAACAAATCTCGAGGTCGAGATTTCTTTTAAGGGGGTGAGGATGTAACACCCCGAAAATTTACGTCCTATAATGTGTTGACACGTGTCATAAAGTTTGAACGTGTGAAAGAATGTTATAAAAGGACTAAAGTTGACAAACATGGAAAGTATGTGTTTATACGGATTCTAAGTGTCAACTGTGAATAAATATAATGAACATTAACCCTACACAATGTTCATACCTTCAAACGAATGAATCATGGATCATACGAAGCTAAAAGTGAGAAATTACAAACTACAGGGGTTAAATGTGTCAACATGTTAAAGATATACCTCCGAGTGACCTTTTGACAAACCCGAAGCTTTGTAAATGTAAATTATGCTCACTAGAATGCACGATTAAAATTTCATAAAGTTTCGTTATCGTATGAGAAAGTTGTGATCAAAATCGTGTGCGAGGGGTTAAAGCGTAAACATGGGAATTTAAGACTTTTCGGGTAACCATAAAGTTACCCAAGGACTTAACAAAGTATGGTTATGTCTTAAGGCCCATAAAAGTCAAGTCAGAGAGCTCGAAGTGCAAGAAAGCATGTTAAGATCAAGTGTAGAAGGTTCAGGGACTAAAAGCGTCAAAAAGTGCATAAGTTTGCATTTTCGCGCATAACCTACGTTCTGAATACATCCGTACATCCAAAAATTTATGTAAGCATGACTACATTATATTTTAGTGTTCGCCTTAAGAAAAATCCATTCGTTTCGTCATTTGGATCGTTTTTCGCGCTTATGCGCATTTCGTCGTAATTAAGCGAACATCGCGTTCGTACGACCAAACGAACCATCATCCGGCATATTTTTGAACATGTTTCATGTCCACAATGTTTAGGCAACATTTTAGGGCCTTAAAGATGGCTTTACGGGCCTTGGAAGTGTCGGAAATGCCTTGAAACACGTGCAGGGACCAAACATGTAACTTTTCAAACTTTCTGAAACAGGTGAGGGTGTCGCGTAGCGCGAGCCCTATAGGCTCACCTGTCGCGCTACGCGACTGCCTAAACTGGGCCAGATTCAATGTTTTGTTGCAAGTTGCAGCTGATTGATTCGTGTCCACTCGTTTCCTATCATCTAGTCAGCGGATAAGAACAAACTTCCTGGACACCACAACTTTACGACAAGTGTACGGCCTTGATCGTTGCCTCCTTCTCCAAGAAACGATCTCAACGGCTCTACCTTTTCTATAAATACCCATCACCCTTTGGCTTAAAAACCCACAAATCTGATCCTTTGGGCTCTAAGTTGGAACCTTCGTTTCATACCTGAGCTATTCGATCACGATCAGCATTCGGGGACCCTTCGTAAGTGTTCCTTCGTTCTTTTATCGCTTTTCAAGTCCGAAAGTCAACTAGGTTTGACTTTCGGCATTGACCAGGTTATGGTCAATAAGAAGTTCGTTCGAACTTCATAACGTGAGTGTAATCACGATGGTCATAGTCCCTAGTGACTATACCTACTGATTACCACGTTATCTAGGCTCAGTGACGAGCCGTAGTTTCGGGCAGAATACGTATTCCTGCGTATTTTGTAACCAAACTACCCTTAGGTATCAAAACCGTTTGTTTTGATACCAAACTTGTTTGGTTAAGCATGTTTCAACATGCTTAGCTCGTCACTCTTAGTTAGTGCTTGTCTAGGGTCGTAAGGGTAAGCGATCTGATGAATCGCTTATACCTTCGAACCCGACCCGTTTGGTCGATCATTAGGATCCGACCAAACACATTAAGTGACCTTATGGTCACATCGTTCGAATAGTTGTATGACAGGTAGTATATATGCCTTAGGTAAATGACCAAAATACCCCTACGGGGCTTAAATTGAGATTAAACTCGTTTTGGGCATAATGGAAGGTATCCTACTGATATCACAACATATTTAAGGCTTATTAACTAAGGAAACCTGTTCGCGACCTATTCGGTTACCCGTTACGCGTTATTCGCGTTCGGATCGGTTTATATAACTAGTTTATATAAGTTAGCCGAGACGGGTCAAACCTTATCGGTTTTATCTCAAAATCCAGAATATGTATGAAATACCCATATAAGACAAGTCTCTGAACATGTCAGGGTTTAAATCACATTCTATTCCGGTCTTCGCTTAATCGTGCGTAAGAACCGTATATTCCCTTAAGACTAACCGGTCTAAGCTTAGGCTTAATTAAAGACCCGTTAGCATTCTAATTAATTATTATTTATACCATCATTCCAGACTAGAGCTTTCCGGTAAATTGTACCTACGCTTACTTAAGAGACTACGGCTGAGTTATTAGATTCTTGCTATTTAAGACAGGAGCTAGCTCAGGTAAATACTCTTAACTTATTTTCCCTATTACGGGCTTGGGATACGGTAATATAAATACCGCATGTTCAGGTATGGGATTCAAAGACCAATGAGTCGGGAAATCCAAATAACCTGTTTTAATTCGTATTGCTTGACTGAAACATTGGGGATTAATGCGACCGTGTCCTGGATATCCTTGACTCATGAATTGCAATGGCCACGACCTAAGCACGGGGTGTAGGCATACACCTGACAGATGCCATATGTTTATACCCAATAAGGGATTTCCAATATGGGAATAGTGGTGTGTCGGTTAATCATGAACCGGCATAGTTCGGGCCCTACATGTAGAGCAAGTTATGTAAAACTGATAACATGAAATATAATTTATCCCAAAAGTATACAAGTTATAAAAGATTAATTTTGCCTCTGAGCATTTTAATCAAGTGTCAAAAGGTTTTGTGCCTGGTGCATCTAAATCAATTTTCTTAAACTCTTTTCAAATGAGTCGGTTGAGTGTATTTACCAGTGAAAACTGACGTATTTTCCAAAAGGGTTAAGTGACAGGTACTGAACGGAATTGGC
Source organism: Helianthus tuberosus (assembly GCA_030545235.1). Classification (NCBI taxonomy): domain Eukaryota; kingdom Viridiplantae; phylum Streptophyta; class Magnoliopsida; order Asterales; family Asteraceae; genus Helianthus; species Helianthus tuberosus. The sequence goes on along the minus strand of CM060354.1, from coordinate 32,037,368 downwards.
TGGGAGCTCAGGGCGCTAATAAGGAATCTTGCAAGTTCTAGGCGTCTAAAGTCTGTTGAACAAATGATATGTTTTAAGATCCGCCTGTGGATCCTTTACTTTCCGTTGTAATACTTTGATATTACGTTATATTCGGATTGTAATATATTTATCTTTTGCTTCCGCTGTGCATTTATATATTGTGTTGTTTGACTATTATGTTGCCAACCACGTCACGATACTCCTCCACCGGGCCCACCGGTGACACGTGGAAAGTCGGGGTGTGACAGCCGCAAATGCTAAATTTGTGGACTTATAGGTCATACAACAAGAGTTTGCCAAGCTGCAGCTGCACCAAATCAAGCTGACAACAATCCTGCTCAAGCTCGTTTTCCACCAGGTTCTTGCTACAATTGTGGCGAGATGGGTCGTTTCTGAAGAAATTGCCCAAAGCTTGCTAATGCAAATCCAGCACAAGGATGAGCATCTGACCGACTAGAAGACAACGTTGTTTAGAAATAGTCAAGTCTTATGTATTATTTTCTTTTGTTGTCAAGGTCCATGAAACAGTTGTTATTGTTGTTTATAAATAAATCTTTTATTTACATTACAATGTATTTATGTGGTTGCATGTATAAACAACATATCCCCTATGATACCGACAATCAAGGAATCGTATACCTTGAAGATCAGACTACCCCCAAAATTCTTCCATTTTATGATCTCTTGCGTTTTCCACGAAAATCCTCAGTACCCGTTTCCTCCAAGGAAACGAAGTACAAGGCGCAAGTTAAACTCTGGACGAATACCCAAAGTACCACTATAAATCCTTAATAGGGTACCTAAGGGTATTTCCGTAAGTCCTAAATTGTTGTGTACCTTAATTCGAATGTTACGTTTCCTTGAAAACGAAATCGAATTTTTGGAAAATCATCCTATCTTTTCAGATAGATTCTTGAGGACGTTGAAGTCCATCGACTGGTTCCTGGTGTACCTTGAATACCCATGTTCAATCGACAACAAGTTAATAACAAATTAATAATCAAGAAAACGATTATGTGCTTATGTGTTTATGTGTGACGTAATTAAAGTTATCTCAAGATTGTTCCATCAGATTATATCCCCTTCACATTATAAAACAAACTGTGCGGACTGTGCAAGGAATTAGGTAATTATGGATGCATACATAATTATGGAATTTAGTGCACAGAAATCACAGCGAGTTTTGTCATGAGTTAACCCTGTTCATTTCCATTTCTGAAGAATACCCATTGAGGAAAATGACCCATTCCGTTCATTTTCATTTCTGAAGAATATCCATCGAGGGAAATGAATATCCTTTGATTATTCCTTCATTTCCATTTCTGAGGAATACCCATTGAGGAAAATGACTCATTCCGTTCATTTTCATTTCTGAAGAATATCCATCGAGGGAAATGAATATCCTTTGATTATTCCTTCATTTCCATTTCTGAATAATACCCATTGAGGAAAATGACTCATTCCATTCATTTTCGTTTCTGAAGAATATCCATCAAGGGAAATGAATATCCTTTGATTATTCCTTCATTTCCATTTCTGAGGAATACCCATTGAGGAAAATGACTCATTCGGTTCATTTTCATTTCTGAAGAATATCCATCGAGGGAAATGAATATCCTTTGATTATTCCTTCATTTCCATTTCTGAAGAATACCCATTGAGGAAAATGACTCATTCCGTTCATTTTCATTTCTGAAGAATATCCATCAAGGGAAATGAATATCCCTGATTATTCCTTCATTACCATTTCTGAAGAATACCCATTGAGGAAAATGACTCATTCCATTCATTTTCGTTTCTGAAGAATATCCATCGAGGGAAATGAATATCCCTGATTATTCCTTCATTTCCATTTCTGAAGAATACCCATTGAGGAAAATGACTCATTCCGTTCATTTTCGTTTCTGAAGAATATCCATCGAGGGAAATGAATATCCCTGATTATTCCTTCATTTCCATTTCTGAAGAATACCCATTGAGGAAAATGACTCATTCCGTTTATTTTCGTTTCTGAAGAATATCCATCGAGGGAAATGAATATCCCTGATTATTCCTTCATTTCCATTTCTGAAGAATACCCATTGAGGAAAATGACTCATTCCGTTCATTTTCGTTTCTGAAGAATATCCATCGAGGGAAATGAATATCCCTGACTATTCCTTCATTTCCATTTCTGAAGAATACCCATTGAGGAAAATAACTCATTCCGTTCGTTTTCGTTTCTGAAGAATGTCCGATTGAGAGAAATGACAAGATTATGCCTTGCGTATCTTTGATGGGTTATTCTACGCAAATAGATAAACACCCTAGATTCAATTCAAGACAATTAATTAACACAGCGTCACAGACAGACTCCTACGAATAAATTTCGGGACGAAATTTCCTAAAGTAGGGGAGACTGTGACACCTGTGTCACTGCGACCATCAAACAAATACCAAATCAATGAAATATTGTGTTTCATACTTGGGATTTGTAAAAATATGTGTATCGTTTGCACATATCAATTCTTGATCGATTTCGAGCTTTAAATCGCTTTCTCGAAGGTTATACGCGAACTGATGCGTAAATATAACCAGTTTAATACAAAAAACACTCAGGAACAGTGACATAGGCTTAACATACCTTAAATAACCTTTACATAACTTAGAAATAAGTTTTGGAAGGTTTGGTGTGGCGAAATCAAGTTTATTCGCTTACAGGGACTAATTTTGACAAACTGCGAAAGTATGCCGATTTGTACTGTAACTAACATTCCGGAACTTGATCATAAGTTAAATATGCCCTAAATAAACTTTACATAGCTTAGAAATAGGCTTTGAGGTGTTTTGTGCGCAAAAATAAACTTTCTTGATCAATAGGGACTAAAAGCGTCAAAAAGTGCATAAGTTTGCATTTTCGCGCATATCTTACGTTCTGAATATATCCGAACATCCAAAAATTTATGTAATCATTAAAATATTTTATTTCAGTGATTGGCATGATAAAATTCCATTCATCGCGTAATTTGGATAGTTTTTGCGTTCGTAACGATTTCCGTCGTAATTAACCGAACAACGCAACCGTACGACCAAACGAACCGACATCCGAGATATTTTTGAGCACATTTCAAGTTCCCTATATTTTAACTTCATTTTAGAGCCTTGAAATGGGGTTAACGGGGCTTAAAAGTGCCAAAAAAATCAAGTTTTACAATTGCAGGGACCATTTTTGAAATTTCTGGCATATTCAATGAACCTAGTCCAATTTTGAAGTTTGATGGTTTTAATGGCTGGTTTTGGATACTATGGGCTCAAATTTGTTGGTTTTAAACATTCCCATGGTTTTGAAATCCATGAGCCCAAGTGGAGGGCCAAGATCAAAGCACGAAATGCGAGGAACGATCCTAACGGTTTACCGAATCCTATATAAACCCATGCCTTCACTTCATTTCAACTCACACTTTGGTTCAATCAGCTCTAAGTTGAAGTTATTACTTCATACCTGAGTTGTTTGAATCAAAACTTCCTAGCTTGGACCCTTTGTAAGTCTCTTTCGTGCTTTTTATGCGTTTTTAGCACGAAAGTCAAACAATGTTTGACTTTCTGCTTTGACCACGAATTTGTCAACACAAAGTTCGTTGAACTTCGCAACGTGAGCGTAATCACGATGGTTATAGTCCCGTGTGACTATACCTACTAATTACCACGTTGATTAGGTATAGTGACGAGTCGTAGTTTCGGCCAGAATACGCGTTTATGCGTATTTTGTAACCAAACTACTCTTGGGTATCAAGAACCTTTGTATTGATATCAAACTTGTTTTTAAACATTGTTAAACATGTTTTAGCATGTTTAACTCGTCACTTTTAGATTAGTGCTTGTATAGGGTCGTAAGACAAGCGGTCTAAACAACCGCTTACACTTTCAAACCCGACTCGTTTGGTCGATCATTAGGATCCGACCAAGCATATATTGTGACCATAGTTGTATAGGGAATAACCCTCCACGGTTATACCTTATGGTCACTTCATTTAAGTAGTTGTATGATAGGTAGTTTATATGCCTTAGGTAAAATGACCAAAATGCCCTTTTCATGCATAATTGGTAACTAAGCATATGTAACTTAAACTTTTGTCACATAACTGATTTTGCAACATAATAAAACATGTTTAGGCATATAATACTTGTCATAGGACTGGTTAAGCGTTCCGAACGCTTTTTACGCGAACGATGCGTTAAAGAAGCGTAAGCTACCTAAACGGGTCGTAATGGGTCGTAAGCACTTAGGTTAGGTTTCCATTTAGTATGTAGTCTTTGTTAAACCATATCATATGAGTTCCAATACTCATTTGGTTTACGAAACCTCATCCTATCCGATCTTCTGATTTAGGTCCGGTTTATTTACGTAGTTACTTATATTAGGTGCCGATTGATTTCCGTGATCCCTCTAGCTTTGCTTGGTAGTTATTCAAGACTTCTAAGCATTCTCAAGTGAGTACATAGTCCCCTCTTTTACTGTTTTCAAACTGTTTTGGGGTGGAACACATGTGCCTACTTGTTACTTTCATGTTTTTCATGCTTTTATGATATATACTTGCTATGTTCATTAGTACACGTATAGTACATGATTTCATTATGTTTTGCTATGTATGTTCACTTAACATGCTAGCCCATTGTTTTACACTTTGAACTGTTTGAACCATTTGTAACCATTTGATTTATGAGAACCGTTTGTAACCGTTTGATGTATGTGAACCATTTGTAACCATTTGATTTATGCGAACCGTTTGTAACCGTTTGATGTATGTGAACCATTTGTAACCATTTGATTTATGTGAACCATTTGTAATCGTTTGATTTATGTGAACCATTTGTAACCGTTTGATTTATGTGAACCGTTTGTAACTATTTGAACCGTTGGGTTAGGGAAGTGATTAGGTAACGGGTCGGGTGTAATGTGTTAAAAGCATGGTGGATACGCCGCTGGTACTTCCTATATATAAGTGATTTTAACACATTATATATCGTTGCGTTATCTAGATCATTTGGGTAAACGATTTTGAAACGATGTCACACAATGATGTTTTCTGAATAATATAAACCATACGAGTTTTATTAACGAGTTTTTACGAGATGTTTTACAAATTGATTTAATAAAACAAATGTTTTGGAGTTAAGAATCATGGCTACGAGATTTTATAAATTATAACCAACTTGATTTGAGTTGGTTAATTATGTCGCAATACTATACTTTTCAAAATAAGGTTTTTTTTAATAAGTATTGCAACATGTAAAACGAGCCATGAATCTGACACTCATATAAAACCTATGTACTCACCGGCATTTTTATGCTGACGTATTTTCACATGTGTTTCAGGTACCATAGTTGATGATGTTTGATGATGATATTGGTGTTTGCTCACATAGGAATGGACGAGGCCTTAGTGACTTAATAACAATGAAAGTCTATTTGTTTATGTTTTGTTTCTATATCTAATGTAATGTAATACATTTAATTCAATAAAACGAAACTGTTTATATCCATGGTTGTGAAACAATGATTTTGATACAACACTCCCCGACGTTTCTGCCACATTTTGTTGTTTTACGTGGTCGGGGTGTGACAGAATGCATCATCTAGGTATACTCTATGTTATGATGTTTTGTGGTAGTGACATTGTTGATATTAAGATTTGTTAGATTAGGGTTGGTATATGAACAGACATATTTTTTTTTTCATATTATAGAAGCAATAATGAATAATTTATAAGGCTTGATCCATATAGCAACCTCAATGAAATTGTTAGGGTTTGGTAGACTCAATTATTGTATGATCGATATTGTTAGGGTTTGATCGACATAGCAACCTCAATGAAATGATCGATATTGTTATCTTTAATTGTATTTTATCTTGATTACAGTTTCCTTACTAAATTATTGAATATATTATTTGTTTATTTTTGTATGATTCTCATATCAGTATGCTGAATCATGTTGACAGTACGTAGTTAGGCCTCAAATCAAAACTAATTTCTTTCTTCATTTGTTATCAGTTACAAAATATGAAATCAAAATTAGATATTTTTAGCTTCTGTGTTTATAATGAATGAGTTTGGTGAATTGAAATCAAAATTTTGTTTGGTTGTGTTCAAAATCAGTTGTGTTCAAAATCGGTTGTGTTCACCACACTTAGTTGCGTGACTTCTGCAACCACTGATGCTGCTTTGATTTGTTATGAATTTTGTTTTATGTTTACTCCCTTCATGCTGATGTTTATAGTAGGATATTTTTAGCACGATTGTAAAAATCACTAGGCGCTAAGGGTGGAATGATTGTGAACCATTTTTCTTTTTTTTGCTTCTTGATAATTACAAAAATGTAGGAATATGCACGGTAAGCATGAATTAGATGGATGGCTAGGGAATCTCACATGACAACAGCCTCCTAATATTCATCAAGAATCACACTGGCTAAAGGTAATATATTGAATTTAATATGTTAAGAATATAAAAATCTTGATGTATAAATTCTTGTATGTATTCTTGATGTATATAGTTCATATAATTATAACATGTAAACAACATAATATTGATGCCTCTGAATTTTGTTTGCTTTATTGTAGACATGTGAGCCAAGATTCTTGCTTAACAAGTTGCCAGTAAATGCAAGAGAAAGGAACATACTTGTCGATTTTATCAAGTGGCTATATACTAATATGTTCCATTGGTATTTGTTTTATGAAGTTATCATTTCAAGAATGGACCCAACAAGTGCAAGATATGCTAAATACAAAAAAAGTTTGGAGATATCGCGTTTAGGGACAAAGATTTTAACGGTGCAGTTGAATACTATTCAAAGGTAATTTTTTCACGTCTCATAAGTTCATGGTATTCAACTTTTACTTAAATCGTTATTTCAAAATGCAGTTGGTTTCAATGATGTCGGTCCCATCGGGTACTATCTTCGTGAGGCAGGCCCTATCTTACTTGATGATTGGACAACCGGAACCAGCGTTAAGGGATGCCATGCAAGCACAAGTATGCTTGCCAGAATGGCCTACATGCAGGCTTTGGCTCTCTCAAAGCTTGGAATGGAAACTGATGCTCAAGACATGCTTAATGACGAAGCCGGAGTCAGAGTCACTGTTGTTAATGCGATGGCTTCTTCTGGGTTGCATTTGACGTTAGAGAGTGCTTTCGATGATGCTGATGGTGGAAAGAAATTGGCAACAAGCGTGCTTGATAATGGCGAAGATGAAGGCGCAAACAATTTAAATGATATATTATAATCTGTTATAAAGTATTTCATTTCGATCGTTATTAAACCTACCCGTGTGTTTACACGGGTCTTACTACTAGTTATATATAATAAATAAATAAAAATTGGGCTGATGTGGCAGCTTGTGGTGCTTCCGCACATTCATTTGGGCGGGAAAATGAGTGGGTCAAGGTTATATGTATATCGGCGAGGACACGGGGTCCATACCCGTTTTATGGCCCCACCTATATAATCTTCTAAATCCCCCATTCCCCTACACAGCTTCTAAACTCTTAAAACATCACGCCGCACAACACCATCCATAGCCTCAGCCGATCCTTTGTCTGTTCGATCTCCCAAATATTTACAACGCATCTATATCCCTGCAATTGCTCTCACATCTCAAGACTTATTCCATCGTTTTCTTCACCGTTGCTCTCACCGACGATCTTTCACTGTAGTGGACTTTCTAGCGATATTGAAGGTATGATTTATTGCCTTTGATTCTATTTTGCTTTGTGTAGGTTTAAATTTTGTCATCAAAATACAAAGTAATGTTTCATATATCCAATTTTGTACCATTCTCCTGTAATTAGCTTTTATTTTTTGAATCTAAAATTTCATTTACATCAATTTAGTTTTATATTGAGTCTAGGTTGTTTGTCGCCGATGATGAATATGAAAATTCAAGAGGTCCTTAATTAGTGTAGTCATATTAATTAAGGTACTGTAAATCTCTTTTTCTTACATCTTTAATATGTTTTTATTTTCATGATAATACAAAAAAGTAGGAAATTCTTTTGTTTAGTTCTCTTATCTTGGTCTGCATGCTCATTTTCTTTTTTCTTTTTTCACTTTATAATTTTCTTTTATGTGAATTTTTGTTCTATAAGCTAGAATTAATTGACCAATTCCAATAGTTGCATCTTCTGGAAGTTAAATTTCATAGTTATATTGCAAGTATCTTGAATATATTTTGTTTTGTGCAGAACAGTACCTGGACAAACTAAAGATTACCGAATAGGTGAATTCACCCGATATAATTCAAGGTACAAAATGATGGTAAAACAATTTCTTTGTATCATAGATGGGCTTTAGTTAAATCTTTTATTTAATTATTAATGGCTCAAGAGTTGGTTATCCTATTTTTTTCCTCATGAAAGAATTGACTCATCATTCATGAATCTAGCAAATGACATGTTGACAGAAGACTAGAAATAACAAGAACATCTTAAGTGATGTTAATCTGGGAGGAGGAGTTCATATTTATTTTGTGTTGTCAACGAAGAGCTTTATCATGGTATGTACAAGTTTACTTTTAAATGAATTTTCATATTTTATAGAGATAATTTAGCTTATATTTACTATTACTCGATCTTTAGAATGAGCGATAATAAGGAGAATAGCGATGTGAATCAAGTTCATAGACTCATTCCCATTTTGTATTGTATAGTAGTAGTTTATCTATTGATTATATACAGGAGGTTGTTAATTGCTAATTCGTTAATTATATAAAGAGTTTTTTTTTTTAATTTATTTAGATGTAGATTATCTCTTTTTAAGCTTGAGCTACTATCAATTGTGGAGAAGTTGCGAGACATATGGTACAAAGGATCTAGAAATCAACAAAGTAAGGTTTGTAGTAGATTTTACGATCTGCTAACCAGTAATTTACATTTGACTATCATCTATGTAGTTGGTTTTTAATTTACCAAAGAGTTATGCTTTCATATGATCAGTGCATCAGTCATCAACTCACTAGAACATGCTTACAAATAATATTATTTACATGTGAATGCCTTTAATCTTTCTAATAATGATGCAGGCTTTCTCCCATATGAGGACAAGAAGGTAATGGAGAAAATTTGTGCTGCATTTGAGGTAGATGACTCTGAAAATTTGGTTGATTTCTTGATGGACTTTGATTAGGATAAGTTTATGAAAGCTTTTTTAATGGTATGTTTCTATAAACGATATGTGTTCACATTCAATTCATATGCGTATACCCCATATTATACTAAAGGGATCTTACTCACTATCTCTCTTTACGTTTCTCTATTTAATGGTTAGCATGTTCAGTTATGTATTTACTTTATTTTCCGTTTTCCGTATTTTGACATTTCGACTTCTAACTAATGCATGTGATGGGCGTATATGAGGCACGTGGGCATGGGAGGTTGAAGCTTCAGCGCCTGCTGCCTGCTGTATGTGGGCAGATTTTGTGCTTCTTTGGGCTGTATATGTTACCTTTTTAGGTTCTACATAGAGGTTATGTATATGTTAACCGTATATAGAGGTTTTATTATCTAAGTTTTGAGTGTTCAAGGAGTGGTACTAATCATTATAGTAAATATTATGTATCTTCGGCTCATAGTAGATTTTATGATTTTAGGTTTAGGATTCAAGGCTTGGTGTGCAATTATCTAAACTTCTATATTTGATGTCTACCATTTGATTAATGAAATTTCTTCCAAGTGTGTATTAAGTGCGGCTGATGCAGGACCGCCTCGACAACCAAAGTGTAGTCTTTAATATAAGCAACCATTAAGTTAATAAGTCTACTTACAATGTCACAACACGTGATTAAGTTTATGAAAACTTTATGACTTTTCTTATAACGGGAACATCAATACGTCATACTTTTTGTATGATTTTAAGGGTGTATTAATCATAAATAGTTTTTAATAAAAGTAATTTTCTCGAGCCCGGGAAGCAATCCCGGGTGATAACCTAGTACGTATATATACGTAAACCAAAACACACTTGGTAAAATACAAGAATTACAAGAAATATACATGTATAAACATATACGTACAAATACAACACAAATACCTAATCCAAATGTATACAAGCAAGTGTACCTACATAGGTATACGTATTAATACTCAACACATACAAGAGAACACTATACATGTATACAAATGCAAGTACGATGTTAAAAATATTTATTTTTAACAATATATCTAACTTAGATATATATATATATATAGAGAGAGAGAGAGAGAAATTGTAGCGTACAATTTGCCTTAACGTACGAGTGTACGCTAAGGAAAATTCGCGCGTTATGGTTTTCTAAAAAAATCAAATCGCATGTTAGTCTAATATGGCAAAATCGCATGTTTAATTTTATTCCAAAATCACATGTTAGTCTAATATGGCAAAATCGCATGTTGAAATCTTGAAATCACCAAAATCGCACCAGATCATACAACTGTGATGGTCGCGTATGTAATGTAGGATAAGGGCTCTTGTACGTTAACCAACCCCTATATATATATGAGAACAAATATATACACAAAGGAACAAATACATACACAAGGGAACAAATGAGACATGAATATATATTAGAAGAATATATATGGATCATGACGACGAAACATCGCGCGAGACACGAACACACACCGAGGGCTAGGACCCGGACCATACATGAACATGTACAAACACTCGTGCGAACACATACGAGGGCTAGGAACCGGACTGTAAATTTTTAATTTTTTACAAACGTTTGATAATTTTTACATATGTCTAATCTTTAATAAAAAATTTATAAAAAGATAATTATTTTAAGTTGTTTTTATGTAGAATTTAAATGTGTGGTGGGGTTTTATTTGATTTGATGGATCTCAAATGTAAGACATGATGGACGTGAGTGGTGCCAAAAAGTCAATAAAATATTAGTTAACAAATTTTTTTACCCCTTGTAGTATAATATATTATTTTTGTGACAACCGACACTTTTTGGTAATTTATGTAAAATTAAAACAATCTTTTACATTATATTAATATGTGTCTTGAACATCTGAATTGCATGATCTCATGGCATACATCTAGAAAACTCAAAGAATACATTTTATGATGCACGTTATTCATTTTATTGGTTGAAACTTGAAACAGTTTAGACAATGCACAGAAACAATTAGTAGACTTACCGGTTAGACGAACAGTGCTAACATGATTCCGGTACTCAACTAAACGACAATTTTAGGACTTAGGTTTAAGTCCAGCATCAATGTTATACTAAATCTCATGTGTGAAGACATGGATTTACCTTAACACTTTCCGGAAACAATACAAGCACTAAAAATTGTTCGAAACGGACTATAAATAGCAACTTTAGTATATTTCTGCATAATTCAGCATTTGTTAATTTATAATAGATCCTGAAATATTGTTGAACATTATGATTCACTTAAAAGATCTTAAAAATATCATTTGATCACATAAACGTATCATATCATACAAATCTTACAACTTAACATTTACTGAACAGGTAACGAAACGAACACCCGAACACGATCTAGACATCATATGAACTAGTTAATGATATGTTAACATCATATAACTAGTTAAGATCACCCGATACCCGGAAACACTTAGAAAGCTCTAACACACTTAAAACCCTAACTAAACCCCTTAAACTTCAACTAATCAAGCGAACTAACATTACAACCTAACCAATACCCCCAATCAATTGACGGTCAACATAGGGGACCCACATGCCCCCCATGTTGTCTAGTATGGGACACAAGAACTTGTGTGTAAAATGAAGGCTTGATGAGTGGAAGTATTACAACAGGTTATAAGCTAGACTTATCCCAACAACATCATCACTTCACCTTCATCTAAATCAAACAACCCCACCTCCTCCCGTGCCTCCTAAACCCACGACCACAACCACCTCCCCACCACCTTCATCTTTGCCTCATCTCCTAAACATTTCAAGCACATTCAAGGGTGTCTCAAGGCTAATTAAGGAAGGATCAAGGCTTGGAAGTTGAAGGACCATCTTGAAGAGCTTTTATCCTCCAAGTTTATATCATCTTCATCCTCTTGTTTTCTTTGCCACTTCCCTAGCCACAAGAGCTAGCAGTGAGTCTCCTAATCCTTCATTTTTCATCTTGTTACTAGTATAACTATAATGTACACGTGAAACCATCTAAAACCATCACCTTAACAAGATGAACACGTGAAGAAGTAACACAAGCTAAAGAAAATAAGTGTTTATGTGGTGATATGAAACTTGTTAGTTGATTGTTTGAATTAGTGATGATGAACATCATATGTAGACTTGTTAGATGATGTTTAAAAACATGATCCAACAAGTGTACATGAAGATCTTTATAGGATCCATGATGAACATGTTATTAAGTGGATGAACATAAAGGTTGAAGTTGGCAAAGTGTATAAGAGATTACACTAAAAATTATGGATTCATGGAAGAATTATAAAAATAAGCTCACAAGATGATTTTTATAAAAGTTTAACAAAATTAGAAAATAAGTATGATTTTTAAACAAATAGATATATTTAAAAATCATACTAAAACCCTACGTGTTCATGAGTTTATCTAGTTATATTTTATTATAAATTCATGAGACTTTTGTATTAAAAAAATGTTGTGGGAAAATTGATGTTGAATTTAAAAGAAAATGATATGTTTTTATAACATGGAAAAGTCTATATTTAAGAGGAAACTATGGCAAGATTTTTATAAAATTTAAACACTTAGAAAATATATTTTTAACAAGGTTCTTACAAGTAAACTTGTTTAAAAATAATAAATATAAAAATTCCCATATTTTTGTATAAAAGTACAAACTAAAAAGGTATGGTTTTTTCTAGAAATAAAAATGGATATAAATATATATTTTAGGAAAATATATATTTAGTGATCATGAAATTATGTGCAATGTGTATTCTATTTGTATTAGTTATATATAAATTAGGAACTTGATATAATGATACAACTAAACACAATAAAAATCGACAAATAAAGACATACAAGAATATATACATATATTCATGCCTTGGACACAATTATTGGACCATTCGGACACTTGGACATTTGAACGGACTATATAAGTAATTCGGATTAAAAATATAATATATCGAAGCTTGGTAAATTACACTCTCAAAACCGAACAAGTGACAAAAATTATATATTTTTACAAGTATATAAAATATATCATATTTTGTCGATCGCAAAAATGGATTATTTTTGAAGGGTATAAAAATATATATTTCAAAGCATCTTAAAAATATGATATTTGGTGGGAAACTAAATATATATATATTTCTAGAAATTAATCTTAAAAATGAACTATTTTTAAGATATGTAAAAAATACATACACTTACCAAGCCTAAGATATATATTCATAAGGACATATCTTAAAATACATATTTTAAGAATACAAAATCGCATATAATATATACAAGAATATACGTATTCCTATACGTACAAATACATGCCAACATATACCACCAACACTTGGTGAAGATACAATACTAAACAAATATTACACTTGGTCATGTATACCACAAGAATATGCACATAAATAATTATATATCAAGACACGTTAAAAATAGATTATTTTTAACAAACCCATTGTAACTACAAATGATATATAAAATAGTGCATACAAATAATACGAGTTAAAATATAATATTTTAACTGACATATCGAACTTGGAATTATATATAATTATGGAGAATTATATGTGGGCATACACTTAAACGATGAGTTCGATTCACGACTAAACAAGTAAATATATTCTAAACATATGGGATATATCCGATGACGACATTGTCATGACAAACGGGTGAGACCCGACTACAAGAAGGGCGCGACCCTACACGTGTCGTGGACACATACATCTTACGCGTGCGAGGCACGGGACAAAAGGGCTAGACCCGCACATACGACACACGAGATACACAAATATATATTTGGTAAGAATATATATTGACATCATACATCGAAAATACAACTCAAAGAAACATAATTCTGAACAAGTCTTAATAAATATTTAAGACAAAAGACTTGTATAGAAGTCGTTACAAAGACCAAATAGTCTAACAAAACCTAGCATGTTTGTAGGTTGCGATACGAACCGAGGAAACCGTACTTGAGTTGAGCACTATTTACGGAACGCAAATCAGTGAGTTCATGTCCCCTTTTTCTACTTTAACATTTTACAGTTTTCAACTATCCGGGGAAATACATATATAATGGTATGATAAGCTAGGGAATGAAACAACTTAGATCATGTGCGAATAGGGTCGAACTTAAGCACCATTAATCTTGTTTAAGACCACGGTACAAAGGGTTAGATCTAACGGGTGTTGGCGAGCCCCACTCTTGGTCATGGACCCACACGTAAGAGTGCATTTGTTGTCCCAGTCGAAGGTTATCGACAAAAAATCGTCTAGGTTTGGATTGCTTCCTATGTCATCACACATATTAATGTCCTTGCAAAACATTAATGATCAACGATTTTATTGACGCTTTACATACCGGGTTTTGATATAAGTACAACTTACATTTTTTGGAACTATCGCATGCAACTAAAAACACATGAACTCGCCAACTTTTGTTGATGTTTTCAACTTAACATGTATTTCAGGAAACTAATGGACCATGCGGGGAATATCAGTCAAGAAAGCAAGTGTCAAGTCTCCATGCTAACTTTTGAAGGGTTTGCCCGTAATATGTCGCCTTGCGGTGATATAAGGGACAAAGCCTTATTATTTTTAAGCTTGCATTTTGATGCTCAATACTATGGCAACTTAATTTCATCTTATGGTTTGTAAACAATATACTTAACTCATGTTGTGTTTTGGAAACAATTATGGCAATGGCATTGGAGCTTGTTTTTATTCATTTAGTATGTTCACTTATATTGTATGCAATGAGAATCAATCAGATCACATCGTGCGCTTCCGCTTACGAGTTGGTGTGACAGATTGGTATCAGAGCTTCGATTGTAGTGAACCAGGATTCTTTCTCTAGTCTATCTACAATCACTAGGATTCTCTCATAAAAACAATTTTCACATGAATAAGAGATTTTCATTGCATAAACATTTCGCAAGGTCCACTACACGAATTCAATTTTTTTTCAAAATAATGCAAGGACATTATGAGGCTTAGTCTATAAGGAATAGACACGAAACATTAAGTTGCCCCGCACAAAAACAACTATGAAGGCTTAAAATGAACATTATGTGATTCCTGCATTTTGTGTGTGTGTGTATATATATATATATTAAGTAACTATTTTCGTATATTAAGTAACATTTTGTGATTCCTGCATTTTGTGTAATAAAAGGAAGGAAACATAAATCTTGAAAAACTATGAATAATTAACTATATATATAAATGTTTGTTATCATACATAAATAACAATACAATTTTTACTGGAAAATTACAATCTTAAAACAAGCTTGATATCACCAGCGGTTACCTTTAAAGTGAAAGAGAAATAACCTATTTGGAGGCGAAGGCCACTACACTTAGACCGGAAGGTATGGAGGAGGGTAGTCCTCCAAGGATGGGCCGCCACGTAGACCGCCGTGTAAGCGGGTGTGAGGATGGGCCTAAGGGGATGAACCTAGGGGTGGGGGATGAACTCCTCTTTATATATGTATGTATGTATGTATGTATGTATGTATGTATGTATGTATGTATGTATGTATGTATGTATAGGTGTGTGTGAGGGGGTGAGGCCCGGCTTGGGCGGCTGTGGGGGACGAAGAGGACGCCACCTGGACGGCGACGGAGCAAGGGTGTCAACCCCCGGTCCCTATCTCTTGGGAACGGGCGGCCGCGAGCCAGTTTCGGTGGTATCGGTGTTTATCAATTTTTGGCAGCGGAAATTACATCAGGATCGTAGTTAGGAAATATTTTATCAGAGTAAACCACCTTATTTTATAAATACAAATATATGGGAAAAACCCAAGTTTTCATTACATTCTGGTTATAGGGATAGACCCTATTTTATTTAAATAAAACGCCTTCTTTTATTTAGGTAACTTTTATTGCCACTTTTCTAAGCCTTCGGTGCTCTCCAGCTGGCTTCTATTTGGCTTTCACATTTTTGTTACCTGAAACACTTGTTTAAAATATTTTATCAGTAAGAAATACTGGTGAGTGAATCCCAGTTTAATCAAGACAGGTTTTATCATTTTATAGTATTGAGGGCGATCGCGCAATTACATTTGTTTCCAATTCATACTTTAATTACCACCCACGGCACTGTCGTCTCGACTTATGGTCATGTTACTACTCACAGTGTAGTAACAAATTTTGTATACAAAACCCCAAATATACCGACGATAATTGTATCATTAAAAATACACAATCACTGGCAATATAATGTAAAATAATTGTGGTCTTGTAAAAACAGTTTGCAAAAAGGTTTACAAAAAGGAGATTAGTCATAAAAAGGTTTACACAAAAAGAGGATTACTCACATTGCTACTTTAGGTATTTTTCCTGTGATTTTCCTGGTTATAATCTATAATTTAAACAATGCACACGTGTTAGTATAATAACCCAATATTTACATTAGTTATACACTCCCCGAGATAGAATTCCAACGACTACGTCGGGAAGAACCTCGACAGCCGTTACGGAATCCTAGATCAATCGGGCAGCGTATCTAATACGTAACCGAGGGTTTAAATACTTACAATGAGGCAGGGCTTTGCTAATTAGGGGGTATAATGCTCGGGTATAGTGTTTACACTACAGAAATTGAGAGAGAAAATGAAACTTTGAATGATTTGTGAACTGAGCCTCTCGACCTTATTTATAGTGCTGAACGACCAGTCTCTCGCGGCCCGCGAGCTAGGGTACCTAGGCTGTAGCCTTGACCAATCATCGGCCTAGCTTCAACACGCATATGACACGTGGCACCTCAGGGTGCGGCCTTACCTCCTAGCTGTCGCGCCCCGCGAACGAGACCTAAAGGGTCTTCGCGGCCCGCGAGCGACACACATATTTTGTTTTTAATTTAGTTTTATGAAATTAAAGGTGTATAGGGTCAAATCTCGTATACGGGGTGTATTTTAGGATGTATAGGGATGTTCTAAATATATTAGGGGTGTCAGAAATATTTTAGGAGGGTTGTTATATCCTCCCCACCTTGTTTTAGAACTCGTCCTCGAGGTCTTACTGGAACAGGTGTGGGTATTTCCTCTTCATCTCTGATTCAAGCTCCCATGTATACTTTGGTCCTCTCTTGGAATCCCATTTAACTTTGACTACAACTAATCCCATTTCATTTACCTCTATGTCCTTAAGAGGTACTACAAATGATTCATCGGCCAAACACTTTTTGAGATTACATACATGAAATACATCATGTATTCCTGCCATTTCCTCTGGCAGTTGTAGCTGGTAAACTACTGGTCCTAAAGGTCCAACATACCTGGGGATTAGTTTTCCTCTCTTTGATGATTCTTACCACTCCTTTCCATTGAGAGACTTTTAATAATACTTTGTCGCCTACCTGAAATTCCAACGGCTTTCGCCTGTTATCAGCATAACTCTTCTGTCGATCGCGTGCTGTTTTCAGTCTTTCCTTGACTTGAATAATCTTGTCTGTTGTTTCCTGTACTATTTCTGGTCCAGGCAATTGTTTTTCTCCAATTTATGCCCAACAAACTGGTGTTCGACATTTTCGTCCATAAAGTGATTCAAAAGGTGCAGCATTGATACTGGCATGATAGCTGTTAAACCAAATGGCATGATAGTAAATTCATAATGGCCATACTTTGTCCTAAAAGCGGTTTTAGGAATGTCCTCTTCCTGTACATTTAATTGATGATATCCTGAGCGTAAGTCGATCTTTGAAAAGAATCGAGCTCCTTGTAATTTGATCAAACGGATCATCGATTCTCGGTAATGAGTACCGATTTTCAATCGTGACCTTATTCAATTCACGGTAATCAATGCACATACACATTTACCCGTCTTTCTTTTTGACAAACAAGATCGATGCTCCCTACGGTGATGGACTTGGCTGTATGAATCCTTTCTCCAAAAGTTCGTCTAGTTGTTTCCTCAATTCTTGCATTTCTGCTGGTGCCAAACGGTTGGGTGCTTTGGCAATTGGTGCTGTTCCTGGTAGCAGATGAAGTCTGAATTCGACTTTCCTGTCCGGCGGTAGTCCTGGTAATTCTTATGGGAAAACATCTGGAAACTGAGATATTACGGGAATATCTTTAAGTTAGTGTTAATGATTATGGAAATCAAATATACTAATGACCCTTTTCTTGCATAACTAGCTGTTTTTATCACAGAAATGAATTGTGTGGATCTAGATAGTTTATCTCCTTTAATTGTGATCTTCTCACCTTTTGGTGAATTTACTTGCATTGACTTTTGATCACAAAGAATACTGGCTTTATTGGCTACGAACCAGTCCATTCCTAATACAACATCAAATCCTGCCAGATTCATTGGATACAGGTTTGTAATAAACTTTTGATTTAAAAAAATTATATTCTTGCTCCCTGCAAGATTTCGGAAATCTTAATGGTTTCTCCATTTGCTGTTTCTACTAGATATTCTTGTTGGAGTTTAATTACTGGTTGGTTGAGAATTTTACAAAATGAAGTATTAATAAAATTTTGGTTCGCACCAGAGTCAATTAATAATTTTTAGCAAAAGCATCATTAACTAAGAACATATCGGCAATCATATCCGGAATCATTTTGGATTGTTCAGTTGTTAAAACAAATGCTCTAGCAATTTTCTTAGGTGCTTCAGTCATCTTAGTCAAATTTTTAGTTACAGGTTTTCTAATGCGTCAAAAATTTAAAGTAACGCAAAGGGAATTCTTATACTTTTGATGGCATCCCAACTTAAAGAGTTCCCGTCGTTCATCTTGTCGTATGAATTTCGAGATTGATGATCAAATGAAATAATGTTTGTCATCAGAATTTATAGATATATATACGAGAGATTCCTGATAAATCTAAAATTATCATTGACATACTTGTTCGTGATTTATCCCTAATTGTCAATCATTATGGCCTTCGGATTTCCTTATAGATATATATATCTATATATTCATATACTGGTACACCTCATTTGTAAGGTCAATATGTATAACAGATTCATATTCCCAAAAATAGGTCAGACATCTGGTCATGGTACCTTTTTAGGGAATTTTATTAACATTACATATACCCCATCTCACCCGGTTTCACCGGAGAGGTACCCCCAACTTACACGGACAAGCTGGAGTGTTTACCACATCATACCTAGTCTTGCCGGAGAGGTAATTATCATTGTATTTCCCATATATAGAATTTTTCTCAAATCACGATTCATCATTTATTATGGCTTGCATCAAGAAACAAGGAAATTAGTATTCTCATGATGGATCATATTCTAGAATTGAGTAATACTAATAAACAAGAAATAACAGTGGCCAATTGTTATTGCTTATTTATCATATTTGCACTATTTTAGTCATCATCCTCACAGTATACCAACATCCATCACAGTTTATCTTCACAAGTAATTAGCTTATTTTGAAGCTCATACAAAAGCATAGCATTTAAAATTTCTTGTGCTACTATGTGTTGGATGGTATTGTTATTTCTTAGGTTTCCATTATTTTCATTATTCTGATTTTCCTTATTTACTTCGTTATCCATCTGAATTATGAACATTTATTAGGTATTAATCACCACGGACTAATATCTAGTACAAACATTTATGCATAATCATACAAACGGATTGATAAAAAACGTCGAACATTGCGACTTTTACTCTTTTCATATATATATATCTATTACAAACTACGACTGGAATTCAAATATACTAGTGGTGATGTATCCGTAACTTATTTTAGTCTATCTAGGTTTTAGGAATATTATGCTCAGTATGCTTTTATGTAAGATTTATTCTATTTCCTTCCTCTATTAATTTGTCATCTAATGGGCGAAGTTCCTCCAAATTTCCTGGCTCATAGGTGGCATGGGTGCTGATACTGGGTCAGGGTGTTGAGAGATAGGTCGTTCATAAAGGTATGGGTTTTCCTGGTTGAGATCTAATTCCATTGGTTGATCCTGGTTTGGCTCTATCATTTGTTGATCTGGGAATAGTGGCGGTTCGGCTATTTGATTTAAGTTAGCATCTACTGCTGTAGTGGCTAACATATGGAGATTTGCCCATTGCCTATCTAATTTTGCTTCCCATGGTGGTCTATTACCTGTTCCCTGAGTTTGTGTATTTATTTCCTTATTGACTATCATTCTCTTTTGTTGTGACTTCTTCATTTTCTTTATTTTCTCTTGAGTTCTTCTATTAAGCCAACTTCTTTTCTTAGTGGTAAACGGTTTCTCAGATTGTGCCTTACGAACAAATATTCCTTCCTCAGTATCTGTTGAGTACTATGAGGGATCTGGTTGAAATGAAGTTCCATTATCTTTTGGTGAACTATCTAAGTGATGATAAGCACTAGAAGTTCCTTGCTTATTCATACTGTAAACTAACAGATAGTCAAATAACACAAAACACATAATCACATAAGTTATTTCCTAACACAGAATTTAAAACTTAAGTGTCAGCAGAACACTTCTTTGGCTTAAACCAGTGGCAATGCTCTGATACCACCTTCTGTCACAACCCCCGGCCCTATATCTTGAGAACGGGCGGCCGCGAGCCAGTTTCGGTGGTATCGGTGTTTATCAATTTTTGGCAGCGAAAATTACATCAGGATCGTAGTTAGGAAATATTTTATCAGAGTAAACCACCTTATTTTATAAATACAAATACATGGAAAAAACCCATACCGTCTCGTCTTATTGTTGTTTTGAATTGAATTTGCAACCGACTACAATTGAAAATATTAAACATGGATTCCACGTATCAAAGTACACCTAACATATCAGCAACACCCGGTCCATAACTTGAATCTATCAAAAATGAAAAAAACAAACCTTAAATTTAATCGACGACATTAAGAAGAATCTAACCCATTTAAATATATAATATGGGTATACGGGTGCACTGCATATAGGAAATAATCTAACAAGGACTACAACTAACTTCGAAAAAACAAAAACATCAAATTTATCATATCAACAACTTACCCAACCGGTTAAATCACCCGGTACACTTGGCTAAACCGTTTCAGAGTCAAATCCGGTACGATAAAAAAATTGGATTTTAAAACACTGTGAACAACTAAAATTTAAGTCTAAATCATGTCTAGTTCTACTACATTTAATTTGACAGTAGATGTAGAAAAAAAATCACAAAGAGCATTAGGCTGGACGGTATGGGGATAGTCCTAGCCCCGTCCAGGACCGGCGACGGTCCCAACACCACGCCGCCCCCTCCGTCCCCGTCTTGACCGTCCTCCTCTAGACGTTTGAGACGGGCCATGTGAAGACAAAAAGGCACGCCTTTTAATACATGTTACCGTTTAAAAAAAATTCCAAATTCAAATTAAATATAAACGGTAATATTTTAAATTTTTACCAAAATATCCCCTAAAACTATATAAAACCTCCTTTTTTACACCATTTTTCTCACTTTTCATCTACCACAACTCAAGTTACGCGTGGCAGGAGAAAATATTCGATTGTCCGATGAAAAGATTCAGCTCAATGAATGAGAAATATTAACGATGGATATCATCCCGAGCCGAAACGTTCGACTTTGCTAAAACTACAAAACGACATCATCAAGAAGCATCAAACTGGTTGATTTTTTTTTAAGTTTATGTTTTTTTTTAATTTATTAGGATTTTTTTTAAGTTTATGTTTTTTTTAGTTTATGTATTGTTTTTTAATATTAATGAAAATATTTTCTTAATTTATTTGTTAAATGTTAAAAATTGTGGAAGATTAAAAAATAAAAAAATAAAAAACTGGTGGGGTAGGATCATCTAAGATCATCCTCCCATTTCCACTAAAATTGTGGGATGAACCATCTTCCCAAAGATGGTGATGTGACGATGACGTGGCGAATCATTCCCATACCATGTAGCCTTGAGACTTAATGTTGTAGAGAGAGAGATATTGAGATTGGAGGTTGTGAAAATTAAATATGGGAATTAATTTGAGTGGGTTCTGTTGCTGCAGTGCAGGGTCTCTGATTCTGTCATCACTTTTGGTTCAGTGGTCGCTAACTTGGGGAGTAGAAGAAGAATAAAAGGGTGTTGGGGTGGGGTTGAATCTTTTTTTTATCACTATGTCCTTGACTTTCTATTAATCACACTTACCTACCCTCAATGATTTTACTCTTAAAAATAGAGTGGTCACCCGAGAAGCTGAACGCTACTAATCATGTAACTTTAGAAATGTTATATTCAAATTAAAAGAATACTTCGGCTTAACCCTTTAGGAGACCTAAAACGAATTCAAGAGTTAGGGTCTTTTTGTAAAAACGTAATAACCTAAAGTCAGCTGGCTAACAGTATAACTAGACAAATAAACCAGACGGGTTGGACAGGTAACATGTATTAAAATGTCTACTTTTATAGTTTTCTTATACGAATAAAGATCTTCAATTCAAGTAGTTACCTAGCCAAATGCAATTGGATCATAGCTTCTTTACTGGATATACAACTCAATTCTTGCTCAAAAGCCTCATTTATATCCTTATACAAAAAGTAACTTAAGTTACCACTAAACTCACACGTGCCCTTTCCATTCAAACACATACCCACTAAACTCACACAGCACCGGATTACCGCACCGAACCACTAACCGGATTACCCCTCCGAATAGACACAAACCCCAACACAACGTGCCCTTTCAATTCAAACACATACCCACCAAAACTCACATGTCACCGAATAACCGCACTAAACTACTAATCATCGCAAAAATCGCCATGCAAATACCCCAACATAATATACGACGACGGGCCAATGGGAAACCCCATTTTTACCCGCTTTGGGCTGCCTACATACGGGCCCAACAAGATATAAGCCCAACCATGGTCTAACTTGCCCACTAAGGTTCTACCTTTTACAAAACAAGCGGGAAACGAGGATTCAGAACATGCAGACCACAATTAATGACTGATAAGAAGAGTATCTTGGCTGGCATGGTACTTCTCCTGCCGGAACATTAAATAACGTTGCCAATCTAACCGTTAGGGGTCAGACACGTGTCTGAGCCTCTCGAAGACTTCCTGAAACCGTTGGATCGTCTCAACAAATATCTCACATTCAAGATAAGGTCTAAGACTTATATAAGAAGAAGAACAATAACATTGGAGGTATCAAATTTAATATTCTCCCATTTGCTCTTCTCTCATTAACTCCGACAAATATCCCTATACATTCAATACACACACGTATTTATTGGATTCACACCAAAGAGGAAACATTCCGGTGATCACACTCATCGGAAGAAGCTCCTCTCACTCTTCGGCAAGTTTACTTACTCTCACGCCGGAGCTTGGTCACGGATCCCCCTTCCGGGGCCCTCCGTGACGAGGCTAACGGTTTATTCTTTTGTAGCTACAAGGAACGGGATATCTGGACGTCAGCGAAGATCCTTTGAACGTCAGCCGGGATTTGGGTATTCGACATTGGCGCCATCCGTGGGACATCAGCTTGACCGGTGTCTCCACACTGAACTCCGACGTTATAGATAACCCGTTTCAGAAACAGTAGCATGGACACCACACCTGGTTCACATGTCACCCAGACGGTGCAGAACGACCATGAGAAGGTTACGGTGGAAGACGTGACTCATGAGGAAGAGAATGAGAACCAGGTGGAAATCCTGGAAAAAGAGGAGACCATCACACCGGACTTCGTCGCTATGCATAGGGACAAGCTAAAAAAGTGTCTCGAGGACTTGGAGAGACAAGAAAAGCTCAACAGCCTTAGAGCCAGACTGTCCTTCGACACACCTTCCAACCGGGAAGGAAAAGACCCTCAAAACAAGGGCAGTGGTAGTGACTCACTGGAAACGTTCATGACAGCCCTTAGACAAATATCCTCGGAAGAAAGGGAGGATCTCATCACGGGAAAGAAACCGAGAGGAAAAGAAAAGGAAAAGAGGAATCTAAGCAATGATGGCCTGGACCAACCCTACCTCCCACGGGACTTGGCTGAAGTCTCAAAGTTCACCCGGAGGATTGCAGAAGCCCCGATGCCCCCTAAGACGAAGCTACCCCCAAACTTTGACCGATATGATGGGACAAGAGACCCTGAAGATCATCTCCATGCCTTCAGGGGCGCGGGACAGCTGGGGTGGTGGCCCATGCTAGTTTGGTGCCACATGTTTGTACAGACCCTGACGGAGGGGGCCCGACTCTGGTTTGACAGCCTCCCTCCTGGGGGGATCGATAGCTACGAAGAACTGAGTGAAAAGTTCCTGAGAAACTTTGGTCAACGAAGAAAGGTGGTCAAGAACCCGAACGAGATTTTGCACATAATACAAAGGGACAACGAACGGATAGACCAATACATGGAGAGGTTTGTCAAGGAAAGCATGAACATAAAGGATGTCCCGGAGGTCATGAAGATCAGCAGCTTCATAAACGGATTAAAGCATGCACAGCTATGCGAGAAACTGGGGGAAGAGTTCCCACACTCGTTTGACAATCTCATGGACAGGGTCAGAGCCTTCGTCAGAGGCAAAGACACAGTCAGCAAGGCTAAGGAGATAGATACCCTACCCCAAAGGGTCACCCAGTCGCAAAACCTCTTGATAAAGGTACACCTTATTCCAGAAAACCTGTTTTTGATTGAATGTTCCATGATAGGGCAAGAACCTCGTACTCCCCATATAGACCTCGGGGGAGAGGCACATCCCCCGCTTCAGACAGCTTCACCCCTCTCACCAAGACCCCAAGTGAAATATTGGCCACTAAGAGGGTGAAGAGCTCCTTCCCAAGGCCACCACCCATAAAGCCTGGGCCAAAGGCACAACCAAGCGAATATTGTGACTTTCACAAAGGATTTGGCCATAAAACTGATGATTGCATGTACCTCAAGAGGGAAATAGAAGCCGCGGTGAAAACGGGAAAACTGGCCCATTTGGTTAAGGAAATTAAGGAAGGAGGGGGGGGGGGATCGCAGAGGGAAAGATGCAAGGGAGCCTGGGAGGGCAGATGTAGATATGATTAGAAGGAGGAATGAATTTGATACCACCAGAAGTGTAAAGGCCAGAATCCTGGGCTCCTCGGACTGCATGAAAGCTCCCATCCTAATGCCACACTTGGAGGAAAATGAGGTACAGCGGCTCCCGCTAAACATCTCAGCCATAATAGCTGGCCACAAGGTGGCCAGAATACACGTGGATGGGGGATCTAGGGTAGAAGTTATATACGAGCACTGTTTCCTCAGGTTCGACAGGGATGTAAGGGACAGGCTTGAGGAGGATTCCATCCCTTTAGTAGGGTTCAACAACAGCGTGTCATACCCCTTGGGAAAAATCAGACTCCCATTCACAGTGGGGGTAGGAGACCGTGTCCGAACTATAAACCTAACTTTTACAGTGGTTCGAGCACCCTCAAAGTACAACGCAATCCTTGGAAGACTTGGAATTGGGGACCTGCAAGCACAGACGTCCACCCCACACGGAGCCTTAGTGTTCCAGACGCCAAAGGGCTTGGCTTGGGTAAAGTCTGCATACGAAGTAGTTTCCTCCTTGTCTGAAGAGGAAGCATCCGAGAAGCCCCAGAAGGAGGGGGTCGAGGAATGGGTCCTTTGCGACAGGTTCCCGGAACAGACGGTTAAAGTGGGAAGTCACCTGAGTGACAAGTGCAAGAGTGCTCTCAAGGAACTGTTCCTTCTCAACATAGATGCATTTGCATTTCAACATGGGGATATGACAGGAATCCCAAGAAGCCTAACTGAACATCGGCTCAATACATACACCTGGGCAAAGCCAGTGAAGCAGAAAAAACGAAGCATGGGTCCCAGTAAGAGGAGGGCCGCCTGTGAAGAAACCAGGAAGCTGCTCAGAGCCGGAATAGTAAGGGAGGTGAAATACCCGTCCTGAGTTGCTAACCCGGTTATGGTCCAGAAGAAGGATGGAGGATGGCGGATGTGCATTGACTTTCAAGATTTGAACAAAGCATGTCCCAAGGACTGCTACCCTCTCCCAGAGATAGACGTCCAAGTGGACTCCTTATCCCAGTATCCCCTGAAATGCTTCTTGGATGCCTACAAAGGATACCATCAGATTCAAATATCAATAGAAGACGAGGAAAAAACCGCCTTCATCATAGACGAAGGGACATTTTGTTATACCAAAATGCCCTTCGGTCTTAAAAATGCTGGGGCCACGTATCAAAGATTTATGAACGCCCTCTTCAGGGAACAACGAGGGAGGAACCTGGAGGTATACGTTGATGACATCGTTATCAAAAGCCTGACCGAGATGGCCATGATAGATGATATAGCTGAGACTCTCCGCACCATGCAAGATGTAAATATGAAGCTAAACCCCGGGAAGTGTTATTTTAGGGTAGAAGAAGGGAAATTCTTGGGGGTAGTGGTCACTAAGAGCGGAATCAAAGCTAACCCGGAGAAAACTCAAGCTGTGGCTGAAATGCGATCTCCCAGGTCCCTGAAAGACGTCCAACAGTTGAACGGGAGGCTAATCGCACTAAACCATTTTTTGTCAAAAGTAGCTGACAGGACCCTCCCCTTCATGAAGGTGCTGAAGGACTGCCTCCAAACAGACAGGTTTCAATGGACCTCTGAGGCAGAGGCTGCCTTCCAAGAAATGAAAGCTTATATCTGCAAACTCCCAACATTGGCCACCCCAGTACCCGGAGAGCATCTGACCTTGTACCTGTCCGCCTAAAAAACAACCATAAGTGCGGTCATGATGGTGGAACGGGAGGAAAAACAGATACCAATATATTTCATCAGTAGAACACTTAAAGGTCCTGAGGAACGCTACATGCCTCTGGAGAAGTTAGCATTAGCCCTTGTTTTTGCATCTCGGAGACTCAGGAGGTATTTCCAAGGGCACAAGGTCACCTTGATGATGGATCAGCCCCTCCAAAAGGTACTCAGGAGGCCGGAACTGTCGGGACGGCTGGCTAAATGGGCCGTGGAACTGGGGGAACACTCCTTGGAGTTCAAACCCATGACGGCCATGAAAGGGCAAATCCTGGCCGATTTCTTAGCAGAAGTCCCTGAGGATGAGGAAAAGGAACTTCTAAAATGGGAAGCTTTAGAAAAGGAAGAAAAAGAGAAGGACAACGAGGCTGTGTGGAAACTGTTCACAGATGGAGCTTCCAGCGAAGAAGGGAATGAAGCAGGCATTACTTTGATAAGCCCTGAAGGAGTTGAGCTGACCTATGCCATAAGACTGGACTTCGAAAACACCAATAATACTGCAGAATATGAAGCCCTCTTAGCAGGGATGAGGCTGGCAGAAAAGATGAAAGCTAAGCATGTGGAGGCCAGTACTGACTCGCAGCTGGTAGTCAGGCAGTATCAAGGAGAATATGAGGCCAAAGATAACACCATGGCTCAGTACGTGGAAAAGGTCAAAGAGACGGCCAAGGTATTCAAAACTTTTAAGCTGGAATACATCCCCAGCGGGATAAACAGAAAGTCCGATGCCCTCAGTAAGCTAGCCTCAGTAGCATTTGATCACCTAGCCAGGGAAGTCAAAGTGGAAGTCCTAACCTCCCCCTCCCTCAGCACAGATGAGGTAACTACAGTTGAAAACACACAAGAAACGTGGATGACACCGATTGTAAAGTTCCTCAGAGACGGGATACTACTCGAGGGAGACTGGGCGGCCAGGAAGATAAGGGTAAAGGCCTTGCAATATGAGTTGGTTGATGGGGAACTATACCGAAGATCATACTTGGGCCCATCCCTGAAGTGTGTTGACATGGAAGAAGCTGAATATGTGATCAGAGAGATACATGAGGGGATTTGTGGAATGCATTCGGGGCCAAGGACGGTAGTAGCAAAGGCAATGAATGCGGGATTCTATTGGCCTCGAATGTACGAAACAGCATCCGAAGAGGTTAAGAAATGTGATAATTTCCAGGTACATGCACCTATGACTCATCGACACAAACACCCGATGATACCAGTCTCAACGTCCTGGCCCTTTCAAAAGTGGGCCATTGACATAATCGGGCCATTTCCAGAGGGTCCAGGAGGAGTCAAGTATGTGGTGGTTGCTATTGATTATTTTACCAAGTGGATCGAAGCAAGGCCCTTGGCAAAAATAACCGGGGAGCAGATGAGGCGATTTGTATTGGACAACATCATCTGCAGGTACGGGGTCCCAAAAGAGCTGGTAAGTGATAACGGTGTCCAATTTGCTGGAAGACCTTTCAAGCCATGGTGCGAACAGATGCACATACAGCAGGTGTTTACCTCCATCACCCATGCTCAAAGCAATGGACTGGTAGAAAGAGCCAACCAAAGCGTTATCAAAGGAATAAAAGGAAGACTCGGGAGGAAGCAAAAAGGATGGCTGGAGGAGCTACCGTTTGTACTGTGGGCATACGGGACCACCCCCAAGAACTGCAATGGGGAAACTCCTTTCAGCTTAACTTACGGGACGGAGGCAGTCATCCCGGCTGAAATAGGATCCCCGACGGCAAGGATGAAGCTCAGGGAGGCAGAAAACGAACAAGACCTCCGGATGAACCTGAATTTGCTGGAGGAAAGGAGAGAAGTGGCAACAGTCAGGGAGGCCAAGTATAAGAAGCAGCTGGAAAGCTATTACAATGCCAAGATGAAAAAGCTTAGCCTCGTCCCGGGGGATTTGGTCCTAAGAGCAAACGAAGCCAGCCTACAGGAGAACAACGGAAAACTAGGTCCCAATTGGGAAGGGCCCTACCGGGTTATATGGGCAAATGGCAAAGGAAGCTGCAAATTGGAAACTCTCCAAGGCAAGGAGGTCCCCAGGACGTGGAACCTCATGCAACTTAGGAAGTACTACATATAAGGGGTGAACCCCCAGGAAAAACGGCTAAGGAGCCACTTTTGTAATATTTAACTATTAGTTTGGGGCTTACCCCCAGGGACGAGTCTTTTGTAACAACCTATGCTGGGAAATTTAACCCCCAAGGAATGAATGACAAATGGACAACTAACTTGTCCCCTTTTGGTAAAATAACGGGTATTATATCTGGGCAGACGTGCCCAGAAACACTATAAACCTAACTAACAAATGAACACACGTGTATAAGGTATATCAAACATACCAAAAGCCCGGCTGTGGGGCGAAATAGGGTCTAGCTAACCCAAAGAAAGCGGACAAAACAAACCAAGAACATAATCTCACATTATAAAACTGTCCAGCGATTGGCCTCGAACAGACAATCTTGGTTTCCCAAATAAACCATAAATACAACACACTTCTGTAAACAAACTACAAAAAGAAGTCTTTCTTTATTTGCAAAATAAATGTACAAAGAAAAACCCTAATAACTTTAGCAAAAGCAATTAGCATACAAAACAACAAGCACAACAAACTTAGGCCAAAGCACAGCTTCTTGCAAAACAACCCAAGGGTCTTCAGGGAAGCGCCGACTTGATTCCTGGCAAAAGCCCCTGCAATATGAAAAACCACAACAGAAAACAAGCAAAAGGCAAGAAAACAACACACAGTCATAAAGTTGCATGATTAAATACCAAGGAGGCCCCCAACACAAAGGACCTCCTTCCAAACAACCAAAAAAGTCTAAGTATCCTAAGGTAAGCAAGTTATCCAGATTACAACCATATCGAAAGTGATTAATATTCAGGGATCACGCGGAACCACCCCCAGAAACAAACTTTGGAGATGAGGGACCAGCGGAGGAGAACATGGCCTTCAGTTCATCTATGGATATAATGGGATGATCCAGGATCTTCTTGAGAATGGCCGGGGTCTTGGCTCCGAGCTCCTGATCCAACTTGGACAACCGCTTCTTAGCTTTGGAATTGTAAAGCGGAGTTTCTTTTCTGCCCAGACCCTGAGCAGAGTAGTTATACCCATCCTTCAACCCAGCCTGGTAGCCAACATCCCGGTACGCCCTATACACCTCCTCCAGGCCACTCTTGAATTCTTCTGACTGAGAGACTGCAGTAAGGAAAGCTGCAAAACCCTCGGTGATCAACCAATGTTTCTCTTTGGCCAGTCGCTGGTTATCATCAGAAGTTATCCCATAATCTGCATACATAGTATTCAGCTGCTCCTGAGAAACGGAGCCAACTTCCTTCAGATGCTTTAACTCAGCAGCCAGTTCATCCTTCTCCTCCACCAGCATCGCTATCTCTCTTTCCCAGGCTCGTTCCTTTCGCTCCAACATGGCTCCAGTCCCCTGGGCAAAAAACATCACAAAAAATCCACAAAATTGTTGGAAGGTATATGTATAAAAAAGGGGGGGGGGGAGAGAAGGAGAAAGGCTATATACCTTCTCCTCCTGCAACTTCCTCTTCAGCTTCAACCACTTGGCACCTGAGTTCAGCAGCAACAGACTGAGAAGTCTTAAGCTCACCCTTGAGACCATCATTCGCCCTCCTCAAATCATCACTCCGCTGCAGCATGCCAGCACCCCTGAAGAAACTCTCACAAAGAGACATGCTATACTGATCCTCGAAAAGATCATCCCTCAAAGCAGAGTTCACGAATTTATGGGAGGGAGGGACAACATGACTCAGAAAGTCCCTAGCAGCCTCAGGAGTCCCTATCACCGAGGAGTGAGTTACCTTCCATTTGGGGACATAGGTGAAGGGGATAGCATCAGCAAACAGAGGAGCCAAAGGGGACCGATGAGCAGGACCCTCAGGTTGAGTGGGTCTACTGGTCCCCGTAGCATGAAGAGGTGAGAGTTCAAAGGCCGAGGTAAAATGAGCCATGCCTACTTCCGGGGTTTTATCCCGAACACGGGAATAGGAGGGACCAGTAGGGATCTCTATGGGATCACGAGAACTCCCCTGCACAAAAAGAAAAAGAACATCAGAAATAAAACAGAGGTGGGGCAGATAAACAAGAAGAAAAAGGAACTCACCAGCAAAGGTGCACTCACAAGACTCGAAGATCTCAGGTGTTTGGACAGAGAACCCTTGACCCCAACAGGGGGAAGTTCGGAAGCAGCCTTCGATGAAGGAGGGGGCTTCTGTCCACTGGCACTCCGAAGCCTTTGCCGAATATCACGAGGAGCAGGGGCTGGCTTAGGACTTGTAGCCTTGCTCTTACGAACTAAACGAACCTCCAGAGCTTCATTATCGCTTTGATCAGAATGCTTGACAGGGGCAGGATCAGGGGAACTCTCCTCCTCATCAGAGGAGGTTTCCTCACCCCCTTCTACAGCAACGGAGCCCCCAGCCTGGGCAGACCCCCCATCAACCTGCACCACCCCACTCTGGTTCAAGCCCGGATCAACTTTCCCAGGCTCGTTCCTTTCGCTCCAACATGGCTCCAGCCCCCTGGGCAAAAAACATCACAAAAAATCCACAAAATTGTTGGAAGGTATATGTATAAAAAGGGGGGGGGGGAGAGAAGGAGAAAGGCTATATACCTTCTCCTCCTGCAACTTCCTCTTCAGTTTCAACCACTTGGCACCTGAGTTCAGCAGCAACAGACTGAGAAGTCTTAAGCTCACCCTTGAGACCATCATTCGCCCTCCTCAAATCATCACTCCGCTGCAGCATGCCAGCACCCCTGAAGAAACTCTCACAAAGAGACATGCTATACTGATCCTCGAAAAGATCATCCCTCAAAGCAGAGTTCACGAATTTATGGGAGGGAGGGACAACATGACTCAGAAAGTCCCTAGCAGCCTCAGGAGTCCCTATCACCGAGGAGTGAGTTACCTTCCATTTGGGGACATAGGTGAAGGGGATAGCATCAGCAAACAGAGGAGCCAAAGGGGACCGATGAGCAGGACCCTCAGGTTGAGTGGGTCTACTGGTCCCCGTAGCATGAAGAGGTGAGAGTTCAAAGGCCGAGGTAAAATGAGCCATGCCTACTTCCGGGGTTTTATCCCGAACACGGGAATAGGAGGGACCAGTAGGGATCTCTATGGGATCACGAGAACTCCCCTGCACAAAAAGAAAAAGAACATCAGAAATAAAACAGAGGTGGGGCAGATAAACAAGAAGAAAAAGGAACTCACCAGCAAAGGTGCACTCACAAGACTCGAAGATCTAAGGTGTTTGGACAGAGAACCCTTGACCCCAACAGGGGGAAGTTCGGAAGCAGCCTTCGATGAAGGAGGGGGCTTCTGTCCATGGGCACTCCGAAGCCTTTGCCGAATATCACGAGGAGCAGGGGCTGGCTTAGGACTTGTAGCCTTGCTCTTACGAACTAAACGAACCTCCAGATCTTCATTATCGCTTTGATCAGAATGCTTGACAGGGGCAGGATCAGGGGAACTCTCCTCCTCCTCATCAGAGGAGGTTTCCTCACCCCCTTCTACAGCAACGGAGCCCCCAGCCTGGGCAGACCCCCCAGCAACCTGCATCACCCCACTCCGGTTCAAGCCCGAATCAACTTTCCCAGGCTCGTTCCTTTCGCTCCAACATGGCTCCAGCCCCCTGGGCAAAAAACATCATAAAAAATCCACAAAATTGTTGGAAGGTATATGTATAAAAAAAGGGGGGGGGGGAAGAGAAGGAGAAAGGCTATATACCTTCTCCTCCTGCAACTTCCTCTTCAGCTCCAACCACTTGGCACCTGAGTTCAGCAGCAACAGACTGAGAAGTCTTAAGCTCACCCTTGAGACCATCATTCGCCCTCCTCAAATCATCACTCCGCTGCAGCATGCCAGCACCCCTGAAGAAACTCTCACAAAGAGACATGCTATACTGATCTTCGAAAAGATCATCCCTCAAAGCAGAGTTCACGAATTTATGGGAGGGAGGGACAACATGACTCAGAAAGTCCCTAGCAGCCTCAGGAGTCCCTATCACCGAGGAGTGAGTTACCTTCCATTTGGGGACATAGGTGAAGGGGATAGCATCAGCAAACAGAGGAGCCAAAGGGGACCGATGAGCAGGACCCTCAGGTTGAGTGGGTCTACTGGTCCCCGTAGCATGAAGAGGTGAGAGTTCAAAGGCCGAGGTAAAATGAGCCATGCCTACTTCCGGGGTTTTATCCCGAACACGGGAAGAGGAGGGACCAGTAGGGATCTCTATGGGATCACGAGAACTCCCCTGCACAAAAAGAAAAAGAACATCAGAAATAAAACAGAGGTGGGGCAGATAAACAAGAAGAAAAAGGAACTCACCAGCAAAGGTGCACTCACAAGACTCTAAGATCTCAGGTGTTTGGACAGAGAACCCTTGACCCCAACAGAGGGAAGTTCGGAAGCAGCCTTCGATGAAGGAGGGGGCTTCTGTCCACTGGCACTCCGAAGCCTTTGCCGAATATCACGAGGAGCAGGGGCTGGCTTAGGACTTGTAGCCTTGCTCTTACGAACTAAACGAACCTCCAGAGCTTCATTATCGCTTTGATCAGAATGCTTGAAAGGGGCAGGATCAGGGGAACTCTCCTCCTCATCAGAGGAGGTTTCCTCACCCCCTTCTACAGCAACGGAGCCCCCAGCCTGGGCAGACCCCCCAGCAACCTGCATCACCCCACTCCGGTTCAAGCCCGGATCAACTTCATCACCAACAACAAACTTCACATCCTTAGAATCTCCCTGAAGCAGCCTCCACAAAGTCAACTCTGTGAAAGAAAGACACTAAAGATGACTGCACAAATACCAAGAAACAAAAACAAAGAAATGCAGATTCGAGGCAAAAGGATACCTTTTTTACCAAAGAAGGCCTTGGGATGAACAGGGTAGGAAGGACTTAACCCTCCCATGGCCAAAACTCATTCGGAAAAAGTAAAAGCCCTCGTAGGGTTTTCATACATGCGTTTCCACTGAACAGTCTCGTTTGCCGATAGGGTAGGAATAGTATCTTCAATAGCAGCGTCAACATTTTTAGGCAATGGGGATTCTGGTATCATGGCAGCGGAGACAAAAATGAACCTGCTTTTCCAATCCTTCGGGTAAGTGGAGGTTGGCATAAAAGTATAACAGGGCTTCGACACGCTGTTCTGTCTCTTGGCAAAGGTAAACCAATCTCCATCAGAGATCAGTTTATAGAACATGCAAAACAAGGGAATGGAAGGTTCACCAGAAACGGCCGCACAGGACAACTCGAAGTGCACCACTCTCATGAACCCTAGGGGATGCAACTGAGAAAAGTGAACCCCGAAATGACGAAGCAAAGCAACCTTGAAAGGGGAAAGAGGATACCGGACTCCGCAAGAGGAAAACGCCAATGTATAAAGGGGAATTCTGTCCGGTGTGCATTCGGCCGACTCGTTGGGTCCCGGTAAGGTGGGAGAAAACTTCTCAGGAATGTTGTATGTCTCGACAAAAGACTTTAGTTCCTTCGCCGTTAAGACCGATCTAATCGCAGAACGACCGGAACGACTCATAATCGGAGAAGAAATGGCGATCGGAGAAAGTATGACGAAAGAGGAGAAGGAACCAGAAAGGATAGAGAGAAAATTCAAAAAGTAATGGGGTATTTAAAGAGGGTAACTGACACACAGGAAACCGTCTTGTCATTCGTCCCTTCGAAATTTAAAAAGATGCACGTGTCTCTAGGGGATTAACTCCCGCCGTCAGCATTTGGTGAAATGATGGCTTTTGAAAAAAGGAGCAACTCATTATAACCGATCAGAAGTGGGCCCGCACTTGAAGCCCAAGAAAGTAAGCCCTCCTTTTGAACAAGTTATGATTCAGCCCCGGATCATGAGCCTCGGGTCTCAGAACCAGGGACTAAAGATGACTTGACGACAGGCTAATGGGAAACCCCATTTTTACCCGCTTTGGGCTGCCTACATACGGGCCCAACAAGATATAAGCCCAACCATGGTCTAACTTGCCCACTAAGGTTCTACCTTTTACAAAACAAGCGGGAAACGAGGATTCAGAACATGCAGGCCACAATTAATGACTGATAAGAAGAGTATCTTGGCTGGCATGGTACTTCTCCTGCCGAAACATTAAATAACGCTGCCAATCTAACCGTTAGGGGTCAGACACGTGTCTGAGCCTCTCGAAGACTTCCTGAAACCGTTGGATCGTCTCAACAAATATCTCACATTCAAGATAAGGTCTAAGACTTATATAAGAAGAAGAACAATAACATCGGAGGTATCACATTTAATATTCTCCCATTTGCTCTTCTATCATTAACTCCGACAAATATCCCTATACATTCAATACACACACGTATTTATTGGATTCACACCAAAGAGGAAACATTCCGGTGATCACACTCATCGGAAGAAGCTCCTCTCACTTTTCGGCAAGTTTACTTACTCTCACGCCGGAGCTTGGTCACGGATCCCCCTTCCGGGGCCCTCCGTGACGAGGCTAACGGTTTATTCTTTTGTAGCTACATGGAACGGGTGTCACACCCCTATTTTCCACGTGTCACCGGTGGGCCCGGTGGGGAGTATCGTGACGTAGTTGGTATCATCATAGACAAACAACACAATATAATAATGCACAGCGGAAGCAAAGATAGATTCATTTCAACTTTAAATAAAATGTAATATTAAATATCACGAGTAGTTGAAACGGATCCACAGGCGGATCAAAATAAAATAAGATATTGTTCAACAGTTTATTGTCGTCCAAGCTTGCGAGACTTATTGTGGACGCTCTAGAAGACAGCCAGCCTATTACGTAGAGTACCTGCACTTAACCTTTTGGGAAAAATACGTCAGTTTACACTGGTAAATACAATTTAACTGACTCATTTTGAAAATGATTGAAAATTGATTTGAATGCTCATGGCACAAAATATTTTATAACTTGGGATAATTATGTTATATAATCTTGTAAAGGATTTACATGTTACTTATGCGTTCAGTAGCCCGGTTCGTGCCGGGTTAAAGATCAATAGACACACCACAATATTGAGTTATACACTTGACAGGTGTACGCCTACACCCCGTGCTCAGGTCGTGGCCATCTCGTAAGATAATGCCGAGGATATCCGGGACATGGTCATTAACCCCCCCAAAGGCTTTAAGCAATAAAACACATTCAAAACAAAGCATCTCAATAAATTTAACCTCTATTCGATTAAAGAATTCAATGCCAGACCAAGCGGTATTTTATATACCGTACCCCAATCCCGTATAGGGAAAATAAGTTAAAAGTATTTACCTTGGTAAGTATATATCTCAACAAGCAAAAAGGCAGGTAGCTTTTACCGGTGCTCCTAATCTGGAACGAAGGTTTAATATAACCTATTAGATTTCTAACGGGTCTTTATTTAAGCTTGAGCTTAGACCGGTTAGCTTTAAGGACGAAACGGTTCAAACGCACGATTAAGCGAAGACCGGATAGAATGTGATTTAGACCCGACAAGTTTGAATACTTGTATAATATGGGTATACTAAATACATTCTGGATTTTGAGACAAAAATGATAATGTTTGACCCGTCTCGGTCAATTTATGCAAACTAGTTACATAAACCGCACCGAACGCGAAAAGAGCGTTACGGGTAACCGTAAGAGTCATATGCAAGTTCCCTGAGATAATATGCTCCAAATATGTTATAATATCAGTAAGTTATTTTCTATTATGCCCAAAACGGATTTAAACACAATTTATGCCTCATAAGGGCATTTTGGTCATTTAAAAGATTATAAAAGAATTAAATTAGAAATCTGAGTTACAGGTCTGGTTTATACAGTAAATATACTTAATTAAACATGTTATAACAGTAGGGTATGACCCATATGTGAAACTTATCATTTAAAACCAAACTATGCACCGTAGGGGTATTTTGGTAATTTCACAAGGGCTAAAAATGTCAAAACTGGAAACCTGAGTTCAAAAACTTATACTTACTGTTATAATATAAAAATATGCTAAAAACATCAGTAGGTATCAACCTTATATGTTTAATATGGTTATAGTACATACTAGGCGTTAAAAACGCTTAAAATGGCGATTTAGAGCCGTTTCCGGGTTTTCAAAAGAAAGATGATATTTTTATATTTCCAGAATGCTCAAAATAATTTATTTAACAAATAAAATCAGTAGAAAAAGGTTTGGGGTCAAAAGGATTTGTAAAACTCATTTTATGGCTTAAAAGGGCAAAATCGGTATTTACCGAATTTAGCTTAAAGACCTATGTTATGCTCAGCCAAAAATTTAATAAAAATCTTTATAAATCCCAAAATATTATATAACATCAGTGGGTAAAAATTTTGGTATCAAAAAGTGGGTTTAAATAGGTTATATGCTAATTACGCCGTTTAAGTAACATAAAGCTTTCAAATTACGATATTGAGCATAACTCTTAATCTGGACCTCAAACTGTTATCAAATTTTTGGTGCAAGTTTATAAATAAGTAACAAATGTTTCTACTCTTTCACTTTTTCAAAAATCACGTTTTATAGCAAAAAGGGCATAATAGTCAACTTTTAAGCATAAATCGGTAACATGCATATGAACCGGATAAGTGTTGAACCAAGTTGTAAAATCTCAGAGAATAAAACTCATATGAAAGTTGGTCCAAAATAAGCTCTAATTCAGATCTCAAACATGCATGCACGGATCAGAACTGATAGTCAAAGAAAAAGTCAATTTATGTGACTTTCGGTTCCGATTCGGGTTTAAACTGAAAATTGTCGAATTGATTATGTTAAAACATGTCCTTACATTAATTATAAAGTTATTTTGATGATCAAACAGTTTGCATGTAGCCTACATTGTTAATCATGCTTAAATTTGCAAAAACACATTCTGTTGACTTTTTAAGAAAAGCTTTGACTCGACAATTAACATGCTTAGAGTGTGAATCTGAAAATACCCTTTTAGGGGTTTGTTACACTCATAAATACCAACATGTGGGTACTTTCAATTTGAGAAATGACAGAGCCAATCTCGTTTAAACTCAAAGTCAAGTTTAATTTACGATAGTTTGACTTTCGGTTAATACACTAAGCTAGAACGAATTAGAGAATGATATGAACACTTACAATGGTCCTAAACAAGCTTAGAGATCACTATGAAGCAGCCTTGGTGTCCAGAAAGCTCCAGGAGAAGTCTTGTGAATTTTTGAAGTTCAAGTGTTCATATGTTTACTACTACAAGTGCCTTATATTCAGATTTTGATGTGTTGTGAGGCTGCCACAGAGGTCTACAGGTGTTGTAAGACCTGTACAAGTGTCCTCAATTGCATGAAAGTTGATTGGTGAAGTCCCTGAGTCGATTACAGCTGCAAACAACTCGCAAACAGCCAAGAAAACCGACATCTGCAGGTTTTGTCGCTGGCAACATGTAGGCGGGCCGCGAGGCCAGGTTACGCGGGCCGCGTACCTCTGGTCGACCAGCAAAACAAGTTTTGCAATGTTTGCAATTCAGTCCCTGATCTTTTGTAACGTGTTTAGGCTATTTATTTTGCACTCTTGACCCTTATATCTGACTTTTAAGAGTCTTGGGACTTTTATAAACATGGTAAAGTCCTTGGTTAACTTTGCGCTTACCCGAAAAGTCACGAAATCAACGTTAACGTATTTAACCCTTCGTGTACGGTTTTGGTCATAACTTTCTCATACGATAACGAAACTCGATGAAATTTTTATCACATATTCTAGTGAGTATATTTTATCATTACAAAACTTCGGGTTTGCCAAAAGATCACTCAGAGGTATACTTTCAACATGTTGACACTTTTAGCCCCTGTCGTTTGTAATTCCTCACTTTCTTACATCTTCCGCTTCGTATGATCCATGATTTATCCGTTTAAGATTATAAACATCATGTAGGGTTATTTTAGAGCCTATTTATCCAATGTTGACACTTTGGACCCTTGTATTCACATAGTTTCACTGTTTGTCAACTTTAGTCCCTCTAAAGTATGTTTTCACATATTCAATGTCCATGACACGTGTCAATACATTATTGGACGTAAATTTTCGAGGTGTTACAACGGGATATCTGGACGTCAGCGAAGATCCTTTGAACGTCAGCCGGGATTTGGGTAATCGACAATATACATAAACTTACATGCACACATTCAAACAAACAAATTCCGTGAGATGCACATCATCACTCGCCGGGCAGAATGAAACCAAATTGTTCTCTGACAAATTCGAGAAACAAATATGGAAAACATCGAGTACGGTTGGGGATTTGGATCAATGGTCGCCATGCTTTTGGTGGTGAATTGATTGTTGTTTCTGTCGCTGGTCCGACGCCGTCGATTCCGATAATTTTTTTGGTTCCGATGTTCTTGGTGGCGGTCATCATCTTTCTCTCCGTTGCCTCCAACCCAAATCATTGATTATCGCGAATGTATCTCAGATGTATTATCACTAAACTTTATGTTGGTACTTGGTACATGGTACTAATTATTATATATAATTATTAATTTACATGCCTGAGTTACCATTAAGTTGCTAATTATGTATGTAATAATAAAATCGTTGAACTTTACTTTTTTTGAAAATTAAACTTCATTAACGACACACCTCCGACCCAAACGGGCAAAAGACCAAACAACACGTTGAACTTTACTGTTAGAAACTAGATAAATGAGAGAAATAACTTTCATTGCAAGTTTTATTTTTTCGGAAATGGCGGAGACGACTGCGTGAAAGTTCTTTTACTACTGTGATACGAAGAAGAGTTTAAACTGAGCGCAAATTCCAAGAGATAACCTAAATGTTTTTTTTTTGCTTTTATTGTATAACTTATTAATTCACAACAGTCGGTGGAACAGTATACTTTTGGGTCTACAGGATTTGACCACAGTTTGATAACAACTCAGTTTCACGCCACAGGTCTTTCTCGGCGTTTGCAACTTTTGTCCCTCAACAGAAAGAACGGGTATAGAGCAAGAGCTGTTGGTAGAGATGACCGACGCAAACCAGCGGCGGCGGTAATGGCTGTCTCCGGCGATGACGGTGGCTGTCGTCGTCTTCAGCGGCTTTTACACTGATGGAGACGAAAAAAGGAGGGCGACTTTGACCCACATTAGTAACTAACCGCTTTCACTCGAAGTACATGACCACCAGACTTTCGGCGGTGACCACGGTGGCCAACCACCACCGCTGGAGACGGAAAATGAATAGTTTTCATACTTTGGCCCCAGACTTTATTGATTTCTCATTTGGGCCCTACGATGTGACCTTTAACCTTCATCAACGTTCCATTCAGAGAAAATAATGGTCAGGTGGAGGAAAGAGAGGGTGTGGTGGACCACGACCACCGCACTACTACATAGTTCAATATTGATTTACCGGAGCTTAGCCTGAACTGGCCAGAAATCTGCCCCCCCTCGCCGGAGATGGCTGATAAGTCTCAAGATCACCACCATCTTCGTCATCTCCACCTCCTCTCATCACAATCTCTACCATTTTTCACGGATCTGGTAGAAGACCACCTTTACAGTGGCCAGAATCTTTCGAAAACCTTACCTTTGCCGCTCATCGGTCCAATTTGTCACCACCAGTGGGTTTCTCAGCTTCATATTAGGGGTCGGGGGTGAAGCACGCACCGGAAGGGGCGTCTCCGCCGCAGCACCACCGCGACTCCGCCAGGCTTGTCGGATTTCATATCTCT
Source organism: Helianthus tuberosus (assembly GCA_030545235.1). Classification (NCBI taxonomy): domain Eukaryota; kingdom Viridiplantae; phylum Streptophyta; class Magnoliopsida; order Asterales; family Asteraceae; genus Helianthus; species Helianthus tuberosus. Next base: position 31,996,772 of record CM060354.1, on the reverse strand, counting down.
CTCTCTCTCTCTTTTTGTATATAGAGCTATTTCTCTCTCTATAGGGAAAATGATGGGTTTGTGTGGTGTATACCAGGTATAATGGTTTTTAGCTCTCAAATGATTTTAAAGAAAGGCAAAGGAAATGTATAAAGTTTTTAATACAGCAAATCCATTCGTTAGACAAAATAACCTAACTTGGATTTAAATTTCTAAACATTTATTTCTAATATTAATTCGAGACTTTTGTTATCCCCTTTTCTATATAAACTGATCTTTTTATGTTTGAAAAATAAATAGAATCTAACTTATTTTAGCTTTATGTATATTTATCAAATAGCTACAATCTTAGCTCCATTTATTCTAGAGGCTCATTGCCAATTTATTTCAGTGTCTCACACTTCTAATCTACTTTTTATTTTGATGTTCAGACGTAAATTATACGCAAAAAAAAAAAAAAAAATCATACGTAAAGGGTTTGTCTTGAAACCCAAATTAAAAACCTAGGATGGAGGGTGGTCACCCTGAGTTTTTTATATATGTTTTTATGGTTTTTGATATTCTTTTATTTGGTTTTTTTTCTTATTTTGTTTCGATCGATTTAAAATACGTGTTGATAACCTTTTGGCCGTATCATGACTTTATTTTTAGGATTTTTGTTTTCGGTTGTTATACCGAGTGCCTATACCGTAACGAATCGATTTAATACCGACCGAATTCCCGCGCAACGCGCAAAGAATTTTTACTAGTTTATATAAAAATGTCAACTGAAAACTTAACTATTATTTTATTGGATTATTCAATTAACTGTAACACGAACTAAATTTTATTTTATTATAATATTATTTTATCTTTTAATATTATCATATTTATATTATCTGTTTAAATTCTAATAACGATGTTTTTGTTATGAATGCATCATAATGTGGTGAATGAATGCATCATAATCATGGGCGGATCTTAATAGGGCTGTGGCAGGGCCACGGCCCGGACAAGTTTTTCGGTCGTAGTGCTAATTTTCTGCATTTCGATCGAAATTTTTTATATATACTATGTTTGGCCCGGGCTTGCCCGGGCTTTTTTTGGTGCCCGTGTCTCTCGGCCTTGGCACGTTCAACGGGCAAGATCCGCCACTGATCATAATGTGGTGACTCTCCACATATGTAACCTCCATATATTTATTACCTTTGTATTAATGTTAAGCCTCTATAAATAGAGGTTTCATGTAATTGGTATTATACATCTCAATGAATACGGATTCCATATTCTATATTTCTCTCTATAGTACATATAATCCTTGTTCTTGTTTGTATGTTAGTTGCTAGAGTGCATCTAACTATTTTGCAATTAAGGTACCTTCTGAACCATCCCTTGATCTTATATGCAATACACACATCGCACACAAGTATTTTGTTTAGAAGTATTTGAATACAACTAATTATATATCTGATATGTTTATGGATAATAACCATTGAAATAGAAAAAATAAAATTAAGATGACCTTAAAACAATTTTTTGGTTGAAATCTTTTGAGTCACTCGGTTTGGATAACCTCCTTTTTTTTTAAATGAAAAATATCATGAATAAAACCATCAAGTTGAAAATGGTTTTTGCTAACAACCGAAAATTGTTGTTGGATAAGATTATTAGACCAGATTTAATGAATAGAAGGGTCCGTTTATTATCTTATTTAAATTAAATAAATTCTATTTATTGCCTAATTAATTATATTTAGTTAATTGTAACTAACTCAAAGTGTGTTCAATCTTCAATAGTCTAGTATTTATGTGACTCTTTCTTTATTCAAATTTAAAGAGTAAATTTGTAACTGTTGAAGATCACCATATCACATTATCCTTGTGAATATTTACAAAATATAAATTAGCAACATTTTCTTGCTCTATATTGTTGTAACTTACGTATAGGGTGTTTTCCAAAAAAGTTTTTGTATTTTTTTATTTTTAACCCAAAGGTCTTTATCTTTTGCATTTAACCCCTTTAACTAATCTTTTACAATTTAACCCTTTTTATTTTTAACTTTCGTCCCTCCTATTTTTCATGTTTCGCAAGTTTTTCGTTTTACGTTTCGTTCTAAATTTTGCGAGTCAACAAGCCGCAACGTGCGTGTGAGGTTCAACGGTTTTTCGTCTGTTTTTTCCCGTTTGACAGACCAGTCACAACGCGTCTATTTTTCTTCGTTTAACAAGTTCGTCATAACGCGCGGGTCCTACATCGACTTAGTTATTATTTTCAACGTTTAACGTTTATGGCTAATTTCTTCGTATTAACACGTTGCAACAGGCGTGCGTGGGAGTGCGTGGCTGAACGATTTTACGTCTGTTTTTCGTTCAGTGTTATTTTTTTACTTTATTTTTATGAGCTCTTCTAATATTGGTGGTCGTGGTCAGTGGTGTGGCATTAATGCTACTTGTCACGATTTTAAGAACGTATTTAACCTATTAAGTTATTACTAATAATTTGTTTCGAGTTTACCACTATACCCCCTTTACTTAAGAGAAAACTAATTATTTTACGTGCATGTTTTTGTGTACGTGTCAATATAAATTCGATTTGCTCTACATTTCGACGTAAACTTTTTCTGAAAATGATTCAGGTTAAATGTAGTACGTTTTCATTTAAAAAACTACTTTTTTTCGTGCACATTTTTATGTACGTTCAGTATAAATTCGAGATAGTGTATTTTTTTGACGTAAATTTTTTTGGAGAACGAGTCAGGTCAAATATAATAAGTTTTCGTAATTATTTTATGAATGTTTGTAAATTTTGTTTCAATCGAAGTGGAGTCAAATTGTGGTTTCTTTTTTCCCCTTTTTCTAAACGCTCTAATTAATGTTTATGAATGTTTGTAAATTTTGTTTCGTTATACCCGTTACATTCTGTATGTATGACTAGGGTCATATGTAATACGTTATGATTGTACATTATAAATTTGATTTACTTTATGTTTTGATCCAATCACATTGTTTATACAGGTTACATTGAGTTAAATCGATTATGTCGAAATGCGTGTTTTCATATGGTTAATTCATCACATAACGTTTGGACTAATTTATTTGATGTTTGTGATGTACCAGCGCCGCAACGCGCGCGGGTGTTATTGCTAGTTTATATTAATATACAAAAGGTTTTATATTGTAATAATATTATTTTATTCATATAAACTTAATTAATCAAGAAACCGTAATATTATTTATTGCATTCAATTATATAGCTATAAATGCTATTTTGTTTTAGAAAAGGGGATTTCGTAACTGAATTTGATTGAAACATTAAATAATTTTCAAAATTCGTAACTGAAGCTTGATTAAAGTTAAAAGTTAAAACATTAAATAATTTTCAAAAGAATCGAATAAGGTGAACTATTTTATTTAGTTTTTGAAAATTAACTTTTATCATAGAAAACAAAACAAAGTTTGGGTCTCAGTCCCCTATCCAATAGATATTTAAATGAGGTAACTAATATTTTAAAAGCTCATTAGTTGAATATTTTTAATTAAATATTTAATCATTCATTAGGTTGTTAGACCTGACAATTAGTAAACATTTACATGATGCTATACATTATATGATGCTATGATTATTTATTTTATGTAGACTGTAGTTACTATTATCTCAGATATCGTATTATTGGTTTTCATAAATTGAGTGGTAAATGTTACAAAATGAAAAATTATTCCAAATTATGGGTACCATGGATGAAATCATTAAATTTAATTCAAAGTAGTTGGTGGACTTCCATTAGCCTTGTCTCTGTTAACCACATTTTAACTTTCACTATGTATGTGATTTGAGTTTCCTACGGGTCGTTCTTTTTAATGCTTTACAAATTCGACCTTCAATTTTTTTATAATTTGATTTTTGTTAAAGCTTATTATACAATAATTTACAACAAAATAAGGTTATGTGAGTATGTTATATCCCCAAAATGAATTAAGAAAACTTTATATCGATGTGTATGGAGTTTCTGGATCATGGGTTTTTGATATTACAAGTTTGACAACACGTACTGAAGTTTTTACAACGTTGTCTTCTAGATGTTATAATTAGTTTTTATAGGCTTGTATCGTATAACTTGTCTTTATCATATACATTGTTTGTGAAATTTAATTAAATATTTATATAGAGATAATTGGATAAAGCCAATAAAAGACCAAATTTGGTTGATATCACGCCTGAATTATCATATTTCCTAAATTTCATGATCAGTTTATAGAAGGTCGTAAGGTGTTAAATCAAGAAATATTATATAACTCGGACATGTAATTACTTCTTAATTGATGTTATATGCTGATAATATTATTCATATGAAAATGTTGAATAAAACAATTCACATTCGTCAAACCTCAAATATATATATAAGGTTTGAAACGACCACCACGAAAGTTGAGTGGTTCTAATCCATTCGTAGAAGTGAATGTGATGATATAATGATTTGTGAAAAGGTCACGATTATATACATAGTTAAGGAAATTGTAATTATGACACCATGAAAGTTGTCCGATTATAATCTATTCCTTGAAGTGAATGTAATGATATAGTGATCATTGTAAAGTTCACGGTCATGGTTGTCACACCCCCAAAATACCACATGCGGAAACCCCCGCGAGGCGTGTGACGTACCAGGATCCAAGCCACCAATCACATTGAACTCATAAATATATTTAAATAAAACTTTCATTCATTAATATAAAATGTTACAAACGTTATATATCGTTTATTGTATACAACGGAAGCATAATTCATTTGTTAAGTGTTTCGTAAAACGTGTGTACATAAACCATTAAGCTTGTATTGAGATTCCATGTATCTCGACCCATGACCACTCCAGCCTCCCAAACAGCAAGTTCCAAATGATATAAGCCTATAGACCTGCAAGTATGCAGACAAGTGTGTCAGACGACGCTGGTGAGTTCAAAGTTTTGTTAACACGTTTAGTTATCAGATGTGAGTATAAACCAGTTCAACAATTTGATTTGATGTTGTTATTAACTCGATTACCGCAATGGCTACAAGATGTATTTGCCCAACCCCAATGTCTCTATCAAAGCATTGGTCATGCTTTAAGGTAATTAGTTCGGTGTAAGGGTGCCAAACCTAATAGCGCTATCAACTAATAACCTCGTTGCCTCCTCGGCAACTATCTGTAGATGTAAGGGGTCTTATATGATAGAAATGAGTATAATAACAAACATCCCAATAACATGACATTCCTCCCCGGAACGTTACCCGATATCCCTCCCCGGGATGCATGCTTGGAAAAAAAGTAGTGAACTCACCTTAGATTTGCTCGGTATGTTACATTATGTTACCCGTTCCCAGTTGGTCAACCAAACCCTACTATGGTTACCAAGAGTAGTCAGTTTCACAATCACGTATCCAAATCACGTATCACATAGTTAACGTTTAGATTTCATGCGCGTTTATAATTACAAGTTCATGTTTCCAACAGTAGTCACTGATGACGCCGGTTTCATAATAATCGATTCACGTGTTGTTACAGATTACGTTTGGCTATGGTCATAGTATACATATATCAAGCACTCAGTTTCCAAACAAGTCTACATCCTGTGTTCATGATACATAACAATGTTTTACAATAGTTAAGTCAAGACTCTATCTGTCCATTATTACCTGCGGTCCAATCAATTAACTGATATCAACTTAAGACAGTCCACTAAAGGCATCGGCCCACTAGTGAATATTTGGTCCAATTATAAATCCTTGTTGTCAGACGGTGCATTGAAATCAACTACATTTGCATGTTATTCAAGGCCTATTATTCAAACACATAGCATGTGATTTCAAAGTTTAAAGATACCATTTAAAGCAACTCAGTACATCACGTGACATCTCTTATACAGTCCATATGAGTCGGCTCATGTGAATACTCGATCTAATCAATTTGTTATCGGCCCAAGAATGGATAACATTTAAAGGACTTGTTGACTTTGAATGTTCAATCATCATGACAACCTAACTGTTTCACCTATAACCTTCCGACGAAACACCTCTACTTTTCGTCATATGAGTTGGACGAAACCCTTATGTTTCGTCGGCACAAGGGTTGGACGAAACCCTTATGTTTCGTCGGCACAAGAGTTGGACGAAACCCTTATGTTTCGTCGTGAAGAACTATGATGATTACAGTGACCTGCAAACCCTAACTATCCATGTATTCACATTATCATACCAACCCAAATCATCCTCTCATGATTAATACCATAATCATCATTTACAACAGATCCATCAAAACAAGTGTAATTCAAAGAAACTTACATCATACTAACACACCAGTGAACAAGCTATAATCCAAAGTCTTCGATCATCACATCACACAAACCCTAGTTATCGCTAATATCAAGTTAACACCAAGAACACTTAGTAAATCATATCTAATCATAATCTGTTTCTATGGTCACAAGTACATATAAGATTCCTTATCACACTTTCATGACAAAACAACTACGGATTTACTCACATAATTATCTATCATCATAAGCTAATACCCGAACCCATTACTTATCAATTAGTGAACATATTACCAATTCATGAACTTTACACACTCCATATTCATCTTGGTCAAAATATCAATAATTCATGTTTCCTACCAACACTCCAGATTATCCGAGATTTATGATCAATATGCACATAGCCGAACACAATAACTCAAGAATTAAACAGACATGTTTGTACTAACCAGGAGAATGAGATTCGCTAAACACGAGAGGCGAGATACAAGGTGACTGCCGTCGGCTTCATGGAATGAGTGAATGTGTTTAGGGTTTGTTGAGAACTTGAGAATACTAGATTATGGTAACCACCCATAACCTTTTGTGTATGCGTGAACATATGCACTACCAACAAAGGGTGGCCCAAGTGCAAGGTGTGGCCCAACCGTAATGTGTGTGTGCTAAACCACACATGTGATGTATGCGGCCCAAATGGATGGGCTTCAAGTGCAATGGTTTCTAAGTGCAATGGGCAGAGATATGCAGCTCAAACATGTGTGACACGCGCCCAACCACGCACTCAAACCTATTCCAAACCGTTTAACGTCTAACAAGTTCAACATAGCTGAGAACGTTTACAATTTTATAATAGCACAGAACGTAAAAGAGAAATGATGAGAAATCAGGATCACAAGGTTAACGACACTACCCTTGAAAGTTCGGGTTGTCACATCATCCCTAACTTTAAAGAAATTTCGTCCCGAAATTTGATAAGTAAACCAAAAGTGACACGGTAAACCAAAAGTAACACAAAGCGGCAAAGTGTTAGATTAGGATGACTGTGGATTTTCCTCGGGTGCCACATCATCCCCAACTTGAAAGGGAATTTCGTCCCGAAATTCGCCAATGATATCAGAAGTTGATGCAACCGCTTGAACAACTGAGGATGCTAGAGCTTATTCTGATTATTGCGTTCCTACGTGAACTCCGGTCCACGTCTTGAGTTCCCACGAACTCTCACGATTGGAATTCGACTATGCTAACGAATCTTGACGTCCTGGTCCAAGATTTCAGGGGGTTCATGATGTGTTCAAAATGTAACATATAAATTTCATCAAATGAGGCATAAAACTAACCCTTTTTTAGTACTAATGTTGGAAAAAGTGTGCTTTTGTCTTCCTTTTGTATTTTCAGGATTAAATGAGCTCAAATTAACAAAAGAAGCAAAAAGACATCAAAATCTAACATAAATACAAGAAAAGGAACAAGACGTGACATGCCCGACCCCACGACAGCATCTTCCCAAGCAAAACAAGAAATCAGACGCCTGAACACGCCCCGTGCTCAGCCAGCACGGGGGCGTGCCCAAGTGTCAGCAGAAAAGACAAAGTGGTAGAAGCTTCTATTGCCCACCACGGGGCCGTGCTCAGCGGACACGGGGCCGTGGTCAACTATAAGATTCGCACAATCTAGGCAAATCTTCATAGTACAAAGATTCTTCTGCACACGGGGTCGTGCTCAGCGGACACGGGGGCGTGGTCAACTAATAAGACAAAGCTGCATTAAATGAAGAAAGAGAAGGATGTGGACACGGGGCCGTGCCCACTGGACACGGGGCCTTGCCCGAGCTTCTGTTCAGCCTATAAATAGAAGTGCTTGGCTCAAGCTCAAACCATCCCTTGGCACACCACCTCTCTCACACTTCACCCATCACCCACCACCACCATAACACCATCATCCACCACCATCATCCATTGTCCATCATAGAGTGTGTGAGTCGTCTTGGGATCCAAGATTGATCGTAAGAGTTCTTGACAATCAAGGCCATGTTTGCCTAAGTCTCTTACATCACTTGGTGAAGACAAAGTGTCTAGTGTAATACTTTTTATTTCTAATCTTTTCGCACTTTTTATTTGGTTTCGTATTAATGACTTTAATAACTAGTTGCTTATGTTGAAGGTGATCTTTCTTTATCGTTTGTCCGTGGTGTCTTGAAATTATTTTACTGTCTATATAAAATAAAAGATTTTCACCATTCATATCTCTACGGTCTATATGGAGGTATGTTGGCTACTTGGTCGGGGGTTAAGGGAACGATTTGGTAAACGTCTTGCCATTGTTCAGCGTTTAGAGGTCCTGCAATGGACCTGGGTCAAATTTAGTAGGACCTCCTTCAATACTTAGCGGTATTGGATGGCGGGGGTCCAAACTCTTTGATCCCCTCATAAGTTAACTACTATTAATACTATAACCCGACTATTTAGGACTGTATCCCTGCTGACTCAGACTACTTAGTCGAGGGTAACGTCACCTCCAAAAGAGGGGCCTACCATAATTTGCATTAATAACTTAATTAATTATCTTCCAATAATCCACCCTTTTAGGATTGTATCCTTGCTGACTCAAACTACCGGGGTGAGGGTAACGTCACCTTCAAAAGAGGGGCCTACTACAATAACTAAGATAATCTCTTAAAATAGTGCAAAAGTGCGGAAATAATCAAAGGTTACACTAGATACGAGTCGGAACCAAGTGATTCATCTTGTCTATCTGTTTTTCTTTTTATTTTTATTTTCAGCATTTTAGTTAGTTTTTATTTTTCTTAGTTTAAAACATTTTTCTAAACTTTTTGATTTGATTAGACGTTGAGGATAAACCGGTACTAAAAGCTCTTGTGTCCTTGGACGACCTCGGTATCTTATCAACACTATACTACGCTCATGATGGGTGCACTTGCCCATATGTGTGTCTAGTGTTAGTAAATATCGTGTTTTATAAATTTAAAACTTGACTAAAAAGTGTTAAAGGGGCTTAAAATATACACCTAAAATATATAACACTTCACACGCATCAAGTTTTTGGCGACGTTGCCAGGGACACAAGGATTTTAAGAAAGCTTAAAATCGACGGCCTAATCAGTTTTTCAAAACTTTTTTAAAAACGCGCGCACATTTTTCTGCATTTTAGTTTAGCTTTGCATTTACAGTAGCCTGTACACGGGGCCGTGTTCACTGAACACGGGGCCGTGCTGCACATTTTCATAAAAACACCCAGTAACAGTAGCTTGAACACGGGCCGTGCTCACTGAACACGCCCCGTGCTCAACTAGATCAGTCAATTTAATTAAAACGCCCAGATACAGATTCTGAACACGGGGCCGTGTCCACTGAACACGGGGCCGTGTCCAGCCTCTGTTTCCGTTTTTATTTTTGTTTTCTGATCTCGAGACTTGGTTGTGGTCTGCTGAGTGATTCTTATGGATCAATACTCAGGAGGTTACAACTACACCTATGAGGAGGATGATTATAGGGGTAATTATTGCACTAATTGTCGTAACACACGCTCGGTTCAATATAATCACTCATATCAACCATCCAATTCATACACATACTATGAGGAGCCCAGGTACGAGCCATCAACTTCATACACATCCTATGAAGACCAAAGGTATGAAACTCCTCCCTCATACTCATATTTTGATGAACCAAGGTATGAGCCTTCTTACTCATACTTTGAGGAACCAAGATATGAGCCACCACCTTCATATGCTTACTATGAGGAACCATGGCGTGAACAACCCACCTCATATGAGTATTATGAAGAACAAAATTACGAACCTTATCCATCATATGCTTACAATGAAGAACAATAGTGCGAACCATCTACTTCACATGGGTATTATGAGGAACAAAGGATCGAACAACCGGATTCAAGCTTAGAAAATACCGATTCTTTTTCTATAACCGAAGTAACCGATAGGATATTAGAACACATAAGAGTTATCGATCGCTGTATAAGAGAATCTCGCGCAAGGGAAGAGGAGTCCCGCGCAAGAGAAGAATTAAAAAAGGAAGAGATAACTGAAATTGTAAAAATGGAAGAACAAATAAGTGAAAAACCAACACATGAGTTAAACAACGAAAAAGGTGAGTCCGACAATGTTAAAATACAAGAAGAGTCTAATTTTGAAGAAATTAACCTCTTGTCACCTTCTTTCGAAAATCATTGTTTAGTACCCACTCATGCTAAGTTTTTAAAAGAGTTAAACACTAACACTAAAATTGACGAAACGGTAAGTGTTAAGTTAACTAATGATCAAACCTCGCTAATAAAAGAAGACCCATTTGAAATTAACATTACACCGGTTCCATGTTTCTTTCAAAATTCGTTTATTAGTAATGTCACAATCGATAAAGATCTTTGTGTTAACATAATGCCTAACTACATTTTCGAAAAATTAAGTATTAGTGATTTTTCTCCACTTCAAATACCCATTTTTCTATCCAATCGGAAAGTAATAAAATCAATCGGTATAGTTGAAGATGTATTGGTTCAAACAAATCAAATGGTAATCCCGACCGACTTTGTCATCCTCGATGACGCTCCTCTAATATTGGGACGACCATTTGTAAAAACACACGAAGCTTTGAAAAACCGGAAGTTCAACAATCCACCTCTTCAATTAGGGGCATTTAAAAGAAGTGCCGATCTCGAACGGTCAATGAAATATCCATTCGGCAATAATGACCCCCTAATTGAAGATGAAGATGAACCACCCGATACAAGTGAAGAGACTGACCACTTTGTTGAAGAAGAGGTCGCCATAGAACAAACTTTTAAAGTTCTTGATCGAAATGAGCAACCAAATAAGGAGTCTCCTAAAGACCCACCAATTGAGCTCAAAGAACTTCCAAAAGGTTTGGAATATGCTTTTCTAGACAAAGAGGGTAATTTGCCTGTAATTATTTCATCTAAATTAGATAGCTTAGAAAAAGAAAAATTAATTAGTCTTTTGAAAAAACATAAAAATGCAATAGCTTGGAAACTTGTAGACATAAAAGGAATTAGTCCTTCTATGTGCACACACAAAATTTTGATGAATGATGACTACAAATCGGTCATACAACCACAACGTCGAGTGAATCCAAATGTTCAAGAAGTGGTTAAAAACGAGGTCATCAAACTACTTGACGCCGGACTTATCTATCCTATCTCCGATAGTCCTTGGGTGAGTCCCGTCCAAGTAGTTCCCAAGAAAGGAGGTATGACGGTAATAACTAACGAAAAGAATGAATTAATACCAACGAGAACCGTCACAGGATGGAGAGTATGTATAGATTATAGACGATTAAATGAAGCAACAAGAAAATATCACTTTCCTTTGCCCTTCATTGATCAAATGTTAGAAAGGTTATCCGGTCATAAATTTTATTGTTTCTTGGATGGTTTTTCAGGTTACTTTCAAATCCCGATAGCACCCGAAGACCAAGAAAAGACAACTTTCACATGTCCCTATGGAACTTTTGCTTATCGACGGATGCCGTTTGGTCTATGTAATGCCCCCGCAACATTCCAACGTTGCATGGTGGCCATTTTCCATGACATGATAGAAAAGACAATGGAAGTCTTCATGGACGACTTTTCTATCTTTGGGGATTCATACGACCAATGCCTCGATAACCTTGAACGAATGCTATCCCGATGTGAGGAAACTAACCTCGCCCTTAATTGGGAAAAATGCCATTTCATGGTAACGGAGGGAATAGTGCTCGGTCACAAGATCTCGAGCAAAGGAATGGAGGTGGATCGAGCCAAAATAGATACCATTTCTAGATTACCACCTCCATCCTCCGTAAGAGCTATCAGAAGTTTCCTAGGGCATGCCGGATTTTATAGACGGTTTATCAAAGACTTTTCAAAAATCTCAAGGCCTCTAACGAAATTACTTGAAAAAGATGCCCCTTTCATCTTTGACAAGGATTGCAATCAAGCATTTCTAACCTTAAAAGAAATGTTAGTCAATGCACCTATCATGATAGCGCCTGATTGGAAATTTCCTTTCGAAATCATGTGTGATGCCAGTGACTTTGCAGTTGGAGCTGTCTTGGGACAAAGAAAAGAAAAGCATTTCCACCCAATTTACTATGCTAGTAAAACACTTAATGATGCACAAGAAAATTACACAACAACTGAAAAAGAATTACTAGCCGTGGTATTTGCTTTTGATAAATTTCGTTCTTATCTTGTTCTTTCTAAAACTATAGTCTATACAGATCATGCAGCCATTCGATATCTCTTCAAGAAGCAGGACGCAAAACCACGTTTGATTCGGTGGATTCTACTTCTCCAAGAATTTGACATTGAAATCAGAGACAAAAAAGGAGCAGAAAATACCGCAGCAGATCATCTTTCGCGCTTAGAAGACCCAGCTTTGGAGGCGACCAGGGACGAGCAAATCAACGAAAAATATCCAACTGAGTCCCTGGAAATGGTGGAATATAAGGAAGAGCCATGGTACGCCGACTATGCTAACTACCTAGCTAGCGGTATAGTCACAAAAGGATGGTCACATCATCAAAGAAAAAATTCTTTGCCGATGTGAAACACTATTTTTTGGAAGATCCATATCTTTTCAAAATGTGTGCCGACCAACTCGTCTGACGATGCGTACATGGTAACGAAGCACGAAGAATTCTCCGCCATTGTCATGAAGGTCCATACGGAGGGCATCATGGTGCCGCTAGTACCGCACGAAAGGTATTTGATTCAGGATTTTATTGGCCAACCATTTACAAAGACGCCCAAAGTCTTGTCAAGACATGTGATGCTTGCCAAAGAACAGGTAATATTTCTTCCAAAAACGAGATGCCACAAAATGGCATTCTTGTTTGTGAAAATTTTGATGTGTGGGGACTCGACTTTATGGGACCTTTCCCACCATCGAAAGGAAACAAATATATACTTGTGGCAGTAGACTACTTGTCTAAATGGGCCGAGGCCGAGGCACTTCCAACAAATGATGGAAGAGTTGTGGTAAGATTTCTGAAAAAAATTATTCTCTCGTTTTGGCACGCCTAAAACATTAATAAGTGATAGAGGTACCCATTTTTGTAACCATCAACTCGAAATTTTTTTAACAAGATATGGGGTCTATCACCGGGTCTCAACAGCATATCACCCTCAAACAAATGGACAAGCCGAAGTGACTAATAGAGGTTTAAAACGAATACTAGAAAAAACCGTAGGGTTAAATAAAAAGGAATGGGCAGATAAATTAGATGATGCTTTATGGGCTTTTCGAACTGCTTATAAAACAACAATAGGTACAACCCCGTATAAGCTAGTCTATGGAAAGAGTTGTCACTTGCCAGTAGAAATTGCACACAAAGCCTATTGGGCAATTAAAAATGTAAACTTAGATTTAGAATTTGCTGGTAAAAATCGATTTTGTCAATTGAATGAATTAGACGAGCTTAGGAATTATGCATACTCAAACTCTGAAATTTATAAGGAAAGAATGAAAAATTTGCATGACAAACACATTAAACCTAATGAATTTCGGGTAGGGGATCTAGTTCTTTTGTTTAATTCACGACTTTGATTATTTCTTGGTAAATTAAAGTCTAGGTGGTCAGGACCTTTTTCCATCACCCATATTTTCCCACACGGTGCAGTAGAAATTAAATCTCGAAATGGGCCTCCATTTAAAGTCAATGGCCAACGGCTGAAACTCTATCAAGGATTCATTGAGGATGAAGAAGAAGAGATCTCGCTTCAAGCGGTGGAAAAATAAAACATCATACCTGGTAAGTTATGAACGATTGAGACAACAAATAAAGCGGTAAGTTTTCTAACCAAAGCTTATGGGAAACAAGGGCAGTCACACGAGCACTTAAAAAAAAAAAAATTTGCTCGGCACGAGGCCGTGTCCGCTGGACACGGGGCCGTGTCCGCGCTGCAATCGGGATAAATCCCCTTTTTCAAAACAGTTACTTCATTCCACACGCCCCGTTTCCCCGAAAAAGCTCTGGTTCCAGGCGATTTTTCGCAGAATTTCAACGTCTCCTATCGCTCTAACAACATCGAGGTATGATTCTATCACTCTTAGTAGTTAGATTAGTTACTTGCATGTAGTTAAAACACCAAAAATTTGGGGAAAAATCTAGGGTTCTTGATGTTCATCCGGATCGAACCTCAAATTTTTGTTTAGATCTGTTTGCATTTAGTTAGATTAGTGTTAAGGGAAGTAGATACACTTGTATTGTTCACGGATTCACTGGATTTCTTACAAAACCCCAAACCCTTGTTCTTGAACCGAAAAAGATAAAATTGATAGGGTAAACGGGTTATTTTGGGAAAAACGGCACTTAGGGTTTCATTTTCGGGGGAAACCGCACCTATTGGACCAAAAATTTTCAAGTTTTCGAAACCGGGTCGAAAAATGGGATTTTTGAGTAACAGACCCCTGGACACGGGGCCGTGTCTGCTGAACACGGGGTCGTGTCCAGCCCTCTGTTTGCAGTTTTGTCCGAAAATATTTCTGTTTCGTGCTAACTTTTGGTGTATTCTTTCAGATGGCTAGGAAGTTCACAAGATTCAACGCCAATGAGCTCGATGCTAGAGCTCGATACGAGATACTTCAAACAAGGCCAGAGGAATACCCGAGGCAAGCATGCACGGACTTACTAACCCTGGTGAATCAAATTGACCGTTTCAACAACATTGTCACGGGACCACTCAGAGTCGCCCTAACAACTCGACTCTGTTCCGTCCACGAATGCACTTTGGAGTTCTATAGCACCTTCACATTCAACTCGAGGTGCGACCCGTTCGACAATGACGGGGTAGCATTCCGATGTGGCGGAATGAGGTGTTCGATCTCTATGGCTCAGTTTGGATCGATTATAGGGTTATATGCGGAAGAGGATGCGGGAAACAAAGAAAATACTGGAGGAATGAGAGAGATAGGTGAGAACGAACGCCAAGCCATTTGGGCTCAGATTGGAGAAGGGTACTACAATCCGAGCAGCACTAAGAGTACAAAGTTGAGGGATCCGCTCTACAGATACATCCATAGGCTCCTCGGCTACTCTCTTAGCCAAAGGCATGACAGTAGTGGCGTAGTTGGGTTAAGAGATTTGGTTGTCCTCCACTGCATCCACAACCGCAGGCCGCTCGATGTTCCGTTCCTCATGCTCCGAAACATGCATCACAACCGCCTTGCTAGTGCATCGACTCCTATCTTCTTTGGAGGATGGGTGTACCGTCTCTTCAGGCACTTCGCCTATATACCTAGGTCATTTGAGAGGAGCCCATGGTCAGGTATGGTGGATATACACATATGCCGCTCAATGAACCTGATTTATGAGGCGGAAGACGGGACAGTGAGCTTTCAAAGGATGCAAGGTCATGCATGGAACCCGCAAGAAGCGCTTGTCCTCCAAGCTCCGCAACATCATCAGTACCAATACCAACCCCATGGTGATCCGGGCTAATCATCCTCCTCGGGAGGCGGTTTTCCTAACTTTCAAAGTTTGCATGATTTGTTGCAGGAAAACCTTATCTGCACCAGGAACACCTATAACATGGCGAGCAACACCTACCACCAGGTCGGAGCAATCGAAAGAAACATATCCGATATCCAAGATGATGTTGGATATATATACGAGACCACATTGCACGCCATGGAGGGGATGATGACGATGATGATGACGACGATGCTATGGAGTAGGCGAGAGGAGCGGAGGAGGAAGCGGTTGGTTGATGACTTCCCAGGTTAACCCTTTTTCACTCTTGAACAATTGATGGCCTGCGTGCCAAAGTGTTGAACAATTTACTTTCCCTAACTTCTTTTATTTTCTGCATTTATTTTTCTTTTAACTATGACATGGATGTTGAATATTGGTAAAAGTAGAATGTTTGCTATGGTATGGTAGGATGTTTATTGATTAAACAGGTACAAACGAGGCTTAAAGTACTAAGCATTAGTACTACTAAAGCCGGAGCAGGAAAACCGAAGAAAGAAACCTGTTTTTTCAACTTTGCAGACTGTCCACACGGGGCCGTGTCCAGCCGACACGCCCCCGTGCCCATTCCCCTGAACCTGCTGTTTGTTTTAATTCTGCAGACCTTGACAGACACGGGGTCGTGTTCAGCCGACACGCCCCCGTGTTCACCTTCTGTAAGTTTTCGTTACTGGCACCTGAGCACGGGGTCGTGTTCACTCAACACGGGGTCGTGCCCAGGTAACCAGTAACACAAATTTTTTTGCTTTTTACACCTTTTTACACATTCAATCAACCTAAAAACTTATTTTTGGGACACATTGAGGACAATGTGTAATTTAAGTGTGGGGGGGGGGGATGCTAAAACCTTGAATCTTACAAGTCCTAAATACAAGCCTTACACAAAACTCTATTGGAATCGCTAATCACCCCAAATTTTTTTCAAAAATTTTCATTTTTTTACTTGTCTAGGTTTAACTCGGGAAATTCAAGTTCTCAAAAAGGTTATATTTTTACGAATTTACAACCGATAGCGTCGTGATAAAAAGAACCAACATAAGAAAATTATGAAAAGGCATGACAAGCTTAGTTAAAATATGATTATATATACTTGATCACATAAAAAAACCCATTCCCACAAAAGTGAGTTTTGAGCCTTTATTGAGCATACAATTACATATCATTAGACTAAATGCTCATTTTTCGTTTCTTGTGTGAATAGCCGCTTGGTTCTTACGACTCTAGAACTTGCCATGACGATACATTCCCTGTCCTTACCAACTTAAACCCGAGTAAGTAAATGATGGAGGCATTAGGACTAACCCTTTTTATTTCTACACCATTATTTTTCCTTTTTTTTACCACCTACCCAAAATCCCCCTAGTTAGCCCCTTTGAGCCTAAACCTTTTCATTTCATAACCCAAACCAAACACCCTTTTACCCACCAAAACCTTTTTATTTTTAACCCTTTGTTTTAGTAACAAGTTCGATTTTTCGTATGACTTTTCAAAAAAAAAAAAAAAAATTTTGTGTTGAGGATGAAGCAAAAGAAAATAAACAAACAAGTTCATCAAAAATAACTTGGTTTGAATAATAGCTTCATCAAAATAAAAGTTACAAAAATAGAAAGTCTTACGAAAACCGACACTTGTTACGCTTTTCGCCCTTTTTCTACTAACCACTAACCACCAACCCAACCACCTACCTTTAACCCAAGCCTAACCCTTCACCCACAAAGTCCTCTTGATATTTACAAAGGTATATAAGTTAAAAAGGAGGAGGATTGATTGCTTGGCAAGCCTATGGTAGGAGTAAGTTTCATGCCGCTCTCGAGTGATCCACAAAAATACATTTTCGGCCGAGTGTTGAGTGATCCCCGTGAGGTATGTGAACTTGTATATAAATAGAATTTTACAAAGGCATGTTATGCCCTAATAAGTAATTTATCTTATGAAAAGTTTTAAATAAATCATGACGAATAGGATTGTAAATAAATAAAAATAAAATTAAATAAAGAATCTTGGAAATCCCGACACTCTACGACAAGCCCAAAAACCTTCTTCTCTACCCATTCCATTTGGGAGTGTAATAGCCACATATTAAAGAGTTTTGCTTGAGGACAAGCAAAGATTCAAGTGTGGGGGTATTTGATGTGTTCAAAATGTAACATATAAATTTCATCAAATGAGGCATAAAACTAACCCTTTTTTAGTACTAATGTTGGAAAAAGTGTGCTTTTGTCTTCCTTTTGTATTTTCAGGATTAAATGAGCTCAAATTAACAAAAGAAGCAAAAAAATATCAAAATCTAACATAAATACAAGAAAAGGAACAAGACGTGACATGCCCGACCCCACGACAGCATCTTCCCAAGCAAAACAAGAAATCAGAAGCCTGAACACGCCCCGTGCTCAGCCAGCACGGGGGCGTGCCCAAGTGTCAGCAGAAAAGACAAAGTGGTAGAAGCTTCTATTGCCCACCACGGGGTCGTGCTCAGCGGACACGGGGCCGTGGTCAACTATAAGATTCGCACAATCTAGGCAAATCTTCATAGTACAAAGATTCTTCTGCACACGGGGTCGTGCTCAGCGGACACGGGGGCGTGGTCAACTAATAAGACAAAGCTGCATTAAATGAAGAAAGAGAAGGATGTGGACACGGGGCCGTGCCCGAGCTTCTGTTCAGCCTATAAATAGAAGTGCTTGGCTCAAGCTCAAACCATCCCTTGGCACACCACCTCTCTCACACTTCACCCACCACCACCATAACACCATCATCCACCACCATCATCCATTGTCCATCATAGAGTGTGTGAGTCGTCTCGGGATCCAAGATTGATCGTAAGAGTTCTTGACAATCAAGGCCATGTTTGCCTAAGTCTCTTACATCACTTGGTGAAGACAAAGTGTCTAGTGTAATACTTTTTATTTCTAATCTTTTCGCACTTTTTATTTGGTTTCGTATTAATGACTTTAATAACTAGTTGCTTATGTTGAAGGTGATCTTTCTTTATCGTTTGTCCGTGGTGTCTTGAAATTATTTTACTGTCTATATAAAATAAAAGATTTTCACCATTAATATCTCCACGGTCTATATGGAGGTATGTTGGCTACCTGGTCGGGGGTTAAGGGAACGGTTTGGTAAAGGTCTTGCCATTGTTCAGCGTTTAGAGGTCCTGCAATGGACCTGGGTCAAATTTAGTAGGACCTCCTTCAATACTTAGCGGTATTGGATGGCGGGGGTCCAAACTCTTTGATCCCCTCATAAGTTAACTACTATTAATACTATAACCCGACTATTTAGGATTGTATCCCTGCTGACTCAGACTACTTAGTCGAGGGTAACGTCACCTCCAAAAGTGGGGCCTACCATAATTTGCATTAATAACTTAATTAATTATCTTCCAATAATCCACCCTTTTAGGATTGTATCCTTGCTGACTCAAACTACTGGGGTGAGGGTAACGTCACCTTTAAAAGAGGGGCCTACTACAATAACTAAGATAATCTCTTAAAATAGTGCAAAAGTGCGGAAATAATCAAAGGTTACACTAGATACGAGTCGGAACCAAGTGATTCATCTTGTCTATCTGTTTTTATTTTTATTTTCAGCATTTTAGTTAGTTTTTATTTTTCTTAGTTTAAAACATTTTTCTAAACTTTTTGATTTGATTAGACGTTGAGGATAAACCGGTACTAAAAGCTCTTGTGTCCTTGGACGACCTCAGTATCTTACCAACACTATACTACGCTCGCGATGGGTGCACTTGCCCATATGTGTGTCTAGTGTTAGTAAATATCGTGTTTTATAAATTTAAAACTTGACTAAAAAGTGTTAAAGGGGCTTAAAATATACACCTAAAATATATAACACTTCACACGCATCAGTTCTTCAACAACTGCTACTTGTCTTTAACCTCAGAGTCTAATAAGGGTATCACAAGCATCCCATCGGACAAACACTGTCTTAGATTCGAGACATAGACATCACCGCGAACGTTATCCAATTCGTCAATTAACTCGAGTTTGTGAGCCATGTCACTGATTCATTCCAGAAATCCGAATGTCCCAACGCATCGTAAACTAAGCTTGCCACGTTTTCTATGGCGTACCGCACCCTCCCAGGGTGAAACTTTCGATTATGACACGTTCGCCCACAGCGAACTCCTAGTGTTTCCTAAGCTTATCATCTCTCCTGACGGTCTCGCGTTGCCGCCAAGCGATTTCCAATCCAAACATTCTTCCCAAGAGTTTCGAGCACAAGTCCTGGACCTGTGGTTAGGTTGTCATCAACCTTAATCCAACAAGGAGGTTAGCATTACTGTCCATGCAATACCACAAACCGAGCTGTATGCATACTAATACGGTAACGGCTGCAGTGGAGCTCACCCAAAGATAAGTGTCTTTCCAAATGTTTACTTAAGTCAACACGCACATGCTCGCAGCATGTCTTTGTGTGCCGGGATGGCTCGTTACTCTGCCTGGTTATCCTATAGTGATAAGTAATGCTCATGTCTAAATGTGAGCCAAGGGTGTTGTGTATTGCCTGTCATAAATCAGGTATAGCTTAAAATTAAAGGTAACAGGAGTTGGCACCTCATGCCTAAAAGCCTCCTCTCCCAGAGGAATATTCACAAGCTGTGACGACTCGTCAGTTTCCTTGATTGCAATAAAGGGTGCTAGAAACGTGAGACACTCTACGATCACTCAGGTGATATTGTTTCCGTTTCGAGTTGTAAGTAGACTAGTGCCAGAATCCACGGCAATCTGTTCTCATTTCCATATGGGTGTTTCTGGTTGCGGATACTTTACCTTGACTTTCCGACTAGTCAAATATCATTCATATGCATAGCTAGGTGGGCCTTCATGCCCGATTACCAGTACAAGGCTTATAAATCCTAATGTCTCTCATCAAAACCCAGATGACTAGAATATCGAGGCCGGGGTGCTTTGCTCAACACATATTTTCTATAGTTACTGTATAATGAGAACCACATTCGTTCCATGAGGTAGCGAATATCATCTGGCCTGCCAAGGTTGCTTCTCCATGCCCCGCATGGGTTCCACTTGAGAATTCTCTCCCTTCAGTTCTCCAGCTTGAACAGAGCGAGTCTGATCATGTAAGTTAGAGTCGATAGTGAGCTACAAAGCTCATACACGTTCAAGTTCCACAGTCGTAATCCTCCCAAAAGTTCCATCCAACGATGCCATTTACTGATTTAGCTCTTTCGAAACCAGGGTACACGGGAGGCTCTTGTGATCGATCTAAGTAGTGCATCTGGTATCGTCCAAGTAATGCCTCCAACGTAAATCCAAAGACCACGGTTTCCACCACAGGTTGTGTGTCGTGCAGTTCCTCTTTGTAACTCCATTACGTAAGTCATCACTCACTCGCGTTGCATCGGTGTGTATCTGGGACCCTGATTCGAACCATCGTGGTATACCACTAAATCACCCGCATCCTCGGGTAAAGACGATGCTCAGCGCATTGCAGAGTTGGGATTCGAAAGCTGAATAGTCGTCTTCCTGTCTTGTCTTTCACGAACACAGCACCCTGCTGTGCTAAAGAGGTTACAGCGACGCAATTTCCGAAAATCCCTCGATGAATCTGTGATAGCGTCTAGCGAAACCAAGATATTGCTGTATCCCTGGAAGGATCTTTGATGCCAATTCGGTTCCTATCAGAATGAATCTTAGCAGGATCCACATGTATCCCACTTCGTCACTGTCATGGCCAAAAATGTACCTCTCGAATCCAGAAGTTACCTTTAACAAGACTTCACCCGTAGTGGTTCCTCCCTCAGGAGTTTTAAAATAAAACACAAATGCCGTCTATAATGTTCCTTTCTCCTGGAAATGTTTCAACACGTCATCAATAAGCATGGTCGATTCACGCGATCCATAAAGCTACTGGTGTGATGATTAGCCCAAAGGTCTTGGAATACAACATCAAAATGGCCACACTATGGTTGATATGCCGTTGCAGGAACGTTCTCCCCTTAGACTTCCTTCCAACAATAGTTCGTTCGTTAATCAATCCTCGAATGGGAGCCTGACCTTCACTACTAGTCAACAGACTGGCAATACATTGTCAAGGCAAGCGGTCTTTAACTGTCACCTTGTTAAGTTCTCCATAATCAATTCACATACGAAAAGGCTTATCGTCACGGATATAACTGGGGCTTCCCAAAGCGAAAACTAGGTCCGATAAAACTCCTGTCCAAAAGTTCTCGTAGTAGTTTATATAGTTCTTGCAACCCTCCTGGTGCAAGACTGTAAGAGTACGGGTATTCGGAGTTGCCTCTGGCATGAGATCAACTGGGATTCCGACTAACAGTTGTGATAGTAAACCTGAAAGTTCCTCGAATAGCACACTGAGATAGGTCAAAACAATTGGTGGATCTCGATCCTATTTTCCTTAGCCTTATCATCAGAAACGATTGCTAACATAGCGGGGTCATCCCTCCGTAGACACTTCTGGGCCCTCATAGCTGGAATGGCGCTAACCCTTGCACCCATCTGACGCTTTAGAACAGACAACGGTTCTCCACACAAACTTTCTCCTCACTGGTATATCTGTGCGATCTTTGGATAACCAATCCACACTAATTGTTGTATTGTAGCCATCAAGGGTAGTAGAAAGAAGGTTGTCACACCCCGAATTTCCACGTGTTACCGGTGGGCCCGGTAGGGGAGTATTGTGACGTGGTTGGCAACATAATAGTCAAACAACACAATATTTAAATGCACAGCGGAAGCAAAGTATAGATTCAATTCAACCAAAAGATATTGTAATATTAAGTATCACAAATAGTCGAATATAAATCCACAGGTAGATCAAAATAAAAAGGAAACAAATGTTCAACAGTTTATGACATCCAAGCTGGCGAGACTTATTGTGGATGCTAGGAGACAAGCCAGCCTATTTCGCGTAGTACCTGCACTTAACCTTTTTAGGAAAAATACGTCAGTTTACACTGGTAAATACAATCAACCGACTCATTTTTAAAAGAGTTTAGGAAAATGCATTTAAGGCACAAGGCACAAATAATATTTTATAACTTGGGATAATTATTTAAATATATAAACTTGTAAAGGATTTACATGTTCCTTATGCGTTCAGTAGCCCGGATCGAGCCGGGTTAAAGATCAATAAACACACCACTTTATTTATGAGACACTGACAGGTGTACGCCTACACCTGAGTGCTAAGGTCGTGGCCATTTCGTAAAATGATGCCAGGGATATCCGGGACACGGTCATTAACCCCCCAAAGGCTTTAAGCAAACAAAACAATTTAAACGAAACATCTCAATACTTTAACCATATACAATTAAAGATTCAATGTCCGACCAAGCGGTATTTTATATACCTTACCCAAGCCCGTATAGGGAAATAAGTTAAAAGTATTTACCTGAGTAAGTATAGATCAAAATCAGCGAGTGCAAGTATCTTTTACTGGTTCTCCTAATCTGGAACGAAGGTTTATAATAACCTATTAGAATCCTAACGGGTCTTTAGTTAAGCTTAAGCTTAGACCGGTTAGTTTTAAAGATACGGTTCGTACGCACGATTAAGCGAAGACCGGATAGAATGTGATTTAGACCCGACAAGTTTGAAGACTTTCTTAATATGGGTATATGATACACATTCTGGATTTTGAGATAAAACCGATAAGGTTTGACCCGTTTCGGCTAATTTATGTAACTAGTTACATAAACCGAACCGAACGCGTATGAAGCGTAACGGGTAACCATATGAGTCCTAAACAGGTTTCCTAAGTTAACATGCCTTAAATATGTCATGATATCAGTAGGATACCTTCCGTTATGCCCAAAACGAGTTTAATCGCATATTAAGCCCCGTAGGGGTATTTTGGTCATTTTAAAGATTATAAAAGGGATTAATTACATTTCTGTGAACCGGGTCTGAATACATCAGTAAATTTGTTTATTTTAAAAGGTTATAACTTTTGGTTATAAGTCTTATATGGCAAAATAGTTTTAAACCCTAACTATGCGTATAATACGCGTATAAAGCCGTTTTAAGCGACGTACGGGTTAAAATAGGATTTTGAGTTCCCTGATCAGTTAAACAGGTTCAAAACACTCTATTTAATATTTAAAATCAGTAGCAATTGGATTGGTGTCAAAAGGATTTGTAAAACTCATTTTATGGCCGAAAAGGGTATATTCGGTATTAACCGAATTAAGGCACTAATCCTAGCTTATGATCAGTTTAAAAATAATTAAAAATCTTCAAAAATCCCAAAATATTATATTACATCAGTGGGTAAAAGGTTTGGTGTCAAAAATGGGTTTTAGATAGGCGTTACGCTAATGACGTCATTTAATTACTAAGAATCGCTATAATTACGTCATTAAGCATAACTCCTAATCTGGACCTCCGCTTGATGTGAAAATTTACAGACATGTCTAATAATCAGTAACTAAGATTATTTTACTTTCATATCTCCAAAAATCTCGTTTTATGATCATAAGGGCATTACGGTCAATATTTAGGCGATTAACGGAAACATCGGACAATTAAGGATTCATGTGGTATAAACGCAGAGGGTTATACCAACATGTAACTAGGTCCTAATGGAACTTTAAGGCATGTCTAAACCTATCTAAACCGGGTCAGAACTGAGGTCAATGCAAAAGTCAAACTTTTGCGTCTTTCGGTTCCGAATCGGTCTTAAACAGAAAGTTGTCGAATCAAACAAGCGTAGACAAGTTTTTATACTTATTTTCAAGTTATATGACTGATAAAACAGATTACACGCCTTTTATATTGCTAATTACGCGTTAATTCCAAAATACCAATTCTGTTGACTTTTTCGGACAACCTTTGACTCGACAAATGACCTAGTTAGGATTCGAATCAGTGAGTGCCCTTTTAGGGGTTTATTATCCATATAAATACCATCTTATAATAACTTTAGATTCGACTAAACTCTGGACCGATTGTGATTTATCGCCAAGTCAAACCGTAATTACGACGGTTTGACTTCTAGGCTATAAACTAAGCATAACTCAAACGAGAAGGATCAAAGGCACTTACACACGTCTAATGGATGATATGGAAAGCTTGTATCAGTTCTTGAGCTCTTGAAATTGTCCAGAAGTTGAAATGTGCATGTATGTGGAATATGTGACTTTTTATAACAACTTAGATCATTCTAATTTGATGCCACAAGAGTCTAGGATGATTATCAGATGTCAACATGTGTCCCTATAGGCTAAATACCATTTTAGGCAGCCCATAGTACCATAACAAGTCACTTTGAGTCGGTTAAGAGGCTGAAAACAGGCACCTGTGATGTTTCTGCATCTGGCAGTCGTAGGCGGCCCGCGTGAGTTTTTGTTATATGGGAGGCGGGCCGCGTGGCCCATCAGATCAGGTAAAACATGTTTTTCGTTATTGCATTTTGGTCCTTGGTCCCCCGAAAGGTCGTTTTCACTTGTTTTCCAGAGTTCTTATCCTATAATATTAACATATGGGGCTTTAAGACTTATACCCACTTTGTTAAGTCCTTGGGTAACTTTGTGAGCACCCGAAAAGCCCTAAATTT
Source organism: Helianthus tuberosus (assembly GCA_030545235.1). Lineage (NCBI taxonomy): Eukaryota > Viridiplantae > Streptophyta > Magnoliopsida > Asterales > Asteraceae > Helianthus > Helianthus tuberosus. The sequence goes on along the minus strand of CM060354.1, from coordinate 31,971,463 downwards.
CAATGTTAACGATTCAAACCCTCACACACGAATTTTATCACAACTTTCTCATACAGTAACGAAACTTGGTGAAATTTTTATGGTACATTCTAGTGAGCATATTTAATCGTTACAAGGCTTCGGGTTTGCTAAAAGGTCACTCAGAGGTATAACTTAACATGTTGACACATTTAACCCCTGTAGTTTGTAATCTCTCACTTTCTTTCACAGTTCGCTTCGTATGATCCATGATCCATTCGTTTAAGGTTATAAACATCATGTAGGGTTATTGTAAAGTATATTTATTCATTGTTGACACTTTGAACCCTTATATTTACACAGTTTCACTGTTTGTCAACTTTAGTCCTTCAAGAACATTCTTTCACACGTTCAAACCTATGACACGTGTCAACACATTATAGGACGTAAATTTTCGAGGTGTTACAAAGGTCGATGTCGAACGCTTGTCGCACAAGGTCGAGTTTGCATCCCAACAAACATAGGAGGTTTCGTTTGTCTTGCCATCAGCCGATTCCACAACAGGTTCGGTTTCAAGAAGCATCAGGGTTAAGTAGAACAGAGACGAAGCGATTCGTTACCAAAAACGTGTAGGCCACCATGTGGTTATGATGCTGGCGTCGCCCACGCCAATCCTAAATGCCCTTCCATGAGCATCATTTCCCGTGTTGTTGTTATCATTACGAGGATTTCCAGTACTTACGTCGCGTCCTTGATTGTTGTCGTCTTGATCTAACCATGACCAATCCATGCTGTTGGCACCTCCATTTCCATACCGTTAGTTACAATTACGAGTATCCTGATGTTGTTGTGACTGTTACCTCTAACGTCAATGCCTAAAACGAAGTCCTACAATTCTTCACCGACAAGGTCCATCTTGTCACATTTCCGTGCCACGTCCTAAGACGCTACTCATTGTGCTGGCCGTTTCACATTTTTGCACCACGTCAATTGTCATCGTTCATGTCCCGATTAATTCGTAGGAGTTGGCTCCCATGAGCCGCTGACTGGGGTTAAAGATCCGATTAGCGTCAAATTGCTGGTGTTCGTTGTTGGTAATCAGGGTCATCCAAATGCTGAAGTCGGTATAGTACTACTCTCATCCTTTTGTCCACCGATGCTGCAAGCTGCTTGAGTAATACACGGCTTGAGTAATACACGGTTTGGTCGCACTTCGGGATTTAAGACGTCAATACATTAAGTTCCAGCAAACAGAGAGAAGTGAGGGAGATATAGACCAATCATTCGACGCTGTGACATCCAACTCAGGGATGTCCGTACAAGCACCTAGCATTCTACACAGTTCGCTAGACGTTCAAATGGGTGTTCGGGTGATACTCGATAACATCAAGATTCGAAAGGATTCATATAGGAGTGAGAAGATCACGTTCGAGTAGGAGACAATCACTGCTATGACACCTATAGACTGTTGCGTTTCACATCAACCAAATAACGGAACGTAACCCGTTTTTCACTTGTTAAGTCTCACTGGGACTCGCATGCACCCCACATTATTATTATGTGTGCACCCACAATAATATTGTGATTTGCATGCTCATCTCAGCTCCTCCTAACTCATGTCAAATGGTTCCTCAAACTCGAGTAGCAAAAAAAAGAGCATCACGAAACGTGAGTCACGAATGTTTAGGAAAATACCACCCTATCAGTCATATAACACATGCAAGTAATACGTGAATCCATACTGTTGTGCTAAATGTGCAATCACATGCAATATCATATGTAAGTGTTCACTAGTTACGCAGTACAATGAGTATACGAGAGACGAACCTTGCAATCTGGAGCTGAGTGTCAAGGTCGTATTCAGAACTTGTTCGGTTATAGTATGGTTTTATAAAAAAAACATTTTTAAAACCAAATTCACTATAACCAGTGGCTCTGATACCAAACTGTGACACCCCCAAAATACCACATGCGGAAACCCCCGCGAGGCGTGTGACGTACCAGGATCCAAGCCACCAATCACATTGAACTCATAAATATATTTAAATAAAACTTTCATTCATTAACATAAAGTGTTACAAACGTTATATGTCATTCATTGTATACAGCGGAAGCACAATTCATTTGTTAAGTGTTTCGTAAAACGTGTGTACATAAACCATTAAGCTTGTATTGAGATTCCATGTATCTCGACCCATGACCACTCCAGCCTCCCAGACAGCAAGTTCCAAATGATATAAGCCTATAGACCTGCAAGCATGCAGACAAGTGTGTCAGACGACGCTGGTGAGTTCAAAGTTTTGTTAACACGTTTAGTTACCAGATGTGAGTATAAAACAGTTCAACGATTTGATTTGATGTTGTTATTAACTAGATTACCGCAATGGCTACAAGATGTATTTGCCCAACCCCAATGTCTCTATCAAAACATTGGTCATGCTTTAAGGTAATTAGTTCACGCCCGTCCTCCACGGTACGGAGTAAGGGTGCCAAACCTAATAGCGCTATCAACTAATAACCTCGTTGCCTCCCCGGCACGGTGTAAGGGTGCCAAACCTAATAGCGCTATCAACTAATAACCTCGTTGCCTCCCCGGCAACTATCGGTAGATGTAAGGGGTCTTATATGATAGAAATGAGTATATTAACAAACATCCCAATAACCTGACATTCCTCCCCGGAACGTTGCCTGATATCCCTCCCCAGGATGCATGCTTGGAAAAAGAGCAGTGAACTCACCTTAGATTTGCTCGGTATGTTACATTACGTTACTCGTTCCCAGTTGGTCAACCAAACCCTACTGTGGTTACCAAGAGTAGTCAGTTTCTCAATCACGTATCACATAGTTAATGTTTAGATTTCATGCGCGTTTATAATTACAAGTTCATGTTTCCAACAGTAGTCACTGATGACGCCAGTTTCATGATAATCGATTCACGTGTTGTTACAGATGGCGTTTGGCTATGGTCATAGTATACACATATCAAGCACTCAGTTTCCAAACAAGTCTACATCCTGTGTTCATGACACATAACAATGTTTTACAGTAGTTAAGTCAAGACTCTATCAGTCCATTATTACCTGCGGTCCAATCAATTAACTGATATCAACTTAAGACAGTCCACTAAAGGCATCGGCCCACTAGTGAATATTTGGTCCAATTATAATGCCTTGTTGTCAGACGGTGCATTTAAATCAACTAAATTTGCATGTTATTCAAGGCCTATTATTCAAACACATAGCATATGATTTCAAAGTTTAAAGATACCATTTAAAGCAACTCAGTACATCACGTGACATCTCTTATACAATCCATATGTGTTGGCTCATGTGAATACTCGATCTAATCAATTTGTTATCGGCCCAAGAATGGATAACATTTAAAGGACTTGTTGACTTTGAATGTTCAATCATCATGACAACCTAACTATTTCACCTATAACCTTCCGACGAAACACCTCTACTTTTCGTCATATGAGTTGGACGAAACCCTTATGTTTCGTCGGCACAAGGGTTGGACGAAACCCTTATGTTTCGTCGGCACAAGAGTTGGACGAAACCCTTATATTTCGTCGTGAAGAACTATGATGATTACAGTGACCTGCAAACCCTAACTATCCATGTATTCACATTATCATACCAACCGAAATCATCCTCTCATGATTAATACCATAATCATCATTTACAACAGATCCATCAAAACAAGTGTAATTCAAAGAAACTTACATCATACTAACACACCAGTGAACAAGCTATAATCCAAAGTCTTCGATCATCACATCACACAAACCCTAGTTATCGCTAATATCAAGTTAACACCAAGAACACTTAGTAAATCATATCTAATCATAATCTGTTTCTATGGTCACAAGTTCATATATGATTCCTTATCACACTTTCATGACAAAACAACTACGGATTTACTCACATAATTATCTATCATCATAAGCTAATACCCGAACCTATTTCGTATCAATTAGTGAACATAATACCAATTCATGAACTTTACACACTCCATATTCATCTTGGTCAAAATATCAATAATTCATGTTTCCTACCAACACTCCAGATTATCCGAGATTTATGATCAATATGCACATAGCTGAACACAATAACTCAAGAATTAAACAGACATGTTTGTACTAACCAGGAGAATGAGATTCGCTAAACACGAGAGGCGAGACACAAGGTGACTGCCGTCAGCTTCAAGGAATGATTGAATGTGTTTAGGGTTTGTTGAGAACTTGAGAATACTAGATTATGGTAACCACCCATAACCTTTTGTGTATGCGTGAACATATGCGCTACCAACATAGGCTGGCCCAAGTGCAAGGTGTGGCCCAACCGTAATGTGTGTGTGCTAAACCACACATGTGATGTATGCGGCCCAAATGGATGGGCTTCAAGTGCAATGGTTTCCAAGTGTAATTGGCCGAGATATGCAGCCCAAATATGAGTGACACTGTAACAACCCTCGGTAAAACCAACACCCACAGTATATTTCCGACACCCTATTATAGCTTAAAATACCCTTATATGTCTTTAAATACACCCTGTATATGAAAACCGAGCCCGAATTATGTTATAACATAAAAAATAAATTAAAAACAATAAATACTAAGTTGAGACGGGCCGCGTAGACCCATCCCAACCATTCACACGGGTGGTATCAGGGTTGAAACCTGATATCATTGATTCCTTAAGTTCAGGCGGGCCGCGTAATAGCCCCATTAAGTTAACGTGGGCCGCGAGAGCCTCAAAATGTGGCGCAACCCTGGGCCGCCACGTGGCCCAACACCCGGACAAGCTAGTTGATGACCCAGCTAAGCTACACAGTTGACCGGAGTCAACGCGGGCCGCGTAGCCCTATGTCTTACCTTACGCGGGCCGCCTGGGAACCAGATTTCAGCACTATAAATAGAACGCATCAGTTTTCGTTTTCCGTCGCTCATTCTCAATTCTCAAATCACAATTTCTGTAGAAGAGGCATTATAGTCGGGTATTATACCCCTAATTAGCGAGGTTCTGCTCCGTTGTAAGTATTATAACCCCAGTTTCGTAATAGTTACGCTGCTCGGTTGATTTAGGGTTCCGTAACAACTGTCGTGGTTCTGCCCGACGTAGTTATTGGAATGCCGTCTCGGGGAGGGTATCATTAATATTTTCAAAGGGTTATGATACTAACCAATGTACATTTGTATAAATTATAGATTATATCCAGGAAACCCTTACGCGAAGTCTAAGATAGCAATGTGAGTAATCTCCTTTTTGTAAACTGTTTTTACAAAACCTTAATTATTTTACAATGTGATTAAGCAGTGATTGAGTCTTTGTAGTTCTTCAATTACTGCCGGTATGTTGGGGTTTTGTATACAAAATTTACTACACTGTGAGTAGTAAGTCGGGATGACAATACGTTACCATTGGACAATGAGTTAGCCAATGGGTAATATGACCCACAAGTCAGGGTTGACAGTACTAATGGAGTAATTGTGTAGAAATAAACAATGTGATCGCTCTCAATACTGTTCACTGTGACTTTTTATTTAAACTTGATTAAACTGGGATTCACTCACCAGTATTTCCGACTGACAAATGTTTTTAAAAACACGTTTCAGGTAACCCAATGTGACAGCCAATTAGTAAAAAGCCAGCTGGAGAGCATTGAAGGCTTAGGAAAATGTGGCTATAAAAGTTACCAAATAAACGATGTTTTAAAAATTCAATAAAATAGGGTTTATCCCTGTAAATGTATTGTAATAAGAAATTTGGGTTTTACCCATGTGATTATTAATATTAAATGAGGTGGTTTTACCCTGATAAACATTTCCTAACTACGGTCCTGATGTAAATTCCGCTGCAAGATTAAATAACCGATACCACCGAAACTCTGAGATCGCGTCCGCCCGTTCCCGGGAATAAGGGATCGGGGGTTGCGACAGAAGGTGGTATCAGAGCCTAGCCACTGGTCTGAGCCAAAGAAGTGTTCTGCTGACACTTAAATTCTATATTTTGTGTTAGGAAATAAATTACGGAAATACGTGCATAACTGTAATTATTTGTTATGTGTTATTTGACTATTTGTTAGTTTATAGTATGAGTGATCAAGGACCCTCAGACATGAATCGTCAGTTGTCTGAATCACCTAGGAGTGAAGGTACATCATCACAGCCTGCCCTTTCGGGGTATTCTGCTGATCAGGAGGAAGGAATATTTGCCTTTAGAGCTCAATCTGAAGAGCCATTTCCTAATAAGAAACGAGGATGGTTCAGTAAGGAAGCTTTTGCTCGTAGGAAAAGAATGCGAAAATTGCAACAGCAAAGAGTTTTAGCGGCTGCTAAGCGAAAGACAGATGCCCATACACAGGATATGCTTAATAGAAGCCTAGCTAATTTCCATATCCTAGCTACAACTGCTGCTGACCCGAGTCTGGAACAACTAGTAGCCCCATAACCACAAAACCCATAACAACCCATGTAGATAGAAAATCCCGAAAACCAAGTGGAGATGCATGACTTTAACCCAGAAGAAATCCCTAGGGTACCTGCACCAAACCCCCTAGATCCAAATTATGACCCCTGGTGGGACGATAATAGGGATTTTGTGCAACGTTACCCTATCCAGGAATACCCACCCATACAGAACATAGAAGCCTACCCAGGTATGGACCCTTTAGATCCCTATTACCAAGATGATTATATTAGGGAGATATTAGAAGATCCTTACCAATTTCATGAACTGTCACCCCCATATCAGGAACCCACACCCCAGATTCCAAACCCAGTCCTAGAACCTGCACCCCCAATGAGTACAGAAAATGTCCAAGAGCTTAGGACTTTCGGTGAGGAGATTTTAGAAAGCAGTGAGAGAATGCGTCAGGTGGGAGAGCGTCTCGTATGGAAATACGATGAGCGCAATATGGATTTTTGGATAAATCCATATCCGTGAATGTGAGAATTGAGGAAACGATAGTAGTAATAATAATAATAATAATAATAAAAGAAAATAAAAATAAAATAAAATATGTGTGTACGGATGCATATTACTATTAGTGTAATTCTATTTTTATTGGTATTGTAATTTTTATTTCATTACTAGTGTGTAATAGATGCATAATAGTATATGAATAGAGTAAAAGTAGCAATGATCTACGTTTTTGACTAGATTGAGTGTCATGTGATTAACTATATTAAGATATTAATTGTGATATTAATATAGGGTAAATGTTTAAAATTCAGATGGCCGATGACGAAAATCAAGGAAATCTGAATAATGATATCCAGAGTAACATTAACGTGGTTAATGAGCATCCAAGCATCAATAACAATGGAAATCAAGTGGATAATAGTGCTATCCAACACATAGTGGCACAAGGAATTATAGATGCAATGCCATTTATTCTTCAAACGGTTCAAGAAGCAAATAATAAAAGTAAACATAGCAGTAAGCGACCAATTGAACCAGAAAACAGCGTGAACAATGGACCTGTACTTCAAGTGCCCATTCCCAAAAGAAGAAGAACCATGCCTTATGGTTGTTCTTATAAAGAATTCTGGTCTTGTAAACCAATCGAATTCTCGGGCAATGAAGGGGCCATTGTAACCTTACGCTGGATAGAAAAGACTGAGGCAGTCTTAAGGATAAGCAAGTGTGCTGAAGAAGATAAAATATTGTTTGCTTCTAATCTGTTTAAGAATGCAGCACTAGAATGGTGGAACACTATTCTCCAATCAAGAGGAAGTGATAGAACCTACAATATGGAATGGGAAGAATTTAAGAACAAAGTAGAAAGGAAATTCTGCCCACCCAATGAAAAAGAACAGATAGCAAATAAATTCCTAAACCTTAGGATGACTGGTGTGGATAGTAAGGGATACACTAAAATATTCTTTGAATATGCCAGAATAGTGCCAACTCTTGCTTCACCAGAACCAGTTTTAATCTCCCGTTTTATTTGGGGATTAATTGGGGAGATTAGACATGTAGTCAAGGCAGCTAGACCTCAAACTATAGAAGAAACTGTAGAACTAGCCAATACCTTGACTGATGAGTTAGTCCGTACCCGAGAAGAGGATCAAAGAAGGAACCTAACCCAAAAGCTCACACAAGAATTTCGTTCTGGAAATTTTAATCGTGGGAAAAATATAGGTTCTACCTCTACACTTTACTGTAGGAATTGCAAAAGAAAGCATTCAGGAAAATGCTCCATTCTCTGTAATTATTGCAAGATGCCAGGACACAAGGAAGAAAATTGCAGGAAGAAATCCAGCAATGGATTGTGCTACAACTGTGGAGAAAAAGGTCATATCAGGCCAAACTGTCCGAAATTGGCCCCAACTGCAAACAACAAGAATACTAAAAATGCTAGAGCATTTGTTCTGACTGCAGAAGAAGCCAAGATGATCCCAGACGTTATAGCTGGTACATGTTTAGTTAATGATATATTTGCTAAAGTATTATTTGACTCTGGTGCGAACCAAAGTTTTATCAATACTTCGTTTTGCAAAATTCTAAATCAGTCATTAACGAAACTACCACAAGAATGTCTAGTAGAAACAGCTAATGGAGAAACTATTAGGATTTCTGAAATCTTGCAGGGAGCAAGAATATAATTTTTTAACCAAATGTTTATAGCAAACCTATATCCCATGAATCTGGCAGGATTCGATATTGTTTTAGGAATGGATTGGTTAATAGCCAATAAAGCCAATATTTTATGTGATCAAAAGTCAATTCAAGTAAATTCACCAAAAGGTAAAACAATCACAATTAAGGGAAATAAGCCATCTAGAACTACAAAATTCATCTCTGTGATGAAAACTGCAAGTTCTATAAGAAAAGGTTCTATAGTGTATTTAATTTCTATAATCACTAACACTAAAGGAAAAGAACTAAAGGACATCCCAGTAGTGTCTCAGTTTTTAGATGTCTTTCTAGAAGAATTACCAGGACTACCGCTAGACAGAGAAGTTGAATTCAGAATCCATCTACTGCCAGGGACAACACCAATTGCCAAAGCACCTAATCGTTTGGCACCCGCCGAAATGCAGTAACTGAAGAAACAATTAGATGAATTGTTAGAAAAATGATTTATACAGCCAAGTTCATCGCCATGGGGAGCGCCGATACTGTTCGTTAAAAAGAAGGACGGATCAATGCGTATGTGCATTGACTACCGTGATTTAAACAAGGTCACGATTAAGAATCGGTACCCATTACCGAGAATCGATGATCTGTTTGATCAACTGCAAGGAGCTCGATTTTTCTCAAAAATCGATTTAAGATCAGGATATCATCAGTTAAAGGTACAGGAAGATGACATTCCTAAAACCGCTTTCAGAACGAGGTATGGTCATTATGAATTTACTGTCATGCCATTTGGTTTAACCAATGCCCCAGTTGCATTTATGGACATGATGAACCGAATATGTAAGCCATATTTGGATAAATTCATAATTGTATTCATAGATGATATTCTAATTTACTCTAAGAATAAAGAGGATCATGCAAGACATTTGCACACACTTTTAAGTTTATTAAGAAAGGAAAAGCTTTATGCTAAGTTTTCTAAGTGCGAATTTTGGTTAGAACAGGTACAATTTCTTGGACACTTAGTCAATCATGAAGGAATTCATGTGGATCCAACAAAGATCGAGGCAATTACTAAATGGAAAACCCCTGAATCACAAACCGAGGTTAGAAGTTTCTTAGGATTGGCCGGTTATTATAGAAGATTTATTCAAGATTTCTCTAGAATAGCCATTCCTTTAACTAAGCTAACCTGTAAATCTGTTAAGTTCGAATGGGGAGTAAAACAAGAAGAAGCTTTTAAAATTCTTAAGCATAGATTAACTCATACACCCATACTAGCATTACCAGAAGGAGCTGAAGACTTTGTAGTCTATTGTGACGCTTCTAAATTAGGTTATGGATGTGTATTGATGCAACGACAAGAGGTTATAGCTTACGCATCTAGACAACTTAAGAATCATGAAGAGAATTATTCAACCCATGATTTAGAATTAGGAGCTATAATTTTTGCTCTTAAAATTTGGAGACATTACCTTTATGGTAGTAAATTTACCATATTCACTGATCATAAAAGTTTAAGGTATGTTTTTGGGCAAAAGGAATTGAATATGAGACAAAGACGTTGGATGGAATTTCTTAGTGATTATGATTGTGATATCCAGTATCATGAAGGAAAAGCAAACGTAGTGGCAGATGCTTTAAGACGAAAATATCATGAAAAGCCAAAAAGGGTACGTTCTCTTAAATTAAATCTGCAAGTAGATTTAAATGATCAAATAAGAGAAACACAAGAGTCAGTAATCAAGGATGATTCTGAAAAATTAAAAGGTATGCTGAAAGAATTAGAACAAGGAACAGATGGAATTTGGAGATTCCATAAAAAGAGAATGTGGATACCTAAATTAGGAAACCTACGTCATCGCATATTAGAAGAAGCCCATAAGTCTAAATATACGATGCACCCAGGAAGTGATAAAATGTACCAGGATTTAAGAAAAAAATTCTGGTGGATAGGAATGAAGAAGGACATAGCAGCCTATGTTTCTAAATGTTTAACTTGTTCACAAGTTAAAGCTGAACACCAGAAACCCTCAGGTTTGTTACAGCAATTAGAAATGCCAGTTTGGAAATGGGAATTGATAACAATGGATTTTGTTACTAAATTACCCAAAACCAAGAAAGGAAATGATATAATCTGGGTGATTGTAGATAGGCTAACCAAGTTCGCTCATTTCCTACCAATGAAGGAAACAATTAGTATGGAACAATTAGCTAAATTATATGTAAATGAAATTGTTTCTTTACATGGTATTCCTTTATCAATTGTTTCTGATAGAGATAGTCGATTTACCTCTTATTTTTGGTCAAGTTTCCAAAAGGCAATGGGAACTAAGTTAAAATTGAGCACAACTTATCATCCTCAAACGGACGGACAAAGCGAAAGAACGATCCAGACAATGGAAGATATGCTTAGAGCTTGTGTAATTGATTTTGGAGGTAATTGGGACGATCACTTACCTTTAATAGAATTTTCTTATAATAATAGTTATTACACAAGTATCAATGCTGCACCATTCGAAGCACTTTATGGACGAAAGTGCCGAACCCCAGTCTGTTGGGCAGAAATTGGGGAAAAACAACTATCTGGACCTGAGATAGTGCAAGAAACAACCGACAAGATTATTCAAGTCAAGGAACGACTGAAAGCCGCACATGATCGACAAAAGAGTTATGTCGATAACCGGCGCAAGCCATTGGAATTTCAAATAGGAGATAAAGTATTGTTGAAAGTCTCTCCTTGGAAGGGAGTAGTAAGATTCATCAAACGAGGGAAGCTAAGTCCCATGTATATTGGACCTTTTGAGATTATTAGAAGAATAGGATCTGTAGCCTATCAGCTATAACTGCCAGAGGAAATGGCAGGAATACATGATGTATTTCATGTATCTAATCTCAAAAAGTGTTTAGCTGATGAATCACTAATAGTACCTCTTAAGGATATAGAGGTAAATGAACAACTCAAGTTTGTAGAAAGGCCTCTACAGATTGAAGACAGAAAAGTCAAAAATCTCAAACACAAGAGACTAGTTCTAGTCAAAGTAAAGTGGGACTCCAAAAGAGGACCAGAGTACACATGGGAGCTTGAATCAGAAATGCAAAGGAAATATCCGCACTTGTTCCAGTAGATCTCGAGAACGAGCTCTAAAACAAGGTGGGGAGAATGTAACAACCGTCGGTAAAACCAACACCCTCAGTATATTTCCGACACCCTATTATAGCTTAAAATACCCTTATATGTCTTTAAATACACCCTGTAGCCCGAATTATGTTATAACATATAAAATAAATTAAAAACAATAAATACTAAGTTGAGGCGGGCCGCGTAGAGCCACCCCAACCATTCACGCGGGCGGTATCAGGGTTGAAACCTGATATCGTTGATTCCTTAAGTTCAGGCGGGCCGCGTAATAGCCCCATTAAGTTAACGCGGGCAGCGAGAGCCTCAAAATGTGGCGCAACCCTGGGCCGCCACGTGGCCCAACACCCGGACAAGCTAGTTGATGACCTAGCTAAGCTACGCAGTTGACCGGAGTCAACGCGGGCCGCGTAGCCCTATGTCTTACCTTACGCGGGCCGCCTGGGAACCAGATTTCAGCACTATAAATAGAACGCATCAGTTTTCGTTTTCCGTCGCTCATTCTCAATTCTCAAATCACAATTTCTGTAGAAGAGGCATTATAGTCGGGTATTATACCCCTAATTAGCGAGGTTCTGCTCCGTTGTAAGTATTATAACCCCAGTTTCGTAATAGTTACGCTGCCCGATTGATTTAGGGTTCCGTAACAACTGTCGTGGTTCGGCCCGACGTAGTTGTTGGAATGCCGTCTCGGGGAGGGTATCATTAATATTTTCAAAGGGTTATGATACTAACCAATGTACATTTGTATAAATTATAGATTATATCCAGGAAACCCTTACGCGAAGTCTAAGATAACAATGTGAGTAATCTCCTTTTTGTAAACTGTTTTTACAAAACCTTAATTATTTTACAATGCGATTAAGCAGTGATTGAGTCTTTGTAGTTCTTCAATTACTGCCGGTATGTTGGGGTTTTGTATACAAAATTTACTACACTGTGAGTAGTAAGTCGGGATGACAATACGTTACCATTGGACAATGAGTTAGCCAATGGGTAATATGACCCACAAGTCAGGGTTGACAGTACTAATGGAGTAATTGTGTAGAAATAAACAATGTGATCGCTCTCAATACTGTTCACTGTTGTAACAACCCTCGGTAAAACCGACACCCTCAGTATATTTCCAATACCCTATTATATCTTAAAATGTCCCAATATGTCTTATATTATACACCGTATGTGAAAACCGAGCCCAAATTATGTTATAGTTTATAAAAATAAAATAAAAATCTGGATTTAGAGTTGAGGCGGGCCGCGTAGACCCACCCCAAACTCTCACGCGGGCCGTATCAAGACCATACTTGACTCCGCTGACTTCTTTAGTTCAAGCGGGCCGCGTAAGACCTCGTCTAAGTTGACGCGGGCCGCGACAGATCATGAAACGCGGAGACATCCGGTGCTGACACGTGTCGACATCGTGTCGAGTCTACTTGGTGACCCAGCTAAGCTACAGCGTTGACCGCATATTGACGCGGTGTAACGCCCCAAAATCTGAATGTTAATATTTGGCGTATGTTCTTAGTTGACATGTCATGAAATAAATAACTAGGCTATTTAACCTAGTTAAGGGTAGGGTCAAAAGTATTAAATGATGAAGGTAGTGTCAGTTATGTGCTAAAAGGCAAACCCGAGGGGCTAGAGTGGAACAGATGAAAGTTGACTACTAATTAAAAGGTCAATACACACACAAACACGCACATACGTGCGTGTTCTTGAAGCTTCAGGAGCTCTCAAGAGCTCCAAACCCTAGTTCCACTAAATCACCAAATTAAAGGGTGAATCGAAGCTCAAATTCAAGAAGGAACACGGATTAATGATCACCTTCACGAGGGGATCATAAGGTATGTCTTAAATCTAAGATTTGTGATCATGTGTAAGGTGGGTTATGTTCTAATCCATGAGTTTAAGTGGAATTGAGCATGAGTATGTGTTATAATCAACATATAGAACATGAATTATGAATGGTTTGTGTTAATTTGATGTTTAGATGATAAACCCATTAGTTATGGTGATGAAGATGACTAGACTCATCACCTATGTCCAATTCTTGTTGAAAGATTTATGTATTATGAGGGTATGATGAATACTTGTTAGAAGAATTAGGAGAAATGTGATGATGATATGTTTGATGTGTATTTGGGAATGATACATGATGATTAGTAGTAGGTTTTGATGAGTTATGTATGAGTTTAGAAGATTTGTGCATGAAATAGTTGTACGTTATGCTTAAAAGGTAGTACTCACATCAGGTGTATGATGAAATGTATATAGTGTTGTCCGTATAGTCGAATATGATGTTGCGGGTATATGTTAATAAGTCGATGATTACATATGGTTAATAGTTGACTTTTGAAAGTCAACAAGTATAAGAAACATAATTTGACTCGTTGTCGTAAAGGTAGGATTATAGGAAGTCGTTTGGTACATGTTATGTTAATATGCGTTATGTGTGATTACATGATGAATTACATGAGTTGGAAAGGAGATGAAGTTGATTTCTATGTAGTATGCTTGTTAGAATTGACTAAGGGAAGTTAAGTGTGGATTATGCGAGTGGTATGATTGTTAACATGTACAAATGGGTATGCTAACAAGAATGTGGTTTCGATGACATGGAAGTGTAGGGACCATGTCGAGACGGGCTCAAGCAAGATGTGTTAACGGGTCAAGAAGGGGCAAGGATCGGATACGAGCGCGGACGCATAAGGTAAGTGATTTATGTAATCACTTCTTATGTTCGATTAAGTTATATGGTGTTTTAATTAACTAAAAATGATGGTTGAGGTCAAATATGTGTCGTAGTCTTACGTCGTAAAGGATGGGATTTAAAGTTGACCAAAATGCCCTTGATGGGTATTTTGGGCAAACGATCTTAATAAGTGGTTTAGAAACAAGCTATACGATTAGTGTAATGTTTTGGACAAGTATGGAGGTGGGAAGTATGGTCTTGCTAGTCTTAAACCAATTAATGCGCGAATACCCATAACGGGTCAAATAAATAGGAAATGATAATAAGCCGATAGAGCGTAAGATAAGAATTTCCTTAATCTGGATGTGGGATTTTAAGTTTATATGATAGAATGTGAATTTACAAGCATGTAGGAAGAAACGGGAGGTTAAACGGGTAAACGGTTCGAAAGTTATGCGCGTTTTAGTGCGTTCGGACGTCGAAACGGAACTGCAGAAAAATGCACTTTAGAGAGGCCGTCGCCGACGGGCAAGGAGGCCGTCGCCGACGGGCATGGGAAAGTCAGTTTTCTCAGACGCCTTATTTTCCTGTCTACGGGGTTTTGGCCGACGGGAAAAACTACGGGCCGTCGCCGACGGGCCCTAGGGCCGTCGCCGACGACCTCCCCAAGTCCAAAAGTCTGAAATTTGTGATTTAAGTTGATTTATGTATCGTAGGCTTCGGTTTGTTATCCGTGGACTACGGCGGACTTTCTAAACATGATTTTGATCGATCCTTAGATGAACATGGGCTATAAATCAAAGTTTAAATTCTCATGTAATTAACGTATTAGTATGTAAGAGGTATGCAAGATGTTGTGCGTGTATGTAGATGCGTATTTATGTATATATGAAGATACGTATGATAGTATGTATATATGTGAAGGCGTAGGAATGTATGTATGTATGCGGATGTGTGCTTATGTATGTATAAAGATATGTACAAGTGTATTCCTGTATGTAAAGATGTAAGAAATGTATATATGTATGTATTTGTGAATGTAGGTATGTATGTATGTAGGTAGGAATGGGTGTATTTAGGTATGCACGTACGTAGGTACGTACGTATGTATGTAGGTACGTATGTAGGAAAGTTGCTATTTGTGACCGTAAACGTATGTATCAGTTTGTATGAAAGTATGTACGCATGCATCTAATGAAAGTGAGTACTAACGGTAATAATAGCGTGCTTGGTGAATGAAGTGTAACGCAGGAATACCAAAGAAGTCTCACTACGGATCGTATCATCAGGATGGGAAAGCTGGGATGTAAAGAGTTAACGAAACGAGAAGTAAACGTGAACAAACCTTGTATGTTTATAATGCGTACTAATGTTGTGAATTTTATGTGGTGAGCGCAGGTAGTACAAGTCATGAGGATATCCAAGGATTGGAGATCGAAGTTCGAGTCACTAGAGAGATTGTACAGAAACGTTGATGTACATAATGTAGTAAACATAAGCTAGGTTTTTAACTAGTAAATAAGAGAATGACGGATTTATGAGAAACAGCTGTGTTAAAGTTAAATTTTAAATAAGTTGAGGTATTTATAATGAAAGAAATTTTATGGTACGTGATTCCGCTGCGACTTTTTGTCAAATAAGAATTAGGGTCTTACAAGTTGGTATCAGAGCCCTGGTTTGAGGGAATCAAGTACGAGAAGGTAAGTACTTGAACTCAAACTTGTGTGCTCTTGAGATAAGAAATCCGTACAATCTAAGACTCGATCAAGATCCAAAGGTAAAGGCTAATGTAAGTAGGTACTTATGTGTACGTATAAAGAAACTGACGGTTTTGTATGTGCAAGGTAAGCATAAGCGTTGGAAGAGGATGATCCGTGAATGTAGTCTAGGATGAATACTAAGGCAGGCAAAGAGGTAATAAGACAAATAGGCAAATGAGCCCAGGTACGTAAATTTAATATGTGAGTGTAAGTGTTGGTAAAGTTCATTAAAGGAAGGAAAATTTTTAAAATGAAGGACAATGACTGTATAGTAATGAAGTACTGGAAGTGATACACGCGCCGAAACCTAAGTCTACGGATATAAGGTGACAATTACATGAAGGCACGAAACTACTATGTGGATTGTGTACCTGGCCAGTACACGAGAAACGTATGACGTTCGTGAGATCATGATAATTGTTACAGGTATGTCCGGTAGAGTTAGGTAGCAGGCGGGCGTGTGGGTGAAATGGGAAGTAAGACTCTCGGGGAATTGAGAGTACTATGAAAGTATGAAAAACATGCCTGATAAGAATGAAGAATGTGGAATCCGTAATTAAGTACGGATCAATAAGATACGAATGATATGTTTGAATCCGTGAGACGGATTCAAGGATGAAGGGTATGAATGCAATGTTTGAATCCGCGAGACGGATTCAAGTGATGAAAGGCATGAATGGAATGTTTGAACCCGTAAAACGGATTCAAGGAAAGGAAATGTAGAAATGATATGTCTGAATCTGCGAAACGGATTCAACACATGTAAGGAATGAAAGATGTGAATGTTATGATTGAATCCATTAAATGGATTCAAATCATAGAAGGAAGAGAAGGTATGAATGATATGTTTGAATCCGTGAGACGGATTCAAGAAAGAAAGGCATGAATATAATGTTTTAATCCGTAAGGCGGATTCAATGAATGAAAAAGCATGAATGATGCGTCTGAATCCGGGAGACGGATTCAAAAATATAAAAAGAATGAAAGTACTCCGCCTAAGAAGATGTCGACAGTTTGACCATGATTGAGTCGAATGGGTCATAGAAATAAGTATAAAGTAAAAGGTGATAGGATAACAAATGAAGTTTTGTATAAGTTACGTGTTAGATGTGTTAGTAATTGACTCTTGGAAGTCAGAATGATGAAGGGCTGTGACCTGGACAATAACTTGAATATGGGCGGGAGGGGTAAGCTTAGTAAGAAATATTGAAACGATGTAATAAGGTCTTTGCAAGTAAGCATGAATGGAAGGGAGTACGAGCGTGTACTTCAGTTGGCGAAATGATTAATTGAATGAAAGGATTGCATGTAAGAAATAGAATGTGTGGTACGTTATAGCAGAACTATTGATGTGATGAAACCAATCGTATTGGTGAAAGGACGTGCACGAGCGGAAGCTCATTACACGAATGAATGAAACCTGGCCTGTACGGCTAGTACTAGAGGAGAAGATGATCGATCTGGGGTGCGGATCGTGGTTGGGAAATGAAAAAGAGGTTAGTAAAATGTTTAACTCATGATTGGAGAGATATGAACTATTTATACACGTGAATTAAGTAATGCTTGAAGTGAAAGCTATAGTAATGTGAAATGAACGGAATGAATTAAAGATGAAATAAAGGTATGCAAGGTATACGTAACTGTAGAAAATGTAGAATAAGGTTAACATTGAATAAGGATAACGTTAAAGTTAAGCATATAGGAGTATGTATAGATTTCAAATTCAAAGTAAGGTCGTTTAGTCGACGAAAACGTTATGAATGTGCAAATAAACAGAAAGAATGTTAATAATGAAATGTTGGAATTATTTAAGTAAACAAAAGGATATATTGCACATAACGAAGGAATATGTGAACGAGGAATAAACCACTAGCTATGAAGGTTGTTAGAAATTAGCGCTACTAGTGAAAGCGATACTAATAAGAACTCCGGAACGGGTTCTTGGAGCTAGAAGATTCTCATTAGGATGGGCTAGTGGTCGTATGGACGGACTGGAAGAAAGGAGAATGTGTGCTCGATGAAAGTGAGAAAGGTTTCGGGGACGAAACCTTGTTTAAGGGTGGTAGACTTGTAACGCCCAAAAATCTGAATGTTAATATTTGGCGTATGTTCTTAGTTGACATGTCATGAAATAAATAACTAGGCTATTTAACCTAGTTAAGGGTAGGGTCAAAAGTATTAAATGATGAAGGTAGTGTCAGTTATGTGCTAAAAGGCAAACCCGAGGGGCTAGAGTGGAACAGATGAAAGTTGACTACTAATTAAAAGGTCAATACACACACAAACACCACATACGTGCGTGTTCTTGAAGCTTCAGGAGCTCTCAAGAGCTCCAAACCCTAGTTCCACTAAATCACCAAATTAAAGGGTGAATCGAAGCTCAAATTCAAGAAGGGACACGGATTAATGATCACCTTCACGAGGGGATCATAAGGTATGTCTTAAATCTAAGATTTGTGATCATGTGTAAGGTGGGTTATGTTCTAATCCATGAGTTTAAGTGGAATTGAGCATGAGTATGTGTTATAATCAACATATAGAACATGAATTATGAATGGTTTGTGTTAATTTGATGTTTAGATGATAAACCCATTAGTTATGGTGATGAAGATGACTAGACTCATCACCTATGTCCAATTCTTGTTGAAAGATTTATGTATTATGAGGGTATGATGAATACTTGTTAGAAGAATTAGGAGAAATGTGATGATGATATGTTTGATGTGTATTTGGGAATGATACATGATGATTAGTAGTAGGTTTTGATGAGTTATGTATGAGTTTAGAAGATTTGTGCATGAAATAGTTGTACGTTATGCTTAAAAGGTAGTACTCACATCAGGTGTATGATGAAATGTATATAGTGTTGTCCGTATAGTCGAATATGATGTTGCGGGTATATGTTAATAAGTCGATGATTACATATGGTTAATAGTTGACTTTTGAAAGTCAACAAGTATAAGAAACATAATTTGACTCGTTGTCGTAAAGGTAGGATTATAGGAAGTCGTTTGGTACATGTTATGTTAATATGCGTTATGTGTGATTACATGATGAATTACATGAGTTGGAAAGGAGATGAAGTTGATTTCTATGTAGTATGCTTGTTAGAATTGACTAAGGGAAGTTAAGTGTGGATTATGCGAGTGGTATGATTGTTAACATGTACAAATGGGTATGCTAACAAGAATGTGGTTTCGATGACATGGAAGTGTAGGGACCATGTCGAGACGGGCTCAAGCAAGATGTGTTAACGGGTCAAGAAGGGGCAAGGATCGGATACGAGCGCGGACGCATAAGGTAAGTGATTTCTGTAATCACTTCTTATGTTCGATTAAGTTATATGGTGTTTTAATTAACTAAAAATGATGGTTGAGGTCAAATATGTGTCGTAGTCTTACGTCGTAAAGGATGGGATTTAAAGTTGACCAAAATGCCCTTGATGGGTATTTTGGGCAAACGATCTTAATAAGTGGTTTAGAAACAAGCTATACGATTAGTGTAATGTTTTGGACAAGTATGGAGGTGGGAAGTATGGTCTTGCTAGTCTTAAACCAATTAATGCGCGAATACCCATAACGGGTCAAATAAATAGGAAATGATAATAAGCCGATAGAGCGTAAGATAAGAATTTCCTTAATCTGGATGTGGGATTTTAAGTTTATATGATAGAATGTGAATTTACAAGCATGTAGGAAGAAACGGGAGGTTAAACGGGTAAACGGTTCGAAAGTTATGCGCGTTTTAGTGCGTTCGGACGTCGAAACGGAACTGCAGAAAAATGCACTTTAGAGAGGCCGTCGCCGACGGGCAAGGAGGCCGTCGCCGACGGGCAAGGAGGCCGTCGCCGACGGGCATGGGAAAGTCAGTTTTCTCAGACGCCTTATTTTCCTGTCTACGGGGTTTTGGCCGACGGGAAAAACTACGGGCCGTCGCCGACGACCTCCCCAAGTCCAAAAGTCTGAAATTTGTGATTTAAGTTGATTTATGTATCGTAGGCTTCGGTTTGTTATCCGTGGACTACGGCGGACTTTCTAAACATGATTTTGATCGATCCTTAGATGAACATGGGCTATAAATCAAAGTTTAAATTCTCATGTAATTAACGTATTAGTATGTAAGAGGTATGCAAGATGTTGTGCGTGTATGTAGATGCGTATTTATGTATATATGAAGATACGTATGATAGTATGTATATATGTGAAGGCGTAGGAATGTATGTATGTATGCGGATGTGTGCTTATGTATGTATAAAGATATGTACAAGTGTATTCCTGTATGTAAAGATGTAAGAAAGGTATATATGTATGTATTTGTGAATGTAGGTATGTATGTATGTAGGTAGGAATGGGTGTATTTAGGTATGCACGTACGTAGGTACGTACGTATGTATGTAGGTACGTATGTAGGAAAGTTGCTATTTGTGACCGTAAACGTATGTATCGGTTTGTATGAAAGTATGTACGCATGCATCTAATGAAAGTGAGTACTAACGGTAATAATAGCGTGCTTGGTGAATGAAGTGTAACGCAGGAATACCAAAGAAGTCTCACTACGGATCGTATCATCAGGATGGGAAAGCTGGGATGTAAAGAGTTAACGAAACGAGAAGTAAACGTGAACAAACCTTGTATGTTTATAATGCGTACTAATGTTGTGAATTTTATGTGGTGAGCGCAGGTAGTACAAGTCATGAGGATATCCAAGGATTGGAGATCGAAGTTCGAGTCACTAGAGAGATTGTACAGAAACGTTGATGTACATAATGTAGTAAACATAAGCTAGGTTTTTAACTAGTAAATAAGAGAATGACGGATTTATGAGAAAGAGCTGTGTTAAAGTTAAATTTTAAATAAGTTGAGGTATTTATAATGAAAGAAATTTTATGGTACGTGATTCCGCTGCGACTTTTTGTCAAATAAGAATTAGGGTCTTACAAGTTGGTATCAGAGCCCTGGTTTGAGGGAATCAAGTACGAGAAGGTAAGTACTTGAACTCAAACTTGTGTGCTCTTGAGATAAGAAATCCGTACAATCTAAGACTCGATCAAGATCCAAAGGTAAAGGCTAATGTAAGTAGGTACTTATGTGTACGTATAAAGAAACTGACGGTTTTGTATGTGCAAGGTAAGCATAAGCGTTGGAAGAGGATGATCCGTGAATGTAGTCTAGAATGAATACCAAGGCAGGCAAAGAGGTAATAAGACAAATAGGCAAATGAGCCCAGGTACGTAAATTTAATATGTGAGTGTAAGTGTTGGTAAAGTTCATTAAAGGAAGGAAAATTTTTAAAATGAAGGACAATGACTGTATAGTAATGAAGTACTGGAAGTGATACACGCGCCGAAACCTAAGTCTACGGATATAAGGTGACAATTACATGAAGGCACGAAACTACTATGTGGATTGTGTACCTGGCCAGTACACGAGAAACGTATGACGTTCGTGAGATCATGATAATTGTTACAGGTATGTCCGGTAGAGTTAGGTAGCAGGCGGGCGTGTGGGTGAAATAGGAAGTAAGACTCTCGGGGAATTGAGAGTACTATGAAAGTATGAAAAACATGCCTGATAAGAATGAAGAATGTGGAATCCGTAATTAAGTACGGATCAATAAGATACGAATGATATGTTTGAATCTGTGAGACGGATTCAAGGATGAAGGGTATGAATGCAATGTTTGAATCCGCGAGACGGATTCAAGTGATGAAAGGCATGAATGGAATGTTTGAACCCGTAAAACGGATTCAAGGAAAGGAAATGTAGAAATGATATGTCTGAATCTGCGAAACGGATTCAACACATGTAAGGAATGAAAGATGTGAATGTTATGATTGAATCCATTAAATGGATTCAAATCATAGAAGGAAGAGAAGGTATGAATGATATGTTTGAATCCGTGAGACGGATTCAAGAAAGAAAGGCATGAATATAATGTTTTAATCCGTAAGGCGGATTCAATGAATGAAAAAGCATGAATGATGCGTCTGAATCCGGGAGACGGATTCAAAAATATAAAAAGAATGAAAGTACTCCGCCTAAGAAGATGTCGACAGTTTGACCATGATTGAGTCGAATGGGTCATAGAAATAAGTATAAAGTAAAAGGTGATAGGATAACAAATGAAGTTTTGTATAAGTTACGTGTTAGATGTGTTAGTAATTGACTCTTGGAAGTCAGAATGATGAAGGGCTGTGACCTGGACAATAACTTGAATATGGGCGGGAGGGGTAAGCTTAGTAAGAAATATTGAAACGATGTAATAAGGTCTTTGCAAGTAAGCATGAATGGAAGGGAGTACGAGCGTGTACTTCAGTTGGCGAAATGATTAATTGAATGAAAGGATTGCATGTAAGAAATAGAATGTGTGGTACGTTATAGCAGAACTATTGATGTGATGAAACCAATCGTATTGGTGAAAGGACGTGCACGAGCGGAAGCTCATTACACGAATGAATGAAACCTGGCCTGTACGGCTAGTACTAGAGGAGAAGATGATCGATCTGGGGTGCGGATCGTGGTTGGGAAATGAAAAAGAGGTTAGTAAAATGTTTAACTCATGATTGGAGAGATATGAACTATTTATACACGTGAATTAAGTAATGCTTGAAGTGAAAGCTATAGTAATGTGAAATGAACGGAATGAATTAAAGATGAAATAAAGGTATGCAAGGTATACGTAACTGTAGAAAATGTAGAATAAGGTTAACATTGAATAAGGATAACGTTAAAGTTAAGCATATAGGAGTATGTATAGATTTCAAATTCAAAGTAAGGTCGTTTAGTCGACGAAAACGTTATGAATGTGCAAATAAACAGAAAGAATGTTAATAATGAAATGTTGGAATTATTTAAGTAAACAAAAGGATATATTGCACATAACGAAGGAATATGTGAACGAGGAATAAACCACTAGCTATGAAGGTTGTTAGAAATTAGCGCTACTAGTGAAAGCGATACTAATAAGAACTCCGGAACGGGTTCTTGGAGCTAGAAGATTCTCATTAGGATGGGCTAGTGGTCGTATGGACGGACTGGAAGAAAGGAGAATGTGTGCTCGATGAAAGTGAGAAAGGTTTCGGGGACGAAACCTTGTTTAAGGGTGGTAGACTTGTAACGCCCAAAAATCTGAATGTTAATATTTGGCGTATGTTCTTAGTTGACATGTCATGAAATAAATAACTAGGCTATTTAACCTAGTTAAGGGTAGGGTCAAAAGTATTAAATGATGAAGGTAGTGTCAGTTATGTGCTAAAAGGCAAACCCGAGGGGCTAGAGTGGAACAGATGAAAGTTGACTACTAATTAAAAGGTCAATACACACACAAACACCACATACGTGCGTGTTCTTGAAGCTTCAGGAGCTCTCAAGAGCTCCAAACCCTAGTTCCACTAAATCACCAAATTAAAGGGTGAATCGAAGCTCAAATTCAAGAAGGGACACGGATTAATGATCACCTTCACGAGGGGATCATAAGGTATGTCTTAAATCTAAGATTTGTGATCATGTGTAAGGTGGGTTATGTTCTAATCCATGAGTTTAAGTGGAATTGAGCATGAGTATGTGTTATAATCAACATATAGAACATGAATTATGAATGGTTTGTGTTAATTTGATGTTTAGATGATAAACCCATTAGTTATGGTGATGAAGATGACTAGACTCATCACCTATGTCCAATTCTTGTTGAAAGATTTATGTATTATGAGGGTATGATGAATACTTGTTAGAAGAATTAGGAGAAATGTGATGATGATATGTTTGATGTGTATTTGGGAATGATACATGATGATTAGTAGTAGGTTTTGATGAGTTATGTATGAGTTTAGAAGATTTGTGCATGAAATAGTTGTACGTTATGCTTAAAAGGTAGTACTCACATCAGGTGTATGATGAAATGTATATAGTGTTGTCCGTATAGTCGAATATGATGTTGCGGGTATATGTTAATAAGTCGATGATTACATATGGTTAATAGTTGACTTTTGAAAGTCAACAAGTATAAGAAACATAATTTGACTCGTTGTCGTAAAGGTAGGATTATAGGAAGTCGTTTGGTACATGTTATGTTAATATGCGTTATGTGTGATTACATGATGAATTACATGAGTTGGAAAGGAGATGAAGTTGATTTCTATGTAGTATGCTTGTTAGAATTGACTAAGGGAAGTTAAGTGTGGATTATGCGAGTGGTATGATTGTTAACATGTACAAATGGGTATGCTAACAAGAATGTGGTTTCGATGACATGGAAGTGTAGGGACCATGTCGAGACGGGCTCAAGCAAGATGTGTTAACGGGTCAAGAAGGGGCAAGGATCGGATACGAGCGCGGACGCATAAGGTAAGTGATTTCTGTAATCACTTCTTATGTTCGATTAAGTTATATGGTGTTTTAATTAACTAAAAATGATGGTTGAGGTCAAATATGTGTCGTAGTCTTACGTCGTAAAGGATGGGATTTAAAGTTGACCAAAATGCCCTTGATGGGTATTTTGGGCAAACGATCTTAATAAGTGGTTTAGAAACAAGCTATACGATTAGTGTAATGTTTTGGACAAGTATGGAGGTGGGAAGTATGGTCTTGCTAGTCTTAAACCAATTAATGCGCGAATACCCATAACGGGTCAAATAAATAGGAAATGATAATAAGCCGATAGAGCGTAAGATAAGAATTTCCTTAATCTGGATGTGGGATTTTAAGTTTATATGATAGAATGTGAATTTACAAGCATGTAGGAAGAAACGGGAGGTTAAACGGGTAAACGGTTCGAAAGTTATGCGCGTTTTAGTGCGTTCGGACGTCGAAACGGAACTGCAGAAAAATGCACTTTAGAGAGGCCGTCGCCGACGGGCAAGGAGGCCGTCGCCGACGGGCATGGGAAAGTCAGTTTTCTCAGACGCCTTATTTTCCTGTCTACGGGGTTTTGGCCGACGGGAAAAACTACGGGCCGTCGCCGACGGGCCCTAGGGCCGTCGCCGACGACCTCCCCAAGTCCAAAAGTCTGAAATTTGTGATTTAAGTTGATTTATGTATCGTAGGCTTCGGTTTGTTATCCGTGGACTACGGCGGACTTTCTAAACATGATTTTGATCGATCCTTAGATGAACATGGGCTATAAATCAAAGTTTAAATTCTCATGTAATTAACGTATTAGTATGTAAGAGGTATGCAAGATGTTGTGCGTGTATGTAGATGCGTATTTATGTATATATGAAGATACGTATGATAGTATGTATATATGTGAAGGCGTAGGAATGTATGTATGTATGCGGATGTGTGCTTATGTATGTATAAAGATATGTACAAGTGTATTCCTGTATGTAAAGATGTAAGAAAGGTATATATGTATGTATTTGTGAATGTAGGTATGTATGTATGTAGGTAGGAATGGGTGTATTTAGGTATGCACGTACGTAGGTACGTACGTATGTATGTAGGTACGTATGTAGGAAAGTTGCTATTTGTGACCGTAAACGTATGTATCAGTTTGTATGAAAGTATGTACGCATGCATCTAATGAAAGTGAGTACTAACGGTAATAATAGCGTGCTTGGTGAATGAAGTGTAACGCAGGAATACCAAAGAAGTCTCACTACGGATCGTATCATCAGGATGGGAAAGCTGGGATGTAAAGAGTTAACGAAACGAGAAGTAAACGTGAACAAACCTTGTATGTTTATAATGCGTACTAATGTTGTGAATTTTATGTGGTGAGCGCAGGTAGTACAAGTCATGAGGATATCCAAGGATTGGAGATCGAAGTTCGAGTCACTAGAGAGATTGTACAGAAACGTTGATGTACATAATGTAGTAAACATAAGCTAGGTTTTTAACTAGTAAATAAGAGAATGACGGATTTATGAGAAACAGCTGTGTTAAAGTTAAATTTTAAATAAGTTGAGGTATTTATAATGAAAGAAATTTTATGGTACGTGATTCCGCTGCGACTTTTTGTCAAATAAGAATTAGGGTCTTACAAGTTGGTATCAGAGCCCTGGTTTGAGGGAATCAAGTACGAGAAGGTAAGTACTTGAACTCAAACTTGTGTGCTCTTGAGATAAGAAATCCGTACAATCTAAGACTCGATCAAGATCCAAAGGTAAAGGCTAATGTAAGTAGGTACTTATGTGTACGTATAAAGAAACTGACGGTTTTGTATGTGCAAGGTAAGCATAAGCGTTGGAAGAGGATGATCCGTGAATGTAGTCTAGGATGAATACTAAGGCAGGCAAAGAGGTAATAAGACAAATAGGCAAATGAGCCCAGGTACGTAAATTTAATATGTGAGTGTAAGTGTTGGTAAAGTTCATTAAAGGAAGGAAAATTTTTAAAATGAAGGACAATGACTGTATAGTAATGAAGTACTGGAAGTGATACACGCGCCGAAACCTAAGTCTACGGATATAAGGTGACAATTACATGAAGGCACGAAACTACTATGTGGATTGTGTACCTGGCCAGTACACGAGAAACGTATGACGTTCGTGAGATCATGATAATTGTTACAGGTATGTCCGGTAGAGTTAGGTAGCAGGCGGGCGTGTGGGTGAAATGGGAAGTAAGACTCTCGGGGAATTGAGAGTACTATGAAAGTATGAAAAACATGCCTGATAAGAATGAAGAATGTGGAATCCGTAATTAAGTACGGATCAATAAGATACGAATGATATGTTTGAATCCGTGAGACGGATTCAAGGATGAAGGGTATGAATGCAATGTTTGAATCCGCGAGACGGATTCAAGTGATGAAAGGCATGAATGGAATGTTTGAACCCGTAAAACGGATTCAAGGAAAGGAAATGTAGAAATGATATGTCTAGGAGTGAAGGTACATCATCACAGCCTGCCCTTTCAGGGTAATCTGATTCACCTAGGAGTGAAGGTACATCATCACAGCCTGCCCTTTCAGGGTAATCTGCTGATCAGGAGGAGGGAGTATTTTCCTTTAGAGCTCAATTTGAAGAACCATTTCCTACTAAGAAACGAGGATGGTTCAGTAAAGAAGCTTTTGCTCGTAGGAAGAGAATGTGAAAATTGCAACAGCAAAGGGCTTTAGCAGCTATTAAGCGAGAGACAGATGCCCATACTCAAGATATGTTAAATAGAAGCCTAGCTAATTTCCATATCTTAGCCACGACTGCTGCTGACCCAAGTCTGGAACAATTAGTAGCCCCACAACCACAAAACCCAGAACAACCCATGGAAATAGAAAACCAGGAAAATCAAGTGGAGATGCACGACTTTAACCCAGAAGAAATCCCTAGGGTATCTGCACCAAATCCACTAGACCCGAATTACAACCCCTGGTGGGACAACAATAGGGACTTTGTGCAACGTTACCCTATTCAGGATTATCCACCCATACAGAACATAGAAGTTTACCCAGGTATGGACCCTTTAGATCCCTATTACCAAGATGAATATATTAGGGAAATATTAGAGGATCCTTACCAATTTCATGAACTGTCACCCCCATATCAGGAAACCGTACCCCAGATTCCAAACCCAGTCCGAGAACCTGCACCCCCAATGAGTGCAGAAAACGTGCAAGAACTTAGGACTTTCGGGGAGGAAGTCTCGTATGGAAATACGATGAGCGCAATATGGATTTTTGGATGAATCCATATCCATGAATGTTAAAATAGAGGAAGCGGTAGTAATAATAATATAATAAAATAAAATAAGATATGTGTGTACGGATGCATATTACTATTTTATTTTTGTTGGTATTGTAATCTTTATTTCTGTACTAGTGTGTAATAGACGCATAGTATATGAAAAAGGGTATAGTCGCAATGATCGACGGTTTTGGTTAAATTGCGTGTCATGTGATTAACTATATTACCTATTAATTGTGATATTAATGTTGGATAAATGTTTAAAATTCAGATGGCCGACGAAGGAAATCAAGGAAATCTGAATAATGATAACCAGAGTAACATTAACGTGGTTAATGAAAACCCAAGCATCAATAACAATGGGAACCAGATGGATAATAGTGCTATCCAATACATAGTAGCACAGGGAATTATAGATGCAATGCCATTTATACTTCAAACTGTTAAAGATGCTGATAATAAAAGTAAGCATAGCAGCAAGCGACCTATTGAACCAAAACAGTGTAAACAATGGACCAGTATTTCAAATGCCTATTCCCAAAAGAAGAAGAACCATGCCTTATGGTTGTTCTTATAAAGAATTCTGGTCTTGTAAACCAATGGAATTCTCAGGCAATGAAGGGGCCATTGCAACCTTACGCTGGATAGAAAAGACTGAGGCAGTCTTAAGAATAAGCAAGTGTGCTGAAGAAGATAAAATACTGTTTGCTTCTAATCTATTTAAGAATGCAGTATTAGAATGGTGGAACACTATCCTTCAGACAAAAGGAAGTGATAAAACCTATAATATGGAATGGGAAGAATTTAAGGACAAGGTAGAAAGGAAATTCTGCCCACCTAATGAGAAGGAACAAATAGCAAACAAATTCCTAAATCTTAGGATGACTGGTGTAGATAGCAAGGGTACACTAAGTTATTCTTCGAATATGCTAGGATAGTGCCAACTCTTGCTTCACCAGAACCAGTATTAATCTCTCGTTATATTTGGGGATTAATTGGAGAGATTAGACACATAGTCAAGGCAGCTAGACCTCAAACCATAGAAGAAGCGGTAGAATTAACAAATACCTTGACAGATGAATTATTTCGTACTAGAGAAGAGGACCAGAGGAGAAACTTAACCCAAAGGCTTACTCAAGAATTTCGTTCTGGAAATTACAATCGTAGGAATATGGGTTCTACCTCTGCAACCTACTGCATGGTCTGCAAGAAAAAGCACTCGGGAAAATGCTCCAATCTCTGCAATTACTGCAAGATGCCAGGACATAAGGAAAAAATTGCAAGAGGAAGTCCAGTAATGGATTATGCTACAACTGTGGAGAAAAAGGTCATATCAGGCCAAACTGCCCAAAATTAGCTCCAGCTCCAGATAACAAGAATACTAAAAATGCTAGAGCATTTGTTCTGACTGCAGAAGAAGCCAAGATGATCCTAGACGTTATAGCTGGTACGTTTTTAGTTAATGATGTTTTTGCTAAAGTATTATTTGACTCTGGTGCAAACCAAAGTTTTATTAATACATCGTTTTGCAAATTTCTAAATCAGTCATTAACTAAACTACCACTAGAATGCGTAGTAGAGACAGCTAATGGAGAAACTGTTAGAATTTCTGAAATCTTGCAGGGAGCAAGCATAGAAATTTTAAATCAGAAATTTATTGCAAACCTATATCCCATGAATCTGGTAGGATTTGATGTTGCTTTAGGAATGGATTGGTTAATAGCCAATAAAGCCAATATTTTATGTGATCAAAAGTCAATTCAAGTAAATTCACCAAAAGGTAAAACGATCACAATTAAAGGAGATAAGCCATTTAGATCCACAAAATTCATATCTGTGATGAAAACTGCAAGTTGTATAAGAAAATGTTCTATAGTGTATTTGATTTCTATAATCACTAACACTAAAGGAAAAGAACTAAAAGATATTCCAGTAGTATCGCAGTTTTCGGATGTCTTTCCAGAAGAATTACCAGGACTACCTCCAGACAGAGAAGTTGAATTCAGAATTCACCTGCTACCAGGAACATCACCAATTGCCAAAGCACCTTACCGTTTGGCACCTGCAGAAATGCAAGAATTGAAGAAACAATTAGATGAATTGTTAGAAAAAGGATTTATTCAGCCAAGTTCATCGCCATGGGGAGCGCCGATACTGTTTGTTAAAAAGAAAGACGGATCAATGCGTATGTGCATTGACTACCGTGAATTAAACAAAGTCACGATTAAGAATCGGTACCCATTACCGAGAATCGATGATCTGTTTGATCAATTGCAAAGGAGCTCGATTTTTCTCTAAAATCGATTTAAGGTCAGGATATCATCATTTAAAGGTACAAGAAGAGGACATTCCTAAAACCGCTTTTAGAACAAGGTATGGACATTATGAATTTACTGTCATGCCATTTGGTTTAACCAATGCCCCAGCTCCATTTATGGACATGATGAACCGAATATGTAAGCCATATTTGGATAAATTCATAATTGTTTTCATAGATGATATTCTAATTTACTCCAAGAGTAAAGAGGATCATGCAAGACATTTGCACGCACTTTTAAGTTTATTAAGAAAAGAAAAGCTTTATGCTAAATTTAATAAGTGTGAATTTTGGTTAGAACAGGTACAATTCCTTGGACACTTAGTCAATCATGAAGGAATTCATGTGGATCCAACAAAAATCGAGGCAATAACTAAATGGAAAACCCCTGAGTCACCAACTGAGGTTAGAAGTTTCTTAGGATTGGCCGGTTATTATAGAAGGTTTATTCAAGATTTTTCTAGAATAGCCATTCCCTTAACTAAGCTAACCTGTAAATCTGTTAAGTTTGAATGGGGATTTAAACAAGAAGAAGCATTTAGAATTCTTAAGCAAAGATTAACCCATACACCCATACTAGCATTACCAGAAGGAACTGAAGATTTCGTAGTCTATTGTGATGCTTCTAAATTAGGTTATGGATGTGTGTTGATGCAACGTCAAAAAGTTATAGCCTATGCATCTAGACAACTTAAGAATCATGAAGAGAATTATTCAACTCATGATTTAGAATTAGGAGCTATAATTTTTGCTCTTAAGCTTTGGAGACATTACCTTTATGGTAGTAAATTTACCATATTTACTGATCACAAAAGTTTAAGGTATGTTTTCGGGCAGAAAGAGTTAAATATGAGACAAAGACGTTGGATGGAATTTCTTAATGATTATGATTGTGATCTCCAGTATCATGAAGGAAAAGCAAATGTAGTGACAGATGCTTTAAGCCGAAAGTATCATGAAAAGCCAAAAAGAGTACGTTCTCTTAAATTAAATCTGCAAGTAGATTTAAATGAACAAATAAGAGAAGCACAAGAGTCAGTAATCAAGGAAGATACTGAAAAGTTAAAAGGTATGTTAAAAGAATTAAAACAAGTAACAGATGGAATTTGGAGATTCCATGAAAAGAGAATGTGGATACCTAAATTAGGAAATCTACGCCATAGTATATTAGAAGAAGCCCATAAGTCTAAATATACAATGCATCCAGGAAGTGATAAAATATACCAGGATTTAAGGAAAAATTTCTGGTGGATAGGAATGAAAAAGGACATAGCAACCTATGTTTCTAAATGTTTAACCTGTTCACAGGTTAAAGCTGAACATCAGAAACCCTCAGGTTTGTTACAGCAATTAGAAATGCCAGTTTAGAAATGGGAATTTATAACAATGGATTTTGTTACTAAATTACCCAAAACTAGGAAAGGAAATGATACAATCTGGGTGATTGTAGATAGACTAACTAAGTCAGCTCATTTCTTACCAATGAAGGAAACAATTAGTATGGAACAATTAGCTAAATTGTATGTAAATGAAATTGTTTCTTTACATGGTATTCCTTTATCAATTGTTTCTGATAGAGATAGTCGCTTTACATCTCATTTTTGGTCAAGTTTCCAAAAAGCAATGGGAACCAAGTTAAAATTAAGTACAGCTTATCATCCACAAACGGATGGACAAAGTGAAAGGATAATTCAGACGATGGAAGATATGCTTAGAGCTTGTGTAATTGATTTTGGAGGTAATTGGGACGATCACTTACCTTTAATAGAATTTTCTTATAATAATAGTTATCACACAAGTATCAATGCTGCACCATTCGAAGCACTTTATGGACGAAAGTGCCGAACCCCAGTCTGTTGGACAGAAATTGGGGAAAAGCAACTATCTGGACCTGAGATAGTACAAGAAACAACTGACAAGATCATTCAAGTCAAGGAACGACTGAAAGCAGCACGTGATCGACAAAAGAGTTATGCCAATAACCGACGAAAGCCGTTGGAATTTCAAGTAGGAGATAAAGTATTGTTAAAAGTCTCTCCTTGGAAAGGAGTGGTAAGATTCATCAAAAGAGGAAAGTTAAGTCCCAGGTATATTGGACCTTTCAAAATTATTAGAAGAGTAGGACCTGTAGCCTATCAGCTACAATTGCCAGAAGAAATGGCAGGAATACATGATGTGTTTCATGTATCTAATCTCGAGAAGTGTTTAGCTGATGAATCACTGATAGTTCATCTTAAGGATATAGAGGTAAATGAACAACTCAAGTTTGTAGAAAAACCCCTACAGATTGAAGACAGAAAAGTCAAGAATCTCAAGCACAAGAGAGTAGTTCTAGTCAAAGTAAAGTGGGACTCCAAAAGAGGACCTGAATACACATGGGAACTTGAATCTGAAATGAAAAGAAAATATCCACACTTATTTCAGTAGATCTCGAGGACGAGCTCTAAAACAAGGTGGGGAGAATGTAACAACCCTCGGTAAAACCGACACCCTCAGTATATTTCCAATACCCTATTATATCTTAAAATGTCCCAATATGTCTTATATTATACCCCGTATGTGAAAACCGAGCCCAAATTATGTTATAGTTTATAAAAATAAAATAAAAATCTGGATTTAGAGTTGAGGCGGGCCGGGCCGCGTAGACCCACCCCAAACTCTCACGCGGGCCGTGTCAAGACCATACTTGACTCCGCTGACTTCTTTAGTTCAAGCGGGCCGTGTAAGACCTCGTCTAAGTTGACGCGGGCCGCGACAGATCATGAAACGCGGAGACATCCGGTGCTGACACGTGTCGACATCGTGTCGAGTCTACTTGGTGACCCAGCTAAGCTACAGCGTTGACCGCATATTGACGCAGGCCGCGTAAGGCTTAGCCTTACCTTACGCGGGCCGCGACAGGACTGAAATCAGCAACTATAAATAGATAGCATCAGATTACAATTTCCGTCGCTCATTTCTTTTTCTCAATCTCGAAATCTGAAAGTTATAAGCATTATAGTCGGGTACTATACCCCTAATTAGCGAGGTTCTGCTCCGTTGTAAGTATTATAACCCCAATTTCATAATAGTTATACTGCCCGATTGATTTAGGGTTCCGTAACAACTGTCGTGGTTCTGCCCGACGTAGTTGTTGGAATGCCGTCTCGGGGAGGGTATTATTAATAATTTCAAAGGGTTATGATACTAACCAATGTATATTTGTATAAATTATAGATTATACCCAGGAAACCCTTACGAAAAGCCTAAGACAGCAATGTGAGTAATCTCCTTTTTATTAACAGTTTTTACAAAACCTTAAATGTTTTACAATGCGATTAAGCAGTGATTGAGTCTTTGTAGTTCTTCAATTACTGTCGGTATGTTGGGGTTTTGTATACAAAATTTGTACTACTTGTGAGTAGTAAGTCAAGGTTGACCGTACGTTACTATTGGACAATGAGTTAGCCAATGTGTAATATGACCCACAAGTCAGTGGATTGATAGTACCAAATGGAGTAATTGTGTAGACATAAACATTGTAATCGTCCTCGATACTGTTTTAATCAGTAAAAGATTTCTTGATTAAATTGGGATTCACTCACCAGTATTTCCGACTGACAAATGTTTTTAAAACGCGTTTCAGGTAACCCAATGTGAAAGCCAATTAGTAAAAAGCCAGCTGGAGAGCACTGAAGGCTTGGGAAAATGTGGCTATAAAAGTTACCTAATAAACGGTGTTTTAAATTCAATAAAATAGGATTTGTCCCTATAAGTGTATTGTAATAAGAAGCTTGGGTTTTGCCCATGTTATTATTAATATGAAATATGGTGGTTTTACTCTGATAAACATTTCCTAACTATGGTCCTGATGTAAATTCCGCTGCGAAATTAAATAACCAGCTGATACCACCACTGTGATCGCGTCCGCCCGTTCCCGAGGATCGGGGATCGGGGGTTGCGACAACTGTGACTTTTTATTTAAACTTGATTAAACTGGGATTCACTCACCAGTATTTCCGACTGATAAATGTTTTTAAAAACACGTTTCAGGTAACCCAATGTGACAACCAATTAGTAAAAAGCCAGCTGGAGAGCATTGAAGGCTTGGGAAAATGTGGCTATAAAAGTTACCAAATAAACGATGTTTTAAAAATTCAATAAAATAGGGTTTATCCCTATAAATGTATTGTAATAAGAAATTTGGGTTTTACCCATGTGATTATTAATATTAAATGAGGCGGTTTTACTCTGATAAACATTTCCTAACTACGGTCCTGATGTAAATTCCGCTGCAAGATTAAATAACTGATACCACATAAACTCTGAGATCGCGTCCGCCCGTTCCCGGGAATAAGGGATCGGGGGTTGCGACAGACACGCGCCCAACCACGCACTCAAACCTATTCAAATCCGTTTAACGCCTAACAAGTTCAACATAGCTGAGAACGTTTACAATTTTATAATAGCACAGAACGTAAAAGAGAAATGATGAGAAATCAGGATCACAAGGTCAACGACACTACCCTTGAAAGTTCGGGTTGTCACAATGGTAATGAGGAAATTGTTATGATTCTCATGTTAATAGTGAGATCCACCTTTTTAATAATGTGATGACTATACAATAATCGATATAAAGGTCATAAGATATAAGATTGATAAATTTTATACGACTCAACTACTTCTCAATTGATGGTAAGCAAAGAGAACATTATTTACAAAAAAAAATGATTAAATTCTTTTTATTTGTCACACTTGAGACATATGCTCCTAAAGTAGCAAAATCATTATAAGAGTTATGAAAAAAAAATGAAATGATTTTATACTCATGTGAGTGAGTAAATAATGAAAAGCTATGAAGCTTGTTTTGGTTCTACTCCATTCCCTAATATGAATGTGATGATGATCAATTCAAAGATTATGATCATATACATAACTAAGAAAATTGTAATGATGCCACCATGAATGTTGTATGGGAGTATAGCAAATATGGCCAGAAAACTATATTAGAAGTTACTAGAAATGATACTAATTTTCCACAATATTCCATTAAATCAAATATGGTGAGTAACCAGAAGTTACTAGAATATTTATACGTTCACCACATGGCATGACCAAATAGGTGATGATATGCTAAACAATCAAACATGCCAACCGGCACCTTAGCACCTCTAAGTAATCTAAAAACATTGCTCCCAAAATGCCTTATCATATGTCTAGTTAATTTTTTTTGTGGCAGATAAATTTTTATGCCCTTCCAAACAATAAACTCCTACAAACAATCCCTCTTATATGGGACCATTGAAATGTACAGTTGTGTCGATTGTGGCATTCATACATGGTTATATGTGAGTTTTAGCTACCCGTATGTAGCATATGCCCAACTCTATGGAACGTTGTTTTTTTTTACATGGTTTAACACTGTTCTTTGACAACCCAATTGTAGGGACCATTGTTGGGCACAATGTGAAATATAGTGAGAGGCATACGTAGTCGAGACGGAATTCGTCGATTGATTATATCAATTCAAAACCAACTGCTTATACAAATACTCCCCATTACAACTGGTCTCCTGAAGAGAACCACGTTTCCATTTTTTTTTTGTTGTGCAGCCTATGTACCAATAGCTCCACCATAACATATAAAATGGGATATGTACATCGTATTCCCAGTCTTAGGGGGGGACAAGAAAATGAAGGACTGGTAACATAAAAAAAATGCATCATATTATATATCGACCCCTGAAGTGGTCAATGCAAATCTGAAGTCCAAAAGAAAGAGCGTGTATTTGCAAATAATAACAAATGAAATACAAGATGCATTTACTAACACAAATAAGGTGACAAAGTCACATATACCAGCTTAAACTTACCTGCTCGAATGGAAGTACTCACAAAATGATTATCATATTAATAAATTGTGAGAGATAAATCGGTTCCAAAAAGATAAAACCCACAAACACAAAAAGAGCAGAGTAACGCAGTTAGTGTAACCCCAAAAGAGGTGGCACATAAAATACCATAAGTGGTTGCATACAAAACCCCAGAAGTGGATGCATACTAAACCTTAAAGAAGGTTGTTGTCAAAACCCCAAAGGAGGCTAATGGAGTTCTAAAAGAAACTCTAGTACCAAACAAATATGAGATCGCGATGAATTATGTACAAAATAAGTACAATATGGAACCGTAATGAAACACGTGTAAAATGATATATTTGATTATGCTATAGCAATAAATGTAATCGATGAAAAAAAATATTACGTATATAGAAAGTGTGCAAGAGTGTATGCACACAAATAGCCAAAATGGCTACATGACTTAAGGTTGAACTAAATTTGCTCGACAAACTAAACGTTTTTGAACCAGCAGTTCGAACACCCATAGACGTCAAACCAATAGGTTATAAATGGGTGTCTTTAAATAAAAGGAAACGTAAATAATGAGTTTTTGCGATGTAAGGCACGCGTTTTAACATAAAGATTTTTCCCAAATCCCAGCAGTTGATTACGAGGAAACGTATACCCCTGTAGTGGATGCGATAATCTTTAGATGTTTAAGCGGCCTCGCAATCTCAGAATGACTTCAGATAAAACAACTTATGGGTGTCATCACCGTATACATGTATGAGATAATTGCAAATGACATCTGTATGAAAACCCCCTGAAGGATTAAAAATGCTCAAAGCATTATGAAACAATAACCCCATAGGTGTTATATATATGAATCTTAAAGGAAACTACTCGTATGTGGTACAGTCGACTATACTCTGAAAAGAGAGGTATAATTTTGATAAAATGAGCTACATCTATTTAAACAAGATTTCACTCTTACAGTGATAATGTAAACATCATCGAGAGGGAACTCTCAAACTAAAGAGGAAAATTTTGAATAACCTTTACAAAGTGTAGTTATTCTCGACCTGTAGTTCGAGTATATATGTACTATTTTTGCTCATCAATCTGACTACATCTAGAAGATGTTATATAGAAAAAGCTCATTCGTTAAGTACATGAACGATTGTCTGATCGCTTGACATAGAAAAAATATTCTTATCAACCCCAAGAAAGGGATGTTGGACTACTTAGTCAAAAAGTACCATGGCTAAAGTGCAATTGTGCATTAACTTAACTTTCTAGCTATGCATGATAATATATATTTTTTATTTGACTTTGTCAACATGATATAGCACATGTCCAATGAGGAGACATTTGAATGGTAAAGCAGATATGTCGATACCCTAAAGGTAAGAATGATATGTGTCTATATTTTACTAACCCATGAAAGCTAGTTCTGTTAGTCTTGTAGATATAAAGAATGTAACACAAATAGTCTTGGATCTTATGGTATTTGTTCGCAAGAGGAAGCACTAGAAGTCTCACAAGAAGATTTTACAATATTACTCAACATAAAGGATTGCACTTCAAGGCATCAAACGACAAATCATTCTACAAAAGTTTTTTAGCAACTTTCGAGGATGATGGACACACTTTACTTAAATGATACATATTATAATGAGGGGGAGATTTATTCAAGTTGCACTCGTTTTCCCTTAACTAAGTTTTATCCCAATGAGTTTTATTAGTAAGGTTTTTAATGAGGCAACACACCTGATCCAAAAGTATCAGGGGGAAATACGCGCTGCACTCTTTTTTCCTTAGCTATGGTTTTATCCATTGGGTTTTCCTAGCAAGTTTTTAACGAGGCAGCATCACCTAGCGTATTAAAAGAACAGTAAACTATTATATTTCAGCATGTGGATAGTCAAGGGGGAGTGTTATGAATGCATCATAATGTAGTGAATGAATGCGTCATAATGTGGTGACTCTCCACAAATGTAACCTCCATATATTTATTACCTTTGTATTAATGTTAAGCCTCTATAAATAGAGGTTTCATGTAATTGGTATTATACATCTCAATGAATACGAATTCCATATTCTATATTTCTCTCTACAATACATATAATCCTTGTTCTTGTCTGTATGTTAGTTGCTAGTAGGTCGTTGTTTCACAACAGTTTTTAATTATTCTATTATGCCGATATGAACCATTAAACTGACCCGGAAAAATTTTCTATTAGGTTTTATGAAATTTAAACATCTAAATATAGTGTCATCGTTAAAATAATTTTTTGGAACCATATCTGGTCCCGTCGCAACGTGCGGGTTTACGACAACTCGTTTATAGTAATTACAAGTTTTGTCCTTTATGTTTGTACCAAATTGCAGGCGGTGTTCCTTGCCTTTAAATTTGACGAGTTTTATCCTTAACGTTTCAAAATCCTGCATGTTATGTCCTTTAGCCCTAACTCAGTCAAATTTTTTTGTTAAATATGGTCACGTGACTTGCACATGAGGGCATCTTTGTCATTTTATCTTTCAGGGACTAATTATGTAAATTAATTAAATACTTGCCATTTTATTAAAAAAATACTTTAATAACAAAAGATTTACAAAAATATAAAAAAGCCTATTTCTCTTTTCCGGCGAACATGTGATCTCCGACGAACATGTGATATCCGGCGATTAATCTTTTCTCTTTTCCGGCCAATTTCTACTGAATCTTTTTTTTTCTGCTTTCCAGTAACTATTCCGGCAACAAGTCATCTTCTCCGGCGACTCTGTTCTTCTTCCATCAATCAGAAACACTGAAACTCAATCTTTGAATTCAGATTACAGGAACAAATCATTCAGATTACCACCCACCACAACACCATTGCCCCAATCAGCCACTACCAACTTGAACCAACAAGAAATGAATAAACCCATCAGCCACACCATCGGACATTTACAATACCTTCAATCAAAACCTTAACAAGCAATGAATAATTTACAATACCTTCAATCAGAACGAATAAAGTATAGAACTTTCTTATTTAATTTGCAAAACTAGACCAATAAAAATCAATAACTCTGTTGTTCAACATCACCAGGACGAGATTGACTGTCGTAAATGCAAGCACCTTCATAATCGACCTCATTTTTACCGATCTTGAACCAACAACTGGTTCTTGAACCACAACTAGGCCCGATTCTTAAAGGGGCTAGGGTTCCGATCTGTACATATCGAAACCGGATCTGCTTCTACTTTGAAAGTTTGACGACGGTTCAAGATGTAAAGAGGCGGAGGGGACGGGGTTGGCGTGGTTTTCTTGGAAGCCGGAGGTGGGAGGTGGTAACCGGAAATCTGAGAAGGAAAAAAGTATAGAGAGGGGTTGTGTGTGTGTTTTGCAGAGATGACATCTTTTGTCTTTTAACTAGGGGTGCCTTATTCCCACATACCCTATATCTTATTTTCACATCCCCTATTGTATACGGGCCGTATACAATTATACGGCTCGTATAGAATGTTTTTTAATAGGAAAATGCGCGGGGAATGTTTTTTTTGTTTTATTATATACGGCCCGTATACAGTTATACGGGTCATATACATGTGTATACGATTTGTAAAACGTATACGGCTCAATTGATTTATTTTTGTGGGTTTTTGATGTTACCACATGTATACGGGCCGTATAACTATATACGGGCCGTATATATTGGCGTTTTTTCAAGTATCACGTTTTATTCCCGTAAAAACACAATCATTCTAGGGTTTCTAAACTCTTCATCACCTTTAACAATGTCGATAAACATTGATCGGAACATGCCGCTTAAATCGGAGCACAGGTAGAGTAACGTTACCGATTAGTCCGTTGATGAAAACCTTAGCGATCGCAGAGATCTTCGTGTTGGTTATTTATCGATTCCGAGTAACTAGCAGAAGAAGCTGACACAAACAAGTTCTCCACAGTTTGTTATTCAGATCTCTGTTCGGTCATCTTTCCAAACTACAACACACGATACTTTTAATAAGCTGTCATAGTTGTCAAATTCGATTTCAACAAAGCTTTTCATTTTTCTTCAATTTCTAAAACATTCTCTGTTACATGAAGACGTGTCGAGTTCTTCTACTAGTGGTATTTTAATGAAGTATTGAAGATTGAATGTGCAAACCCAACCGTTTTTTACTACGGAAACGATGGCTATGCGAAATACAAATCGCAACCGTTTTTTACTACGGAAACGGTGGCTATGCGAAATACAAACCGCAATCTTTTGTGACTATGGGAAACACAAGTTTTCTTTTTGAGCTTGATGGATGTCCGTTATCTCAGTTGAGGCGGGCATTGTTTAAATCTGAATATAACTAGATGTTACGTGTATCAGCGTTGTTTATCACCCTGTGTGAGCATTGGAAACCCGACAAACAGTCTTGACAACTGTGACAGCTTATCTATCTATGTGTGTCA
This sequence comes from Helianthus tuberosus, assembly GCA_030545235.1. Taxonomy (NCBI): domain Eukaryota; kingdom Viridiplantae; phylum Streptophyta; class Magnoliopsida; order Asterales; family Asteraceae; genus Helianthus; species Helianthus tuberosus. The sequence continues at coordinate 31,931,120 of CM060354.1, read as the reverse complement.
CATCCATCCTGTTATAGCAATCGATATGATTAATTTTATAGATTTTTTTCTAATTAGCGTTGTTAACTACCAAAAGAATGCATACACAAATAGTTCTAGTGGACGAAGCAAAGAGACCGTTGTGTACCTGAATCAGGTTCTCAAACAAACACTACTAAAGATGAGTTGGTGATAAATACCGGAGCTCTGTTATCTCGATTGTTCAGTACAATCGTGATAATAAAACAAGCAGGCATTGATTTTTCCAAAGATTGAAGGAAAGAATCTGGCCATAAGCGTTGTGGATTCTCAGCGTTATTCGGAATGTTTCGAATCATCACAGAAGATGTGTCGGGTTCTGCTAGTTATTCGGAATGTTTCGAATCATAACAGAAGACGGATGCGGTTTGCATATTCAATCTTCATTGCTTCATTAAAATTACAACACACGATAAAATGCTTGGAAAATTGCATCAACTATCCTATATCAACTTGAACGGACGATATGTATCTTTAATCTATTACAACGATCCAAAAACGAAGAACAAAGTAACTTTGTCATCAAACTTGGACATCAGACGTAAATCTTGATTCAGATCTCTGTTCGGTCATCTTTCCAACATTAACAACATTGGATCTTTATTCTGTCACATTGGACTCAGACTCATGTTCAAGTAAGTGTCTAAAAATCTGAAAATTCAGGTTTACCTTGTTAATTTCTCAAAACAAACTCTCGTTTCTTCATCTTCAAGAACAATGATGAACAGATGATGTCAGATAATACTTCATTTGTCTCTGCCTTAGATCGGTCATTCCTTGTGATACATGAACGTTGTATTCTTGTCTTTCAAAAGAGTTTGTATTGAACCATTGTTTAAATCAGAATCAGGTTCTCAAGACAAGGATCGTTCTAATAGATTAAAGAGAATAAACCATTTTTTACCATTTTTTACCCATAGTATACGAGCCGTATCAGAATATACGGCCCGTATACAAGCATCGTATACATTGTATACGATCGGTAAATTTGTTTTTTACCGAGAGTATACGGTCGTATAAACGGTAGCCCGTATACATATGGTAAAAAATGGTAAAAAATTTCTTTCTTTCCTTTTCATTAGGTAAAACCGGTTTCAACATCAAGGGTTGTATCGGAATCAGGCGTTGGAAGGATTGTAGTAGTAGGACATTGGTACCACTGTGAAAATTGCATCTGGAAGCTCAACTTGAACGGGCCCATTATTCGACCGAGTAATCAATTGTATTTTTTTAGTTGCTTCTCTTGTTAAGTTTCTGACCCAACCGAAATCCACAAATTCAAGTCAAGGATCGTTCTAATAGATTAAAGAGAATAAACCCTCGTTTCTTCATCTTCATCTTCAAGAACAATGATGAACAGATGATGTTTTTTTTCGCAGAACGTGATGGATTGCGGTGGTTTGGGTCTAGGGTTGTCAAAGAGAGAAAAGCAGGGGAGAGAGTCTGATACAATAAGGATGTTGGGAATTAAAACGCATGTACGTGACAAAATAAGGATGTTCGCATAAACATATATTCGTTTCATAACCTCCTCCTATAAATCAACCACAACTGACAAAGAGCCTGTATTAGAAACCATCTTATGTCTTTTACCAACCGAAGAGGCAGCAAGGACAGATAATACTTCATTTGTCGAGAAACCATACTGTCAAGAAACTAACATCTTTTACTCATAAACCCTTAAATCCCAACGCTTCATTTGTAACCGTAAGGATGATGCAAATTTGTACGTAAAGATCTCTACACAAACTCTTCTACATCTTTTAACCAATGGACTCAGACTCATACTACTCACCCTCCCCTGAGTAAAAGTTTTCCCGACGACTCAAGAAAATCCACAATCCTGTGTATGTGCTTGTGCTGTAGAAACCGGTGATGAATTTGTGTACATAACTGAACGTTAATTGATATTGTTTTAGACAACAACAGATAATGAACAGATTGTTGGTGGATAACGCAAACAAGTTATCCACAGTTTGTTATTCAGATCTCTATTCGGCCATCTTTCCAAACTGCAACACACGATAAGTTTAAACTTTATAGTGTGTGATTTGACCATGAAATGATTGGAGGTGAAGGTTCAGTGCACGAAAAGTTTCTTACGAAATGTACGTGACAAAACAAGTATGTTGGGAATTAAACGCATGTCCGTAATCCCGCGTTGATAGCTTCCGTTTTATTCAGACTCCTTACAACTCTCATCAAATGTCTCACCCTTCCTTTTATTCTATAAATATTAAATAAAGAATAACACCATGCCCGTAATTCCGCGTTGATAGCTTCCGTTTTATTACAGTCATACGACACGTTTTCTTATTCTTCAATCTTTGTTACTTGTTAATGTTTTATTTTTTTCTAGTTTTAGAAAGGTTTGAGCACCTCACGACTGTAAAATATCTAGTGTGATTTACACCTTAAATCCCTTAAATACTTGAAAAATCAAATTTTTCGTTCCATACGGGCCGTATAAGAGTATACGGCCCGTATACACGTTCGTATACATTGTATACGACCAGGCAAACTTATTTACACATGGTGTATACGGGCCGTATACTGTTATACGGCCCGTATGGAATAAAAACAACTGACAAAGTCTGTGCCAGCAGACTTTGTCAGTTATTTTTATTCTATACGGACCGTATAACAGTATACGGCCCGTATACACCATGTGTAAATAAGTTTTCCCATGTGTTAATATTAGGACCCTTTAACTATATATAAATAGGGATAAATGAAAATGGTATGGGAAAGGACTAAATTACCCTTATGTGCCCCTAACTTAATGAAAAAAAACTAACTGAGTTAGGGAGAAAGGACATAACATGCAGGATTTTGAAACGTTATGGACAAAACTCGTCAAATTTAAAGACAAAGGACACCGCCTGTAATTTGATACACACATACAGGACAAAAGTTGTAATTTACTCCTTAAATTTATAAAAACTACTAGAATGATACTATAAAATGCAAAAGACAAAAATGTTGGTTGGTAAAAGTAAATTGATATCATAATTGATCTAGTTTTTTTTTTTTTTAATATTAAGAATTACACGAAAAACTACTTTGTAATGAGTTAGTATAATTAATGCTTTATTCTGAAATAATGCGATTAACAACACCTAAATTAAACTAAGCCAATCCTTAAACTCTTTTTCAACCCATGGAACACATTTAAACCTTTTGATAGGTTAACTAAAACCCGACCCTTTAGATCTTTAAACCTTTTGATAACTTCTTTTCACTTGAATCTATTTTGATCGGTTGACTAAAACCCGACCCCTTAGATCTATTTTCCACATCTATTTAGACCAAAGGGTATGGGGGTCGTCCCCTACCCGTCCCGCTCCGTCTCCGGCGTCGCATACCGCCCACCGTGGGTCGTCACGGCTCTCACGGCTCCTCCAAGACGTTGGAGACAAGGCGAATTTGTGGGGCCCCCTTCATTAAATGTCGTTTGATAACGGCTACTTTTTAAAAAAAATATTTAATTTAAAACCTATGAATACCCACACATTTAACCATTTTTATACAAAAATTCACCAACTTTCTCCAAACAACTCCCTTTACACACCATTTTTATACAAAAATTCACCTACATTCTCAAATAATCTTCTCTAAAAAATACACAATGTCATCTTGCTCTTCATCGGGTTCGACGGACACTATGGAAGCCGTAAAATATTTTATAAACAAGGTGGTAGCCGCGACACAACTAATTCTGGAAGAAGAGGAGGAAGAGGTTTCGTCACAACCACGAAACAAGAACCCACACATCGAGCGAGACTGAGAACGTTAGTTATATTTTTATTTTTAAATTTTTATTCTTATATTTTTATTCTTATGTTTTTAGTCTTATAGTTTTATTCTTATTTTTTATAGTGTTGCATTATATTTTTATTTATAAGTTATATATATATTCTTTTATTGTGTAGGTGCTCACGAAAGATTAGTCGCCGATTACTTTGCCGACGAGCCGTTCTACTCGGAGACTATTTTTAGACGCCATTTCAGATTGAGTCGTCGACTTTTCTTACGTATAGCCGACGATTTAGCCGCTTATGACCAGTTTTTTACCTTGCGACACAATGCTAGAGGCAAAATGGGCTTCACCACCTTACAGAAATGCACTGCGGCGATTCGTCAACTAGCTTATGGGACGACAGCCGATGCTTGGGACGAATACTTAAAGAAGTTCGAAAGAACTGCTAGAGAATGTGTATACAAGTTTTGCAAATTTGTGGTGAGGCTCTACAGCCAAAAATATTTGTGAAAACCGAGTTACAACGACGTCCAAAAATTGTATCAACACCACCAAGCAACGCACGGTTTTCCAGGCATGCTCAGGAGCATTGATTGCATGCATTGGCCATGGCGGAATTGTCCTACCGCTTGGCGAGGAATGTATACGCGAGGCGATCAGGGACATCCAACAATAATTCTAGAAGTTGTTGCATCTCAAGACCTATGGATTTGGCATGCTTTCTTTGGGATTCCTGGTTCGAATAACGACGTCAACGTTCTACAAAATTCCAAGGTTTTTGACGATGTTATAAAAGGGATCGGTCCTGATACGAGGTTTACGGTTTCGGGAGTGGAGTACAGACGCGGGTATTATATTGCCGATGGAATATACCCACAGTACTCTACAATTGTTAAAACTGTTAGGCATCCGCGCAGATGAAAAATGAAAGAAATTTGCCAAGTTTCAAGAAGCGGCTAGAAAAGATATTGAACGGTGTTTTGGGTTCTCCAACAAAGATGGCATATTATTGAAAACCCAGCACGCGCTTTTACACCCAAAACGTTGCGATATTGTATGTATGCTTGTATTTTGCTACATAACATGATCCTCGAAGACGAAGGACATGCAATTTGTGAGTATGACGAGAATGCGGTGGAGCAGAATAATGTTCCGGTTAGCGAAGAACAACAAGATTTAAACAGGTTCTCGTTACATAACGATCTCACACATGCCAATCTTCAATCAGACTTGATCGAACACATTTGGAATCTTGGAGATCACAACGAGTAGTTTTTTTTATTAATTTGTAACTTTAGGATTTTTTTTAAATGTAACTTTAGGTTTTTTTAATGTAGCTTTAGGATTTTATTGAAATGTAACTTTTGTTATTTTTATTTACTTTGTTTTAATTATTTAACTAAATAAAAAAAGGGGAGGACTATCCACCACACCATTGGGTAGTCCTCAAGGAGATGGTCATCCACCCTTGCTGAGGTAGCGCCTACTTGGCGGATGGTCCCTTTGGGGACTAAGACCAAAGGGTATGGGGATCGTCCCCTACCCGTCCCGGATGGTCGCCGGCGTCGCACACCGCCCCCTTCGGGTCGTCGCGTCGCACACGGCTGGCTGCCGACGTTGGGGACGAAGCTTGGTGATTGGTTGCTTTAATTTTGGTGGACCCCTCTTCCTTGTTCTCTCTCTCTCTCCCTGCATGGTACTAGTGAATGAGCACAAGGTACAACTCTTGGGTAGTTATAGCTTCCCCTCCACACCATTGGGTAGTCCCCAAAGGGATGGTTCTCCACCTAAGGTGAGGTGGCGCCTATATAACGGGTGCCTTATCATACCCTATGATCTAACCTCACCATACCTAATGCTCTTATAAAACGCGTTACTCCAGCTTTTCCATGATGGCGATTTGACAAGATGAATAGACAAAACTAAAAGCAATACATTTGCATCTTTCCAAACGTTAATTTTGAATTGAATATATGGCAGTGAAATGAGCTGTAGAAGATGCTCCCCACTTCTGACCACGCAATTAGCGGGTCAAAGGTCAAACCAAATCTTTTTTTTTTGAACGTCCAACATAAGAATCGCCGGGTACTCCGTACGCGGCACCCATTGGCCGAAAGGTAGCCGCGACAGCCCAACCTGCACGCACGTGCCCCTAGCCCACCATGCCACCAGTTCCGGGGAAAACCCGACCCTGCACCCGCCCGAGGGCACGACAATGCAAAGCCGGTAAAACCCGGGTGGATCAGGAATCGAACTCGAGACCTTTCGGTCAGAAATCTTCCCTCATTTCCATAACCACTGAGCTATAAGCCCATGGTTGTCAAACCAAATCTATATCACTCACTTTGTCACCTACCCATTCCTTTTTGTTTTTATCTCTTAATTTCACTTCAATTTTAACACACAAAAAGCAAGCATAAAAACCAATAATGTACCCTTGGTCAGGGGAAAAAGGATAAAAAATACACACCTGTCGAATACCCAACCTCCGGCTGACGTTAGCTGGATCTTCGGTGACGTCAAGAGCTTTTATCCTCGCTTGCTACAAAAGAATAAACCGTTAGCCTCGTCACGGGGGACCCCGGGAGGGGGATCCGTGACCAAGCTCCGGCGTGAGTGTAAGTAAACTTGCCGGGAGATGAAAGGAGTTCCTTCCGATGAGAATATTCACCGGAAGATTCCTTCTTTGGTGTGAATCTAATTAATGAGTGTATGTAGTAAATGTGGGGAATGTTGGTCGGAGTTTTTAATGAGAGGAGAGTTAATGAGGGGGTAGTAAATGAGAGAATGCCGGAGATCATACCTGCCTTAGCTCTTTCTTCTCCCCTCTTATATAATAGCAAGCCCTTATCTTTGTCAAGGGTTTTCCCATACGTGATCCGACGGTTTTTGGAGGTTCTTGGGAAGGTCAGACACGTGTATGACCCCCAACGGTAGGATATCCCTCTCCATTAATGCTCTGTCGGATAAGTACAGTGATTTAGACCGGAGCCGCTTCTTATCAAGCATTTAATGAGCACTGCTCTTCTTAGTTGTTTCCCGCCCATTGTAAACGAAGGAGAAACCTTAGTGAACAAGGTTATTCTGTCAAGTGGGCTTTTAAGTAACTGGGCTTCTAGAGAAAAAGGCCCAAAGCGGGTGAAGTGGGTTTCCCCACTGGCCCGTCGTCAAGTCATCTTTAGTCCCTGGTTCTGAGACTCGAGGCTCATGATCCGGGGCTGAGTCACAACTGCTTGAGAGAGGTGGTTTCTCCTTTGGTGGGCCCACTCCGGGTCAGTTACTGCCTGCCGTTCCCATTAATCATAACATCGCCGAATGACTGTAGCGGGAGTTAATCCCCTAGTAGCACGTGCCCATTTTTGAATTTTGAAGAGACCGCTGATGTGACGGTTACTTGCATGTCAGCGATATCTCTTTAAATACCCTATTTGGCCTTTCCGATTTCTCATTCAAATTTTCTAACTCCCTTTTCTTCCTCGTAACTATCTCCCTGAATTACAGTTTCTTCTAACCATGAGTCGCGGTGGCCGGTCCTCGATAAGGTCTGTACTAACGGCGAAGGACTTGAAATCCTTTGTTAAGGCATACAACATCCCGGATCGATTTTCTCCTTCCTTGCCCGGCCCTAGTGAGTCGGCAGAATGTACGCCGGACAATATACCCATTTATACCCTTACCTTTTCTTCCTGTGGGGTCCGATACCCCCTTTCTGCTTTCAAGATTTCTCTGCTCCGTCATTTTGGTGTCCACGTCTCACAGATTCACCCTTTAGGGTTCATGAGGGTGGTTCATTTTGAACTATCATGTGCAGCTATCTCAGGGGAGCCCTCTGTTCCCCTGTTTTGCATGTTTTACCGGCTTATCTCCGACGGAGATTGGTTTACCTTCGCGAAACGACAGAACAATGTTTTGAGGCCTTGTTACAGTTTTATGCCCACCTCTGCTTATCCAAAGGACTGGAAGTGTAGATTCATCTTCGTTTCAGCCGCTATGCTGCCGGAATCCCCTTTGCCAAAGGATCTTGACGCTGCTATCGAAGACACTATTCCTACCCTTTCTGCAGCCGAGACCGTTCAGTGGAAAAGGATGTGTGACAACCCAACGAGGGCGTTCACTTTCTCCGAAGGGATGCTTGCTATGGGGGGGCTGAGTCCCTCTTACCCAGTCCGTTCGAGGGCTTTTTTCGGCAAGAAAGGTACCTCTTTGTTCTTGGTTTGTTTCTTATAGCCATTCTCTTTTCTATGTCTCTGGGGATCCTGTAGTCATCTTTAGTGTCTTCTTTTTGTGCAGAGATAATTTTGTGGAGGCTTCTCCATGGTGACTCCAAGGATGTAAAATATGTGGTTGATAATGAGGTTGATCCTAGGTTGAACACGGAAGCGCAGGTTACAGGGGGATCCGTCCAGGCAGGAGGTTCTGCTGCCCTGGGTGGTGACGAGGAGAATCCTTCTTGTAACACCTCGAAAATTCACGTCCTATAATGTGTAGACACGTGTCAAATGTTTAAACGTGTGAAAGAAATATTATAGAAGGACTAAAGTTGACAAACATGGAAAGTATGTGTATATACGTATTCTAGGTGTCAACTGTGAATAAATATAATGTACATTAACCCTACACGATGCTCGTACCTTCAAACGAATAAATCATGGATCATACGAAGCGAAAAGTGAGCGATTTCAAACTACAGGGACCAAATGTGTCAACATGTTTAATTTATACCTCTGAGTGACTTTTTGACAAACCTGAAGCTTTGTAAATATTAATTATGCTCACGGGAATGCACCATTAAAATTTCATAGCGTTTCGTTATCGTATGAGAAAGTTATGACCAAATTCGTGTGCGAAGGGTTAAAGTGTTAACGTTGAAAGTTAAGGCTTTTCGGGTTAACCGGAAGTGTTCAGAGACTTGGCAAAGTGGGTATAAGTCCTAAAGTCCTTGTGGGTATTTTACAAGGGGTCAAATTGCAAGTTAAAGCTTAATTACCCTTTCAAATTAACCAAGGGTCAAGTTGGAAAACAATAAAAATCAAAAATCAGATCTCGCAGGCCAAGGCGGCCCGCATTGGGTTCGGCCAAACATGAAGCGGGCCGCGTCCGATGCCCAGCTCCGAAAAATGTTGCTGCTTGTCTGCCATGGCTGTTATGCGCGACCTTTACCCGTTTTTCCACTTCTCCTGGCCCCTAAAACACCCCCTAAGCCTCTAGGACACCTGTTGATCGATTGTGGTGAGTACTAGACCTTGTTGTCAAGGATTTATGGTGAGAATTTTGCTATAAAAGGGCATTAGTTGCAACACAACTCCTCACACCATTCTCTGCATTGTTGAATTGATTCTGGAGCTCAAGCTTGCTTCCTAGTGATCATATCTCGTGCATAGGACTTCAGTAAGTATTCTCCTCCTTCTCTAATTGAGTTTAGCTAGGATAATTAGCTAAAAGTCAAACCGTCGTAATTACGGTTTGACTTCGAGATTAGTCAATAATGGCTCAGTCATATCTCGAATTAAAAGTAGTTATGAGTTGGTATTTAAGTGGGTAATAAAACCTCAAAAGGGTTTCCCCTAATCACCACTCTAACCAGGTCTAATGTCGGGTCAAACTTTTAATTAAAAAGTCAACATAATGCTTAAAATGTCATTTATGCATAATTAGCTATCTAGAACATGTATAACCTGTTTGATCATTGTTATAACTTAGTAATTAGTGTAAGAACATGTCCAAACATGTTCAACCCGACTATTTCCTGTTTAGACTCGGTTCGGAACCGAAAGTCGCATAGTTTGACTTTCACTTTGACTTTCAGTTCTGACCCGTTTAGGCATATTTTAGAAATGCCTCAGAGCTTTAATTGGACTAGGATACATGTTAGAACAACCCTCTGTGATTATACACCTTGGTTCATTAGTTATCCAATTAATATGCATGTTTCCGTTAATTGCTCATATGTTGACCGTTATGCCCTTATTACCTTAAAACGTGATTTATGAAAATGTAAAAGTGTAGAAACCTTTGTTACTGATATATAGACTTGTATGCAAAGTTTGACATCAGTTTGACTTGTAGATTAAGAGTTATGCTCATTATCGCTAAATTAATGCTTTATGTTAATAAAATGGCGTAATTAGCGTATAGCCTAGTTAAACATACTTTTTGGTATCAAATCTTTTTCCCACTGATGTAATATATTATTTTAGGATTTTTAAAGATTTTTAATTAATTTTAGGCTGAGCATAACTCGTAGTCGTAGGTTTAATCCGGTAATTGTCGGTTTTGCCCTTACGGGCCATAAAATGAGTTTTACATATCTAAACGACCCCAAACCTTTTGCCACTGATTAGTTATGATAAATAAATTATTTTAAGCCTTCTGGAAATATAAAAATATCAGATTTAAGTATCAAACCCGGTAATGGCCTTTAATCGCCTAAATTAGCGTTTTTAACGCATAGTATGTTTTAAAATCATATTGGACATACCCGGGTTGATACCTACTGATATAAGAGGAAAATTACAATATTTTAACAGTAAGCAAAGGTTGATAAACTCAGACTTCGATTTCGAGCTTTTCGGCTTATGTGAAATTACCAAAATACCCCTACGGGGCCTAGTTTGGTTAAAAATGATAAGTTTCACATACATGCTTTAACCTACTGATGTAACTTAGCAAATTGAGTATATTTACTGATTACATCAGACCTGTAACTCAGTTAAACATTTAAACTTTTTTATAAACTTTTAAATGACCAAACTACCCCTACGGGGCCTAGTTTGTGTTTGAACACGTTTCGGGCATAACGAAAGACACCTTACTGATGTCACAACATATTTGAGACATAATTAACTTAGGAAACCTGTATATAGCTCTCATGACTATCCGTCACGCTTATTACGCGTACGGTTCGGTTTATGTAACAAGTTTACATAAATTAGCCGAAACGGGTCAAACCTTAACGGTTTTATCTTAAAATCCAGAATGTGAATAATAAACCCATATTAAGCAAGTCTTCAAACTTGTCGGGTGTGAATCACATTCTATCCGGTCTTCGCTTAATCATGCGTACGAACCGTATCTTGAAACTAGCCGGTCTAAGCTTAAGCTTAATAAAAGACCCGTTAGGATTCTAATAGGTTATTATAAACCTTCGTTCCAGATTAGGAGAACCAGTAAAAGCTACGTGCATTTTGCTTGTTGTGATAAATACTTATTCAGGTAAATACTTTTAACTTATTTTCCCTATACGGGCTTGGGTTACGGTACATAGCGTACCGCTTGATCGGGCATCAAATCTCCACGCTTAGTGGGTAGTTGAATAATTTGATCGGCTCGTTTTAAACAGTCTTGTTTACTTTACAGCCTTTAGGGGGTTAATGACCATGTCCCGGATATCCCTGGCATCATCTTACGAGATGGCCACGACCTGAGCACGGGGTGTAGGCGTACTCCCGTGTATAACTCATTGAAGTGGTGTGTTTATTGATCTTTAACCCGGACTAGATTCGGGCTACTGAACGCATAAGTAACATGTAATTCGTTCACAAGATTTTAATATTAAATAATTCTCCCAAGTTAAATAAAATGATTTATGCCACGTGCATCCAAACCAATTTTCAATCATTTTCCAAAATGAGTCAGTTGAATGTATTTACCAGTGTAAACTGACGTATTTTCCCAAAAAGACTGAATGCAGGTACTAAACATAATTGGCTGGATTGTCTCCTAAGCATCAATAAAAGTCTCGCAAGCTTAGGATGCCAGAAGTCTGTTGAACCATAAATGTTATTTTGTTTCGATCCGTTCTGTGGATAAACACCGGATATTGTGACTTTGATTATAACCTTCGAGTCTAGACTTATAACCTAGGACAAATTCCACCTTATTCGGTTTTTGTTTTGTCCTTTAAATTTTATATTTTGTTATTGTTATCTTATGCCTTATTGACAGGAACATCAAAATGCCTCCTAGATTCTTCCGAACACGAGGACGTGGAAAGGGGCCAGTCACCGCCCCCAACGATCATGAAGCTGGACCTTCACGAAGGCGAGCTCCATCCAACACCGAGAGTGACGACCCTCGGGAAAACCGAAGAAACCAGTTCGAGCCGGCCAGACGGTCGGTTTCGCATACTTCAACACCTCCTGTTCTTAATCCTTATGAACCCAATAACCCTCAACCGTCCTACATACCACTTCAGAGATCCCTATCTCATCATTCATATGGAGACCCTACACCTGTCTTTCGGGGACAGTTTAACCCGGTAGGATTCATACCAGAACCCGTGGGTTTTAACCCACTGGGTCCAGAGGACCACTTTTCAGGGGATCACGCGGATGATATGGACGAGGATACGGACCCCGTCATGCCGGCGAGTGGTACTCCAAACCATCCGATCGAAATTTCCGACGGATCGTCCTTCCACGGATCACCCTACGGTGGTCCAGACAGTTTCCAAGCCCTATTTAATCAGCACGAGTGGTACTATACGCCTTCTCACCACTCGTCGTCTCATGGGCAGCATCAGCAGCAGCAGTCTCAGCAGCAGCAGGAGCCACAGCCGCAGCCGCATCATCAAGATTCATCCGAGGATCATCGGTTTGTGGCAGTTACGCCACCACCTCCACCACCACCAGTTCAGCCAGCACCTCCTCAACCGCCAAGGCGTAGGAGAACCGGTGCCCGCATGTCGGTACGACCGGGGGGCTTCAATTTCAGTTCCCCACGGCAGTCAAGTGCTAGTCACTACCCGCCATACCAGGAGGACCCACAAATGGGTGGACCCTCCAACCCTGCTGTACTACAACCACCGCCGATGGGATTTGATAACCCAATCCCGGCATATACGAGTGGCATGGGATACAACCCGTTTGAACCCCCAACGCATCACGACTATGGGTACGCGGAGGCTGATCCGTACATGTTAGCAGCGAACTACAACACCCAAGGACCCTATGGGGATCCATGGGGGGTGAGTTACCCGACTCAGGGATACGCGATACCTCCTAGACCCATCATCCGGAATCAATCGCAGCCACCTAGATTCTCACCACCCGAACATGAAGAACTCCTGCAAAGGTTAAATCAAGTTGAACGGGTAGTTCACGAGGACCGCCGGGAGAGGCAAACATTCTTCCAGGGATTAGTGGGATTGATCAAGGGGAAGAACAAGAAGGATCGTTGAATCCTTCCACACTTATTTTCTCCTGTATTTACTGTTGAGCCCCTGCGTGGGTGTAGTTGGTATGTTTGCTTCGAGCCCCTGCGTGGGCATGCTTGTTTGTTTGAACCCCTACGTGGGTGTATTGTTAGTATGAGTCCCTGCGTGGACATGTGTGATATTTAGCCCCTGTGTGGGCATGTGTGTTATTTAACCCCTGCGTGGGTAAGTTTGTAATTTGAAAGACCCGTTTAGGGCAAGTGTGTAATGCTTTGAATAAATAAATGGAATGTTGTTTTTATAAATTTCATGTTTGCCATGTGGTGCACAAATAATATATAAATGAAATAAATAAATTAAAAGCATTCCTTTTAAATTAATCTGCCTATGTAATTATGTAATTAAGGATCTTAAAGTGTGAAACCTAGCCTCGTGTCAAATATAAGACCGGGCCAAAAGGGTAAGACCTGTTTAAAAGATTCAAATCCCTGTTAACATCTTAAAACATGTTAACACTCCTGGCAGAAGTGATTCGTTAAAATCACATGTCATTTATATATGTATAAGGATTCTTTAGAAGATTCCAAACCCAGTTATATGATCTCTGAATCATGGGTTAAGATCACCAATTAAGATGATCATATTGTAACATACGTAGTAATACGATGCCTACGGGCCCAGCTCACTTTCATATGGGCCAAAAGACAGTGGTAGTTATGACTCCCTGTCTAATAAAGGTAATGGACTAAGTTCAAACCCTAAAAGTCTTGATTCTCTGAAATCATAGATTATAATTTAAATTGTCCATGTGACTAAGCCTTATGTGCTAATATATATTGTTATTGTTTATAATTAGGATAAATTTTAATTGAAATCCTAAATTAAATACGATTAATAAGTTAGCCACATGTGGTCTCTGTTACCATGGTTAACGAGTTACCCTAAGGGGTAATTCCATAATAAACTCCCAAATAAAATATTGACCTTGTTTTCTGCAACAATTCAATTCAAATGGCTGAATCAAATGAAGGAAATAGCCATCCAGCAGAGCCGAATGAGAACGCCCAGATTACGTTAACGGGTGCCGAGTTAAAAGCAATCATAGACGGCACTGTTACTCAGGCTTTGGATAGACAGTATGAGGAATACAGTGGTACTCGAAGTAGGACCCACTCTGCATCACATTCAAAGCCCAGGACACATTCTGAGGCTCATAACAAGCCTCCTCCCAAAAAGGATGGACCCAAGAAAGATGGTGATGACCGTCAGTCCACCAACCGTCAAAGTGTCCCATCTCAACAACTAGTACTGCATCAAGGACCCCGTAACAAGGGTTGCACTTATAAGTACTTCGTGTCTTGTAAACCCAAGGATTTTACTGGGGAAAAAGGGGCCGTCGACTGTATGACTTGGCTGGACGAAATGGACACGGTGGTGGATATCAGCGGGTGCGCTGAAAGGGATATAGTTAAGTTTGTGTCACAGTCCTTCAAGGGTGAAGCATTGGCTTGGTGGAGATCTCTGATGGAGGCCTCCGGAAAGATCCCGTTGTATAGCATGTCGTGGGATCAATTCATTGCCCTGATCAAGGAAAATTTCTGCCCTCAACATGAGGTGGAGAAGATAGAATCTGACTTTCTATCGTTGGTGATAAAGAACCTCGACTGTCAAGCTTACCTGACAAGCTTCAATACGCTGTCCCGGTTGGTTCCCTACCTGGTAACCCCGGAGCCAAAGAGAATCGCTCGCTTTATTGGTGGTTTAGAACCCGAGATCAAGGCAAGCGTAAAAGCTTCCCGGCCAGCTACCTTCAGGTCTTTAACTGACATTTCCTTATCCCTCACTCTGGATGCGGTCCGGCAGAGATCGCAGAGGAATAAGGAGGCCGAGAAGAGGAAGCGTGAAGATGATGGTTCGCGAAGGTCGAACAAGAAACACCGTGGGAATGGTGATAACAAGAAGGGATCTGAATCGAGGAAGGATGGGCATAAGTCTGATGAGAAGCCCAGGTGTAAAGTTTGCAAGAAGCAGCACTATGGAAAGTGCAGACTGGAGTCGAGCTCTCAGACTCAGTCAAAATCCTTTGCTTGTGGAATTTGCAAGTCCACGGACCATAAAACCCTGGATTGCAAAAAGATAAAAGACGCAACGTGCTACCATTGCAATGAGAAGGGGCACATCAAGACCAACTGCCCAAAATACAACAAGAAGCCTGAGGAGGCTAAGAAGACTAATGCCGGAGTCTTCAGAATGGACGCGAAAGAAGCTGTGCAGGACGATAATGTCATAACAGGTACTTTCCTTGTAAATGATGTCTTTGCAAGAGTACTTTTTGATTCAGGCGCAGATAAGTCTTTCGTAGATCATAAGTTTTGTAAATTGTTGAATTTACCTGTCAAAACCCTAAGCGTAAACTATGAGGTAGAGTTAGCAGATGGTACCATAGAAACCGTCCCTACTGTGTTAGATGGATGTGTTATATCCATTGAGAACCATTCTTTTCCTCTGTCTCTACTTCCGTTTAAATTGGCTGGTTTTGACATAGTTCTGGGTATGGACTGGTTATCTCATAATCAGGCCCAAATTGTCTGTAACATGAAGCAAGTGGTGATAAAGACTCCGTCTGGTGAGTCACTTACCATTCGGGGAGATACCCAGTATGGACTACCTGAGCACGTGACTATGCTCAAGGCTTCCAAGTGTTTGAAGAAGGGGTGTGTCATCTACATGGCACAGGTGATTATTGATGAGCCTAAACCGAAGATAGAAGACATCCCTGTCATTTCTGAATACCCAGAAGTGTTTCCTGAAGATCTACCTGGTTTACCACCAGATAGACAAGTTGAATTCAGGATAGATATCATCCCCGGAGCCGCACCAGTTGCTAGAGCGCCATACAGGTTGGCACCCACAGAAATGAAGGAGTTGCGGACGCAGCTAGATGAATTGCTGGCTAAGGGTTTCATTCGACCTAGTTCATCTCCTTGGGGAGCGCCAATCCTGTTTGTCAAGAAGAAGGATGGGTCGATGCGTCTGTGCATCGACTATCGCGAGCTTAATAAAGTCACGATCAAGAATAGATATCCATTGCCCAGGATCGACGATTTGTTCGATCAGCTTCAAGGGGCAAGTTACTTCTCAAAGATTGATCTGAGGTCAGGCTACCATCAGTTGAAGGTTAAGGATGAAGACGTTCACAAGACTGCATTTAGGACTCGTTATGGTCACTACGAGTTCCTAGTGATGCCTTTTGGGCTCACTAATGCACCAGCCGCGTTCATGGATCTCATGAATCGCGTCTGCAAGCCTTACTTAGATAAATTTGTTATCGTCTTCATCGATGACATCCTTATTTATTCTAAGAATCAAGCTGACCACGAGAAACACCTTCGTTGTATTCTCAAACTTCTACGTCAGGAGAAGCTCTACGCCAAATTCTCTAAGTGTGAATTTTGGCTACGAGAAGTCCAATTTCTTGGACACGTGGTTAGTGAGCGTGGTATCCAGGTGGATCCCGCTAAAGTTGAAGCTGTTATGAATTGGCAAGAGCCAAAGACGCCTACGGAGATTCGTAGCTTCCTGGGATTGGCAGGATATTACAGGCGTTTCATTGAAAACTTTTCAAGGATTGCTGCACCCCTAACCTCCTTAACTAAGAAGAAGGTTAAGTTTGTTTGGGGCCCTAAGCAGCAAGAATCCTTTGATATCCTGAAGCAAAAGTTGAGCAACGCCCTGGTACTGACACTGCCAGATGGAATTGAAGACTTTGTGGTTTATTGTGCTGCTTCGCACACTAGCATGGGGTGTGTGCTTATGCAGAAAAGGCAAAGTTATTGCCTATGCTTCAAGACAACTGAAAGTGCATGAAAAGAATTACACCACCCATGACTTGGAGTTGGGTGCCGTTGTATTCGCACTGAAGCTTTGGAGGCACTATCTTTATGGTATCAAATGTGTGATTTATTCTGATCACAAGAGCCTCCAACATCTGTTTAATCAGAAGGAATTAAACATGAGGCAACGCCGTTGGATGGAAACCTTGAATGACTATGATTGTGAAATCAAGTATCATCCCGGCAAAGCGAATGTAGTCGCTGACGCCTTGAGCAGAAAAGAAAGGGTTAAACCCATCCGAATTAACGCCAAGCGTATGGAGATAAAGAACAGTTTGATAGAAAGGGTGTTAGCTGCACAAAAGGAAGCTGTGTTGGAAGCTAACTATCCTAATGAAAAGTTAGGAGTAACTGAGGAGCAGTTAACTCTTAGCAAAGACGGAATTTTACGGTTAAACGGACGAATATGGGTTCCAATTTTTGGAGGACTTCGTGATGTCATCCTCCAAGAAGCCCATAGTTCCAAATACTCCGTTCATCCTGGAGCTGATAAGATGTACCAGGATTTAAAGGCAAATTATTGGTGGATAGGCTTGAAAAAGTCTGTAGCCGCCCATGTAGCAAAATGCTTGACATGTGCGCAAGTCAAAGCCGAGCATCAGAAACCGTCAGGTTTGCTACAACAGCCTGAACTTCCTACGTGGAAGTGGGAAATGGTAACTATGGATTTCATTACCAAGTTACCCAAGACAAGGAAAGGAAATGATACGATATGGGTTATAGTTGACCGACTGACTAAGTCAGCCCATTTCTTACCCATCAAGGAGACTTATAGCTCCGATATGTTAGCCCAGTTATACGTTGATAAGATTGTAGCCTTACATGGCATACCTGTAGCTATTATCTCTGATAGAGATACTAGGTACACGTCGCATTTTTGGAAGAGCTTCCAGCAATCTTTGGGCACACGTTTGAACTTTAGTACGGCTTACCATCCTCAGACTGACGGTCAGAGTGAGCGTACTATTCAAACGTTGGAAGACATGCTGCGAGCATGTGCGATCGATTTGGGAGGTAGTTGGGATAAGAACCTACCATTAATCGAATTCTCCTACAACAATAGCTACCATACCAGCATTAAGGCTGCGCCTTTTGAGGCATTATACGGTAGAAAGTGTAGATCGCCAGTTTGTTGGGCGGAAGTTGGAGAAGTCCAGTTATCAGGACCTGAGATCGTGTTCGAAACAACGGACAAGATTGTCCAGATTCGTAACAATCTCCAAGCTACCCGGAATAGGCAGAAGAGTTACGCGGATCCAAATCGTAAGGATTTTCACTTTGAAGTAGGTGACAAAGTCCTACTTAAAGTGTCACCCTGGAAAGGGGTGATGCGGTTTGGTAAGAAAGGCAAACTAAGCCCGAGATACATAGGACCTTTCGAGGTTATCGAACGTGTCGGGTCAGTTGCCTATAAGTTGAACTTACCGGAAGAGCTCAGTGGAATTCACAATGTGTTCCACATCTGCAATCTGAAGAAGTGTTTCGCTGACGAATCACTGGTTATACCACATACAGATGTGCATATAGACGCAAGCTTAAAATTTGTTGAAAAACCTTTGTCGATTGAAGATCGACAGGTAAGGAAGCTTCGAAGGAAGCATATACCTTTTGTAAAGGTCAAATGGGATGCCCGTAGACGTCCCGAGTACACGTGGGAGGTTGAATCCACGATGAAAGAAAAGTACCCTTACTTATTTCAGTAAATCTCGGGTCGAGATTTATTTTAAGGGGGTGAGGATGTAACACCTCGAAAATTCACGTCCTATAATGTGTAGACACGTGTCAAATGTTTAAACGTGTGAAAGAAATATTATAGAAGGACTAAAGTTGACAAACATGGAAACTATGTGTATATACGTATTCTAGGTGTCAACTTTGAATAAATATAATGTACATTAACCCTACACGATGCTCGTACCTTCAAACGAATAAATCATGGATCATACGAAGCGAAAAGTGAGCGATTTCAAACTACAGGGACCAAATGTGTCAACATGTTTAATTTATACCCCTGAGTGACTTTTTGACAAACCCGAAGCTTTGTAAATATTAATTATGCTCACGGGAATGCACCATTAAAATTTCATAGCGTTTCGTTATCGTATGAGAAAGTTATGACCAAATTCGTGTGCGAAGGGTTAAAGTGTTAACGTTGAAAGTTAAGGCTTTTCGGGTTAACCGGAAGTGTTCAGAGACTTGGCAAAGTGGGTATAAGTCCTAAAGTCCTTGTGGGTATTTTACAAGGGGTCAAATTGCAAGTTAAAGCTTAATTACCCTTTCAAATTAACCAAGGGTCAAGTTGGAAAACAATAAAAATCAAAAATCAGATCTCGCAGGCCAAGGCGGCCCGCATTGGGTTCGGCCAAACATGAAGCGGGCCGCGTCCGATGCCCAGCTCCGAAAAATGTTGCTGCTTGTCTGCCATGGCTGTTATGCGCGACCTTTACCCGTTTTTCCACTTCTCCTGGCCCCTAAAACACCCCCTAAGCCTCTAGGACACCTGTTGATCGATTGTGGTGAGTACTAGACCTTGTTGTCAAGGATTTATGGTGAGAATTTTGCTATAAAAGGGCATTAGTTGCAACACAACTCCTCACACCATTCTCTGCATTGTTGAATTGATTCTGGAGCTCAAGCTTGCTTCCTAGTGATCATATCTCGTGCATAGGACTTCAGTAAGTATTCTCCTCCTTCTCTAATTGAGTTTAGCTAGGATAATTAGCTAAAAGTCAAACCGTCGTAATTACGGTTTGACTTCGAGATTAGTCAATAATGGCTCAGTCATATCTCGAATTAAAAGTAGTTATGAGTTGGTATTTAAGTGGGTAATAAAACCTCAAAAGGGTTTCCCCTAATCACCACTCTAACCAGGTCTAATGTCGGGTCAAACTTTTAATTAAAAAGTCAACATAATGCTTAAAATGTCATTTATGCATAATTAGCTATCTAGAACATGTATAACCTGTTTGATCATTGTTATAACTTAGTAATTAGTGTAAGAACATGTCCAAACATGTTCAACCCGACTATTTCCTGTTTAGACTCGGTTCGGAACCGAAAGTCGCATAGTTTGACTTTCACTTTGACTTTCAGTTCTGACCCGTTTAGGCATATTTTAGAAATGCCTCAGAGCTTTAATTGGACTAGGATACATGTTAGAACAACCCTCTGTGATTATACACCTTGGTTCATTAGTTATCCAATTAATATGCATGTTTCCGTTAATTGCTCATATGTTGACCGTTATGCCCTTATTACCTTAAAACGTGATTTATGAAAATGTAAAAGTGTAGAAACCTTTGTTACTGATATATAGACTTGTATGCAAAGTTTGACATCAGTTTGACTTGTAGATTAAGAGTTATGCTCATTATCGCTAAATTAATGCTTTATGTTAATAAAATGGCGTAATTAGCGTATAGCCTAGTTAAACATACTTTTTGGTATCAAATCTTTTTCCCACTGATGTAATATATTATTTTAGGATTTTTAAAGATTTTTAATTAATTTTAGGCTGAGCATAACTCGTAGTCGTAGGTTTAATCCGGTAATTGTCGGTTTTGCCCTTACGGGCCATAAAATGAGTTTTACATATCTAAACGACCCCAAACCTTTTGCCACTGATTAGTTATGATAAATAAATTATTTTAAGCCTTCTGGAAATATAAAAATATCAGATTTAAGTATCAAACCCGGTAATGGCCTTTAATCGCCTAAATTAGCGTTTTTAACGCATAGTATGTTTTAAAATCATATTGGACAAACCCGGGTTGATACCTACTGATATAAGAGGCAAATTACAATATTTTAACAGTAAGCAAAGGTTGATAAACTCAGACTTCGATTTCGAGCTTTTCGGCTTATGTGAAATTACCAAAATACCCCTACGGGGCCTAGTTTGGTTAAAAATGATAAGTTTCACATACATGCTTTAACCTACTGATGTAACTTAGCAAATTGAGTATATTTACTGATTACATCAGTCCTGTAACTCAGTTAAACATTTAAACTTTTTTATAAACTTTTAAATGACCAAACTACCCCTACGGGGCCTAGTTTGTGTTTGAACACGTTTCGGGCATAACGAAAGACACCTTACTGATGTCACAACATATTTGAGACATAATTAACTTAGGAAACCTGTATATAGCTCTCATGACTATCCGTCACGCTTATTACACGACGGTTCGGTTTATGTAACAAGTTTACATAAATTAGCCGAAACGGGTCAAACCTTAACGGTTTTATCTTAAAATCCAGAATGTGAATAATAAACCCATATTAAACAAGTCTTCAAACTTGTCGGGTCTGAATCACATTCTATCCGGTCTTCGCTTAATCGTGCGTACGAACCGTATCTTGAAACTAGCCGGTCTAAGCTTAAGCTTAATAAAAGACCCGTTAGGATTCTAATAGGTTATTATAAACCTTCGTTCCAGATTAGGAGAACTAGTAAAAGCTACGTGCATTTTGCTTGTTGTGATAAATACTTATTCAGGTAAATACTTTTAACTTATTTTCCCTATACGGGCTTGGGTTACGGTACATAGCGCACCGCTTGATCGGGCATCAAATCTCCACGCTTAGTAGGTAGTTGAATAATTTGATCGGCTCGTTTTAAACAGTCTTGTTTACTTTACAGCCTTTGGGGGGTTAATGACCATGTCCCGGATATCCCTGGCATCATCTTACGAGATGGCCACGACCTGAGCACGGGGTGTAGGCGTACTCCCGTGTATAACTCATTGAAGTGGTGTGTTTATTGATCTTTAACCCGGACTAGATTTGGGCTACTGAACGCATAAGTAACATGTAATTCGTTCACAAGATTTTAATATTAAATAATTCTCCCAAGTTAAATAAAATGATTTATGCCACGTGCATCCAAACCAATTTTCAATCATTTTCCAAAATGAGTCAGTTGAATGTATTTACCAGTGTAAATTGACGTATTTTCCCAAAAAGACTGAATGCAGGTACTAAACGTAATTGGCTGGATTGTCTCCTAAGCATCAATAAAAGTCTCGCAAGCTTAGGATGCCAGAAGTCTGTTGAACCATAAATGTTATTTTGTTTCGATCCGTTCTGTGGATAAACACCGGATATTGTGACTTTGATTACAATAAATAAATTCGGTTGTATCTTATTTTTAAATTGCTTCCGCTGTGCATTATTATATTGTGTTGTTTGACTATTACGTTGCCAACCACGTCACGATACTCCCCCACCGGGCCCACCGGTGACACGTGGAAATAGGGGTGTGACACTTCTGGTGAGGAGGAGAGTTCTCCCGACTTTCCTCCTGTTCATCCTTCTGGTCAAAGTGACGACGAAGACGTGGAGATACAGTTAGTTCGTAAGAGGAGATCTGCTAGTCCCCAACCGGCTCCTGCACCCCGTAACATCCGTCAGAGGTTTCAGAGTGCCAGTGGTCAGAAGCTTCCCCCTTCCTCTAGAGCTGCTTCTGACCTTCCCCCTGCCGGGGTCAAAGGTTCCCTGTCTAAACACTTGAAGTCCTCAAGCTTAGTGAGTGCTCCTTTGTTGGTAAGCTTTCTTTTCTCCTGTTTTTTCTTTGTCTTTCTGTGTCGTTCCTGATTGTTCCTTTTCTTACTTCTTAGGGGAGTTCCCTGGAACCTATAGAAATTCCAACTGGTCCCTCTCCTTCCCGTATCCGAGATAAGGCCTCTGAGGTGGGGGTGGCTCGCTTTTCCTCAGCTTTCGAGCTTTCTCCCTCACATGCTACTGGGACTAGCAAACCCACTATCCTCGAAGGCCCTGTTTATCGATCCCCTCTTGCCCCTTTGTTTGCCGACGCCCTCCCCTCTACTTATGTCCCTAAATGGAAGGTAACTAGTTCTTCCGTGATAGGGACTCCTGAAGCTGCTAGGGACTTTCTGAACCATGATGTCCCTCCCTCACATAAATTTGTAAATTCTGCCCTGAGGGATGATCTCATTGAAGATCAATACCGTATGTCTCTGTGTGAAAGCTTTTTCAGGGGTGCTGGGATGCTGTAAAGGGTTGATGATTTGAGGAAGGCGAACGAAGGACTCAAGGCTGAGCTTAAAGCTTCCCAGTCGGTTGTTGCTGGGCTAAGGGGCCGGGTGGTTGATGCTGAGAGGAGATTGCAGGAGGAGAAGGTGCATAGTCTTCTCCCCCCCCCCCCTTTTATACATACATACTCACTGATCCTTTGTCTAGGGAGCTGGAGCTATGCTTGAGAGGAAGGAACGGGCTTGGGAGCGGGAGATGGCATCGTTGGTTGAGGAGAAGGAGGAGCTTGCTGCTGAGCTGAAGCATTTGAAGGAAGTTGGCTCCATTTCCCAGGAGCAGCTCAATACCATGTATGCAGACTATGGGATAACTTTCGATGATAACCAACGATTGGCGGGGGAGAAGCATTGGTTGATTACTGAAGGTTTTGGGGCTTTTCTCGCTGCTGTCGCTCAATCGGAGGACTTTAAAAGTGGCTTGGAGGAGTTCTACAGGGCTTATAGGGATGTTGGCTATCAGGCAGGGTTAAAGGATGGCTATGCCTATTCTGCCCAAGGATTGGGTAGAAAAGAGACTCCTCTTAATAATTCTAAGGCAAAAAAGAGGTTGTCTAAACTGAACGAGGAGTTTGGGCGTAAAACCCCAGCCATCCTTGCCAAAATCCTGGAGCATCCCTTGATCTCTATTGATGAATTGAAAACACTGTTCTCCTCTGCCGGTCCTTCGTCTCCACCGTCTCTTTCCGAGGGTGATCCCCAATGAATTCCAAACATTTGATACACTTCGATATGGTTGTAATAACTTTAACTTACTTTAGGATACTTGTGTGTTTTGCTTGACTATCTTGGGTGGTCTTTTGTGTTGGGGACCACTTCGACCTTTAACCGTATGGCTTATAGTTATGTATAGCCTCTTTGCTTTGTTGCCTGTTTCTTGTCTTGCCTGTTTTGCTTTGCAGGGGTTCTTACCGGAGGCCAGCTTGGTGATTTTCTGGGGATTTTTAGGCTGTTTTAGCGAGGAGCTATGTTTTTGTTTTACCTTGCTGTGTTTGCAATCTTGTACATTGCTAATTCTTGCCAAAGTTATTAGGGCTTTTCTTTGTATATGTATTTTGCATTAAATAAAGCAGATTCCCCTTCGTAGTTTTGTATATACGGGTGTGTTTGCATTATTTGTTTTTTCTTTTTGTTGTTTGCTTCGTTAAACTGTGATTGTCTGTTCGAGGCCAATCGGTGGACAAGTTTATAATGCGGTGTTATGTTTTTAACTTGCTTTGTCCGTTTTAGGTTAGCTAGACCCTTATTAGCCCCACGGCCGGGCTTTTGGCATGCTTTGAATGCCTCGTACACGTGTGTTTGTTTGTTCTAGTTTAGATTTAATGGTGTTCCTAGGCACGTCTGCCTAGGTGCAATTGTCCATTGTTTTCTCAAAATGGGACGTTTTCGTCCGTCTTTCATTTAATCTTTGGGGGTTTATACTTCCCGTCATAGATTGTTTACAAAAGGTTCACTTTCTTGGAGGGAAAGGTCCCCGTACATATAGTTATCTATTACAAAAGTGGCCCTTGGCCGTTTTCCTTGGGGGTACACCCCTTACATGTAATACTTCCTGAGCTGCATGAGGTTCCAGGTCCTGGGAACCTCCTTGCCTTCCAGCGTTTCCAACTTGCAAGTCCCTTTGCCATTCGCCCACGTGACTCTGTAGGGTCCTTCCCAGTTGGGGCCTAGCTTCCCGGTGTTTTCTTGCAGACTAGCCTCGTTGGCTCTAAGAACTAGATCCCTTGGGACGATGTTGAGTTTCTTCATCCTGGCGTTGTAATAACTTTCCAGGAGCTTTTTGTATTGGGCCTCCTTAACTGCTGCTATTTCCCTTCTTTCCTCCAACAAGTTTAGGTTCAGCCTGAGGTCCTGCTCGTTCTCCTCATCCCGAAGCTTCATTCGGGCAGTTGGGGATCCGATCTCAGCAGGGATGACAGCCTCCGTCCCATAGGTAAGGCTGAACGGGGTTTCCCCGTTGCAACTTTTGGGGGTGGTTCTGTATGCCCACAACACGAATGGAAGTTCTTCCAGCCAGCCTTTCTGTTTCCTCCCAAGCCTACCCTTCATTCCTTTAATGACGCTTTGGTTGGCTCTCTCCACTAACCCGTTACTCTGGGCATAGGTAACGGAAGTAAACACTTGCTGGATCTGCATCTGCTCGCACCATGGTTTGAAGGGTCTTCCAGCAAACTGGACCCCGTTGTCACTCACCAACTCCTTCGGAACCCCATATATGCATATGATGTTATCCAGCACGAACCCTCTCATCTGGTCTCCAGTAATCTTTGCCAAGGGCTTCGCTTCAATCCATTTAGTGAAATAGTCAATGGCTACCACCACGTATTTGACCCCTCCCGGACCCTCCGGGAAAGGCCCAATTATGTCGATGGCCCATTTCTGGAATGGCCACGACGTCGAAACTGGTACCATGGGGTGTTTGTGCCGGTGGGTCATCGGTGCATGTACTTGGCAGTTGTCACACTTCTTGATTTCCTCAGATGCCATTTCGTACATCCGTGGCCAGTAAAACCCCGCATTCATTGCCTTTCTCACTATTGTTCTTGGTCCCGAGTGCATTCCGCAAATCCCCTCATGCATCTCCCTAACCACATATTCGGCTTCTTCCATATCAACGCACTTCAGGGACGGGCCCAGATATGACCTTCGGTATAGCTCCCCTTCGATCAGTTCATACTGTAGGGCTCTGACCCTTATCTTTCGGGCCGCCCATTCCCCCTCGGGTAGAGTTCCATCCCGGAGGAATCTGATGATTGGGGTCATCCATGTTTCTTGAGGACCTTCGACCGTGGCAACTTCTGCTGTGTTAAGGGAGGAGGATGTCAGGACCTCCACTTTGACTTCTTTCGCGAGATGGTCGAATGCTACCGAGGCTAATTTGCTAAGTGCATCAGATTTCCTGTTCCTTCCACGAGGGATGTACTCCAGTTTGAAAGTTTTGAATGCCTTAGCCGTCTCCTTAACTTTCTCCACGTATCGAGCCATGGTGCTATCCTTAGCTTCATATTCTCCTTGGCACTGTTTTACTACCAGCTGTGAATCAGTGCTGGCTTCTACGTGTTTTGCTTTCATTTTTTGTGCCAGCCTCATCCCTGCTAGGAGGGCCTCATATTCTGCGGTATTGTTGGTGTTCTCGAAATCCAGCCTTACG
The DNA here is from genome assembly GCA_030545235.1 of Helianthus tuberosus. NCBI lineage: Eukaryota > Viridiplantae > Streptophyta > Magnoliopsida > Asterales > Asteraceae > Helianthus > Helianthus tuberosus. The sequence goes on along the minus strand of CM060354.1, from coordinate 31,905,094 downwards.
GCATATGTCAGCTCGACCCCCTCGGGACTTATCAGTGTGATTCCGGCCCCACTTCCCTCTTCACTGGATGCTCCATCGGTGAGCAACTTCCACACCGCCTCATTTTCCTTCTCTCTTTCTTCTCTCTCTAAAGCTTCCCATTTTAATAGCTCCTTCTCTTCGTCCTCAGGGACTTCTGCTAAGAAATCGGCCAGTATCTGTCCCTTCATGGCCGTCCTGGGCTTAAACTCCAGAGAGTGTTCCCCTAACTCCACAGCCCACTTAGCTAGCCGTCCTGACAGCTCCGGCCTCCTGAGTACCTTCTGAAGGGGCTGATCAGTCATTAAGGTAATCTTGTGTCCTTGGAAATACCTCCTAAGTCTTCGGGATGCGAAGACAAGAGCTAATGCGAGTTTCTCCAGAGGCATGTATCGTTCTTCAGGTCCTTTAAGCGTTCTGCTGATGAAATATATGGGGATCTGTCTCCCTTCCCGCTCTACCATCATGACCGCACTTATGGTCCTTTTTTAGGCGGACAGATACAGGAGCAATGGGTCCCCGGGTACTGGGGTGGCCAGCATTGGGAGCTTGCAGATGTATGCTTTCATTTCTTGAAAGGTCGCCTCAGCCTCCGTGGTCCATTTAAACTTGTTTGTTTGGAGGCAGTCTTTCAATACTTTCATAAAGGGAAGGGTCTTGTCAGCTACCTTTGATAAGAAACGGTTTAATGCTATTAATATTCCGTTTAGTTGCTGGATGTCCTTCAGGGACCTAGGGGATCGCATTTCAGCCACTGCCTGGGTTTTCTCCGGGTTTGCCTTGATCCCACCCTTGGTGACCACTACTCCCAGGAAATTCCCTTCCTCTACTCCAAAACAGCACTTCCCAGGGTTTAACTTCATGTTCACATCCTGCATAGTGTGGAGAGTCTCGGCTGCATCGCTTATCATGGCCGTCTCCGTCAAGCTTTTGATAACAATATCATCAACGTACACCTCCAAGTTCCTTCCTCGTTGCTCCCTAAACAGGGTGTTCATGAACCTCTGATATGTGGCCCCAGCATTCTTGAGGCCGAAGGGCATCTTGGTGTAGCAGAACGTCCCTTCATCTGTGATGAAGGCGGTTTTTTCCTCGTCTTCTATTGACATCTGGATTTGGTGGTATCCCTTGTAGGCATCCAGGAAACATTTCAGGGGGTATTGAGACAAAGAGTCCACCTGGGTGTCTATCTCCGGAAGAGGATAACAGTCCTTGGGACATGCTTTGTTTAGGTCTTGGAAATCGATGCACATCCTCCATCCCCCGTCTTTTTTCTGAACCATGACTGGGTTGGCAACCCAGGATGGGTATTTAACTTCTCTGACTATCCCTGCTCTGAGTAGCTTTCGAGTTTCTTCACAAGCAGCCCTTCTTTTATTAGGTCCCATACTCCGCTTCTTTTGTTTCACTGGCTTCGCCCATGTAAAGGTGTTAAGCCGGTGCTCTGTTAGACTCCTAGGGATTCCCGTCATGTCTCCATGTTAAAATGCAAACACATCTATGTTATGGAGGAGCAACTCCTTCAGGGCACTCTTGCATTTGTCACTCAAGTGACTTCCCACCTTGACTGTCTGTTCTGGGAACCTATCGCAGAGGACCCATTCTTCCACCTTCTTTCCCTGGGATTTCCCTGGTTCTTCCCCTTTGGATACGGAAGAAACTACTTCGTAGGCGGACTTAACCCATGCAAGGCCTTTTGGTGTTTGAAATACCAAAGCCCCGTGGGGGGTGGATGCTTGTGCCTGCAGATCTCCAATTCCGGGTCTCCCCAAGATTGCATTGTACTTAGAGGGTGCCCTGACTACTGTGAAGGTCAGATTTATCGTTCGGACCCGATCCCCTACACCAACTGTGAATGGGAGCTTGATCTTTCCCAGGGGATGTGACACACTGTTGTTGAACCCTACCAATGGGATAGAATCTTCCTCCAACCTATCTCTTATGTCCCTATCGAACCTAAGAAAGCAGTGTTCGTATATTACCTCAACGCCTGACCCTCCATCCACATGTATTCTAGACACCTTGTGTCCAGCTATTACAGCTGAGATATTCAGCGGGAGTCGTTGCACCTCACTTTCTTCTAAGTATGGCATAAGGATGGGAGCTTTCATGCAGTTCGGGGAGCCTAGGATTCTGGCTTTTACACTTCGGGTGGTATCGAACTCATTTCTCCTTCTAATCATATCAGCATCTGCCCTCCCTGGCTCCCTTGCATCTCTTCCCTTGCGATCCCCTCCCCCCTCCTTGATTTCCTTGACCAAATGGGCCAGTCTCCCCGTTTTCACCGCAACCTCTATTTCCCTTTTGAGGTATATACAGTCATCGGTTTTGTGCCTGAAACCTTTGTGGAATTCACAGTATTCGTTTGGTTGTGCCTTTGGTCCCGGTTTTATGGGGGGTGGCCTTGGGAAAGAATTCTTTACCCTCTCTGTGGCTAGTATCTCACTTGGAGTCTTAATGAGAGGGGTGAAGCTATCGGAGTAAGGAGGGGGGCCTCTCCCTCGGGGTCTATAGGGGGAGTATGAGGGCCTCACCCTGTCATGCAACATTCTATCAAAGGCAGGTTTCCGGGAATAGGGTGTACCTTTATCAGGAGGCCTTGCAGCCGGGGCAATCCTTCGAGGTGTGGCGTCCGTCTCCTTTGCTTTGCTGACCGTATCTTTTCCCCGGAAAAAGGCCCGGACTCTGTCCATAAGATTGTCAAAGGAGGGTGGAAACTCCTCTCCCAGCTTTTCACACAGCTGTGCATGTTTCAGCCCATTTATGAAACTACTAATCTTCATGACCTCCGGGACGTCCTTGATGTTCATACTTTCTTTAACAAACCTCTCCATGTATTGGTCTATTCGCTCATTATCCCTTTGTCTAATGTGAAGGATTTCGTTTGGATTTTTGACCACCTTCCTCTGCTGGCCAAAGTTCCTGAGGAATTTCTCACTCAGTTCTTCATAGCTGTCTATACTCCCCTGGGGGAGACTATCAAGCCAAAGCCGGGCTCCTTCCGTTAGGGTTTGCACAAACATGTGGCACCATACTGGCATGGGCCACCTTCCTAGCTGCCCCGCTCCTCGGAAGGCGTGCAGGTGATCTTCTGGATCTCTCGTTCCATCCTATCGATCAAAGCCTGGGGGTAGCTTTGTCTTGGGAGGCATAGGTGCTTCTGAGATTCTCCTTGTGAACTTTGAGACCTCGGCTAAATCTCGTGGCAAGTATGGTTGGTCCAAGCCACCGTCACCAAAGTTGTCTTTCCCTTTTTCTTTCTCCTTGGACTTCTGGCCTGTGATCAGATCCTCCCTTTCCTCAGAGGACATCTGCCTTAGGGCAGACATAAACGTTTCCAGCTGGTCACCGCTGTTGTTCTTATTTTGAAGGTTCGTTCCTTCCTGGCTGGAGGGTGTGTCAAAAGAAAGCCTGGCCCTGAGGCTGTCGAGTTTTTCCTGTCTCTTTAAATCTTCAAGATACTTAGTTAACTTTTCCCTGTGCATGGCCACGAAATCAGGAGTGATATGTTCCGTTTCTCCCGGATTTTCTACCTGGTTCTCGTTACCTTCTTCATGAGTAATATCCTCTACGGTGACCTTATCCAAATCGTTTTGTGCCGTCTGAGTGACACGCGAGTTATGTGGAGTTGCCATGTTGTTCCTGACAGGATAAGCTGCTCTTTGGACGTCAAGTGTTGGTGTGGAAACACCGGGCGAGCTGATGTCCCACAGATGGCACCAATGTCGAATACCCAACCTCCGGCTGACGTTAGCTGGATCTTCGGTGACGTCAAGAGCTTTTATCCTCGCTTGCTACAAAAGAATAAACCGTTAGCCTCGTCACGGGGGACCCCGGGAGGGGGATCCGTGACCAAGCTCCGGCGTGAGAGTAAGTAAACTTACCGGGAGATGAAAGGAGTTCCTTCCGATGAGAATATTCACCGGAAGATTCCTTCTTTGGTGTGAATCTAATTAATGAGTGTATGTAGTAAATGTGGGGAATGTTGGTCGGAGTTTTTAATGAGAGGAGAGTTAATGAGGGGGTAGTAAATGAGAGAATGCCGGAGATCATACCTGCCTTAGCTCTTTCTTCTCCCCTCTTATATAATAGCAAGCCCTTATCTTTGTCAAGGGTTTTCCCATACGTGATCCGACGGTTTTTGGAGGTTCTTGGGAAGGTCAGACACGTGTCTGACCCCCAACGGTAGGATATCCCTCTCCATTAATGCTCTGCCGGATAAGTACAGTGATTTAGACCGGAGCCGCTTCTTATCAAGCATTTAATGAGCACTGCTCTTCTTAGCTGTTTCCCGCCCATTGTAAACGAAGGAGAAACCTTAGTGAACAAGGTTATTCTGTCCAGTGGGCTTTTAAGTAATTGGGCTTCTAGAGAAAAAGGCCCAAAGCGGGTGAAGTGGGTTTCCCCACTGGCCCGTCGTCAACACCCATCAAATCTTTCAATAAAAGATGAAAGATTTGATTTTTATTAAAAATATTTAGGGCCAAACTATCTACACACCAAGTGTGTAGATAGTCACCCAAAAAGGTGGTTTTTGTCTTTATAAACACACCCTGCAGTGTCGAACTGTGGTCAAAACGCGGCATTTTGGTCCGGTTAATTAGACAAAGACTGACGGGTGTGTGACGGGTCTGTTGACCGGACCAAAACGCCGAGCTTTGGCAGCGTTTTGGTCCTGTCAACCAGACCGGGTGTCAGTCTTTTGTCTGGTTGACAGGACCAAAACGCGGCCAAAGCTCGGGGTTTTGGTCCGGTCAACAGACCCGTCAGTCTTTTTCTGATTAACCGGACCAAAACGCCGCGTTTTGGCCACAGTTCGACACTGCAGTGTGTGCATATAAAGACAAAAAAACACCTTTTAAGGTGTGTATATAGTGAAATGGGTGTGCCAATAGGTACACCCAATGTATATAGTGAAATGGGTGTGCCAATAGGTACACCCAATATTTATAGCCCTTGTTTTTTGTTTGTTTAAATCAAATGCAGCTACAAGACATAATTAGTGCAGAGACATGTATAGCAAAACCTACAGTCATGACTTTAAATTCAGGCCCAAGTCAAAGAAACAAACACATTTAATAAGACAATGATATCTTGTCGTCTTACACATTTGGTTGAGTAACTTTACATGATGAATGCTAGGGCTGTTCAAATAACTAAAAGCTTGCTAAAAGATTCGCAAATAGCTTGCTAAAAGATCCGCAAACAGTTCCCTCAAAATCGAGGTGGTTGTAAACGAGTTGGTTCGGCTTGGCTTGTAAAAAATCAAAGTTATTAAAGCTTGACACTTGCTTGGTTCGACTTGTTACAACTTATGAAGTAACCAAATACTTATGGTAGAAAAAAAAGGGAAAATAGCCAAAATGGCCAAGTTTGAGTCAACATTTCCAAAATGGCCAAGTCAAACGTCTTGTGGAGACGTCTGAAACATGCTCAAACGTCTTGGCGGCTGACCAACCAAAACATGCCACGTGTCCGACACAAAAGTCAGGCGTCTTGACGTCTTGGCTTACACGTTTCATACGGCTTGAGACGTTTCGTTATGGCTGTTTTCCAGACGGCTTGAGACGTTTCCGCCCGGCTTGAGCCATTTCTCTGTCTTTAGCCGGCTACATCAGCTCTAGCCGTATTTGTTATTTTAAGACGTTTTTTTACGATTTCAAGACGTTTTTGTACGATTTCAAGACGTTTTTTTTTTAGGAATTTAAGACGTTTTCCATTTATTTATAGCGATCCCTTATTTATAAATACTATACATTATCAAAAATCGTATTTGAAGTTTAAATCTAAGATTCAAAAAGTTTGTTTTTTAGTAATTACTCACAACATGAGGGTCAAGTTTGTTGTTTATACTGGGGGGAAGTGGGATGTCATTAACGGAAACATTGAGTATGTTATTGATGGCGATTCAAGGAGACGTGGTTTAGAAGTTGAAAAAAAATCATTCATATAATAGTTTTTTAAACTTTGTTTCTAAGATGTGTGATACTCCAAACATTACACGGTTGTCATACCGGATGTCTACGTTTACTGATCCGATCGATATAATTAATGATCGAGATGTTAGATTTTTTTTTGATTTGGCGATGCAGAATCCTTTTGAATTATATAAATTATATGTTATTCAAGAGTCTAGTGTTGGTTCCTCTGGTTTTTGTTCTTTAAACAACTTCAAAACTCCAGATCTAAATATTTCAGTAAACGATGACTGTCCTATTTTAGAAAATAATTTTGAAAAATCATCCAAGTCTAAAAACGAATCAGCTTCTTCATCTATAGTGTTTGAGGCCGGTCATATATTCAATAACAAAGAAGAGATGAAACTTGAATTGGGAAAGAAATGTTTGTTAGAGCATTTCGAGTTTAAAGTTGATAGATCATCTAAGACACGGTATGAAGTGTCATGCATCGGTGATGGTTGTGAATGGCGATTTAAGGCATATGCTATTCCCGGTGGCAGTTTATTTTTCGTTAAACATATGAATGATAGACACACCTGTTCAAAGACGCAAACACACCCACATTTCCGTCAGGCTAACCCAAAGGTTTTGGGTCACTTTTTAAAGGAACAACTAAAAGACAGTGGTAGGATATATCGAGCGAAAGAGATTGTCAAAGATTTTAGACAAAGGTTCGAGGTTGAGATAACAAACCTTCAAGCTTGGCGTGGTAAAAGCCATGCACTTGAACTTCTACAAGGTACAACCCGAGACTCTTTTGCCGAACTACCAATATACTGTTACAATTTGAAGCTTGCAAATCCTGGAAGCGTTACTCACATCTTGGTTGATGAGCAGAGTCGTTTTGAAATGGTTTTTGTTGCGTTAGGTGCTGCGGTAAGTTACACCTTTTCGTTTGTACTTGTTCTTATTTTTTTAGAATAACATGGGTTTGATCTTATTTTGTTATCATTAATTTTCAGATTCGTAGCTTTATGTTTAATTTAAGACTCGTCGTTATCATTGATGCGGCACACCTAAAGGGTGAATTTAAAGGGACGTTGTTTTTAGCAGTGGCCATGGATGGAAATAATCAGATTTTACCAATTGCTTATGGCATAGGAAAATCCGAGGATGGTGAATCTTGGACATGGTTTCTCTCAAAGCTTAGAGATTGTGTTGGTGAAATAGCAGATATGGCGATCATTTCGGATAGGGCGAATTCTATACATGTAGGTGTTAGAAACGTGTTTCCACGTGTTTACCACAGGTTGTGTTGTCGTCATTTAATGATGAATTTACGTTTGCCGTCGTCTAAAAAAAAGAATACGAGGCACTATGGTGGAAGACATGTAAATCTTATCGGATGTCTGACTTTAACGAGTCATTCAATGCTTTGTGTGTTGCCGTTCCTAGAATACGCCGGGTTTTAACAAATATTGGGTTTGGTAGATGGGCAAGAGCTCATTGTCCCGGCAATCGATACCACTATATGACATCTAATAGTGCGGAGTCTATTAACTCTTTGTCTAGATTTTCGCGTAAGATGTCGATAACACAACTTATCGAATTCTTCCACGAGTCCGTACAAAAATGGTTTTATGACCGTCGACTGCAGGGCATGCAGGAGAGCCACTCACTGACTCAGTGGGCACAGAAGAAAATTTTAAAGAAAATTGAAGGGTCTAGAACCTGGACTGTTGCAGGTATCCGGGCAGACAGTTTTCTTGTTGAAGACGGTGGGAAAAGGGGTTTAGTTGATTTTTTGAATCGTTCGTGCAGCTGCCGTGTCTGGCAAGTTTCTGGTCTACCTTGTGGGCATGTGATTGCTGTTTCAAGATTTTTGGGTGAACCTGACTGCAGTCATTATGCATTCTCTAGTTATTCAAACGAAGTATACAAAAAAACGTATGAAGAATCGATTAATCCTCTGCCTCATAGGTCTGAATGGGTGATACCACAAGGCATTGGCAGCGTATTACCGCCGCATATTACAAAACGTCAGTCTGGCCGTCCAAAAGAAAACACCCGAATCTTGTCTCGTGGGGAAGACCCCGTTCAGGTATATTGTTCGCGGTGTCGAACATACGGCCATGGTCGTGACGTTTGTTTAGATCCAGTGCCATCACATATTCGTTCACGTAAATCATCAGGCAAAGGAAAAGGGAAAGAGATAGAAACCCAAAGTCCAACGGATGACATTTTTCCATCTTATAATTTAGCAGAATTTTAATAATAGCTTAGTTTTTTATCTTTTTAATTAGGAAAATCATGTAACAAATTCTCGTAACCGCAATAGTAATTAGTACTTTTAATTTATGTAAGAATTAAGTTTTACAATGCGTATGTCCAGCCTTCAAAAATTAGTCGGTGTGTAGCGCCCGGCGTAGAGTTCATCAGCCATGTAGCGTCTATATCTGACACAAGCATCCTGCATGTTTACTTCGTTCCATGTCAATGAACGGTTGTAAACCAGATTTTCCAATAGCATACATATGATAACACCTGAGTTTTGGCCAATATGAGCTCTGTGGTCAGGCCACACAACATCCCCGCAATACTCTAAGGCTTCTACACTCTCTATCCCCGAGTGTTGCCAGTACGATATACGGCCCAGAAACCATACGAATGGAGATTCAAATTCTAAAAGAATTTGATGTATTTTCCTGTGTATGCAAAATCCTTCTCCGCAATTACTTAGGTTACAGTTATCGGGAAAATAAGCATATATTTTAAGCGAACGCATATTTATTTTTAGAAGTAACCAGTGGTTTTCGTTTTGCGCTACGGGCATGTAAATCTGCAAAAAAAAATGAAACATAAATAAGCCCCGGAAAAGGTATTATTTTTAGGGAATTATTTTTCAAGCTACAAATTATTTAAAAAATCAATATTTGTTTATATAACATAAAATAAAAAAATTGCTAATTTCTTTAAACAGAAAGTCTTTTTTTAAATTTATTAAAATGAAGGTCTGTAAATTTATAAAAAGCGTACATACCGTATCAACGTCCCAAAATGGAGGAAAATTTTCTTTTGAACCGTCTCCATATCCATAGGCCTCTGTATTTTGTTCTCTTATCATGTTAAAAAAGTAGGGGGTACTACTGTCCATCAATACTCCTTTGACGATATCGCCCTTGACCGTCTGTGAAGCTCTCGTTGATACATTAGCTTGTTACACCATGCATTGATATGCTGAGGAAAATATGGTTAAACTTTGACTAAAAAAACACTATCATTAACAGGAAAGGTATTTTGAAGGTACCGTTTCCTGAATAAATCCGTTTCCACAAAATCCAAGTAATCCGCCCCACCATTCTTTTCCGAGAGGTGTTTTACCCATGTAGGTTGAGTAGCAAGTTGGAGTATCGCCGTCATAGTAAAACTCCAGAATATTTGGCGACCAATGTTCAAACCGATCATTTTGGTTTATCCAGATGGTGCGTTTCACGCAATGAGGAATATTTGAGTAAGACATCTGGTGTGGCATTGCTGACATAGTGAGGGCACACATATATATACACACACATGTTCACAATAAATATATAAATTTAATATAATTTAATTTAATTATAAATGAAGTTTTGCCTACTTAATATGTCATCGAAACATATATACAAATAAGTATATATAATGAATTCAGTTTTATAAAATATAAATTAATATAAATCAGCTACAAAAAACCAGCGTTTATAAATTTTTACCTGTCGTATATAGTGAGGGTCTGCTTAACCAGGTCGAAAACTCCTAAAAACCAGTGAATTGATTGTATGAATAACGGTACATACACCTCGTCAACGCTAGATATCGGAGGAAAAGGCTCGACAACCCCGTTGAAGTAACCTTCGAACTTCTGATCCAATCTTTCACAATGCATCTGGAAATATGGGGGTAAAATGGACCAACGGTCGGATGGATTTCTTGAATGATACATGTGTAGCATCCATCCAAAAAGGTGTTGTAATAAGGTTGGGCAATTTTAGGGAAAGTTTATAGGAAAATTTAGTATATTTAGTATTAAAAAATTAAATTTATACTGCTTACCTCATCGCTTAACCAGCCAGTCCCGTCAGTGCCTAGCAATGCCGCCCAGAAACCAGGACCAACAACGCCGCCTGCTGTGAGGGTTAGTTGTCTATCGCCGCTAGTTGGTGCCCAATTTTGTATCTTTATTATTAAATTATCTTCATCATTTGCTATCTTTTTTTGCTTCCGTTTGATGTTTCTGTAAACTACATACGGTGATAGCATAGCCTTCGCGGGCTTCACAAGCCTTTCGGACCGCCTCAGTTTCATCATCTCTGGATCCTCATTCTACAATAACATTAATTTAAGAGGTAAATTAACAAAACGTACATGGATAACTAAAATAAACATTACGCAGCCCAAACTTACGGCTTCTTCGGTAACATTTTCCGGATTTGGAGACACATGATACACATCATCGAAGTTAAAATAGGAATCAGCTGCCGCCTACAAATTTTTATAAAATGTTAGAAACATTTTTAAATAAATTTATTTTTTAGATTTTTATAACCAAATAAACGGGATTTTTGGATGAATACATTATCATCTTGTTTTTGCGATTGTTCCATCGGTGTTCGTATGTGGCTTGGAGTATTAACCGGAGCCATACGAAAAGTTTGCAACAACTGCGACGTGATCATGTCAGTCAACGCCTGGTTGTTTGAGAACATCATTGACTGAAATTTAGAGACAAGCTGCTCTTTAGAATAAAATCCGGATGAAAACTGACCGGGCGCAGCATCCCGTTGCAAGTCGGCCGTGTTTAACGGAATATCATGCGTCTGAACCGGTACTTCAGGTGCAAATCCGTGCGTTTTAGGCACATGAACCGGTACTTCATCTTCGCCGAACAAGTCGGCGAAAATATCCTTCACTGGCTGGCCGCAGTTTTGACTCGGGTGGATTGGATGTTGCACTGGAGGGGGTAATTCAGTCGCCATAGCAGGATAATACATTTGACGTTCACGATCCAAATAATCCGAGCTTGAAACGTACCACTGTGTCTCCGCCTCAGACAACGTTGGTAGAAGGAAGTTTAGCGGTTTATATTCAAGTTTCTATGAGATTGAAACCAAAAAATGTTAAAAACTATTAAAGGTTGAAAAAAAAAAACTTAAAAAATTTGATACACATAATACATATAAAATTTTAATGGTTCAAAAACGGTTGAAACTGTTAAAACGTCGATTTTATTTTTTAAATTTTATAATTTATAAAATTATATAATCCTCAACGTTTAACAATTTTTTTGAAAATTCATATAAAAATGTTTCAAAAACTATTAACGGTAGCAAATATTTTTTTTATAATTTTATACTTTTAACAGTTTTTATTTTATAATGTTTATTATTTTATCGGTTATTCTAATTTTTCTTAATCAAATTTTTAAAAATTATAATTTTTATAAAATCTATTTTTTTATAAATCAAATTTTATAATATAGCAATTTACCTTTATTGCATTCGCTAAGATGCCATCAACACTACCCTTCATCAGCTTTTGTCCTTCTTGCCATCCTAAAAATCTCGGAATGGTATGACTACTGAAATACCCCCTCCTTTTTTTGAATTCCGGAAATACCTCTAGAATCCACATCTGTAAATGCATTAACATATTTAATAGGTATTAGTCTACAAATTAAAACGAACATTACACTTAAAATATAAATATATACATATATATATATACGATTTCCCACGTACCTTAAAGGGCCAAACAAAACCGTCTAACGAAAAACCCTTCGTGTCTTCCTTTTGACGAACGTGCATATCATACACGTTCGTATACGTGCTCTCCCAAAAATAGTTACCCCATGGATATTGGTTAAAGTCATTCAGATTATCCACCAGGTGTAACAGTTTATTATCGATTGCATTTGAATCCTGCAACCCTAAAAACCCTTGGCCCAAAAGCATCAGTAGACATATCCTTGTGCAATCTTCATTGCTATATTGCATCGGACCTTCAAACATATCTCTTATTCGTTTGAAAGCAATACTTTCACGGCCCGGGAAATGTCAGTTTTTAAATGAGCCAGGGTGGTCAATCGGTGTCCAGTCAGTGAACCCAAACCTTAACCCCGTTATAAGACAAAATTGTTTCGCGGTAAACATTAAAATTTCTTGGCCTAGGCGATATGTAATCCCTAATCTGGGTGTAGGTGTAGGCGCTTGCAATTGTGCAACACCGAGTAAGAGTAGGCTATCACACCTAACACACTTAATATCCAAAAAAGGACCAAAACATGTCCGCCTAATCTCGGACTCAATAGTTGCCGGCATTCTTTTCTTCAAAATGTTTACTATATCCCACTTTTGCCGAACCTTGATCTTTTTGGCCTTGTAAAGTAACAAATGAAACAAAAAACAATTGAAAATATACTAAAATAATACTAAAACAGTATAATAAAGGAAACAAAAAAGGACAAAAAGAAGTATAAAGTATCACCGGTACACGTGGGACAATATGTTCTCCAACGTCTTGCATGACGTGATCAGGTTGCATGTGCTCTGGACGACCCATGGGTGGGTAACCATAGTAATTTGGATCCATTCTGAGTCAACGGGCAACGTGGTAGTTCAGCAGCAGAAACGAAACGGTGGTCTGGTCTTCAATGCGGTTCGGGTCTTTGGTCGGATCTTCAACGATCGCCGGGTCTTTCTTCGGATCTTCAATGGTCTTCGGGTCTTTTTTCAAGATGGTCCTAAAAGAAATGGTGGTCCCGAAGACGTTTGCCGGTCAAAATGAAACACTACAACCCGCACTTCCAATGTCAAAACCCTTCCCCGACACGTGTCACACAATGGCTAGACGGGGTAATGAACTTGAACACGTGTCGTTCATCAAACGGTTTGCATGTCTGAAACGTCTCAAGTAGCAGTTCAGACGTCTCAACTTTAAGCGGGAAACGTCTCAAGGATGTGGGAAACGTCTTAATAAAGGAAACGTCTCGAAAAGTGGGAAACGTCTCAAGGATGTACTGAAACGTCTTAAATGTGTACTGAAACGTCTTAAATGTGTACTGAAACGTCTCTGCATGCATGCCACGTGTCCTGAAACGTCTTAAAATGTGCGCTGAAACGTCTTAAATGTCGTGAAACGTCTTGACTAAAATTCTCCTTTTATCGAAATATTATTTTTTAATAAATTAGAATGGGACCCAATTAGAATTCTCCCTTAGAATTCTTCCCTTTTTTTTGGGTAAATTTAGAATTCTTCCCTTTAAGTATAGTATTTGAGCACAATTCTGGAGGTCGCAAAAATGTCTGAAAAAAATCAAAATGATGTATACTGCTTGCAACCATCAAACAAATCATCATCTTGGATTCTCAAAAAATGCAGAAGTTCCAAGGGTGAAAGTTCTTCTGAAGTTCCACAAAGAAATGATTCAGAAGAAAGCCACTTTGTACACAATCGACAAAGTTTTCACACTTTGTACACAATCGACAAAGTTTTCACCTCCACCGGGCTGGTACATGGGCAATTCCAGACGACGAAAGTGAGAACTGGTCAAAAGACGTGGAAACATTCTACAGAAATGGGGATGCACCGTTCTGTTATTCAGCAGTTTTCACAAGATCAATAGAGTTGGACAAAAAATTTTGGGGGACTCTATTAGGTTTTCGCTGTGGTGGCATCCTAACGTCAACCGTTAATTATTCTTCCTAATATTTTTATTATTTCTTGAAACTTTTTGTCGTTATTAATTAATTTTAAATTACAACTTATACAGCATATTGAAGGATGGGTGGGAAGGCAAATGGCTTGGAGGAATAGAAACATAAATATTCAAAGGGATCCGTTGTTAAACTTGCGGTGGACAATTCTTCCACCACAATTTTATGAAACGTTGTTAGATTCTATTCCTAAAAACGTTGTTAAATATGCCAATGGCAAATTACACCCATTTCCTTCTTTCTTCGAAGTGGATTACATCTTCTTTCCGTTACCGTTAGAAAATAACAAATGGCTCCTAGCTCGACTAGAGTTATCGTCACAGAAGTTGGTGTATTACCCGTGCGAAGATATTTGTGTCGGCAATAAATACAGAAACGTTATTCACCCCCGTTTGACGAAGGTCAAAGTTTACTTAGGAGCATTACTAGTGCATTTGCAATATTGGAAAAAAACGGGAAAACCAGAAAAATGTATCATTGCCGAGCTCAATGACAACTACGTGGTATCTAACATATCAATCGCAGGGAATGAAGCTGTCTACCTGTGTATGCTTATGGAGCATCCGCTTACGGATAAACCAATAAATATAACTGGAGACATTTGTAAAAAAAATTTGTCGTACAGACAATTCATTGCAAAAAAACTGTATTTTTGGCGGTGTTTACCCCGTCCAAATGCTGTCTAGTTTATGGAATAAAATACCTGTCTTTAATTTTTAATGAATAGTGATCAATGAACCCACTATAAATAGGCATAGGCATTCTTGCCATTTCACAACATCCAATCACAATTTAACCTCAAACTTGAAATTTGTTAACATAATCATGGATTCTTGGACCGACGAAGAAGACATTGCTATTGCCGTCTCCTACGCCGCCGCTCGTGATGAAGGCACTTACTCAATTTTTGATCCCGCGTTATGGGGTCAGGTTATGAACTATTTCTGCATTCACGTGCAGCAAACGACCTGTAGTGCCAATGACGTCAACACTCGGTGTGCTTTCCTACGCTTCAAATGTAGCAGTTTCTTAGGAAGATACAAGAACGTTAAAAAACAAAATCGGCACAACAACCTGGCTGAAGAAGAGGTCATTGAAGAAGCCCTGCATGACTACGCAATACTTTATGACGAGGACTTTGAACACATTTGTGTGTTTGAAACTTTGAAAATTTATATTTAGCTATGTTATATAAATTTATCTTGTATCGTTTTTTAGGATGTAATAAGTTTGGTAATTTAAAGTTATTGTTTAAAAGCCAATATTTTAGAAACTTATAAATATGAAAAAGAAAATATAAAAAAAATACATAGTAAATAAGGGATCCCAAAAAAATAAACATTGCACTCAGAAAAAAAAACATCTAAACTAAAAAAACATAAAAATAACAAAAAGGGGGTCTTCTTGTTAGAACCGGCCCTTTAGTGAGATTCGAACCCGCGCCTCTCGTTTAGAACCGCAACGCCTTAACCAGTTTTTCCTTCTGCTATGAGCTGTTAGGATATGGATTTTAATTACTTTTATATACTCTTTAGGATTATAATATTTAATTAAATATAATTTAAAATAAAAAAGGTTGAACCGGCCACAAGAGAATCGAACCCGCGACACCCCACTCAACAAACGAACACGTGACCGAACTAAATTATTTAAAACAAACATTTAAATTCAAAAAACTTAAAAATATCACAAAAAGGGGGTCTTCTTGTTAGAACCGGCCCTTTAGTAAGATTCGAACCCGCGCCTCTCGTTTAGAACCGCAACGCCTTAACCAGTTTATCCTCCTACTAGGAGCTGTTAGGATATGGATTTTAATTCCTTTTATATAATATTTAATTATATATATCCATTTATTTTCTTTTATAAAAAAGTTTCAAAAACACCTTTGGAAAACGTGAAACGTCTCAAACGTCTTAAAAACAGCATTGGAAAACGGGAAACGTCTCAAACGTCTCAAGGTTTGAATTAAGGACTAAAAAGTACTTTGGATACCGTGAAACGTCTGAAACGTCTCAAGGTATTAATGAAACGTTTTAATTTTTTTTAAAAACCGTGATAATTAATTAAACCCGTAAACTGTTAAAAGAAAATATAAAAAGGAAAAAAATTAAGGGATCCCAAAAAATAAACATTACATAAAGAAATAAAAAAAACAAAAATCTAAATTCAAAAAACTTAGAAATATCAAAAAGGGGGTCTTCTTGTTAGAACCGGCCCTTAGTGAGATTCGAACGCGTGCCACTCATGTATAACCCAAACGTCTTAACCAGTGTATCCTCCGTCCGGAGCTGTTATAACTTGTAGTTGTATTATATTTATATACTAATTATATATTGGGATCCCTTATATATTTAAAACAAACGTCTAAATTAAAAACAAAAAAAACTTAAAAATATCAAAAAGGGGGTCTTCTTGTTAGAACCGGCCCTTTGTGAGATTCGAACACGCGCCACCCGTGTATAACCCAAACGTCTTAACCAGTTTATCCTCCGTCCGGAGCTGTTATAACTTGAAGTTGTATTATATTTATATTCATTATATATTTAAAACAAGTTTCCAACTTTACCAGTTTCGTCCCTACTCAGTTAAGAAATCTTAACTGAGTTATTGTTTTAATAAGAAATTCTTATATAAACACTAACCCGGTTAGTGTCTATAGTTATTATAAGTTTATAAAATATCAATTTCAGTCCCTGGAGTATAAGTTCAAGAAATTGACCAAATGAACCCTGGACTCTATAAAACAAAATATATATTCATATTCATTTATTTTCTTTTATAAATAAGTTTCAAAAATGGCAAAAAGAACCCTAAAATTCTAGTTTGCAATAATTGCACTTTTAGCCCTTGTATTTATATAGTTTCAAAAATGACAATTTAGCCCCTAAAATAGTACTTCCAAATAATGACAATTTAGCCCCTAAAATAATACTTATAATTTTAGTAGTTAAGGTTCAAGTTTTAAATAGTTAAGTTTGTTTATACAGTTTTAAATACTTACGTTTATTTCTACAGAAAATATAAAACATTATATTAAAAAAAAAAGAAAATACATAGTAAACATTACATTAAAAAAAAGAAAATATAAAAAGAAAAAAAAAACTTTACATTCAGAAAAAAAAAACATCTAAATCCAAACCCTAATCGTTTCCCACTGCGCGACATGTTCGAAATCATGTCGTTCAGCGTGGCGGAATTTGATGAGGGCAACCGCTTTGATGTCCTCCTCGCTAAGGCCATGGGATGAATCCTCCACAGCCTTGTAGTAACCCCCGAACTTCTTACACTCCAAGCGTATAACCCAAAACCTTGAAGATAAGGCGTCAACGGTGCAGCCGTGGTCCGGACCACGGAGTTGTGCAAAATATTGTTGCACCCGGACCCATAGACCCCCCTGCCCTCGACGAGGAGGATTGGTATACACCTCCTCCCAAGCCTCCACCAATGCAATGTCCTCAATTTCGGTCCACGAGGAAGAAGCCATGTCTGCTTGTGTGTGTATGGGGGTAGAAGAAAGTTGAACAAAGAAAGTAGAAGAAGATGAAGAACGGCGTGTGTTTCTGTGTGTTTAGGATTGGGTATGTATATATAGTGGGGTTGGTTTAATGAATATTTAATTTAATATAACTTTGCATGTTGAAACGTCTTAACATTTAGTAGGCTGTTGAAACGTCTTTAAGCATTGAATTATACTGAATTGAACAAGAATTCAAACGTAAATTAGTAAAATTTATAACTTTATTATCATTGAATACAAAGTACATAAAAAACATAACACAAAAACATACAAATATAATCATTTGAACTAGAATACACCAAACCGCTACTTCCATAAATTTAAAATGGGGTAGGAGATCCGGATTTTGATTCCGGAATTTGCATCGAAACACCTAGGAATAAATATGGGTCGTGAACTGGTAAGTTCCATCAACCCACATTTATTTTGGCCTAGGTGATATGTAACGGGTTGTTCACATTTGGTTATGCGGTTCTGCGGCTTCGGTTATGTTTGAGGACCTGGCAAACACATTGGTGAGAGCCCATTGTGTTAGACCAGCTCTCATCAACCACCCTAAACGGGCGGAACCGTCATGACCCGAACAACCCGTTTAACCCTTCACGTGTCCGTTGTAGATGAGTTCTTGAACCCGATCGACCCCGCATAGCACGTGGAAGGGGATATCCGATCTCATCCCATTAAAATGGTGAAGATCTGTGTCCGTTGTAGATGACTTCTTAGACCCGTTGTAGATGACTTCTTGACTTCTTTGAACCCGGTTGTTGAATCAGGGGGTCTACCCATTTTTTGAACTGTGAACCCCAATGGGGTATAAGATATGGGGAAGAAGAAAACGTTGTGTATAACAGGGGTTGAAAATTCTGATCGAGTTAAAAAGAGCTTTAAAGCTTTAAAACGTCTTAAAAATAACTTTGGAAAACGGGAAACATCTCAAACGTCTTAAAAGGAGCTTTGGAAAACGGGAAACGTCTCAAACGTCTCAAGGTTTGAATTAAGGAATTAAACGTCTTAAAAAGAACTTTGGATAACGTGAAACGTCTCAAACGTCTCAAAGGTATTAATGAAACGTCTTAATTTTTTTTTAAAAACATGATAATAAAACCCGTAAACAGTTAAAGAAAATATAAAACATTATTATATTAAAAAAAAGAAATTACATACTAAACATTACATTAAAAAAAAGAAAAAAAAAACATTACATTCACAAAAAAAAACATCTAAATTCAAAAAACTTAAAATTATCAAAAAGGGGGTCTTCTTGTTAGAACCGGCCCTTAGTGAGATTCGAACCCGCGCCACCCGTGTATAACCCAAACGTCTTAACCAGTTTATCATCCGTCTCGGAGCTGCTATAACTTGATCTTATATTGTATATATATACTGGTTACCTTATATTAAACTATATTAATTAAAACATCTAAATTCAAAAACTTTATGAAACTTTATTGAACTTTGGAGACCGTGAAACGTCTCAAACGTCTCAAGGTTTAATGAAAACGTCTTAAATTTTTTTTTAAAAAGTGATAATTTCAGACGTCTCAAGCCGCGTTGAGGCCTCTCAAAGCCGGCTTCAAACGTCTCAAGCCATGCAAAAGTAGAAGCTTATCGGCTCAGCTTTTAAAACGTCTCAAGCAGCCGTCTGAGACGTCTCAGACGAGACGTCAAGACGTCTGAGCTGTGTCGGACACGTGGCAGGTTTTGGTTGGTCAGTCGCCAAGACGTTTGAGCATGTTTCAGACGTCTCCAAAAGACGTTTGACTTGGCCATTTTGGAAATGTTGACTCAATCTTGGCCATTTTGGCTATTTTCCCAAAAAAAAAAAAAAAATTCCTCAATTTCCAAAACTTGTAACTTTTTTTCATTAACCATATCTATATAAGCTACCTTTGGTAAGATAATAAGGGTATCTTGTTCTTAATATCGTGATCCGTAAAGTGCTGGGTGGCCTTTTAATTCAGTGTGCACCACTGGTGGAGAACGAACTTGCATTGATCATTTACGCACTTGTAAAACGACATGGCCATGATTTGTGTCACATCCATTGCATAAATCTTCAAACTTTGTAACATTATTGGATCGTGAATCCACAAATATCAGTGGATGTTCATGACTATTAGGCTACACGGTATTGGGACGTCCCCCTATCGTCTTGGATCGTCGCCGGGCGCTACACCGTGCCCCCCCCCCCCACCGTTCCCGTCCTAAACGGCACCAACTCGACGTTCTCGACGAGCACAAAATGACAAAAAACAAGTGGGGACCATTGCATATGACCGTTTAATAGGGGCGGACCTAAGCCCAGCCCAAGGTGGGCGGGCGCACCCCCGGGAAAAAAAAATTTAGTGCTAAATTCCGTCAAAAATCTCGTCCGCACCCCTTGGAATTTTTCGTCCGCACCCCATGGAATTTTCCGTCCGCACTCGTTGAGTTTTGGAAGCTTGAATGGAGCTTTAATGGTGGAATGAAGCTTTAATGGTGGAATAAAACTCTTTGAAGAAGATGAAGTTTAAAAAAAAAGGAAGAAAGAGAAAAGGAAATGCACTGGAATTTATAGATTTTTTTTTTCTTTTCCATTTTAACTTTTCACATATGTGCAAATTATCTAGTGGATGTATTGGTTAGTAGTGACCTGTGACCCTACTGTATGGTACATTGGTACGATAAAAAAAACATTATTTCGCAACTCAGGGCGTTGCATCGATCTTTGTATTAGTTCTGTACTTCATTTACAACCGGTCTCTTTGTCGGCTAGTGAGGGCTTAATATTTAAAGTTTTATATTGTAACACCCTTAATTGAAGTCAATTACAAATTAAACCTTCATGTTTTTTAGTTGAATTTAAAACAACCTAAAATTAATATCTCGTTATTAGACCATGGGTAATATTATGTAATATGTTATGGAACCATAAACTTGTAGATCAATTTGTTTGTGATAGCCTATAGGAACAATGAGCAGGGACGTTATGACGCGATTTCTCAAGAGGAAAGTTGATACGTCTTCCAGATTCGTTGATGTGGATACTTGCGTAATCGGATTGGCGATGAGAATTTAAGTGAATGTTGTATATGTTATATATGTTATATAGAGAAATAGTTGCTTAAGAAAGTATGTTTAAATGATGTTTTGGATAGATTTCAAAAAATGAAAACCCGTAGGACGACGTTTTAATTATGTTTGTAACAAGGTTTAACGTGTTTTTGATGATTATATAAATTTAGTTGTTTGTTTTACATGGCCCGACTCGACCCGAACCGACCCGATACGAACCGATTTTTTATTTATATACCTTGGGGCCTAAAATTTTTGAAAATGTTCCGCACCCTCATTGAAAAATTCTTGGGTCCGCCACTGCCGTTTAAAAAAAAATTTTAAATTTCAGAATTTGTATTAATTAAATAACGGCTATAATTCAACCAATTCACTTCCATTTTTATAAATACTCACCTCTTTAACCATTTTTTTCACAACTTTTCACCCACTACAATCTCATATCTCTCTCACATTTTATAACCCCTCTTCCCTTTTTACAAAAACTCATCATTTTTTTACCCGCTACCACCCGATCTCTCTCTCAAAAACTATCATGGCTTCACCTTCTTCAATTTCTTCCATCTCTTCATCATCTTCGTCTACATGGTATTCATCCTCTTCGGAAGAGGATACTATTATGCACAACATGATTATAAACGCGGCTCAGGTCTTCATTGCGGGTGATGAAGTGTCGTCCCAACGGCTAGCTAGACGAGCAAAATTAAACCGAGACCAAAAAGGTATTTTACTAATTTTTCCTTATTATGTTTTATATAGATTTGAAAATGTATTTTATAATTAATTTCATTTATGTTTCGCTTTAAATTTATAACCGCCCACGTTAAACTAGTAGCCGATTATTTTGCCGGACGAACCCGTGTACCCAGCCGAGATTTTTCGACGTCGGTTCCGCATGAGTCGTCCACTGTTTTTACGTATTGCAGGCGACATGGCCCAGTCTGATCCGTTTTTTACACTGCGAAACGACGCTAGGCGGCAAAGGGGTTTCAGTAATTTACAAAAATGTACATCGGCCATTCGCCAACTTGCATACGGTTACGCACCCGATGCATTAGACGAGTATATAAGGATGTCTGAAAGAACCGCACGTCTATGTTTGCACAAGTTTTGCGAATGGGTTGTCAAATTGTATAGCAAGAGATACCTGCGGAAACCGAACGCAAACGACGTTCAAAAGTTATATCAAGCACACGAACAGAGACATGGTTTCCCAGGAATGCTCGGGAGCATTGATTGCATGCACTGGCCGTGGCAGAACTGCCCAGTTGCCTGGCAAGGTCAGTATACTAGGGGAGATCATGGACATCCGACTATTATTCTAGAGGCTGTTGCGTCACAGGATCTCTGGATCTGACATGCTTTTTTTGGTCTACATGGTTCCCTCAATGACCTTAACATCATATACCAGTCACAGATATTTGAGGATGTAGTGGCGGGTACAGGTCCAGACACAAGTTTTACGGTTTCGGGGGTGGAATACAGGCGATGTTATTACCTAGCCGATGGAATATACCCAACGTACTCGACAATCGTTAAAACTATTCCGCACCGACATACGACAAAAGAAAAAAGTTTGCGAAGTATCAAGAGGGTGCGAGAAAAGATATTGAACGGGCTTTTGGTGTTCTACAAAAAAAAATGGCAAATCATTGAACATCTAGCACGTTCGGCTACACTAAAGCGGTTACGACACATTATGTACGCTTGTATCATCCTTCATAACATGATCATTGAAGACGAAGGTAGTGCGATATGCGAGTACGACGAAAACGCGTCTACTGGAAATACTGTTCCAGTTAGTGGGGAACAACAAGATTTGAATATGTCCGCTCAACGTAACGAGTACACAAATCATAACCTACAAGCAGACTTGGTTGAGTACATCTGGAACAACGCTCAAAACGAACCCGACGATGACATGGAAGACGAAGACTAGTAGCTTATTTTAATATATTAGGATTTTTTTAAGTTTATGTTTTTTTTAAGTTTATGGTTTTTTTTTTTAGTTTATGTTTTTTTTAAGTTTATGTAATATTTTTTAATAGAGAAAAATGCCCGGATAGTCCCTGTGGTTTCACCTTTTTTCACCTATAGTCCCTATCTTTCTAAAACTACTTGAATAGTCCCCAAGGTTTTCCGTTTTGTTCTCGGATAATCCCTGGGTCTAACTTCAGTTACTTTTCTCTGTTAAAATGATGTGAAATGACAAAAATACCCTTTCCTTTAAAATGCCAAACCACAGGGACTATCCGAGCATCTTCTTCATTTTTGTTTATTATATATTATACCCTGCCCCTCTCTCTCTCCCCTATCTCTCTCTCTGCAACCTCTTCTTCTCTCTACAACCTCCGCCACCCACCTCCACCTCCTCCATTGTCAACCACCTCCGCCCATCCACCGATATCACCCACCACTTTCGCCACCGTCAGCCATACAACCACAATGCCCATCTTCAAGAAACCCAACAGAATGTCCACCACAACATCCCCGTCACTGAACCACCGCCACAACCCCACCACCATTCCTTCTTCAACCCACGACGTTTGACATCTGATAACCACCGGTTTGAACATTAGATCTATATGCATTTGACAGATATCGTTAGAATTGTATCAGATATGGTGAAATCGATTGGAAGAAGTATTGGGGATCTGAGTGTAAATTAAGGTTAGGGTTCGAATAATCAGTTGATTCGTCAGATTTGTATATGTTGGCTACAAGATTTACAGTAAATGCGTGGCATATTTCCTGGAGATAAATTCATGGCAGAATATATAGCAACCAAATATCTAGCAATTTGAAATTGATTTATCTTTTCATATTAATCAATTTATCTTTTGACTCCCTTTATCACAATATATAGCAACCAAATTTTAGTAGTTTACTCTCTGTACATTACCAGATGTATAAATTCATGATACAAATATTGTTGCATAAATTCACATTCACATGGCAGAAGAATTTTAAATTGATTTAAATGGTATTGCAGATGGAGTGGTAGTGGGGTTGTGGTGGTGTGGCTGACGGTGGCGAAAGTGGAGGTGGGTGATGTCGGTGTATGGGCGGGGGTGGTTGACGATGAAGGAGGTGGAGATGGTGGCGGAGGTTGTAGAGAGAAGAAGAGGTTGTAGAGAGAGAGAGGGGGAGAGAGAGAGACAGGATATCATATATAATAAAAATATATTAAATTTATTTTTAAATAAAAAGAGAAAAATGCCCGGATAGTCCCTGTGGTTTGGCCTTTTAAGGAAAGGGTATTTTTGTCATTTCACACCCTCTTAACACCCACTTAACAGAGAAAAGTAACTGAAGTTAGACCCAGGGACTATCCGAGAACAAAACGGAAAACCTTGGGGACTATTCAAGTAGTTTTAGAAAGATAGGGACTATAGGTGAAAAAAGGTGAAACCACAGGGACTATCCGGGCATTTTTCTCTTTTTAATATTAATGAAAATATTGTGTTAGTTTATTTGTTAAATGTTAAAAAAAAAGTAGAAGATTAAAAAAAAAAAACATAAAAGTGGAGGGGAAGACTATGACTATGATCATCCTCCATACCCTATAATTTTGGGGGATGGACCATCATTGGGAGGAGTATAACGTAACGACTACGTGACGGATCATCCTCCCTTGAAGGACCATCACCATATCCTCTAGCCTTATGAGTTATGCTCATCTCGTAATTACTTTCTTTGGATAAAAGGTTTGTGAATATGTTGTAAGTTGCATGGGGGAGCGGGAAATCGAGAACATGAAACAAGTCTTTGTATACTTTATACTTTTCATGTGTTAAACCAACACCTGAAGAACCATTCAATGCTTGGTTATAACATAGCTGGAGCCGCTCAAAATAAAAAAAAAAATTGAATAGTTGGGGAAAAAAGTGATTTAGATTCAAAATGTAACATACTTTCAAAATTTACTTTCACTGAACTTCCTTTACATTTTAACATTGGATAATATACTCTCACATGTTCATGCAATGAAAATAAAAAAAAATTAATTTTTTTGGTAACGAAATATAGTGATTTTTTATAAAAAAAAATATTAAAAAAAAAATTGTGTGTGTTTTTTTGGTATTTTTTTGTAACGAAATATAATGATTTTTTATAAAAAAATATTAAAAAAAAAGTTGTGTTCACACTGGTTCTCACGGTTCTTGCAAGAAAAGGTGGTTCCTAACGGATCATTCTCCTATATATATATATATATATATATATATATATATATATATATATATATATACATATATATATATAGAGAGAGAGATAGAGAGATAGAGAGAGAGACAAAAGATCAAATACAAATAATTTTAACGTACAAAACATCCGAACTGAAGGTTTTGCTGAAAAAAAGCGGTGACATTTTCGTAATTATTTGTAATTATCAAAATTACTTTACAAATGATCTTGTAAAGTAATTTTGATCTTGTAGAGTAATTTTGTAAAATGTTCTTATAGAGTAATTTTGATCTTGTAGGGTAATAATCAAAATTACTTTACAAGTGTATCAAAATTACTCTGCATTAAAATTACTATACAAGTGTATCAAAATTATTATCTAAGTTTATCAAACAACATACAATTCAAAATTACCTTACAAGATCAAAATTACTCTACAAGAACATTTTACAAAATTACTCTACAAGATCAAATTTACTCTACAAGATCATTTGTAGAGTAATTTTGATAATTACCCTACGACCAAATAATTACGAAAATGCACCGCGGTTTTTGGCTTTTTCATCCCTTTCGTACGTTTAGTAAGTTAAAGTTATTTGTATCATAACTTTACTCTACCTTTTTAATGAACAAAATCAAGACTATTTTTTTTTACAAAACGAAGGTATTGGTGGTTGTGGGATTTGAGTGACTGAATCTACCATGGTAATTTACCTTATGTTTTTATTGTTATTGGTGTTATATCGAGTGTCGATGTTATGACGATATCGTAACTAACCAAAACAACACCGATCGAATTCCCTACCACTAACGAACCAAAAAGACAACAATCTATAACTACTGTTGCATCGTGCGAGGGAGTGCGGAAAAATCGATGTCCGGCACAAATTGCTGGATTACTACGAGCCTAGTTATGATAAAGGTTCAAGACATGCTACGCCTATTATATCACCAAAGCGTTTTGGGCTTAATGCTAGTGGATGAGAGGAGAGCCCCACAATTAAGTGTGCTCAGGTTGGAGTAGTACTAGGATGGGTGACTTCCTCGGAAGTCTCCATCAGGGCAACCAAAAACAAATCCGTGAGTTCCTGGATTGGCAACCTATCGGGCGCAAAGCGGACAATATTGGTGGTGCGAGGGGCCGGATGTTACATGTTTATTTCTGTAATGTAATAAAATGTAATTAAGACCTTTTTTTAACGTTGTGGATTGGTTTTAGTTTTGATATCTTTAAGAGTGACACGTCAGCCTGTTCCGGGTTGGGGTGTTACAATGAACGAACACGAGCATTTTTATTTTCTTAATGAACGAACATGAACAAAAAAATGTGTTCGATTATGTGTTCGTGTTCGGTTAAAGTTAAATGAACGAACACGAACATGCCGATGTTCGTGTTCGTTCGGTTCATTTACAGGCCTGGTCTTAGGCCTTTCGGTATAATTTAACCTATCTTAACTCCACCTAAGTGACACATCAAACATTTTTCTCCATTTCACTTTGCTTCATTCCAAGGAAATGGTTTAATCCAATTAACTTCATCTAACTCTGTTTTTAGTGGTTTTTGGTCTAAAAAGAAAAGAATAATTAATTTAATCTCTTAATATTGGGTTGAAGCTTGGAGTAGAGTTGAAGCTTGGTGCCGGTTGAATCCTATTTTTGCTTTCGATGTGACGGACCTTTTGCAAGTAGCGGAGACTCAAACAAATACGAAGGAAGCGAAACACATCTTAAGAGGTATCGTTTTTACTACAATGTGGGCGCTGTGGAATGAACGTAATGCTCGTATTTTTAATAACAAGTATCGAAGACCGGTTGAGGTTATGGAGATCGTAAAGTCGACGTCGTATTTTTTGATTCGGAATAGATCTAGGTGGAAAGATATAGAATGGAATAATTGGTGTAAATATCCTATGGATTTGATGTAATTTCGCTTGTTTGCCCGGGGTCCTTGTTTTGAGGACCGCTTGTGGTGTTTGAATGAAGTTTTCCTTTCAAAAAAAAAAAAAAAAATATTGGGTTAACATAATTAGCATACCATATCATTGTTAATACTTTAAATGTTAAATTAGACCACATAGCCATGAAATTAAAATAATAATTACAGTTGTGAGGGTAATATGAAAATTTTATAAACGAAAAGGCTGATAATAGAGTTTATGAAGTGAGATAACAATAAAAGAAAAGGCTGATAAGGGGACTGGGGGTGGTCCATCATGACACCCCCATCACGCGTGAAACAACATTGTACACCGCTGCCACCACCTATTATAACGCGTTAAACTTTCAACGCGTGGAAAGGATAATGCGTTGAAAAATGAAGATGACCGTTTGGCAAAGTTATGAACGTTGGGATTTTTTTTTTGAAGGTTTTTATATAAATCCACAAACCATTCCCCTAACTCACTTAAAAAATCAAAAAATTCTCCATTTCATTTCAAAAATTCTCCCACACAATCTAAAATTTTTTACAACACACATGGAAGGTTCAAGCAAGAGAGGTGCGAGTTCGAAAAAAAAAACCCGTAAAACCCAAGGTTCGAGTGAATCTTGACGAGCCAACGCGCTTTAGGTTGCAAGACGAACCCGAGCAAGCCCCACATTTCCACTGTTTAGTTGTTTTTTATTTTGCTATGTAATTTTGTTTTTAATTTTAATGAAATTTATAATTTAGTGTTTTATTGTTAATTTATAATTTAAAAAAAATTGTGAGTGATGGAATTACATCACTAGTGATTACCACCGTTATTAAAAAAAACTTGTGAGTGATAGAATAGTGGTTGATGAAATGGTACAACTTGATTGGATGTTTATGAGTGATAAAATTCTATCACTTGTTGACCACCCCCAACTACCCTAAGGGTGTCCGGAGTGGTAATCGGTAAAGGGTGGCAAACCCTTTTACCGAGTGGTAAACACCACCGCCAACAAGTGTTTAGTCACCAAAGTTTGCCAAATCGGTGGTGGCATGCCGAATCGGTGAGGGGAGGAAGGAGAGAGAGAGGGTATTGTGGGGTGAGGTCCAATCCAATCTCAACCAATCACAATTTTTTCTTTTTAAAAAAAAAATAGTTTACCACTTCACCAAGTTTCTAAACCATTGCCAACACTTTTCACCAAAGTTTAAACACTTTTGACTGATTGACATAGCGCGCTCTGATTGGTCGGTTTTTGGTTTGCCACTCAAAGTGTTTAACCACTCCCTACACCCTAATAAAGTTTATGTAGTGAGATAGAGATACATAGAATAGACAGATATATATAGGAGTGTGATTGATAATGTTGGTCAAACTAGGCAGGTTTGAAAATTGTGTTTTCATAAGAGGACAAAAAACTTTAATCAATGTTTTCCTACGTATGCAAAAACACCCCAAGTACAATGTTTTCGTCTATATTTACAAGCTTTCACTGATGGGCTTCTCCACCATATGTTCCCAGAGTAAGGTTTCCTGTTTTCGTTCTTACTGCAAAAAGTTACTTTTATGATTAGAATCATCAACATTTTGAGTTTATCATCTTTCACAATAGATACGGTATAATGCAACTTTTAGACGTATACAACTCGTGCAAGTAATTCTCAAACAACTTATTACACTTTCATCTTCTCCATCCGAACAAATCTTCAAGTTACCATTGCAACACAAGGTAAAAATTTATAAATTTGGTCGATTGTAATTGCTAGTATGCTATTGAATTTATAAATTTGTTCTTACCGACGGAAAGAATCGAATTAGGTTTAGCATTTTTGAGAATCTTGCTAAAATTAATTTCTACATTAACCCAAACCTCCATTAATTCCTCCATTCAAACCCCTTCTGCAAGTAAGAACCACGCATGCCTTTTTTCCCCCACCTAGTATAAAAACTACACTTATATGTTGTTTTTTTTAATGTATTTCACAGATGGCTATGCCAATGGCAAATACGGTCAATATAGCTCTAGTGCAGGGTGGAGAATGGGTAACCCTTGGAGAGGGTTACGAGTACGTTGTGAATATCTACGATTCCCAAGCATCAAGCATTTCAATGCTTGGGAATCGTAGATATTCACAGCGTACTCGTAACCCTCTCCATGGGTTTGTCATGCTCCACCTTGCACTAGAGGTATATTGACCGTATTTGCTATTGGCATAGCCATCTGTGAAATACATAAAAAAAAACAACCATATAAGTGTAGTTTTTATACTAGGTGGGGAAAAAAGGCATGCGTGGTTCTTATTTGCAGAAGGGGTTTGAATGGAGGAATTAAAGGAGGTTTGGGTTAATGTAGAAATTAATTTTAACAAGATTCCCAAAAACGCTAGACCTAATTCGATTCTTCCCGTCGGTACGAACAAATTTATAAATGCAATAGCATACTAGCATTTACAATCAACCAAATTTATAAATTTTTACCTTATGTTGCAATGGCAACTTGAAGATTTGTTCGGATAGTGACGGAGAAGATGAAAGTGTAATAACTTGTTGAGAATTGGAAACTTAAATGGTGGGGAAGCCCATCAGTCTTGTAAATATAGACCACTCAAGGTACAAAAACACAATGCATAGGTACAAGCACAAGTCTGGTTTTTTTTTTGCGGGACCGAAGCTACTGCCATCATTCTCTACTGGTGGAGTTAGTTACCACCAATGTTTTCGTGGCCAGACCGGTCTGAGCGGAGTTCGGTGATGCCGGCGGTCCGGTTATGCATGCTTGGGCTGTTTTTGAAACAACCAGCCGGTTATGGCGGTCGACAGTTTGGCCGGTGAACCGGGTTAGCGATCGAACCGGGATTTTCCCTTTTTTGTGTTACGTTTGAGAAATAAGGAAAAGAAGAACGGACTGCATTTACGTTACGCTCACTAGATCTGCGTTCTGGACTGCATTTACGTTAAGCTCACTAGATCTGCGTTCAAATTCACCAGATCTACTCGACGGCTCTGCATTCAATTCACAGGGTTATGGAGGAAGAGTTTGATGGTGAAGACAAACGTTCGTTGGACTCTTGAATTTATTTTAATAGAGGTTAAATCAAAAGCAAATTTATTGGAAATGAAAAACATTTTTCATTAAAGTTTGCAGCCATTTTTTACTCTTTCTTTTCACCACTATTTTATTAATTTATATTTTATTTTAATTTTTTTACTTAATCGTTTACGATTTGTATATTTTCCCATTTTTTATTTAACTTTGTTATATTATTAGTTTCTTTATATGTAGAAACCGTTTTAAGTTAAATGTTATGTAATCCGGTTTTTAAATCGGGACTAACCGATTCGACCATTAAACCAGTAATGTGTTTGGTTCAATGTTCGGTCCCCTATAAAAACATTGGTTACCACCACCATCGTCATTATTTGAGCATAGAAGAAATTAAAGGATCTTGTTGCCGTTCGGTTTTCGGGTTGGTTTTAATGAAGTTTAACTTTCAAAAAAAAGAAGAAATTAATGGAGAATTTTTCTATAGTGCATCGATATTAACAGTTCCTAAAAACTGATTTTGATAGTGTAGTGTAATACCCTGTTACCAGCTAAGATATTAGAGTTCCCAGAAAGTGATTTTGTTAGACAATCTTCAATGCTAATGCCGCTCTTAGGCGTCCTTAGCTGCCTAGTTAGCTGTCACACCATGTCCTTACAAATCTTTAAAAATCTTTACAAATTCTTAAAACCTCTCAATTTTTTCTTCAATCATACAAACATCCTTACATATCCTTACATTTTCCACATCACTCATTATTTATTTAACTTAAATAAGTAGAAATAAGGAATTGAATAATAAAAACATAATTTTTAAATTGCTTAAGTTTTATACAGTTGATTTGATAAATATTATTTATATATATGATTTTAAAGTAAATAAAAGAAGAAATAAACGAGATAGACGAGTTAAATAAAATAAAACAAAAAGAATAAAAGATATCAAGTGAAATAATTATGTGCCTATTTTTCCGTAAGACACTACCTTCAAATTTTTTTTAAGGGCATTGGGCTATAAATTAAAGAAAAAGCCCCATTCAAACATATAAGTAAATAGTTAGGTTATCTTCTCCCCCTGTTATTTGGAAGTGCCGCTACTGATGCTCTGGTTAGGTTCAAACAGTCAGCAAACAATTTTCCGATCATCCCGATTCACAAGTCTTTTTTTTTCATCAGGAATTCAGGACTCCTCTCATGCAACGATCCTCATTTAATGTATTTTTTTTTTCTTTTCTGAAACTCGGCTCAATAACCGAGGAAAACCACGCCCAAAGTTACGGACTTTTCTTTTCAGACAGGGGTCGGACACTGGCCTCCAACATAGGGACAGATTCGGGCGTGGCTGAGGTGGATTTCGGACGAGGTGTGAAACACGCGTTGAAGATAGTCTTTGTGTAGTGTACTACAACTGTTTTTTATTATAGAGTAAACTTTCGTTTTGCTCCCTGTGTTTTGGTCACTTTAACGGTTTTGCCCCAAACATTTAAAAATAGTCATTTTCCTCCAATAGTTTGCTATGATTTTTTCATTTTGCTCCCCGCTTTGCTCTCTGCGGGGAGCAAAATGAAAAAACATACATTTTGGATGGAGTTAGAGGCGAGGAGCAAAATGGAAAAACCATAGGAAACTATTGGAGGAAAATGATTACTTTTAAAGGTTTGGAATAAAACCGTTAAGGTGACCAAACCAAATGAAGCTAAACGGAAAGTTTAGCTCTTTGTTATATTATACATCAGAAAC
The DNA here is from genome assembly GCA_030545235.1 of Helianthus tuberosus. Classification (NCBI taxonomy): domain Eukaryota; kingdom Viridiplantae; phylum Streptophyta; class Magnoliopsida; order Asterales; family Asteraceae; genus Helianthus; species Helianthus tuberosus. Next base: position 31,873,979 of record CM060354.1, on the reverse strand, counting down.
TTGCAATGTGCCATTTTTTTTTTGTCTTTTCTCTATTCTGTTTTATTCTTTTACTTTTTTTTTTGTTTTTATATTTTTATCTCTCAAGTTACATGAACATGAAGGGGCTGTTTGGCAACTTCTGAATGATTAAGTGCTGAATGAATAAGAGGTCTGAATGGGTAAGAGGGTCTGAATGGGTAAGTGCTGAACCAGTAAAGTGCTGTTTGGTTCCATATCTGAATGACAGTGTAAAATGACATTTTTACCCCTACCCACAAAATAAACCCATTATAGAATTTTTTTATATAAAACCCTATCATCATCATCATTATCAGTATTCATCACCCCCCCCCCCACCCCCTTCCCCTTTCTCTCCCTACCGATCTGAGTTCTCCGCCACCGATCTCCGCCACCGCCATCATCGTCAATCAACATCATCTCCGCCACCGTCATCATCATCAACATCATCTCCGCCACCGCCACCGTCATCATCATCAACATCATCTCCGCCACCGCCACCGCCAGAGCTGAGTTCTCCGCCACCGCCACCGCCATCATCGTCAATCGCCTCAATCGTCGCCATCATCATCATCTCTTGTTCGTTGTTGGAGTCGGAGCTTCCCCGTTACCCAGCTCCGCCGCACCGCCGCCGTACATGGTGGTGGTCGGCTGTATTCACAGTAGAGAGAGAGAGGAGAGTAGAGTGAAGAGGGAGTGTGTAAGTTTGTTGGTATCGAAGGGGGATACATGTGGGTGCACTGCCGCCGCGCCGCCGCACCGCCGCCGTACATGGTGGTGGTCGCCGTACATGTGGGTGTCTAGCCGGACAGAAGAAAGGGGAGCCGGAATCACGGCTCCGGTCGCCGGGAATTCTGATCGAGAGAGAGGTAAAGGGATGAGGGAGGGTGAATGGGGGTAACACTTGTCTTTTTTTTCATTCAGCATGTTCTACTTGCTGAATGATTCAGCACTGAATCATTAAGAGGTTTGCCATTAAGAGGCACAACCAAACACCTTCACCTCTGGCCGAATCAGAGGTGAACCTCTGAATGGTTTTATTCAGAGCTAACCAAACAGCCCCGAACACTAACTTGCAATGTGCCATTTTTTTTGTCTTTTCTCTTTTTGATTTATTCTTTTACTTTTCTTTTTATTTTTTATATTTTTACCACTCAACTTTTAGTGTTAATAATTACAACTCTTTAACTTTCTAAATACTTTTTAATCGAGTTTTACGTGTTTATTTTTATGTAATGTTGGTATAAATTCAAAATGATTTACGTTTAGACGTAATTTTTTTCTGGTAATAAATTGGGTCAAATATAATATGTTTTTATGCTTATTAAAATGTACGTTTTCGGTTGTTTTACGTTTTAACGTGATTTTTTTCCAGAATTGAGTCGGGTGAAACATAATACGTTTTTATTAAACGGTATAAATTCGAGTCACTATACGTTTCGACACCGTCGCAACGCGTCAAAACTATTTTCTTACGTGCTTATTAATATGCACGTCTCAATATAAAGTCAAGTTGGTTTATGATTCGACGTAAATTTTCTTCGGAAATATGTCAGGTCAGATATAATCCGTTTTCGTGTTTATTTTTATGTACGTTTTCAATTGGTTTACGTTTTGACGGAAAATTACAATTAGCAAGTTGTGTGAATAGTGCTTTCATCCTATTGCCTTTTATGTTTCTTACTTGATTTTTTTTTCTGAACTTTATTATATTTAATTTTTTTACTTTTCTTTATGTTAAGTGTTTTAGTTTTAGGTTGCTTTTTCATTAAAGTTATATTTAAGATAACGTTACGTTTCCATTTACAATTCATTTAAATCAGCCCGTCCCGCTGTCTTATTTTTATTTATTTTATGGTTTTCATTCGATGCAAAACATGTATCGATATTCTTTTTAGCATCTTTCGTTTGATTGCTACACTCAACCAAAATAGATATCGACTCAAACCCCGCATAGCGCGGGTAATCTTTCTAGTTTATATACATTTTTTTGAAAGGTATTTAAATACATTTAATATAAAACTAAAACTAGATAATAGATGTCATAAAATAATGCCGTATCATTTCTATCATTATAATAACTAGATAAAAAAAATTGCCGTATCATTTTTTTTTGAGTCGATATCTATTTTGGTTGAGTGTAGCAATCAAACCCGGTTTGGGCCTCCTGTTTGTGTGAATGAAGTTAATTTTCAAAAAAAAAAAAAATGATACGGCAATTTTTTTTAACCACGCGTAATAGGCTATCGCATTCCTTAAATTGGATAGCCTCGTTGCCTTACTCCGGCCAGACTATATTTTCTTAACCAGGCCCATACTGGCTATGGAGTTTGGCTTGAGCGTTCCCCCAGGAAAACCATATCGCCGACTGCAACTTGACAGTTGTTGTGTCATCACAAGAGCAAAACTCTCTAGTGTAACACACGGTGGGACGAAAACCCGGGTGGACTCAGGATAGAGCCTGACACCTCTGCAAGGAGGCTAGGCTCTATCTATCATTGCCTAATCCATCAAAGTGACACAAATGAGAGATTGAACTTGGGTCTAAATTGAAGAAACCAAGTCTCCTTACCACTATGCCACAAGTGGTGGATAATTGATATGGCAATCTTAGCATTTTTTAGTAACAATGTTACTCCAAACCACTATTCTTGCTTTAAACTATACCAATATATTTGTAATTTTATATTCATATTAAGACACGAGCTTCTATTACCTAACCAATACTGGAATGATAGCAAATTAGTGTGATAGTCTTAAAGAGATACGGTGTAATTGTTGGGCAGGGGCGCAGCTTTGTAGGGGCCAGGGGGCGTCCAATCATCTGAACTTTTTGCTCAGTAGTGTCCGGTATGTAGTTTTCGTATAGATTTTTTTAGGTATATACGTTTTCGACCCCCCTGTTTTATAATTTTATAAGGTATATATGTTTTCGACCCCTCCGGTTGGAAATCTCAAGTTTCGCCATTGTTGTAGGGTGCCTCCTGTGGGTTCAAGTAGGGTAAAGTATATATATGTAAGGCTGGGAGGTATAGGGATCGTCCTCGGTTCGTTCTGGTCCGGCGCCGGGCCAAACACCGCCTCCTCCCCCCGGCTTCGTTCTCACCGTCCCTTTCCAGACGTTGGTGCCGGTCCACAAAAGGACAAAAATCATCCCTCCCCCTCTCTCACACACCTATACATACAATATATACATATACGTTTTAGGTCCATCCTTCCATTTTCATACCTCCATCCTCTTTGGCTCATCCTCACACCCATCCTACGTGGCGGATCATCCTCCAAGGGAGGACCATTACCATACTGTATATCCTAAGTGGTTAATAAATTTAAGATAGAATTAGCAGTTGTCTAAAAAAAAGTCAGTGGAAAAACCTAATTAGCCTTTTCTTAGTACGACAAATGTGTTGATTTGATGTATATGATAATAACTAATAAGGGTTATGTTCATATGTGTACTAGGTTTTTACCTGGGATTGCTTGCTGGGCTTGGGAAACTTAGTTATATTAATTACTATTTGTTATTAATACAACCACATTACATCAACCATCTCATTCGATTCAATAAGATTACATCAACCAATTACAAACACACTATAATACAATCAAAGTGCAAATAGAATTCTAGCAGTTTCCACATGGACCACATCTTGCCTTTCCTTAAATCAACCTTTGCCTCTGTTTGACTTATGCTGGTCTTTGATTATGACCATGGTTGACTTTGATAAAAATCGCCTTTAGTCCCGAGTTGACCTTGACCAAAGTTGACTTTGACCTGGGTGAACGAACAGAGAAGGAGGTTGAGTTCACATTATCGGTTGGTACCAAGCTAGGAGTGGACCTGAGTAATTTCGCCGATATGGTCAGGAATTCGATCGAAAACACAGGTATTAATGTTGTTCCACTATGAATTTCTTATCGGTAAACATTAGAGGCCTGGGGGGTGGTGTAAAGTCCAATTGGGTTAAAGATATGAGGAGAGATCACGGGATAAATTTCTTAGCTATTCAAGAATCTAAACAGGGTAATGTTTCTCGATCTGAAGTCAGTAAATTTTAGGTGAAAGGCTCTTTCGGGATGGAAGTTGTTGATTCGGTTGGCCTTTCTGGGGGATTGATTTTCTTGTGGGATGAAAATTTGTTTCACGTTTCGGAGGCTGTTAAAAACAGAAATTTTATTCTTTATTGTAGTGGATGATGAAGGCTTCCAACCCTTCGTTTTCTCCGCGCCAGATATTCATGACGTCTATCGAGTCACGCTTGTGACGTCTTTGCTGGCTGAAATGGGCAAGAAATTTTTCTTGCAGTTCTTCGAATGAGGCCAGTGATCCCACTGGCAAATGGCACCAGACGGGTTCTTCCCAGCGGCCGATTACCGCTGCGCCGGTTAAAACATTCATATGGCCGTCGGGGTCTGACAAGCCATTGTATTTTCCCACTATTAGTGGGAGTTTACCCTTGGTGAGTGGGGCTAAGGCAATCTCCTTTATGAACTTGGAGTTGCCAGAGGCGGATTTCGGAATGTAGGCTAAACCCTGATCGCGCTTTGCGGCGCAATCGTATGTTGTGCGGGGATATGGTGATTGTAATCCCCAGAATGGCTATAAGCCGACTGGGAATCCCCGTGGTACGTGTGATCGTCTGGGTCGGTTAGGTCGTATCCCTCGTTGTAGGGATGCGGTCCCAGACGGCTGTGTATGCCGGACCCTTGGCGAGTAGCTGATTCTCGCATGTATTCTCCGTGTTGGCCAAAGCGGTCACGAACCGGTGCTCTGGTCCAGGACCCGTATGTGGAGTCGTCTTCGTTTAGCGTATGTACACTGTAGTATGAAGGTTCATGTGGCTCGCATCTGTCGCGTGATGCGGGATGTGTTGGTGCCCTGCCCTCGTATTGCAAGATATGAGCCGCGGGTGTATATGGCGCGAGTGTGGGCCCTCCGGGTACTTGCGTATCCGCACAAGCTTTGTTGTAGGCTGCATCGAGAGCAGCTTGTTGTTGCAAGTACCAGGTGTGGATATATACTCCTAGTGGTAGTACGGAAGCGTACTGTGAAAAGTTCGGAATGAACACTGGGGGAGTGCCCCCTGTGCGGACGTGCCGATGTAGCCTATTGGTTGGACAGGGGGAGTGTTCCCCGTTGGTCCTACGTTTGGTGGGGTAGCATTGTGTTGACGATCAGACATGATCTTCAGGAAAGAAAAAGATGGAAAAAAGTGCTAAGAGTAGCGGTGGGCGCCAATGATGAAACAACGTTTAACCAGGGGGTTAATTCGTTGGTCTCGTCAAGTAGGGTTAATCCCTTCTTTCCGAGGATTGGTGACTGGATCGTCCGCTGATCTGTCTCCTGCACAAGGAAACACACCGTTACTCGTAACAAGGAGGATGAGGTGGGGCTGCTCCTTGTTACCACTCTCCGGCGTGAGAATCAGTATTTGCTTGAGAGCAAAGTGTGTAATAGTAGTAAGTGTGAGAGAGTAGATAAGCGACCTCAAACCTGGTCCGGGATGGGTATATATAGCCGAAGAGTTAAGGGGGTAATTGAGTGGCTAGAATGACAATGTGCAGTCCTTTGCAGGTATGTCAGGCGCGTAGGCCACGGAGGTGACGCCACGTCCCACTGCGGCTGTCAGTCTGTGTGCCAGTGTTGCTTACGTGTGGGTTGGACAGATGACTATCAATGCCACTTGCTGTTTTGGCCACTTAAGTCAAAGTGTCAGTCCCACTTGTGTCGTTAATAGGATGCGGTGCTGGGCCGCATCGCTATCTGCGGTAACTGTGGTTGTTTCCATGTCCCTTGCTTTGACGAAAATGTGTATAGGATGCGGTGCTAAGCCGCATCGCTATGTGCGGTAACTGCTGTTGTTACCGCATCCCTTGTCGTGAAGAAAATAGCTGTTTTCATACACAATGTAAGTCTTCTCATCACTTGACCGATTGGAAGAGTCAACTGCGTTCGCGCGTGCCTGCACGGACGCAGATAAGTCCTTGCTGGTGGGAGTATTTGATAAGGGTGATGGTCACTCGTGACTGCTTTGGCGAGATCTGGAACCATACCCCTTTAGTAATTATATTTATTTGATTTAGATTTTTTCTCACTTCTCAGGTTTAGCACGTTCATCAATATCAGAATTTAGTTAAGATTTAAAAAGGGTCCTAATATTAACACATGGGAAAACTTATTTACACATGGTGTATACGGGCCGTATACTGTTATACGGCCCCGTATACACCATGTGTAAATAATTTTTCTGGTCGTATACAATGTATACGAACGTGTATACGGGCCGTATACTTTTATACGGCCCGTATTCTTCGAAAATTAGATTTTTTTCTCAAAGTATTTAAGGGATTTAAGGTGTCAATCACACGAGACATTTTACGGTCGTGAGGTGCTCAAACCTTTCTAAATGTAGAAAAAAATAAAACATTAACAAGTAACAAAGATTGAAAACAAAAAAAAACGTGGCGTATGACTGTAATAAAACGGAAGCTATCAACGCGGGATTACGGGCATGGTGTTATTCTTTATTTAATATTTACAGAATAAAAGGAAGGGTGAGGCATTTGATGAGAGTTGTAAGGAGAAGCGTTGAAATCAAGGGTCCCGTCATTACAACCACTTGCTTCATAGGACTCATTTGAATCGTCTCGAAAGTACTGAACAACCAAAATAACAGCTTCGATTTCATCAGCCTGTACCGAAGAAACCAAATTCGCAACAATGAGTCTGAATCCATTGTTGTTCGTGAATGTTTCGAATCATCTTAGAAGACGTGTCGGGTTCTTCTGCTAGTGGTCAGGCTTCCAATGCTCACACAGGGTGATAAAAAACGCTGATATGAACACAAACCAACTGCTTTGTCTTGAGTCATCGGGAAAACTTTTTCTCAGGGGAGGGTGAGTCGTATGAGTCTGAGTCCATTGTGGTTCGTGAATGTTTCGAATCATCATAGAAGACGTGTCGGGTTCTTTTGCTAGTTATTCGAAATGTTTCGAATCATCATTAAAATTAACAATGCGGTCTTGATTGAAAAGACGTAATTACAAGACTGTTTGTCGGGCTTCCAATGCTCACACATGGTGAAAAACAACCCTTGATGTTGAAACCGTTTTTACCTCATGAAAAGGAAAGAAACAATTTTTTTTAGAGAAGCGTTGGGATTCAAGGGTTTATGAGTCAAAGTTAACATTTAGATTCAGATTCAGAAAACAGATGATTTTGTACTTGGTTTATTCTCTTTAATCTATTAGAACGGTCCTTGTTTTGTCACGTACATGCGTTTAATTCCCAACATCCTTGTTTTGTCACGTACATTTCGTAAGAAACTTTTCGTGCACTGAACCTTCAGTTGTGTACGCAAATTCACCACCGGTTTCTACAGCACAAGCACATACACCGGTTTCCAAGTAGGGTTTAGAATGTTTGAAGGAAATGTTGGTTCAATACCAACTCATCTTTAGTAGTGTTTGTTTGAGAACCTGATTCAGATAAACAACGGTTCTCCAATTCCAGAGTAAGAAAATACACAACGGTTCTCCAATTCCAGATCAGTAATGAACGTTCAGTTGTGTACACAAATTCATCACCGGTTTCTACAACACAAGCACATACACTGTAACACCCCGAAAATATAAATCCGATATTAGAAATTCAAGGATTTCATAAACAAGAATTTACCATCTAGAAATTTTAACCTAGTTAAAATTTACAAGTTTAGAAATAACCAACACTAGATTAAAAACACTAGTAATTAAAGCTAGTTGATAAGGGAGGGACTAAACTTGCCCAAGAATGAAAGTAAAGTCTGAATTTTAACAAAACTCACCAAACACACCATTTTAGGTGTGTCTGGTCGAACAAGAGGAATGGGGCGACCAGGGTGTTCTCCAAACTCTAGCTTCACATGAAAATCTGCAAAATTGAAGCCTCAAATCCGTCCCAAATCGAATTCTAAACACAAATTAGTAATCACCTCGTTGTAAGGATCAAAAGGTATGTAAAATTTTGGTACTTTGATCCATCATGAATTCTAGGTTAATTGTGAAAAACTGAAATTGAGCCTAGTTATGACATGCATGAATGAATGTTGAATTAATATGATGTTTAGAGTCAAACCCCAGGTGATTCCTTGTGAAAACTTTGCATCATATTTGTAAAGTTTGGGGTTTACATGTTAGGAGACTATGAGCTTGAAGAATACTAGAATTATGACTATTGTTATAGTGAAATCTGAATTGGTAAAGTAAATTCAGAAATATAGATGTCAAGATGTATGTGAAATTTATTAATTTAGTGAAAATAGATGTTAATTACAAATCATGAACGTGGTGATAATTATAGAAGAATCTGACCCGTTAGGTGTTTGTTGAAATGCCTAAGAGAGGATTTAAATGATAAAAATATGATGAGAACGCAGATTTGATCATGTTTCACAATGATATGAATATGGTCATGAAAAGAATTCTAAACAAGCTGTAAACTGAATCTTCTAGGCAAAGAGTTCGGATCATCAAGCGGACAAGCCGGAGGGAATTCACGAGGGAAAGACGTGCTCTAAAGGTACGAAATTACCGTTTCGTTACATTATAAATAAATTGTTAGTTTTATGTTGTAGTTTTGAAAACATGGTAAAGAAGATAGATCAATACGTCACGGAAGTGACTTTTGCTTCTTAAACAAGTGAAACAAGTCAAAACATTTGATAGAAATTGGATTTTTGTAATACCTTATTTGATGCCCAAATCTTGGCATCAAAACGGGTCGAACAATCAAGTAAGACATAATTAATGCTCCGGAATATGATAGATTGTTCTTTGATGCTTGGTTAATATATAACATATGAGAAATACGAGGTTTTAATGTATCGGTGTCATAGAAAAACTGAAATCTGAGAGTTGGAAACCTTGGTGTAATGAACATGCAAAACCAAACATGAAGTTCCAGGTACTACCGTAAATTACGGTATTACCGTAATTTATGGTAGAGGTTAGATGTTTACGGCATGGATCTCCTGGTTTACGGTGGGTTTTGTCATAAACTGACCACCGTAACTTACGGTAGAACCGTAAGTTACGGTAAGTCCTGAACTTGTGAAAATCTTGTAAAATGTTAAAAGTTCAAGTTCATTTCAATCATAGTTTTGATCAATTATTAATTCTAACCATTTTGACATAAATGTTTATTTAAACATTGCAGTTTTAGGTACTCAAAGTTATGGACGACGATCAATCAACTTTTGAAGAACCGAACACAACTTTTGAAGCTTCCGCTATGTTTTTAATCGTACTTAAACTTTGTTCATGGGTTGTAAACGATATCTCAAACAACTTTTGAATGTTCCAACCTAGTCATTAGTTGACTAAGGTTTTTGATACTTCCGAAATTTATGTTATTTTAATATCTTTGGTATAAAATTAGAATTTAATTCAAGTAAAAATTTAAGGGTGTTACAAGTTGGTAATCAGAGCCTAAGGTTGTCAACAAAGTGTTCGTTTCAAGCTTGATCGATCGTCCGGTAAGAACTAACTTATTTTGTTAGTAAATTATGTACTACGTAGAGAACAAGAAATGAACAAATATGCATGAAAATGAAAAGAGTGTGTAAGCTCACTCAAAAACAAGAAATGCATGAAACAAGAATTATTAAATCAAGTTACGAACTTGATTGAATTGAAACAAGAATTATTAAATCAAGTTACGAACTTGATTGAATTGAAACAAGAATTATTAAATCAAGTTACGAACTTGATTGAATTGAAACAAGAATTATTAAATCAAGTTACGAACTTGATTGAATTGAAACAAGAATGATTAAATCGAGTTATGAACTTGATTAAATCAAAACAAGTAAAGCATGTGTTATAAATGGAATGTTTAACAATCTATGTAAACATTTCAGAAATAGAGATGGCTGATGGAGGTAATGATAATGCGGTGCCAAGAGTCACCGAACAAATGAGAGAAGTGATTGCCGAAGAGGTTGGAAAGGCGATCGAAAATAGTTTGTCGGGCTTTATTGATAAAATTCAAAACACAGTTTTATCAATAGTAGAAGAGAGAATCAAGAAATTGGAAGATGATTCCAATTCAGCAAAGGAAAAGCATGGTGGACGAAAGCCTTGTTCATACAAGGAATTCATGGCCTGTAAACCACCAATATATAATGGGGAGGTTGATCCAATTGTGTGCCAACGATGGCTAAGTGATATCGAAGGAGTATTCGAGAGAACTCATTGTGATGAAAATGACTATGTAGCTTATGGTACGGGTCAATTAAGAGGTCAAGCGAAAGACTGGTGGGATAACAAAAAGAAGGAGATTGGAAGTGAAGCGGCTAAGGCCATGACATGGGAGGAGTTTAAGACGCCGTTTCTTAAACACCATAGTCCCAAAGCGGTCATAAATAGAATCAAGGAAGAGTTCATGCAACTCAGACACAAAGGTGAATCCATAGACAAGATCACGGGGATGTTTATGGACAAGATAAAGTTCTGTGATGATTTGGTGACAAATGAAGAACAAAAGGTCTATTACTACCATAACATGCTAAGTGCGGAGTATAGAGAGTTCATAACCCCTTCAAAATACGAGACCCTTACCGAGATTGTCAATGCTGCTCGGGAAAAGGAGATCGAACTGAAAAAGAGCATAGAACGGGGTGAACAAAGGGCACAAGATGTGAATCCAAGCCCTACTAAGAAGGCATGAACAAACGAAAGCGCGAAGAAATCTGATACGAAAGGCGGGTCGCCAAGTTGCAGAATCTGCGGGCAGGGTCATAAAGGCGAATGCCGTTACAAGGATAAGCCTTGTCCCATATGCAAGAAAACGGGACATATGGCTATATCATGCCCGGAGAAAGTGACGGTTTGTTACAATTGTTATCGAACGGGTCACAAGAAGTCGGAATGCCCGGAGCTGGTTGGAAAGAAGGATGGGCAGGAACCGAAAGGTGAAGCCCCGAAAGCAAAGGCAAGATCTTTTCAATTAACCGCCGCAGAAGCAAAGGTTGAACCTGACGTGGTCTCAGGTATATTTGCTGTAAATTCAATTCCTGCACACGTGTTATTTGATACGGGTGCGAATAAATCCTTTGTTTCATATGGACTTATTCGACATCCTTCATTTGTTCTAACAAAATTACCTGTGCCTTTAGAAGTAGAGATAGGTAATAACAAGAGCTTTATTGTTTGTGATGTATGTGAAAATTGTAAACTGAGCATCGACGATGAAGAATATTTGATAAATCTAATCCCGATGTCGATGGGAGAATTTCAAGTAGTCGTTGGGATGGATTGGCTATCTCGACACCATGCAAAGGTCGTGTGCTTCCGTAAAGAGATAAAACTAACATCTCCGAGCGGGAAACACGTCACCATTTATGGCGAAAAAGGAGGCAACCCCATAGTATGCTCAATGTTGAAAGCTCACAAGCTAATGAAGCGAGGATGCAAGGCATTCATGATATACGCTAATGAGCCCGAAAAAGAATCACGAAAGATTGGAGATGTACCGGTAGTACGAGATTATGAAGATGTTTTTCCGGAAGATTTACCGGGGATACCGCCGGAATGGGAAATAGAGTTCGGGATCGAATTGATTCCGGGCGCGAAACCCGTAGCAAAATCCCCGTACCGACTTGCACCGTCGGAATTACAAGAGTTGATGTCCCAAATTCAAGACCTGCTTGACAAGGGATTCATAAGGCCGAGTGTGTCTCTTTGGGGCGCACCGGTGTTGTTCGTAAGAAAGAAAGACGGAAGCATGCGCATGTGTATCGATTACCGGGAGTTAAACAAACTCACAGTAAAGAACCGATACCCGCTCCCAAGAATAGATGACTTATTCGACCAACTACAAGGCGTGAATTGGTTTTCAAAAATTGACCTTAGGTCGGGGTATCACCAACTAAAGGTCAAAGAAGAAGATGTGCCGAAGACGGCTTTCCGCACGAGATACGGACATTACGAATTCCTCGTGATGTAATTTGGGCTAACAAACGCACCCGCGGCTTTCATGGACCTCATGAACCGGGTTTGCAAGCCAATGTTAGATAAGTCGGTCATCGTGTTTATCGATGATATCTTGGTGTACTCGAAAAGTGAAGCTGAACACGCACACCACTTACAAGAAGTGTTAGAGACACTTAGACGAGAGAAGTTATATGCAAAATTCTCTAAATGTGCCTTTTGGTTACGAGATGTTCAATTTTTAGGCCATGTCATAAATGCCGACGGAGTATTGGTGGATCCGTCAAAGATAGAGGCGGTGTCGAAATGGAATCCCCCGAAGAACCCTTCAGAAATTAGAAGCTTTTTGGGGCTTGCGGGGTACTATAGGAGATTCATTCAAGATTTCTCCAAGATTGCGTCACCGCTAACAAAGCTAACCCAAAAGAAAGCAAAGTTTATTTGGGGAATCGATCAAGAAAAAGCGTTTCAAACGCTAAAAGAAAAGCTAACTCAAGCTCCGGTACTGACATTGCCGGACGGAGTCGAAGACATGGTGGTTTATTCGGATGCTTCACTATCGGGACTCGGTTGTGTGCTGATGCAACGGGGCAAGGTAATAGCCTATGCCTCGAGACAATTGAAGATACATGAGAAGAAATATCCCACGCACGATCTCGAGTTGGCTGCGGTGGTATTTGCCTTAAAAATATGGAGGCATTACTTGTATGGGGTAAAGTGCACCATATTCACCGACCACAAGAGCTTGAAATACTTCTTCGATCAAAAGAAGTTAAATATGCGACAAAGGCGATGGCTAGAAACGGTGAAAGATTACGATTGTGAAATACATTATCACCCCGGAAAGGCTAATGTGGTGGCGGATGCTCTAAGCAGAAAAGCGGACTATGTCCCAATACGAGTAAGATCGATGCAACTCGTGGTGACCTCAGGTATACTTGAACGTATTCGAGAGGCGCAATTCGAAGCAACGAAAGAAGAGAATTGGAAGAAAGAAAGAATAATCGGTCAATTGAAAGATTTTTCGGATGGGAATCACGGGTTAAAGACTCGATCCGGAAGGATATGGGTCCCACATACCTGTGGAGTGAAGGCGCTTCTACTTAATGAAGCTCATAAATCCCGTTATTCAATTCATCCGGGTGCGACCAAGATGTACAATGATTTAAAACAAAATTATTGGTGGCCCGGAATGAAGAGGGATGTGGCGAAGTATGTGGAAAAATGCTTGACATGTTTACAAGTCAAGGCAGAGCATCAGAAACCATACGGCAAACTCCAACCGTTAGATATTCCGGTTCGGAAATGGGAACATATCACAATGGACCTACTGACCAAGTTGCCTAAAACGAATCGTGGTTTCGATGCCATATGGGTAGTGGTGGATAGATTGACGAAAAGTGCTCACTTCATTCCGATTCGTGAGACTTATACGTCAGAAAAGATGTCAGAAGTTTACACCAATGAAATAATAGCACGTCATGGGGTGCCGGTGTCTATCGTGTCTGATAGGGATACCCGGTTTACTTCGAATTTCTGGCGAGATTTCCAAGAGCAAATGGGGACCAAATTGTTCATTAGCACTGCGTACCATCCTCAAACGGATGGACAAAGTGAAAGAACGATACAAACATTGGGGGACATGCTACGGGCGTGTATAATCGACTTTGGAGGCAGTTGGGATGTTCACTTACCGTTAGTCGAGTTTTCGTATAACAACAGTTACCAATCTAGCATTAAGATGGCACCGTACGAAATGCTTTACGGTAGGAAGTGTCGAACTCCGGTATGTTGGGGTGAAGTGGGTCCACGTGAACTCGCCCACCAAGATATAGTACGAGCCACGAATGAAAAGATTGATATAGTTCGGGCACACTTGAAAGCGGCTCAAGACAGGCAAAAGGCGTATGCTGATAAAAGGAAAAGGCCAATCGAATTTCAAGTTGGTGACATGGTCATGCTAAAAGTTTCCCCATGGAAGGGTGTTATTAGATTCAGAAAAAGGGGGAAGCTAAGCCCAAGGTTTATTGGGCCATTCAAAATTATCGGAAGGGTTGGCAAGGTAGCTTACCGCCTCGAGTTACCGGAGGAACTAAGTGGGATCCATGGCACGTTCCACGTGTCACAATTAAGAAAGTGCCTAGCAGACGAAACGGCCTATATCCATTACGATGATATTGAAGTGGATAATAGTCTGAATTATGCAGTGAGACCGGTGGAGATTTTAGACCGAAAGGTCAAACATTTACGAAATAAACAAATTGACCAAGTCAAAGTCAAATGGGAGCATAGGAAAGGTTCGGACACTACGTGGGAGTCCGAAGAGGAGATGCGACGGCTTTATCCTACTTTATTCGGTACGTAATTTGGTTTCGGGGACGAAACCCTTTTAAGGGGGTGGACTTGTAACACCCCGAAAATATAAATCCGATATTAGAAATTCAAGGATTTCATAAACAAGAATTTACCATCTAGAAATTTTAACCTAGTTAAAATTTACAAGTTTAGAAATAACCAACACTAGATTAAAAACACTAGTAATTAAAGCTAGTTGATAAGGGAGGGACTAAACTTGCCCAAGAATGAAAGTAAAGTCTGAATTTTAACAAAACTCACCAAACACACCATTTTAGGTGTGTCTGGTCGAACAAGAGGAAGGGGGCGACCAGGGTGTTCTCCAAACTCTAGCTTCACATGAAAATCTGCAAAATTGAAGCCTCAAATCCGTCCCAAATCGAATTCTAAACACAAATTAGTAATCACTTCGTTGTAAGGATCAAAAGGTATGTAAATTTTGGTACTTTGATCCATCATGAATTCTAGGTTAATTGTGAAAAACTGAAATTGAGCCTAGTTATGACATGCATGAATGAATGTTGAATTAATATGATGTTTAGAGTCAAACCCTAGGTGATTCCTTGTGAAAACTTTGCATCATATTTGTAAAGTTTGGGGTTTACATGTTAGGAGACTATGAGCTTGAAGAATACTAGAATTATGACTATTGTTATAGTGAAATCTGAATTGGTAAAGTAAATTCAGAAATATAGATGTCAAGATGTATGTGAAATTTATTAATTTAGTGAAAATAGATGTTAATTACAAATCATGAACTTGGTGATAATTATAGAAGAATCTGACCCGTTAGGTGTTTGTTGAAATGCCTAAGAGAGGATTTAAATGATAAAAATATGATGAGAACGCAGATTTGATCATGTTTCACAATGATATGAATATGGTCATGAAAAGAATTCTAAACAAGCTGTAAACTGAATCTTCTAGGCAAAGAGTTCGGATCATCAAGCGGACAAGCCGGAGGGAATTCACGAGGGAAAGACGTGCTCTAAAGGTACGAAATTACCGTTTCGTTACATTATAAATAAATTGTTAGTTTTATGTTGTAGTTTTGAAAACATGGTAAACAAGATAGATCAATACGTCACGGAAGTGACTTTTGCTTCTTAAACAAGTGAAACAGGTCAAAACATTTGATAGAAATTGGATTTTTGTAATACCTTATTTGATGCCCAAATCTTGGCATCAAAACGGGTCGAACAATCAAGTAAGACATAATTAATGCTCCGGAATATGATAGATTGTTCTTTGATGCTTGGTTAATATATAACATATGAGAAATACGAGGTTTTAATGTATCGGTGTCATAGAAAAACTGAAATCCGAGAGTTGGAAACCTTGGTGTAATGAACATGCAAAACCAAACATGAAGTTCCAGGTACTACCGTAAATTACGGTATTACCGTAATTTACGGTAGAGGTTAGATGTTTACAGCATGGATCTCCTAGTTTACGGTGGGTTTTGTCATAAACTGACCACCGTAACTTACGGTAGAACCGTAAGTTACGGTAAGTCCTGAACTTGTGAAAATCTTGTAAAATGTTAAAAGTTCAAGTTCATTTCAATCATAGTTTTGATCAATTATTAATTCTAACCATTTTGACATAAATGTTTATTTAAACATTGCAGTTTTAGGTACTCAAAGTTATGGACGACGATCAATCAACTTTTGAAGAACCGAACACAACTTTTGAAGCTTCCGCTATGTTTTTAATCGTACTTAAACTTTGTTCATGGGTTGTAAACGATATCTCAAACAACTTTTGAATGTTCCAACCTAGTCATTAGTTGACTAAGGTTTTTGATACTTCCGAAATTTATGTTATTTTAATATCTTTGGTATAAAATTAGAATTTAATTCAAGTAAAAATTTAAGGGTGCTACATACACAGGGAGAATGTTCTCGAAATTGAAGGAAAAGAAAAGATGGTTGCTGATGTTTTTCACTACCAGGATTTTGTTGGGTTGTTTTCAGGTAGGGTTTAGAATGTTTGAAGTATTCTTGGTTCAATACCAACTCTTCTTTAGTAGTGTTTGTTTGAGAACATGATTCAGATACACGACGGTTCTCCAATTCCAGACCAGTAATGAATGTTCAGTTGTAATGAACGTTCAGTTGTAAATTAACGTACACACCGCATTCGAAGATCCTTGCATTAGACACAATTTGTTGGAATTTGTGGATCAACAAATGATTGGTTTAATACCAACTGCTCGAAATCCCTTTCGTTTTTTGGATCGTTCTAATATAGATTAAAGAGAATAAACCATTATCACTTCTAGATTCGCTAATTTCACTGTTGGGTCCATTCTTTACTAGTGTTTGTTTGAGAACCTGATTCAGATACACAAATTCATCACCGGTTTCTACAGCACAAGCACATACACAATTAGGGTTTAGAATGTTTGAAGTATTCGGATTTTGTTGGTTTGTCGGGTTCTATAACTACATGGGTGGTTTGTTTACGTTCAATAAGATTCTGTAATTATATTTAATATTGAATGAAACTAACAAGGTGAACCTGAATTTTCAGATTTTTAGACACTTACTTGAACGGTTAGTAATGCTAGATGTCATTTTGGCTGAACCACAACCTATTACAGCACTGTATGATACGACAAGAGTTGAGCAAGAATTGGGTCCGTCGCATGATAGAAGATACATATCGTCCGTTCAAGTTGAGCTTCCTGATGCAATTTGTTGGAATTTGTGGATTTCGGTTGGTTCAGATCTCAGAAGTACTGAACAACAGAAATAACAGCTTTGGTTTCATCAACCGGCTTTGAAAACCGGACGGAATCTACGAAGAAACTGTTGGAATTTGTGGATTTCGGTTGGTTCAGAAACTTAACAAGAGAAGCAACTAAAAAAATACAACTGATTACTCGGTCGTTCTAACAAGTGTCCATATGGATGGTACATTTATCGCATCCCGCTCTTCCGATATGGGCATACAAGAGTTGAGCAAGAATTGGGTCCGTCGCATGATAGAAGATACATATCGTCCGTTCAAGTTGAGTATTTTTCTAACTTTATGCTTGCATAAACCACAGTGGATATTAACTTTGAGTGAAAGAATCTGTTTAACTACAACACAAGCACATACACATTCCGAATAACTTCACAAAGATTTGTTGGAATTTGTGGATCAACAGAAATAACTGAAGACAACCGGTCAAATCACACACTATAAAGTGTAACCTTATCGTGTGTTGTAGTTTGGAAATATGACCGAATAGAGATCTGAATCAGGCGTGCATTGTTTAAATCTGAATCAGGTTCTCAAACAAACACTACTAAAGATGATCCGAATCAGGTTGTTAATTTTAATGAAGCAATGAAGATTGAATAATGGCCATTAACAAACAAATCATTGTTAATTTTACATCATCGGCGAAGGGTAGTATTTCAAAAAAGTGGAACACTCTTTATGCCTCTTTACCTAAAGCTTCTGAAAGACAAGAATACAACGTTCATGTATCACAAGGAATGACCGGTCTAAGGCAGAGATTACCTGAGAGTGAGGGTTACTTTGTTATATACATCAACAAATGATTGGTTTAATACAAACTGCTCGAAATCCCTATCGTTTTTTGGATCGTTCTAATAGATTAAAGAGAATAAACCATTTTTTACCATATGAATACGGGCCGTATACAATTATACGGCCCGTATTGACAAAGTGAAAAAAAATTACCAGATCGTATACAATGTGTACGATGATTATATACGGGCCGTATAATATTATACGGCTCGTATACTATGGGTAAAAAATGGTTTATTCTCTTTAATCTATTAGAACGATCCTTGTTTAGAGAAGTGTTGGGATTCAAGAGTTTATGAGTCAAAGTTCAGTTGTGGTTCCAATGTCCTACTACTACAATCCTTTCTACATTATTGAAAATTACTATATCACCCCCACCAGATACATCAATTTGTCACTTGTTATTTTTAACAAAGCGGCCTCGGCTGCATGAAATTTTGCATTCTCTTTGGTAATGTATATCAAGTTGTTTTCCGTCCTTCTGGCACGCCTCATACAGTGTTGTAATAGGTTGTGGTTCAGCCAAAATGACATCTAGCATTACTAACGGTTCAAGTAAGTGTCTAAAAATCTGAAAAATCTGTAATAGGTTGTGGTTCAGCCAAACCATCGATGTATCTTGCAAGTTAAATCCATAATCAACGTATACAGGTGCAAGAGAATGGCGAGTTATTTCAGTTATTTCTGTTGATCCCCAAATTCCAACAAATTGTGTCTAATGCAAGGATCTTCGTGCATTATTTAAATCAGAATCAGGTTCTCAAGACAAGGATCGTTCTAATAGATTAAAGAGAATAAACCCTCGTTTCTTCATCTTCATCTTCAAGAACAATGATGAACATATGATGTTTTTTTTCGCAGACATGATAGATAAAGAGATTTTTACCTATGTTTTGAAAATAGGCTTTGTTCTTCGTTTTTTGGATCGTTCTAATAGATTAAAAAGATTTTTACCATTTTTTACCCTATGAATACGGGCCGTATACTGTTATACGGCCGTATACACCAAGTGAAAAAAATTTACCCGATCGTATACAATGTATACGATGCTTGTATATGGACCGTATATTATTATACGGCTCGTATACTATGGGTAAAAAATGGTAAAAAATGGTTTATTCTCTTTAATCTATTAGAACGATCCTTGTTTTCATAGGACTCACTTTCAAAATTCAAATCAAACTACACGTAACATCTAGTTCGTCTCGGAAGTACTAAACAACAGAAATAACAGCTTCGGTTTCATCGACCGGCTTTGAACGAGTCTAGAACACTCGTAATCCTCAACCGGCTTTGAAACCGGACGGAATCTACGAAGAAACTGTTGGAATTTGTGGATTTCGGTTAGTTCAGAAACTTAACAAGAGAAGCAACTAAAAAAGCGGTGAACGATATTTAACGTACACAATTTATTGGAATTTATGGATTTCGGTTGGTTCATGCATTGAAGTACTGAATCAACAGAAATAACTGAAATAACAGCTTCGGAATCTATTAATACAACTGATTACTCGGTCGAATAATGACCAATAAGAAACAAATCATTAAAGCTCACATTTTACTACGTTGACCATGTTTTTTGACAAATCATCTGCTTCCTGAATCTGAATCTAAAAGTTAACTAGACCCCTCAAGTTGTCATTCATAACAACTAAGCGTTTGGAGAAGAGTATGTTGATATAGGAGAGTTGATGCAATTTTCCACGCATTTATCGTGTGTTGTAATTTTAATGAAGCAATGAAGATTGAATATGCAAACCGCATCCGTTTTGTATACGGAAACAGTGGCTATGGGAAATACAAACCCGACACGTCTTCTATGATGATTCGAAACATTCCGAATAACTAGCAGAAGAACCCGACACGTCTTCTGCTAGTTACTCTTTTCTTCGATTTCAACACATCTTTCAAGACCATTCACCTCTTTCAACCTACCAAAACACCGTAAACCCCTTCTTTTAATCTATTAGAACGATCCTTCTTTTAATCTATTAGAACGAGGCAACTTTCCTTATCACCCGAACCGGTGATTTCTTATCCATACTATTCTTCATTGCCATATTCCCCACTCACAAGTTGTTGATCTTTGGGTGGTGATTTACTCCCGAATAAATCATGCCCACCTTGACCAGAATAGATAAGCGTATCACTCGATCCACTTACATTCGAATAACGCTGAGAATCCACAACGCTTATGGCCAGATTCTTTCCTTCAATCTTGTCAAAATCAATGCCTGCTTGTTTTATTATTTTCATCTACATGTGTTTTGAAACAATACGTTTTGCATCCGTGCCTACTTGAATTGCAGAAAGCAAAGGATAACGAAGATGAACATTGTATTTATCACGAAAATACTGAACAACCGAGATAACAGCTCCAGTATTTATCACCAACTCATCTTTAGTAGTGTTTGTTTGAGAACCTGATTCAGATACACAACGGTCTCTTTGCTTCGTCCACTAGAACTATTTGTGTATGCATTCTTTTGGTAGTTAACAACGCTAATTAGAAAAAAATCTGTAAAATTAATCATATCGATTGCTATAACAGGATGGATGTGACACACACAGATAGATAAGCTGTCACAGTTGTCAAGACTGTTTGTCGGGTTTCCAATGCTTACACAGGGTGATAAACAACGCTGAAATGAACACATGTGTTTCGAAATAGGCTTTGTTCTTGGTTTAATGAAGTTACACGTAACATCTAGTTATATTCAGATTTAAACAATGCACGCCTCAACTGAGATAACGGACATCCATCAAGCTCAAAAAGAAAACTTGTGTTTCCCATAGTCACAAAAGATTGCGGTTTGTATTTCACATAGCCACCGTTTCCGTAGTAAAAAACGGTTGCGGTTTGCACATTCAATCTTCAATACTTCATTAAAATACCACTAGTCGAAGAACCCGACACGTCTTCATGTTACGGAGAATGTTCTATAAATTGAAGAAAAAGGAAAAGATTTATTGAAATCGAATTTAACAACTATGACAGCTTATTAAAAGTAGCAATCACCTCCAATCATTTTCTGGTCAAATCACACAATATAAAGTTTAAAGTTATCGTGTGTTGTAGTTTGGAAAGATGACCGAATAGAGATCTGAATAACAAACTGTGGAGAACTTGTTTGTGTCGGGTTCTTCTGCTAGTTATTCGGAACCGATAAATAACCAACACGAAGATCTCTGCGATCGCTAAGGTTTCCATCAACGGACTGATCGGTAACGTTACTCTACCTGTGCTCCGATTTAAGCGGTGTGTTCCGATCAACGTTTATCGACATTGTTAAAGTTGATGAAGAGTTTAGAAACGCTAGAATGATTGTCTTTTAACTGGAAAAAACGTGATACTTGAAAAAACACCATTATATACGGCCCGTATACAGTTATACGGCCCGTATAAATGTGGTAACATCAAAAACCTCCCAAAATAAATCCATTGAGCCGTATACGTTTTACAAATCGTATACCGATGTATACGGGTCGTATAACTATATACGGGTCGTATATAATAAAATAAAAAAACATTCTCTACGCATTTTCCTATTAAAAAACATTTTATACGGGCCGTATAATTCTATACGGCCCGTATACACTAGGGGGTGTGAAAATAAGATATAGAGGATGTGGGAAAAAGGGGAGCCTTTAAAAATTCAAGATGAGGTATCTGATAAATTAAGGAGTACATTTAGATTTGTCCTTGTGACCTTAATTAAGTGATAAATATAGAAAATGCGTGTTTTATTAGGTGTGGTTATTTTACATATTTTCATTGCATGAACATGTGAGAGTATATTATCCAATGTTAAAATGTAAAGGAAGTTCAGTGAAAATAAATTTGGAAAGTATGTTACATTTTGAATCTAAATCTCTTTTTTTTCCCAACTATTCAATTTTTTTATTTTTTTATTTTGAGCGGCTCCAGCTATGTAATAACCAAGCATTGAATGGTTCTTCAGGTGTTGGTTTAACATATGAAAAGTATAAAGAATACAAAGACTTGTTTTAGAAAACCTTAAAGAACCGGCCCCAAGCAGGAATCGAACCCGCGACCTCTCAAAGAACAAGCACGCGCACAACCAGCTGGGCTAACAATTAAATACCATAAATAAAATGTTAAAAATAACCTATGTTATCATTCATATGTTGCACAAATCATTTATTATGTACATACGTACTTACAATTTGGTTTAGTGTTGTTTTTATAACAGATACAGTTCTTAAGGGGCCAGAATGAAAGTTTATTTGAAGTCGGTGTAAATAATAAAAGGTGAAGGGGCAGAGTGTAAAAGAGTTTGAGGCTGTTATATAAAAGTGAAGATATGAGACTAGGGTTTCCAGATTTTTTACACAGCATTCTCTCTACAGAATTGTTCCAGTTGTCTTCTCCATACATATATCAGTGATCTGCATCAATTTCATTTATAAAGTTCTGTTCGGCTGATCGTTATTCTCAACTGTGAAGTTCTGATCGTTTTTGTTACTGATCTTGCCTGTGAGATCTGTTGTTTTGCTGTTAATCTCGCCTGAGAGGTCTTGATCTTGTGTAAATCAGGTTGTATACTTTCTTATTTTTCTTTCTGTCTTTGTATGCATAGATCAACTGATTGATTAATCAGTCGATCTTAATGGTTGTTCATCAGATCTTACTTTGTGTTAGATCTAGGGTATCGGTTTGGGGTTTTCTTGGTTTGGGTTAAATAATAAAATTTCAGTCGCCGTTTTGTCGCTTCTTTTCTGTTATGTGTTGTTTGATCATGTTGTATTATTAATCTTTTATACCATCTTGACATGGAGTATTGTTCTGTGTAAAAGATTCGTGTATTGTTGAATAATTTGGATAATATCACTTTGGTTAGGATAGATTGTATGAAATCCTTTAGTTTTTTTACATGGTATCAGAGCTATAGCTCTTGATTCTGGTTTTGTTTTTGAGTTCCGCTGTGTTCTTGTGGTTGAGTCTGTCCTCGGTTTCTGTTTAGATCTGTTCTATTTGTTTTTTTTGGTGGTTGCAGGTATAGATCTTGTAAGATCTGTTGGATATTGCAAGAACTGTTGAAGTCTGTTAGGGTTTCTTGCCCGTTGTGTTGGTCGAAGTTGTACCTTGGGATCTGTGCTTAGAAGATCTGTGAAGACCTGCATTAGTCTTTGAATCCCTAGAAGGTTCAGGGCAAACTAACCGGGTATATTTGACTGTTGACTGTAGCTAATCAGATTTGGACTGATATTATTTGGAGTTTTTTTGTTTGCACCCACTGTAAGATTGTTCCTATCCTCTTTTTTTATTTCTGTTGTTGGTTAGTTGAAGTCGGGGTAGTGAGGACCGGCACCTTTGTTTGTTTGATTTCTTGTCTATTCTGTGATTACTAGTTCTTTTGTTGTTGTTTATTATCTGTTTTTATGTTGATTAATTGTCTATTCGCAGTTGTTGTTTTAGTTTTTGTCTTAGTGTGTGGCTCCTGTGTTAAGACCTGTCCAGGCACTACAAGTGATGAACCTGGAAACTGATACAGCTTCGCCTTAGGGTTTTGTTGTTTGTCTGTTTTGTGGAATTTCTGTCAGTTCAGGTATTTTCTTGAATATTATTGTATGGTTATAGGCTTGTATGTTAAGCATCTTGTTATATTTTATCTTGCAGGTCTGAATTGTCTGTGTAGTAATGAGTTAGTTGGAAAAAAAGGTCTTTTGTATTGTTTGTTAGGTTGTTCTAACAATTTTTTTAAGGATTTTTGCAACTTCAGGCGTGTTGTATATGAGTTAAACTTGAAGTTTTTTGTTTTTCAAACCACTAAACATGTCTGCTGATAGATGTGTCTGTTTGGATTTGTAGTCGGGAGAAGTATGGTTTATAATTGTTTGTTTGGTCCTCATGTCTTAATACTACTTCTATAGGATTCTTTTGTCAAAGTAATACGTTTTACAGTAACTCGTCTGATTGGTTGAACTTCGTGGTTCATTTTTTTGGTTGTATATTCAAGATCATTCTTGATTTGTGTGACACGTTTATTGTGTTTTTATTATGAGTTGTTGTTTAATTGGAAAAATCTGGTGTTTTGTGTATTCTCTAATAAAAAAAAACTGTTTAGATTGTCGCTATGTTGTTTGGTATAGAAGTGTGTACTTCTTGTTATTATTTGAACTTGTTTCTTGGGTTTTGTTTCTCTCTACATCTTGTCTGCTTCTCATGTTCTCATCATAGACTTAGAATTCTTAGTTAGAATTCTGTTAAATTTTGAGTAGAGTTGCTTCGTATTATGTAAGAGATTCATAAGATTTTTCCTTGTATCTTTCGTACTGTTTGTTCCCTAAAGTATCTTCAGTTTCTTATATTTGCTTGATTCTTGTGGATTTTGTATAGATTATCATGTGGTAATCTGTAGGGTTATCTTGTCTTAGAAGTCATGTGACTTTATGTTTATCGGATGTGTGTCTGTTAGTGTTATGTATTCGTATGTTTTTTTGTGATGATAAATATTTGGTTGTTGAATCTTGTGATTCTGTATTCTGGTTTAGCTGTTCAGGAAGTTGTGTCAATTTATGTGCATTGTCTTGTGTCTTACTAGTGTTTTTTTTTTTGTGTAGAAGGTTGCTTTCATATTCCATCTACTTTATAGGAGACTGGCTGTGTAATAAGTATGATCCTATGTTCATGTGCAACTGATTTTTTGAATCTGCTTCTCGTATTGGACATGCTCATGTCCTGTAATTTCTTGTTTGATCTTGTTCATGTTTGTTATTGTGGTACAATCTGTGTTCTTGTCTTGTTTGAATAGGAATATTTTCTTATGTTATTTCTAGATTACAGAAAGTTGGCATTCTTGTCTGTTGGTGCATGTTTTTTGTTTGGATTTGTCTATGTTCGTCTCAAGATGTAGTATGACTTGTTCAAATGAATTTCATTATTTTTAAGGTAAATTGGTCTTTTTTGAAATAAGCATGTAGCTAGCTTCCTACTCATGTTTTTTTTGGTATGGTATTGTCCTTGTTGTGTTGTTGGCTGTTGGTTGTATGTGGTTCATCAATTGGAGTATAGTATCTTGTTCGTTAGAGTTTCGTATTGTTCTCTGTCAGTCTTGTTATCAAGTGTCTTAAACTCAAATAATGTTTCTTTGTTAGTATAAGAAATGTTATATGTTTGGTTCGGTACATGTTTCAAGTTCTTAAATGGTGAATATAAATTTGTACAAGTTTCTTGGTTTATTGAACCTCATGTCTTTATGTCTTGGTAATAGAGTCTTGTATGTCCATTGGTTGATTCTCATGTTATACTCTATTTTGTGGTTATATGATCTTATGTTTTGGGTTAATTTTGACCGGAAAATGTTGTTGATTTGTGTGGTGTGAATCTTTATCTTGAGACATGTGATTCAACTCTATTTTTGGTCTGACAAAGTGTTTCCTGAGCGTTGTCTGTATGTCTCATTGTCTCTTGTTGTATGATTAGTCAAACCGTGTGGTTTGAGTGCTCTCTAATCAATTGTTTCGCCAAGGTTGTCCTTGATGTCTATGTCTGCTTGTCTATTGTCTTGTTTGTATGGTTAATTGAACTGTGTGGTTCATGTTTAACCGATGTTTGTCAAGATTAATTTGTATATGTAACAGCCTTGTATGTAATCTCGTGTAAGATGTTTTCGGTTGCATATTATGTGATTTGGCTGTGTCTTATAATCTTGTGTATGTCTTATTATTCTTAGTCTTGCTTCTTGAATGGAGTAATTTGTCTTTTTTACATGGATCATATGTCTATCTTGTTGAGATGTGAGTTGATTCATGTGTTTTTTGAATGGTTTATGGGTGTGATTTGTATATCATATTGTATGATTATTCATATCTCATGGTTTGAATAGGTCTAATGTGATCTGTTTTCAAGCTTGTCTCTTGTATGTATGTTGTGTTAGCCTGGTATTTCTCTCTTGTGTAAGAGATGTGTTTCTGGTTGTGTATTTTCCCAGGATCTGTGAAGGCTATTATTGTTGTCTGGTGTTCTTAGTCATAACAGTTTATCTGTTTTGTTGACTGTCTGTTATAGAGAGTTCTTTGATTTGTTGGTATTTGTGTTTTTTCTTCAAAGAATCTCTTATCTTGTCTTGTAGTTTGTCTGTATTCTTAGTATGTCTGTGTTATGACATTGGTTATAAAATCCTATTCTTTGATTTGTTATGTTGTGTTAGTAAAAGTGCCATATGAGTTTCTTTGAATCTTGTCTTTCATGTGGGGACTAATCACTTGAAATTGAACTGGAATTTGTTGAAAAAATTTATTGTCTGTAGTTGTAATGTGCAATAAGTTGGAAATGGTTAACATGCATAGTATATGAATGATGGGGCATGTTGAAAATATAAGATTAATTCATATACTATACATTTGTTAGTTATGTTTATTCATTGGGCTTGACTGTTGCATGTATAAGTTGTTATCAGGCTGTTAATTAGACTGTTATCTCTTTGGGCTCATGTTATGTTTGGGCTTATGCTATAATGAGCCTAGTTATTTCTGGTTATTACATGTTTGGTGCAAGTTGTTGTTGCAAGAGCTGGGAGCACGATGGGGCTATATAAAGATATGAGGGCTGCGATCATCACTTAACATGCTTTTGGACTTGAGTGTAATTTGGTTGGTGAGCACATATGAATGAAGGGGGAATGTTAAAAATAACCTATGTTATCATTCATATGTTGCACAAATCATTTATTATGTACATACGTACTTACAATTTGGTTTAGTGTTGTTTTTATAACAGATACAGTTCTTAAGGGGCCAGAATGAAAGTTTATTTGAAGTCGGTGTAAATAATAAAAGGTGAAGGGGTAGAGTGTAAAAGAGTTTGAGGCTGTTATATAAAAGTGAAGATATGAGACTAGGGTTTCCAGATTTTTTACACAGCATTCTCTCTACATAATTGTTCCAGTTGTCTTCTCCATACATATATCAGTGATCTGCATCAATTTCATTTATAAAGTTCTGTTCGGCTGATTGTTATTCTCAACTGTGAAGTTCTGATCGTTTTTGTTACTGATCTTGCCTGTGAGATCTGTTGTTTTGCTGTTAATCTCGCCTGAGAGGTCTTGATCTTGTGTAAATCAGGTTGTATACTTTCTTATTTTTCTTTCTGTCTTTGTATGCATAGATCAACTGATTGATTAATCAGTCGATCTTAATGGTTGTTCATCAGATCTTACTTTGTGTAAGATCTAGGGTATCGGTTTGGGGTTTTCTTGGTTTGGGTTAAATAATAAAATTTCAGTCGCCGTTTTGTCGCTTCTTTTCTGTTATGTGTTGTTTGATCATGTTGTATTATTAATCTTTTATACCATCTTGACATGGAGTATTGTTCTGTGTAAAAGATTCGTGTATTGTTGAATAATTTGGATAATATCACTTTGGTTAGGATAGATTGTATGAAATCCTTTAGTTTTTTTACATAAAAAACTCTCCCTCTGATCTATCGCCGGACGAATACCCGAACGGTCGTCGGGTGGCTCGACGAAGTGTTCCTGATCGGTTTAGCGTGCGAGGATCCCTCCCTGGTCGATCCTTTCATTCTAAGTCGTCCCTGTGATCCTTCCATTCGCCTCTGGGTCCTTTGTTTTCGTGCGTTCTTCGTCCGTGTCGATTCCTATCTCGCTTATTCCGGCCCTTGATTGCTTAGCAGGTCTGTATCGGTCGCGGCTATCTTTATAGTTCAGCTAGATCGTAACGAATCCCGTTAACCTTTTAAAGCGCCGGTTTTTAGCGGATAGGTCTGCTAATGGGAGACCGTCAGATGGTGGGTGGCAACACAACGTCCTTTTATACACTAGATGACATGGTTTCATACACTGGATGTATGGGAAGGCCAAAGTTTCAAGTTTGAAAGGGTTGTTTGGTTAAAAATTATGGGGGTTCCAATCCATCTTTGGGACAAATAGGTGTTCGATAAAATCACGGAACATTTTGGTCCTATTGTTCACGGTTCGTTGGCCTCTGTGAATGATGGGAACTTGGCTCATGATTCAGTGGCAGTCATTCGGGAAGATGGATGGAAAGTAGCCGAGAAGATTGAAGTGCAATGGAGAAGGGAGTCTTTCCAGGTTTGGGTTACAGAATCGGAGACCGACTGGGACCCAGATTTTGTCCTCCTCAAACCGGAGAGGACACCGCCGGCAAAAGACGTCCTACGTCCTATTGTGATCGAAGATGAAGTTCCTGCACAAGATAACCTCGACAAACACGAGAAAGAAAAGACAATTGGAGTTCACATGAAGGTCGGGGATATTGCTGTAATCAACAATCCTGTTGTTACTGGATATCCGCCGAAAAATTTGATCGGAGAAGACCAATCGGCTCAGTTGGATCTGAAGGGTCAGGGTAACAAAGAGTTTTTTGGGGAATCATCATCTGGAGAACAAAATAATCACAGGGATGAGAGAGATCCGGTCCAATTACCAAATGTGGGTGACTTCTTGGAAAAGATTATCAATGATGTCACATCGGGTATTCCCCCATCCCATGTTGAATGTTCCCCTGACAGCTGTTCACCCTATTCAATTCCGAAACTTAACACCCCTTTGGCGCGTGCGATGGAATCACCGGTGGCCCCTGTTTTGGCGCGTGGGCCTCCAACCCCCTCATCTCCAAAATCCTCCCATTTGAGAGAAGTGGGCCCTTTCAATGTCGGCCCAATGGATCAGGTTGTTAATAATCCTCATATTGGCTTATTAAGTAAGCATCCGGATATCCACGATAACTTGGCCAAGCCCAGAAGTAAAGGTAGAGAGATTCCTGACCTTAATATTGATATTTCTCAAAAAGGCAAAGGAAAATGGAGGAATAAAATCATCAGGAGAAAGCGACTTGCTGCTCTTAGGAGAAAAAATAGGGTTCAAGTATCGGAGGACGAGATAGATGTTGATGACGAGGTGAACAGTTTTATTAGAGACGGACATGTAGATCGATTTTGGGAAGCTGATTCTTCTGATGGGGAATGGACGGATGGCTCTGTTCTAGTGGAGGATTCTCAGCCAATCTCCCCAGCACCTCATTCTCAGCAGGAGATCGACAAAGAGGTAGAAGAAACTATACGTGTTGGTGTATCAGTGGGCTTAGCGGTGAACAACGTAAGAAATTTAGTTGAAGATCTGGTCAAAGAGACAAAGGGGCTAAATGACCAACAATGAATCTTGCAACTACAAATATTAGAGGGGCGGGTAGATCTTCTGAAGCCAAGGCATCGATGATCAGAAGATTGATTAAGGAGTACAATGTAGCTTTCTACGCTATTCAGGAGACCCAACTTTCAAACATCACCAGCTCACAAATCGGCAGAATTTGGGACAATTCTGATGTGGATTTCGCTATAGCGGATGCGGCCGGCCGTTCGGGAGGTTTGATTTCATTATGGAATCCATCTATTTTTAACGTGAATTTGAGAATTATAAAACAAAATTTTATCATTGTGGGTGGAAAAATCACTGGACTAGATGGGGAATTCTTCATAGTGAATGTTTATGCCCCCAATGAAGAAAGTAGAAGAAAACATATGTGGCTTGAGTTGCTGGAAGTGAGGGAATCGTTCGATGGATTTTTTGTCTTCCTTGGTGACTTTAACGAGGTGCGGACACAGGAAGATAGGCTAAACTCCGTCTTTAACCCGAATAACGCCCTGGTTTTTAACAACTTCATAAGATCGGCGGGTTTGTCGGAGTACAACATGGGAGGCGCAAAATTCACTTATATTAATCCGGATGGGTCGAAACAAAGTAAGCTTGACAGAATTCTAGTTTGTGACGGATTCATGGAAAAATGGCCAAATGCTAGATTAACGGCCCTTCCGAGAGAAAAATTGGACCACAGACCCGTTATCCTTCAGGTAAATTTCGATGACTTCGGCCCAATTCCTTTCCGGTTCTTCAATACCTGGCTCCAAGACTCGGAGCTGGCCGAGGTGGTTAAGATGGAATTATCCAGTAGACAAAAGCTTCACACACATGGGCTTTCTTTGGCTAAAAGTCTTAAAAAGGCTCAAGGAAAGAATTAAAGATTGGAGAAGGAAGAAAAAAGAGGCGGAAAATAAACTGATCGTTGAATATAGAACATTAGTTAACCACTTGGAAATAAAAGCTGAGTCAGGGCCGCTAAATGAGGAGGATAAAAAGAAAAGATTTGAGGCAATTGATTTTATTGTTGACTGGGATTCAAAGAAACTGGAAGAACTGAAAATTAAGGCAAGAGCATCATGGGTTCAAAATGGGGATGACAACTCGTCTTTATTCCACAAGTGGGTCAATTGCAACAATGCCAAAAATCGCATTAATGGAATTCTGGTAGATGATACATGGGTGACTGGGGCGGAGGACATAAAAAAGGTGTTTTTCGAATTTTTTAGCTCAAAATTCAAGGAACCCATGGCAAAGAGACCACGTATCAGCAGCAATGGTTTCAAGAAATTATCACTAGAGGAAGGCGAAGCACTTACCAGGCCGTTTACTAAAGAGGAGATTAAAGGTGCTGTGTGGGATTGTGGCGGTGAAAAGGCGCCAGGACCTGATGGGTTCACTTTTGGATTCTTAAAGAAATTATGGGGGAATTCGAGTTACCGCTATTCGAGGTACTCAAAGAATTTCATTCCCATGGCTCGTTATGCAAAGCTCACGGTGCTTCTTTCATTTCTCTCATCCCTAAGACGAACGATCCCAGGACCCCGAACGAATTCAGGCCTATCTCCTTGATCGGCATGGCGCATAAGGTAATATCCAAAGTGCTCTCGAATAGACTTGTCTCGGTCATAGATAATCTTGTCTCTCCTGTACAAACGGCTTTCTTGGGGGGTAAAAACATTGTGGACAGCCCGCTAATCTTAAACGAAATTTTTGCATGGGTTAAAAAAACTAAAAAACAGGCTGTGTTCTTTAAAGTTGACCTGGAAAAGGCATACGATACCCTCAATTGGAAATTCCTTATTACGATTTTACACCACATGGGATTTCCATCCAGTTGGCGTTGCTGGATTATGGGAATTTTGTATGCGGGGTCGGGCAGGGTACTCGTTAATGGGTCACCTACGGGGAGCTTCAATATGGAACGTGGGCTTAGGCAAGGGGATCCCATCTCACCGTTTTTGTTCATTTTAGCT
This sequence comes from Helianthus tuberosus, assembly GCA_030545235.1. Lineage (NCBI taxonomy): Eukaryota > Viridiplantae > Streptophyta > Magnoliopsida > Asterales > Asteraceae > Helianthus > Helianthus tuberosus. The sequence goes on along the minus strand of CM060354.1, from coordinate 31,842,994 downwards.
TTAGAATCCCTTAACATCATTATGAACAAAGTGGCTGAGGACGGTCTGGTCGGTGGGTTAAGATTACCTAACGGAGGCCCTTTAATTTCACACCTTTTTTACGCTGATGACGTGGTGTTTGTGAATGATGGTAACTTGGAGCAAATGAAAAACCTGGCGCGGATCATGAATTGTTTTTATTTGGCTTCGGGCCTTAGGGTCAGCCAATCTAAAAGCAAGGTATACGGGGTCGGGTTGGACGATTCGAGTATGGAGGACCTCGCAAAAGCGCTCAATTGCAAGGTGGGATCTTTCTCATTTAATTATCTTGGTATGATGGTCGGATCCAACATGAACAGAATCGGAAATTGGAAACTTGTGGTAGATCGTTTTAACTCTAAACTGTCTAGGTGGAAAGCAAAATGTCTATCATTAGCAGGAAGAGTTACATTGGCGAAGGCGGTATTGGGTAATCTTCCCACATATTACCTCTCACTATATAAAGCACCAACAAAAGTAATTAACACACGCGAAGGCATTCGGAGAAGATTCGTTTGGGGGGGGGTAGTTAGTTCGACCAAAAAAATCAGATGGATTAATTGGGAAAAATTGGTGGTGTCAAAGAAGCTGGGCGGGTTGGGATTAGGGAACATTAGAGACGCAAACCTGGCACTGCTAATCAAATGGTGGTGGAGACTAAGAGAAGACGAAAATCAACTATGGGTTAGGGTGATAAAAGCGATACATAGGAGATGTTGGAAAAAAGAAATCATTCCTATAAACAAGTCATTAACAGGGGTGTGGAAAAACATTGGGGCAATCAATAAGGAGTTCCAAAAAAGAAATGTATACATTGATCTTAAATTGAAATGCAAAGTGGGCAAAGGGAACAAAGTAAGGTTCTGGGAAGATTTGTGGATATGCAATAAAAAACTAAAAGAAGAATTCCCTCTGTTATACAAAATGGCTTCTAAGAAGAATGCTATGGTATATGAGAATTACAAAAAGTTGGGCTCAAATATTGTTTGGCATTGGGACTGGAAGTCTAAACCATCAAACAGCGAGAGTTGGGCTGAGTTCTTACGGCTTTTCGAAATACTTAACAACAAAAGAATGAATGATTCGAACGATGCGTGGGGTTGGGAAACGGAAAGAGATTGTCTTTTTTCGGTGAAAGCCGTAAGAAATGACCTAGGCGTTGCGACTTACCAAAGTGACGGTGACCCGGTTATGAAGTGGTGTGGATGGGCAACAGCCAAAGCGAACACATTGGCTTGGAGGAGTATATCGGGTTGGATTCCAACGCGTGTAGAACTAGCCAAAAGAGGTGTACAGGTCGGGTCCGTGATGTGTCCTTTCTGCGGCTATTCGGAAGAAACGGCTGATCACATCTTCGTCATGTGCATAACGGCTAAAACCATATGGTGGCTCGTCGGAGTTTGGCTGGAAAACATGGGTTTAACTGCTTGCGTGACGGTCAAAGACATTCTCGCTGTGGCATGGGGGGTTAACTTACCGACTGTACAAAAGAAGGCTTTTTATTGCGTGATCATGGCGGCTTTATGGAACATCTGGATACAAAGGAACGAGAGGATCTTTAATAATACTTATAAGTCATACTCAAGAATTGTGGAAGATATCAAAGAATGCTCACTACTTTGGCTTAAACATAGAGGCCAAATGAAGGATATTGGGAGAGATCTCTGGTTTAGCTTGGGTGTGAAAGGAATTATAAATATGTGATAGATGTATGTTACTTGTATGCCTTTCTAGCTCCTGGCTAGAAATTATAATTGTAACTGTTTTTTGAGCAATGAAATGTTCCTCTTTTCCGTTAAAAAAAAAACAAAGACTTGTTTCATGTTCTCGATTTCCCGCTCCCCGATCTAACTTACAACATATTCACAAACCTTTTATCCAAAGAAAGTAATTATGAGATGAGCAGGGCCGTCCCTGAAAATCCCTAAGAATTTTTAGGCCCTGTGCGAGTTGAAAATATGGGCCCCTACATATAAACTTATTTGTGTAAAATCAGTAATAAGACGATAGTTGTAATAACTATAAACAAAAAAAATGTAGCAAAATGATCTATGTTAAATAGTTAAACGAATCATGATGTCCATTTGTATTCAACTAATGAATAAGTTGCCATGGTCCAACGACAATTTGCATATCTCAAAGTCCACGATTAGCAACCAAAATTTTAATATGCACATCATATGTTTCAATGAAAATATAGGATTCGACTATTATCAAAAAAATGGTATAAAGATGAGCACAATTAGTTTTAGAATGGTTTATCAGTTGTCACAATTATCCATGTTCATTGAGTAAATACACATATCAAATTAGCATTAGTTAAAACAATAAATCCAAGTTTTATGTTACAAATAAGTTAATACACCTAAAATTAGTTTCAACACCTCCAGACAAGCAAAAATTAATCAACACTTAAATATTTTCAGCAAAAAGAAGTATAATATGTATAAACATATTCAAATTAGTTTGATAAGATGAACTTTCACAAATAAAATAAATAGAGCTTATAAACTATATATTGAGTTCTACTTGGTTTATAATGTAAATGGTTAGATGAGAAATGAACAATTAAAAAAAACTTACAATTCAAACAAGAAAACATGTAAACTCTTTTTTTTATGTATATGGTTAAATGAGAAAAAAAAAACTTACACATTTAAACAAGAAAATATGTAAAATTTATTATAAATACTTAAATGAGACAAGACTAAAAAAAATTAGTTTTATGGGACCTTTCACCTTATTAATAAGCTTAATGGGGCCCAAGCTGAATCAGGCTCTTGAGGCCCAAACAAAACATGGAGCGCTGAAAGAACAAAAAAAAACACTGCAATTGGGATTCGAACTGGGAACGTACTCGTCCATATAGGAGTGCTGCTTCCATTTAGCCAAAGTGGGAATCCATATTCATCTATTCTAAAATAACTTTATATATAAATTAAACATATATCAATTTTGGGCCCCTCAATGGTTTGGGCCCTGTGCGGTGGAACCTCCCGCACAGGCCCAAAGCCGGCTCTGGAGATGAGCATAACTCATAATAGTCATGAACATCCACTGTTATTTGTGGATTCACGATGCAATAATGTTACAAAGTTTGAAGATTTATGCAATGGATGTGACACACAAAGCATGGCCATGTCGTTTTACAAGTGCGTAAATGATCAATGCAAGTTTGTTCTCCAAGCCATCCAGCACTTTACGAATCACGGTATTATGAACAAGATACCCTTATTCTCTTACCAAAGGTAACTCTCGGTTTCAAGTGTGGTCTTTGTGAAGAGCATTGCAATGGATTTGCATATAATTGTCACAACTCACAAGTGCAATCTCCTCAATTTGATTGGATTGTACATGTTTGGCTTTGGGCTTTGAAAAGCTTATATAGATATGTTTGGCATCATATAGAACTACTTGATATGGTTAGTGTAGACTATGATCAATGAAAAAAAGTTATAAGTTTTGGAAATTGAGGAATATTTTTTTTCTACCATAAGTATTTGGTTACTTCATAAGCTGTAACAAGTCGAACCAAGCAAGTGACAAGCTTTAATAACTTTGATTTTTTACAAGCCAACCCGAACCAACTTGTTTACAACCACCTCAATTTTGAGCGAGCTGTTTGCGGATCTTTAAGCAAGCTATTTGCGAATCTTTTAGCAAGCTTTTAGTTATTTGAACAGCCTAGTATTCAACCAAATTAGATTTGTAGGTGGTATTAGTACAATGTGTAAGATGACAAGATATCATTGTCTTATTAGATGTGTTTGTTTCTTTGACTTGGTGTGTACCTATTTACACACTCGTTTGCCTATTAGCACACCAAAAAGATGTTTTTTGTCCTATATGCACACCCTGCAGTGTCGAGCTGTGGCCAAAGCACGGCGTTTTGGTCCGGGCAACCAGACAAAGACTGACGGGTCTGTTGAGCGGACCAAAACGCCGAGCTTTGGCCGCGTTTTGGTCATGTCAACCAGACAAAAGACTGACACCCGGTCTCTGGTTGACATGACCAAAACGCGGCCAAAGCTCGGCGTTTTGGTCCGGTCAACAAACTCGTCAGACACCCGTCAGTCTTTGTCTGGTTGACCGGACCAAAACGCCGCGCTTTGGCCACAGCTCGACACTGCAGGGTATGCACATAGGACAAAAAACATCTTTTTTGGTTGGCTATCTATGAGCCGAATTTAAAGTCATGACCGTAGGTTATGCTATACGTCTGTGCACTAATTATGTCTTGTAGCTGCATTTGATTTAAACAAACAAAAAACAAGGGCTATAAATATTTTTAATAAAAATCAAATCTTTCATCTTTTATTTTATTGAAAGATTTGATGGGTGTGTATTTTTTAGGGTGATGCTATTCCCACCCCCCCTAATTCCTGATTACAACCCCCCCCCCCGTACAAAAACATCACATCCATCAATCAATCATTTGCTTTTTGTTTTTAGTTTTTTTTGTTTTTTTGTTGTCTTTTTAGTATATTTTAGTGTTTTTTTGTTATTATTATTTTAGTTTTTTTTGTCTTTTTGTTGTCTTTTTAGTATATTCAAACGGTGCGCCCGAGGGGGTAGTTTTTTACACCCAAAGTTTGTAAAAAAAAAAAACAAAAAAATAATAAAAACACCAAACTTTGGGTGTAAAAAACTACCCCCTCGGGCGCGCCGTTTGAATTTTTTTTTTTACGAATGTTGTTAAAATATACGGATCTAGTTGTAAAAAAAAAATCGTGGTCAACGCCCCTCCGTGGCACGTGGTTCCCGAGGGGGTAGTTTTTTACACCAAAAGTTTGTAAAAAAAAAAAACAAAAAACAAAAAAATAATAAAGACACCAAACTTTGGGTGTAAAAAACTACCCCCTCGGGCGCGCCGTTTGAAATTTTTTTGAAAGACTAAAAACAAAAACCAAGTGATTGATGGATGTGATGTTTTTAATAGGGGGGTGTAATTAGTAATTAGGGGGGGTGGGAATAGAATGAGCCATTTTGTATCCGTTTTCCCCTGACTAAAAGGGTACATTATTGGTTTTTATGCTTGCTTTTTGTGTGTTAAAATTGGAGTGAAATTAAGAGATAAAAACAAAAAGGAATTGGTAGGTGACAAAGTAAGTGATATGATTTGGTTTGACCTATGACCCACTAAATGCATGGTCAGAAGTGGGGAGCATCTTCTACAGACTACAGCTCATTTCACTACCTTTCAAAAAAAAAACAGCTTCAAAAAAAAAAGCTCTCGGTATCCACACATCCCCTCTTTTTATTTGCACATCCCTAACCCTACAGGAAGTGTATTGGGCTATACGGTTCCTCTGGGTCAAAGCGTATTGATCTATATAGCCCTATACGCTTCCTATAGATTTTTTTTTTCAAAAGCAGCATATGGCTCTTATCATCTTTTTTTTTATTTTGAACGGAAAGGAACGAGTGTCAACCACCGTGACACCGGGCGCTGTGGCCAAGGTCGACTACTCAACCGCCACCAGCCTCTTGGCTCTCCCAAATACGCGGAAACCCGACCTCTACCCGCCCGAAGGAATGACAGTGGAATAATCGGTAAAACCTCGCCTCCCATCCAAGACGAACCATATTGTCCTATACGCTTCCTATACTTTACTTACTTTACTCACATGGGAAACGTATTGCCCTATATAGCCATATACGCTTCCTATAGTTTTTTTTTCAAAAGCAGCATATGGCTCTTATCATCTTTTTTTTTATTTTGAACGGAAAGGAACAAGTGTCAACCACCGTGACACCGGGCGCTGTGGCCAAGGTCGATTACTCAACCGCCACCAGCCTCTTGGCTCTCCCAAATACGCGGAAACCCGACCTCTACCCGCCCGAAGGAATGGCAGTGGAATAATCGGTAAAACCTCGCCTCCCATCCAAGACGAACCATATTGCCCTATACGCTTCCTATACTTTACTTACTTTACTCACATGGGAAACGTATTGCCCTATATAGCCCTATACGCTTCCTATAGATTTTTTTTTCAAAAGCAGCATATGGCTCTTATCATCTTTTTTTTTTATTTTGAACGGAAAGGAACGAGTGTCAACCACCGTGACACCGGGCGCTGTGGCCAAGGTCGACTACTCAACCGCCACCAGCCTCTTGGCTCTCCCAAATACGCGGAAACCCGACCTCTACCCGCCCGAAGGAATGGCAGTGGAATAATCGGTAAAACCTCGCCTCCCATCCAAGACGAACCATATTGCCCTATACGCTTCCTATACTTTACTTACTTTACTCACATGGGAAACGTATTGCCCTATATAGCCATATACGCTTCCTATAGATTTTTTTTTTCAAAAGCAGCATATGGCTCTTATCATCTCTTTTTTTTGAACGGAAAGGAACGAGTGTCAACCACCGTGACACCGGGCGCTGTGGCCAAGGTCAACTACTCAACCGCCACCAGCCTCTTGGCTCTCCCAAATACGCGGAAACCCGACCTCTACCCGCCCGGAGGAATGGCAGTGGAATAATCGGTAAAACCTCGCCTCCCATCCAAGACGAACCATATTGCCCTATACGCTTCCTATACTTTACTTACTTTACTCACATGAGAAACGTATAGCCCTATACGCTTCCTATAGATTTTTTTTTTCAAAAGCAGCATAAGGCTCTTATCATCTTTTTTTTTTTATTTTGAACGGAAAGGAACGAGTGTCAACCACCGTGACACCGGGCGCTGTGGCCAAGGTCGACTACTCAACCGCCACCAACCTCTTGGCTCTCCCAAATACGCGGAAACCCGACCTCTACCCGCCCGAAGGAATAGCAGTGGAATAATCGGTAAAACCTCGCCTCCCATCCAAGACGAACCATATTGCCCTATACGCTTCCTGTACTTTACTTACTTTACTCACATGGGAAACGTATTGCCCTATATAGCCCTATACGCTTCCTATAGATTTTTTTTTTCAAAAGCAGCATATGGCTCTTATCATCTTTTTTTTTTTTTTTTTGAACGGAAAGGAACGAGTGTCAACCACCGTGACACCGGGCGCTGTGGCCAAGGTCGACTACTCAACCGCCACCAGCCTCTTGGCTCTCCCAAATACGCGGAAACCCGACCTCTACCCGCCCGAAGGAATGGCAGTGGAATAATCGGTAAAACCTCGCCTCCCATCCAAGACGAACCATATTGCCCTATACGCTTCCTATACTTTACTCACATGGGAAACGTATTGCCCTATATAGCCCTATACGCTTCCTATAGTTTTTTTTTTCAAAAGCAGCATATGGCTCTTATCATCTTTTTTTTTTTATTTTGAACGGAAAGGAACGAGTGTCAACCACCGTGACACCGGACGCTGTGGCCAAGGTCGACTACTCAACCGCCACCAGCCTCTTGGCTCTCTCAATTAATTTTATTTTATATAAAAAAAATTTGTAATTAATTTTATAATTATATAAAAAAAAATTATAATTAATTTGGAAAAAAAAAACACAAAGTTACGGCCTAAAAACACAAATATGTGTGATCCGTGTGAAATCCTTTTACCCAATGAAAACAAAGCATCAGGATTGTTGACTCTTGCAAAACCCGATGGGAAGCGTATAGGCCAATACGCCTCCTGTTGAACTCAGTTTTCAAAAGTTGTCAGTACTTTTCAGGTCTGACTATCTGCATGGCAGAGGGCAGGAGTTTTCAGTAAGCGAATAGGAAGCGTATTGGCCTATACGGTTCCTATTGGTTTAGCATTTATTGCTTTTAAACCTATAGGAAGCGTATTGTGCTATACACTTCATATTGAGGGATGTACACTGATTTTTGGGGGGTGTCTAGATACTATGACCCAAAAAAAACAGCTCATTTCACTGCCATATATTCAATTCAAGATTTTAGCACTTTTTTATAATCTACAGTTCCCTTTTTATACCGGGGTTATCTTCACCACTTCCAAAGCACAACCGAAAAAGCTTAACATCCTGTATAATCTTCGATTCTTCTCAGTTTGGATTCATCTCCTTACCTTTTCTTATCGCTAACTCTAACCAACAAAAGCAAATCGCAGAAATTTGGAGGGTCAAACCAACATCAAGCTACACTAAATACCCATTATCAGTGTACATTTTAGTTCGCCGGATGGTCAACGAACCCCCCTCTGATTCCGCTGATGTCCCCACCATTTAAGTTCCCAAATCTCAACAAGTTATTTCATTTTCATCTTCTCCATCACCATCCGAACAAATCTTCAAGCTGCCATTGCAACACAAGGTAACAATTTATAAATTTGGTTATTAGGTTTAGCGTTTTTGGGAATATTGTTAAAATTAATTTCTACATTAACCCAAACCTCCATTAATTCCTCCATTCAACCCCTTCTGCAAAAAAAACCACGCATGTCTTTTTTCACCCACCTAATATAAAAACTGTACTTATATGTTGTTTTTTTTATGTATTTTACAGGCGGCAATGCCAATGGCAAATACGGTCAATATACCTCTAGTTCGTGGAGAATGGGTAACCCTTGTAAACACAGTGAAGAACCAAAGAATCGCGTTTAGGCCGGAGCCTGTAAACGAGGGTTTGGATCTTGTAAGAGAGCTGGAAACACAGTCCTGCAAAACAGAAAACCGTTAGGCTCGCCGCAGAGATGGGAGGGCCCCTCTGCGACCACCCTCCGGCGTGAGGATAAGTATTGGTAGAGAGAGAAAGTAGAGAGAGAAAGTAAGGACGAAGGTTCAGAAAATCGTACTTGGCTTTGTACTTGATGGGGTATTTATAGTAGTCAACTGAGATGACATCATCCGTCTTGACGCACTTGAATGGAGGTTCGTCTTCGGAGGTTTTTATTATGGTACGGACTATTCTTAGACGTCCGTCCAAGTGGAGTCTGGTTCGTCTCAGGGAGCATGTCCGGCCTCGGACATGAGTCTTCAAGTCCCCCAGTTTGGTAAGTCTTTGTAAAGACTTAGCAAACTATTATTTCAAGCTTTTTGTCCTATTCGGATGACGTGTTGCCGTTGGAGTGGTCTTGAATTGATGAAGTGGCATGTTTTGAATGGTGTGGGTGACCATTATTGTTTTGACCGTTAGTCACCTGCTGGTGACGTTAACGAATCCCGCATTGGAAATCGTGGGAGGTGACGGTTGACATGACAACCCCACCACCGACTTACTTCCTCTATAAATTGAGTTTTTACCACCTCATTTTTACCCTCTCTTCCTCTCTTTTTTCATCTTCTCTGCTGTTATCCTCTCTGTTCTCCTCTTCTTCTTCAAAGAAAGGTGCGTCCCTTTCCTTTTCATTTTTTAAAGGTATGGCTCCTGGAAAGGACAATCTGTCGGAGAGCGTGAGCGTGCTTACCCAACGTCAGTTGGATAAGTTCATTAGTGATTATAGGATTCCCTTAGATCTTCACCCGGTCCTTCCTTCCGAAAGGGAAGCCATATACCCATTACGTCAAGGGAAGTTTTCCCTTTATACTCGCGTCTGTAATTTTGCGAATTATAGGGTTCCTTTCTCTCGCTTTTTGATTAGGGTTTTACAATTTTTTAGGGTTCATATTAGCCAAGTTAACCCGTTCGGCCTTAGCCGTATTAACCATTTTGAACTTTCTTGCCGAGCCCTAGACCAGAGGCCGGATCTGAATGTCTTTCGATATTTTTATGAATTTATTACGGCCGGAGATTGGTATACATTTGCACATCGAAAGAATGTTCCTTCCCCATCCTCCGGCGAGCGATCTAGCCTTAAAAATTGGAAGGACAATTTTTTCTGGTTGGACGATCGCTGTTTACCGGAGGATATGAGATGGCGTTTCAAAGATCAGTCGATGTCCTTCGATCTTGACGAAGATACTGTTTTTAACGAGAGTTTAATCCGTGCCCTTGTTGAACATAAATCCCCTATTCGTCCCCTTCCCGAGCATTACCTTTGGTTAGGCCGAGTTAGTTTTTCCTGGGCCCAAGGGGATAGGGATTGGCCGATTATTCGCCGGAAGAGTGATCGTAAGTTCCGGTCCTTCACATCCCCTTCGGCATTATTTTGTTGTTTTGCTGACCTTTGCCTTTTTGTTTGCAGGTGTCGTAATGTCGCTCCTTGATGCCCTGAAGGTTCCGACCACGGATGTATTCGATTTTGACTTCGAAGAACAAGGTGAAGAAGATGTTCCTTTTATGAAGCAAGTGGCGTCTTCGGCCCAGCCGATTCGTCCGGAAGTAGCTCAAGACATGGCTGAACCTTCTGTTGCCGAAGCTACTTCTTCTATTCCTCAGGATGTACCTGAACAGGTTGCTGTTGAAGCTACTTCTTCCATTCCATTATCTCTGAAGGGCGCTGAGGGCTCGTCCGGATCTAGAACTGGTAGGAAATCTGTTCTTGATGATGTGGATAGCGATCCGGAGTTACATACTCTGGACGAGGCCTTGCAGTATCGACCTTCTTCTTTAAAAAACAAGGATGTTGTGTCAGGTGTGGACTTATCAGGAGTGGTTTTAAAGGCTCGCTCCCATAAAAGGAAGAAGAATGAACCGGTTCAGATTCGTGCTACCGATCCTCTTCCCTTTCCAACGTCGAAGAAAGCAAAGAAAAGTTCTCATTCCGAAGGTAATGTGCTGGAAGAACTGGACGAACATCTTACCGGAGGTAAATTTTCTAGGGAAGAAGCCGCTTTGGCTCGTTTTAAACCAACTCCTGCGTATTCAGGTTTTGTCCCTGATAGTGAAGTGGAAAGCATGGAGGTTGAGAATCCGGTGGTTACGGATAAGGAGAAAGGTCATGGTGAGCCGAAAGTTGTTACTTTTTCAGGTACGCATTTGGGCTCATCTTTGGGTCCGGACTGTTTTTTGGATGATGAGGAAGATCAAGTGTCTTCGCTTCCCCCATCCTGGTTCGGACCTGAGTTGATGTCCTTTTTTCGATATGCAGATTTGTTTTCGGATGACATGGATATCGATCCAGCGATTGCTGAGGAAAAGTTCATTCCTGATTGGGATATCCGAAACAAAGATTCGGTGATGGATACCTTGGTGGCTAGGACTATGCTTTTTAATATAAATACTCCGATAGACCATGCGAGGAGCCGGAAGATGAAGAATCCAGATCTGGGAGCTGCGGTTCTGACCAACCAGGCCCAGTCAAACATCTTTGTGACGGAGTTGTACCGTAGGTGGGTGGAGGCGGAGTCAGGTAAGGAGGATTTGGAAAAAGAAAACCGTTCTTTAAAACGAAGGGTTGTGAAAACTTCAGATGCGGAGAAGAAAATTACTCAACTGACCCAAGACCTGCAAACTCAGCAAGAGAAGGTTAAGTCCTTGGCTGCCCAGAATCAGTCGTCCCAGGCGACTGCTGCTGCTGCCGCGGAAGACAGGGACAAGATCTCTTCGGAGTTTAAGGCCTTTTCTGAATCAATGAAACAGAAGGATGAAGAGCATAAGGTGGTGTTGGCAAACATGGAGGATTCTCTTAATAAAGCGCGTCTTGCTTATGAGAACATGTTGGCTGGTACGTCTTTTTTCTGGTTTTAATTTGTTTCTTAGTTCCTGTTTTTCTAACACTTTTTCCAGAACGGGACGCGCTTAAATCAGGCGAGGCTGATTTGAAGGAGCGTATAGAGGAGATGAAGGGGCGCGAGGAAGAAATAGGAGCGGAGAATGTTTCTTTGAGAGCCAAAGTGGAAGATCTTCAGGAGACGAAGGTTTGGGTGCTTTCAGAAGGAGCTCAGCTTTTGGCTAAGAACATCCACAAGGGTCCGGAGATGACTGCCGCAGTGGCTGGAGTTAATAATGCAATGAGTGCGGTGGGTATCAACTCCGGAGTGCACGCAGGTTATGTACATGCTCAGAAGAAGACTGCTTATAAAGACGTTCCGGTTTTGAACCGTAATGCTAGGGAGGAGCTGAAGGCAGCCGTTACTTGCTTCGATACTCTTAAATTTCCAGTGATAGAAGACCTTCCGAAGCTTGTTGACGCGCCTCTTTCTGAGATAAAGAAAGCTCTTCGCTTTGCAAATGACGCCTCTCCGTAGTTGTAAGGTGGACATGCCTGGTTCTTTGGGGCATGCACCTGTGAAGTTTGTAATTTGATTTAAATTTCCTGGAAGGTGGACATGTCCGGCAATTTGGGGCATGCACCTTATTTAGGATGAATGTAATGATGCTTTTACCAATGTTTGAACAATTATCCTTTGTGTATAGTTTTGTAATCTCCGGTTTATACAAGTCCGGTGAATTTTCGATGTAAACACTTGCTTTTACATGCGTCCATGCTTTGTGTATTACATTTTTATGTTTCTAGAACGTTCAGTTTTGAAGTACGGATCCGATTTGTCTTGATTTTGTTAGGATAATTTTTTAAGTGAAGGAAAAGCACGAACAAGGCCAGTTCGTCCTTACCTTTTAGGGTTAGTATCCCTAGTTCGGCCGAGAATTACACTTGTTGCAACGTTTGTTAAAGATAGAAAATTTTATTCTATTTTCTTTTCCGGAGTTTTATACTTCTCCGATTGACATAGTAAAAACATTTCGTGCAATCCGTGGGTAAAACCCTCCACGGTTTCTTGGAACTTATAATTCATTTGGTGCGGGCATATCCATCCGCATTACATGGAAATAAAAAGAGTGACGGTGGCCGTAGCTCCGTATTACAATCTTATTAAAATAAGAAACTTTTTTAAAGAAAACATTTCTTTAAGTGGACTCCGTTCCAGGTGCGTGGTATGATGGTTCCATCCATTTTCTTGAGTGTGTACGCACCATCCCTTCCTGCGGTGTTAATCAGGTAAGGACCTTCCCACTTTGGGGCCATTTTTCCGGAGCCTTCCGCTAAACTTGCTTCGTTGTTCCGCATGACGTAATCCCCAACTTTGAACCGGACCTCCTTCACCTTTGAGTTGTAATGTTTTTCCAACTCTTGTTTATATTTAGCTTCTCGGATTGCCGCGAGCTCTCTCCTCTCTTCGGCTAGATCCAAGTTCAGAAGGAGTTCCTGGTTGTTTTCTTCTTGATTCAGCTGCATGCGTGGAGTGGGTATCCCTACCTCGGCGGGAATAACTGCTTCGGTGCCGTATGTCAGGCTGAAGGGTGTTTCTCTGTTGCTTGTCTTTGGCATTGTTCGGTGAGCCCACAAGACATGCGGCAGTTCATCGGCCCATGAAACACCCTCTTTTCCCAAGCGTTTTTTAATGCCTTCCACGATGCTGCGGTTGGCTCTTTCAACTTGCCCATTGGCTTGGGGGTGGGCTACCGAAGCAAAATTCTGTTCAATACACATCCTTTCACACCATGTCTTGAACGGTTTTTCAGCAAACTGCTTTCCGTTGTCACTGACTATGTACATCGGCATCCCATATCTGCACACTATGTTTTCCCAGACAAACCTCAGCACTTGCTCCCCTGTGATGGTCCGGAGGGGTTTTGCCTCAACCCATTTCGTGAAATAATCAATAGCTACCAACAGGAATCTTACCCCTCCGGTGGAGACAGGGAAAGGACCAACAATGTCAATCCCCCATTTCTGGAAAGGCCATGCCGATGTTACCGGAACGAGATTGTTCTTAGCTCGGTGGCTAATGGGAGCATGCCGCTGGCAATCTTCACATGACAGAAGTTCGTTTACTGCGCTTTGATGCATACCCGGCCAAAAATATCCCGCGTTCATTACTTTAGCTATGACCATCCTCGGTCCGGCGTGGATGCCACATATTCCCCAGTGGATTTCCCTTATGACGTAGCTAGCTTCTTCGGGCGTTAAGCATTTTAAGAGCGGACCTAAAAAGGTTTTTCTGTAAAGTTTTCCATCATGGATCTGGTATTGCAGCGCTTTAACCTTTAACTTCCGAGCCTGAGCTTTGTCTTCCGGGAGCGTCCCTTCTTTTAAGTAATCCACAATCGGAGTCATCCAGGATTTTTCTATCACAGAGACAGACATGACCGACTCCGTCTGTTGGATGGCCGGGGCTTGCAAAGTTTCAACTAAGACTTCTTTGGACAGATGACAGAATGCTACGGATGCAAGTTTACTCAAGGCATCGGCCTTTTTGTTCTTACTCCGCGGTATGTGCACTATCTTGCAGGAATCGAAAGAGGAGATTAAACTGTTAACTTGTTGGAGATACCGAACCATGTTACCCTCTCGTGCTTCATACTCTCCGCTGACTTGATTGGCTACCAATAAAGAATCAACATGTGCCAGTACGGAGGTTGCACCGGCTTTGGCCGCGGTTTGGAGACCTGCAAGGAGAGCCTCGTACTCTGCTTCATTGTTTGAAGTTTTAAATTCGAACCGCAAAGCATAAGTGTACTCTATCCCTTCCGGATCAATAAGAATTAGCCCTGCCCCCGATCCTTCCTTGCTGGAGGCTCCATCCGTATATAAGTTCCATACCCTTGGTAGGGCGGACTTTTCTTTGGTGCTTTCTCCGGTTGGAACCTCTGTAAGGAAATCTGCCACCGCCTGACCTTTCACCGGTCCTCTGGTACGATAGGTAATGTCGAAAGCGCTAAGCTCAATTGCCCATTTCGTCAGACGTCCGGAGACCTCCGGCTTTCTAAGAATTTGTTGGATCTGGAAATCAGTCTGTACTTCTATATTGAAGGCTTGGAAGTATCTTCGGAGGCGTCTTGAGGCGTGTACCAAGGCAAGTGCCAATTTTTCGATCATCGGGTACCGGGTTTCATAATCTTTCAGGATACGGCTTACATAGTAGACCGGGATCTGTGCTTGATTCCGATGCACTACAAGCACTGCACTTATAGCAAAATGAGACGCGGAGAGGTACACCGTGACAGTTTCTCCGGTGACCGGAGCGGTCAGGGTTGGTAATGACCCAAGACAGACTTTCAATTCTTGGAACGCCACGTCAGCTTCCGGTGTCCATTCTATTTGTCCTTTTTCGGTTCGCTTTTTTAAGACATTCATGAAAGGAATGGAACGATCTGCAGCCTTTGAGACAAAACGATGGAGAGCAACGAGCTTCCCATTCAGCGATTGAATTTCTTTGACGGTTTTAGGGGGTTGCATGGAGACTACCGCTCTGATTTTGTCTGGATGTGCCTTGATTCCGGACTGAGTTATCCATACACCGAGAAATTTCCCTTCTTCAAGGCCGAAGGAGCATTTTTTGGGATTGAGCTTAAGATTGATACTCCGAAGCCTGGTGAAGGTTTCGAGGATATCATCGATCATGTTATCTTCAGCCTGGCTTTTGATGACCAGGTCGTCCACGTAGATTTCCAAATTTCTTCCAATCTGACCCTTGAACGCCTTATCCATCAGCCTCTGATACGTGGCTCCAGCGTTTTTCAACCCAAACGGCATTTTGGTATAACAATAAAGCCCTTCATTGGTTACGAACGCTGTCTTATCCTCGTCTTCTGTAGCCATCTGTATCTGATGATAACCCTTATATGCATCCAAGAAGCATTTAAGGCGGAAGCTGGAGAGGGAATCAATCTTTAGATCAATCTCCGGTAGGGGGTAACAATCCTTCGGACATGCGTTGTTTAGATCAGAAAAATCTACGCACATTCTCCAGGTTTTATCTTTTTTGGTTACCATTACTGGGTTAGAAACCCAGGTCTGGTAACGTACCTCACGGATGATTCCGGCACTTAACAATTTTCTTACGTCCTCGGCGATTGCCTTGTTTCGAGCTGGAGCCATGTTTCTTTTTCTTTGAGCCACTGGCTTTGCCGAATGTGATACCTTCAGCTTATGTTCAGCCAAACATCGAGGAACTCCCACCATATCGGAGGTTTGCCAGGCAAATACATCGAGAGAATTAGATAAAAGGTTCCACAACTTCTTTTTGGTGCGTTCGGGTAGCTGAGCTCCGACTGAAATTTTTTGCTCTGGGAAATGCGGATGAATAGCCCACTCTTCTGTGAGGAGGTTCGGAGTTTTGTCAGTACCCTTGCTTTGTCGTACTTCTGCTACACAAATTGTAGATTCGGAGTGCAAAGTTGCCACCCCTGCTTCAGTGGGGAATTTTAGTGATCCGTGAATGGTAGAGCTGATGATACCGAAGGCGCACATTCCAGGCCTTCCTAATATAACGTTATGCACGGACCTTGCTTCTACCACTAGATACGTCAGATTTACGGTTCGCTTGAAATCCCCTTCTCCCAACGTTGTTGGTAAGGTTATTTGCCCCACAGGCTGTACTACTTCTCCGGAAAAACTTACCAATGGCATTGATACTCGGACCAATTTTGCTTTGGTCTGCGGGGCTAGCTGTTGAAAACACTGCTTATACATGATTTCGGTGGCACTTCCACTGTCGACATAGATCCTCCGGACCTTGTGACCTGCTATGATCGCAGACACTATGATTGGTCCGTCCTTGATTTCTTCGGGATTAATGGGAGGGAAAGCAATGGGTTGCTGCATCCAAGCGGCCATATGGTGACTGGACCGCTTGATGCCTTGGTTACCTGCTTTCCTGATCATGCCAATTACTGGTTGATTGTTCGGATTATCCACCGAATTTCCTGAAGACTTTCCTTCCTTTACTTCTTTCACCAGGTGCGACAGCTTTCCGGATCGTACTGCTTTTTCTATTTCTTGCTTAAGGGACCAGCAATCATCAGTGTTGTGACCTCGAGCATGATGATAGTCACAGTACTTCTTGGAGTTCTTATCACCCGGGTTTCGGAGCTTCGGTGGAGCGGGGAAGTTTGACCCTTCCGCACTAAGAATTTCACTTGGAGTTTTGGAAAGGTCTGACAAGTTGTAAAATCTTGATCCGGAGCTTCTTCCTTGTGGAGGTCTGTCGTTCCTGTTGTATGGGTGTGATCGCCCTCTATTATTGGACGGGGCTTTATCGAAGACGGACCCACCATTTTTCTTCCAGGAAGACATCTTGTGATCTGACTCCGGAGCAGGATTGCATGCGTTTTTGCCTCGAGCAAAAGCTCTGGCTCGCTCCATGAGTACCTCCATTGTCTTTGGGAGATTTTCATGTAATTTTTCGACCAACTGATTGTTCCGGACTCCGTGACAGAATCCGGAGATCCTCAGCTGATCAACTACTCCACTAATCTGCATACTCTCCCGGTTAAACCGGTCAATGAAGCTATCCAAAGATTCTCCGTCTCTTCTCCGAATGTTGTGAACTTCGGTGATTTCTTTGGAGTAATGCCTTTGCTGGCTGAAATTTTGGAGAAATAATCTTCGGAACTCTTCAAAATCATTTATCTCACCCTCCTTCAGCGCATCAAACCATACTCGAGCAGCTCCGGTGAGTGTTTGTGCGAACATAAAACACCAAGCTGGCATCGGCCATTGTTCTACCCGTGCGGCTCCGTCGAAATCGAACATATGATCATCTGGATCAGTTGTGCCATCATATTTTTTTACTGTAGTTGGCATTTTGAGCTTCGGAGGAAGCTTGGCATGTGTGATGCGGGCGCTAAACTTTGATTTGGCGGTCATGGAGACTGGGTGATATGGTTTAGTGAGTTCCGGATCATTAACTACATCCATCTGAGCTTCATTTCGTATGGCCATTGCTGGCGTGGGTCCGGACGATCCCTGGACATACCCTGTGTAAGTTTCTGAGGTGACAACTGTGGAAAAGGTTGGAGAGGTAAACATCGTAGGACCCATGGTCCGTATCGGAGTTTCTTCTTGAAATAACCTGGTTCGTAAACCGAGGATTTGTTCATCTCTAGCTTGTTGCGCCTTCAATCGTCGCAGAAGGCTTGCGTTTTTGGAGAGAAACTCCGCGTCAAACTCGGATGTTTGTGAAGTAGGAATTAGAACAAAAGGCAAGGTTGTTCCTGGACCTGAGCTTAAAGCAGCTGAGGTTATGGAAACAGTACTTGCCGGTGCTGTAACTTGTGTACTAACAGTTGTAGATCCCAGATTCACAGAACCTGAGGCCGCCATTTGTCAGTTCTTTGCTCAAGAAATTCACCGGAGTGAAGGACTAAGAGCTTTAAGATCGGATGGCGCCAATTGAAGAACCAAAGAATCGCGTTTAGGCCGGAGCCTGTAAACGAGGGTTTGGATCTTGTAAGAGAGCTGGAAACACAGTCCTGCAAAACAGAAAACCGTTAGGCTCGCCGCAGAGATGGGAGGGCCCCTCTGCGACCACCCTCCGGCGTGAGGATAAGTATTGGTAGAGAGAGAAAGTAGAGAGAGAAAGTAAGGACGAAGGTTCAGAAAATCGTACTTGGCTTTGTACTTGATGGGGTATTTATAGTAGTCAACTGAGATGACATCATCCGTCTTGACGCACTTGAATGGAGGTTCGTCTTCGGAGGTTTTTATTATGGTACGGACTATTCTTAGACGTCCGTCCAAGTGGAGTCTGGTTCGTCTCAGGGAGCATGTCCGGCCTCGGACATGAGTCTTCACACAGAAACCTAAATTGACAGAAGTAAAAAATAGGATTTTTACATGTTTCTCCTTGCTAAACAACTTTATTACGTATTTACCTGACTTCTGAAATCAATTACATATTTCTCCTTTTTCTTAAGAAATTACCCTTTAGCATCTGGTACGTCTAGATTATATTCATAAGCAAGAAAGCTTCAATCAGTCAAAAAGTACGATTGCATACAATTTTGCAGAGAAACATCTATTTTAATTTTTATTTGTAGATCCTAACTAAACAATGATGCCAAGCTACTTTTCATATCTGCTAAACACGAATCCTGAAGAAACAATACTAAAATGAAACTTCACTTCGTCAAATTAGTTTTTATTCTCAAAACAAATGCCAAATTAACTACATTAAAATTTTCAGTTTAACCTAAGGTATTTTTAAAACAATATAATATAAAGAGCACATATGTAAGTTAAAAATTATAGAAGGCATCACATTTAAAAAACGAAAATAATACTGATTATGAAATAGTAATACATTTTTTTGTTTAGTGCTTAATGAATTGGTTTTTGAAAGAAGTCGATTATTTGTCCAAAAATCAATTTCGCATACACTGCATAACGAGCGAAGCAAATTCATATAATATATAATTGCTACGTACTAGAAATTAGAAAATAAATGAAACATAAAACAAGCAGAAGAATTGAAGAAATACTACATGAATTAGGGAAATATGTAATTGATGATAAGAATGGGGAAATATGCAAATGTTTATTTAAATAAGTTATTAAGGGTAAAATAGTAATTTTCTAACAGTAATTTTACTAAAAAGGAGAAATATGCATATGGGTTAGGGAGGGGAAATATGTAATTTATGGGTTAGTGAAGGGAAATATATAATTGAATTTTTTTTTGGGAAATATGTAATAAACCCTTTTAGAAGGGGGAAATATGTAAAAAACCCTAAAAAATTAATAAAAAATAACAAACGATTGTCAGAACATTTTTTAAAATTAGAAACAAACACAGTTACACAATATCTTTAATGATTTGATACCACCTACCTATCCAAACAAATTCTGACCTTTTTTTATCTATACATAACATAAAATAAGCTACCTCCCAAAATATATTTCAATACAAACCTCAAACGTTTATCTGCTGAACATATATCGAGACATGAGATCGTGCAGATGAATGCTACACAAATATTCTGAAGTTTTCAAATGCTACCGGACCATCAATAGTAACCGGAAACGTTGTGTTACTTCGGTTTGTCTAGGGTAAGTTAGGCGGACTTGGGTTTCCTGCATATCCAGAGCATCAAACACATCATGTAGAAAGTCTACATAGGGGATTTCAAAGTTAACTTCAAATGGTTGGCCATTGTAGTCATTCACAACGTACACATAACCCTCTCCATGGGTTTGCCATGCTCCACCCTGCACTAGATGTATATTAACCGTATTTGCCATTGGCATTGCCATATGTGAAATACATAAAAAAACAACATATAAAAACTATGTTGTTTTTTTCCCCACCTAGTATAAAAACTACGGTTAATATACCTCTAGTGCAGGGTGGAGCGTGGCAAACCCATGGAGAGGGTTACGTGTACGCTGTGAATGACTACCATGCCCAACCACTTGAATTTAACTTTGAAATCCCCTATGTAGACTTTCTACATGATGTGCTTGATGCTCTGGATATGCAGGAAACCCAAGTCCGCCTAACTTACCCTAGACAAACCGAAAGTAACACAACGTTTCCGGTTACTATTGATGGCCCGGTAGCGTTTGAAAACTAAAGAATATTTGTGCAGCATTCATCTGCACGATCTCATATCTTGATATTTTTTCAGCAGATAAACGTTTGAGGTTTATATTGAAATGTATTTTGGGTGGTAGCTTATTTTATGTTATGTATGGATCAAAAAAGGTCAGAATTTGTTTGGATATGTAGGTGGTATCGAATCATTAGAGATATTGTGTAACTGTGATTGTTTCTAATTTTAAAAATTGTTCTGACAATCGTATGTTATTATTTTGTTAATTTTTTTACTTCTGTCAATTTATGTTTTTGTGTTTATAAATTTATATTTAACTAATCAAGCACGTTTGATTGCCTTTTAAAAAAAGAAAAAGACAATTTCCGGTTACTATTGAAAGTGAAATAGGTTTTCAAAAATTAATGATAATGGTTAATCATTCGGATGGACCATTTCCGATTCGGGTCCGAAGCTACTGCCATCATTCTTTACTAAATCTGCGTTCAAATTCACCAGATCTACTCGACAGCTCTGCATTCAATTCACAGGTTTATGGAGGAAGAGTTTGATGTCCGGTCGACAAACGTAGGAGACCGGAAAACGTTTGGACTCTTGAATTTATTTTATAGAGGTTAAATCAAACGCAAATTTATTGGAAATGAAAAGAACATTTTTCATTAAATGTTTGCAGCCATTTTTTACTCTTTCTTTTCATCACTATTTTATTAATTTATATTTTAGGTTAATTTTTTTACTTAATCGTTTATGATTTGTATATTTTCCCATTTTTTATTTAACTTTGTTATATTATTAGTTTCTTTATATTTAGAAACTGTTTTAAGTTAAATGTTATGTAATCCGGTTTTTAAATCGGGACTAACCGATTCGACCATTAAACCAGTAATGTGTCTGGTTCAATGTCCGGTCCCGTATAAAAACATTGGTTACCACCACCATCGTCATTATTTGAGCAGAGAAGAAATTAAAGGATCTTGTTGCCGTTCGGTTTTCGGGTTAGTTGGTTTTAATGAAGTTTATCTTTCAAAAAAAAGAAGAAATTAAAGGAGAATTTTTCCATAGTGCAACGATATTAACAGTTCTTAAAAACTGATTTTGATAGTGTAGTGTAATACAACTGTTACCAGCTAAGATATTAGAGTTCTCAGAAAGTGATTTTGTTAGACGATCTCCAATGCTAATGCCGCCTTTAGGCGTCCTTAGTTGCCTAGTTAGCCGCCACATCATGTCCTTACAAATCTTTAAAAAATCTAAAAATCCTTACAAATTCTTAAAGCCTCTCAGTTTTTTCTCCAATCATACAAACATTCTTATATATCCTTACATTTTCCACATCACTCATTATTTATTTAACTTAAATAAGTAAAAATAAAAAATTGAATAAGAAAAACATAATATTTAAATTGCTTAAGTTTTATACAGTTGATTTGATAAATATTATTTATATATATGATTTTAAAGTAAATAAAAGAAGAAATAAACGAGATAGACGAGTTAAATAAAATAAAATAAAATAAAAAGAATAAAAGATATCAAGTGAAATAATTAAACAAATAAATAGTAAAAAAAAGTTATGTGCCTATTTTTCCGTAAGACACTACCTTCAAATTTTTTTTAAGGGTATTGGGCTACAAACTAAAGAAAAAGCCCAATTCAAACATATAAGTAAATAGTTAGGCTATCTTCTCCTCCTGTTATTTGGAAGTGCCGCTACTGATGCTCTGGTTAGGTTCAAATAGTCAGCCAACAATTTTCTGATCATCTCGATTCACAAATCTTTTGTTTTCATCAGGAATTCATGACTCCTCTCATGCAACGATCCCCATTTAACTCAAAGAGTTTTGGGTCAACAAAATCCGTATCACGCGTAAAAGAGTTTTGGGTCAACAAACATGTTGGTGAATAGATTCGGTTTTTATTTAAAAACGTTTTTGTTTTATTATTTAAAAAAACCTTATTTTATAACATGCATTATCAAATGTGAAACTAGGTCTTTCAATATAACAAGAATTCAACCCATATCTAATAAGCAACACAAACATAACAATATTAGTAACCATAGACACATAGAGATTCAAGCCCCGAAAGGCGAATCTGCGAAACAATGATGACAAACATAACAATATTAGTAACCATAGACACGTGAGACCCTTTAAAATTCTGGAAAAAATTCGTAAAGTGGCCTACCGACTCGAGTTTCCGGAGGAACTCAACAACGTACATCCGACTTTCCATGTCTCGAACCTCTAGAAGTGTCTAGCGGAAGAAAATCTTCATGTACCTCTTGAAGATTTGCAAATAAACGAGACTCTACATTTTGTGGAAAAGCCTGTTGAAATCATGGATCGAGAGACCAAGAAGCTTCGACGCTCTCGCATTCCCATAGTCAAGGTTAGATGGGAAGGTAAACGTGGCGCGGAATTTACTTGGGAACTCGAGAGCGTTATGAAGGCTAAATTAGGGGTGTGCAGAATTTGTTTCTAATTCGAAAAATTCGAAATTCGTTTAAACTCGATTCGATTATCAAGAATTTGTTTCGATTATAAGAATTCGAATTCGATTCAATTCGAGTCAAGTAAATCGAATACGAATCGAATACGAATTTATAATTTCAAATTCGATTCGAAATTCGAATAAAAATTATACATTTTTTATATATAATAGATATATAACTTTTATTAGGCTATACTAAAAATTATTTTCAATTTTTTTCCAAGTATAAATTACCCATTACCAAACCCACTACATGACCCATAACTAAAATCTAAGTAACAAATCTATCAATAGATTTCTAAGCGAAAAAATATTAACTTGTAATGTGGAGTGGTTATTCTCGACTTCTCGTTTTGAATTTTTAGACTTGTGGTACTTTATTTGGAACTTTTTAATGTGATATCGTGCTTTATGGCTGTTTTAAAAATTATGTTTCATTTTGAAAGTTTTTTACATGTTTTTAAAGAATCCGAATTAAATCGAATTTATTCGAATTCGAATTTTTAATCGAATTCGAATTTTTAATCGAATACGAATACGAATTGGGTTTTTTATTCGAATACAAATTCGAATCGAATTCGTTAGGTTTTAATCGAATTCGAATCGAATATGAATTCAAGGAAAAATAAAAATTATTCGAACAATTAGATTCGAATAATTCGAAAATTCGATATTCGATTCGATGAACACCCCTAGGCTAAATACCCGCATCCCTTTGTTACGCCTACTACTTAATTTCGGGACGAAATTCCCTAAAGTAGGGGATACTTTAACAACCTGATCTTCGGATTGTTCCTTTTACCGACTGTTTACTTGTAAACGCTTGTACTCCGAGATTCGATTAACAGAATGGGTTTGACTACATTTTAAACGCATTTTATAACATTTGATCAACGCATACTATATCGCTTATTTAACGCATTTATACGCTTATTTGAACGCTTATCACAACGCTCATCACAACGCAAACTCGAAACGCGGAATTGGTTATTTATTTACTTGTGTTAATTGTGTGATTATATTATTTACTTGATTACTTGTGTGTGTTTATTATGTGTATGGTTACTCGCAAACGCAATCGCAACGCAAACTCAACGCTTACTCGCAACTCGATTAAATGCAACGCAACGCTTAACCAACGAAACAAAAGTTGGAAAACCAACAAAACGCAACTCGGCTGATCGAATGGACAATCGATCGAATGGACAATCGATCGAATGGACTTCCGTCCGGATGACCATCCGCTCGGATGGCCATCCGACCGAATGGCCATTCGACCGGGCGAGCCATCCGACCGACTGCCACTCTCCACCGACTTAACTCTCACTTTCCCCCTATAAATACCGCCGTACACCCTCCCTTTCTCTGATTTGACACCTCTATCCGACCACACGCACTCCAGTCGCTCTCAGTCACTTTTACTCGCGATTCAAGGCTATTTCGTAAGTATTTCTCCCCAAATCTTGTACAACCTTCATCTCTAATCACTTCTACATCATCTTCTCCATCAAAATCACGCACAAACACTTACTTTTTCTCTGAAATCACTGATTTGGACCTCTTGGAGGTGGTTTCCCACTCGGTTGCTTACACAAACTGTTGTGGAACATCATTTCATCGAGATTGGTTCAGATCTGAAGGATTTCCACACTATTTCAACACTTTTCATCTGTTTTCAACTTTTCTTCAACTTTTCTACACAAAACCGATGGAATCTGGACTAATTCAGACTCTCTACTCATTCCTTAGTTAAGAGCCGGCTTGAAAATCGATTTTCACCAGAGAGATGACCGATTAACGAGTTAAACATGAAATCCCATCAAGAACAACGAGTCTGATCGAATGGGCTGAGACCATGCGACTGAATGAGTTGGACTTGGTGTGTTTTTTCGTTGTTTGACATGTCGTCACGCCGTCTCCGTTAAACTCAAACTTTTACTTAGAAAACTTTACAAGTTTTCAAATAACAGATCACCCACTCGAATGGCCATCCGACCGGATGACCATCCGTCCGGATGACCATCTGACCAGGTGACCTGACCTTTATACTATTCCTTGTTTAAAACACTTTTAACTAAACTTCAAGTTTTAACGATTCACAAACACCCACACACTGTTCGAATGGGACCCATCCGTTCAGATCACCTGTTGAACACTTATCCCGTCCGTCATTCTGTATATGACCATCCGAAGACTTAACAAGCTGTTTCTGTTCTCAGGCTAACACAACGCGCTCCCTTCAATCCAACCGACTATGTTTATCTGTTAAACACACACTGTGAGTGTACTCGAACCCTTTTTCGCTTAACGCACTTTTGGGTGTTACATACGTTCTATATCAAAACACAACGCACACAATACTTAAACTCTTTACAAACGCTAACCGCTCTCGCATGATATACGTGATTCGATGAATGCTTGTATGTTATGTTTACACGGTGATTACTGCTTGCCACTCTTAGCAACGATAGTACTATAGTTTGGACTCAGCACCTGTTTATTCAGGGGTTGTTAAGGTTATTACTTCACATGTTCACAGTGGTGGACATGTGTCGCGCACTCTACAACTCACAGTCATGTTGGTATTGCCTGTATCATTGTCGATAGCTTACTTGATTCACATCTCTACGTGTTACATGCTGGTTATGCGTAAATGCTTTCTATACTATACTTATATAAACTTGTGTACTCACCTTTACATTCTATGTATTGACTTTTATTTTAATGTATGTGACAGGTTGATTGGATGTTTGCTGAGAATCAAGATAGGCAGTCTAGAAACTCATCTAATAGAAATTTAGGTTGCCGGACTTGTTTTGCTTTTGAGAACTCGTTGTCTGTAATAATTATGTGTTGAATATTTGTTCGTTGGTATGGGACAATGAATGTTAAGAATATTGGTAATATATAGTTGTTATGGATTCTCTTGAGCAATCTGGTTCACCTAGTGCCGCGCCCCGTTGTTTCCGCCATCGGTTGGGGTGTGATACCCCAGCGGAATGATACGGGGCAGACTGATTGCCCATAGCTTTTGACACTATTATAAGTTTAAATATTTAAAGGCACCTCTTTAGATTTGTCACACATAACATAGATTTCAAATATTAGTACCAAGTTACAAAATCAAATAAATAAAAACAACATATCGTAGCCGGTTTATTACTAAGACAATCCTACATGTCTTCAACTCAAAATCCGTCCACCCTTGTGTACATGTATCACGCGTAAAAGAGTTTTGGGTCAACAAACATGTTGGTGAATAGATTCGGTTTTTATTTAAAAACGTTTTTGTTTTATTATTTAAAAAAAACTTATTTTATAACATGCATTATCAAATGTGAAACGAGGTCTTTCAATATAACAAGAATTCAACCCATATCTAATAAGCAACACAAACATAACAATATTAGTAACCATAGACACATAGAGATTCAATCCCCAAAAGGTGAATCTGCGAAACAATGATGCCGATACCGAGTTCGACCCATGGCCGTGGGGAACCGGTCAGCTAGGTGGATCCATGCAAAACCTGTGACACAAAGCGAGTAACACATAGATGCACGTATAGAGAAACAATAGAAATTAGCAACAAGTGACTCATAAGAACACATCGAATAGCATGTTATCAATTTAAATAAATAAATTTGAAATCAAGCACGAGATACACCCAAAAAGAGTTAATGGCAAAAAGGGGAAAGAGTCGAATCTACTCACTGTTTGCGAAGAAACGATCCATGAACATTTCCGCACGAGTATACGAGGTAAATCAAATAACCGCAAAGAATATTAAGCTTGAATCATACTTCATGAAACCCTACAATATCATTAAGTTGTATTTTAATTTCATTGTCGGATTTTGCGGTCATTATATGTTCTATTAAAACAAGTTGTTTAAATAACTGATTGAAATTACTTATTTAACTAAACTAGTGTGATTTCCCCCGCGCTACGCTACGGGAGCTCAGTCGATAGTTACAGTACCAACACTCGCTATAGCTATCGAAAGAGAGCCCAAAAAATAAATTTGTGGTATGCCCAAAAGATATCAACACGTGCTTTATATAAATCGATTTATATCAATTGAAAACTAAAAAAAATCAAATATGGGTAGCGTTTCCATTAATACTAATATTACTAGTACCTATGTTGCTCAATTAGAATCGGTTCGGTTAATCACAGTATTGGTTCACATAAAATTTATATCAGAATGTCTAAGTAATAAAAACTAAACACAACTACCTACTTTGATTTAAAGAAAGTTAATGAGCGCAAATTATTAAATGAATAGCAATCAAATAAAATATTATGAACAATATGATCAAGAAAATACTATTAAGAAAAAAAACATTATTTAAAACAAAATTTCTTATTTGCTTAAAGAAAATATTATCAACTATGAAAAGAAAAACAATATTAAAAACAAAAAAAACTTATTAAAAAAGTACTATTCATGACAAGTTTGTATTAATATATATAATATAATATAATATAATATATAGGTTATTTGACCGCGCTTTGTGGCGGTACGTTACCGTGAGCATTGGATTGGTATCAATTAGGTTTATTACAGTACCAGTACAATAAATTTACTCGGTATATAAATAAACACGTGATTTATTTCGACCAAAAATGGATAAACATGAACCCAGGTGCCCGATGTTGTTCAAATGGTATTGATTGGTTCAGATCATCACAAACTGTGTTGGAAATTTGTGAAAATAACATTTTTCACAAATATAGGAAAATGATTTTTTCCTATTTTGGACTAGAAATAAATATAAGAAAATGAGCGGGTTTTATATATTTATTTGTGGGTTTGTGTTCTATGTCGGAAGAGCTTCGCAACAAACTAAACCACGTCCAAAACGGAGCTAAGATGAATGAGATATCGATGCTCAAAGTTTGGTGTTTGAAACTTGAATGCTGGAAAATTGGGAAAGTAGCATCTTGTCCCACATAGGAGGAGAGATGAAACTTAAAGGGGTATTTAAGTGGGAACTCTCCATCCTTATTGTTTCATGGAAGCACTCACTAAGTGTACTTGCGAAGTGTGCAGAGCACCCTAACTCGCACTCGCAGTCGCACACGCGCGCGGGCGTGGCGTGGGCGATGAGGCGCAATGTGGCGCTTTGATGGCGCACTTTGCACTTCGCACGCTTGAGAGCCGCCTTTGTATTTTTGACCATGTGCGTGTGGTGGAGCACAAGGGCTGCAAGGATCAAGTGGTTGGTGACGTGGCAGTCATGCGCGTACGCGCGCGAGTACACGTGGCATGGTGGCGTGCACTCGCGCATGGAGCATGGGCACTGGAGTGACGTGCGCGACACACAAAAGTGAGCCAAAACGGCGCGACTCTGTGGCGTGCTCGTAAGGCTCACAGGTGACGTGGCGCACGCGCGCAGGTGCGCATGGGACTGAGCCAAGGTGGCGCACACGCGCATGGAAGTGAGCCAAAATGGCGCACGCGCGCATGAGCGTGCAGACTTGTGCGCGCGCATGCGCAGAAGCTTCCAGCAGTTAATGCCAGTGCAGTTACACTTCAGCATTCGAAACTGACGAAGTCAATGCTTTTGACTGCGAATTAAATGACGAATTAAACTGCATTGAAGACGTTTAATGCAATTTAATTCACCCATTTAATTCATTTTTCAGTTTCTTCTCAACATCTGTAGTATAAATAAGAGGACCTGCTGCAGAACCAGACACACCAAAAACACACAGCAATACAATCTCTCTCTCTCTGAATATCTCTTCTTCTTCTTCTTCTTCTTCAAGATTCAGGTACACCTTCGGGTTGGAGTCAAGACCGGCAGTGCAACTGCTTTGAGCTGTTGTATCCTGGAAACAACGTGTTCTCCTACGAGATACGAAATTTGTTTTTAGGGACCCGTGTTCAACACGATCCCCAGCTGCGAACAGTTTTTCTGTTCGGATTTTTTGTTCTTGTTTTTCTGTTTGATTCAGTTGTAATTGTTATTTATTTTTCAGTTCAATTCTTTATTTGTTTAGTAATCAAGTTAATAAAGAATTTTATTTATTTTGCACGAACGGATTCCTACAATCTTAAAACAAATTTTTAAAACACCGTTCGTGTATTATCACAAACTTCTCTGCTGTGATTTTCTTTTTTTTTTTCTTCACAGCAGGTTGTTTTTAAAAAGGATATTTTTTCTCTGTTTTGATTCAAAGTAGCGACTTTGTCAAAACAGAACTCTGCGTCTACTCATTTCTATAACTGAGTTCTAAAAACTTACTGTTGTAGTCTTCAAAGTTGGACTTAGAAGCTACACGGCTGGGTTTTTTCTACACCTAATTTCTGTTTATAATAAATCAGCACATTTATTTTAAAAACATATTTAATAACTTGTTTTCTTGGGATTCTTTCAGAATGTCGAATGAAAATGTGAACACAAGCAACACCAATGTTGTTGTTGGTACCCCTGCCAATACTGTGGGAGCCTCCACAGTGGCAAATTATGCTGAACGGCCCGAGAAGTTCTCGGGTCTCCACTTCAAGAGGTGGAAACAAAAGATGTTCTTCTATTTGACCACCATGAACCTTGCGAGGTTCTTGACTGAAACCGCTTCCCAACCTGCGGAAGGGGAGACCGACGCTCAGGCCCTGAGCGCGGTAGAGGCTTGGAAGCACTCAGATTTCATTTGTCGAGGCTATGTACTTAACGGTCTCTCGGATGGGTTGTATAATGTGTACTACAATATCAAGACTTCCAAAGAATTATGGGAGTCTATGGATAAAAAGTACAAACCGGAGGATGCGGGAACAAAGAAATTTGTTGTCGCCCGTTTCTTGGACTACAAAATGGTTGATAACAAGACTGTTATGAACCAAGTACAAGAGTTGCAAATTAAACTTCATGACATCCACGCTGAGGGTATGGTACTTAGCGAGACATTTCAAGTGGCTGCTATGATTGAGAAATTGCCTCCTTCGTGGGTAGAGTTCAAAAACTACCTTAAGCACAAGCAAAAGGAAATGTCGGTGGAGGAACTTGTTGTTCGTCTTCGTATAGAAGGGGACAACAGGGTGGCCCAAAAAGGCACCATTTTGCAAGCTTCGGCTAAGGCAAACATGGTGGAAGTTGGGGAGTCGTCAAAGGGCAAGAAAGGCAAGGGTAAAAACAACAACAAGGGGAAAGCAAAGGTTAACAACCTTGGACCTAAAAAGGGGGGCTGTGAAAAAGAAGCTTGCGCCTTTCCAAGGTACTTGTTACAATTGTAACGAGACGGGGCACCGTGCTAACCAATGCAAGAAACCTAAGCGTGAGCGTGCGCACATGGTTGATGAGGATGGTATGCCTATGATTGCAATGATAACCGAGGAAGTGGCTATGATTGAAGAAGTCAACGTGATGGGTGAAAACCCAAAAGGATGGTTCGTTGACACGGGTGCAACCCGCCATGTTTGTGGAGATAAGGCTCTTTTCTCTACATTCAAGGAAGCTTCAGGTGAAGAAAAGCTTTATATGGGAAATAAAGCTACCGCAAGCATCAAGGGGGAAGGCACGGTCATCCTGAAGATGACTTCTGGCAAGGAGTTGACCTTGACCAAATTGCTTTATGTCCCAGAGATATGGAAGAATATTGTATCGGGATGGATGCTCAACAAGTTTGGATTTCTTCTAGTGTTTGAATCGGACAATTTTGTCTTGTCTAGACGTGGTACTTTTATCGGAAAGGGCAATGCCCTAAATGGAATGTTTAAAATGAGTGTTACAATTGTAAACGATAACAAAAATATGAATGAAAATTCTATTTCTACTTACATGGTTGAGTCTTCTAATGTTTGGCATGGTAGACTAGGACATGTAAATTTTAATTATTTACGCCGTTTAATTAAATTAAATTTAATACCAACATTCCATATTGAGTCCGATCACAAATGCGAGACGTGTGTTGAATCCAAACTTATGAGATCATCGTTTAAATCGGTTGAACGAATAACCGAACCCTTTGATTTAATTCATACCGATGTGTGTGATTTAAAAGCGGTTCCCACGCGTGGAGGAAATAAGTACTTCATCACGTTTATTGATGATTGTATGAAATATTGCTATGTGTATTTACTAAAGAGTAAAGACGAAGCAATAGAAAAGTTTATTTGTACAAAAACGAAGTTGAGAATCAACTTAAAAAGAAGATAAAAGCTTTGAGAAGCGATCGAGGAGGTGAATATGTTGCACCTTTTACGGATTTATGCGCAAAAAGTGGCGTTGTACATGAGTGTACACCTCCTTATTCTCCACAATCAAACGGCGTTGCGGAACGAAAGAACCGCACATTGAAAGAGATGATGAACGCCATGTTGATAAGCTCGGGAGTGAACCGAGAAATGTGGGGGGACGCCATTCTCTTAGCAAACTATCTTTTGAACAAGATACCCTTGAAAATAGGGACGAAACTCCATATGAGTTATGGAGAAAAAGGAAGCCTTCATACAAATACTTGAAAGTGTGGGGGTACCTAGCAAAGGTGATTGTACCACCTCCTAAGGCTCTTAAGATAGGACCCAAAACTGTTGATTACATTTTCATTGGATATGCACATCAAAGTAGTGCACAACGTTTTCTTGTATATGAATCCAAGAATCCTGATGTACACAAACACACTATCATGGAGGCAAATCCTAACATTGTCTCATACTTTGAGAATGTGTTTCCTACGTTAGGACAAACACATGCGACTTCATCAACAACGGCTGATGAAGCAGGTCCAAGTTCGTCTACATGGTTAGATGAAGCAGGACCAAGTTCATCTACGAGGATAGATGAAAGACATGAACGACCTGAGGTCGAGGAGGGTGAGCTTAGACGAAGTAAACGACAAAGGGTTGAAAAATCCTTTGGTCCAGACTTCATGAGCTATATGGTTGAGGGTGAGCCCAATACCTACCGTGAAGCAGTTACTTCCGCAAAAGGACCTCAATGGCAGGAAGCAATTAAGAATGAAATTGATTCTATATTGCAAAATCATACTTGGGAGTTAGTAGATCTTCCACCTGGTTGTAAACCACTTGGATATCGTTGGATATTCAAAAGGAAGATGAAAGCTGACGGAAGTATTGATAAATACAAGGCAAGGATAGTGATCAAAGGATTTAGACAAAAGGAGGGTCTAGATTACTTTGATACTTACTCGCCTGTTACGCGAATAACCTCTATAAGATTGGTTCTTGCAATTGCGGCTCTAAGAAATTTGGAAGTTCACCAAATGGATGTAAAGACCACATTTCTAAATGGCGATTTAGAAGAAGAAATTTACATGGAACAACCTGAGGGTTTTTCCGCCCCAGGAAAAGAGGGCAAAGTATGTAAATCGGTCAAGTCTTTGTATGGCTTAAAGCAAGCTCCAAAACAATGGCACCAAAAGTTTGATCATGTCATGATTGACAATGGTTTCAAAATAAATGAGTGCGATAAGTGTGTTTATTTTAAAGACACACCAAGAGGTTATGTAATCTTATGTCTTTATGTAGATGATATGCTTATCATTGGGAGTGATGATAACATGATCAACTCGACGAAAGACATGTTGAAAGCAAGGTTTGACATGAAAGACATGGGTCTCGCGGATGTGATTCTTGGAGTAAAAATCACTAGAACCCAAAATAGTCTTGTGTTGAGTCAATCTCACTACGTGGACAAGATCCTTGGGAAATTCAATTCGGACGATACGAGTATAGCTCGCACTCCAATTGATAATACCCAATGCCTAAGGAAGAATAGAGGCGAGAGTGTTGCTCAGTTAGAGTGCTCAAGGATCATTAGTAGTCTCATGTATCTAATGACATGTACTAGACCCGACTTAGCATATGCTGTGAACAGGCTAAGTGGATACACCAGTAATCCGAGCGAGGATCATTGGAAAGCTATCACGAAGCTGCTTAGATACATAAGATACACAAGAGACTATGGATTGCATTATACCCGTGATCCAGCAGTGATCGAAGGATACACTGACGTGAACTGGATATCGGATATAAACGATCACAGATCCACAAGTGGTTACGTGTTTACACTTGCGGGCGCAGCTATAGCTTGGAAGTCTTCCAAGCAAATGGTTATAGCTAGATCCACAATGGAATCCGAATACGTCGCTTTAGATAAAAGCGGGGAAGAGGCGGAGTGGCTACGTCAATTTGTGGAAGATATTCCAAGATGGCCAAAGCCGTTGACGGCGATCTGCATACATTGTGACAATTAGTCTGCTCTTGTTAGAGCACAAAGCGTGATGTACAATGGCATATCAAGGCACATTCGATGTAGACACAACACAGTACGACAACTTATCTCAACGGGTGATATCTCAGTTGACTATGTTAGGTCAAAAGAGAACATTGCAAACACGTTAACAAAAGGCTTAAGCAGAGATAAGGTGTATAAGTCATCAAGAGGAATGGGACTAAAGCCCATAGAAGAAGGGAATACGAGGGAAACCTAACCTAGTTGACTGGAGATCCCAAGATCTAGGTTCAATAGGCCAACTTAATCATAAACCCAAAGGGAGTCACTGTGGGGGGTGCCCCAAAACTAATAAAAGGGAGTTGTGTACTTCCTAGTCCATTCCAATCAGTGACATGAAGGAAAGGTTAAGCATGTTGAGGTTAAGGATTTTGAGGAAATCCAAAATTAACCATGATGCTTTTAATGATTCAGAGGAATCACCTATGTTAGAGAGAAGTGGGGTCGTTATGAATGGATTTGTGGGGAGGCGCAAATCCTAGAGCTCTCGCAGAACCAGGAAAGTGTTCCATAACCATAAACGGACACAACCATGAGGACTTGACTCAACTAGGGAGAGTATTATGTGAATGTATAATGTCGCCTACATAAATGGGGGATTGTTCAAAGACACCGCGTCTACAAGACCCCTAGGAGGCTAAGTATGCTTCACAAAAGAAGGTTCAAAGGTTACACCAACCTATCTTGCAATACTTAACTGTTGAAAGTGTATCGTTGAAACTTGATAGATCGATTTCTATTCATGTGGGGGATAGTTGGAAATTTGTGAAAATAGCATTTTTCACAAATACAGGAAAATGATTTTTTCCTATTTTGGACTAGAAATAAATATAAGAAAATGAGCGGGTTTTATATATTTATTTGTGGGTTTGTGTTCTATGTCGGAAGAGCTACGCAACAAACAAAACCACGTCCAAAATGGAGCTAAGATGAATGAGATATCGATGCTCAAAGTTTGGTGTTTGAAACTTGAATGCTGGAAAATTGGGAAAGTAGCATCTTGTCCCACATAGGAGGAGAGATGACACTTAAATATGTATTTAAGTGGGAACTCTCCATCCTTATTGTTTCATGGGAGCACTCACTAAGTGTACTCGCGAAGGGTGCGGAGAACCCTAACTCGCACTCGAACACACTCGCGCGTGTGGCGTGGGCGATGAGGCGCAATGTGGCGCTTTGATGGCGCACTTTGCACTTCGCTCGCATCTCCGCGAGCCGCTTGAGAGCCGACTTTGTATTTTTTACCATGTGCGTATGGTGGAGCACAAGGGCTGCAAGGATCAAGTGGTTGGTGACGTGGCAGTCATGTACACGCGGCATGGTGGCGCGCACTCGCGCGGAGTGACGTGCGCGGCGCTCCAAAGTGAGCCAAAACGGCGCGACTGTGTGGTGTGCTTGTATAGGCACATAGGTGACGTGGCGAATGCGCGCAGGTGCGCCTGGGACTGAGCCAAGGTGGCGCACACGCGCATGGAAGTGAGCCAAAATGGCGTACGCGCGCATGAGCGTGTAGACTTGCACGCACGCGCGCGTAGAAGCTTCCAGGAGTTAATGCCAGTGCAGTTACACTTCGGCATTCGAAACTGACGAAGTCAATGCTTTTGACTGCGAATTAAATGACGAATTAAACTGCATTGAAGACGTTTAATGCAATTTAATTCAACAATTTAATTCGTTTTTCAGTTTCTTCTCAACATATGCAGTATAAATAGGAGGACCTGCTGCAGAACCAGACACACCGAAAACACACAGCAATACAATATCTCTCTCTGAATATCTCTTCTTCTTCAAGCTTCAGGTACACCTTCGGGTTGGAGTCAAGACCGACAGTGCAACTGCTTTGAGCTGTTGTATTCTGGAAACAAACGTGTTCTCCTGGGAGACACGAAATTTGTTTTAAGGGACCCGTGTTGAACACGATCCTTAGCTGCGAACAGTGTTTCTGTTCGGATTTTTTGTTCTTGTCTTTCTGTTTGATTCAGTTGTAATTGTTATTTATTTTTTAGTTCCATTCTGTATTTGTTCACTAATCAAGTTAATAGAGAATTTTATTTATTTTGCACGAACGAATTCCTACAAACAGGTACCAATATTCATTTATCGTCGCATACAAAGTTGTATAAATGAAAAATTATCGAAACCGAAAACCATAAAAATGAATACAGGTACCGATACCAATGTTGCTCAGTAAGTTATTGTAACACCTAGCAAAAACACGTCCAATATAATAAAGACAAGTGTCATGGACTTAAACGTGTAATGAATTAATTCTAGAGGGACTAAAATTGTCAAACAATGTAATTATGTAAGTAAAAGGATCCAAAGTGTCAACATGCCAATCTTGTGCCTCTGATTGACCTCACGCGACGTTCGTATTATTTAATGAATGAGTTGTCGGACATGAAAGTCGTTTGTGCTTAAATTAAGGATTCTACGAAGTATAGGGGTTAAAGGTGTCAACATGTTAAATGTTACCTCTGAGTGACCTTTTAGCGATCCCAAAAACATTGTAATGATTATATATTTTGCCCTCAAGATTATTGGATATTAATTTCATGGAGTTTCAATGGAAACTAGTCGTTTCGGGTGATCTCGCAACTAACCGGGAGCTTAACGGAGTTAATATATGACCCAAGGCACCTAATAGTTAACTATGGGGGTCATAAGTGCAATAAAAGATAGTTATATAAACTTAAAATGGACCAGGGACTGAAATTGCAAGATTTGCAAAGTTTTTACCGGATTTAATGGTTGTCGCGGGCCGCGTAAGCCACCTCCATTTCTTACGCGGGCCGCGAGGAGACTGCCAGCATCCAAGAAGTGGACAGCTGCATGTTGCAGCCTGTTCCACCGCCTTTGCATGGGTTTTGAGCAATACCTAGGGCTTGTACATGGTTTTTACTGCCTTAGGGACACATGGGAACATCTAGTAGCAACATAGGGACATATGGATTGATCTTGGAGCATCTAAGTTCCTATATAAAGGCCTTGGTTGCAACACTTAGAACTTGCACATTTCAATTTTTCTTCAAAGCTTACTCCTTGAAGCCTCCTGGAGCTAAAGGAAGCTCTCTCAAGTTCTATTTTCGTGCTAAGGACTATAGTAAGTGTTCTTAGCTTCCTAAGTTTAAGTTTTATTAGCTTAATGACCGAAAGTCAATGCTATCGTAATTAAGCTTTGACTTGGTGATTAATCACTAACGGTCCAACCATTATTCGAATTGAAAGTGGCTATGAGTTGGTAATTATGTAGGTAATAAACCCTTAAAAGGGCACCTACTGATTATCACTTTTACTTGGTCAATTGTCGGGTCAAACTTATTAATAAAAAGTCAACAGAATCAGTTTTTACAAATAAATTCATAACTGATAATGCAGAGGTTATGGAACATGTTTTAACACTAAAATAAATAACTTGGTAAATAATATAAGAACATGTTTAGGCATGTTCAACCCAACAATTCTGAGTTTAGGCTCAGTTCACAACCGAAGGTCGCAAAAGTAGACTTTTGCTTTGACTTTCAGTTCTGACCCGATTTAGCTTGTTTTAGATATGCCTTAGGGTTTCTTTTGGACCATATTACATGTTAGTATAACCCTATGAGATTATACTATATGGTTCCTTAGAAATCTGATTCATATGCATGATTCCGTTAAATGCTTAAAATGGACCATTATGCCCTTTTATCATTAAAACGAGATTTTTGAAAATGTGAGTGGATAAAAACCTTTATTACTAATATTTAAGTATGTCCTAAAATTTTGACATCAGTTCATGGTCTAAAAGGAGAGTTATGCACAATATCGTAAAATGAAAGATTTTTATTAATTAAATGACATTTTTAGTATAAATCACATTTAAACCCAAATTTTGACACCAAACTTTCTACCCACTGATGTTATATAATATTTAGGGATTTTTGGAGATTTTTATTAATTTTTAAACTGATCATAACATTGAGTTCTTGCATAGGCTCGGTAATTGACGATAATGCCCTTTCACTAATAAAATGAGTTTTGCACATCCTTTACATGTCAAACATTTTCTACTGATTTTATACATTAAATAAGATATTTTAAACTATTAAGGCTGATCAAAATCTCAGATTTCCTTAAATAACCCGAATATCGTCAAATACCGACTTTTATGCGATTTAGGCGCATAGTATGGTTTAAAACCATATTTAGCACCTAAGACTCATTACCTACTGATGTTATGAATAAATTTTTATACTTTTACAGTAAGTTAAAGTTTTGAACTCAGATTTCCAAATTTGACCTTTATAGCTTATGTGAAATGACCAAAATTCCCCTAATAAATGATAAATTTCACATATATATGATATCTTACTGATATAACTTATTAAAATAAATATTTTTACTGATTATTTTAGACCAGAACCTCAGATTTCTATTTTAACTCATTTATAAACTTTAAAATGACTAAAATACCCCTAAGGGGCTTAAATTGGTTTTAAATTCATTTTGGGCATAATGGAAGATATCCTACTGATATCATAACATATTTAAAGCATATTAACTTGTGGAACTTGTACATGACTCTTTTGGTTACCCCTTATGCATTTTCGCGTTCGGTACGGTTTATGTAACTAGTTTGCATAAATTAACCGAAACGGGTCAAACCTTATCATTTTTACCTCAAAATCCATAATGTGTTTAGTTTACCCACTTTATACAAGTCTTCATTCTTGTTGGGTCTAAATCACATTCTAATCCGGTCTTCGCTTAATCTTGCGTTTTGAACCGTAAACCTTTCTTTAAAACTAACCGGTCTAAGTTATAACTTAAATAAGACCTGTTAGGAATCTAATAGGTTATTAAAACCTTCGTTCCAGATTAAGGAGCCCAGTAAAAGATACTTGTACTTGCTGATTTGATATACGGCTGGGATTAAAAATATATTTTAGCTCAGGTAAATACTTTTAACTTATTTTCCCTTATACGGGCTTGGGATCATCATCATCATCATACTCGGTATATCCCACCAATAGCAAAGCTAAGATAGGGTCCGAGGAGGGTAAGATGTAGACAACCTTACCTCTACCCCGTAGGAATAGAGAGGCTGCTTCCAGTGAGACCCCCGGCTCGGTAGTAGTTTTGCATCAAGCCTTGGACATAAGGCACATAACACTCAGCCTTGGACATCAAGTCTTGGACATAAGGAACATAATACGGGCTTGGGATACGGTATTATAATAATACCGCTTGGTCGGGTATGTAGTTATTTAAATCGGATTGTGATTAATACATTTACATAACCCGTTTTAATCTGTTTTGTTTGATGCAATGCCTTTTGAGGGTTAATGACCATGTCCTGGATATCCTCGGCTCATTCATTTGAAATGGCCACGACTTAAGCACAGGGTGTAGGCATACACCTGTCAGTTGCGTATGTAAAATGGTACCCCACTCGTGAGGAAACTTCTTGTGGGTATTATACCAAGTGGTGTGTCTATTAATCTTATCCGGCTCTTCTAACCGGGTCCTGAATGGACGACAAACATGTAAAACTGTATACAAGATTATATTTAAAATAATTGTCCCAAGTTATAAAAGATTTTGTGCCTTGTGCATCTAAATCAATTTTTATAAACAGCTTTCAAAAGAGTCAGTTAATTGTATTTACCAGTGTAAACTGACGTATTTTCCAAAAAGGTTAAGTGCAGGTACTACGCCTAATGGGCTGGAAACTCCTGAGTGATTAAATAAAGAGTCTTGCAAGCTTTTATCACTTTAAGTCTGTTGAACAATATTTCTTTTGTTTTGATCCGCCTGTGGATCCATCTACATTCCGTTGTATAATATTTTATTATACTTCAAATCGGTTTGTATTTTATTACTTTAAGACTTCCGTTGTGCATTGAACTATGATTAATTGACCATGATGATATCAACTACGTCACGATACTCCCCACCGGGCCCACCGGTAATACGTGGAATATCGGGGTGTGACAGGTTGGTATCAGAGCCAACATTGAGTGAATTAAACACTAGCCTTTTGTGTTTAATCTCAATGACACAATTTGCACATTCCTTGACTTCCGAGTCTAGGCTAATGACTTAGGACTAATCATAATCTTATTGTTTTTCTTCTTGTTGGTTTCTTTTGTTTGTTTTGACAGGAACAAGACAAAATGCCGCCATGTATAAGAGGAAGAGATGGAAGAGGCAAGGCACCAATAACTGCAAGGAATGACCATGAGGTTGGGCCATCTCACCGGCGAACACTTTCAGCGAACCTTAGCTCTAGTCCCCGCGAGGATTGGAGAACTTATCTGGAACCAGCGAGACGCTCAGTCTCCCTCAGTTCCTCCCCGTCATATCTTCACTCTTTTGGACCTCATCAAGACGAGGAGCATAGTGATTCTCACCATTCCTTCATATCGTTGCAGCGGTCGAGTTCACATCGGGCCTTCCAGGACCCGACCCCGTACTTCCAGAGCCGGTTCAACCCGGCAAACCAGATTGAAGAACCAATGAGCCATAACCCATTGGGACCCGAAGACCACTTTCCTGAAGCCTAGGATATGGATATGGACGAGGATCCAAATCCAGAAATGCCACCATCTGGGACGCCGACGCATCCCATAGAGATTTCTTACGGATCATCATTTCATGGTTCGCCATACAGGGGCCCAGACAGTTTTGTTGAAAGATGGGCCACATACCACTGGGAGTTCACTCCCCCTTACAACCCACCTCCAGAACAGCTGCAGGATCCTTCTGAGGATTCGCGTTTCCAGGCGGTCACGCCACTGCCACCGCCGCCGCTAGAGCAACAATGCCTCCAGAACCACCGAGGTGAAGAAGAACAGGTGCACGGATGTCCATGCGAGGAGGGGATTTCCATTTCAGCACCCCTCAACATTCCAGCGACAGCCACTACCCGCCGCCGTATGAAGACCCGCAACTGGGTGGGCCTTCAAACCCAGTTTCTGAAGTCGACTCAGTTCCAGTCGCACCACCGCCGCACATGGGTTATGATAACCCAATTCCTTCTTACGCCGGTGCAGCGGCGTATAACCCTTTTGAACAG
This sequence comes from Helianthus tuberosus, assembly GCA_030545235.1. NCBI lineage: Eukaryota > Viridiplantae > Streptophyta > Magnoliopsida > Asterales > Asteraceae > Helianthus > Helianthus tuberosus. The sequence goes on along the minus strand of CM060354.1, from coordinate 31,803,095 downwards.
CCAGCTTATCCTGGTTACAATTATTACAATGCCCCTGCCGTCGACCCGTACCTCGAGGCGGCCAACGACAATGCTCTTCACCCTGAAGGACCATTCGCAGCTTCATACCAATCTGGTTACCAAGCATATGGGTATCAATACCCGCCACCTCCTCAACATCCGCATCAATTGTCACACCCCGACTTTTGCGGAATCGTGATTATGGTGTGACTTTCTTAATATCATTGCATTCAATCATAACATCAACTATATGATAAAACCATAGGTTTGTCATCCATTAAGTAAGTTTAAAACATAACAACATTGTTTTAAAACGTAGACTTCAAATTCAAGTTTTACAAATCGTACAAATTGTTTATGAGTTCATTGAGGACTCATCAAAAGATATTGAATAACACCAAAGTTTGGGAGACGTGTCTCGTCCAGGAATAAGACACGCTGACCAAACCCAAAGACCATGGATGACATCTTTATTTGCAGCGTAAAAACTTCCAACGCCCGCCAGATCCACTTTCTAATTCCCTGAAATACATGTAGTTTGAAAACATCAACAAAAGTTGAGCGAGTTCATGTGTTTGTTTGTGTGTATGAGCAAACCTTTGAAATCATTGTAAGTATGTATATAAGTTTATAAGTCCCGGTATGAAAGCAACAAGGAAAAGATCACCAATGGTTTGCAAGGCCATTGATATGTGTGAAGTAATGCAGGAAGACTCAAACCTAGCAGACTTTGTACCTGGCTTCCAGCTGTAAGACATAGTCACCGCATGGCCCATTCGGCGGACTCATGGATGGGGCTCGCTACACCCAAATAGATCTATTACTCCTGTCCCTCGGTCCCACTACAAGGATTAATGGCCTTAAGTATCTGCCTACCCCACTCACATGATCTATGGTTCTTTCCTAGGCTAACCATACTAATTGTATTTGTAAGTAATCCTTTTGTAACATGTATTTCACCCCCGAAGTAAATAAACAAAACAGTTTAAAGAGAAGGGGGACATGAACTCACAGTATTGCGTCTTCGGTACTCGTAATTCAAATCTCCTCAGCAAACACGACTATCTACAATGTTCTGACGTCTATTAAACGAACGGGTCGTGCCTTTCTTAGTATTTACGTTTTTTGAGTTACGTTTACTTCATGCCTTCAATATTATTCCCCTAAAAATGGAGGTGTCCATGCTATTAAGCATATCATTTTCTTTTCAAAATCAACACACAATAATCAACAATCAACTCTAAACAATATTATACTTACCAAGTGCAAAAACAAGCTATCTACATAAAGATCATGAACTTAAGTTTTCCTAAAAAGTTGTAGTAACTTGGTAAAGTGTTTAGTGGGTTTAGTTACCCTTTAAAGTGTGCTTATTCCTTTAAAAATCTCATACTTAAAGAAACTAGGTGTTTACAACTTGTAAACACATTTTACAAAAATGTTTCTTTGTGAGATCTTCTTGTTTCATAAATATTTCTACACTTGCTTTTCCACTAAAAATAGTGTAAGTTTAAATAAAAACCATGATCTTCTAAAAATCATATTTGGAACTTTGTTTTCTTGGAAAATCATTCACAAATCTTGGATTCATATGTTTACTAGCTTACTTTG